>CM053783.1:559767426-561182426 GCA_028749045.1 Cupressus sempervirens
GGGTTTAACCATGGAGGAAACTCCATAGTTAATTGCACTTAGGTTGGAGTAGTACTAGGATGGGTGACCTCCTGGGAAGTCTTGATGCTTCACCCCTGTGAGCATCACCTAGATCCAATAAGTGCTAAGTGTTCCATTTATCCTCATGAGAGATGGATTTATGTTGAATCACTACTCATGAAACATGGGTCAATGAGTTTGACTCAAAATCACACAGTTAAATCCTAATAACAATACCACAATTTGTCTTGTTGTGTAAATTATCTCCTACTTATCAAGATATCATTAGTCGAATATTTTGTTCCACTCAAGGGAAGGTGCAAAGAGCTCAGACCCAAAATTTAGAGAATAGCCAATGTCCATGATGTGGTGATGAAGTTAGAGTTGAATTATAAGAAGTCGACCACCATGAGGGATTTGACTCGGTAAATGAATTCTTCTCAAGCTCAATGCTTGGAGTCAATGATTTGGTTTTGGAACCTATGGTGGGAGTCCGATTGAGTGGCTCAAATTACTATTTGTGCAAACCATGTTTTTCGAACAAGTTTTGGGTCAGGCAGTGATAGACCTGATCGACGATGGGAAGGATGAAGTAAAGAAGATGAGAATGACGTAAAGTTCATGAAGGAGAATTTATCATTGCTTTGGAGACAAATAGCTTTGGCTATGGAAATTCTTGCACTAGTGTTCAATTTTCCGCAAACTTTCTTCACCATATTTAGATAACATGATATGCAAGTTGTTTCTTTACTACAAGTTATGTATTATGTTGTCACCTACTCATGAATTACTATTACAATATTGGGAAATAATACAAGTAGTCCTCTATACGAATTACATGTGATAAATAAGATACTTAAATATCAGTATCAAGGTCGAGAATAGGAACCGTGATTCTCTTAATTGGAAATTGATGAATTAATGTGAACAAGATAGGAGAGTGATGGATAAATCACCTCTTATTAATAATGATAATGGGTAATCATGATGGGAAGATACTTATCACCAAAGGATGGCATTTGAAAGGTAAAAAGTGTATTTGTGTACTTGTTAATCATTTGACTTATGTAGGGCACAAGGATTCAAGGGTGGAAATGGTACCGACCCTTTGAAGTAAATACATAACTTATATTAAGTTTCTTCATATTTTTATTATTTTTATAGGGCATTAAGAGTGGTACGTTAATATGTGTCATTATTAATAATAATTTCCTACTTATATTATATGAGATAGTATAAATTTATATATATAAACTAAAATATATATCCTAAACAATTTGTTATGAATAAAAATTAAGTATTATGTTATCTTGATTTTATTATTGAAAATATAAAGTAAAGAGTTATGTTATAATAATTTATGTTGTTAGTAATATATATGAGATAAATTTACTAACATCCTAATCAATATTTTTATTGGTATGTTAAATATAGATCATAGTCTATATATACACATGTGTGTGTGTGTGTGTGTGCGCGTGTGCTTAATGTTCAAAGTATACACATATATCTATATTATATTGCGATGATTTTATATAATTTTGCAGAATTATTTATAATCCTTGAGTATAATCTCTTAGTTCTATACGAGCTATGTGCATTGATCTTTTCCTCTAAGAATGTTACTGTAGGAAGGTGGAGATTGAGATTTAGAGGGATTCTGACACATCCGTCAGAGGGAGCAGATAGAGAATATGGTTTTGTCAACTGTCTGCGATATTGATCATATTGATTTAGAGCAAGTAAACTAATGTCATGATGGAATCTTCAATGATCAATAAATTGTAACAATCAAGAGGAATGTAATTCATACAACTATGTGAATATCATAATAAAGTTGTGAATTTAAATAAACTATCTACGAGTCTCTCTTTGATAAATGAAACTTGACGTATGAGTTGTAGAGTCATTCAAGTAGCATAGTCATACTCAATCAAGATATTGGTGTGTTGTGGATGAGTTTGTGTTAGTTTCTATTATTAAGCTTAATGAATGTTTGGAGCTTCAAAAGCAAGTTGGGACTTAGAAAGAAGTTGTCAAATTTGATGTGATGTAAAAGTGTTCAATGATATAAGAGTGGGAATTTTACATTGAGGTGGGGGGGTGGGGGAGGGGATAATAGGCAATGTTTCATTCTCACTTGAACCATTCTTAGAAAAGGAGATATTCCATGACCTTCATGTGCAAATAAGTATTTTTATCTTTTGCATTTATCTAATTTGTAGTCTCTCTCTTATTTGTAATTGTATACATACTATAAGGGTTATCTATCGCAATATTTTCCTTTATGTGTGAGGATGTTCTTGCAGGAAAAGAAAGTTGGTACTTTACACATGCTACCAGATATTGCATAGACTCAACCTAATAATAGTAACTCCAAAGACCCTGATGATCAAGATGGATAAAATAAGGCTCTCATCTATGATGATTGAGATTATGAGATTCTTTAACATTAAGAGGGAGTATGATGATTGAGAATATGAGATTCTTCTACATTAAGAGGTAGTATGACACTTCTTAAAAGGAAATGCAAGAGCTTAGAAGATTTATACTCAGAGGGAGTCTAGAAGTACATGTGGGTGATTGCATGATGTTGTGGGCCTACTCCTCTATATATCATGAGAGATTTTTTGAGTAAGTAACTAAAGGACCTGACTTCCTAGGATCATGTTCAGAGGGAGAAATTTTGAGATGTAATCCTTTGTGGATGATATCTTCTCTATGAGGAGAAGTTCTAAGAGAAATTCTTTATAATGTTCTCTCTTCTATGAGAGAGAAATATGAGGTGAAAACCCTTTGTACCACCTTATGACTGGGTTTATGGTGGTTACTATTTCACATATGATATGTAATGAAAGGTGACGTCTTTCATTGACATATATAAATAGAAGGTGACCATTATAAGATGACAATCTTATAAATGGTAGACTTGTTATCATGATTCTTTGGGATAGATTTTCCTAGACACCATGACAATGAATTGACAGAAGGTAATCTTTGTAAGGTGATGATCTTGTAAATGATAGAACTATTATTATGACAATTTTGTTATGGATACGTTGGAAGTCATTGATAACAAAAGTATTATGATTACTCTAGATATTGTTTGAAACAATTAGAGATCATAATATATGTTATGATAGTGTTCATAGCATTGTGGTTGTAGTTATTTGAGAAGTCATTATTTTAGAGTGTTAAAGTTAGATAATATATTGTGCATAGATGTCCTTGATACTGATATCTCGTTAAATGTTTTTTTTACTTCTCACTTGCTAAGAGGGAGTGTTGAAGTATAGCATCAGTCGAAGTGATATACTCATTACATTGAGTATTTGTATTCATGAGTTATATGAACATTTTTTTATGTCTCATATTATTGATAAGAATGTGTGTGTGTGTGTGTGTCTACTTAATTATAAATGACTTTGCTTAACTAATCAGGCTCTTATAATCAGAAGATACTATTATGTTATGAAGTTCCTAAATGTAATTGGTTTACCAACACATGATTGTCAATTGAGAAGCAAACTAATTATATTTTCTTATACACCAACAATGATCAAGTAGGGACATGAGCCCTACATGGCCTTTGGCCAAGTGAAGTCATGTCTCTATGAGACATGACTTTGTTGTAGATTCTGTTGGATTGATTTTATCATGAGATACCTCATTGATGGTAAATTATCTTTAAAATAAATATCTTATACATTACATATATATTATATATGTAATATAATGTATATTATATATATTATGCATTATATCTTTTATATATATATATAAGTAATTAATTTTTTTATTATATAATAATATATTACATTTATGGTTAATATATTAATAATATATATGCTTAAAGGTGAGTTATATATATAGTTATTTATTAACTAAATGATGATTAACTTTAGGGACATGCCTCTTGAAGAGACATGCCCCCTCCTCTTATATTTATATGAGATCCAAATCTGCATTTGAAAATTATCAATAACAATGGCCATGATTATACATTTGTAGAAACGATCTTAGTTACTTTAATAGGTGGTACATGGATTAGACTTTTTGCTACAATTTCATTAAGACTTTTTTAAGACAATGTTTGTATAAGGTGTTATAAGGACCAAAGTATAAAGTTTGTGCAATATGTTTTTTGTTTTGCATAGATGATAGGAAGGGAAAGAATTAATTGATATTACCTATGGATAAACTAATCACTTTTTATATTATTCATACTCTTATGGATAATTGAAATGTGAATATGTTCCTACTACCAAGAAATTTTTTTTCCTACAAGAATGAATTAGTACATAGATGGTTTTAGTAAAAGAAGGATGATGAGAATCATATGCTACAAAGATGGTGTGTGTTACTAACCATTGTATGTAGGACTAAGCCATTCATTTATAAGGAAGCTACTAGCGTAAAGGATTTTGGACCAATTCAACAACCGTTAGAGGAGTGGATTACCAACCACCATTGATGCATCAAGTTATCATTAAGCGAGTCAACCAAGGAACATTACACTCAAGAGAAAATCTAGTAAAGAGGATCCTATATTTGTGTTGATCATTTAATAGAGAATAATTATTCTTCCAATTGAGAGAATATCTCAAACCCATTTGTAATGAAATAGAATAATTGTAGTATTTACAACTGAGACGGTCAATAGTTTAGGTATTAGTTAAGGAAAGTTTTTGTTATTAATAAGTTTCCTCTATACTTGTCAAGTTATTAGATTAGAAATAAGAATATAAGTTCTTACTACGATTTTTAGGCAATACTAGATATATATAGTTTATATTTAGCATGTATTTAGTTTTTAGTTATGAATAAAATGGAGATGTCTTTATTCTAGTAGCTTGTATCAAGTTGTTATGATTCACTCACTCAAGGGGCCCACTGGGTGAGTAATAGACTTGAAATGGTGCAACAAAGTATATGCAATAAATTACAACAATTGTCATCACTATTCTACTAAAGGGAAACATTACATCCTTGAAAAAAAATTACTCAAAAGTAACTTCTCCAAATAGGAATAAACAATCTTCACTTGATTTACTCTACTTAACAAAATTCAGTAATTTCAAGGTCTTATCTCAAAATGTTACAATAAATAATCTAGCCATGATTTATTATCATGAGAAAAGTCACTACACAATGTTTCAAAGGTCTTCGCAAGAGTTAAGGGGTCATCTTTACCAATATAAGTATACAAGTGAGGTATTTTCATGTATTGAGAGATAGTGACAAGATATCCAAGGCAAAAGGGATATCAATATCACAATTGAGAATGTTGAACTTGAATTGAGTCATGGAGGCAATTTTTTGTTGCAAGGATGAAATAAATTGAGTAAAAGTATTGATAGTGGTTGTTGTAGAAAGTTTGATATGAAATATATGTGAAAGATTTGGAACATTATGAGAAATGGAAGGAACATTGGAAGATAAAAATGACACATTCATTTAGGTAGGTATGGATAAAAGTTGGGAAACACATAGAACACTTTAAGGAGGAGAAACAATAGGATTATAAATATTTCCAAGAATAACATATGTAGGATTGATGTTTGGAATGGATTTAGTCATTAGAGATGGATTATATGTAGATATGCTAGGCAATTAAGTAGGAATAGATGTAGAGGTCTCAACACTAGTGTTAGGTTGAGTTAAACCAACATCATGAGCATAATCTTAATAGGTTTGACATTATTATCAATTAGATGAGAGAGATTACACAATAAATTAACACCGTGGTCATTATTTCAACTTCCTCAAACCTTGTACTAAGAAAATGGATTTAATATTAGAATATTCTTGTCCTAACAATTTCTCAAAAAAGTTGAAATCATGGAAAGGATTTTGCACTTGGGTACGAGACACTCTTAAGGCTTCATCTTCATCATGAGAAGAATGAGAAAAATGATTCTTAACAATACTAGGACTATCATTAGTAAGCATGTGCATTTCATCGACATTTATAGGGAAAAAACATGACTCAATATCAAAAGAACCCATAATGGTATAGGTAGGCCTCAATGTTATAAAACTCATGTCCAAGGAAAAGAAAATGAGAGATATCTACTAAATGCAAACACTCATCAAGTTTATTAAAACACATAATTCATCTGATACCTAATGAATCAAATGCATTAAAAGGAGATATAAACACTCAAATTAGAATAAAAATGTTATAAATTGGGTTCACAAAACTTTACAATAAGGAAAATTATGGTGGTATTAGTTTATGATTGAGGGCTAGTTTGCTTTTTCTTAGTTAAAAACACAAAAGAAAGATGCCTCGATAGGCTCAAGAAGGACTAAAGTACTAAGTGAGTGTAATGATCCTTTGTGATGTTAATTAGGATGAGTTTAATTTGAATGGATATACAAGATAGAAGGAAAGATAAGAGGATTTGACAAGATCCCCAAAAAATTGAAAAAAAAGATAGTAGCATGAAATGAAGTAAAACAACAACCAAAGAGAAGATTTAACCTATAGTTTCTATTTAATAGATACTGGAGGGCATGAAACACATCATTCAAGAATTCTATACTTGGCTACATGGTTGTTTACTTTTTCTTGAAGGATTTGAGAAAATACACAAATCAAATCCATAAGCCCTCGAATACTTGCATGCAGAAAACTTGTCACAGAGAAGAAAAAGACAAGAAGAAGCAAAGGGTTTGCTCTGAAAACATGAAGACTATATATTTAGATGTAGAAGAGGTTGTGAAATACAAAGAGATCAATCCTTATAAAATGAGATCGAAACCCAAAAGGGTAACCTAATAAGTTATTAAAGGTAACCTAAAGGTGAATGCTATTTAATAATTACTAATCAATTATTAAATAGAGAAAGCTAAAAAAAGCATAAAGCAAAATATTAAGAAGGGAGAAAAGGTAATTTAATAAAAGAAATTAAATTAACCTTTTTCTCTAACACCCCCCCTTAAAATGAGCAACAAGGCAGTTACAAACAATGCAAAAAGAGCAAGGAAACTACAATGCAATTCTGAAAGAAAACTTGAGTCCCAGCAACAAGGCCTAATGAGGTACCCAATCACAAAAAAATTGCTATGAAACAGAGAAATAGAGAAAACCTAGTGGGAAAAAATCTACTCCAAAAAGATATAGCTGAAAAATCTAGTGAAGGACTGAAGAAGCCTCCAACTAGAGGAATGTCCCAGAAAATAGGAACAAAGTGATCACGAAGAACATCATTGAAGCATGTAGAAGCTACAAAGCTCTATCAAAAGATTACTGTTGATCTAAAGAACCTCCATTGAAATAGAACCTAAGAAGACTATAATTTGCATCAAACCAGGAGACAAACAACTGAACTCAAAAATACAAATGGTATAAAATACCAAAGCTTAAAGAGCTGATCAATAAAACTAATGAAACATGAGAAACAATAGTAGAAACCCCCCCCCACCCCCCCAATGCATACAGGGTGAGGTGGTAGGCAACTGAGAAAGTGGGCCAAAAAGAACTGCAAGTCAAGGAACCATGATCAAGATGCACAAAAAAGTACATAAATGTGTACTGAGGTGATCAATCTCAGACACATCATGAGGCTAATGTCATGGAAGGCACACTCACTTGGACAAAGGAAGATGACAAACAAAGGCAAAACATCAACCCCCCATGGCATTTTATCAGAATAGAGCATGTACAATAAGGCACAAGATATAATGAATCCCAAGAATATAGTAATCTGTATGAGTGTCCTTAGATGACACTACTCGAATCAGAAGGCAAAACAAGGAAAAAAATGAAACAAAAAATATAGATGCAGTAAGGCACTTTATCTCAGTGCGTTTGCAAGAATGCATACAAATGATGTCTACAAAGATCATAAAAGACATAAGGCTGATACAAAAGATAGTGAAAGTCATGACAAATCATCTCAATCAAAGAAATTGATCCCTGGACTTGAAATAACTAGGATATCCACCAAAATGAAAAAAATACAGAAGATTGAATAGAATGTTCTTGGAGTAGAATTTGGAACAACAAATAGCATCACTGGAAAGAGTGTGGAAACAACTTTCCAAGGATATAAAGAAGTCCCAAATTAGAGATCGGATTCTCAAGATATGCCTCTTGGAGTGCAAAAATAAACATCTAGCTTTGACTACAAAAATAGGCAACCCAACTACATCAAAACCCAAAAAAACCTACACCAATGTCTTTGTCTCAAAACCAGCGTTTTGATGCATATTTTAGATTGAAAAAATATGTCTATATGCTCAAGTTACAGAAAAAAAAACCTATAGGGCCCCTGGAAATGCATAGAAATTATTATTTTTAATTAAAAAAAATTAAAAAATAAAAAATTCACCCCACCACCGCACCACCAATAGAGTAGCAGACGTGTGGTGTGTGGGCGGTGGGTGGGCCAACACGAGGCGGAGCTGCAGCGGGGCCATCAGCAGAGCCGCTACGGGCCATTGAGCAGATCGCCAACAGTGACTACAGTGGGTCCGCTACAGTTTGTTAACCATCGTGGGTTAAAACTACGTAAAACAAAAAAAAATAGTGATTTTTTTCTCACCTTGAAGTGCGTGTGAAGGTTGTATAGCCCTATCGAGCAAAAATTTTTTGCCTCTTGGATCAACATTGTCCAAAATGAACAAACTTTAAATGAAAATAGGGGTTTTGATGCCTTTTGAATTCATCTATGACATCCATTTGGCCTCAAGTAGCTCTAAAAATTAGTAGCCCTCCTATTTTCTTAGAAAAACCCAAGAAAACACCAAATTTAATTTACCAAACCCTTGTTCTTTCTTTTCTCCAAATATTGAACAAGCTACAATAGATCTAGCTTTGATACCATGAAGGATTTGAGCAAATACACAAATCAAATCCACAAGCCCTCGAATACCTGCATGCAAAAAACCTGTCATAGAGAAGAAAAAGACAAGAAGAAGCAAAAGGTTTGCTCTGAAAACACAAAAACTGTATATTCAGATGTAGAAGAGATTGTGAAATACAAAGAGATCAATCCTTATAAAAGGAGGTCGAAACCCAAAAGGGTAACCTAATAAGTTACTAAAGATAACCTAAAGGTGAAAGCTATTTAATAATTACTAATTAATTGTTAAATAGAGAAAGCTAAAAAATGCATAAAGCGAAATCTTGAGAAGGGAGAAAAGGTAATTTAATAAAAGAAATTACATCAACCTTTTTCTCTAATAGTTCTATAGTGCTTACTTTTGCCTAAGCTTTGTTGGGATAGTTTGTCAAGTTTTGTACTCTTCAAATGTAAAAATCAACTTATATACATGTTCTTGCATTCAAAATAATGATGAATTTTTGGTTTGAAATGGGGTTTCCTTTTTTGAACCCTTATTTAGGAATCAACCTTAAAATTGAAACAAAATTGTATAAATAAAAACATGTAAATATAAAGGAAAATGGTACATCTACCGTGCATATACCTTCATGAATAAATCTTAAGTGTTCGAATTATGATATATTTGTCATTAGTCACAACACTTATTCGATTCTAAATGCTTATCGAGCTCATCACCTAGTCTATAGTTCACACCGAGCATTCAATGGTTACCTTATAAAATCCATAGGTAAACAGTGGTTACTGAGCAGTTAGTGATTACCGAGCAGAACAGTGTTCTCCGAGCAGTTAGTGGTTATCGAGCAGAAAAAGTGTTCTCCGAGCAATTAGTGATTACCGAGCAGAACAGTGTTCTCCAAGCAGTTAGTGGTTACCGAGCAGAACAGTGTTCTCTGAGTAGTTAGTGGTTACCAAGCAGAATAGTGTTCTCCAAGTAGTCAGTGATTACTGAGTAAACAAGGTAAACAAAGGAATTAGTGATTACCGTGTAAACAAGGTAAATGAAGGAATCGATATTTACCAAGTGAAGAAGGTTATCAATGGATTCAATTTTTATCGAGTGACACAATATTCACCGAGTCACCAATGGTTACCGAGTTCCAAGCTACTTAGAATGATTAGTATGGACTGTGCCTCTACTCTTACTGAGTGCATGACGATGCAGTGTATTGTAGTGGATGCCGAGTGTCAGAAGGTCACCGAGTCAGTTTGTGGAACCCGAGTTTTCTACCATCTGGCCGACTCAGTAATATTTGTTCACTTGTGTTTGGCCGACCTTGCCAGTGTAAATATTGGAATGGTATATATCATTTGAAATGATGAGATGTTAAAAAAAGTTGATTGTGATGTGTTGCAATAATTTGAGAAGAGGGAAAGCGAATCACTAGCAGAACAGAGGAATACAACAAGGTCAACATTGATGCAGAAAAGATATATTTGTCACATCAGGTGATCAAAGCACAAGGATCTTATCATCAATCAGTTGCAATCAGATTCACTGCTTCATCCTAACAGGTGAATCAGTTTTCTAAATCCTTTAACCAGGTAGACTTAACAGTCTTTTGTAAATCTCCTAACAAAGTGCATACTTCATTGTATGTTTGTAAATCCTTTAACAAGGTGGATCTAGCAATCCTACTTGCTCCTAATAGGGCAGATCATCAGAAGTGATCATTGTAAGCCTTAACCAGCCAACTTTATGCTACAGTATTGAAGTTTTGTGAGTATCATCCCCACCCTAGTTTTACTTTCTAATTGGAAGGTTTTTGGGTCACCAAATCTGTGTGTTCATGTGTTACAAATGTTTATCTTTTCATGCATGCAGTAGATTAGATGGATGAATGGAAAAAATATTATTATGCAGAAATTGAATTAAAGTTTTAAAGTTACTGATTCACCCCTCCCCTCTCAGTAACCTTGTTAGTCTTGATTATTTCCAACAATTGGTATCAGAGCTTTGTGGTTAACAGGATAAAAGTTTGACAGCTTGAGCAAAGATCAAGGACAATGGAGATATTCAGACTTGACAAATCTATTGAGAATGAAAAACTAGATCTGGAAATGGCCATGACTCAATTCAATGAAGAAAAGGAGCATATTTCTCAATCCCTGAAAAGAAGGAAGGAACTTGCAAGAAAAATGAATGATTATCAGTATATTGAAGAAAGGATTGAAGACCTTTTAGCATCATGAAATTCAAATGAAGCTAATGAAGCAATCAAGGAACTCCTAGCAAAGAATGGTTCTCTGCAGGAAGAAGTAAGAAAGCTCAAAAGAGAACAAGAAGTCCAATCCATCAAGTTATGTGAAGTTTTGGAACAGAGAAACAAGGCAAATGAAGACTTACAGGTAAGAAATAATCTATCCCTTCAGCATGAAGATCTTATAGGACAACTATCTAATGCAAATGAAGAAATTATGATTCCAAGATCTAAGAATGAAAGTTTGAGAAATGATTTAATCATTGAAAGACAAATCAATGTAAGTTTGCAAAGTGATCTGAGATCTGAAAGACAAAACAACAAAAGTTTGAAAAGTGACTTAAATGTTGAAAAACAAATCAATGAAAGGATGATAAAATCTCAAGCAGATATGGATTAATTGAATTTGCAAAATGAGCAGAATCTTCATAGACAAAAAGGTAAAGCAAGCCTTGGATACAATGAAGAAGGTGAATCTTCCAAATAGGGTACCCAAAAGAATCAAAAACCTACTTGCAATCACTGTGGAAAGTTAGGTCATACATCTAACAGATGTTGGAGCAATGGTAAAAGAAAATTCAATGGTAAATGCTACAATTGCAATCAACATGGTCACAAAGCAAATGAATGCAAAGTGAAACCAAAGTTTGAGGGAAAATGTCACAAATGCAAGAAACAAGGTCACAAGGCATCTGAATGTAGATCTAAATCATTCAATCCAGCAGAACAAATTGTCAATGCATTATTTGGTTGGGACTACAATACTTGGTGCAGATGTCACTATTCTGGAGAATATGGACACATTGGAATAAACTGTGCAAGGCATCACCTAAGAAAAAAGGATACTACTATAAGATGTTATACATGTACCGAACTTGGTCATATATCCAAGAATTGCATGAATATAGGAAGAATTGAAGATGAAAAGAAAGCCAGAGTTGACAACATTCGAAAACAGATGAGACAACAGTGGATTCCAAAATCTACCGAGCCAGAAGATTCAAATTATGACTATGTCACTCAAGAAGTGGGTGACTCCACCATTTCTAATTAGACTCATCAAGAAGGACCGAGGATTGCATCTTCAAGCAACATCCTAAGCAGTTTTAGAGTGTAGAAGTGCAAATGACAAATCAGTATTTCAGATACAAGACATAGTTCACTGTGATGCATTTTATCGAGCAAGGTTGGTTTCAGACTTAACTGAGCTAGGTCGGTAATATGAAAGATTTTGTTTGTATACTGAATTGCAAGGTTTACCGAGTAAGTCGATGAATATCTAAAAAACCCTAGGTCATCTCAGCTACCTTTGTACCCGAGCATTAATGGAAAATTTTTCATCAAAAAGGCAGAGTTTGATCTCATTTTTCACCACAAATTCAGAATATACAGAGCAAAGAGTTTCCAAGAGTGCGAAAGTAAGTTCAAGTGATTTGAAGTGACTTTCCAGTGAAGAATTTGTCTAATGAAATCATTCACTCACCAAGTAGCAATGGCATCCGCAAGCACCTATAGCAACAAGGCAAAAAGAGGCTCTGAAATGCTTGTGAAGGGAGTAGAATGGAAAGCACCTAGTTTCAAGCTCGTTCCTGCCATAGCTGAATCGCTCGACCCTCATGGAGCTCAATCAAAAATTCCACCAAAGGTCCTTCTTATAAATGAAATTCGTACTCATTTCAAATGCACTGTTCAAGAAATAGGGACACTAGATATGGATAATGCCCTAGTCGAGTTGTGTGTGGATGGAACCCTCAAACCCGAATCCAAACATCTGGAAACCAAAGGTTTGACCCATATCCTGCATCTGCTAAGGAACTTCCAAATGAAATGGATTAGATAGATTTTAAGCCATGTGTATAATGGTCAGTTGTAGTTAGAGCAACCCGTCCTGATAACGAAGAAAATGATTCATAAGATCACGGGTTTGCCAATGTTAAGCAAATCGAAAACAACTAAAACCCTAAGTCGGGATGAACTTCAAAAGTTAACCTTAGCCAAATGGGATGGCAGAGGATTAAAACCTAACAATGTATCTAATGCAGAGTTAAGATTTGGACTCTATTTAATTGCATATAAGATGTATAGTTCCAGCAAATTGAATAGCGTGCCCTGTGAGGCTGTAGATTTAGCCTATAAGGTTGTGAAGAAAAACATGGAGTTTGACCTAGCAGATGTGCTGCTAAAACAACTTAATAAAAACATGGATAGTATAAGGACCTCAAAAACCAACTCTTGTAAATTTGGTTCTTTGTTGGTTTGTTTATTTTTCTATTTACAGAAATTTTTCTCTTCAAAAGGTACAGTTATATGGAGGAAAGATATTCCAATTTTGTATCAAATAAATGAGTTTGTAGCAGAGATGGGTGAAAATTTTGATAGTATTATGGATAATTATTTTGAAGACTTCAAGGAAAGAATGTATAACAGATTCAGAATCCCTCCTAAGCTTGTTGAGGATTACAAAGATGATGTGTGCTTCATGGTTGACTGTGACAAGGTATACATTCAGGCAGTCAGACCCCGAGTTGCATGGGTAAAACCTCTTCCTTATGAGGTAAATATTGATGAAACCAGAGACATCATAGAGGCACTGGTAAATGAGCTAGTAGACCCAAGGCAACCAATTTTTGGAACCTATGAAGAAGCTAAGGCCAGAATTGAGCTTGAAATCAAGCTACCACATGCCATAAGCAAGGGCAAGAGGAAAATAGCAAAATTGAAAACTTATACCAGTTCTCTTATGCTCACCGAGGGAGAAGGTGAAGATGAAGAAGGAGAAGAAGAAGAAAGAGGAGAAGAAGAAGAAGGTGGAGAAGAAGGACAAGAAGAATCTACGGAGGAACAACCAAAGAAGAAAGGTAAGGTAATCATTACAAAACCCAAGAAGAAGCCTACTGCAGTATTCACCAGAAGAACCAGGAAAGGTAAGTAGGAACCTATACTAGTTAGGCCTGCACCCACATTCAAGCAAAGGTTCAAACAATTGGAGGAAGGAGCTGGCATCACAAATTTCAAAGCATTGAAATTTGAAACTAGCACTGATGATGAGAAAATGCAGATTGAGGAACTGGTACTCAGCAAGATGGGTAAATGGAAATACTCCCCAGACCAGATTGCCCCTCAAATCTCAAAAGAACTATTGGAGAGATTGCAACCGAGATGGGAGTTAGCCACCCAAATGGTAAAAGACATTTATGAGCAATCTCTGAAGAATCTCCGACCAAGTCTCATTGGAGCAGAAGTAAAAGCTGAAATGAAAAACCATGAAGGTAAAATGATGATTAGATTCCACACTTGTTTGATTTTGATTAAAGACATTGAACATGTTGTAAATGATGCTACAAACATATGGAAAAACATCTATCATCTACATAAGCCTAGTGTAGACCCAATAGTAATCAAAGATGATGACAACAACAGTGATGATGAGCTTGATAGCACTCCATCCGTCACAGTCTCACCAGGAGAGCTGCATGCACTAATGGAAGATAAGGAGGAAGAAGACAAGGAGGAAGAAGCTGAAGAGGTAGATGACCCTGTGAAAATTGCAGCTGCAGTTATTGCATCCCTTCCTCACTCTCCACCTAAAACTATGATATCATCAAGGTTGGAGTCAGCTTCAATAGGTTTGGTCACAACTTCATCAGATATATCATCTGCACCTACCACATCTCAGCTCCAGGTATCATCAATGGAAGTGTCTACCACTTCATCTACCGAGCTACATACCTCCACTTCTTCAGTTACCGAGTCATCCACCGCAGCAGTCACCACATCAGAAGTATCTATTACTCCTACAGTATGTACAGTAAGTTTTCTAGTTTGCTCTCCAATTTTGTCAACTTTAGCTACTTTAGCACCAATTTTTGCACCAATAAGCTCTTCAATTGTAAATATTCTGGTATGCACATCAATTCTGGGAAGCATATAAATTTTGGATACATTTAGCCCCTCTCTCAGTCTTCCTTTAGTTGGTCCTATTCCAGTTTTGACAGCCAGTCCAACCTCATCAACCATTGTCTCTGTTATCAAAGACAAAGATGTTAGTACAACAGAAAAACCAAAGACTCCATTAAAAATTTTTCTTACAGGCAAGGCAATTGATGAGGATGTAGACTTGGATACTAAAATTGTCATTCCAAAGATAGATACAGATACTGCTTCAGTTGATGAACTAAGATTGCTCAGTCAGCGCATTGAACTGAAGGCAAAACAGAAACAACTAAGGAATGAGAGAGATAGAGAATTTAAAATTATTGATGAAGTGAAAAATATAATTACAAAGGCTATAGGTGTTGATGTTGATACTTCTCAACACATTTTGCTACAATTAGAAGAGGCAATCAATAAATTCAATGAGGACACCTCCGATCAAGAAAAATTGATGGAGAAGGCAGAAAATAAATTTGATCATAAGGTGCTTGAGCACATTGCTCAGCACATAGAAATAAAATAGGTTGAATTAACCACAGTTTTGGCCAACATTGAAAATTCTTTTAATAATGTAACATCTCTTTTTGCTAAGCTTTGTGATGTTACCGAGTATACTAAGGAGATAAGAGAACAATTGAATAAGATAGATGAGGATCTAAAGGCAAGCGCACAAAACCTAAAGCTTGACCCCAGTTCAACCTCATCTCATC
Source organism: Cupressus sempervirens (assembly GCA_028749045.1). Lineage (NCBI taxonomy): Eukaryota > Viridiplantae > Streptophyta > Pinopsida > Cupressales > Cupressaceae > Cupressus > Cupressus sempervirens. Next base: position 559,783,123 of record CM053783.1, read on the forward strand.
ACCTCAAAATCAATTTTTTTTTAGAAAAACAAGCAGAATTGTTGAGAGAAGAGTCAAGGATCTGATCTACATTATTAGATATTTAGAATATGATCCTTCCCATCATGGACACAATGCAAAAACACATTGCCCATTCAAAAACATTGATCCATGATAACAATTTCTCCGTTGCAGACCATGTGATTGAACTCTCTGAAGAAGTTCAGATAGCTCTATCCACATGCAAAATCCAGCAAGAGAATTGGGACAAGACTCTGCAACTCATTCTTCAGGTACATTCAGAGTTTATCTCACATTTTGGTGTTTCTATGTAAATACATTTTTTTTAATTCTTTGGCATTATTGTAAAAAAGGGGGAGAAAGAGATACTCAAAAAGAGTTATTGGTGAGATAAATGTACAAAATGGACAAAGAGATACTGTTAATAAAATTCATATAGCTCATGAAAATACCTTGTGTATATTGTATAGGGGAGTCATATGTAAGGAAGCCATGTATATTCAGCAGAATTAGTTGTCAGTATGTCACATATTGTATATAAGTTTTGGCTCATAAGTGTTTTTGTCACTAATGCCAAAGGGGGAGATTGTTGGAATTATGATATATTTTTCATTAGTCACAACACTTATTTGATTCTGAATGCTTATCGAGCTCATCACCTAGTCTACAGTTCACACCGAGCATTCAGCGGTTACCTTATAAAATCCGCAGGTAAATAGTGGTTACCGAGCAGTTAGTGATTACCGAGCAGAACAGTGTTCTCCGAGCAATTAGTGGTTATTGAGCAGAACAGTGTTCTCCCAGCAGTTAGTGATTACCAAGTAGAATAGTGTTCTCCGAGCAGTTAGTGGTTACCAAGCAGAACAATGTTCTCCGAGTAGTTAGTGGTGGCCGAGCATAATAGTGTTCTCTGAGAAGTCAGTGATTACCAAGTAAACAAGGTAAATAAAGGAATTAGTGATTACTGTGTAAACAAGGTAAATGAAGGAATCAGTATTTACCAAGTGAAGAAGGTTATCAATGGATTCAGTTTTTAGCGAGTGACAATATTCACCGAGTCACCAATGGTTACCAAGTTCCAAGCTACTTAGAATGATTAGTATGGACTGTGCCTCTACTCTTACCGAGTGCATGACGATGCAGTGTATTATAGTGGATGTCGAGTGTCAAAAGGTCACTGAGTCAGTTTATGGAACTCGAGTTTTCTACCATCTGGCCGACTCAGTAATATTTGTTCACTTGTGTTTGGCCGACCTTGCTAGTGTAAATATTGTAATGGTATATATCATTTGAAATGATGAGATGTTAAAAAAATTTGATTGTGATGTGTTGAAATAATTTGAGAAGAGGGAAAGTGAATCACTAGAAGAACAGAGGAATACAGCAAGGTCAACATTGATGTAGAAAAGATATATTTGTCACATCAGGTGATCAGAGCACAAGGATCTTATCATCAATCAGTTGCAATCAGATCCACTACTTCATCCTAATAGGTGAATCAGTTTTCTAAATCCTTTAACTAGGTAGACTTAACAGTCTTTTGTAAATCTCCTAACAGAGTGCATACTTCATTGTATGTTTGTAAATCCTTTAACAAGGTGGATCTAGCAATCCTACTTGCTCCTAACAGGGAAGATCATCAGAATTGATCATTGTAAGCCTTAACCGACCAACTTTATACTGCAGTATTGAAGTTTTATGGGTATCATCCCCACCCCAGTTTTACTTTCTAATTGGAAGGTTTCTGGGTCACCAAATCTATGTGTTCATGTGTTACAGATGTTTATCTTTTCATGCATGCAGTAGATTAGATGGATGAATGGCAAAAATATTATTATGCAAAAATTGAATTAAAGTTTTAAAGTTACTAATTCACCCCTCCCCTCTTAGTAACCTTGTTAGTCTTGATTATTTCCAACATTAAGATCACACATATCCATTAAGATTCTTGTATGTTGTTTGATTTGTATTTGTTGAACCCTAGAACATAGGAAGGAATCAAGGATATCTTTCACAAATGCATAAATCTACAAATGCCTCTTGAAGATCTTTAATTTTGTTATGATTGTTGAACATTTTTTTTTAAATGAATGATGAATGAAGTGCATGTAGATGGACAAAGAGTCTTCTTTCTTTATTGAGTACTCTATTTGGCCATAATGGGAGAGAGGCTTGGTACAATAGACAAAAATTGCCTTGGATGCTTGAATAATGCTTGATTTCTCTTGAAATTTTTCTTATATCTTAAAAATCATGTGGTTTTTTTCTCCTCAAAATAAGGATGATGGGCCACTTATATACTTATCACAACATTTGGGGACTCAAAATTGATCTAGGTTGACCACGAGTCTTAATTTACCACAAAGCACTACAACGTGGGCTAATTAAAATTGAGCACAAATGTCAAGGTATAGAATGCCTCAAACATACTATACCTTGGTGTATAACACCCAAGGTATCCTATACTCGAGGAAATAGGCCCAAAATTGAATGGAGAATTAAGGATGAAGGGAATATTCCATAATAAGTGGAACCAAGTTTCTAGATTGAGAATAACAAACATAAAATATTATAAGGCCAAAATGTGGCTACTAGAGCATCTAATTGTGACAATAAATTTTTAGGATGGTACACTTGTATATAGAAACCCTAGAAAAATGATTAAATTTATGAGTGGATGATGTGTGATGAGTGTATTGTGAGGCCTCTGCTATAATTTAACAATATTGTTTTGATTCCTAAGTTCATTCAAGGATTAAAAAAGTATTGATATTCCTTAGAGAACTTTTATAATTTGATATGCAAGTTTAAATAAATAAGACCAAGATCATGGTTTCTCCTATAGGAATAAAAATTGCTTGCCTTTCATTTTCATGAGAATAGTTTACAAAAATTAACATAATACAAGTATATTGGGATTATCTTCAATAATAAACTCAATCAAGAAACATGGAAAAGGGAGATCAATTGGGATGTTGGAGAAAAATCTCTGCATTGAACATTTAAATTAGATGGTGAAGCTATAAGATTGGAATACTATCCAAATTATTTTGTATCTATTACTAATTCCAATGGTTCTTTACAAGGATGATTAATTGTCTAGCAACACTTGAGAGTTACAATGAAAACAAAAAGAATTGGCCACAAGAAAACTCAAATCAAAATCTTTTGTGCCATATGAGATTCTTATAACTAAAACATACACATTCCTTGTATGATTTGTGGACTAATTTAGAGTTAGAAAAATAAATGATCTAATATTGTCACCAAATATGTAATTCTCGTCATCACTAATGTGAAATTGATAGGCAGTAAAGATTAAAAATCTAAACAAATATGATAAATTGAGAAAAAATGCTCCATTTAAGGGTGAGACTTATAATAATGTTATAAAAATTATGTAATACCCCACTAGGAAACCCTCAGTTTAAAGAAAAAATATATATGCTAACAGAGGTGAAATAATTTTTCAAAAAAGATATAAGTTTTTAACATGTATGATTTAGCACCATTAGCACATGAAAAATAGGTAAATGCCTCAACAAGATAAGCGATAGAGAAATACACAACATGCAAAATTGAAATACTACCAACCACTCCCAAGGGTCCCATCATGGCCATTTTCTAAGTCCATTTTGATGCACTAATTTCAAATTCTTCTATATAACCAATTATGCAAATGATAGTTTAATAACCAAGTGTATCTTAGATAGCTGAGGGTGGGTAGGTGGCATGTGTGTGTGAGGGGGGGAGGGGGGTGTGTGAATAAGTTATAGCCAATTATCCTACTAGCATTTAAAACACTTTTCACCAACTTATACTTCTTAAACTTTCAAATCATTAACTCGGTAACAAGATCTAATATCATAATCTTAACTAATAAAACTTTGATTTAAACTGTTAAAGTATTGTTCCTCAATATACAAGGTGTCAAAGTATACATCTGGTTTATAACAAGTTGCAACATTGAATGATTAAAATAAAATAAATTTGCAACACAATAAGTATTCACACATTTTGACATAAGTACTTAATGTGGAAACTCGGTAAAGGGAAAACCCTCCTGGGAACCAACAACCCAAATATTCCCACTCTTTTGAAGTGAACCCTATTAGGAGCCAACCTTGTAAAAGTTTACATACACATTGTTAATATGGCCTTGTTAGAGGATTTACACCAAAGATCATCTATACCTTATCACTACTTGACATTTATAAAGAGTGGTATACTCTAAAGTACTTGCAAACATTACTATTGAATGTTACCATTTATGATTTTAAAAGACTATAGGTCCACTCAGTTAAGAGATTTTTCCACTACATTGGTAAGAAAGTAACAATAAATGACCTATCAGTTTAGCACTACATCTTTCTTTTTCAAATCTCTTCTTCATTCAATCTCCTTCTTTTGATCCCTTTTTGGATGATTCAAATAATTGACAATTAATAGTTCATTTACTTGATCTTCACAATACTATTTTTCTCAGTTCACCTTATTCTTCCTTCTTCATCATCAATTGTCAATTGAAAACAATCATCAACCATAAACATCTTGTTCATCTCTTTAAATAGAAAAATTGTGTCATCCCAAAATCTTCCAAGTTTTACTACTTAATCCCAATCATAGATCTCCATTAGTAACTAATTCATTGAATATAGATGCTCAAGAAAAAGAATTCCACCTTGAACTTTGCTCCATTTCAAATTAACAAATCTTCTCCATCAGATCTTCTTTGAATTTCTTCAGTCATTGATCTCATAACTAACTTCATTCTTATCCTTGAAACTTCTTCATTTTCATCAAAATTTTTCCTTAGATTAAATATTTTCTTTTGTTCCTTGCTCGGTGAACATTACAACTCACTCAATCAATACTAGACTTGGTTAGCACCAAACTTGCTTAGTTAACACTATGTTCCTTCACTTCTTCATTAGGTACTTAGTGACAACTATAGTAGCTTGGTTAATATTGGATTCCTTTATTTACCATGTTTAGTCAATGTAACTCAAACATTATTCCAACACTTAATTGAATCATGCAAAATAATCAAACCAACATTATAATGTCAGAGTCTAACTCATTCAAGTGCACATTGAATACTGTACACTTATCAACTCTTACATCATCATACTTTCTTCAAATCCTCTTCATCAAACAAATGATATGACACTTTACTAAATTAGCATAATGTCTAACCAATTTAATATTGACATCAATAACACCATAACAACTAATATGACTCTTTCATATACATTAACAACATTAATAGGGCTAATAATCTTTCCCTTTGGCACTAATGGAAATACATAAACATAAAAGATATCACATTACATAACATTATTAGAAAGTAAAGTCCACCAAGATAACTGAGAGGGGGGAGGTGAATTAGCTATCCAATTAAAATAACTTTCAATATCCTTATTAATTTTAAAACATATAAAAAATAGATGCAACAACCACAAAAAGATAACCATACACAATAACACCAAATTTGTTAACTAGGGAAACCCTTGATGAAAGGAAAAATCTCAGTGGGAATAGTACCCACAAAATTATGTACTAATATAAAAGTTCCTTGTTAGATGATGGACCCTGTTAGGAGTCAATGAAATACAATAAGTACATATGAGTCTCTATTGCGAGACTTTGAATCCTTGTTAGGAGTTGATAGGAAGATGGATGGACCCATTGTCCAAATAGCTTTAGTATTATCCTCGTTGAATAATACAATTATACATCAACATTGTCCATCAATGACTTATTTTTGAAATACAGTTCCTTGTAAGCTCACCATGCCTCAACTACACCTACCACTATTATGATCCAAAAGATATTCACATGTAATCTCACATAATACATCAAATAGATATGACATCATATCACACTTTACATCCAAGGAAATGACCTTTCCTTTATACCAAGTCCTAGAATGAATTATTGAGTCAAACTTTAGGCTTTCTCAATTTACAATCATAATATAGGACAAACTTAAGATATTACATTTATACGTTACATTACAATATTACATCATTTCACAAGATTATACACAACTATAGGCTCATAGTCTTCATAACTTCACACTCATTGCTCATTTGGATGCATGTGATTAATGAAAACATCTTCATCATGTCTTCTACCTATGTCCAATTCTTCTTAACCAGATTCCATCTCTATTAGGAGATATAATCAAAACATCAAGTACTTGGGTACCAATAACTCTATCTAAAAGTTGTCTTTACTAACTCCATCATAACTTTGTCTCATCTTCATATTTTTTTACACACTCTTAATTATAGCATCTAGACACTATGTAGAACATCTCTTTAACTACACATAAGTTCATCTACATTCCTTGAACCACACAAAGCCAAACTATGTCTTCTACCCTGTCAGTTTTTACATAATAACCAATATACATCAATGAAAAACTCTATCATGAATGCAAAACACAACCTGTGAATCATGTCTCCAGTGCAACTAGGATACTCCTCCATAGGAATACCATCAAAATTCATGGAAACAATCTCCCCTTTTTGCATTGATGCCAACATAGATGAAAAACATCTAAGTTCCATGAATACCAAATGTCTTTGTTGCAATTGCTCCCCCATTTGTGTTGTCCCTGAATGTCTACTATATTGTAACCATAATGCATAAGGAAGGTGTTAATCTCCCCCATAGATTAGCATCTTTTCAAATCCTCTTCATTAATAAAATCTCTCCTCTAGGAATATCTCTTCCCCATAGGGTAAGCTCCACTAAATCTTCTTCCCAAATTAACATTAATCAATATCTCTTCTTCATCAATACATTCATATTAAAACATTTTCTCATGTGTTAATCTCCCTCATTGATATTAATAAATATAAAAAGATGTTTTTCATGTATTACTCTCCCCCATTAACATTAATGCCAAAGGTATCATTATGTCAATTCTCTACATAAGATTTGCAATAAGCTCAAGTATCCAAAGACACTATTAAATACCAGTACCAAGAGTCCTTCGTGACTCAAATAAAACATAGATACTCCCCTATAAAAGAAGCATCAAGCATCCAGTCCAAATAAAAGAAATAGTTCTTTGCTACCATCAGATTGATTTAATCTTTCAATCAACTACTCAAAAGTAGGTTGGGTATAACCCCAAGCATACCTCTCAAGTACTCAAATGCATCCTTCACAAAATGTTTTGTAAATATGTCTCCTATCTTCTCCTTTGTGCTATCATACTCTAATTTGATCTCTTTCCCTACAACTTTCTTTCTCAAAAAGTAATACTTAATAGATGTATGCTTTGTCTATGAATATAAAACTAGATTCTCTCTCATAGTCATTTTACTTGTGTTATCACAATGTATGATACTAGGTTTTTAAAACTCAATCCCAATATCTTTTAGCATTTGTTTCATCCAAATAATCTGATTGCAATTGTTTGCTAATGCTACATACTCTACACATGTTGTGTTTTGCGAAACACTTTCTTGTTTATGCTCAGCCAAGAAACCAATCTTCCTCCCAAGTAAATTGCTCCACCACTAGTACTTTTTCTGTTATCTACACATCCTATCCAATCCACATCAATGTATGCACATAAGATAATTTCATTTGATTTTTCATACTATCATCCACAATTGAGTGTACCCTTCAAATATCTAAAAATTCTCTTTAATAGTACATAATGTGATTCTTCAGGATCAACTTGAAAATTTGCCACTTTTAGAATATTTATAATAACTGAGAGGGGGGTGAATCAATTATTTAAGGTCTAGATGTACCAATCAAACAGTTAAACACTTCAACTAATCCAAATCTAAGCATCTAACAACTCAACCTCTATAGTAAACAATCAACTACTTAAACTTACAATCCATTGTCCTTATACTTGTCAAACTTGCAGAATGTAATTAAAAACCTTAATAGTAAAACAATGACATCCACACAAATTGACATTAGGATTTAAGCTAAAAACCAAATTTGAGAATAAACACAAGTAATATGTCAACAATCTTTCACTCTTCTAAATTGAACTCTGTTAGGAGCCAACCTTGTTAAAGGTTACAAAACACACTATTATATGTGACCTTGTTAAAGAGTTTAATCACTCTATTTGGAGTGGCCTAGTTAGAGGGCTTAAGAAAATTCCATTAGAATGCCACCTTGATGAAAGGATTTATATATGATTGTTAGGTCAACCTTGATTAGAGAATTTTAGTACTAATACAATATTAGAAAGTAATGATAGGTTTGATCTAAAAAATACAACTCACCTTGCAAATATAGATCACATTTTAGTTCACATGTTGATCCACTGATTAGCCTTCATTGTCATCTATGTCTCTGATCTTCTTTGCACTCCTTTAAGCAGTCACACTTTGACTCTTCACAACTCTTCTTAGTCTCCAACTTAAGTTCGCCAATCAATAGCATCAACAACTATTCCAACCTCTCTAGGTCTTCACTAGCTCTTCTAACCTCAACCTTGTCTTAAGTTATCCCTTACACCTCCTTAAATAGGAAATTTTGAACTTTTTTTTTCTTAAACACCATTATAGATCTTAGGATTTGGTCATATTCATTGAATCCTTCCACCATTTTGTCTCCTATTTTCTCTTCTAGAAACTTTGCCTTTAATTCTTGCATAGAAATGGTCAAACATGGTTTCCCTCAAATTAAATGCTCCAGGTCATCCATCCTTATTTTCCACATATTTTACATATTCCAAGAAATCAACTATGTTGGATGGACAACATGATTTCCACATAATTTATCAAATGATGTCCCTTGGCCAACACAATGTTTTGACGCTCGGTCATCATTGGGTTACTTGGTCTCTATTGACATTTTTTTCTAGCACATATACTAACACTTGGTCAATACTGATGCTTGATCAACACTAAATTTTCTTGGCACATATTGGAACTCGATCAACACTAGCATCACTCAACATACACTTCAAGTTTCATAATCTTCTACTCTTTTGCCTAGTTAAGACTATGTATTTGGTCAATCTTTGATCACTTGTTCAAGGATTTAGTACCACTGTCTTCTTCACTTGTAGCATGATTTAAACAACCACTTTATCTTGTCAAAGTCCAACTAATCAAGTGCCTATTGAAATTCCTCTCATAACTCAACCTTTTCTCTAGGTACTTTTATTATGTCCATTTTCTCAAATCATCTTTATCAATCATCTTGATATGACACTCTAATTAGGTAGAAAACTATCTTACCAATTAGGTTTTACATCAATTACAATATACAATTGTCTCAATTGTAGTTTCCAACAATCTCCCTCTTTGGCATTGATGAGAACACCTCTAGTTACCATACAATCCAAAACATGTCCTACTTTGAACAATCTCCCTCTATGTTTAGTCTCAGATCTTTCATTAATATCCTTAGTTTCATTTTGATTCTCATCTTTGCGTCCAACAATCTCTTTATTTCAATTTCATTATAATTCTCATCCATGCACCTCACATAAAATCAATAAGATTCCTCTGTATTGCTAATAATAACTTGCATACATTCTCCCTCTTTGCAACATTTCCTTACTAAATAAATCCATCTTTATGGTAAATTTCATATTCTCCCTCTCTTATTTAGTAATTGTCATGTTCTACCTCTTTAAAAACAATACTAAAGATACTAAATATGTCTCATACATATTTATCATGTAGATATATTCGTGTTAGTGCAAAATTTACCTTTGTCATCTGGTCGATGATTGATATAACATTTTGTTCTTCTTCCTTCACTACTTTAGGAAACTCTTAAAGTATGACTTTCTGCATCAACTTATAAGATATTTTGATCACAACATTGAATGCAGAGCTCCATCTTAGCTTAACAAGCCTTATCTAAGAGAATCACCCCTAATGTACCTCTTAGATATTCATGATTATCCTTAGGTGAAGCCTTAGTGAAAATATCAGTTATTTTCTCCTTAGCGTTTACACACCCCAATCTTACTTATTTGTCTTAAACTAGCTCTCTCAAGGAGTGATACTTATAGCAATATGCTTGGTCTTTATGTGCATCACAGGGTTCTTTGATATGTTTTTTGCACATGTGTTGTCATAATAGATAACAACTGGATCAATGATCTCTTCCTTCACCCCTTTCAATAATTTCTTGATCCATATAATATTTGACCAATTTACTATTGTTGCCACATATTCATCTTTAGCTATTGATTGTGAAATGTAGTTATGTTTCTTGATTTTCCATGAGATTATTCTCTTTACTAGAAAGAAATCTCCACCTCTTGTACTTCTTATGTCATCAACATTGCCTGCCCAATCAAAATTAGTGAACACTTTTAGTTCAAACTTGTCATTCTTCTTATAATATAAGCCATAACCTTCTATTTATTTTAGATATCTTAGTATCCTTTTGACTTCCATCATGTAATTCTCCTTTAGGTTTGAAAAAAATATTGCAACAATCCCAACTACTAATGCAATATCAAGTTTTCTTTTGAACAACATATTGTATTTCCCTATCATTGATTTATATAATATCTTGTTGACATCAGTTGAATCATCATTCTTAGATAGCTTCTATCCTATAGCCATAGGTGTGCTCACATGTCTTGAATCTTCCATTCCAAAAAATTTTAGTATTTCCTTGTTATATTTTGATTGAGTAAAGTAGATATATAGCTTCATTTGATATACTTGTAAATCGACAGAAAATTTGATCTCACCAAACATAGACATTTCAAATTCTTTCCTCATCTCATATGCAAATTATTTGCATAATGCATCCTTTCCTCCAACTATGATATCAACAACAAAAAATTTAGATTGAAATATCTCATTTTTACCTTTAGTCTTCAAGTATATATTATTTTTACCATTAGTTCTTGTAAATCCAATCTTTACTAGATAATTATGCAGTATTTCATACCATGCTCTAGGGGATTGTTTCAAACCATATAAAGTCTTGTGTAGTTTACATACCATGTTCTTCTTGTTGAGATCTACAAATCCTTCATGCTATTCAATGTAAACCTCTTCTTCAAATATTCCATTCAGAAATGCAAGTTTGACATTCATTAGGTACACTTTAAATCCTTTGTAAGAAGAATATGCAACTAGTGTTCTAACTCCTTCCAATCCTACAATTGGGGCAAATGTTTCACCATAGTCAATTCCTTGTTCTTGTGCATATCCTTTACATACTAGTCTATCCTTGTTCCTTGCAACTTCTCCTTTTCATTCAGCTTGTTTGTGAATACCCACTTTATTCCAATAACATTCTTGTCTTTTGGTTTAGGTACCAATATCCAGGTTTTGATCTTCTCTATCTACTTAATTTCTTCATTCATTACATGAATCCAATTCTCATTCTTCAAAGCATATTTTACTAATTTAGGTTCAAATTAATAAAGTAGACATGTAACACTTTTGAGTCTTTTCCTTGTCATAAATCCATATTCTTTATCTCCAATGATTTTTTTTAGGTGCATGGTGTCTTATCACATAATTTGCTAGTACATTTATTTCCTTCTTTCTTCTTGTACAAGTTTATCTTGAAAAATATTTTAAAGGTCATTTTGTCTCTCTATTTCTAGTTTAGGTTCTTCTTGTTTGGCATTGTCTTCCTGATGTTCGATATCTACTACATGTCTCTCAACATCATTTTTCTAATGCTCAACACCTATAGTCTATTGCTCGACAATTGGTTGCTATAACTTGGCATCCATTATTCTTTGATTCTTTGTAGCTTTATTCTCTTGCACAAGTAAGGTGCAGGGAGCATCTTCATCCACACAAATGACTGTGTTGTAGTCTTTAGGTTTTGCCTTGCATTCAATTTCATTCTTTTTTGCATATTTATCAAATTTCACATTTGCACTTTTTACAACTTTGTTAATGTTGGAGTTCAAAAACTTATTAGCTTTTCTCTTAGTGGAATATCCTACGAATATGCCTTCATCACTTTTAGCATCAAGTTTTCCATTTCTATTATCTTAAAGTATATAGCATTTTCTTCTAAAAACTTTAAAATACTTCCCATTAGGTGCATACCCATACCATAATTCAAAGGGTATAATATTTGTACCTTTCTTGATTTATACTTTGTTCAAAGTATATATTGATGTATTGACAACTTCTCTCTAGTATTTTTGTGATAAATTCTTCTCCATCACCATTGTTCTAGTACAATTCATGATTGATCTATTTCTCCTTTCAACTATTCCATTTGGGGGAGGGGTCCTAGGTGCTAACATCTATCTTTTGATTCCTCTATCATTGCAGAATATATTGAATTCATTAGAGATAAATTCTCCTCCTCCATCAGATCTCAAGCACTTTAAAGTTTTTCCTATTCCCTTTTCAACTCTGGCCAAATACCACTTAAACAATTGAAAAGCATCAGATTTTTCTTTACCAAACATAATAGTCATCATTCTAGAATAGTCATCAACAAATAGAATGAAATATTTATCTCCAAAATAGCTTTTTACTCCAATAGGTCCACATACGCCAGTATGAACCAATTCCAAATTATCATTAGATGTGCATGTCTTGCTCTTGAAACTAGAATTTGTCATTTTTCCTAATTGACATTGTTTACAGATAGCATTATCATATTTCTTCAATCTTGGTAAACCACTTACTCTTTTCATATTATTAATGCTTACCAAATTATCAAAGTTCACATGACATAACCTCTTATTCCATAACCATATATCTTCATTTTGTGCAAACAAACATATCTCATTAGATAAATCTAGATAGAACAAGTTACCTCTTATCTGATCACCATTTCTAATCAGTTCACTAGTTGCATTGACTATCTTAGCCTTCTTGTCATGGAATTCAACTTTATATCCTGATTTGTTCAATTGTGAAACACTCAACAATTTATAGTTAAGTCCTTCAACCCAATAAACATTATTGTGTTTGATCTTATCAGTCAATTGTATTAATCCTTTACCTTTCACAAGACATGGTGTATCATTACCAAATTTAACATAGCTACCCTTGTATGGTTCCATAGTTTCAAATTTACTTTTAGTACTAATTATGTCATGTGAACAACCACTATTAATTATCCACTTATCACCTTTACTGACATAAGAAATTAATGCAATTTTCTCATCTTCATTAGAATCTTCTTTCATAGAAACATAAACAGCTTATTCATCATTACTTTTAGACTCATTATTAGTTTATTCTTCAATAATGTAACAAGATTTCTTACCTTTGTCTTTGTAGTCCTTATTTCTCCTATTGTCTCAATCATCTCTTCATCTTTTGTATTTTCTTTCCCTTTTTTCACCCTTATCTTCTCTATCAAGAATATCTTACAACAATATGACCAAATTTGTAATATGAATTTTTTTGTAAGAAGTTTACCTTTGTATTTTCCCTTACCTCTTGAAAGTCTCCTTGCCATTAGTGCTTCAAGCTCATCAAGTTCATCATTAGAAGCATCACTATCACTAGTCACACATTTTCCTTTTCCTTTCTTACAAATAACCAATTGTAATTTGAAAGAAGATTCACTAGAAGTAGGATTGAAATTATCAAAATTTGACATCTCAAAAGCAGTAAGCCTACCAATTACACCTTCTAAGGTTAGGTTGTTACTAGGGGTGCATCTCAATTTGTGTATAGCAAAAACTTTAATAACATAAATAGAAAGTAGAGTTCTCAGTACCTTGATGATCATAGTATCTTCATCAATCTTTCCATTTGTTCCTCTTATAACATTTACAAACTCTTTGATTCTTCCACAATATGAACAATATTATCACCTTCTATCATTCTCATGACATCAAACTTACCTCTCAAGCTTTTTGATTTTTCTCTCAAAACATTTGTGTCACCTTCATAGATGGTCTACAATGTATCCCACATTTTATTTTTAGTAGTGCAATCCTTTATTTCATCAAATTTGATATAGCTAGGGTTGATGCAATCTACAACACAGCCTGATTGTGTTCTTTCTTTTCTTTCATCTGTTGAGTTTTTAGAGGAACTATTGTTATTGTTACATATGCATTTTCTCTATAGTATATTCCACCATCTCCAATTCCAACTAGATGAAACTTCATCAAACTCTTCCATGCAAGGAGTTAACCCTCTTTGTTCAATTTGGCACCTCCTTTTAATAATAACTAAGAGAGTGGGGGGTGGGGTGTTGAATCAGTTATTCAAGTTCCAGATGTACCAATTTAACAATTAAACACTTCAACTAATTCACATCTAAGAATCTAATAACTCGACCTCTATAGTAAACAATCAACAACATAAACTTGCAGTCCACTATCCTAATACTTATCAAACTTGCAGAATGTAAAACATTAACAGTAAAACATCATAAATGAGATCTACACAAGTTGACACTAGGATTGAACATGGAAATCCAATTTGGGAAAAACTATTAGTAACATATCACCAATCTTTCACTCTTCTAAAGTGAGCTTTGTTAGGACCCAATATTGTTAAAGGTTACACAACACAATGTTAAATATAACCTTGTTAAAGGATTTAATCACCCTATTAGGAGTGGCCTAGTTAGAGGACTCAAGAAAATTCCATTAGAATTCCACATTGATTAAAGGATTTATATATGACTATTAGGTCAACCTTGATTTAAGGATTTTAGTATTGATACAATGGTTAGAAAGTAATAATAGGTTTAATCTAACAAATATAACTCACTTAACAAATACAGATCATGGTTTGGTTCACATGTCAATCCACTAACTGGTCTTTATTATCATCTATGTCTCTAATATACTCTGTACTCCTTCAAGCAATCACACTTTGACTCTTCACAACTCTTCTTAGCCTCCAACTTCAGTTCACCAATCAATAACATCAACAATTGTTCCAACCTCTATAGGTCTTCACTAGCTCTGCTAACCTCAACCTTGTCTTAAGTTATCCCTTACATCTCCTTAAATAGGTAATTATGATTTTTTTTTCTTAAACACCACCATAGATCTTAGGGTTTGGTCAAATTCATTGAATCCTTCCACTATTTAGTCTCCTCTTTTCTCTTCTAGAAACTTCTCCAAACTTTGCCTTGAATTCTTGCATAGAAATAGTCAAACATAGTTTCCCTAAAATTAAATGCTCTAGGTAGTCCATCCTTATCTTCCAAACATTTTATGTATTCCAAGAAATCAATTGTGTCAGCTAGACATCACAATTTCTTCATAATTTATTAAATGTTGTCCCTTAGCCAATACAATGTTCTAAAGCTCAGTCATCACTGGGTTACTCAGTCACTACTAATATTTTTGTTAGGCACATATACTAATGCTTGATCAATGTTGATGCACAGTCGACACTAAATTTCCTTGATACATACTGGAACTTGGTAAACACTAGCATCACTTGACATGCAATTCAAGTTTAATAATATTCTACTCTTTTGCTTGGTCAAGCCTATGTATTTGGTCAATCTTTGATCACTTCTTCAAGGCTTCAGTACCATTGTCTTCTTCAATTGTAGCATGATTTAAACAATCACTTTATCTTGTAAAACTCTAACTAATCAAGTGCCAATTGTAATTCCTCTCATAACTCAACCTTTTCTCTAGGTGCTTTTTTAATGTCCATCTTCTCAAATCGTCTTCATCAATCATCTTGATATGGCACTCTAATCAAATAGAGAAATATCTTACCAATTAGGTTTGACATCATTAACAACATAACAATTATCTCAATTGTAGTTTCCAATATCTATAATTCCATCTGCATTAGCTATATCAGGTCTAGTATGTGTCAAATATTGCAATCTACCAATCATGGATCTGTACTAATTATATTCAATAATACAGGTTTCATCTTTGATACATAGCTTATTTCCAATAGCCATAGATGTTCCAATAGGTTTACAACTTTCCAAACCAAATCTCTTTAACAAGTCTTTAACATACTCCCGTGATATGAAAATTCTGTCTTTATTTAAAACAATCTACAATCCCAAATAATACTTCATCTCACTAATTATACTCATCTCAAATTATGTTTTCATCTCTTTTTCAAATGCATCACTTTCTTCATCATCTTGTCCAAAGATTATTTCACCCACAAATACTTCAACACTTAGCAAGCCATTGTCAATCTTTTTAGATGCAAGTTACTATCAGCATTACCTTTTATGAATCTCATACTTGATAGATACTTATCCAATCTCCCATACCGATCTCTAGGTGCTTGTTTCAATCCATACAATACTTTCTTTAATCTATAAACCATATCCTCTTTATCTATCAAATGGAAACCATCAAGTTTCTAATTATATACCTTTTCTTTTAATTCACCATTTAGAAAAGCTTATTTGACATCCATCTAATCTTGTTAGCTACATATGGCAAAAACATTCTTATTTCTTCTAATCTAGCAACTGGTGAAAATGCTTCCTCAAAATTGACTCCTTCTTGCTATAAATAACCTTTACATACTAGTCTTGCTTTGTTTCTTCCAACTTCACCTTGTTCATTCATCTTATTTCTAAATACCCATTAGTTGGTTAGCTAAATACCTCAATAACAGAGGATTGGACATCCTTCACATTGACTCCATGATTAGATAGAATCACATGCTTTCCTAAGAATAACACACTGACTTCATTTTATTTTGTCAGCCCAGGGGCATAAGCTTGAAAAGATGATTGCAAAGTATATGCTTTGATTCCTCTTTAAGTTATTATAACTAAAACATAAAAGGAATGTTGAAGGAAACTAATCTAGGAACTGAAATGACATCTTGTCTTAATGCTTAGAGTACTGCTGCAAATAGTAAATCTGTCTATGCACCTATGCTGCAGGAACAGTTAATGATTTTGTTATCAATGGCTACATGAATAGCAAAAGTCTACTTTTCAAAGAAACAAACAAGGAAATACAATCTATTTTAACAAAGTAGTTCACTCACCAAGTGGGCCTCCTTGGATGAGTGAATATAAAAGATGATGAAGATAGAAGATGGAAACTTGAACTTTGCAATCTATCCATTCATAGAAAGGGGTTACATCTTATTAAAAAAAAGATTATACACTGCCGATATGAACAAACAATCTATTCTATCTTACTCTTGGAAAATAACTTCTTTCAAAGCTACAACAAGCATTATTTAAAGGAAAGCTACAACAACTTCCTACTTCTACGATCATTCTATCAATGAGGATCAATTACAAATCATAAAGTTTACAATAGAAATATCATTAACTATGACTTCACTCCTCCAAGAATATAGTAGGTTGAGGAAGCTATATTTGTGCACAACCATAACAGAAATCACACAATAATCTATTTGTTGTAACGATTCATCAATCTAATCAGCTTTGACTTAGCATTGAAATGGTGACTTTAAATATGCACAAGAAATACCTACAAAAATTTGAACACAAAAACTTCCACACACACACACACACACACACACACAGATACACACACACATATTCATTTCATCATCAATGTTAGAAAAGGTATAATGTTCAAACTATCACCTTTTGCAAATATTATGGCTATAGGAAGGAATCTACCCAAACATAGCATGGATGAGGAAACATTTATCAGCATGTAATATTCCTTCATCACACCATAGAAGTCCATAGACTCAAGAAAACACAACATATCTAAACTATCTATACCTTAATCTTCATATCTTAACATATAGATAATATATTCATAAAAATGTAAGTTCTTTTGCTAAAATCATAGAGTCATAAAATGTTTCTATGAGATAATTGTCTAAAAAAAAGATAAAAGGTTCTCAAAAAAATGGTTTTTTAGAGGCTTATCACCCATTTAGTTCCAATAACATATTATCCTTAGGTCTAGGAACCGACTCCCATGTATTATTTTTCTCAATCTTCTGTAGTTCTTCTTTCATAGTTTTAATCCAATAATCATCTTTTCAAGCTTCATTAGAATTCTTAGGTTCAACTTGAGAAATTAAACATAGTTGTTCTTGTACCTTGTTTTTTGTCATAAATTATCTATATTTGCTTCCAATAATTTGATATGCAGGGTGAATTCTTATCAAGTTTTTGTTAGGTGTCACCGCTTCAATTCTGACTTTAGTTCTAGGTTCTTCTCTTGGTTCTTCTCTCAATACTTCTCTCCGAATTTCAGTATGAAAATTAGTGTTAGTCTCATAAAATAATTCTTGATCAACATTCTCTCTATTAGGCCTTGGATTGGTCTCTTCATTAGCAATTATATTCATGTATTCTTTCCTAAATTCTAAACTTCTCATCAACTCTCACATTGGCGCTCTCAAAATAGTCTTAGTTCTCTGATTAAAACATCTATATGTAACACATTTCAATGAATATCCAAGAAACATACCTTCATCACTCCTTGAATCAAACTTTCCAATATCACCATCTCTCTTAATGTAACACTTACATCCAAAGATTCTGAAATACTTTACTGAAGAGGTATGTCCAAATTGTAGTTCATAAGGTGTCTTCCTAATGCCTTGTTTGATTTGTACTTTGTTCATAGTGTATGCTATTGTATTCACCACTTCTCTGCTAAAGATCTTAAATATATTATTCTCAAACATCATAGCTCTTACTTATTCTATCATTGTTACATTCCATCTTTCTTCTATGCCATTTTGTTCAGGTGTTTTAGGGGCTAAAAGCTATCTCTTAATACCATTATCTTCATATAGATTGTTAAACACATTTGAAGTAAATTCTCCTCCTCTATTAGATCTCAAACATCTAATCTTCAAAACAGATTCATTCTCAAATCTACTCTTAAATATATTGAACTTTTCAAAAGCTTCATATTTCTCTCTAAGAATGCTACCCCCATAATTCTAGTGAAATTGTCAACAAGAATCATAGAATGCCTTTTTACAATGGAATGCTATTATTTTTGTAGGACCACTCAAGTCTGTATGTACAAGCTCCAATTTCATAGATGTAGTAAATTTCTTGCTTGAAATGAACTTTTCTTCTATTTTTTTGTAACACATTCCTTATACATCACATTAGTAGGTCTCACAATTTCTTAGGAAAATCTCTAACTACAAATGTAGTACTGACCTTCACAATGTTATCAAAGTTGATATGACAAAACCTCTTATTCCATAACCTACTACCATCAACCTTAGAAACTAAACATGTCATCTTAGTAGGATTCAACTGAAATATATTATCTCTTGTTCTTGTAATAGTACCAATCAATGAACCATCTTTATCTTTGATAATCCAAGTCTTTTCTATAAATTGAAACTGATATCCTTTGTCCACTGGTTGTCCAACACTCAAAATATTATGTTTCAAACCATTCACAAAGTAAATATCATAAGTGTTAATCTTTCCATCAAATGTAATAGATCCTTTTCCTTTTATATGAAAAGCTAATTTAGTTCCAACTCTAATGATTCCTCCATATTAAATTAAGTAAACTTATTTATATCTTTAATCATGTGATGGGAACAACCATTATCAATAATCCAATCAGATTTCTTCTTTTCAAATTGTGATACTAGTGCTTTTTCTTCTCTAATTTCTTCTTTTTCAAGGCTTTCTTCCTTAAGGGTCCCTTTTTTTGTGGAAGATGATAGGAATTGGCTTTTTCATAACCCTTATTTGAAAATTTTTGCGTTTGTTTCAAAATTGCCAAATTGGAATTGGAATTCATGACTTCCAATTTTGTCTCAAAACCAAATTTTCTGACTTGTTACTAGCAAGTAGGAATTGAAAATAAAAATCTAGTTATGTTTTTTGAGGAGTGTAAAACAATAGATTGGACTACTTTTTGAAGTTTGCATTCAACTCCAAGTTTATGCATAAAAATGTGTCTTCACGCATCTTCCAAATGAAAAAAACACTTCGAGTAAAATCCAAAAAATAGGAATGAAGATTTGAAAAACCTTGATTTGGCAAAAACAAGATTTGTAGAAATCTTGATTTCTATAATTCCACAAACCAAATGAACCCTAATAGAAATAAAACCATTTCATCATTCTCATCATCACTTTCACTGAATAATTCTTCTAGCTAGTTTAGCATGAAATTCCTCATCACTTCCAAAAAGGAAATCCTTAGGCATTCTTGATTTATAGGGCTTCAAATACTTCTTTACTCTCTTAGGACATTGGGAAGAATAATGACCATACTCATTACAAGTCCAATATTTAAAGATTTTGTTACCTTAAGGTTCTCTCTTCATAAGAAGGGAAAGTCCTTCCTCAATCTTCTTGTCTTCTTCAACTTTTGTTTAGCTAATACTAACATAGTATCCACTATTACTTGTACTTCTTGTCAACATAGGTTGGACAGTCAATGCACTAAAAAAAATTTCAATTCTATGTAGTTCTCCACTTTGTCTCATCCTTAAATGTGCTAACTATAATCTCCTAAGAAGAGTCTCTCTATAAAATTATTTGATAAGGGAATAATTTTTTCTACCATCTATGTTATCTATCTCTAACTAGGTATCAAAGTTTTTAATATATTCCATATATCTTCATCCTTAGATTTCTCTCATCCACAAGTCTTAATTCTTGCAATAATTTCTAATATTTTGCCAAAGTAACTTCTTATAGATTCATCTTCCATCATTTCAACATCTTGATAAAAGCATATCCAATTCTATAATCTAACCTTATAAGCATGATTATCACCTTGAAATGTACTTTGTAAAGCCTTCCAAATTCCATGAGCTAATCTTAAAGATTTTACTTGAGAAAATTCAATTTTAGGAAGAACTAGTAATGATGTTTCTCTAGCAAACATATTGAACATGAATACATATTTTTGAGCTTCTTCACAACCTTCAAGCTTGTATACTTCAATCACATCCTTTTTACTCTCATTAATTAAGCAATAACCTGAACCCATGCATAAAAAATGTGTCTTCATCTTCTCTTTCCAACTATCATAGTTAGCTTCATCAAATTTTAGATTTTCTTTCATGAAATGGGCCATAGACCTCCTTAAGTTGTTAAGCTTTTCCTTCAAGGACCTAATGCTTTGATACCAAATGTTAGAAATTAAAGTCCACAAAGATAACTAAGAGGGGCAAGGGGTGAACCAGATATCCAATTAACACAATTTATAATATGCTTATGAATTTTGAAATATGTAAGTGTCATGCCCTAAATTTAATTGGCAAAACACAACCAATTTTTATTTTTATTTTGTATCAAATGGAAACATACATCAAGGATAAATTCACATGTACCCATGTATAATGGATATGCCTTATCGAACTACATAGAGATTGAAATCTACAATTCATGTTTCTTAAGAATCTTTAGGATATTGCTAAATTCAATTATGGATTGGAGGTCATTCTTAACAACTTCTAGGTACGTGGATATTCTAAATAGGCCTTAGGTGTTAGGGTTAGTTTGCTAGTATTCCAATATATTGTTTAGGGATAAGTTATTAATTAGATGCTAACATATCAAATTTCATTTAAATTTTATCTTATTTTCAGAACATAACTAGGGTGTTGAGCAGGAGCTAGTATACGTTACAACAAGGTGTTAACAAGTTATCTGTTATCGCTACACCATATATATACATAGGGTTACTTAATTTCATGAATATTATATTGTCCCCTATCAATTACCATCTTGTTAGTACCTTAATTTTGATGCATTCGTAAAATTTCTTCTTCCACTATAATGTGTCGTGTATGCTTCACATCCTTCCATATTTTAGTATTGTGTACGTAATCTTGATATTATGTGGGTTATTTGTTAGGGCACTCATTTTAAATGTAATTGTCATACATTCCCCTTAATATATTTTATCTCAATTATGTATGTGTTTTATTATTATTATGTCTAACATCATTTCACATATTAAATTCATGTACAAACTGAGGTTGTTATGTAGATTATTTATTCAAGTATTTGTTATTAGAATAATCGTTAAATATGCTATATATTTTTAATTATTCACCTAATTATTATTGCTACTTTTATTTTATTTAATGACTATTTATAATTAAGTACTAATTAAAAAACTTATCACTTGTTCATAAAGTTCATCACTCTATTAACATCTTCATTTATCTTCCAAATTTATCTATCCCTTTACATATTCTATCTACCATTGAAATTTGTCACCAACTTAACATGACATCAAACACAAACATTTAATAAAAGGAAATCATTTAATATAAGAGGCCCATCCTCTTTGCCTACCCATAACATGAACCCAAACACTTAATTTAATTAAACTTACTTTTAACATCTTTCTTTATTTTCCAATATCCATGTTAAACTACACCTAAATTACTTACCAATTCTGTTAACCCCACCTACTACTATATTCCTTAATAAACTTTAAACTCCATATCCTAGTTCCATGCCCAAGCAATCTGAATGCCTAGGAAGGCACAATACCCTCTTCCCAAGACATGGAAGAGACCATGTCCTCTTCTAGGTGCCAAGTCTACTATAAGTCAGTTTACCTACCACTACTCCTCCTTCCCAAGTCGCCTAGATCACCTAGGAAAACATATTGTCTCTATTGAATGAAGGGAGGTGTTTTAGGGAAGAATTTTTTTACTTTTGTCAGTACCACCATCATTACACTTTTTACACAAACTCCAAAATTGCAAGGTATCAACATAGGGATCCAAAATCGCTGGAGTCTACTTGAGAATAGGGATATGAAATCACTGGAGAGAAGGTATCAACATAGGGGACCAAGGCAGTGGTATGAATTGAACGGTCCACAGAGAGTGGTGAAGGCAAAGCATGCGGTTCAAATTCCACATTTAAAAGTGAACTTTTCATGTGTGATGTAGCAGCAAGGGAAGTGTGGGGTCATAGCAAAGATAGGGTACTAAGCAGGTAACGAACACAGTGGGACTAGGGCATCACATCGGAGCATCACAGTGGGACCAGAGAAGCACACACAATACTAGATAGTGTTTAGATCCCAAACAGGCTTGTTTCCAAGGGAAAAATGAAGAATGGGCCCAATGCATAGCAAGATAATGGTAGGCCTTTAAGCCAGGGGTTTCAAGGTGCACTTTCTGGTTTATTTTTTTTGTTTTATATATTTTCTCTTGTTAGTTTATGTTTCATCCTTCTTTCCTTTGATCAATGGAAAAACAAATTGTGGATACACAAAAAATGGGAAAACAAATGGTGGATATGCAAGCTATGGGAAAACAAACCATCTCATTGGTCAAAAATGGTCAATAAATTCTGGTGCACTTTGAAACTAATCATTTAGGTCAAGTCAAATTGGCATCACTTGGAAAGACAGGGAAATATATTTGGGTCAGCATTAAATAGTTCAAGGGCATCTTAAAATGTAGACTTGCTCGCTTGAAAGGGTCACATGAAAAGCAGAAACACGGGTAGAGATTGCATAAACTAGAGAAGAAATAGAAAGATGTTGTCAAAATGTACCCTCCTCCACACTTAGATGGTGAAAGTCATTTGTGTGGTAGCAGCAACTTTGTTGATTCTGTCACTTACAACCCTACCTCCACACCTCTCGCTTGGTGCCCAGATCTTTATGTGCAAGCACTTTTGAGGGCCAAGAGGAGGTTGGAACTCCTAGAGGCTAAGGAGAAAGAAAGTTAACATAATATGCAGGTGTTAATTGCAGCAAATAAAACTCTTGTAGATAATGACAACATTTTAAAAGATCAAATCTCAATGCTGCAAGAAACACTTTTAGTAGGGAAGCTTGAATGGAATAACATGAAGGATGAATGGAAAAACTTGAATGCTACATTGGAAAAAGACAAGGTCATAGCAAATACCAAGTCATCTCATTATAAGGAGAGAATGATTCTTCACACTAATTCGCTGAGAAAGGTAGAGGTTGAAGAGGAGAGGAGAAGTTTTTTAGAAGTCACCAAAACTTGGGACAAAACTAGCAAACACCTTGATATGGCAAGAGAAGAGGCAAATATTTGTGTGAACACACAAGATGGAGAGGTCAAGGAAAGGCAATATAGGGAATCCAATATAATTATCAAAGGGATAAAAGATTACGGGGAAGGTGAACACACCCTTGACTTAATGAGGGATTTCCTATAGGATGTGTTGTTGTGGCAAGGACAAATCTATCAAGCTTGGAGGGTTGGCAAACCACACGCTGAGAGAAATAGGCCAATCAAGGTAGTCATGCCTAGCATTAGCGACAAACAAAATCTACTTAACAAAAAATAGCTCTTGAGGGGTTCTCACTTCATTTTAGAGGAGGATTGAACCATGAGACAACAAGTAGAAAGAAGGATGGAAATGGAAAAAATTAGAACAGCTGGAAATGAAGGAAAAAGAGCTTGGATTTTCAAGGGAAAAGCAATTATTGCTCATTTTGGCCACCGCTCCAATGAAGGGCAGCAAGAAGGCAACAAAGCTGTGACAACAAACACTTTACCATGTAGTGATACAACAAGATCAACAATCATGCTTAGCGATAATAACTCAACTTTGAGTCTTTCACATCAAAACAAATAGCAATCAAGCTCAACCTAGGCATCCTTAAGTTTAGTTTTTTGGAATTGCAGAGTTTATCCGTGGAGACGTGGGGTTGGGTTAGGACCTATCACAAAAGGCAAAGACATTATTTGTCTCATAGAGACACATGAGCATGAGGGATGGAAGACCCCATTGTTTGAAGGCTATTGGAAGATGGCAGTGTGGAATGAGGTAGTGGGAAATGGTAAAGGTCATGGAGGCATAATGGTTCTAGTAAAAGAAAGAGAAGGTCGTTCCATTCAGTTGGAAAAGACTAATTCTAATAAAAAATTTATATGACTCAAAATTGTGGAAAATAACACTCTTCTCAAGATTGCATCTTGTTACTTTACTCCGCAAGTATCTAAAACTTATAAAAAGTGTGGCTTAGATCACAATGACCCCTATGCTGCGTTAAAGAAAGATGTTGCTATTTTTTCACAGTGTGGGGATGTTCTTCTTGTTGGAGATTTCAATGCTAGGACAACAAATTGGCAAGCAAGTATTTTCAGCTCCAAAGTAAATGATAACCCTATTTGGCTCATAGAAGAAAGAAATCATTAGTGGAAAAGAATATCCGAAGATGCTAAAGGCTGCAATCTTTTTGGGGAAGAATTGATCACTCTATGTGGCACATTTGATCTCATAATTTGTAATGGTTTGGCTAGATAGGCTAAGTCGGGCAATTTCACTTGCAACACATACAATGGGGCAAATGTGGTAGATTATGTAATTTTTTTGTAGAATTTTTGTGAAAATATTGAAGAAGTTGAAATTGGAGAGCACATTTGGGATCTCAAATCAGATCATAGACCATTGTACGTAAATTTGTATTGGGCAAAGGATAGGTGGATTGGGGCAAAAATCCAAGGTCGTCAATACCCCCCTTCTCAGGGCAGAATTCTGTTAACTTCAAAAAATAGTAACACTTCTAGAGCTACTCTTGAGGAACTTTGTATGGGACACCCTATGTATAAACATGGTGTTAACAATCATGATTTATCAAATCTGATTCATG
Organism: Cupressus sempervirens; assembly: GCA_028749045.1. NCBI lineage: Eukaryota > Viridiplantae > Streptophyta > Pinopsida > Cupressales > Cupressaceae > Cupressus > Cupressus sempervirens. Next base: position 559,808,578 of record CM053783.1, read on the forward strand.
AGGCTCTTTCAAAATGCAAGAGAGCAAAAAATAGAAAATTTGAAACTAATTGTTTTCCAGCCAATGCTTGGTTTGATAAGGAATGCAAGAGGGCTAGGAGAAACCTAAGGGAATCAAATAAAACCTACCTTGACATTAAGACCTACAAACAGATCCTAAAGAAAAAAACTAATTTTATGTTCACAAGGAGAGAGGAGCTAATTTTCTTGGGCAAAAATAACCCCAAATGTTTTTGGAAAGAACTCCAACCAAGACAAAGCAAACTAAAAATAATATTATTGCCACCCAATGGTTTGAATATGCTAAGAAACTTTATGAACAAGAGGGTGGAGTGGGACAACCACCTTTGGTCAATGATGATACAAATCTTTTCACTATGCAATAGATAGAGACAGGGATTAAGAAGTTAGGTGGAGGTAAAGCAAAAGACCTTGTTGCACTTTAAGTAGAATATCTGATGTGGGGTATGAAAACTCTTGCACCGCACATCATTGAAATTTTCAACAAAATCTGCCAATAAGGGTTTCTAAAAGATTGGACAATTAGCCTTGCAATATCACTTTTTAAGAGTGGTGATGTTAACAATCCCTCCAACTACAGGACTATAATGATCAATCCCCTCTTTGCTAAACTTTTTGGCAGCATGATGGAAACTAGGATCAGCAAATGGGCAGAAGAAAATCATAAACGTGCTAAAGGGCAAGCTAGTTTTAGGCCAAAGCACTCGATAGTGGATCACTATGTCACTTTGAGACACATTATTGAAAAAGACTGGGAGAAAAAGGAAGAGGTTTTTTGTTGCTTCATTGACTTTAAAAAGGCTTTTGACACTGTCCTGAGAGACAAGCTTTGGTTCAGGATGGAAGAATTGGGGATTCCAATCCATCTTAGAGCTGTTGTTCATAGGATGTATGAAGTGGTGAAAGTCAAAATTAGAACTTCAAATGGCATTTTAGAATGTTTTGGGAGTGATATCGAGGTCAAACAGGGCTGCCCTTTATCTCCTACTTTATTTGGTTTATATATTGACAAACTAGAAGAGTGGTTAAAAATGCAAAAGGGTGAAGGCATTAAGCTAGGTGAAATTGTTATAAAGCTACTCCTATATGCGGACGATCTCATTTTAATTGCCAAATCTGCCTGTGGTTTGCAAGATCATCTATCTTCTCTTGAGTGCTTTTGCAGAATGGTGGGGATGCAGGTCAATATCAACAAGACTAAGGTTATAATTTTCTCTAATAATAAAAAATAGCATCAACATGAATTTTATTACAATGGAAGTGTTCTTGAAGAAGTTGCAGAGTATAAATACCTTGGCATCGATTTCAACAAAAAACTAAGCTGGTCTAGCTGCAGGTATAAAAGGATATTAGGTGGGTGGAAGGCTTTTTATTCTCTTCAGAATAGGTGTTGTGAAGCGGAGTTGTGGGATTGGAAAACTATTCAAACCTTGTTTGGTCTTCTTGTGCTGCTAGTTGTTCTTTACGGGTGTGAATTATGGGCCAGCAACACTACTATAACACAATGGAAACAAATTGAAGGAATCCAAAAGCACTTGATCACAAGCAAGTTTAAAATCAAAAGCACTGTTCCATATGATATCATGCTAAGTGAAATGGGGGCTGCTCCTATTGAGGCACTTGCTATGGTTCGCCTTCTAAGCTATTTAAAAAGAATCAAAAAAATGGAAGAGGATAGATGGCCTAAAGTTGTCTTTAGTGACACACTATGTAAGTGAAAAAGGACATGGATGCAAAAAAACATCAAATGGATGAGTAAATGGAATATTCAATTCAATATGTGCCCCAAAAATAATAAAGAAATAAAGGCCTTAGTTATGGAGAAATTCTACAAGAGAAATTGGGGAAGAGAGATTGGGAGGAAGAAACTATATTATATAAATGAGTTCAACCCCACTTGTGATCAACTCCAAAAAGCATACATAGGAGCCAACATTTCATGGAGGGCTAAAATTCTTATTGCTCAATTGAGAACCAACTCTCACCAACTTTGTTGTGAGATCAAGCGTTGGAAGAGGCCAAAGGAAGCTTGGGAAGAGAGAATTTGCAAATTTTGCAATTCTAGGAAAGTGGAAACTGAATAGCACTTTATTTTAGAATGTGAGGCCTAAAAGAGTAGCAGAGATAAATTTGCGGATACTATATGTGACAGTTCTTGGCATAACCTATTCAACAAAGAGTACATTGAGCAATTGGGTGGACTCATCATCATCCTGCACAAGAAGCAAATAGTGCTACTTAAGTCTGCTTGAGTTGTCTTGCTATCCCATAGGCTATTTTTAGCCTCGTGGACATTACATTTTTATCTATCTATCTATCTTTTCTCCTTCTCATGCGCTATATAGGAGTTCCTTTAAAGGTGAATGCACCCAGTCTCATGGTTGGTTGCCTTGGGAATAGGTGCCTAAAAATAGATATGCCCCCATGTTTTTTTTTATTTGAGATGTTTCCCCTTTAATTTTATCTTTTTTTTTAATAATTTACTTCCATTTAAATTTGTGTCATCCTACATTATGTTTCTTAGATAATAGTATTTTGTATGGATGTCTTATTTTAATTTTAATTTTTTTTCTTATGATTTTCATTAATAACCTTTTCATACTCACAGGCCTATACTTAGGACATCCTATTGTATAGTGTTTTTGATGTGAGTAGCTATATTTTAGATTATTATTTATTTTAGTTGATGCTATTCATTAGATAGAAATGACTATTTAATTAGTGTCTTAGACCAATGAACTTAGGTATATTCCCTCTTATGTTTATATTGGTTTGTAATAGGAAGAGTTCTAAATTCCTTGTTCTCATACAAATTCCAAAGAATAAAATGTGCACCTATAGCTAGTTATATTTTACATCTTTTACATCCAATACCATCTATTTGGTTCTCTTCTTCTATAGTCTAAGGCACTCATAATAAGTTATTACAATGATACTTTAGGAGTTACTAGATATGTTATGATAGTCTAAATTAATGAACTTATAGATTCATTTGGACAATATCTCCATACAAAAGCACATATAGAAAACATGATAGAGGTCTTATATGAACAAAATGATTATTCTTATCTTGCGAATAATGAAATTAGGTAAACCATTTTCTCAATATCTAACATTGTATTCACATGCAAGCATCCTTTTCAATGATGCATATGCACTTATTATTCAAGAGAGCTGAAAAGATGATATTATTCAATGAAACTAATTCTCCTAATATGGCTATTCTTCCATGCTAATTGGATTCAATATTACAATCTTCATAGAAGCATAGGAACATAATAACTTTAAGAACCAAGATAACTTATCTACATACACACAATACATGCTTCCTCCAATAATTCTTACAATGCACAAAAGGTGGCAAAATCTTCATAGTATGAAAACACAATGGAAATGATATTCACTAAAAATAGATATTTCTCCTAATCTCCTTGTTAATGAGAAGCAATAACACTACTCTTGCAAAACATTTAAATGCCCACGACAAGATGGAGTATGCTCACAACCTTAGCTCAAATACAACAAAGAATGTCTTCATCTACTATGCACATAGAAAGAAAATATGAGCTCCAAGTTTTCAAGATCATCCAATAAGGACCTGCAAATGAGAGATAAAAATGATGAACCATGGAGGTTCACCTCCCAACCTAGGCCTCAAGGAGGCCACCCCCATGCTAGGGGAAACAAGGCTCAATCGGGATACATTCAAACATCATCACAATAACAAGAACCATCATGAATACCACAGTTTAACAACACATTTACAATCCCCAACCAAGCCTTGCACAATGATTCACAGATGGAATCATAAACATTGGGTGAAAGTGGGCTCTTCAAGGAGGAGAATGCCATATCCTTGTGAAACAACAAAACTTGCAATTGCAATATTTCAATAATACTTCCAAGAAACATGCCACAATAGGGCTAACAATAACAAATGCCTCCATAAGGCTATCAACACTTACTCCTCTTCACATATCCTCACTTATACCTCCCATAGAACAATAGAAAGGCATATAGCTTCAATGGAGCCCATACTCAATGAAAACTATCCCCTCTCCAAGAGGAGGATTTCTCAACTTCAATGTTGAGCCCAACTAACCCCTTCACCCCAACTTAATTTCACATGGGGATTAAATTTAGTTTAAGTGACTTCATGCCCAAAATCCTATATGACATGTCATTTTCACATAAACAATGCAAGTGTCAAATGACACACACACATTAAATACTTTACACATCATGATGACATGTCGCTAATTAATCATGATCTTCAAACTTATAACACCCATGCACAATCACATCATAGAATAAACACATTACAATGAGGTTTTGAATCTTTTAAAGATTCACCTTGGCTTTTACCATTTTCACATAGGTTTGAACCTTGTTTCCCCGAATAATTTCCATGGTTCAATTTTCCTGCACACTCAACTTAAACATTAGTAGCCCAAATGAAATAATATAATAATGCATATAGATAAGTGAAAAATAATCCAATATCATGTAATTCACATTAACATATACAATTAACTTTCATCTAATCACTTCCATAAAATATTCAAAACATTGAAATATCAAATATGTGTATCAACAATTATCTTTCTTATCACAACTAATTATTATTCTAAATATTATAACAACTCTTTCCAACATAATAGTGAAAATCTAAGGTCCTTTTTACTAAATCATGAAAACATATTAAATGGATCTTAGCATAAATGCCCTAGGTGAAAATCACTAATATGCAGGCTTGTTAACTAGTATCCTTCCAATCAAGTTAAACATAGCGACATTCCTTGTAATACCTTTATCACATTACAAGGGTTTTGCGTGTGAGTTTCTAGGGTCAATTCCTCAGACTATTAGAATGTTTCCATAATTATTTCATAATAATTTAAAACCAAAATTTGAAAGTAACCATATGTCTTGTTGTCATTATAACCTAGATTCATTGTTATTGTCACTAGAGTGGATGTTAATTTATCTTTCCTAGTTGCCTTGTAGATCATACCTTGAATCTCGTGACCAAGTTATTAGCTTGAACATATATAGTCTCATTTCCATGCAATCTTATCTTATCGACCTAATGTTATTGAACAGGTATTATACTTATATTAACCAAAATCTTCTTTAGTCTTCTAATAGGATCTCATAAATCATTATTAGTAACAAAAATGTCAATCATAACCTAATTAACTCTTGATCATATTTATTTCATCAAGATCTATAGTAGGGTACTAGTGTGGGACTTATAATAAGCAGTAGATGCAACAACTATAGAAAGATAACCATACACAATAACACCATACTTGTTAACTAGGGAAACCCTTGATTAGAGGGAAAACCCTAGTGGGGATGGTAACCACAAAATGATGTTTTAATATGAAAGTTCCCTATAAGAGGATGGACCCTATTAAGAGTAAATGGAATACAATTAGTACATACTTTAAATCCTTGTTAGGATATTCCAACCCTTTTAGGAGTTGAGTCAACCCTATTAGGAGTTGATAGGAAGACAAATTGACTTACTATCCAAATAGCTTTAGTAGTATCCTCAATGAATAATATAATGATATATCAACACTATCCAAAAATAGCTTCTTTTTGCAAATAAAGTTCATTGTAAGCTCACTATGCCTCAACTTTACCAACCACTTTTCTAATCCAAAAGGATATTTTTATGTAAGCTCACATAATACATCAAATAGATATGATTGTATATCACACTTTACATCTAAGGAAATGATCTTTCCTTTATACGAAGTCCTAGAATAAATTATTTAGTTGGTCTTGAGGCTTTCTCAACTTACAATAATAATATAGGACCAACTTAAGATATTATATTTACATGTTACATTACAAAAATACCTTATTTCATAAGATTATATGCAAATGTTGGCTCACGGTCTTCATAACCTCACACTTGTTGCTCATATAGATGTGCGTGATTAACCATAACATATTCTTCATGTCTTCTACCTCTGTCCAAGTTCACTTAACAAGATTCCATCTCTATTAGGAGATATAATCAAAACATTAGTAACTCTCTTTGAACATTGTTTTTACTTAATCCATCATAACTTTGTTCAATCTTCATATTTTTGTATGTGCTCTCAATTGTAGTATCTAGACACTCTGTGGAACATCTCCTCAATTGTATAAGCACATCTACATTCCTCAAAACATGTAAAGATAAACTCTATCTACTACTTTTCTAGTATTCATAGAATAATTAGTATGTTGACATTAATGAAAAACTCTAACATGAATGCAAAACACAACCTCAAAATCATGTCTCCAAAATTGCTAAGATACTCCCCCATAGGAATACAATAAACATTCATGCTAAAAAACACTATTGTTAGCATGAATATTGATAATACTACTTTGGGGGAGTATTCTAAGCATTGGAGAGTACTAACATGTTGCATTCATGACTGTGTTTGTCATTGATGTCATATAACATGGTTTCTGTAAAGATTGACTAAGTAGCAGGCAAAGATATTAATGGTATGGAAAATGGTTTGATTGTCTAGTGATGTGTAGTTATGAACATGTTCAGCACAATGTCTTGATGACATGGTTAAGTGCACAAAGTCTAAGTCAAAGACGTACAAAAGTTGTACCTAATTTACAGAGAATAGTTCAGAGATAAAGTATTGGGAAAGCAGTTCATGATGTTTGTTGACTACATTACATTTGAGATGCAACATGAAGATGCATAGTCAGGTAGTGATAGGGGATAGTCTTTTGATGATGTCAGCACGTGCACAAGCCCTAGTATCACATGTGTGAAGTTATGTATAGACTATGAGCCGACAGTGCTATTGTAAATGTAATTAATTAATTATCTTATTATAATTAATGGGGAAAGCCTCAATGTTGAATCAAGGAATTATTATGAAGATATGTTATAAAGGAAAGATTTTTTCCTTGTTTATAATGTGTTATGATCATTTTATGAAGTGTGAAATGCAAAAAGGAGCAGAGTGCTTACTAAATGCATGTAAGAAATCCAAGGGATTATTGGATATGAGTTATGTGATCTAGTTACAAGATCAGAAGGAGCAGGGGTTTGATTGACATGAAAAAAGAAGAGGAAGGAAATACACTTCATTTCTATTATTCTATGAGGAATAATACATAGATCATGTGGATAGTGGGTTCACTGATCTTGCCCTTGAAGCTATTTGGGTAGTGGGTCTAGCTATCTTCCACAACTCCTAACAAGGTTGGAATCTCCTAATAGGGATTCAAAGTCTCCTAACAGGGACTGATATGTACTAAATGTATTCATAGACTCCTAGCAGGATCCATCATCTAACAAAGAATATTTATATTAGTACATTATGTTGTGGGTATCATCCCCAATAGGGTTTTCCCTCTAATCAAGGGTTTCCCTAGTTAACATATCTACTATTATTGTGTATGATTATCTTCTTGTGGTTTCAATTTATATTACTCATATGGTTAAGTTTTTTTTAAGGTTGATAATTGTGATAATAGTTGGATAATTAATTTATCGCCCTACCCCCCTCTTAGTTATATTAGTGGACTATATAATCTAAAAATTGGTATCAAAGCATCAAATCCTTGAAGGATAAGCTTAACATCTTTGGGAGATCAATGGCAAATCTTTCAAGAAAGGATAGTCCTAGATTTTATGGGGTAACCTATGATAACTGGAAGGAGAAGATGAAGACTCATCTGTTGTGCATGGGTCTAGGGTATTGGATCTTGATAAAGAGTAAGAAGAAAATCATCGAAGAAGAAAAGATTGGACACAGTGAAGATGAAAGAGATTTATTCATGTGTAACATGAGAGCAAGAGAAGCTTTAATATCACCTCTTATAGAGAATGAATATAGTTAGGTAAAGTCACTTGAAATGTCTTATGAAATTTTGAAAGTATTATAATCTACTTTTAAAGGTGATACAGATGCAAAGAGAATGAGATTATAGAATTAGATATGTGCATTTCAAGATGCTAAGATGATGGAAGATGAATCTATAAGAAGTTATATTGGTAGAATATCAAAAATTATCACAAGAATTTAGTCTTATGGTGGAACCAAGGAAGAATATGAAGTAATATGGAAGATCTTGAAAAGTTTGAAACCACCATTCAAGCAAGTAGCTTAGATGATTCAGCTAGTAATGCCTTGCACTAAAGATTTCACAAAGGAAATGTTGTTTGGAAGATTAGAATCTGCGAAAGTAGATTTGAGATAGTCTAGAGATCTAGCAAGAGTTGAAATAGCTTTTAGTGCCCTAAATATTTGATCTAATTTGACAAGGAATGCAAGAACACATGGAGATTTTGTTGGTAGCAGAAATTTGATGAAGACAAGAAGATTGAGGAAGGAATAAACCTTCTTGTGAGAAGAACAAAAGAAGGTAAGAAAATCTTTAAATGTTGGACTTGTGATGAATTTGGTCACTATGCATCTAAATGTCTTAAAAGAGAGAAAGAGTACAAGGGAAAGTTTAAGCCTAGAAGAGATAGAGACAGAAACTGTTGGTATGCAAATGAAGATGAAGAATCTAATGAGAAAGTTCAAAGTGAAAGTGATGATGAATTAGGATTTGTGGCTATCAAGGAAGATGATATTGATAGAGAAATTAGAGAAGAAAGAGCTCTAATTTCCCAAGTGGAAAAGAAATTTGATTAGATAATTGATAGTGGTTATTCACATCACATGACTGGTGACATGAATAAGTTTGTTAAGTTCAAGAATTATGATGGAGGTATTGTTAGAGTTGGCAACAATTCAGCCTGTCATATAACATGAATTGGATCCATTACTCTTGATGGTAAAACTAACACTTATTATGTTTATTTTGTTGATGGTTTGAAGCATAGCTTGTTTAGTGTTAGAAAATTGGTGGACACAGGTTATCAATTGCAGCTCACTAAGAAAATCTACATTATTGAAGACATAAATGGTAAGTTGATTGGAACAAGCACAAGAACTAAAGGTAATATATTTAAGTCGAATCCTACTGAAATGACATGTTTGGTAGCTAAAGTGGACAATAGTTAGTTGTGGCATAGAAGATTCTATCACATAAACTTTAATAATATTGTGAAAGTTAGTGGCATATTTGTAGTCAAAGACTTGCCTAATATTATAAAGCCTACTAATGTTGTGTGTAAATTATGTATTTTAGCTAAACAGAAGAAAGTATCATTTCCTAATAAAAAGTTTACTACCACAAAGAAGCTGAAGATGATTCACATATATTTGAGTGGTCCTTCTAGAACAAGAGGATTCTATGGTGAAAGGTACTTTATAATTTTTGTTGATGATTTCACTAGAATGATATGGGTAGCATTTCTTAAAGAGAAATCTGAAGCTTTTGATAAGTTTAAGATATTTAAGAATAGAGTTGAGAATGAATCCAATGTTAAAATAAAGTGTTTGAGATTTGATAGAGGAGAATTCACCTCTAGAGAGTTTAACATATTTTGTGAAAAGAATGGTTTATTGATAATAGTAATATTTGTTGATGACATCATTTTTGGAGGTAATGATGAAGCAAGTGATAAGTTTGATGAAGAGATGAAGAATGAATTTGAAATGAGCATGATAGGAGAAATGAAGTTTTTACTAGGATTGTAGATTGTACAAAATAATGACAGTGTTTTCATTTCATAAGCTAAGTACCTGAATGACTTATTGAAAAGGTTTTTGTTTAGATAGTTGTAAACCTATTGGTGCACCTATGATAATTGGTCACAAGTTATCAAACAAAGATGAAACACCTACAATAGAGCAAAAGAAGTATAGTGTTGAAGAAGGAGATTGTTGAAAACAAATTGATACAAGTATGATAAATATGTTCCAATGATTATTTTGCCATTTATGTCAAACCTATTTTTTTCTGGTAAGACAACTACTTATATGATTTAAGTACTATCACTTGTTTGATTGATGAAGATGATTTGATCAAAAAGATGAAACAAAAGCACCTAGAGGAAAGGTTGAGTTATGATATTATGAAGGGTGCTCCATTTAATACCATAAACTAATAACAGAAACAAAGAAACAACAACAAATGTGAGAACAAAATATGAACTTCTTATTTGCACTGCAAATGCAAAATTTCAAAATTTACAGGTACAATATGCTAACCCACATGGGCACCTTCATTACAATAAATTGCAAGACAAGCTATGAACTATCACCTAGAGTTGTCCTAGACAATGTTCAGGCCTTTTTTAAATAGATAATTTTATGCTGCTCAGGTAGGTTCTAGAAAATGAAAATTATTACCTAGGGCCGACAAACCCTAACAATACATATAGAGTTGGTCAAATACATCTTTGACAATTATTTTAGATATTTCAAGTAGCCCAACATTGAAAGGCCATAACTCATGAACTGTTGCTCTAATTGGCTATTATAACCACTTTTTGGAAATGCTAGCTCTTGATCTATAGGCTTAATACAATGCAAGTGCCATTCTGTCAAGTTTTCAGACCCCATCTGGGCAGTCTAAGGCCTCCAATAGTGAGCTTGAATATTTTTTTACAATTTTTTCTACCAAAAATCTGTAATAACTTCTCCGATACTTATGCTTGAGCAATGATATTTTTATGGTAGGCTTATAACTCTAAAATGAACCTTCTTATAGAAAATGAGAACATTTTGAGCTCATATGAAAAACTTACTAAAAATAGAAGGTTCCCATAAATAGTAACCACCCTATCTACTAGTTCTTATTAAAATAGAAAAGGCTGAAATAAAAATATTTTTGGGTGATGCAAGATTGCTCTTACACCCAGGATACTCCTGCATCAGACACCCAAGGTAATTTGAGAAGTGACCCTACCATGTCTCAGGTGTTCAAAGGAAAACCAAGATAGTTAACCTCCTCCTTTGCTAGCCATGATGAATCCTCTACTAGCCTCCTTTTCCATTTGACCGGGTATTCCTCATAAGTTATGTTCCTTGTACTTTTTCCAACATGACCATCTAGTATGTCCTCAATCTCCTTTGTAGCCGAACTAGTTGTTGGAATACTCCACTATGCTTCTACAACTTCATCTCCATCACCTCCTTCATAATACTCTGTCAAATCTAAAATATTAAATATTGGGGAAATATTCAATTCAATGGGCAACTCCACTTCATAAGACTTATATTGTGTATTCATCTTTATGATATGCTTCCTAACCTCCTCATGGATGCTCTTCAAATGTTTAAAAAAATCTTCTGCTTTAGCACTACTTATCTCTCCTTTATCGAACTATCTCAATTTAGAAGTATTTTTGGGACTACTCCCATATATAATAAGGAATGGTGATTTACCAATACTCCTGTTGATAGAATTATTATATGCAAATTCCACCTATGGTAAAATCATATCTCATCCTTTTGATTTATCTCCAACCAGACATCTCAACAAATCTTTCAAACTATGATTCACAGCTTCTGTCTGTCCATCAGACTGTGGATGATGTGATGAACTGAACTTCAAATGTATCTTTAATTTCTTCCACAATGTAGGCCAGAAATACCCAAAAAATTTGGTATCTTGATCTGAAACTATACTCTTTGATAGACCATGTAGTCTCACCACTTCTTTGAAAAACTACTCTGCCACATGAACAACATCATTAGTCTTCTTGCAAGGAATAAAATGTGGTATCTTTGAAAACCTGTCAACCACCACAAAAATAGAATCATACTCATGTTGTGTCCTCAGTAATCCAAGAACAAAATCTGTGCTGATATCCTTCCATGACTTCTCTGGTACAGGTAAAGGATGGTACAATCCTGTATTTTGCTTCACTCCTTTCACCATCTGACATACTCTGTAACTTTGTACAAACTTCTTCACATCTTGCTACAATTGTGGCTAGTTATAATTCTTAGCAACCAAAGCTATGGTTTTATCTCTGCCAAAATGTCTAGCCAACCCTCCACTATGCTTCTCCTTGATGATATTCTCTCTCATTGAACTTCTAGGAATGCACTACTAGCTTCCTTTAAACAACATACTATCCTAGATCATGAAATCCAACCACTTTGTCTTATCAAGTCTAATAGGTTCTATACAAGCCTTCCACACTTCACCAAAATCAAGATCAACTAGATACAAAGTACTGAGTTCCTTGAACCCAACCAACTCTATCTATATTTCTATCAGCAAAAGTTGTCTTCTACTAAGAGGATTTGCAACTTTGTTAGACTTTCCACTCTTGTGTTTCAAAAAAAATGTTTAACTTTGCAAAAAATCAACCCACTTCAAATGCCTTTGGTTCAATTTTTCTTGACTATTTAAATATTGCAAAGTTTGATAATTAGTATACAAAATAAACTCCTTAGGAAGAAGATAGTGTTTCCACTTCTTCAATGCTTGAACTAGAGCATAAAATTCCTAATCGTAAACAAAATATTTTCATTTGGTATCATTCAAATTCTCACTAAAGCAAGCAACAGGTCTACCATTTTGGCTCATAATAGTTCCTATTATAGTACCACTAGCATCACAGTCTACTTGAAAGTCTTATCTACTCCTATAGTCCACTTGAATTCTTTCCTATCCCCTCTCATTGTTTCAATCAAGGGTCCACAAATACTGCTAAAACCTCTTATGAAATTTATATAAAAACTAGCCAGTTGATGAAAAGATCTTACCTCTATCACACTCCTTGGAGTAGGCCATTCAAGAATAGCCTTCACTTTTTGTGGGTCCATTTTTAGACCTTCTACTAAGAATACAAATTCTAGGTACATCAACTCCTTCTTTACAAAACTGCACTTCTTCAAGTTTATCAACAACTTTTCTTCCCTCAACTTATCAAACACCTTGTGAATATGGATCAAATGCTCCTCCAATAAATTACTAAAGATCAATATATCATCTAGGTAAACAATGACAAACTTACTTAGAAACTCCTTTAGTACCTCATTCATGAGCCTCATGAAAGTGCTTAGTGCATTGGTTAGCTCAAAAGGCATGACTAACCACTCATATAGTCCTTTTGTCTTAAAAGCAGTCTTCCACTCATCACCTTCTCTGATATGAATATGATGGTACCCATTCTTCAGATCCATCTTTGTGAAATACTCAGCTCCACTCAAATAGTCCATAATATCACCCATACTTGGTAATAGAAATTGATACTTGATTGTGATCTTGTTAATATCATGAGAATCTATGCACATCTTCCATTCTCTATTCTTCTTTGGTTCTAGTATCGATGGTACAACACATGGACTTAGACTCTCTCAAATTAACCCCTTTAGCAACAACTCATGAATTTTCCTATTCAACTCTTCACTTTTTGTTGGTGTCATTCTATGCACTGCCTTGTTTGAAAAACTAGCTCCTAGAACCAAATCCATCTGGTGACTGATCTTCCTCACTGGGGGCAATCCATTAGGTATATTATCTGACATAATATAAAAAAACTCATCCAACATATTTGCAACTTCTGCAGGTACCTCCTCTACTTCTTCTTTACTATCTTTTGGAATTATAGAAAAACACATATGCTTACACTTCATACCTTTCAGAAACTCTTTTCCATCAACAAAATTATATTTTGGTAGTACTACATACCTTTTCTATTTTCTTCTTTCTCCTTCAATGGCTTCAACTTATGCTTCACTCCATCCTTGGTTAGAGTGTAAGTATTTGCTCGCCCATCATGTATAGCATGCCTATGAAACTGCTAAGGCCTACCCAATAACATATGACATATGTCTATATGTATGATATCACATAGTACCTCATCTTGGCAGCTTCAATCTTGAACTTCATGGAGCACTACTCATTGACCATGACCTTATTTCCATCTTGCACCTAAGCAATATGGTATGGATGTAGATGTTTCTATTTCTTCAGCTTTAACTTGGTGATCATCATTTCTGAGACCAAATTGTCAGTACTTCCACCACTCACATCACTATACTTATATTCACATTTGCACCTTGTGTGAAAAAAGATCCTTCTTTGATCTACTTCATTCTCACCACTCAATAGGACTCTTTTGTTAACTAGGACTTCTCCTCTTTTAGCATCTTCAAAATACAATGATCTAGTATCTTCTTCAACATGTACAACTCTAGCCTAGCCTTCTATTCTTTGATCCGTCCTTCTTTGGTGTTGGGTACATTCAGATTCTTTATGCCTTTCTTCTCCACAGTGAAAACATTTCCCACCAAAGCCTCCTCTTCTAGATCCCCTTCCTTTGTCTCTTCTTCTCTGATCTCTATTGTTCTGATCATGAAAATGATTGGAATTGTTTCCCCTTTGGTTCTGACTACTACTCCTAGCCTTATCCTTGTTCTTCTGATCATCATTATGGCCACCATGAGATCGTTTTCCAAATCTTCCACCACCACCTCTTCCACTATTCTTGTTGTCAAATTTCTTGCTCAATTTCTCCTCAACTCTTAGGAAAAACTGGTATGCCTCCTCAATACTATTCATTCAAACTAGACTCAACTCATCCTGAATGCTTGGCCTTAACCCATTAAGATAACGGGCCACTTTCTCCTTATTAGCTTCTGCATGGTTGGCTCTAATGAGAACTTGGTAGAACTCTTTAGCATACTCTTGAACAAATATTCCCACTTGCTTCAACCCTTGCATCTTCTTCAATAGATCAATCTCATAATCCATGAGAATGAATTGTTGCTTCATTTTATCTATCATTTTATCCCATCTAGTGAGTTTGTCCTTTCCCTTTCTATTTTGCTCCAACTAAATCTCCTGTCACCAGATCTTCGCATGTCCCTTCAGTTTTTCCTTCACAAACTTGACCCTATCAAGATCATCAATATCTTTATACTCAAAGTACTCCTCTAGTTCATCGATCCAATTGATCATCTTCTTTGGGTTAAGATTTCCCAAAAACGTGGAAACCTCAAACTAAGGTCTTTTTTCCAATCTTGGAGATGACCCTAAAAAGCCTCTTTTCCTCTAGGTTTAGAACTACCTTTGCTTCGATTTTTTCTTCTACTTCATCCTCATCTTCATTTTCATCTCTTATAGGAAGATTTGTTCCTCTATGTATTTGTTCTTCCAATGCTTGCATTTGTCTTTGGAGGGCTCAGAAACCCTCAAGTGTAACACCTACAACTCTTCCCCTAAAATCTCTTTGTGGAGGCATTTTTGTGCTTTCACTAAAACTCTAGTGCAAAGTGTCTCACAATCGACGATCTCTCTACATGCTTAGCCTAAACTACAGTCCTAGTGCAAACTTCCTCATAGTCAATGATCCGTCCACACACTCAAGAACTCTAGCTCTGATACCACTTGATGATGGGTGCTCCCTTAATACCATAAACTCATAATGGAAATAAAGAAACAACAACAAATGTGAGAACAAAATATGGACTTCTTATTAGCACCACAAATGTAGAATTTCATAATTCACATGTACAATATGCTAACCCACATGGGCACCTTCATTACAATAAATTGTAAGACAAGCTATGAACTATCACCTAGGGTTGTCCTAGACAATGTTCAGGCCTTTCATAAATAGACAATTTTATGTCGCTCGAGAAGTTTTTAGAAAATGAAACTTAATACCTAGGGTTGACAGACCCTAACAATACATATAGAGTCAGCCAAATATATCTTTGACAATTATTTTAGATATTTTAGGTAGCCCTAACTCACGAACTGTTGCTTTGATGGGCTATTATAACCACTTTTCAGAAATGCTAGCTCATGATCTACATGCTTAGAATTGTGCAAGTGCCCTTCTGTCAAGTTTTAAGACCTCATTCACGTAGTCTAAGGCCTCCAATAGTGAGCTTGAATATTTTTCTGCAAATGTTTCCACTAAAAATCAATAATAAATTCTTCGATACTTATGCTTGAGCAATGATATTTTTATGGTAGGCTTATGACTCTAAAAAGGACCTTCCTATAGAAAATGAGAAGATTCCAAACTCATATGAAAAACTTACTAAAAATAACAAGTTCCTGTAAATAGTAATCACCCTATCTACTAGTCCTCATTAAAATATAAAAGACTAAAATAAAAATATTTTTGGGTGATGCAAGATTGCTCTTACACCTAGGATGCTCCTACATCATAATATATAATGGAGTATAAGAATCAATTAAGATAGTGGTATCATAGTGCATTGATAATCTACTTAAGGTTGCAAAGATAGGTTACACTAACCAAGTGTAGAAGAAAAAGTTAAATAAAGTTTGTCTGCCAAGCTTGACCAAATGGATAGTAGGTGCTAAGCAAAGTCAGTATAAGCTGAGTAGAAAAAATAGTTGGAGCCAAGTAAAAGTTCATTTTAGTGTATACCAAGTAGGATAGTGGATGCCGAGTAAAGTTTAGTTGATGCTAAGTACCAATAAACTTTAGCTCATGCTGAGTAATTTTTTAGAGGATGTTGAGCAATGCAGTATATGTCGAGCATCAGAAATAAGTTAATGCTGAGTGCCAACATTATTAGAAAGATCATGAATTTGATGGATTTGAGATGACAAGTTTATTTTCTTCAATTATGTGAACCAGGTGGAAGATAAGATTGATGAGGTGGTGGTACAAGATTCATGGTAAACAATTTTGAGGTGAATTCAAAAAGGATTGAAAGAAAAGTTTCTATAAGTGATATAGAATGAGGGATAGATTCATTGAATCCTACCTAATTTGTCCTAACCCTAAATTGGATGATGGAGAATGAATAATAAAAGATCTTAATTCTCTATTTATAGGGATGGCTAGTGAGAAGCAAGAGTTGTCATGTGCGAGAACCTAAGGAAGACAAGGAGTCAAGGGTATTGCTTCATCAAGTGACCTAAATGAAGAGTCTACATTGGCATGTTAAGCAAGAAGGCTTAAGGGTATGAATGCTTGAAGGGTGAACAAGCTATCAAAACTGTAATGTGTGAAAGCCAAGAAAAATGGAGGATTGAAATAAAGATCTGTAATTTATAAATGAAGTTGTAAGTTGTTATCAGATCAAAGCCTTATTGTTCCTCTTTAATAATTGTATTAGGCTAGGGTAAATATTTTGGATTAAGGTTAACCTAATAGTCATTTGTAAATCCTTTAACTAGGTGACATTCCAAGTGAATGGCCTAAAGTCCTCTAATAAGGCTCACTTCTAACATGGTGATTGAAATCCTTTAACACGGTTACATTTAATAGTGTGTATTATAACCTTTAACAGAGTTGGCCTTTCATAGGGCATCATTCATAAGAGTGAAAAATAGTAGCATGTTACTAGTGGTTTTTCCCAAATTGCGTTTCCATGTAAATCATTGTGTCGAGTGTGTTGCTGAATTTTTTATGTTTCATGTTTACATTCTTCAAATTGACTTGACAGTAACCTACAATTTTTAAGTGAATGTATAATCTTATGGATGCATGCATGATGATAAATGTTTTATAGGTTCACTAAGCTATGAAAAAGTTTTATTTATATATCTGGATCTTGAATAACTGATTCTCCTCCCCTCTTAGTTATTTCAAAGAATTCCAACAATTGGTATAAGAGCCATATGCTTAAGAGGACTAGTTTGAAGGTACTAGAAGCACAAAGATCAAGATGTCAAAAAGAGATGTACTCAAGCTTAATAGAGATAGCTTTCTAGCATGGAAAAGTTTGATGAAGCTAAAACTTAGAAGACTTGGAGATCATGCACAATCTACCATTACTATTGAGCATATTGATCTTTTTGGAGCCCTAACTATCGAGAATATGAAAAAGGAGAAAGAACACAACCAGACAATGTTGGAGATTGCCTCTACCCTAAGCTATGCTGAATTTGATGATATCAAAGGTTTTGGTAGTGCAAAGAAAATGTGGGATGCCTTAAACACCATCTATGGAGGAGACAAGAATGTTCTAAGAGTTAAAGCTGAGAGTCTCAGAGGTAAGTTTGATGATATGAGAATGCAAGAAGGTGACAATGTTGCTCAATATTGCTCAAGGATAAAAGATGTTGTTAATGCAATAAGAGGAGCTACTAGTAAAATAAATGATGATACTATACTAAGAAAAGTTTTAAGAACATTACTGCCTATATATGCTATTAGATTTTCTATAATACAAGAATTGAGATGTATACAATAGAATACTTTATCTCTTGAAGGTTTGGTAGGTAGACTTACTACTTTTGAACTATCTAACTTTGACAATTACAAACTTGAAAATATTGAATTTTATTTCAAAGTGAAGCTATCATTGAAGGAACCTGATGAGAAGAAGAAGAAGAAAAACACAAAGTATGTGTCCAATGATATTGACATAGATGAAGAGGATGTAGAACAACTTGAAGCACTATTGGCAAGGAGATTTCATAGAGGTAAAGGTAAGTTTAAAGGTAAACTACCTATTATTTGTTTCAATTGCAATGAGGTTGGTTATATTGTAGCTAGATATCCAAAGAAGAAGAACTATAGAGGTGGTGACAAGAACAAAGGTAAAAGAGATGAAGACAAAAATGATTACAAAGACAAAGTCAAGAAGTCTTGCTAGAAATGAGAGATGAATGTGTTGAACATGATGATGAAGTGGTGTATGTTGCAATGAAAGATGAATTTGATGAAGATGAGGCAACTGCACTTGTGTCTTTTGTGAACGAGAATGACACATGGATAATTCACAATGAATGTTCATATCATATGATTGGATATAAAAGTAAGTTCATTATCTTGAATTGTTATAATGGAAATAGTGTAAGATTTGGTAATGATGCACCATATTTGATAAAAGGAAAAGGTTCTATCAAACTCATGTAAAATATTCTACGTGACAATGCTTACTATGTTGAAAGACTTAACTATAATTTGTTGAGTGTGTCACAATTGAATAATTTAGGAAATAAGGTTGAGTTTGAAAATAAGATTGCTAAGATATATGATACTGATGGAAAATTGATTGGAAAAGGTGATCAAACTAGGAGTAATATATTCTATCTTAATATAGAGGATGCTACTTGTCTAACTGTAAAATTTTATGATGTGTGGCTATGGCACAAGAGGTTATGTCATGTTAATTTTGATAACTTGGTTAGTATTGATAACATGAGAAAAGTTAGAGGTTTACCTAAGTTGAAGAATCCTAATAATATAATGTGCAAACAATGTCAGTTAGGCAAAATGACAAATTCAAGTTTTAAGAGTAAAACTCATACCTCTAAAAGAATACTACAGATCATTCATACTAACTTGTGTAGACCAATTGAAGTGCAAAGCCAAAAAGAAGATAAGTATATTATGCTGCTTGTTGATGATTATTCTGGAATGATGACAGTTATATTTCTAAAACCAAAATTTGATGTTACTTAGCAAGAGTTGAGAAGAGATCTGACAGAGGAGGAGAATTTACATCAAATGATTTTGAGATGTTCTGTAATGACAGAAGTATCAAAAAACATACATCTGCTCCTAGAACCCCTCCACAAAATGGAATTGCTCAAAGGAGGAACAAGTTTGTAATGGACTACACTAGGACTCTCATGATAGAGAAAAATGTTACTTTGAATTACTAGAGAGAAGCTATAAGTATAGTTGTCTACACCTTGAATCATGTGAAAGTCAAGAAAGGTACTCATTCAACACCTTTTGAACTATGGTATGGATACTCACCTAATGTAAAATATTTTAATGTATTTAGAAGAAAATTCTTTATTCTCAAAGATTCTAAAAATGGTAAACTAGATGCAAAAAGTGAAGAAGGTATATTCTTAGGTTATTCCACAAGAAGTAAAGTTTATAAGTGTTTAAATACTAACACTAACAAAGTTATGGAAAGTGTAAATGTAAAATTTGATGAATATAAAAAAGTATATGAGGTTGAACCAATAAAAGAACTAGAAAAATACAAATCATTTGTATACTTTAATGAAGGTATGCCTACTGAAGAAGATGTTGCAAACAAGCTACAAACCAACAACAAGTTTCAATGACTCTATAGTCACATAATATGAATGATGAGTTGTATTAAAAAATTGAGATACATTCAAATACCAAGTTACGAAATAAAGTTGAGGCACATTTTGATTTAGAAATTAGTGTACATGAGAGAGATGCTGAAATACTTGATAGAGATGTACATAGTGACTCTGAAGTAGATAGACAAAATGAAGAAACTAGAGCTAAACCAAAATTGTCTAAATATGTCAAGAGACATCATCCTACTACACAAATCATTGGAGATAAAGATGCTAGACCAATGCCAAGAAATAAGTTGACAAATGATACATGCTTGCTGAGCATAAAAGAGCCTAACTTAGTGAAAGATGCCTTAGAAGATGTGGACTGGAGTAAAGCTATGGAAGAAGAGATTGAACAAATTGAGAAAAATAAGACATGGACTCTAGTTCCAAGACCAGAAGAAAAAATGTGATAGACACCAAGTGGATATTCAAAAATAAGGTAGATGAAAATGGTGAAGTCACAAGGAACAAGGAAAGATTAGTCTATAAAGGATATGCACAAGAAGGAATTGAATATGGAGAAACATTTGCTCTTATTGTTTGATTGGAATGAGTGAGAACTTTGCTTGCTTATTTTGCATACAAAGCTTTCAAAATTTATCGAATGGATATTAAATCTACATTTTTGAAAGGTATATTAGAGGAAGAAGTTTACATAGAAAAACCAAAAGGATTTGTTGATGTTAACAATAAGAATATGGTATGTAGATTACAAAAAGTTCTATATGGTTTCAAACAAGCACCAATAGCATGGTATGAGATACTTCGTAAGTATCTTGTGAAGATTGGATTTGAAAGAAATGATGATAAGAGAAATTTGTACATGAAGATGGAGAAAAATATGTTGGATACAATTGATTAATTGTGTGCTGTCTTTGATTTACACAAATGTCATATCATTATCAATCAGAACATGTTGAGCGTTCCTGTGATTGCCTAGTTTAGAAGGTATTGTCTACCAAGTTCACTCAGGCATCAAAGGAAAGTATGTAGAAAGTGAGTGTTAACCGAGCTTACTTAGTTAATGAAGAAAAGTTGGATGGAACCAGTGCTAACCGAGCTGACTTAGTTTCCAAAGGATTTTTAAAAAGTTTGTAGTGTTAATTGAGCTTCTATTAGTTAATAAAAGAAATAATTTATGAGTTAGTTTCTATTGAGTTGGGTTGGCTAACGAAGGATTTTCTTATTTTGGCATATTAAGCGTAATTGATTTATATATTGATTCTAGCTAACTAAGGTGATGAATATTAATTATTCTAATTTGTATTTGAGCCAACTTGACAAGGTGGAAGATATAAGTATAAGGTCAAGTTTGTGATTTCAAAGTATGAGGTGGATATAATGCATGAAGATTTTATTAAAGATCTAATGATGAGAAGAGGAAGCAAATTTAAAGGATAAGTAGAATATCCTTGTGAAGTAGAAAAGCTATATTTGATCAAGAAGGATCAAGTACAAGCCAAAAATGAGATTTGTAATTAGCAAATCAATTGCATTCAAATCAGGTCATTTCATTATTACTCTTTAACCATTGTAGCAGTGATCTAAATCTCTTAATAGAGTTGGCTTAACAACTATATACAAATCCTCTAACAAGGTGGCAATTCTATTGAATTTTCTAAAGATCTCGAACAAGGCCACTCCTACCAGGCTGATTAAATCTTTTAACAGGGTCACACCTAACAGTGTGTTTTGTAACTTTTAATAGAGCTGGCTCCTAATAGGGCTCACTTCAGAAGAGTGAAAATAGTAACTAGTTGCAATTGGTAGTTTCTCCCATATTGGGTTTCCATGTTAAATCTTGGTGTCAAATGTGTTCAAGCTATTTTATTTTATGTGTTTTCAACTAAGTTAAAAGTAATAGTAATCAAAAATAACATCTAAAGTTTATATGTCAAGCATTTACAAATTACAACATTCTATATGTGTTTACCAAGCTTAAGCAATATTCAATTTTTAGTTTGCATTTTATACTGACATCTAAGGGATCTAGGATTTATTTTAGTAGTAATTGATTCACCCCTCTCCTCTTAGTTACTCATCTTATATTTCCAACAATTGGTATTAGAGCTTTTGGTGCTTGCAGAGAAGGTTTTAAGGACCTAAGCTAAAGATTATAATGTCTTATAGAAGAGAAATCCTCAAGCTGAACAGAGACAATTTTATAGCATGGAAAGGACTTATGAGGTTACACTTGGCTACCATCAGTGACTTAGGATGCAATTATTTTAATACTAAATATGAGACTCCCACTGGAACATTATCTATTGAAGATATTTCTAAAAAGAAGAATCATAACATCATGATGATTGATATTGCATTTTCTCTTAGTTATGTTGAATTTGATGAAGTCAAAGATTGCAAGACAACTTATGAGATGTGGATCAAACTAAAAGATACATATGGAGGAGATGACAATGTAAGAAGAACTAAAGTTGAAAGTCTTAGAGGTCATTTTGATCAGATGAGAATAAGAGAAGATGAGAACATTGCCAAATATGTGGAAAGGATCAAAGCAAGTGTAAGTCTAATCAAAGCATCTGGAGGAGTCATTGAAGAGAAAAAATTTGTAACCAAGGTACTTAGAACTCTTCTTCTTATTTATGCAATTAGAGTATCTACTATTCAAGAAATGAGATGTGATCCAAATAACAAAATATCTTTGGATGCTCTAGTTGGAAGATTGACAGCTTTTGAGTTAGATAATTTTGATAACTATGTTCCTAGTTCAAAGGTTATTGAATTTTCTTTTAAAGGTTATTGAATTTTCTTTTAAAGCTAAACTCTCACTCAAAGAAAAGAGTAAGAAATCAAAATCTAGTCAATCAGGAAGTGAAGAAGAAGGGTCATCAGAAGAAATTTTAGATAGTGATCTTGAAGTTGTTGAAGCCCTGCTTACAAGGAAGTATTCCAAAGGTAGAGGAAAGTACAAAGGTAAAGTTCCTTTGATTTTCTTTTCCTGTGAAGAAGTTGGTCAGGCTAGGTGTCCAAATAAAGAAATCAAAGATGAAAAGAAAAGCATTAAGCACAAGGGAAAGAAGGATTCCAAAAAATACAAGAACTATAAGGACAAAGGTAAGAAATCTTGTTTTATAGCTAAACATTCTGATAACAGTGAAGATGAAATGGTATATATTGCTGTGAAAGATGAATATGATAATGAAGGAGATAAGATGACACTTATCACTTATGTTAGTAAAAATGATATATGGATTATTAACAATGCCTATTCACATCATATGACTGGAGACAAAACAAAATTTGAGCACATGAAATATTATGATGGAGTTAGTGTGAGATTTGGAAATAATGAACCTTGCAACATAAAAGAAAAAGGATGTATCTCATTGACAAAAGAATTTGTATGTGAAAATTCTTATTAGGTTGAAGGACTAAAACATAATCTACTAAGTGCGGCAAAATTGAATAACATTGAATTCAAGGTAGAATTCATGAATGGACAACCCAAACTATTGGATGGAAAATGAAATCTAGTTGGATCTTGCAAGCAAACAAAATATAATCCATTTTATCTTGATTTCAGTGATTGTTCATGTTTTATTGCTCAAGTAGAGGAAAGCTAGTTATGACATAAAATGATATGTCATGTAAAATTTTATAATCTGATTAAGATAAACAAACATAAAAATGTAAGAGGTATTCCTAGCTTGAAGAAACTTGACATGGGTCTATGTAAGAATTGCCAAATTGGTAAGACGGGAAAGACTAGTTTCAAAAGAAAACTATCAGTGAAAAGAAGTCTTGGAAATTGTTCATACAAACTTATGTGGACCTATTGGAATACAAAGCTATAGTGGAGAATTTTTTTTTATTCTTTTTGTTGATGACTATTCTAGAATGATGGCAGTAATGTATCTAAAGGAAAAATTAGAAGCCTTTCAAAAATTCAAGTGATATCTGGTAAGAGTAGAAAAGGAAAATGGAAAGAGGTTGAAATGCTTAAGATTAGATAGAGGTGGTGAATTTGTCTCCAATGAATTCAATAATTTCTACATTGAAAGAGGAATCAAAAGACAAGTATCAACCCCTGGTACACCATAGTAGAATGGTATAGCTAAAAGAAGAAATAGATCTATCATAGATTGTGCAAGAACCCTAATGATTGAAAAAAGGGTTGCTCTCAAATACTGGAAGGAAGCTAGCAACATTGTAGTTCATACCTTGAATAGAGTACAATTAAAGAAAGATTCAAACAAAACTCCTTATCAGCTATGGTATGGATACAAACCTACTGTAAGTTACTTGAAAGCATTTGACAACAAATGTTATATCTTAAGAGAATCTAGAAAAAACAAATTTGATGTAAAAGGTGACGAAGGCATATTTCTAGGATATTCTTGTAGAATAAAGAATACAAATGTTTGAACTTGTCTACTCATAAAATTATAGAAAGTGCACATGTTAGAATTGATGAGTTTGTAGAAAAGAGTGAAGAAGAAAGCAACAAAGAGCCATAAAATTATAGAAAGATTTGTTTACTATGAACTTGATACCCTACCAAATTTATCTAAAAGAAAGGAAGCTTCATCTCCCGAGTCCCCAAAATCTCCAACAGTTTCTGAATTGCAGACAATGCAACCTGAGTTACAATCTAAAGGATCCAAGTCATAATCAAAAACTACCAAGCTAGTTCAAACTAAGCCTAATGGACCTAAGTAAAAAATAGAAGGACCTAAGCTTGAAACTAAAATTCAAGATGGAGATGGTGCAACTCATTCAAAGCCCAAAAATCCTATGTTAGCAAGATATGTCAAAAGGAATCATGCACCTAATCAAATCATTGGAGACAAATCTGATGGAATAATGACAAGAAGAAAATTAAAAGGTACATGTTTACTTGCTAAATTTGAGCCTAGAAGTGTTAAAGATGTTCTAGAAAATGAAAGCTAGATTGAAGCAATGAATGAAGAGATAAAATAGATAGAAAAGAATAAAACTTGGACTCTTGTTTCTAGACCCAAGGATAAAAATGTAATTGGTACAAAGTGGGTATTTAGAATGAAGTTGAATGAAGATGGAAAAGTTTCAAGAAACAAAGCAAGATTGGTGTGCAAAGGCTATTCTCAAGAAGAAGGTATTGATTATGGTGAGACTTTTGCTCCTGTGGCAAGACTAGAAAGTGTTAGAACTCTACTAGCATATGTAGCACATAAAAGATTTAAAGTATATCAAATAGATGTCAAATTTGCATTCTTGAATGAAATTATTGATGAAGAAGTCTACATTGAACAACCAGGTTTTATAAATCCTAGCAAAAGAGACATGGTTTACAAGTTACACAAAACATTGTATGGTCTCAAGCAAGCTCCCACAACTTGGTATGAAAGACTTCATAATTACTTGGTACAGATTGGCTTTCAAAGGACAAATGATAATATTAGTCTGTATATCAAGGAAGGACCAGACAAGAAGATTGTGTTGGCAGAAATATTTGTTCATGATACTCTATTTATAGGAAATGAAGACTTGTGCAAAGCATTTTTAGAAGAAATGAGTAAAGAATTTGAAATTTCTATGTTTGGTGAGATAAAATTCTTTGTTGGATTGTAGATACAACAAAAAAAAAATGGTATCTACATTACTCAATCCAAGTATATCAAGGAAATATTAAAAAAGTTTGGAATGGAAGATTCAAGACTAGTTGGAACCCCTATGTC
Organism: Cupressus sempervirens; assembly: GCA_028749045.1. NCBI lineage: Eukaryota > Viridiplantae > Streptophyta > Pinopsida > Cupressales > Cupressaceae > Cupressus > Cupressus sempervirens. Next base: position 559,834,217 of record CM053783.1, read on the forward strand.
TACTGGACATAAGCTTTCCAAAAATGATGATTCCAAAGAAGTAGATCAGACCACATATAGATCAATGATTAGAAAATTTCAGTATGTAGTACACACAAAGCCTAATATTGCTCTAGCAGTTGGAATAGTGGCAAGATTCTCAACAAATCTTAAGAAAAATCATATGTTGGCAATCAAAAGAATCATGAGATATCTGAAAGGTACTAAAGACTATGGTTTATGATATAAATTTGGAGGCAATTTAGACTTGAAAGTATTTATTTTAACATTTCAATATTTAATTGAAATGATTAAGTAAAGGAATTCCATTGAATTATGTTAATATGGATTACATAACATTTAAATTACTGATGCTAATTAGGTAGGGAGTAATGATGATGAAAAAAGCACTGGTGGTGGAACATTCTTTCTTGGTAAAAGAATAGTGTCTTGGACAAGCAGGAAGCAAAATTGTACATCTCAATCCACAACAGAGGTAGAATATGTGGCAATAGTAGTTCATTGTTCTAACATTGTTTGGTTCAAACAATTGTTGAAAGGAATTGAGATAGAGATCAAGAATCCAATAATCATATATTGTGATAACACCAGTGTAATCAACACATTAGAGAATCTAGTGATGCATACTAAAACAAAGCACATTACAATAAAATATTACTTCTTAAGAGAGTTAGTACAAGAGAAAGAAGTCAAATTAGAATATGTTAATATAAAGGAATAGATTGTAGACATATTTACCAAGCCATTACCTAAGGATGCATTTCTGTATGTAAGAGGTAAGCTAGGGGTTATTCAGGTATTTGAAGTTCACTAAATAAAGCTTAGTGATGCATCAACCAGAACCTATTAAAGATCAATTAGTTGATACAGAATTACCAAGGGCATATTGTAGATGAATCACTACTTAAGATACATTGGTATTAATAGAACTGTTATCTTTGGCATGTGTTGTTGAAGAGGGAGAAGTTTATTGTCATATCTCTGAGAAATTTTTGGAACCAGAATAAAGTAAGAAACCAAAGACGGAGAAGTTTTCCAAAGGAGAAGTTTTTTGAAAGAGAGAGAAAGTTTTGAATGAATTTGGTAGTAGTTGTTGCAAATAGATAAAGAATCTAGTGAAAGAAAGAGTTCATACTAATAGAGGGATTTCTCAAAGAACCAATCCAAAATTTCATTGTGCTATGACATGTTGTGTTGCCATCAATGCTAAAGAGGGAGATTGTTGGATAAAATTGATTGATTGTGTGTTGTCTTTGATCTTACACAAATGTCATATCATTATTAGTCAGAATATGCTAAGCTCACTTAGGTAGTCAAGATAGTTTTCTGTGTCTATTGAGCATTCTTGTGATTGCCTAGTTCAAAAGGTAGTGTCTACCAAGTTCACTTAGGCATCAAAGGAAAGTATGTAGAAAGCGAGTGTTAACTGAGCTCACTCAGTTAATGAAGAAAATTTGGATGGAACCAATGCTAACCGAGCTCACTTGGTTGCTAAAGTATTTTTGTAAAGTTTGTAATGTTAACCAAATTTTTGTTGGTTAACAAAGGAAATTATTTTTGAGTTAGTTTCTACCGAGTTGGGTTGGCTAATGAAAGATTTTCTTATTTTGGCATATTAAGCGCAATTGATTTATCTATTGATTCTAGATGACTAAGATGATGAATATTAATTATTCTAAGTTGTATTTGAGTTGACTTGACAAAGTGGAAGATATAAGTATAAGGTCAAGTTTTTTGATTTCAAAGTATGAGGTGGATATAATGCATGAAGATATTATTGAAGATATAATGATGAGAAGAAGCAAATTTGAAGGATAATCAAAATATCCTTGTGAAGTAGAAAAGCTATATTTGATCAGGAAGGATCAAGTACAAGCCAAAATAGAGACTTAAAATTAGCAGATCAGTTGCATTCAAATTAGGTTATCTCATTGTTACTCTCTAACCATTGTAGTAGTGATCTAAATCTCTTAATAGAGTTGGCTTAACAATTATTTGTAAATCCTCTGACAAGGTGGTAGTTCTATTGAATTGTCTAAAGACCTCTAACAAGGCCACTCCTAATAGGGTGATTAAATCCTTTAACAAGGTCAGCATTTTGTAACCTTTAACAGGGTTGGCCCCTAACAAGACTCACTTCAGAAGAGTGAAAACAATAACTAGTTACAATTAGTGGTTTTTCCCAAATTGGGTTTCCACATTAAATTTTGGTGCCAAATGTGTTCATGCTATTTTCTTTTATGTGTTTGCAACTAAGTTAAAGTAATAGTAATTATAGATAACATCTAAAGTTTATATGTCAAGCATTTACCGAGTTACAACATTCTCTATGTGTTTATCGAGCTTCAACAATATTCAATTTTCAGTTTGCATTTTGTACTAACATTTAAGGGATCTGAGATTTATTTTAGTAGTAACTAATTCACCCCTCCCCTCTCAGTTACTCTTATATTTCTAACAAGGAAAAGGTATTTTTTTATCTAAATTTTTTGTTGATGATATCATATTTGGAGGTCAAGATGCTTTCTGTAAAGATTTTGCAAATGAAATGAAGCAAGATTTTGAAATGTCTATGTTTGGGGAGATCAAGTTCATTATGGGTTTGGAAGTACATTAGATGAAATATGGTATATACATCACTCAGTCAAAGTATGTCAAGGAGATATTGAAAACTTTTGGACTAGAGGATTCTAAACCAGTAAGTACACCTATGGTGACAGGATGCAAATTGTCAAAGAATTATGATTTAGCTGAGGTGAATCAAACATTGTACAGGTATATGATTGAAAAATTACAATATGTAATACATAACAGATCTGATATTGCATTATCTATAGGGATAATTGCAAGATTCTCTACTAATCCTAGGGAGAATCATTTGATGGTTGTAAAAAGAATAATGAGATATCTGAAAGGAACAGAGGAATATGGTCTATACTATAAGAAAAATGAGAAATTTGAATTAAGAGCCTATACTAATGTTGATTGGGCTAGAAATATTAATGATAGAAAGAGCACTAGTGGAGGAGCATTTTTCTTAGGCAAGAGGTTAGTTACATGGACTGGCAAGAAACAAAATTGCACTTCACAATCTACTGCTAAAGCTGAATATGTTGCTGCTATTGTAAATTGTACACACATTGTATGGATCAAACAACTACTCAAAGATATGAAGGAAGAGATCACTAAACTAGTGACACTTTATTGTGATAATACAAGTGCTATATATATATCAAAGAATCATGTGATGCACACAAAGACTAAGCACACTATATTCAAATATCATTACTTGAGAGAATTAGTTCAAGATAAAGAGATGAAGATGGAATATGTTAACACAAAAGAGAAAATTGCTAATATCTTCACAAAAGCATTACTTAAGGATGCTCATGAGTATCTAAGAGGTAAAATAGGGGTGATAACCCCTATCAAAGGCTATCTAAGTAACAAAAGGAGTGCCTTGCATCAAACAAACTGATTGTCATATGTTACAAATTGATGCAGTGGATCTTACTTTAAGAGTTGCCTAAAGTAATCAAAGAGCTAAAACTTCAAATCAGTCACAAGCAAGGTGACATAGGAGAAATTGAAGAAGTTAATATCTACATATTAAGATGACACGTCTTTGGCATTGTTTTCAAAGAGGGAGAAATACAAGAGTCAAACTAATCTTGAAGGGAGAAATATGAAGGGAGAAATCCTAACACATGGTATGAGGGAGAAAATGCTGACTGCTGAGAAAGATAGTGTATCTGCTAATAAAATCTACCTAGTAAGAGGGAGATACTGTAGAAGGGAGTTATGAAGTAATTTAGAGGGAGTTATAAGGATGACAAAAAAGAATTTTGTAACCTATTCAGAAGATGAAAGTTGCCGATAGAGGGAGATATTTCAATACAAAGAATTATTGTCTTTTTGGCATTTTGTCTATCTTACTGTTTTAACCAAGTTTGTTTGGTTGATTAGTTTGGTTTTCCATCAATGCCAAAGAGGGAGATTGTTGAAGAAGGAGATTGTTGAAAATAGATTGATACAAGTATGATAAATATGTTTCAATTTGTTTTGTCACTAATTTCAAACCTTCTTTTTGTTGGTAAGACAACTGCTTATATGATTTAAGTGCTATCACTTGTTGAATTGATGAAGAGGATTTGATAAAAAAGATGTAACAAAAGCACCTAGAGGAGAGGTTGAGTTATGATATGCAAACGAGTACAAGAATCAACTAAGACAGTGATATCATAGTGCATTAATAATCTACTTAAGGTTGCAAAGGTTGGTTATACTAAGCAAGTTCAGAAGAACAAGTTAAACAAAGTTTGTCTGCCAAGCTTGATTGAATGGATAGTAAGTGCCAAGAAAAGTTAGTACAAGCCAAGTAGAAAAATCAATTGGAAATGAGTAAAAGTTTAGTTTAGTGTATGCTAAACAAGATAGTGGATGCTAGGTAAAGTTTAGTTGGTGCTAAGCACCAATAAACTTTAGTTCATGCTAAGTTATTTCAGAGGATGCCAAGCAACATAGTATGTGCTGAGCATCAGAAACAAGTTAATTTCGAGTGCCAAAATTATTAGAAAGATCATGAATTTGATGGATTTGAGCTGACAAGTTTGTTTTCTTGGATTATGTGAACTAGGTGGAAGATAAGATTGATGATCTAGTGGCATAGGATTCATGTAAACCATTTTGAGGCAAATTCAAAGAGGATTGAAGAAGAAGTTTATATAAGTGATATAGAATGAGGGGTAGATTCATTGAATCCTACCTAATTTGTCTTAACCCTAAATTGGATGATGGAGAATGAAAGACAAAAGATCTTAATTCTCTATTTATAGGGATGGCTGGTCAAAAGCAAGGGTTGTCATGCCTGAGAACCTAAGGAAAACAAGGAGTCAAGGGTATTGCTTCATCACGTAACCTATCTAAAGAGTCTGCATTGATATGTTAAGTAAGAAGGCTTAAGGGTATGAATGCTTGAAGAGTGAATAATCTATCAAAAGTGAAATGTGTGAAAGCCAAGTAGAATGGAGGACTAAAATAGAGATCTGTAATCTACAAATGGAGTTGTAAGTTGTTACAAGATCAAAGCCTTATTGTTACTCTCTAATAATTGTATCAGTCTAGGGTAAATTCTTTGGATTAAGGTTGACCTAATAGTCATTTGTAAATCTTTTAACTAGATGACATTCCAAGTGAATGGTCTAAAGTCCTCTAACAAGGCTCACTCCTAATAGGGTTATTGAAATACTTTAATAGGGTCACATTTAATAGCGTGTATTGTAACTTTTAATAGCATTGGCCTTTCACAGGGCATCACTTTAGAAGAGTGAAAAAGAGTAGCATGTTACTAGTGGTTTTTCCCTAATTGAGTTTCCATATAAATCATTGTGTCAAATGTGTTGATGAATATGTTGTGTTTCATATTTAAATTTTTGCAAATTGATTTGACAGTAACCTACAAGTTTTAAGTGAATGCATAATCTTATGGATGGATGCATGATGATAAATATTTTATGGGTTCACTAAGCTATGAAAAAGTTTTATTTATACATCTAAACCTTGAATAACTGATTCACCTGCCCCCCACCCTCCTCTTAGTTATTCTAAAGACTTCCAATAGTATAGATCCATGATTGGAGGTTTGTAGTATCTGACTCACACCAATCCAAATATAGCAATTGCAGTTAGATTTCAAGTTGATCCTAAGGAGTATCATTTTGCAGTAGTGAAGATAATATTAAGATATTTGAAAGGAACATTTGACTGTAGAATTTGGTATGATAGATCAAGTGATTTCACTCTATGTGCATATACTGATGTGGATTTCTCAGGTAGTATGGATGATAGAAAGAACACTAGTGGTGGAGCATTCTTTCTTGGAGAAAGATTGGTTTCTTGGCTAAGCAAGAAGAAAGATTATATTTCTCAGAGTACAACTAAGGTAGAGTATGTTATAGTAGTAAATAACTGTAATTAAGTTATGTGGATGAAGTAGATGTTGAAGGCTATCAAAATTGAGTTTGAAGAACCTATTATCATATACTATGATAACACAAGTATAGTAACTATATTTAAGAATCTTGTATTGCATTCTAAGAGTAAGCATATATCTATTAAGTATCATGTGCTAAGAGAGAAAGCATCATAAAAAGAGATCAAATTGGAGTATGTGAGTACTAAAGATCAGATTGTAGATATCTTTAAAAAGCCTTTTCCCAAAGATACATTTGAGTACTTGAGAGGTATGCTTGGGGTTATGCCCCTGCCTTCTTTTGGTAGATGACCCAGAGAGTGCATCAATCTAGTGGTACAACAAACTATTGTTAGAATGGACTAAATGTTGACGCTTTCCATATTGGGGAGTATCTGTGATGAGTAGAGTTATTGAGGACTCTTGGTATTTGGTTTTGAATAGTGTCTTTTGACACTTGATCTAGTTAAAGACTTGGTGTAGTATATTAGAAGTTGGTATTTATCAATTGGTATGTTGTAACATTGACATTGAGGCCTTTGGCATTGATGTCAATGGGGGAGAGAATATGCATGAAAAATAACTCCTAAGTATCGGGGAGAGGATATGCATGAAGGAGAGATTTAGAAAGATTCATGAAAGAAAGTAGAAATATGAACCTGATGTATTATGAATTGTTTAGTGTAAAGTAAACAATTGATGTCTAAGAAGTAGGAGTATGCACCTATTGTGCACCTATTGCATTGAGACTTTTTTAAAGCATGTAGACAATTGATGCTAGTCAGCAACATCAACAAAATATTGTTTGGTATTCTTGGAACTTAGATGTTTTTTCATCTATGTTTCCATCAATGCCAAAGGGGGAGATTGTTAGCATGAATGCTGATGATAATACTTTGGGGGAGTATTCTAAGCATTTGAGAGTATTGACATGTTTCATTCATGACTGTGTTTGTCATTGATGTCAACACAACATGGTTTCTATAAATACTGGCTGGGTAGAAGACAAAGATCTTAATGGTATGGAAAATGGTTTGATTGTCTAGTGATATGTAGTTATGGAATGTTTTGTACAGTGTCCAGATGATGTGGTAAGTATGCAGAGTCTAAGTTAAAGACATAGAAGTTGTAGCTAATTTATAGTGAGTAGTTTAGAGACAAAGTATTGGGCAAATAGTTCCTAATGTTTGTTCACTACATTACATTTGAGATGTAGTAAGAGGATGCGTAATCAAGAAATAACAAATGACATTCTATTAATGACATCAACAAGTGCGCAAGCCCTAGTAGAGCATGTGTAAATTTTTGTATAGACTGCAAACCGACAATGCTATTGTAATTGTAATTAATTAGTTATCTTATTATAATTAATTGGGAAAGCCTCAAGGCTAACTCAAGGAATTATTATGAAGATATGTTAAAAAGGAAAGATGTTTTCCTTGTTTGTAATGTGTTATGATCATTGTATGAAGTGTGAAGTACGAAAAGGAGTAGACTACTTACTGAATGCATGTAAGTGATCAAGGGATTATTAGATGTAAGATTTGTGATCTGGTTATAGGATCGAAAGGAGTAGAGGTCCTCTTGATAAGACATGAGAAGAGGAAGGAAGTACTATTAATTTCTATTATTCTACAAGGAATAATACAAAGACCATTTGGATAATGGGTTTATTGGTCTTGCCCTTAAAGCTGTTTGGACAATGGGTCTAGCTGTCTTCCACAACTCCTAATAGGGTTTGCACAACTTCTAACAGGGTTGGAATCTCCTAATAGAAATTCAAAGTCTCCTAATAGGGACTCATATATACTAAATATATTCATAGACTCCTAATAGGGTCCATCCTCTAACAAGGAATATTTATATTAGTACATCATCTTATGGGTATCATCCCCATTAGTGTTTTCCCTCTAATCAAGGGTTTCCCTAGTTAATATATCTAGTGTTATTATGTATGATTATCTTGTTGTGATTTCAATTTATATTACTCAATGGTTAAGTTTGTTTAAGGTTGATAATTGTGATAATAGTTGGATAACTAATTCACCCCCCCTCTAAGTTATATCAGTGGACTATATATTCTAACAATTACAACACAAAATATCAAATGATAATAACATCTTTAACTCTTTGACTAGATTGAAGTTTTTTATAACAGATTCACCAGTTCTAGCTTGGTGTCGACTTTGATAATTTCTCCCCCTTTGGGTGTACTTAACTTTTCAACAACATCTCTTTATATTTCTCATTTACATATTCTCTTCTTTCCCATCTAACTGTCTATTAGTTCATCTCCCTACTAGTTCATCTCCCCCTTTGACAATAATGCCAAAGGTAACTTTAAGTTTCAATAAAAAAGTTTATAAAACCTTGTGCTTTGCATGTACTTATTTTATCAATTTCAAAATAGTTTCTTTCACAATTTTAGGAAACAATCCCTAAAGAGTAAATTTTTGTATCAACTTCAGAAAGATATCTTAGTTCATCCTTGATTTGATGCAACATGCATCCTTGCTTCATGAATACTGGATAGGGGAAGGTCCCCTAGCTTGGTTTTTGCATGCATCATAGGATTCTTGGATATGTTTATTGCACTTGTTTTTTCACAATAGATAGTATTAGGCTCAATAAATTTTTCTTTATACCTTTCAAAAATTGCTTGATCCAAACTGTGTTTGAACAGTTAATAGTAGCAATAACATACTTAACTTTAGATGTAGACTATGATGTACAAATATGTTTTTTTCTCAACCACGTAATTAGTATTTCTCCTAAAAAGAAATCTCCACTGCTAGTTCTCTTTCTATGGTCAACATTTCTAGCATTATTAGCATTAGAATTAACTATGAGTTAAAAATCACCTTCTTGTGTGTAGCACACTCCATAGTCTTTAGTACCTTTTAGGTATTTGAATATTCTTTTATCTGTAGTCATGTGGGTTTTCTTAGGATTAGAGAAAAACCTTGCTACAATACCAACTACATACATAATATTAGGTCTACTATGTACACCATATTGTAAATTTCCAATCATTAATTTGTATTGTATCTCATTCAATTCAATAGTCATGTCTTCCTTACATAATTTGCATCTAGTGACCATAGGTGTAGCGACTGACTTTGACTCATCTATACCAAATGTCTTAATAATATCTTTAATGTACTTTAATTGGGTCACATATATACCACCTTGTGTTTGATAAACTTGTAAACCAATGAAAAATTTAATCTCACCAAACATAGATATCTCAAACTCTTTGTATACTAGAAAAGAAAATGATTTGCACAACAACTCATTTCCACTAAATGTTATATCATCTACAAATATTTTAGCAATAAGTACCTCATTTTTAGCTTCACTCTTCAAGTATAGGTTATTTTTCTCACTTTTTTTTACTCCATAGGCTCTCCTACCATGTTTTTGGTGCTTCCTTTAGTCCATACCTGGTGTTTTGTTCAACTTGCATTCTAGGTTCTGATTTGGCTCCATAAATCCTTAAAGTTGTTCAATGTATAAATCATCCTCCAATATTCCATTAAAGAATGCATATTTAGCCTCCATTTGATATACCTTGAATGTCTTTGAAGTTTCATTTTCTAATAGATTTTTGATGCCTTCCAATCTTACAACAAGTGCAAAGGTCTCACCATAATCAATAGCTTCTTCTCAAGAATAAACTTTACAAACTTATCTGGCCTTGTTCTTCATAACTTCTCCATTCTCATTTAGTTTGTTCCTAAAAATCTATTTTGTTCCAATTACATTATTATCTATAGGTCTCAATACAAGTCTTTGTGTATTATTTTTCTCAATCTAATTTATTTCTTCATTTGTAGCATTAATCCTATATTCATTATCAAGTGCAACTTTCATAGTTCTTGGCTCAAACTCAATAATCAAACAAGTATTGTCCTTAAACATAATTCTTTTCAAGACTCCAACATAGTCTCAAATGATTTTCTCAGGTGAATGGTTCATTCTTACATATTTTTCTAGGATAGGTTCAATTTTTTGATCTACAATATTATCATTGCTCAATTGGGGCTCAACATTTTGCTTAGGTTATTCTATTTGTAGATCAGGTAATGCAGGTTAACACTTGATAGCTATATGTTGTTTCTTAGTATACCAATTTAATGTCTTTCTTGGTGGTTAGGTACAATGCCAGGTACATCATCATAAATACATACACATTTGTTGTAATCCCCAGGTTCCTTTTTACTATCCTCATCATTTGAATATGAAAACTCATAAATTATAACATTTGCACTTTCGATCATTGTGTTAGTATCTTTATTTGAATATTTGTAAACCTTACTCCTAGTAGAGTAACCTAGGAATACACCTTCATCACCTTTAGAATAAAATTTCCCATTCCTTGCATCTTTATGGATATAAAACCATCTTCCTAATATTTGGAATAACTTCTATTCAGTGTATGACTATACTAGAGTTTATATGGTGTCTACTTGTAATCATGGCCAACTACCTTGCACAAACTCCAACTTCCACATTTACAACCTTTACAAAGGCTATTGCCTAATTTCAAAAGGCCATGAGAGTTTTACTGTGGAAATTCAAGCTATAGCCATTTCTATGCTAACAACTCAAAACTGGAGAATAGTATCACACAAAGCAAATGATTTTCTAAACCTAAGGAAATGAAACTCTTGAATCCAAACAACTATGTATAGTTTCAAAACATGATCCAAAGAATCTAAATCAAAGAAAATAGCAACACAATCAATTCTTCTAATTCATCAGCTCACAAAAATTGATCCAAATGCTCATACTATGTTGTACTAATGAGTGTTGTCCATACATCGAAATATCTAACCCCTATAACTAGATTGAGGGATGTTTAAATAGTCGTTCCCCTCATTCTTGGCTATTGAGCCGATCCATAACTACTCCAAGTAGTTCATTTCCAAAAACTATTTGAAAAGTTGCTAAGCAACTTAGCAAAATTGAAAAGTTGTCAATGACCAACTTTTTGACAACTTTTACAATTATTGCAAACCAAGATTCCAACCTTGACCAGTTTGGTTCCAAACCTCTCCACATGGATTCATATCATCAAATGACCATTTTAACCTATGTTTAACCACTCATTGGGCATTTTCTTCCTAGGACCTACTTGATAAATTTTAATTCCTATATTTAAATTAACCAAACTAACTTCCCTACAGTTACCTTGGGACTCTAAAAGTAGTCCTTATTGCTTCCATGGTTGGTTAGACTATGTACAAGCCAAAATCCCTTTAGGGTTTGACCTTACCACTAGGTACTCCTGCACTATTCTCCCCCTGTCAAAAAGAGTTTAAGGTACCTTTGGATTGATGAGCTCCTTGTTGATGCCCTACTTCTTGAAATCACTCTCTATAGCCCAAATAGCTTCAGCTTCAAGTCTATCCTTCCATTTCACTAGGTTCTCCTTGTACATGTTATTTCTTGTAGTTTTCTTCACTCTGGAATCCAAGATCTTTTCCACCTATGGTGGCTCCCTTTTTGGTACCTACAAGTCTATGACATCCTTGTCTAGTTCCTCTTGATACTATCCTTCATCCACCTTGGGACCCATGTATGTTATAAGGTCTTTCACATTGAAGATGTAAGAGATAGTCATGTCCTTTGGTAGGTCTATCTTATAGACATTGGGTCTATACTTCTCAAGTATCTTGCATGACCCAATCCTTCTCATCTACAACTTTCTTGGAATTCCCTTAGGTAGTCTGGTCTTGTTCAAGTAAACCATTACTAGGTCCCCCACTTAGAATTATAACTTCCTTCTCCCTTCGTCCTTATTTCTTGCAACGTCATACTTGCTTCCATCAAGGTTTTTTTTAACTTGGTCATGTACCTCTTTCATAGATTGGAAAAAATCATCAGCATGCCCACTAATGTTGTCATGTGAAGGCAAGTCCCTCAACTCCATGATACCCCTAAGGTGTGTGCCATACACAACTTGGAAAAGGCTTAACACTATAGTTCTATTCTTTCTATTATTGTAAGAAAATTCTACTTGAGGTATCACTTTCTCCCAACTATGCCCATACTCTTTAGTCAAGCATCTCAAAAGGTTTCCTAAGACCCTATTTATAACCTCTATTTGACCATCTATTTGGGGATGGTAGGTAGAACTATGTGCTAGGTTTGTTCCAAGTCTCTTCCATAGGGTTTTCTAGAAGTGTCCCATAAACTTAATATCCCTGTCTGCCACTATGCTTCTTGGTAAGCTATGGATTCTCACCACCTCCTTGAAAAATAGATTAGAAATGTTACTTGCATCATGTGTTTTTTTGCATGGGATGAAATGACTCATCTTGCTGAATCTATCCACCACTACAAACACACTATCTAGTCCTATCTTGGTTCTTAAATCCATACTAATACACTCCCAAGGCCTATTGGGAATGGGTAGAGGCCACTAGAGTCTTTCATTTGATGAGGTCCCCTTGGGTTTTTGACATATGTTGCATTGCTCCACATATCTCCTTATGTCTCTTTGCATTTCAGGTCAATGGGAGAACCTCTCCATAAAGTCCAAGGTTTTATTCAAACCAAAATGTCCACTCATGCTTCCATTATGCTTTTCTTGTATGAGATTCTTTCTCATAGATCCCCTTGGGATGCACAATTGTGGCCCCTTAAATAGTAACCCATTCTGTAATGTATATTTAGAGAATGTACTATTAAAATAGTTAGTAAAGTCTTTACATACCTTGTAGGCTTATGAGAAATTAGTGTCCTCCTCATATAGGTCCTTGAATCCCTCCGAACCTATGCTCTACAACTTAACCTCTTGGATTGTTAAAAATCTCCTGCTTAAGGTATCAACTACCTTGTTGTTTTTTCCCTTCTTATGTTTAATTGTGAATGTATAAGATTGTAGGAACCCCATTCACTTTATGTACCTCAGACTTAGGTTTTCTTGTGAGTTAATAAAACTCAATGCTTGGTTATCTATGAAGACCACAAATTGCTTTGGAAATAGGTAGTGTCTCCACTTTTTATGGGCTTGGAAAAGTGCATAAAGTTCTATAGCATATTAAGAATACCTTGTCTTGGATTCATTTAGTCTCTCACTAAAAAATACCACTGGTCTAGCCTCTTGACTTAAGATTGCCCCTACTAGTATGTTACTAGCATCACATTCCACCACAAAAGGTTTCTCAAAACTAAGAAAAACCAATATAGGTTGTGTTTCCACTTTCTTTTTTAGCTTCTCAAAGAATTCATCTACTACTCTAGTCCATGTGAACTTGGTATTCATGCCTCCTTTGATAGTGTCATTCATTGGTGCACATATTTCATTGAATCTTCTCACAAACTTCTAATCTCAGTAGTAGATCTAGGTGTAGGCCAAATCAAGATTGCCTCCACCTTGATTTTGTCCATCTTTAGGTTGCCTTGGGACACTACAAACCCCAAATATACAAGCAACTCCTTTATAAATTCATTCTTCTCCAAGTTGACTATCAAGTTCTCTTCCTGCAATTACTTCAACACCAATTCAAGGTGCCTCTTATGCTTCTGCTTTGTTTTGCTAAAGATGAGGATGCGATCTAGGTACACTACAACAAACACTCCAATGTAGTCCTTCAATACCTAGTTCATGGACCTCATGAAGGTACTAGGTGCATTCATAAGGCCAAATGGCATAACCAACCACTAATAGAGACCCTCAATAGTCTTAAATGCAAACTTCCACTCATCCCCCTTCTTTCATCCTAATTTTATAATAGCCACTTTTGAGATCAATTTTAGAAAAGTACCTAGCCCCACTCAAACAATCCATTAGGTCCTCCATTCTAGGAATAAGGAATCTATATTTAATCATGATTATATTGATTGCTCTATAATTAGTGTGTATTCTCCACTTACCTCCCTTTTTGGGTGTAGGGACTGTTGGTATGGCACAAGGACTCATACTCTTCTTGATAAGTCCCTGATCAAGAAATTCTTGCATTCATCTTGTTATCTCCTTATTTTTCTTTGACATCATCTTGTAAACAACTTTATTAGGAAATTATTCCCCTAGTATGAAGTTAATTTGATGACTTATGGCCCTCTTAGGTGGTAGAGTAGGAGGTTCCCCATCAAAAATTATGTCCTTAAACTGATCTAACAAAATCTATACCTTAGCAGGGATGGATGTTGGTGAAGATGTCTCCTCTTCATTGGGTTTCACCATGATGACATAACCTACTCATTAATTCTCCTTCAAGTCTTTGAGAAACTCTTTTCCACCCATTAACAAGGTCTTAGCAGCAACTTCTCTAGTCTGTCTTCCTCTACTATGGACTATATCCTATAGGTGACCCCATCTTTCTTAAAAGAATATTTATTTTCTTTCCCATGATGTATTGCTTCTCTGTCAAACTACCAAGGTCTCCCTAGTAGCAAGTGGCAAGCATCCATAGGGAGTACATCACAAAGGACCCTATCATGGTATTTCCCAATGGTGATGTCTACCCAAACTTGTTCATTAACTAGGATGTTCTATCTTTTGTTCAACCAAGTCACCCTATATGGACACACATGTATTTTTGTCAATCCAAATTTTTGCATTGGCTCCTTTGACATAACATTGTCAATAGACCCTGAGTCTATGATTACCTTACACACCTTTTCCATTATCTTGTAATTAGTTCTAAATAGTTCCTTTCTCTTGTTGTGTTCTTCCTTTATTGGCTCCTTTAACAGAACCCTCCTCAGCATGAGGTTTTCACCCTTTTCCAAATCAAGATCCACTTCACCTTGTTTTCTATTATCCTCCTCCTACACATAGGATATCTTCTTTTCTCCATAGGACCCTAATGCCTTATGAAGACACCAATAAGCTAGATGCCCTACCTTGTTACAATTATAACATTTCATGATGCTAAAATTGGTTCCCCTACTATTACCATATCTGCCCTTGCCACCATTGTTGGATCCTCTACCTCTACTAGATCCTCCTCTCTGACTAGTCTCACTAGACTATTCACTCCACTTAGAGTCTCCATAACTTCTTTTTTTAGTACTCTTGCCACTAGAGCCTCCCCTTGAACCACCTTTGAAGTCCTTACCGCTTCCCCTATTCTTAGAACTGGATTCCCCTTTCTTCCTTAGTTTTTCCTCCACCTTCTCAGCCATTTGGAAATAAATTTGAAGTGTGGTGAGGCTAAACAAAGATAGTTCATCTTAAATGGACCATTTAAGGCCATTTAAGTACCTTGCTACCTTGATACTCTTTGCTTCTTGTACCCTTGACCTTAGTGCCAACTTCTAAAACTCTTTAGTATAGGTAGCTACATCAAGATCCTTCTATCTAAGATTCTACCTCTACTTGTGGATTTGAATCTCATAACCCTCTGGTAGGTAGGTCTCTTTGATCTTTGCCATCATTGCCTTCTACTTGGGTATAGGCTTCTTTCCCTCACTTTCTCTTTCTTCTTGAACAAATTTCCACCATGTCAAGGCTTGACCTTTCAACCTGGACTTTTCAAACCTCACCTTTTGGGCCTCTGTGGTCCCTTCACACTCAAGGTATCCTCTAGACTTTTTCCTCCAATTGCTTTGAGGAATTTTAGAAAGGTATCCTACTCACCAAGTGGAGGATCTAGCTTAGGAACTTCATCTTTCAAACTTACTTTCTCTTTACCCTTGCTATGGTCTCCATCTTCCTTAGCTTGGGTTGTATCCTCTATCTCTTTGAACTTGTCTTTGACCTCCTCTAGGGCTTCATCTAGAACCATAGTATTTTCTTCTAAGAGCTTCTTCTACTTATCCACCTCTTTGGCCAACTCTATATTGGTCACCATTTGCATTGACCCACTTGATTTAGTAGGCTAAAACATCTACTACGAGACACAAATCTTTGGGCTCTGGTACCACTTTCATGAGGAACTTCCTTCCACAAGAGCTCACTAGCTCCACTGAGGCTGTCCTTGGCTTTCTAGGGTTCTTTATTCAACCCTACACTAGGGAATCACACTTTAGATCCCCTTGCTTCAAGAAAACTCCACAACAATTCAAGTTTACCTACTATCCTTCCCACTCTTTCCACTAGGCACATTTAAGCCTCCAAGGGAAAGTCCCATCACACTATCAGTTCTAGGTTCTAACCAAGTATAGGCTCTCCTAATGAGTTTCTTCTTCCATTATTGACCATTCTACATCATTCTTTTAGGTCCATGACACCCATATACCCAAATTTCTTAAATTGGCCTTGTAGCCCTAAGCACCCATATTAGCCCTCCTAAAAATAAGGGTTTAGTATTTCCTCCTAAAAACCATTAATAATTCTAGTTGGTGTCTAAAGGACTTTGTCTCCTATGGACCTAGGCTAAAGGATTTTGGTGGTCTTAGGTCATAGTATTGTCCATATAGTATAGTTTCTAAAAATCCCTATTTTGAGGGTTTCTAAGGCAAAAGCTAGGTTTCTCTCCTTCTAAGGTATTTCTCTTCACTTCCTACCTCCTTTGAATCCAACACTCTTAGTCCCCTACTCTTGCCATACCTTATAGAGATGAACTCTTATCAATCCCCTATTCACTACTATATCTCCTTACAAGCATATATTGTGCCTTGCCAAGCTCTGCTAGCTTGCCTAGGGCTTGCTTGTAACCATGACCAACTACCTTGCACAAAATTCAAATTCCATATTTACAACCTTTACAAAGGTTATTGCCTATTTTCCAAAGGCCATGAGAGTTTGAATATGGAAGTTCAAGCCATAGCCATTTCTATGCTAACAACTCAAAATTGGACAACAATATTACACAAAGGAAATGATTTTCTAAATGTAAGGAAGTGAAACTCTCGAATCCAAAAAACTATGTATAGTTTCAAAAAATGATCCAAATAATCCAAATCAAAGAAAAAAATAACACAATCAATTCTTCTAATTCATTAGCTCACAAAAATTGTTCCAAATACTCATACAATGATGCACTAACAGGTGTTGTCTATACATCCAAGTGTCCAACCCCTACAACTGGAGTGAGGGATCTTTAAATAGTCTCCCCCCTCATTCCTAGCCATTTAACCATTCAATAACTACTCCAAGTAGTTATTTTCCAAAAACTATTTGAAAATTTGCTAAGCAACTTTGCAAAATTGAAAAGTTGTCATTGAGCAACTTTATGACAACTTTTACAAGTATTGCAAACCAAGACTCCAACGTTGACCAGTTTGGTTCCAAACCTTGCCACATGGATTCATATCATCAAATGACCATTTTTCACATTTTTAAAACCATTTATTGGGTATTTTCACCTTATTTTTCCAGTTTAAGCACTTTGAGAAACTTTTTGCTTCCTAGGACCTACTTGACAACTTTTAACTCCTATATTTAAACCAACCAAACTAATTTCCCTACACTCACCTTGGGACTCTAAAAATAGTCCTTATTGCTTCAATGGTTGCCTAGACCATGTACAAAGAAAAATTCCTTTAGGATTTTACCTTACCCTAGTTTCTCTTGCACTAGACTTCTTCCGTTTATCCTTGTAGTTCTTGTTCTTTTTGTATTTGTTCTCCTTCTTGTCATGTTTATCACTCCTATTATTTTTTAGGATATCTAGTAGGAAAATGACCAACTTCATTGCATTTAAAATGTATAAGGGGTAGTTTACCTTTGAATATTCCTTTACTTCTTGGTAGTCTCCTTGAAATAAATACTTCAATATCATCTATATCTTCTGTTGGTGTTTTGAAACACTACGATTTCCAATGACCCTAATGAGAATGAGATACATCTAGGGGAAACTACTTCCCATCCTTAATATATCCTTTCAGACACCAATCCAACTATAAGGCTAGACCCTTCTTCTACTTCAGGCTCTACAAAACCTAGGCTGGTGTATCTTAGATTCACTTATATGGTACTAGTGGTAAAACATATTCTTGAATCTAACAAAGTAGATAAAAACCTTAAATATTCTAACACTTATGCAAAGATCTTAGACATGGAATAACTAATAGCATGACCAAAGAAATTGCTAAGCTAAGTGAGGGTATCAAATTTCAATTTTTCAACATTAAAGGGAAAAGACATTTGATTAATGATGTTGATTTCAACGAAACCTAACATGAACAACATAACACTCTGATCCTTCAAATTGATTAGTGCCTTATCTATTGGAGTCACAAAAAACTCTCAACACACATCCCTAAAAGTCATTGACATATCCTGTACATCAAGACTTCCTGATCTATCTATCCACCTTGTGAATTTGACATTTGCATCTTTCTAAATTTCATACTTGACCTATCCCTTTCTAGGATCTACAATATTATGATGATGAATCAAGCATTTACATAATTCCTTCAATCATAAGCAAAATAAATCAATCATATACAACCAACATATTGCAACTGAGTTTCACAATCTTTGTTTATAAAACACAAAAGATCACAAATAGCATGAATGAGAGACAAGATATCAAAATGAAGATTAACTTGCTTCTATATTTTCATTCATTTTTTTGAAACAATTACAATAAGATGCATGAAAATGAAATGTAAAATTGCCTAAAAAATTAGAAATATCTATATTCTTATTGTTTGCTATTCATTACAAGGGAAATTTCTAAATAATGTGGTATCACAATGATGAAAACACATCAAAATTGGAACCCTGGTCTCACAAATCTAAGAAAAATCAAGATTGGAACACGCATGGTATCATAATAGTGAGTAATTTTCTCCAAAAACTAGAACCAACCCTTACAATGGATGATAAAAAGAAAGATATAGATGAAGAATGGAATCCTAGATCTAATTTGGAAATGACATGTGTCCACTTGAATATCCATTCCTTGTAGTTTTAAAACATCTCTCATCTTTCTACCCATGAAATCTAATTTGGTTTTCATCATTGTTTTGTAACAAACCCAAAATATCTCTTCCTCAATGATGAAAAACCTTTCTGTTACTAAAATATTTGAAATGCATCATGAAATGCTGATAAAACATCCATTCAACTAATTTTGACATGACAAAACTCACCAATAACTGATTGTTACAATCTTTTACATTCGCTTAGTTCACCATTTCACTAGAAATCAAGCCTGAACTGCCCCAACTGAATGAAACTAAAAATTGGGTACATGAGGAAAATCCTTGCATAACTTGAACCAGTGGCCTTCTATGCGAAAAAAACTCCAAAAATAGAAAGTTTGTTCTCTCTCGATTCTGGTGATATATATGATAGTGCTATATGGGCTTATCAGAAACTCCCAGAATCTTACTTTAAAAATCAAGCTCTAGTCAAGGATCTTCAGACAACACCTGGGCATATGTTTAACTTTATCTAAAGTTAAAACTATAGGATAAATCAAATTTCATTTAAAACTCCTCAGACATGTATTTTTTGAGAGGAAATCTTAAAAAATAATTTTTCATGCGTACTTGATTTTTCCCTCCTTTTCTCCATCCAGGTCAAATTGGTTTGACCGGCCTTTTGACACATCTCATCACTGGATTGGCTAATTCTTGCATAGTCACTTGACAACCTCCACCTAGGTGCTACGTGTCACTACCTTATTGGTTACTTATTCTGCCACATGGCTGCCACATCATTATGCCATGTTACTGCCACATCATTGGTCGCTATGTTGCTATCCCAATTAGCACTTTGCCACATTATCATGACATAATGACCTCGTGACACATGGAACTATACACTACCTAAGGACCTCAAGAAGCATGCCACATTTGGAAGCCTTGCCACATATCACTATCAGATTGGTCCATCTCAATCAGTTTGGCACCAAATCACTGCTACATGTCATCCTTCAATTTTTCCTTAGGTGCCATGGTGACAACCGTCTGATCTACTACATGTCACCATCTTGTGGCTCAAATCTAATACCACCACATCACTATTCAATTCATCATTATGTGCCATGTGTTGTATTATAATTCATTCATCTAGAGCCATGTGTTGCCACTTGTCACTTTCTAGTAGGTTCCTTGATGATCCATATTAGCACACTTATCGTTCAAAATTAAGCTATCACCTCATCCAACTAGCTATGCACCCTAGGAGTGAAGGCTTTGGCTTAAAAGCCTTTGTCTTTCAAGATATTATAATATTATGTAGTTTGGTATTAAAACATTAGAAAATACGTCGACAATGTGGGACTAAGAAAGCTAACACAATTCTTTCAAAAAATGCAAGCCACATGTTGCTATGACCATTGGCTATCCTCCATCACTGGAAGAGGTGCCTCCAACATCCACCAACCTCTCTCTTCAATTGAATTTGTGCTCAGTAGAGGGAAAACAAGATACATTATTTTAAGCTCCATCATTTCTTTCTATAGATTCTTCAAGTTATAGATGTTTCCTTATTACTTAAACTTCCCTTTTATATCTTACACAAAAAATTTAAAATTAAAATACTTCATGTCCAAGTCCAAGTCCATACTACTTTGGTGGAGGCATGCTCTCGATTGATTATATGAAAAACAATAAAGTTTATTTTGAATTTACTAGTCCTAGTAGGGAAAGCATTAGCATTGATGAGACATTTAGATACACTATGAATACTTTGTTGGGAAAAACTTTCTTTTTATTTTCAGCAAACAAAGGAGAAGAAGAAGTTGTTGTTGGTGAAAAGAAATCCTTTCAATGGCCTGAATGATGGAGGCTTGAGAGACTCATAGACTTCATTTTCAATAAAATTTAAGCTTGAAAACTTGAGAAGCTGGTAAAATTTGGTGCTACCAAATGTAAATTTGGAAAGGAAGTGAATGATTGGTAGCTCACACTACTTGATTTAGTCAAATGAAAAAGATGTGCCAGACAACCATCCCCTTTGAAATGCATTTAACACAAAATTCCCAACTCCACGGGTGTATTTTTCATCCTTCTATTTGAATTTTGCCATGCTCTGTAGATATGTACATGGAGTTAGTGCATGAATAGACATACCAAAACATAATTATAGAAAGGATGGACCACCAAAGTACAAAGAAGGGTTTGAAAATGGTTTTTCACTACTGTCATGGGAAAGGACATGGTGAACAACATCCCTTTATGGCATGATCTTCTACTTTTGTATGGAACTCCAACACACATGTATCTCCTTGTGCCTGAGACTAGAGTGATGATACTTCTTCCATTTTTGTTAAAAGGAAACTCAAGCTTGGGCTAAAAGGTTGTTCATGGAATAAAAATAACACAAGCATCACGAAACCATTTGCAAATGCCATATAAAGGTAACATCTCACTTGACAATGGAGAACAATGGACCATGATTAAAACTACCATCTATCACTTGTGATAGGCACATTAAAATGACCCCAAAAGAGTATTGTCTTTTGAAGAGGGTTGATTTATTCAAACAAAAGCTGAAAATACATTCCTTCTAGAATGTTTCAGCTACATGGTTTGTCAGAGGGTTAGCCGGTCCACATTGGTGTAAAACTATGGACTTAATCATAACTGACTCTTCATATTCTCACACTCTGCCTTTGCCATAGAAAGTGGACCTAAACATAAAAGGTATGCCATAAGTGTATTATTGAGTGGACCAATGCAATCAGGATGCAATAGGCCTATCTGAGTGAGAGGGTTGATTAATGTGTGTGTCTCCAATCGCACAAGATGATTGAAGAAGTTTGTTTATCTATGTGCTCTATGGAAAATAATAATATCCTTAGTAATTTATCAAGGTAGGTTAAAATCCTATGCCGTATTTGGATTGTGATGTTTCAAAGAAATTCATTCTAATCTCATTTTATTGCATCAAAAATTTATCATGCTTTACAGATCTTGAGAGGAATTCAGCCAGGGCCCAAAGTGGGTCTGACTAAAAAAATTCATTTTCAAACAACTGAACTGTCAAATTGATCCATTCATAGTCTAATTATACTAATTTGATCAAAATTAAATAACTATCACACCATTTAAAAATGATCTTCAACCTTTCCTACAAACTGCTAGTTTCATGCCAAGAGATCCTTTGACTAGCTTTATAATCTGACAAAAACACCTGACCAGGCTCTAAAAACAAACATATCGATTCTTTGTTCTACATTGTTGCACCATGTTGAATCTCCTCTCATGATGAATTATCAGTCAAAAGATATTAACTATCAAAGTTTTCTTCTCAGAACTGCATGCAAGAAAACATATCAAAAAACCATAAAACATGTTTGGATTTGGCTTTGAAAATAGTGCAAACTGACACTTGGAGGCACAAAAACTCGGGCATTGGTTCACTATCATGAGGAGAGTATAAATGTGGGATTTGGGCTCATGAAAAATAACTAAATGCATTTGGAAAGTGGTCAAAGTGGGCTACTCATATTTTGCAAAGTGGGAACAATGGTAGAAAAGAGGTTTTTGCAAACAGAATGGACCTAGGAAAGTGTGCAAACGGATTTGTCAAGATTTGAAAATTGGCACACTTAAATTTTTTTTAGAGTAGAATGCAATGGTACAATCTATTCAATCTCACATATCATGAATTCAAAGTTATGATATCTCGAATAGGGATACCAATCAATTTGCACCTTTTGACACCAGAAAACTTTACAAATTGCATATGGAATCACATTTGAAAACTAATCAAATAGATTTGTCATAAGCTCAAAATTGAAACATAGTAAGGCTGTAACCTCTATAATGTAATGCAAAATGAATTTTCTCATTTTGGTCAACTGGGTCAAAGTTATAACGAGTCAAACATGGCCTCCCAAAATTTTGAACAATTTGCAATAGCATGACAACAATGAATGACCGACTTTGATGGATTTAAAACCTAGTCAAAACATATTGAAACAAATAAAAATCTAAAACATAGGTTCTCTGGTATGGACACTAAACACTCCCAAAGTGCTGAGTCATGAAACATAACTGGGTGAGAAATATTTGAATGCAAAGAAGGCCTCCTGTCGCTATTTGACACTTTGGCAAAAATGCAAATTTGAACATTGCTCAAAATAGAACTTCACAGAATGACTCATAATGTAAATTTATCTTCATGGGAGGAGTGGATATACTAACTGTAAGGTTTTAGAAATATCAAACACCTCTTATGCTTCAAATAGATAGCCAGGTACACATGCACCAAAAAGTGATTGTAGGGCTTGATTTTTTGGAATGGTACTCAAAATGAGAATGCAATTTTGAGTCTCATCATCTTCCTTTGAACCTGAATCACTTTCATATTTACTACTCTTTCCTTTCTTTGAAATTCCAATTATTAGTAATGAATTGAAAGCATTCTCAATCTTATTGACACTATTATCATAGTCACATAATTCAAATGTAGTCAAATAACCAACTAAATCATCAAGACTAAGATCATTACTTGACATAGCTCTAAATTATTGAATAGAAGATAGTCTTATAGCATAAAAAGGTAATAAGGTTCTTAGAATTTTACTACCAAATTCTTCATTACTGATGTCACCTCCAATAGGTTTGATAGTACTCACAACTTCCTTGATTCAGTTGGCGTACTGAACAATATTTTCTCTATCTTTCATCTTCATCTCATCATATTTTCCTCTTATAATTTCTACTTTGGTTCTCAACATATTCTAATCTCCACCATGTATAAGTATCAAATTGTCCCACATTTCTTTAATAGTAGCATAATCATTGACATCATCAAACTCAACGTCATTCAATGTAAAGCTATTTCAATCATCAAATTGCCATGTTCTCTTTTCCAGTTCATTTCATCAACTATTGTAGGACCATTGGAAGGGGTGTGCTGGTTGTCTAAATGGAATAACACATTGTCTCCAATTTGTAATAGATAAATCCTCATCCCACTTTTCCATGAGGAGAATTTCTCCTTGTTCCACTTAGGTACCTCTCTCTTTTATGTTGATTCCTAATTCATGTTGTTTATTAGTGTCAAACACTTAGTCATATATATGGTAGAGTTCATCAGTCATCACTATAACCAAACCATCCTATATTGACCTAGCATTACAACTAGACTTGTATACATTTCATGTATGAACCAAGCAGTAGCGACTTCCAAGAAATTCTATGGTTTTTGAGTACTCTAATACAAACTGAATCATCTAGAAGACAACTCATAATGACCATATAGATGACAAGTCACACAATATAAGGCCAGCAAGTGAGTACTAAGTGACAACATGCATGACAGTTATGACCAAGTGTCAGAATGTTCAAGTGTTGAGTAAACCAATTTTTCTATAATTGTTTGGAATGGAACAAACACTAAGGTAAACCATTTTTTCTAATATAGAGATGTATATTTTTGTTCAAGTAGTCAATTAGGGAGGTGATCATGCATCTTGTCATGGATCATTAATCCCTATGCAAGGTGATCACCTAATCTAAAAATTGGATGGACTAAGTGGCAAAAGTGAAGGATTTGGATCATTGATTTTGATCTAGAAATTTCTACAGTGGTTATAAGAAGAGGATCCAAACCCTAATTTCAATAGTGCATGCAAGTAAGATTATAAGTTTGGATGCTAGAGGCAAAGTGTGAAGAAAAATTAGATGGAGCAATTGTGTAGATCAGTGAAGGGAAGAATACAAATATATCATATTAGAGATTAGATCAAAGATTGTAAAGAGGAGATCTTCTATCAGTATTGTAGTGAAAAATGAAGAATCATGTCCTGATACATTATAGCAAGTGTTTCAAGGTAGATATCTTAACAAAGTGGTTCAAATAGACCTTTGTAAATCTCTTGACAGAGTGCTTACTTAGTTGTAAGTTTTAAATCCTCTAATCAAGGTGGACTATATAAGTCTTGTAAGCTTTTAATAGGGTAGGTCCCTCACATGGTAGTGTTGGTATCTCTAAGTCTTATTTTCTATTTGTACAAGATGAGCCTAGTGAATGTTGAGAAGATAGAGCACATAGATCTTGAGTTATACGGAAGAAGTCAAGAAAAGTTAAGGCTAAACAACAAAATGAAGAACAATTATGACTAAGCATAAGAGATAGTATGTGTTGAGTAACACAAAGTGAACAAAAAATTCTAGAATGATACAAAATTTGAGGTAAACCATTTTAAGCCGACATGGATACAAAATGTAATGATCATAGAGTTTGTTACAGAGGTTGTTATGAGTTTTGACATGGATCACTGATCCCTATGAGTAATGAACAACTAATCAGATGAATCCATAGATTTCTTTAAATAGGAAAATCCAAACATTATTTTTAAACAAATGTGGAATGAGTTATTGTAGAAGAGATTGCAAAGTGTGGGAAGGAAGTGAAGTATTGTGTAGAAGAGTTAAGTTTTGTATGCTACATGTGAAAGTTGTGAAAAATAAAGTATAGAAACCTTTTGAAGAAGTGAAGGACTAAACAAAGATATATTAAATTGGAGATCAGATCAAATACTGAAAGGAGGAGATTTGTAATAAAAAATTATAGTGAAAACTGAAAGATGAGGTAATGAGTCAATTTTAAAAGATTGAATCAGGGAAAATCTCTTAATAGAGTGGTTTAACAAACCTTTGTAAATCTCCTAACATAGTTCTTACTTGATTGTAAGTGTAAAATCCTTTAACAAGGTAATACATAATAGTCTTAAATGCTTTTAATAGGGTAGACCCCTCACAGGGTAGATCATGAGAAGTGATCAAAATTGTAACCCTAATAAGTTAACTTTGTTACTACAGTAGTGAAGATTTGTGGGTGTCACCCCCACCCCAGTTTTACCTTCATCTTGAAGGGTTTCTAGGTAACCAAAATCTTTTGTATTATGTGTTTACATTTCAATGATATTATTGATAGTTAAAATTACTTATTATAGCATTTAATTTTATAAGTTATGTTATGCATAAAATAGATATGAGATGGGTGAATATGGTGAATTTTGTAAAGTTGTTTTGAAGGATACAAGTTTTATAGATCTTGATTCACCCCCCACCCTCTTAGTATCTTAGTTTCCTAATTAAAATTCCAACAATTGTTATCAAAGCTTATTTCTCTTAAAGGAACTCTAACATCTTGTCTATTTAGATCTTGGAGATGAAATTAAGTCTTACAAATTGGGAAATTTTATTGTCAATCAAGTGATTGACATCTAACTCATACTGCAACAACTTGAAGTAGCAAGAGAGGAAATGAGGAAATTTGTTAGAAAGAGAAAGGATATGGCCATTGAACATAATGACGCACTTTATGAAGAAGTTAATACACAAGGATTTTTTTACATCAAAAATTTTAATGAGAGTGATGCAACCATTGCCGATCAACTAGAGAAGAAAAATATCCTGAATGATGAAGTTTGACAATTGAAAAGATAACATGAAATCCACCTAGTAAGGAAATGTGAAGTGATCGAATAAAAGAAGAAAGATGAAGAAGACAAAGTTGTAGCTAAGGAAGATAAAAGAAAAATGGCTACCAGACTTGAAGAAAGGTCATCTAATGTGTAGAAGCTTACAAACACTTAGCTAGACATGATGAATCAATTGATGCTTGTAGATTAGGAATTAAATAGGAAAAACATGGAGATAGAAAGTATGAGACCACAAATTGACCTACTAAGGAATGAGTTAAGATATGAGAAAGAATTTGTGGAAAGCATAAACAAGCCCAATGAAGCATTAAAATACTTTAAAGAATTGATGAAATCACCTAGGTCATTTGGTAGCATCTTTAGACAAGTATGAAGCAACATTCATCTACTAAAGAAGGAGAATCATCCAAGAGTGGAGAGCTAAGGAATGCTAAATTAAAAGGAAAACATACATGTTATCATTGTGGTAAACTTGGACACACTACAAACATATGCAAAAGCAAGAATGGTATGCAAAACCCTAAACCTAAGTTTATTGGTTATTGTTTTTACTGCTAGAAGAAAGGACATCAAATATAAAAGTATAGATCAAGAATGAACAATATGTTAGATTAGGTGAAAAAATAATCTCCCAAGAACACCTACATGCATAACCCTGTCACATGGATGAAGCAAATAATAGAAGCAAGAAAAAATTATGGAGGCCAAAAAGCCAAATCCATCTTATGGACATGCAAAGAGAAATATCTCATATAATCCAATAAGTGAATGATAAAATACAAAGAGGTGAATCCTTATAAAGGAATCACGAAACTCGAAAAGGGAAACTAAATCCTTAAAAAAATAGGGTTGCACAATATAATTAATAAAATATTAATTATATGCACCTACAAGATAGCTTAAGCAAACTAGAGTAATAGGCAACTTAATTAATTAAATCAAAGTGATTTAATTAATAAGTTAGAACAAATAATTACTCTAACACCCCCCTTTAAGCGAAGCTTGGGAGGAAGCTAACCTAGCACAGCTATGAAAGCAGGAAAAGATGGGTCCCGACAACAAGGCCTGATTAGGTACCCAAATACAAGAAAAAGAACTAGATGAAGGAAACTAAGCCTCCAATCTAGGAAATGTCCCAAAGAAAGGAACAAGAAAGAGCATGAAGCATCTCTGAAGCATGAAGCTACAAACACTGTCAGAAGAAACTGCTGGAACCCCTACTGAAATAGTGCATGACCAGGTAGAGAAGACAAAATCTGAAGAGCTGATCAATTGAAGAGGTGACCTCCAAAAGTAGGAATGAATGAGTGTCTATATAGATCACTCAACCGAACCAAGGAAGAAAAAGAGCCAACAGGTGAACCCCCCACCCCCCCCCATAATGCTGAACAAGGAGAGGAGTGACATGAACACTGAAATGCAATGCCAAAAACATCTGCAAGAAGAAGAATCAGGAACACTAACAGTGCAATAGAAGTACAAGCACAGGATAAAGGGTGGTGTCATTGACACACTGCATGGGCTAATGTCGTGGAAGCAAAATTCACTTGACAAAGGTGGATGAGCACAAAATGGCAAAACATCATGACCCCCCATGGCACTTTATAACTGAGTGCGAGTACAAACAAACACAAGGTGTACAAGATCCTAGATATGCAAAAGCAGGCACTTTATCTCAGTGCATTTACAAAAAAAGAATGCAACAGAATAGAAGCATACAATGCTCGGAATTTAGAAAGAAGAATTGGGTCCCAGCAACAAGGCCTGATCAGGTACCTAATCACAACAAAATCTCTATAAAGTGGAGAAATAGAGAAAACCACATGGGAAAAACCTTACTCCAAAAAGAGATAGCAAAGAATGTTCCAGAAGAAGGAACAAAGAGATCAGAAGAGAATCATTGAAGCATGAAGAACTGCAAAACTCTGTCAAAATGTTGATTTGTAGAACCTCCATGGAAATAGAAGGCACAAACCATCAACCAAAGAAGCATAGAACAACAATATAACCTCCCCTTAAGGCAGGTGAGGTGACAGGCAGCTGAAAAGATGGGCCAAAAATCTCTTACAACACAGGAGCCAAACACATCAAGAGTGAGGTATAAACACCAATAAAGGCACGTGTCATCGACACTACATGAGAAAATAGAGAAAGAGGGCCTATAAGCGGCAAACAACTATCCCCCCATGGCACTTTATAAAATAGTGCGAGTACAATGAATCACAATGATGAAAAGGAACCCGAAATGCAAGAGTGGCACTTTATCTCAGTGCATTGCATAAAGATGCTTACAATGAATATCAACAATGATAAAAAAAAAAACATAAGGCTGAAACAACAGAAGGTAAAGCCCAAAATGAAGCAACTGAAGCAACAAAATCGATCTTCGGACCTGAAACAAACAGGACATCCACCAGAATGCTAAAATACAAAATATTGAATAGGATGTTCTTGGAATATAATCTGGAACAAAAACCAGCATCACTAGAAAGAGCACAGAAAGAGCTTTCTAGGGATATAAAGAAGTCCAAAATCGAAGATCGGAAGCTTAAGATATGCCTCCTAGAGTGCAAAATAGAACATCTAGCTTTGACTACCAAAAAAGGCAACCAAACTATATCAAAACCCAAAAAAACCTATACCAGCATCTCCGTCTTGGAACCAGCTTTTCGACACATTTTTTGGATCAAAAAAATACGTCCGTATGCTCAAGTTACGGAGAAAAAACCACCAGGCTCTTTGAAATGCAATTTTTTTTTTTTCTTTTTTAATAAAAAAATAATTAAAAAAACAAAGAACCTCCACCACCACCACACCGCCGGCAGAGTGGAGGCTGGGTGGTGGGAGGGCAAAGGCCTCCACGGGCGGGGCTGCGGCGGGAACCGCCGGCAGAGCCGCTGCGGGCCGCTGGCGGACCGCCAGCGGTGACTGCTAGCGGCTCCGCTATGGTTTCTTAACCGTGGTGGCTTAAAACAGCCACAAAATCAATTTTTTTTGCAATTTTTTTTTTTGGATTTTCACCTTGAACTACGTGTAGGGGTCGTACGACCTTGTTGGGAAAAAAAATTTTGCATCCCAGACCAACGTTGTCCAAAATGGACAAGTTTTATATGGATTTTGACTATCTCGGGCCTTTCGGACACAACCGTGAGGTCCGTTTGAGCCCAAGGCGAGCAAAAACAAACCCTTTCTCAAAAAACCACATAAAATTTTTTGAAACCCTTGAAAAATGCCTGCTTCTAAAACACTTCAATAAAACACGAACAAGGAGTAGCAAGACTGCTCTGATACCATGTTAGATTAGGTGAAAAACTATCTCCCAAGAACACCTACATGCATAAACCTGTCACATGGATGAAGCAAAGAATAGAAGCAAGAAAAAATTATGGAGGCCAAAAAGCCAGATCCATCTTATGGACATGCAAAGAGCAATATCTCATATAATCCAATAAGTGAATGATAAAATACAAAGAGGTGAATCCTTATAAAGGAATCACGAAACCCGAAAAGGGAAACTAAATCCTAAAAAAACTAGGGTTGCATAATATAATTAATAAAATATTAATTATATGCACCTACAAGATAGCTTAAGCAAGCTAGAGTAATAGGCAACTTAATTAATTAAATCAAAGTGATTTAATTAATAAGTTAGAACAAATAATTACTCTAACACAATACACCTACTACACTTATATTTGAGGGTTATTGTTACGATTGTCAAAAGTTTGGTTATAGCGAATATGAATACAGATCACAGGAAAAAACCTACTAGACTAACAAAAGGTAGAGTAATGCACCTAAGAAAGTTTGTTTTAATTGTCACAAGATTTGACATGTGAGCAAGAACTATAAAACTTGAGCATCAATACCTAGTAATGAACACAACAAAGGTAAAGGCAATGAATCAAACCTAGAAGAAAAAGGTGGAACAAGAAAATAGTGGAGAAAATGAAGTTAATATCACCTAATCCAATGGAGAAGGTTATCACACCACCTCAAAGTGATCAAGAAAGGTATGTAAGGAGATATATACTTAATGATTTATCTTACATTAGTTCCTAACATAAAATGTGAAAAAGTTCATATCAACATGAGAAAAAATGCAATAAAACAAATCTGTGGAAAGAATAGTGCCAAATAATCATTTACACAATGGGTGCCAAGCATCAGTAAAATTATCTATATTGACAGGTCAATGCAATATGGATCAAGTACCCCAAATGTCATATTGATGTATAGGCTGAAATAGATGAAATTGACTGAGCTATATAGTGGAGACTAAGTTCAAAAGTTTAGTAATGAATGAGACAACTAGATTCCACCTAACAGAGGATACAACATTAATGGAGATCCTAACTTGAATGAATGGAGGTATATATCAAGAATTTTAAGGTATTTTCACACCTTGCATTCAAATTTTGAGAGCATAGGGAAATTTGAGCAATTTACAAAGCTATCTTAAGGTGATTGGGGGTAAACTTGTAGTGAAAGAGTGATCATGTATTGTTCTTTAGTTGTGCCAAATAATTCATAAAGAAAATATTTAGAACCCTAACACAAGAATATGACATCATCATCTATAGCAAAGAATAATGGAGTAGAGGTAAGCAATGTTCAATTGGAGATGAGTGATGCTTGTCCTCTACCTAAGTTTTGTGCTATTCTAGATATTGCTATGAAAGGAGATTCAATGGGTGTGTTATCATTGATACCACCTAAAGTCATTATGATACATGATGTATAATGTTGCTATATGTGCAAAATTGGTGAAGCTAGTGATTATGAGATTCATGTGGCATATAATAAACTATGTGATGGAGGTATATTGAAGAATGAGTTCAAGATTATTGAGAGGAAAGGGTTAGCTTGAGACCTAGATTTTCCAAGGAATTTCAAAATTGAATAGATTAAGGTGGTTTTGGGTAGAATTCATGACATAGAATTATGGTTAGAGTATGAACCAATAGAGATTAAAAAGAAGGTAATTCATGCTGTTATTAGTTACCCTACATTTGATAAGAAGAAGACTATGTTTTTCCTAATCCAAGAATAAATTAAGGCTAATAGAAAAGTCGAGTGGAATAGATGATTGGTATAAATTTTAACCATCACAAATCTAATCATTGAGTTTGTAGTGAGAGTCATCTCTCAAAAATTATATCAGTTGAGTAGACTAAATAGTGTGCCTTGTATTATAGTTGACTAAGCATGGAACATTGTGATGAAGGATCACAAATATGATCTTGTCAAGTTGTAAAAGTCACAATTGGTAGAGAGCCTAACATCAATCAGGAAGGTGAGGAATTCAATGTGTAAGTTTGGATCATTGATTATGCCCATTTTCTTTTATGTTCAAAATTATTTTCCTGCTATTGGAAATGTTGTTTGGGAGCAAGGAAAACCAATTACAAAATGGATTAGTGAGTAGATAATGTATTTGGGAGAAAATTTTGAAAATGTTATGTATAAGTATTTCAAGAAGTTCAAACTGAAGATGAGAAAGAGAATGAGAATTCCAACATCATTAGTGATGAAGCACTATAATGATATATGTTTTTTGGTAGATGCATAATACATTTTTACAAGCATTTAAGCCTAGGAAAGCATGACTAAAACCTTTTGGTTATGATGTTGAAAGTGATGATGTGAGTGTAAGTATTGATACACTATTGAAGAAATAAATTGATATTGAGGCCAAACCCTTTGGCAAGTTTGAAGAAGCAAAGGCTAGAATCACAATTGATATCAAGATTGATTCCACTGATAAGAGGAGAAAGAAAATGATTGAAGACCTAGAAGAGAATCTAGGATCACAAGGAAAAGTAAAATAACCTTTGACATTAACACAAAGTCTTGGAGAAGATGAAGAAAATGATAGTGATTGTGAGGAAGAGGAAGAATGTATAGAGAAAAAGGGAAAATCCCTAGCATTGGTTCCCCCACTAGCAAAGAAGACTAAAATTGTGGAAATCACAAAACCTAATGTGAAGAAGGTTACAAAAAAGAAAACAATGATGCCCCTCTCTCCTCCTACACCACAAAGACCCAGAACTAGGGAAATAATGGCAACAGTAAGTGTCGAGTCACAAGAGAAGAAAGGAGTGGTTGGAATCACAAAACCTAGTGGCACCAATACAAAAAAAGGAAAATACCAACCACTATGAGCTAGACAAAGAGAAGAAGGCTAGTAAAGATGGAAGACATTGAAGAGGAAGATGTAGAGAAGACTGAGTCTAATGAATTTGGACATCACTGAGTCATTGTACCTACCAAGCCAAGAAATATTGACCACATATGTGCCAATATCAGAAGCTTTGTAGGATTATCAATTTTCATATATGTGAAGTATGATACATTAAGCAATGATGAAAAATCTAAGGTAGAAGAGGTCATGATAGATATGATGATTAAAAATTAATTGGCTCCTACTAAATTGGAAAAGAAGATTCCAAGTGATTTTTATAGTAGGCTAGATAGAAGATGGCAATAGGCATCAAAAGTAGAGAAACAAATAAGAGAAGACACATTGGCCAAAATTATGCTCGAATTGTCAAATAAATAGAAGACAATATTTTTGGAGAAGCATAGGAAAAAATTCATCCCTAAATTCAGAACATTTATGATTCTAGATAATAAGATTAAGGCTTTTGTATAACAAAATTATTTTCTATGGAAGAGTATTTTTGGATTGACCACTAAAAGAGCTGAACATGAGAAAAAAGTGGATACAATTACCATAGAGGATGATAAAAATGATGAAGATAGCTTAGGTGTGCCAAGTCCACAAGGAAACGTGTCCTGTATTCATGCCACCATACCTGCTACTCCTATTGATGAACAAAAGAAGACCTCAAAAGCTGAGGAACAAAAAAGGGAGAAGCAAGAGCAAGAGGAACCAATCAAGGAAACAAATGTAGAAGTTTCTGCTATAGGTCAAAAAAGACTACATGTATTAGGACCTCAGAATGAGGGAGATAAGGAGACTAAAAAAGAAGTAGAGGAAACAAATAATTTAGTGTTGAGTGCTACCATTTCTATTCCAAGCATTGAAGTACAAGCAAGACCGAGTGCTGACATCCCATCATCTATTCTTACTCTAGTGGTGCCAAGCACAAACACTCCTAAGAAAAGTAAAGGAAAGAAAATAAAGGGTAGTTCTCTAGAATAATAATGTTAATCTAGATGAAGTAATTGATATGCCAAAATGGGATCTAGCCAATCTCACTTTTGAGAATATTGTCACCTTACAGGACATATTATCAAGGAAGAAGAAGCAAGAAGAAATGAAAAGGTAGAAGCAGCATAAACATGTGTTGCATTACATCAAAGACATATTTGTTGATGAATTTGATATTAAAACCATTGATGAGAAGATCCTCATTATCTCTCAATTGGTAAAAAATGTTGAAAAGATGAACACTAAATATATTGAGGCAAATAAAAAACTTATGACCCGGTCTAAGGAGACATTTGAGAAGAGAGTATTGGAGAAATTTTCTACTAACATTGCAATTGGAAAAGTGGAATTGCGAGCACTTGTATAGAAAATTGAAGAACTTGTAAAGAAAGTACAAGATCTGTACAACATACTTTGTCATGTGCCAAGGTTTACAAATAAATTTCAGGCAAACATACAAAGGATTCAAGATGACACAAAGGAATTAGGAGAATCTATCTCTCAATCAACTAAATCAAGTTCCATGCATTATAATAGATTTTTGTTTGCACAAGGGAGGTTGGCCAAGCTATAAATAGAAGATAGAAGAATGAGGTCCAAACTAATCTCTATACAAACAATGTTGATACCTTATTTGGAGGTTATGCAACAAGAGTTGATTTCAATCAGAAGATCTAGTGCAAAGAGATCATAATCTTTTGATTGCTGACAACTTAATTGACCTAGTAGTGAATTTAGAGTTTAAGATTCATGTTTTGGAGTAAAAAAGAACCACATTGGATCATGCAATCATCATGATCAACCAAATTTACAAACCCTTCATTGAAAATATAGTTTGATTCCAACACCCTTGCAAACCCAACAACAGACATAAGTGTCAAAAACAATGGGGAAATAATGATTCATATAGAAAAGGGGAAATAAAGTGAAATGATCAAGGGGGAATGATGAGTTTTAGAAAGTAGGCAAGGTATGAAAAAATTACAATTAGAATAATTTGATTGATGTAAAGTATAGTATATTTTAAAGTAAAGTTTTGAAGTTCTATAAGAACCGAGTCATATTCTTAGGGAGAATACTCTTATTCTTTGTACTATAAAGTTGTAATCATGACAAACTATTTTTGTCACTAATGTCAAGTGGGGAGATTTTGGTATCTCTAAGTCTTGTTGTCTATTAGTGTCAATCACATAATCATATATAAGGAAGATTCAGTCAGTCATCATTGTGACCAAGCTACTCTATATAGAACAAGTCATGTAAAGACTTGTACATAATCATGTATATACTAAACTCTATAGGAGCTAAGCAAGTCTTTGATCATTGAGTATTTTCAATACATGCCAATCCTAGTGAATACTAAGTAGATAGAGTACATAAATGTTGACTTATAAAGAAGAAGGTGAGTACAATTAAGGCCAAGCAACATAATGAAGAACATTTATGACCAAGCATTAGAGATAGTATGTGCCAAGCAACACATAGTGAACACAAAAGTCTAGAATGATACAAACTTTGAGGTAAATCATTTTAAGCTAATATGGACATGAAATTTAATGATTGTAGAGTTTGTTATAGAGGTTTTTACACATTTTGACATGGATCACCAATCCTTATGAGGAATGAACAACCAATTAGATGAAGAGGCAAAAAGGGAAGTGTCTAGAAGACTCCACAAATGTCTTTATATAGGCAAATCTAAAACTTATTTTTCAACAAGTTTGGAATGAGTTATTGCAAAAGAGATTGCGAAGTGTGCAAATAAAGAAAAGTATTGTATGAAAGAGTTATGTTTTGGATGTTGCATGTGAAAGTTGTGAAGAACAAAGTATACAGACCTTTTGAAGCAGTGAAGACCTAAAAAAAGTTATATAAGATTGGAGATTATATTAGAGATTATAAGGAGGAGATCCATAATAATAACTTATAGTGCATACTGAAGGATCAAGTACTAAGTTAGTTTTAACATATTTAATTAGGGAAAATCTCTTAATATAGTGGTAGATCATGATAAGTGATCAAAATTATAACCCTAAGGTTAACTTTGTTACTGCAGTAGTGTAGATTTGTGGGTGTCAACCCCATCCCAATCTTACCTTCACCTTAGAGGGTTTCTAGATAACCAAAATATTTGGTGTTATGTGTTTACATTTCATGGATGTGATTAATAGTTATATCTAGTTATTACAACATTTGATTTTACAAGCTATGTTATGCATAAACTAGATATGAGATGCTCAGTATGGTGAATGTAGTAAAGTTGTTTTGAAGGATAAAAGTTTTATAGATCTTGAGTCACCCCCCATAGTACCTTAGATTCCCAAATAAACTTCCATTAGGTAGATCAGAAAAAGTGATCAAAATTCTAGCCCTAACAGGTGAACTTTATTGATGCAGAAATGAAGATTTGTGGGTGTCATCCCCACCCTAGTTTTACTTTCAACTTTAAGGGTTTCTAGATAACCAAAACATTTGTGTGATGTGTTGTTCATTTGTTTACATATTTCATTGATATGATTAGTTGTTAGATTTGATACATCATTACAATAAATATTTATGTAATTTATGATATTGTTAAGATAAGGGTTTAAGGTGAAAGATATCAAATTGAATAATTGTTTGAAAAGGTAAAAGTTTAAAGATCTTGATTCACCCCCCTCCTCCCTCAATATCTTACTTTCCCATTAGACTTCCAACAATTAGTATAATAGCACAATTCTATTAGAAAAATTCTAACCACTTAAGAGTTAAGATCTTAGAGATGGAGGTCTACAAGTTGGGAAAGATTATTGAAAAGCATAAGCTTGATATACAACTTGCTCTACAATAGCTTCATGAAGGAAGAGAGGAATTGGATAAATCCTTAAAGAGAAGAAATGAGATGACAATCCTGTAGAATGAAACACAATATCAAGAAGAATATTTTGAAGGTTTTTTTGATGATGGGAATTCAAATGAAAGTGATGTAACAATGGAAGATCTATTGGAGAGGAACAACACATTGAATGAAGAGATAATAGGACTAAAGAGAGAATACAAAATCCTATTAGTAAGACTGTGTAAAGTGAACAAACATAAAAAGAAAGTTGAGAAATATTAGACAATGGTTGATGAAGACAAGAGGCAAATAGCCACAAGACTTAATGAAAGGAAATTTGATGTGCAGAAACTCACACACAAGAATTTGATATGCTTAACCAACTGCTAAGTGTAAATCAAGAACTTAATAGAAAAGATGTGGAGATAGAAAATTGTAAATCAGAGAATGAGCATCTAAGGAATGAATTGACATCTAAAAATGAATTCATTGAATGTACGAATAAACCCAAAGAAGCTATGAGATACTATGAAGAGCTAATGAGATCATAGAGAAGACCTCATGAAACTTTTGGACTAGGCTATACCAAGAACCTATCATATACTAATGAAGGAGAATCATAAAGGAATGGAGATCAAAGGAATGCAAAACCAAAGAGAAAACAAACCTACATGTTATCATTGTGGAAAACAAGGTCACATAGAAAATGTCTATAGAAGAAAGATTGGTAAGAAAAACACTAAGCCCAAATTCAATATGAATGTTATAATTGTAAGAAGAAAGGACATCAAGCACATGAGTGTAGATCAAAATCTAGTAATATACTAGTTGCACCTATATTTGAAGGATATTTCTACAATCACTATAAGTATGGACATAGAGCATAATAATGTATAGCTAAGGAAAAACCTAAGTAGACACCCAAGAAGCAAGGAAATACACCTAAGCAAGGTTACTCATACAATTGGGATTACAATACATGGTACAATTGTCATTTATGTGGTGAATATGGTCATGTTTCACTAAATTATATTAGGAAACACTTCATCGGTAAATACAAGAGTTGGATGAATGATAATATAGTTTGTTATAGCTGTCATAAGATTGGACATTTGAGTAGAAACTACAGAACCTGAGCACCAACACCTAGCAATGAAAAAAAAAAAGTTAAAGGTACTATTGACATAGAACACATAAGAAACTAGATGAATCAAACATGGAGAAATAAGGATGAAGATAAGAACAGTGGAGCTAATGTGCCAAGATCACCCAATCAAATGGATTAGGTGATCACACCACTTTGAACTAAATAAAGAAGGTATGTAAGGAATTGTATTTTAAATTATGCATCATACACTAGTTCCTAACATATGATGTGTTGAAGTCCATCTCTCCATGAGACAAGATGCATTAGGATAGACTTGAGGCATGAACTAAGCATAGGATACTTGAACTAAGTTTGAGGAAAGTTGGCACCGAGCATCAATATTGATGGCAGTTGTGATCGAGTTATAGTGTGGATCAAGCTCCTATATTGAATGAGCTAATATGATATGAGTTGTGATTGATAATAAGAGTGTAGTTGTGATTGAGTCATGGTTTTGACCAAATGAGTAAAGTGGAGAATAACACCTAAGTTGTCTAGTGATTGCGGAGACAACTATATTACACCAATGTAATGGTCAACCTGCCCTTAGAAAGAATAAAATATTTAAAATAAGAATGATCATAATAATTTAACATATAATTCACATCATAAATATATTTTAAAATATTGATCACTTAAGAGATGAGTCCATATGAGACATATAAGATTGGTCAACCAAACCATCTTCAATTTCTTGGAATAGAAATAAACAATTATTTTAAGTGGTCTTATTCCATATACTTGGGATGGATCTTGTATGGATAGGAATATCAATGTGCTATTATTAGAGTTTTTTTATTCACCCTTTGGGACCATCCAGGTCTAGGGTCGCTTTCTAGAATTTCATAGCCAGCCCTACGAGTGTGCCAAGGTTCTAAGAAAGGTTAACACAAATCTACACCCTTCCTTGGGGTTTGGGCATACAGCTAGGTGCTAGACTACTGAGATTTTCCTAAGTCCTATAACCCCTCTCAAGATTTGGGCATCCACCCAGGTAAAGTTACATGCCTGAGAATATTTAATTTTATTTGCAAGTCAAATTTGTTTATAAATTTAAAACTTAACAAGGGGTAAGTAGCCTCAAAATCTATGTCCAAGGTATATGTTCTTTGGAGGTATCCTTCACCTTCTAGGCTCCTTTCATACATGCATCCATGGGATCAAGACTCCAATGGAACACATACTCGCTAATGATATGTAGTTTTGTTTGTACTAGGTTTGATGTAACTACTATAGAGACAACCCTTTTGGGACTTGTTTTATTTCCAAGTATCTCTTCACCATCATACACCCACTTGGGTGAATTGGGTGTTAACCCATACTCTCTTTCCTAACTTCCACTAAACTTTTGTTTATGAAACATAGTTAATTGTGTGAAGAGTTTACCTATGCACACATGCCCTACTCCTCTTTGTTATCATTTCAAAAGGCTTTTTCTTTCCTAAATTTACTAACAGTCCAATATAGTTTTAGTATATGGTTATTTAGAGTTTAACATCTAAAAGCTTTTGTTAAGCTAAAGCTGAAATGATATATATATTTTTGAGCCAAGTGGAAAGGTTCAACTCTGAGTAAACTATAGTTTATCCATTAGCATCATATTGGTCATAAGTCCAAATGATATTAATGTCTAAAACAAATTAATGTTTTATCATTTCCTAAGAGTTTCTAAATAACAAGGTATTGAGGTTTAAAATTAACTTCCTTATACCTAGGACCTGTCTGCTTTATATATACTGTTAAAATATCCATAACTTTTTATTACCAGACAAAGTGTTTATTAAAAATTTGACCTATATTTTATATAGAGCTTATAAATAGGGTAAAAGAAAAACATCATATCAATAATTATTTTTCTAAATAATATAGCTTGAGCTTCACATTAGCTTATGTTTCCTACATGTTGATTGCTATTCTTTGAACAAAACCTTTATGTGAAAATGATAACAATTATCTCTTGTTTTCATAACTTTTCCAAAATTAAAAGGGGTTGTCATAAGACATTTTCTAGTAATTCGATTCATATAATCATGTTATAGAATGCACAAATCATTTTAAAACAATTTCTAGCATAGAAATATGATGTGACGATGCATAATATCTATATTTTTATCCTCTAGCCAACAATGCATTATAGTAAGGCATTCTATGAAACAATTAGTATACATTCATTACCATTCCTAACAATAATCTTGTCTAAAACAATATTTATGCATTCACTATTGTGTGAGGTATATTGTCAAATAGTTATCACTTGCTCTATACCAATCCTTTCCTCAAGAAAATCATATGTAGGATGTTTTTAGCAAATAGGTTCATGAAAAATAAAGGTGTAGGGTGTATAGTTTGTATAAGCAACTCCAAACTAGTAGATTTATAAAAATGAATGTGGTACAGGTATCCAATTTTTGTTTTAATAGATCCCTGCCAGTTACTTACAATAGTAAGACATTCTCAAACAATTAATAGTGATACTATGTCAACCCCTTTCCCAAAGAAATCATATGTAGGACATTTACAATAGTAAGAAATATTATCAGACAATTGTCAATCCCTCTTAACCTCTAAAGTGTGTAGACACTATTGATGTTATAATGGTAAACTATTTCCAGTGCTTAAACAAGGTCTTCACATAATCATCCTCAACTTTTCTAAAACACAGATAAACACCAATTTTTTTTTTCCTATTTAAAAATAAAATAAAGCACACAACCTTTCTAAAATCTTGTCAATTCTACAATAGTTGCCAGGTAAAAGAAATTAAATAAATTAACTTTCCAAAATTTTACCATTTCTACATTAGCTACCAAATATAAAAATAACAATAAGATAATGCATCATTTTCTTCTTCTTTTCTTAAAGAAAATCTATTGCCACAGTTTAGGAAGAACACAAATTATATGGAGATAAAATTAGAGTGCCACATACCTATTCTGAGACACTGAAGTATTTTTTAGAAAAGGAAAAAGAGGAGCCTTACCTTGTAGGAGAAACACTTGCAGAGCTGGGTGTAAGAAGAACCAGACACTATGTCTACTTCCAACCTCTCCTCATTCATGCTTTCCAACTACACATGATGCCCCTAAAAATGATGACACTCATCTATATATCTTTTCTTCAGTCAGTGCTACCTTAGGGTTTTGGTTTAATAAAAAACTCCTTTGATGACCCCAATTCTGATATGTTCTTTTGCATATATGCTCCCCATGCAAGTGTTCTATTCTTTTGAGCCACATTTCAGTCTACAAGCTTCCTCCTTCATTATGAACTAGATGCATATGGCCTTGCATGTGTTGAAGTCTCCTTCCCTAAGTTTTGTTTTATGAATGAAAAATAAAATGTCCTTTATCCATGCATACGATGCCTTTTCAACATTTTGTCTATTTTTTTTCTAAAGTTTGCATGAAATGTCCAAAGTCTTTTATTTTTAATTTAATTTTCCCAGCTATATTTATTATAAGGAGAAGATCATTCCCCTCTTTTAAAACATTTAGTGGGGTAAATAGTTTATATGTTTAAAAATTGATTTACACAAGCATATTATTAAAAGCTTGTAATTTTTATATCTTTTAATATAATATAATTTATTACATTTCACATATTATTTAACATTTAGTTTATAATCATATGTTGAATAATAATTTTAAATTTACTTTAATTAATTAATTATATATATATATATATATATATATATATATATATATATATATATATATATATATATATATATATATATATATATATATATATATATATATATATATATATATATATATATATATATATATATATATATATATATATATATATATATAATTTAATGATAATTATTAAGTTCTCTAACTAGAAATTAATTATTTGTGATGTTTGATAAATATGTTTAATAATTATTGTCTAAAATAAATAAAATATTCTCTACAATATAACACAGGGTGATGATTGCAGATGATACAATAATGTTTAAATCATTCTAAATGACAAATGATTATTTCATTAAATAGAAACCTATTAATTAAATTTATATTTAATTGTTTGAAATGTTTTCTTTTGAAGTCATTTTAGTTCTGAAACTTATTAATATTATGAGATGGAAAGATAAATAACATGTAGATTGAATCTAGTAAATTAAATATTTGTGTAATAACTAAATAATTAATCTTCTAGGAAGTTCAAGTCAACTAAAACAAATAATTACAAAATAATTAAAGAAATAAGATTTAAGAAGCCAATTAAATAATATAAAAACATTTAAACATCACATATCTAAGAGTTCCAATTAAATATTCACCAAATACTTGCATAATTTAAGCTAGAAGTTAAAGTCAACTAAAAATAATTGTGAGATGATTTAAATAATTATGTCTAAAATCCGAAGTTCAACTATTCTAGATAATCATGAAATGGTTCAACAATTTGACATCTACAAAATTAAAATCATTAATTAAAGTAAAAATTTAAATGGAAACTTTGTTAAATCATCTATAAGTACATGAAGCATGTAAATAAAATGGCATAAAGGGGTTGTGACATCCTTCCCCCCTTCAGAATGCGTCACCTCGATGCATAAGATTTACATCATAACATCTATATAAACATCTAACCAATATATATTTATCAAAATTTCATATATAGATTCATTACCAAATCATAAAACACAAACTAATTCCATGCTACATAGTTCATTCATTCGTACCTCGTCAAATCCTACCTATCATGATTTTATTCTTTGTAACATTTTTCTGAAACATGATATAGAAAATGTCAACTTCTATGCTAATAAGTGTAATTCCTCATAAAGTCTATCAAAATATCAATGAACAAAATATCAAGCTTTTGTCGAGTTTATCAAAATAACATCAAAATTGGCAAGTTTATAACTAGTTTTTAATTCTCAAAATAAATATGGATAATGCTTTTGCATTTCTACGGTATCTTCCCAAGTTGCATTTTCCACTAAATATTGATCCCACTAGACTTTACATTGATCCACCATTCCATTGTGCAACTAGTATTGGTGCCTCTCTATGATTTGGCATGATTAGATTATTATAATTCTTGGCTCTTCCACCTACAAGGTATTGTAATTCAAAATATGTTTAGGATCAAATTTATATATTTTTAGCAAGGATACATGGAGCAAATCATGAATATGACCCAGTGCTGGAGGAAAAGCTAAGTGACAAGCCAACAAATTAATCTCCTCCAAAACTTCAAAAAGTCTAACAAAACATGGAGCTAGTTTGGATTTTTTGCCAAAAGATATGGAGCTCTAATAAGGATGAACTCTAAGAAACACTTTTGCACTGATCTAAAAATTTCACAAAGTTCTATTTTTATCCGCATAACTTTTCCAACCTATTGGTTACTTCCTTTATTCTCTACCTTATTAGATGTACTTGATTATCCATGTTCTATAACATCTTATGAATGATTATGACTTTGTCCTCCAATTTATCCCAACTTAATGGTGTTCAACACTTCCATAAAGTGCTTCAAATGGAGCCATACCAATAGTAACCTGA
Source organism: Cupressus sempervirens (assembly GCA_028749045.1). Classification (NCBI taxonomy): domain Eukaryota; kingdom Viridiplantae; phylum Streptophyta; class Pinopsida; order Cupressales; family Cupressaceae; genus Cupressus; species Cupressus sempervirens. Next base: position 559,877,107 of record CM053783.1, read on the forward strand.
AAGGAATTGTAATGCCCCGCCAAGGGATTCAAAAGAATTAACCCAAAGTTTTACTAAGTTTGCTAAACATTTTTTTATTTTGAAGTAAGAAAGTATAACATGCACATCAAACACATAGTAGTGGAAGCAATAACATGTAATCATCAACCACATACATAACATCTTACATTCCTTAAGGATCCCAAGACATTGAGTCACATTTAAATTTAATTAATTCTAAGTCTAACAACTACCACATCCACATGAAAGAATAATCAAAAAGTCCAATGTCCATACAATATACATTTGTTCCGAATGCCCCTTGACAAATTAATTCGGAATGCTCAATCATCCACTGTACATGTCACAGGGTATGAAAGCATTAAAAGAATATACATATGTAAAAGTAAAGATACATCATCCTCAAATCCATGATACAAAATATAGTAAAATAAATGGAATCATTCACCATACATGATACATCCATACATCCATAATGATAAAACATCCATCATAAAATATAACCATCTATCATAATGATCCATGAATAGAATGAAGGTAAATGCCAATAAAGAATGCTCCAGCCACGGTGATTATGAATGGATCTCAATGGTAAGAGTAAAAAGCACTACCACCCAACCGCATGGAACCTAAATGGCCCACTACCACCACGCTAAGGAGATAGTCTCAAGTCCCAAATAGGATAACCAAACATGAAACACAAATACTTTCTAAGTCCAAGAAATCCTAAAAGTACACTAACTCAAAGGTTCCAACATAGATAGACATCTAGACCCAGAGGCACCACAAAGACACGTAGGAAACCTACTATGCAAGTGGGAAAGTGTCATCGCAAAAGTCATGTTGGAAGTTACTCGAGCAATCCCCTAGGAATCCTGGGTCCCCTGTGATCCTGTGGCCACTAGTATCCTCTCGTACTGACAAGGCATACTATGAAATGCAAGGTCACAACCAAGCATTCTCTCTATCCCATCCTAGTCTGTACTAGCACTCAAGGCATGGGAGAGAACATACAGTTATCTTATTAGGTTCATTTAAGTCAATATTTAGGTGAGATATTTTCACTTATTTAAAAAACTTACAATGGGTTTCTCCAGGCAGCCTCTTAGGGCACCAACCCCCATTGCAAGCCACTTCCCGACACTACACATAGATAACCTACCCTAGGCTCATGAAATCACAAATCAAAAAATCACCTCAGCCTTATACAAGCGACTGGAAAGCATCAAAAGATAAGCCACAATAATCACATCAGTTCTCCACGAGCAACTGAAAAACATCAAATAATAATCATAATGATCACAACAATTCTATATAAGCAACTAAAGGCATCAGTGATAAATCACAATATCCAATGGTTCTCCAATGAGCAACCAAGAAGTATCCCAATAATAGATCACAATACTGATCGAAGACTCCAAAATGGTCAAGTCAAACATGTCACATCATGACATCATCAAGAACAAATCATACACTTCAGTCCTCTCAAAGTGACTGGAAAGTAAATCAAATATACTAATCGATGACTCAAAAATGGTTAAGTCAGGTAACTCATAAACATACACCTTAGCTTCACACAAGGAAACTGGAAAGCAATAACAAACAATCAATAATCCACTCACATCATAGAGCATGCCATTGCATTACCATGGTTGGGTTTCAAAAATATTAAGACCAAAACATCATAACATCACAATTACATAACCCCCGAGCCTCTGGTAAATGTCCTAAACTGGTCAACAATCAAGTTAACCCAAAAATCCCAAACATAAATAGCATAAGGAAAACGAGATACAAACACATGATTTTTAGTTTATTGAAAGCACATAGTTAAGTTACATGTGGGTTTTTAATTTCTATTTCAGAGTTCGCTAACAAGTGAAGAAATATTTCCATCGTTTTCCTTATAATAAATTCAAGTATTGGCTTAAGTAAAAACAAATATTTACCCCATAATTTAAAAATCAATTCCTAAATTTACTAAGGTAAATATTATATTTTACTTTTAAGGTTATTAATGATACGATTCCCATTGTTTCACATGGATCAAGACTTAAATTAAATATTGACATAATTTAAAATAATTAATTAATTTAATAATAATAATAATTTATTAAAACATGATTTTAAATTATTATAGAAAAACTCATCATTATTTAAAAATTTAGAGACTGATTTAAATAACATATACATAATACTTTATATATATATATAAATATAATTTAATAAAATATTATTAATAACTTAAAACACATTTAAACTTTATACAAAATAAATTTAAAATAAAATAAAATCAAAAAGCAATTTTAAAATATCGTTGGGCTTATTATAAGCTGTGCAGCCCTGTCCTCTGTCGCAGGGCCTGCGACGACAGTCACAGTACCTACGACAGCAGGTATGACTATCGTCGGCACAGTCCCATGGGGATGGGATGGGTAAAAACCCTCCCTCCCATAATATATATATTTTAAATATTTCTTTTAAAACAATTAAAACCAACATTTTAAAAAAAAAAACGTTTCTACATTCCTTGCCCATCAAAATTTTTCCTTTAATAATTTTGAAGATAAAGGGTTTGGTTTTAACCAATTTTTTTATTTTAAAAATGAATATATATTTATTGTATATATATATATATATTCTTTTACCAAAATTCAAAAATAAATCTGATAGATGAATACTAGGTACCACCCATTCTTTATTTCCTTATCATTATTTTAAAGAAGATTTTTCAATAAAATTCAACCCTTTCTGGTAAGTTTTCTCAAACTATAATCTACTGGAGAGAAATTATATTGAACAATTAAAACATTCCATGTATAGAATGATTTCCCAATATCCAGAATTCATAATATGATATATACTCTTTACCAGAATTATCTAGACAATCATCTAGCAAACACGAAGAAGATAGGAATTAAAAGAACGTATTTAAATTATGCAAATTTTCACAAGTGTCTACCTGGACATTGATGCTAATTCACTACACTCTAGAAATCTGTAGAGAACAATTCCCCTTTCAAAACTTTCTCCTTCTTTGAAAATTTCCTTCCTCTCCAAAATTCCCAGTCCCTTGAAAAATGAACCCCCAAATTGTGAAAAAGGAGTTCTTTCCCTACAATCGGGGCACTAATTGTGCATTCACCCCAGAGAACTCTTTGCTCACACCTTTTTAACTCTTTATTAACTTTTATTTGTCTTTCTTTTATCTTTTCCATGTACATACAATAATCCATTAAATTACTTTATTTAATTTTTACTTGACCTCTTTTAAATTGATTTATTTAATTTAGTCTCATGCACGTATTATGCAATCATGAAACATTTAATAAATTAATTTCTTTTCCCACTTCTAAATTTATTTTCAAATGTTAAATTTGATAAATACTTATTAACTTAAATAACAACAATATTTAGCATTTATTTAAAAATGAACTCAAAATATATTATTATTAAATTAACTAAATATTATCACGTTCTAAATTTATTTTTATAACTTTTATCTCCAAAAATTTAATTCTTTTTATTTAATTAATTAAATTAAATATTAAAATATCATAATAATTTCCCATTAATTAAATCATTAGTTAATCTTTTAATTAGACTTAATTAATAGAAAATACACCAAGGACTCATAAAACAACATATGAAAATCCATCATAGAAAAACATATACTAAATCAAACAAAAGGGTTATAATCATGAAATTACATCATTTGATGCATTCAAAGGGTACTTAACTTGAATACTTGTTCTAATTATCAATTAAGACAAATGGCTAAAGGGTTTAGGATTTGGACTTAAGATTTATCTCCCCTCTCTTACCATTGAGATAATGCGATAGGGTACCCTCATCTTGGCAATTCAGGGAAGTCGATACCCAGTACTTGCAACTTGCATAAAATCCACGCATATACAGACACAATATTCTAAGCTAAACAAGTAATGGCAGGAAGTGGTGCATCGTGTAGATCCCGACTAACAGGTGACTACGACTCCCTTCCTTAACCACATCAAAAATGCCATACATAAAGAAAACAAACATGCGCACCATACACATGTAGTATGGGGTAAGTATCCATAAGAAGACACATGTGATAATAAACCATCTAACTAATCATCATCAATAATTGAAAATACTGAATAATCATCATACATGCATGAAATATAGAGTACCAAGTAATCTCACCATATAATCAACTAAATCTGAAACAATATCTAAAAATATGAAAGTAATGCTACTAAACATCAAGTATAAAACTGGCCTAAAAGAGTTTGGCAATGATAACTGAAATGCAACTTAGGGGCAGGCACTACAGGAATTATTATAATAAAACTACACTAATGGTAGGTATTCTTTCTGTTTGGTTTTCTGGTCCATACAATACATATGGAGTAGATCTTTTAAAACTTGGTCAATTATTTCAATTTTCCCATCAATTTCTAGATGATATCTAGTGCTAAAGTCTAGTTGTGTTCCTAAGGTAGCTTGTAAGATGGTCCAAAACCTTGATGTGAATTTGGCATCCCTATCTAAAATAACCTTCTTGGATATACCATGTAGCCTAAAAATCTCTTTAATAAAAATTTGAGCTATAGTTGGAGCATCCTTTGTCAAAATTCCTAGGATAAAATGGGCTACCTTGGTAAGCTTGTCTACAATTACCATAATGCAATTATGTCTATGGGATGTCATAGGTAATCTCTAAACAAAATCCATTCTTATCACTTTCTATTTGTATTGTGGCACACTATGTGTATAAAGTAGTCTTGTAGGGTGCATGTGTTTAACTTTTATCCATTGGCATTCAAAGCATTTAGCTATTGTTGTGACTATATCCTTTTTCATGCCTGACCAATAATAGAGTTTTTTTAAGATAAACATACATGTTGTTTATTCTAGGGTGTCCTGAGTATGGAGCACTATGGGCTTTGGCTAAAATAAATTCTCTTCATCCTTTAAGGTTAGGGACATATATTTGACATTGATATTTCATCATCCCATTAGGCTGCAAATCCTATCCTTCATAATTGGGTTCCATCAAAAAATTTCCAAGTGCATCCTTAACTTGCAAATACCATGAATCTTTAACTTTCTTCATTAGAATATGTTGTTTCAAGTCCACTTGTAAGGTAGAGATTGCTAATATATGCCTCCTTATAGTAGAAACATTAGCTACTTGATTTTATTTTCCCTTGATATACTCAATTTTGAAATCATACTCACTTAAAAAATTTAGCCATCTTCTTTGTCTTGCATTTAAGTGAGGTTGGGTAAAAATATATTTTAACCCTTGATGATCTATTTTTAACTCAAAAGGTTCTCCCAGCAATAAGTGCCTCCACTTTTGTAAAGGATGCAATATGGCTGCCAATTCAAGATCATGAGGAGCATAGTTTACTTAATGAATTTTAAGCTTTTGGGACTCATAAGCAAATACAAATTCATCCTACATCAAGACTACTCCAAGACCTTCTATGGATGCATCTATGACTTTGGTAAAGTGGCCATTAGGATCAAGTACTCTCAATATAGGGGATGTTGTTTACTTTTCCTTTAAAGTTAGGAAAGCCTTATCACATTGTTCGGTCCAGATGAACTTTTGACTCTTCCTTTACAAGGTAGTAATAGGATTTACTACCCTTGAAAATTATTTAAAAAACCTTATATAATATCCTTCTTAGCCCATAAAACTTCTCACTTTCGACATACTTTTAGGTATTGGCCACTCGGTTATAGTCTATATGGGTCTACCAAAATGCCCTCTAGTGAAACAATATGCCCTAAGTAATGGATCTTCTTTTTGATGAAAGAACACTTTGACAAATTTCTATATAATTTGTGTTTATGGATCCTTTTTGTTGTTACCTAGAGATGCACTAAATTCTTCTTCATTTTTACAATAGATCAAAATATTGTCGAGAAATACTATCACAAACTTATTTAAATAGTTTTGAAAAAACTATTCATGAATTTCATATAAAAAGTAGCTAGTGCATTAGTAAGCTCAAAAGGTACTACTCTAAATTCATAATGCCCATATCTGGTCTAAAAAAGCTATATTTGTTATATCCTCGTCCTTTATCCTTAATTTATGGTGCCCTAATTGAAGATCAATCATGGAGTATACTATTGCCCCTTTCATCTAATCAAATAAATCATTAATTTGAGGCAATATATATTGATTTTTAATAGTTACCTTTTTCAACATTCTGTAATCAATGCACAACCTTGAAGTCCCATCTTTCTTTTTCAAAATTTTTATTAGGACACCCCAAGACGAGACACTAGGTCTAATTAATCCCTTTTATAAATTCTTGAAGTTCAGTAGTGTTCATCCTATATGGAACTTTAGATATAGGTGTAGTTCCTAGCAACAAATCTATGGAAAAGCCAAATTCTCTCTTGGGTGGAAAACCTGGTAACTCTTCAATGAATACATCTCAAAATTCTTGAAGGGACTATTTTCAAAAGTTGGAGGTTCTTTATCTTCCTTCTCATTGAAGGCTGCCATAAATATTTGATTTCCTCACTTTCGCCTTTCTTTTCTTAGTTTCATAACTTAGATGGTTCCTATAGTTATAGGTTTATATATTCCATAGATTTCAACTTTATATCCATTATCATCTACACATTACACTATCTTTGTGTTCAATTAATCAATTGATTTCAAGTATAACATCATATGTTCCTGAAGGGGCATCATACAAGTCAACTCTATATTTCATTTCAGGAAACTCAATAAGAGAATCCTTGAGGTATTTGCTAACTATTCTAACAACCTTTCCACCATATTGGATTGTCCATGATACATCCATTTCCCTTGTGAGTAAAAGCATTTTTTGCATTAATTCTGGTGAAATAATTTTTTTTGATGAACTGATGTCTATCAAAACAAAAATGGATTTACCAAAAAGTGTACCTCTTGTTTCTAATGGAGTGTTTTGATGCCTCGTTTGCTGATTTCTTACCACAACATAAATCTACCACTGTGGTGGAAGTTGTCTAGGCCTTGTTTCTTGTACCCTTGTACAATCTTGGGCATAGTGGTTGCCCCCACACATGAAACATCCTCCCATGGGTCCTTTTATGTCTCGAGCTTGTGTATTCCAACTAGTCCTTGGTGCATTCTTGTTAAAATTATTTCTTTGGTGTTGGTTTGATATTGTTGTTTATTCTAGGGGACCCCTCTTATCATTTAAATGTTCCTTGGAGTCTTTATGTTCCACCTATCTTTTAAAAGATTTCCTTTTATCCTGAAAAGGTTGTTTGGTTGCTACTAAGGATTGAAGTTTCTTTTCCTACTTGAGGGCCTGTATTAGAACTTGATTAAGACCCTTGAGAAAAAACATATCCACCTTAGCTACATTTTGGGTATTCAGACCTAGAATGAATTTTCTTGCCCAGGCTCTTTTGTACTTTTGGTAGATACAAACAAATTTCATTAGATTAGCAAAATGATCCCAATACTACTAGACTAATGAATGCCCTTGTTTTAAATTCATAAATTTTTTCATCTTTTAATCATAATATAATTATGAGAGCCACCTTTCATAAAATTTCTCCACAAAGTGTTCCTAGCTCAAAGTTGTCTTAGTGAAACTATACTTCTCTTTTGTATTTCTCCACTAGCCAGCCACTTCCATAGTTAACTAATATCTCCCCAAAGTGCCTTCATATTTTTAGGGTAGTCTTTTAGTTAAAAGTACTTCTCAAAGGTGATAAAGACAAAAATGGTGTGGCCTCTCTTGTAAACTCATGTGGATTTTTCTCTTGATTTCTTCAAGGGTTTTCTAAATTATCCTCCAACTATTCTTATCTATCCCTTAAACCTTTAACAATTTGCTCCAAGTTATGAATTTGGTCTCTCTATTCTGTTAATAAGTTGATGATGATTGCTATACCATTTTCATCTTGGTTTTTTATATTTTGGTTTTGTTATTTGTTTTCTTGGTTCTATTCTTCTAGCTCTTAATTATGCTCTAGTGATTCTTGATTTTGTTCTAATGGTTCTTGATCTGGTATAACAGTGCTATCCCTTCTTCCCCTCGAGGCCCTCTAGTCTGAGCAATTATGTTCCTAGATTTATAAATGATTAATTAAAATCTAATAATTTAAAATTTGATATTCATGTTCAACTTTTTTATTAGCATACTCAATACATACACATTGCAACAAAAACTAAAAGAAGAGATCTCTTTATTTTTGTACAAAAATTGTTACAAGAGTATTTTCTATGGATACACATTACTTCTTTCAGCTCATCCTTAGAGTCTAAATTTCTTAGTGCACCACTTGGATGCACCTATCTATAATGTTCATTAATCTCTTTACTAGCTATTGGTCTATTGCAGCCACATCCAAATGGAAAGTCTCATTTAGTAGAAATATTTTTTTCATTCTCTGTGCCTAGCTGATCTAATTATTTTTATGGTGTTTCAGTGGTGGGTTTTCTTCTTTTGAATACATACACCTTTCCTTCTATTTCTGGGATATTGAATCACAATATCAGGACTCCTATCAAGGTATTCTATAAAAATTATCCATTTATTTATTTTTTGATACAACATATACTAACTAGTAGGCCTTCAAGCTAAGTTTCTGAACCAAAAGCTCTAATGCCACATGTAAGGACTGACCTTCCCTTAGAAACAATAACATATTTACCATAAGAATGATCATAATAATTAACATAGAATTCACATGATATATATATATATATATATATATATATATATATATATATATATATATATATATATATATATATATATATATATATATATATATATATACTTAGTAGATGAGTCCATATGAGACACATTTTCATTTAGCCATCCAGGCTGTTCTATTTAGGGCAATAGATTGGTCAATGAAACCATCTTCAATTTGTTGGAATAGAAATAAACAATTATTTTAAATAGCCTTCATCCATCCACTCAAGATGGATCTTATGTGAGCAGCAATATCAATGTACTCTAATCAAAGTTTTTTTTTTCACCCTTTGGGACCATCCAAGTCCAAGGTTGCTTGCTAGAATTTCATAGCTACCCTATAGGTATGCCAAAGATTTAAGAAAGGTTAACATAAATCTGAACCCTTTCTTGGGTTTCAGGCATGCAACCATGTGATATATATATATATATATATATATATATATATATATATATATATATATATATATATATATATATATATATATATATATATATTATTGATTACTCAGTAGATGAGTCCATATGAGACACATTTTCATTTAGCCATCTAGGCTGTTCTATTTAGGGCAATAGATTGGTCAATGAAACCATCTTCAATTTGTTGGAATAGAAATAAACAATTATTTTAAATAGCCTTCATCCATCCACTCAAGATGGATCTTATGTGAATAGGAATATCAATGTACTCTGATAAAAGTTTTTTTTTTCACCCTTTGGGACCATTCAAGTCTAAGGTCGCTTGCTAGAATTTTTATAGCTAGCCCTATAGGTATGCCAAATTTTTAAGAAAGGTTAACATAAATCTAAACCCTTTCTTGGGTTTCAGGCATGCAACTAGGTGCTAGACTACCCAAATTTTCCTAAGTCCTATACCCACTCTTGAGTTTTAGACATCCAACTAGGTATAAGTACCTTATTGAGAATCTTTAATTTTATTTCCAAGTTTTATTTGTTTAGAAATTTATAACTTAACAAGGGGTAAGAAGCCTCAAAATATATGTATAAGGCATTTGTTCTCTAGAGGAATCCTTCACCTTCCAGGCTACCTACATACCGTATCCATGGGATCAAGATACTAATGGAATGAATACTCACTAATGATATGTAGTTCTTTTTGTACTAGGTTTGATGTAACTACTGTGGAGATGACCCTTTTGGGGATTATTTTGTTTCCAAGTAGCTCTTCACTATCATACACCCACTCAGAAAAATCAGGCGGTAACCTATACTTTCTTTACTAACTTCGACTAAACTTTCATTTTTGAAACATAGTTAATTGTGTGAAGAGTATACCTATGCGCACGTGCACTACTCCTCTCCGTTATCATTTCCAAAGGCTTGTTCTTTCCTAAATTTACTTAACAGTTCAATATAGTTTTAGTAAATGGTAATTTAGAGTTTAACAACTGAAAGCTTTTGTTAAGATGAAGGTGAAACAATATATTTTCTTTTGAGTCAAGTGGAAAGGTTCAACTATAGTTCATCCATTCAGCATCATACTAGTCATAGTTCCAAATAATATTAATGTTTGAAACAAATTAATGTTTTATTCTTTCCTAAGAGTTTCTAAACAACAAGGTATTGAGGCTTAAAATTAACTTCCTTATACCTAAAACATGTCTGCTTTATATATATTGTTAAAATCTCCATATTTTTTATTAACTAAGAAAGTGTTTATTAAAAATATCTATATTTTATACAACTTATAAATAGGGTTAAATAAAAACATAAAATCAATAATGAAATTTATAAATAATATAACCTGAGCTTCGCATTAGCTTATGTTTCCTATAGGCTGATTGCTATTCTTTGAACAAAATCTTTACGTGAAAATGATAACAATTATCTCTTATTTTTATAACTTTTCCAAAATTAAAAGGGGTTTCCACAAGACCCTTTTCCAAGAATTTGATTCATATAATCATGGTATATAATGCATAGATAATTTTAAAACAATTTCCAGCCCATAAATATGATGTGACAATGCATAGTGTATATATTTTTATCCTCTATCCATAAATTCATAATGATAAGGCATTCTATCAAACAATTGGTATACATTCGTTACCATTCTTAACAATAAGCTTGTATAAAACAATATTTATGCATTCATTAATACGTGAGGTATATTTTCAAATAATTATCACTCATTCAATATCAATCCTTTCCATAAGAAAATCAGATGTAGGATGTTTATAGAAAATAGGTTCATGAAAAATAATGGTTTAGGGTGTATAGTTTGTATAAGAAACTCCCATCTAGCAAATATTAACAATGAATATGGTAGAAGTATCCAAATTTCATTTTAATTAATAGCTTCTAGCTAGCTATTTACAACAATAAGAAATATTCTCAAACAATTACTACTCATTCTATGTCAACCCCTTTCCCAAGAAATCAAATGTATGACACTTACAAGAGTAAGAAATATTGTCAAACAATTGTAAATCTCTATTAACCTATGAAGTGTGTAGATATTTTTGATGTTATAATGGTAAACTATTTCTAGTGCTTAAACATGGTCTTCACACAACCATCCTTAACTTTTCTAAAACAAAAATAAACACCATTTTTTTTCTTATTTAAAAATTAAATAAAGCACACATCATTTCCAAAATCTTGTCAATTCTACATTAGTTTCTAGGTAAAATAAATTAAATAGATTAACTTTCTAGAATTTTATCATTTCTACAATAGCTACCAAATATAAAATAACAATCAAATAACACATCATTTTCTTCTTCTTGTCTTAAACAAAAACTAATGCCACCATTTAGAAGAACAAAATGTATATAGAGATAAAGTTAGAGTACCACATACCTGATCTAACAAACTAAAGTTCTTTTTAGAAAAAGAGAAAGAGGAGTCTTATCTTGTAGGAGAAACACTAGCAAGGTTGGGTGCAATAAGAACTAGGTACTACATCTACTTCTAGCTTTTCCTCATTCGCCCTTCTAGCCATACAAGATGCCCCTAAAAATGATGGCACTCACATATATCATTTCTTTAGTTAGCACTACCTTAGGGTTCTGGTTTTAAAAAAATACTCTTTTGATGATCCCAAATTTGATCCGATCTTTTTCCTATATACTCCCCACACAAGTGCTTTTTCCTTCTGAGCCACGTTTTAGTCTGCAACCTTCCTCCTTCATTCTGAACTAGATGCATATGGCCTTGCATGCGTTGAAGTCTTCTTCCCTAAGTTTTCTTTTATGAATGAAAATGCAGATATCCTTTAGTTCTGCGTAGGATGGTTTTTCAACATTTTGTCTATTATTTTATAAAATTTTCATGCAATGTCCAAAGTCTTTTTATTTTTATTTAATTTTTTCCCATCTATATTGCTTATAAGGAGAATATCTTTCCCCTCTTTTAAAAGATGTATGGGGTAAATAACTTATATGTTTAAAATTTGATTTACATAAGCATACAATTAAAAAGCTTGTAGTTCTTATATCTTTTAGTATAATTTCATTTATTACACTTCACATATTATTTAAGATTTAGTTTATAATCATATGTTGAATAATAGTTTTAAATTTACTTAAATTAATTATTATTTTAATTAGTTTTTTAAATTTTAATATTATCATCATCTAAACATTATATATATATATAAACTTTAATGATAATTATTAAGTTGTCTAACTAGAAATTAATTACTTGTGATGTTTGATCAATATATTTAATAATTATCGTCTAAAATGAATAAAATATTTGCTAAAATATAACATGGAATGATGATTGGAGATGATACAAAAATGTTTAAACCATTCTAAATGACAAATGATTATGTCATTAAATAGAAACCTATAAATTAAATTTATATTTAATTATTTGAAATGTTTCCTTTTGAAGTCATTTTAGTTTTGAAACTTATTAATATAATGAGATGCAAAAATAAATAACATCTAGAAAGAATCTACTAAATTAAATATTCATGTAATAATTAAATAATTTATTTTCTAGGAAGTTCATGTCAACTATAGCAAATAATTATGAATTAATTAGAGAAATATCATTTAAGAAGCCACTAAAATAATAGTGAAATATTTAAACATCACATATCTAAGAGTTCCAATTAAATAATCACCAAGTACTTTCATAATTTAATCTAGAAGTTAAAGTCAACTAAAAATTATCGTGAGATTGTTTAAATAATTATGTCTAAAATCCAAAGTTCAAATATTCTAGATAATCATGAAATGGTTTAACAATTTGACATCTACAAAATTAAATTCATTAAATCAAAGTAAAATTTTAAAATGATAACCTTGTTAAATAATCTACAAGTATATGAAGCATGTAAATAATGTCATAGAGGGGTCATGATAACCAAGATGAGTACAAAGCATTAATGGAAGACATAATTTGACCATTTGAACGTATTTAGTAAAGTTTGTAGTTCATTTTTCATTCACCCAACAATTAAAAAATTTCAGAACAATATCAAGGTAATTGTAGAGCAATTTGTGAAAAGTTTGCAAAGATCTAAATGCATGTCATCGAAAAAGTGAATCAAATTATGAAAGATTGTAGCTATTGAGTTTCACAGAAGCTTGTGTTTAAACGCTAAAGTGAAGGAATGAAAACCATTTCATCTACAAGTGCAAAGAAGCAAGTTGAGGTTAGTAATGTGCAATTAGTTAAGAATGATGCTTGTCCACCCCTGAAGTATAAGGTTGTACTTGAAATTGCGATAAGGGAGACTCTTTGGGTGCCCTGTCATCGCTTCCACCTAGGGTTATAATGACACATGATGTATGATCATGTTATACATGCAAAATTGGTGAAGTGGGAGATTACGAGATAAGAATGGCTTATGAGAAGCTATGCAAAGAATGAATTTTAAAGGATGAATTCAAATCATTGCCAAGAAAGGGTTAACTTTTTCCTAAATTTCTTAAAGAACTTCAAATTTGAATGGATTAAAGTTGTGCTTAGCCAAATTCATGATATGTAGTTATGGTTGGAAATTGGACCAATAATGACTACAAAGGAAACCATTTATGCAAAGATTGGATTCCCTATGTGTGATAAAAAAAAGATGATACGATAAAAAATCAAAGAGGTAATTGAGGAAAATACGAAGGCAATATGGAATGGAAGATGATTGATGATTACAACCATTGAAGAACATATCATTGAGTTTTCCATTTGAGTGATTCCACACAAGTTTTATTAGTCGAGCTAAATGAATATCATGACCTCTATTGTAGTTTACCAATCATGAAAGATTATCAAATAAAACCATGAATATGACCTTGTTGAGCTACAATAGACAAAATTAGTTGAGAATTTAGTTTCTATTTGCAAAACAAAGAATTCTATGTATAAGTTTGGATCACTCATTGTATGTATATTCTTTCATGTTCAAAAATATTTCCCTACAATTGGTGATGTGGCATGGGAACAAGGTAAACCCATGACAAGGTAGATTGGTGAGAATTTTGAGAGTGTAATGGACATTTATTTTGAAAATTTAAAATAGAAGATGAAAATGAGGACAAGGATCCCTAAGTCACTAGTTGACAAACATTATGATGATGTGTGCTTCCTAGTTGATACTAATAACACATATGTTCAGGTAGTAATACCTAGGGTAGCATGGTTGAGACCATTTCACTATGAGATCAATATAGATGAAGTGACTACCACCATCACTACATTGTTGGTAGAAAAAGTTGATTCAAAGATCAAGCCATTCGGAAAATATTAGGTTGTAAAGGCCAATATCACATTGGAAGCAAATACTTCTCATATGAACAAGAGGAGAAATAAGATTATTGAGGATTTGTAAAGAAAATTAGGTAAAGGAGATGAAATGGAAGCACCACTTCACAACACCTAAGGTCTAGGGGAGGATAGAAGTAGTGATGAAGATAAAGATGAAGAAGATCAAGAAGGAAAATGAAAAGAACTCATTGTTGCCAAGCTAAAGGAAACCAAAGCTTAAGAGAATATGGTTGTAGATCCTACAATAAAAAGAGCTTAAAGAGAGTGGAAACCCCACCCACATCTACACCATAAAGGATCACAAGATAGAGATCTAAAGTAGCAAATCCCCCACCTTCTAAACTTGTAAGGAAAAGATTAGTGAAAATAACAAAGCCAGTAAAAGGTAAGAGTTCTAAGAAGAGGACATCAAAGGTTATTGAGACCAAGAAAAGTTAGGAGAAAAACAAACCAATAATAAAATTAGTTGTTAAGCCAGATGATGAGGCAAAGAGGACCGAGTAACATGAATTGAGCCAATTCCAAACAATACCAAGAAGAGTGCCTCAAGACATTGAAAATGTATTTGAAAACATAAGAAGTTAAGCTGGCTTAATTGGTTTTATATGTGTTAAATATGAAACTCTAGATAAAATTGATAAGGAAAAAGTAAAGCAGGTAGTTATAGATATGATGGTGAATTTTAAATATACACCAATAGAGTTAGGAAAAGAATTGCCCAAAGAGCTATGCAAGAAGATTGATGCCAAGTGGAAATGGGATCTAACCAATGAGATGCAAATAAGGGAAGCTACATTGGCTCAAATAATGCATAATTTAGGCACAACTCATATGACCATAGCTTTGAGAGATTACACAAAGTAGTTTGTGCTAAAGACAAGGGCATATAAAATTTTGAAGAACATAATTGAGAATGTTATACAAGAAAGTAAGGTAGTTTAGAAGAATTTTTTTGAGTTGATGGCTACTACAAAAGAGGAAGAAGAGAAGGACTCTAAGAGAGTTGAACTACATAATAAAAAAGATACCTACTATGATGCTATAAAACTTGTAGAAACTGTACAAAAAATGACTCAAGAAATTGTGAAGCCAACTAAGACTATCATAATTGAAGACGAGTCAATAAAAGATACAATAGAAAATGTAACTACTTTTGAAGAGGAGATGGAAACAATTAGGAAGATAGCACGAGAAATAACATGTCTCAAAATCCATCAAGGATATATTGACCAGGGCCAATCCTATAATTATAAAAATTAAATAATATCCTACTAGTGGAGAAAAATTTTAGACTTAGGAGATAACAATTACTATCATACAAGCACCTATAGTTACTTTTAATTACAATGCACTACTGCTACAAAAGAAAACCATTATAGATGTCAAGCAAAAAAGTCTTCCAGATGTTGAAGAGGAAAGAATGGAAAATCCTATTAAGGCAGATCAAACCAAATAGGGTAACACTAAAGAGGACAATGAGAAAGAAAAGAGCCAATCTACTCAAGTCAATCAATCTACTTTAGGTGAAGTAAGACTACTAGTATTAGGAGCTCTTAGCAAGGGAATAAATGAAACAGTGCGACCAAGTGCCACAAGAATTGATGAATAGAGACAAGAGTCAAAGGAGGCATAGGTAACTACTATGATAGTTCAAAGATCAAGTGGAGATATCTCATCACGTACTTTATAGCTAGCAATGCTGAGTTCTAATACTCCTAATTTAAAAGGAAAGAAGTTGAAGAAAAAGGTTAATCACTCACCCCAAGGAATCAAAGGTAAACCAATTACATTATATGAGGATATTGTCATACCTGAATGGGATAAGTCTACTTTAACTAAAGAGGAAATGATAATTTTGAGTGAATAATTTGTAAGAAAAGCTAAGCAAGCTGAGCTCAAAAGAGAGCACCAAAAGAAACAAGTTTTGTTTGAGATATTTATTCTTTTGGGTACCATTGTTATTAATGATTTAGATGATCAAGCTTCTATTACTGATTAGTACATATTGTAGATAAAATAAATGAGCCAAACATTGACATTCAACATTAGCTAATGGAGAGAGATAAAAAGAAATATGATAATAAAGTGATGGAGAGAATCTCAAATGAGATCACTGTAAAAATGGTTGAGCACTCCAAAAAAGTTACTAATTATGAGAAGATAACATCTGACATTAATTCTTTATTTAGAAAACTTTGCTATGTACCAACATTTACCAAGGAGGTAAGAGAACAAATGGATAATATTGATGTAGACATGCAACAAAGTCCATCTACCTTGACCTTGGATGCTAAAACTAGTTCTTTTCATTTTCCCAAGGTAAGATTCTTGCAGACCAAGTAGTCTAAATTATCGCATGAAGAAGGCAAGATATGAGCCGAGCTACTAACAATTCAAGCTTTTTTGACTCTACATTTGGTAGTCATGCAAAAGCACATTAAGATTGCAAAAGAATTAATTTAGAGCAATCGACAATTATCTATTGGAGATACTATGGTTCATCTTACATTAACATCATAGATTTTGAGTCACATTCTTGATGAATTAAAGAAGAATTGGGAGAATACAATGGATATGATTCTTAATTCCCAAAAATCAATTTTGGAGAAATATGGAGTAATTTTTGGACCCCAACTACATGTCAAAACATCCATGACAAAAAAAAGGGGGAATTAACATGAGCAAAGGTATTGTGGTGTCAAATTTTGAAATTTTGTTGATGTATATATTAGTTTTGGATTCATAAGAAGTCAAAATTATGAGAAGATTTCTAGATTATAGTCTAAGGGGAGTACTTTTTGTATTAATATGAAATGTTTGATAATGACAAAGTGTTTTTGCATCAAATATCAAAGGGGGACATTGGTGTTCCCTAAGTCATGTTGTCTATTAGTGTAGAACACTTAGTCATATGCAAGAGTTGGTTGGTCATCACTATGATCGAAACATCCTATATTAGCTGAGCATTGTAACTAGACTTGTACAAATTTCATGTATGAACTTAGTAGTGACTGCCGAGAAAGTCTATGGTTGCTAAGTAATCCAATACACACCAAGTCATCTAGAAGATCATTTGAGCTGATGATATAGATGTCAACTCACACAATATAAGATGATCAAGTGGTAGCCAAGTGATAGCATGTAGAATAGTTATGACAGAGTGTCAAAATATTCAAGTGCCAAGTAAATCAGTTTTGATATAATTGTTTAGAATGACACAAACACCAAGCTAAACTATTTTTCTAAGCTAGAAATGTATGTTTTTGTTCAAGGAGTAAATTATAGAGGTGATCATGTGTTTTGTTATGGATCATTAATCCCTACACAAGGTGAATAACCAATCAAAATAAAAGGATGGACTAAGTGACAAAAGTAAAGGATTTGGATCATTTATTTTGATCTAAAAAATTCTATAGATGGTTATAATAAGAGGATACAAACCCTAATTTTAGTAGTGCATGAAAGTGAAATTGCAAGTTTGGATGCTAGAGGCAAGGTGTGAAGGAAAATAAGATAGAGTGATAATGGAGAGCATTAACGGGAAGAATTTAGATACATTAGATTAAAGATTAGATCAAAGATTTTAAAGAGGAGATCCATTATCAATATTTAAAGTGCATATTAAAGGTTTAGGTACTAATACATTCTATCAAGTATTTTAGGGTAAATATCTTAACAAAGTGGTCCTAACAAACCTTTGTAAATCTCTTAATAGAGTGCTTACTTAGTTGTAAGTTTTAAATTCTTTAATCAAGGTAGAATGTATAAGTATTGTAAGCTCTTAATAGGGCATACCCCTCATATGGTAGATAATCAAAAGTGATTATAATTATAGCCCTAATAAGAGAAATTTATTGCTGTAGTAGTGAAGATTTGTGGGTGTTATCCCCACCCCAATTTTACCTCCTTGGAGGATTTTTGGGTAATCAAAATCTTTGTGTAATGTGTTGATCATTTTTTTACATATTTAATTGATGTGTTTAGTTGTTAAATATGATACAATGTTGCAGTAAATGTTGATGTAATTTATGATATTGTTAAGATAAAGGTTTAAGGTGAAAGAGATTAGATTGAATAATTGTTTGAAAAGGTAAAAATTTAAAGATCCTGATTCACCCCCATCTCAGTATCTTACTTTCCCATTAGACTTTCAACATCTTATACATCTTCAAATCTTTAGCTTAAGTCCCTTTAAACTTTTCCTTCAAGCACTGATCTCTAATACCAATTGTTAGATAATTGGGGAGGGGGAGAGGGAGGCGGAAGGGGGGTGAATATGTTATAACAACTTATTCTACAAGCCTTAAAACCAAATTTCACCAACTTGTACTTCTTAGAATTTCAAATCATTAGCTCACTAATATGATCTAACATCATAATCATAACTAATAAAAAAATTGCTTTAAATTGTTGACTTAGTTTTCCTTAATATACCAAATATTATAGTAAACATCTAGTTTATACTGAGTTGCAAGATTAAACAATTAACATGAAATAATCATGCAACAAAATAAACATTCACACATTTTGACACAAGTATTAACATGGAAATCTTATAAAGGGAAAAACCACCTGAGAACTGACAACCCAAAAATTTCCACTCTTATGAAGTGAGCTCTGTTAGGAGCCAACCTTGTCAAAGGTTACATAAACATTGTTTTAGATTATGGTAAAAGAAATTTTTGAAGAGGCTCAAAACCCTTTAAAAAAATTAAAGATAACCATTAAGCACTACCAAGTTTTACAAGGACTTGAAACCTAAAGTTTTAAATAAAGAAACCAGGTTTTACAAGGACCTGAAACTAGAATTTTAAACCATAAAAAATAACCAGGTTTTACAAGGATCTAGAACCTAAAGTTTTAAACAAGATGGAAAATAGAAAGCAAAAAACTAGAAAAACTACCCAGACCAGCAACCAACACACCCACTCCAAGACTAGTAGCTATAACAACTCTTTGATGATATTTGTAACCTCTTTAGCTACTTCTACAATACTCTACATAATGTCAGCCGAAGCTAAAATAGGAGCCTCAAGAGCCTTAGTGGCCTTTTTCCTTTTGCTATGTCTAGTTCTCTTACTTGGACCACCTGGACTTCCCAACCCCTTATTACTAGTAGACATTATCTCCTCATTACTCTTCTTACCCAGACTAGCCACCACAATATATAGACTACATGTGACTTGTTCCATTCTTTGACCAGTTTCCTTAATAAGGTAACATAGCTCCTGCTCATATTATTTGAGCTTTTTGGGGATGTTACCAATTTGTACTTCCATCTAAGCTCTCATAACACATTTTTAGTCTAGCTCTTTTTGCATAACCCCCATTTTCTTCTTGAGAACCATTCTTTCATTGTAAAGCCAGGAATCACCCGGGAGAGAAGCCTCTTCTTTAAGCTTAACAGTGTGAAGAAAGGATAATTTAGCCTCATGAGAATCTTCCTTAGCATCATCAACAACCCTAATCTCAAAGTCAATGACAATAGTAGTAGTATTGATCTGGATATCAGAATTGATATCCTACTTCTCTG
Source organism: Cupressus sempervirens (assembly GCA_028749045.1). Taxonomy (NCBI): domain Eukaryota; kingdom Viridiplantae; phylum Streptophyta; class Pinopsida; order Cupressales; family Cupressaceae; genus Cupressus; species Cupressus sempervirens. The sequence continues at coordinate 559,897,093 of CM053783.1, forward strand.
TCCTCTCCTCCTTTTCCTTGTCCTTAGTTACAAGGTCTTTATCTTCTATATTCTTGCCAGTTTCATCCTCCATTTTCTCCTTACTATCATTCCTCATTAGGTGGGTAGGGTGAATACTCTATTTCTCTTCATCCTCCTTGAGGGCTTCTGAACCAATATTAGAATTAGTGATTCTATCCTTGCTACCCTTTATATTATCTTTACTAGTTGACACCTGTTTACTCCCAAAATAACCATCCAAGTTGGAACTAAGTTCCCCTATTTATTTCTTATCATCATTGTCAGAATCTTTAGATTTTGTGATCTCCTCCACACTAATCTTTTTCCTCTCCCATTTGATAATCTTCTTAGTCTCACTAGTATGCTCCTCTTTTTCAACCTTAATTCTCTTAGAATGAGAATCAATACCATACCCTTTCCTCTTCTCTGAAACTGGAGAGGGCTTAATAGCTTTACTTTTACAAAAGTTTTCTATATGTAAAATTAAACCTTCATGAAACATAAAGCATGATTTTTTTCTTCCTATGAGCATAGAGGCTTTGAAGTAGAGAATATTTTAGATAAAATGGAAAGGAAATCCTATCTTTATGCCTAAAATGATTTAGAAAAACAAAGTGAAATTTATGGACTCTCTTGGTCGTACCACAAAGTATGAAGCACTCATAGATACATGATAGCACGTCCCTCTAGATGACCTTAATTTGTTTCAGGTCATAGAAATCACTATTTTTCTCCAAGTTTTTCTCTTCAGCTTCCATCTTCAGGAATTTCTTAAAAGTCACATTCAAGATACTAGTCTCTTTACTAAATTTTATCCCTACCATAGGAAGCTCTGTAACCTTAGAAATAAACTCTTCAGTCAAGTTCACTATGACCCCATGAAAAGTGACCCTTTCTTCAAACCAATTTTTGAAAAAGGCCTCTACAATGTGAGGTTTGTACCCATGGAGTCTCTCAATATAAGGTGGTTACATACACATTGTTATTGTGACCTTGTTATAGGATTTACACCAAAGACTATCTAGACCTTATCATTCCTTGACATTTCTAAAGAGTGGCTCACTCTAAAGGACTTACAAACATTACTATCGAATGTTATCATATACAATTTTAAAGATTGTTAGGTCTACTTGGTTAAGAGTTTTTTCTTCTACAATGGTAAAAAAGTAACAATAAATAATCTATTAGGTTTAACACTACACCTTTCTTGTCTAGATCTCTTCTTTTCTCAATCTCCTTCTTCTAATCCCTTTTTAGTTGATTCACACACTCCACATTTAGCACTTCCTTTGCTTGATCTTCATAATAATGTTATGCTTCATTCACCTTATTCCTCCTTCTTCAACATCAATAATCAATTGGAAACAACCAGTAGCCATAAACATCTTGTTCATCCCTTTAGATATAAATTTTTTACCATTCCAAAATCTTCAAGGTTTTGTCACTTACTCACAAGCATAGATCTCCATTATATTCTAATTCATTGAATCTAGATGCTTGGGAAATAGACTTGCAACTTGAGCTTTGTGCTCCATTTCAAATTGATAAATCTTCTCCATTAGATCTTCTTTAAATTTCTCCGTTCATTGATCTCATAACTAACTTCATTCTTATCCTTGAAACTTCTTGAACATTTTTCAATTTGATCAAATGTTTTCCTTAGATGAATATTTTTCTTTTGTTCCTTGCTTGGTGAACATTATGACTCACTTGGTCAATACTAAACTTAGTTAATAGTGGACTTTCTTGATTGACATCATGTTCATTCACTTCTTCATCAAGTGCTTGGCCACAATTGAAGTAGCTTAGTTAATACTATATTCCTTTATGCACTATGTATAGTGTTGGACTAATTTCCAACCTTCCCCTTTGGGATTTTTGAAATGGCTTAACCACCTCCTATGTTCTATAATTCTAGTGGTTGTATTGGGCATTAACAGGTTGATCTTTTGGTGCAAAAATAACTCTAGCTTGTAACAAGTGGTATCAGAGCTTGGTCACAGGTACAAATCTCCTCGAGTAATGCTAAGGGAGTAATTGTTGGACTAATCACCAGCCTTCCCCTTTGGGACTCATGACATGGCTTAACCACCTCCTATGTTCTATAAGTCTAGTGGTTGTATCGGGCATTAACAAGTCAATCTTTTGGTGCAATGACAACTCTAGCTTGTAACATATAGTTGGTGTAACTTCACTAGCATATACATGATTCCAAAATTTAATCAAATAATGTAAAACAATCAACCAACATCATATTGTTAGATTCTAACTCATTCAATTTCCTATTGAATGCCATAAAATTATCAACTCTTTTTTTGCTTTTGAAAAAAGTAGTCATAGCCACTATATGATATTGTATTAATTAAAAATATTTTTTTCTATGGATTAAAAAATGGACTTCCATAGGAAAGAATCTAGGAAAAAAACCTCCACCTATGCCCAAAAAAAGCTTGCCATAACTAAAAATCTAGAAAGGGCCTTGAGGCCCATCAAATCCTAGTACTTCTAAATATTACAAAATAGACCATGAGAGAGAAGGCCAGATATAGAGCATGATACAATTGTAACATTTTGCAAAACCCAACCCTCCCTCCAACCCATTTACATGAAAAGACCTTATACATGTGTCCCCAAAATAAAATCAGTCCATATGTGGCCCTAAAGATAGAAAAAAATAGTGATTATAGATTTTATACTAGTTTACAAAAAAAAGCACCTCCGTGGTTAAGCATCCAAACATAGTATGGGCGAAATGAAAATAGGTACTGAAAATCATCGAGAGGCGATGATGAAATTTCCTACAAAACAAAGAAGAACAACCAACTATCCACACCAAAGATAACATCATATAATTCCAAAGGCCCTACTTATAGTATGCTCCATAGCCCAAAATCTCAAGAAATCTAGTACAATAAAAAAATATGTCAGCCAAAAAAATAATTGAAAATAATTGAAATCTACTCTTTTAGAACATAAAAAATAATCCCAAGAGAGAACATTTTCCATAGCAAGAATATGATACCAATTTGTCAAATTAACATAGTGGGAGTATTACTTCAAGCACCTATAACATGATCCAAAGTCATATAAGAATAATCAAAATAATAGAATGACAAAACCTCTAGCATGAAATGACATCTAACATCCCATAAGATGTGACTCACACAAGATCAACAACATGGAAATAGGGCATGGTTAATAAAATAAAAAGAATGAGAAATGTACAAAAGTACATGGATTTGAGATTTGAAATTAATTCCTAGAGTTATTGAAAATAAAATGATATCATGCCATCCATGGGAGGTGTAAAGGAAAAATTACATTATTGTGAGAGATATGACAATCAATCTGAAGGGACAACATGGACCATATAAGCGTAAAAGGAAGGTAAATAAATAAAAAGCAAAGGGAGTAGATGGAAATAACCAAAAAGAAAATAGGATAAAATCAAAATTGAAAAGAGAAGTATAAGGGGTGACCGTGTTAGCCATGCTTTTTAAGGATAAAACTTGTTTGAATTTTTATCATGGTTATGAGATGAGAAGTGGTAAATTTTGATCACCCTAATCTATGTTTATTCAAAAATTTCAAAAGAAAACTATAGGTAAAGTCTAAAACCCTATAAGTCCTTTGTGTTTCCTCTAGGATGATGTCACTTTTTAATTTAAATATTTAATAGTCACATTTGTGAGGTTTTTTATTTTGAAATCTAGTAAAATATATGTGGGCCCAAAAAATTTGTATTTTGATGCACTAATTTGTAAGCCACATGGCATGTTTCTATTGGCTCAAGGCACACTCTATGGAGTAGGAGTCAAAATAGTTAGTTGATTGCCAATTGTCAAATTAAGGGAGAAAATTGGTAATCACTTAGTTGATATAAGAAGATGAAAAGTCTTTAACAAAAGCAATAAAGCAATAATGTCATAAATGTCTCGAGTTTTTAAACTTTGTCAGCTTCTAGAGATTGTTGGATCTAAGTAGATCAACAATCATCACATTCTTGCTATGAAAACCTGTAAGAGATTTAACAAATGTGATAATGAGACAATGTGACACATGTTTGAGAGTTTTTAAAGGCACTAAACATGGATACACAAATTACAACTTGATTACAACTGGCACTTTCTAATTGGTTTGATTGACCCATCATTACTTGGATGATGATTTAACATATGAATTAAAGCATTTTGATCATTCTAAATCAACAAATCATATTTGAAGTTATATTTGAAGTTTTGAGTCTAAATGCCTCCTCGAAAGGAATTTAGTGCAAAAACAAACTATTAGGATAAGAGAGTACATGATGATTTTTTAGAACAATTGGATATGTTGACTAATGACTCATCTAAGGGAAAATCATTCATCCCTAAATCCCCTAGGTTGAAAATTGATGAGGGTTTTTATGTTAAGGGGAATTTTCTCACAGATGCACACACATTTACAATTGTCTCTGAGCTTTCCAAGAAGTAATTTTCTCATAGAAACTAGGATACTCCTCACAATAATGTATGCAACTTTGATTTGGGAAAATTGGTTGTCCTAGGGGTTCTTATGGATGTTGACCTTTTCACCCTAATTTCCAAGGGATATGACCTAGTTCTTTATCTGGTGAGAAATAATTTTGGAGGTGGCTTGTTCAAAGTCATTGCGAAAATAATCCGTGAAGTTTTTATGTTGCACCCTCATTCCACCCTCCATAAAGAAATGTATTTTGAGAAATTGTAGTCAATATATGAAGCTCAGAATATTTATCTTAAAAGTGAGCGTTTGAAAGAGCATTTTGTAAAGGTTGGAAATGTAACCCTAGCTTCATCATCCACACTAAACCATTATTGAAAAAATATTTCAATCCATGAGCCCAAGTTGAATACATGTCTTTGTGTGAGTTTTTTGGTATGAACGAACAATATTATATACCCATTCCATTAATGTACATGGTGGTTCAAATATTGTAGTATGGGATGGAAAAGTTGATAAGCATTTTGGATGGTATTATTTACTTATGTACATGTGACTTTTTAAGGGATTTTCTATGTTTGAAAAGGAAATGAAAATAGAAAAGAAGCATGAAGGAGAAAGGCTACCTGTACAATTATGGAGTGTTGATATGTCCTAGGAAATAACATATGCTAGTTTCATGAGATTTGATAGGTATTTTACCTCAAAGATGAGAGCATTGTTGTCTCCTAACAACCCCCAAATTCCCAAGGTATTGTTGGAATTGATCAGACCAAAGGAGTTTGCTACATGTTTGAAGGTGAGCCAAAATTGGGGAGATATTATCTCATACCCAATTTCTATAGTATTCAAAGTTTATGGTTTTCAAGGGAACCATCATGTGCTTCCTTTCCAAGTCCCTTTTAACGTAGGTGTTGCAAAATTTTTATGTCAGGTTGGAGGACTATAAAAGGAGGAGTTGAAAAATAGGTCAAGAAGAACAAATTTTCCTAGCTTCACCATCCCATACTAGTTTTTCATAACTAAAGTGGGGTGGAAGCATTTGGATTTTTTTGGAAAAGTATAATATGGAAACATCTCATACTAGGTTCATACATCTTGAGGATTTCTATGAAATGTTCAAAATAAGAACTAAGGCAAAGAGTCACATCTATAAATTCTATTACCCTAAGGAAATCATCAGAAATGATTTCTTCTTACAAGAGCAAGAAATAAAGAAGGAGAAGTGGATGGTATATAGAAAGGTTATGGATTTTATCAATGCTCTTGATAAAGATTATGACCCATTGAGGGGTGCAAAATTATGAGATGATAAATTGAATAAGTTAATGATGCATTTTGCTAAAATTATTCAAGTTTTGAATGAGAAGAAAAATGCCTTACTAAATGCGTACAATGATAAAGCTAATGAGTTTATGTAAAGGCTTTCAAATATCCCCAAAATAAATCCAAGAAGATATACTCACTAGAGGAAAATTGGTTACGCCATTGTGAAGAACACAGATACTCCTCCTATCACAATCTATAAAAGATAGTACTTTGAGAGCCCTCCTACTGAGCCCTCTCAAAGAAACAAAAATTAGAGGAAGGAACATCATGAAAGACTGAAGAATATTCGCCCTCTCAGAACCCCATGCATTTTGATAATGAGCAAGCAATGGCTAAATATTTAAGACAAGTGGGAGGTCATGATGAAATTCTATAACTACTTTAGAATTGGAGGAAGGGATGTTACAGGAGCCTCCAATTCCAATAATGAACCTTATAGTAAAATAATTAAGAGGAAAAGAGTTGGATTTGTAATGTCCCTTCTTTGGGGACATTAGAATTATTAAGAAGGGACAAATTTGCAATATTAAATTTGACTTTGTAAGCTGGAGATTTATTATTAAAGGTAAAATTAATATTCCTTTTGGTCGCAAGAAGACAAGGAGGAATAAGATGGTTTATCAGAGAGAAGTTGAAAAGTCACAAGGAATAGGACAAAAATTAGAGAGGAGCCAAAGAGTCTTGGCTTGTGTATTAAAAGGGGAAATAGGCTTATTGTTGGCATGCTTGATTTTATTATTTAGTTTAGTTTTCTCTCTTGTGAGAGTCTCAAAAAGCTTTAGTTTTCAACTAGTTGGAAGACATAGCCCCTCATGCTAGTAGGTAGTGGATGCAAACCCATTGCCCCAGGGAAAGATCAATTCAAGTGTTTCATTCGAGCTTATAGGTTCTTATTCAAATATTCCAATTTGATTGTTTCTCTATACTTAGGATTGGACTCATAGTGTTGGTTATTGTGTTGCTGATGTATAATACAATAACATATTTTAGGGAGTTATAAGACTTTTTGGTTTTACCTTATTGGTTTGTAATCCATGCTATATGTTTGACATCTTGAATGTTATTTCAGAATTAATGAATTGTTATCTTATGGAGAAGTCTTGGGTTTTATTGTTGTCTCCTATGGCATGTAATTTTTATAGTTGAATTTGAATATTATATTCATAAAGAGGTTGGATAAATGCCGATTAGTTTTCTCTATTGTTTACGAGTGTGCTAGAAATTATCTACAATGTCTCATTTCTAATTATACTATTAAAGAGAAAACAAGATAATATCCAATTAGGGATATTATAGTGGTATCAAAGCTAGTTTTCTTTCTAGCCTATGTGATTCCCTATTAGCATATTTAATAGAGATTACAGCTTCAGAAGTAATTTTTATCTGATTTGGAAGGAGAATACAGTTTATGTCATTTGATAGTTCTGACAAGCCATTTCTTGCTATGGCATTTGGGATAGCGTAACAATTTTAATAATGGAAGGCATTAAGTATACCATACTAAGATGGGAAAGATAGAAGAAAAACATCACGTATCTGTTGTGACTCTATAGACTTAGTTTTTCTCTTATTTTCTGTAGTTAGCCAAAAGTTGGGAGTTCACTTACAAGAGATTGCAGATAAATGTTGGCTTAGTCTCCAATGAAGGGCTTTTATGATCTCCAATAAATGATGTCTCCAATGCTGGGCTACTATGATCTTTAAAAGTCACATCTTGCAAAAGATAGAGACCTCCTAATGCCAAGCCGTGTCCACTCAAAATTATTTGTATTCCACCTTGTGCCTACTAATGCTAGTTAGAGCCATGTAGTGATATGCTGAATGCCAAAAGAATTAGTTTTATTTTTGTGTGAAAGGAATCACATGGTTTTATGAGAGTACCAAAGCTGGAAGACATGACAACTCAACCGAATATATCCCATGTTATGTATTGTGTATTGATCAAGGCATATGATGTGTGTTTTCTTTTCCTACCACCTTCATTGTCTGTATGAGTCATTGAAAGTAATTAGAGATAGAACCTAATGCTAGAAGTACACAAATGCCACAATTTGTCATGTATCTTAGAGGATAGTTGGCTCCAGTTATATTCCCTTAATACACAGTGATCAAACTAAACTCAACTATTTGGGAAATCACAATTGCAAGAACAAGACAAAATAAAAGGTCAGTATATAGCTATATTCATCCACAGGGGATCAACATAACACTAACAACATAGGAAGGATGTGACAATTTTCTCTACCAATCATGACACAATGTTAATATCACTTTGTGTGTGTGGTCTGAACACCAAGAGATGTCTGTCAGAACTATAGATATTGGGGAGCAAGAACAAATAAAATCCCATGACTAGGTAGTAAGCATAACTTTAGCTAGCAAGAGTGGTACTCGTTAGTTGTTCCATCCACCATTACCCATGACAAATGATGATACGGGTGCTAGCTCACCACTATTTGTAGATAGGAAACATAACTAGAGATTGCATATGTAATACAAGCTACAGGCCACAATATTCAACAACCACACATCTTTGTAGGAAAGATGAATCCACAAATGATAGTTGTGTGAATGGCATAAGAGTTAGTAAGGAAATTTGGAGATAAAGGGAAAATACAATTCATTTTATTAGTAACAACAAAGCATCGTGCATAATTGAGAATTTCAAAGGAATTGAAACTATCTCCTCATGTAGTTGGCATTACATGCCAAGTAATGCCTGTGCCATTGAAAATGGAAGGTGAACAACATTTTTGCCATTGAAAGGTAAGGACACCAATATACAATGTCATTGTGTGGATTATGTAATTAATTTTGGGCCAGGATGAGCAAAGCCAATGTTGACAGGTGTCAGAGTGTTCATGCTAAATAATGGATAGTATAGATAGCACTGAGGTCACAAAAACAAGTATCTGATCAGAGTGGATGCCATGTGGAAGCCTACCTAGACTAGGGTATAAAATGCTAAGAAAGGTTTGATATTGTTGCTACTTTCATTCCTGATGGACACATGTGAACCTTTACACATGGCAATCATACAATGAAAATTAGGAAGCTTAGGATTTTTCACATGACTAAGCATCTTTATCAAAAGGAGTTGGAGTTCTTTTGGAAAATACTCCATGATATTCTTTTGGAAAATACTCCATGATATTAGAAATTGTGATAGAATACGTAAGCTTACATGGATGTTCTAATAGGAGTACACTAAAGGGAAAACAAGGAAAATACAGAGTTGATTAAGGAAGAAGATTGGGGTGATTTTTTGAAGGTAGAAGAAGGTTAATAATGAATTTGAGGAGAGTTGGGTAGTTGGAACTTGAGTAGGTGTTGAAGATTTAACAAGTTGGAATTTTGAACAATGGTGGAGAGGAAACTAGTTAGAATCTGGTATTAGCACTTTTAGATACCATGCAATAGTGAAGCAACAGTCTAGGAAATAAATTCCTCAAGATGATTACAGGTGGAATTCTATTATAGATCATGGGCATCATAGACATCAATCTGGTATGATACAAAACTTTGTTAGAGGGGAATTTTGGGACTTAAATTAGGCACTAATGACATCTAAATTCTTCCTAAAATATGGGTCAATATCCTCTAGTAGCATGGAAGGAGAGAGCAGATTGTGGTAGTAGTCAACTGATTGGTTAAGACATCTAGGAAGGGTGAAAAAATGAACATCTCTTACATTCACGACTTCTTAAGGACACTCACCAATGATACAGAAGGAGGAAACCTCATGAGAAGAGTTGAATGAAATTTTCAAGTGGTCAAAAATAAGTCTTAGTATTTGGCACTTGCACTCAGTGGAAAAGAATCGCTGAAGTATAAGCTAGAAAGAAGAGAATGAAGGTGGTAATCAGAATTCTGAGAAGGGATTCATTGAACTTTTTAGTTAGTGTGGTATTGTATAGACCTGTGGGACATGACTCCTTGTAGTTGGCATATCTACATCATCTATAGAGGGTCTTGGGACTATAAAAGTAGTGAATGTAATGCCAGATAACAACAGTTGCAGACTGAGTAGTTAGTGGAATTGGAGTGACAGATTTGTATTGATTATTTAACAACAAGCATCAGAGATGTATTATGACAACAACATTGACTGAAAATCCCTACACATTAGTTTTCTATTTTATTGAAAGAACACCCATTTGGAAATTTTGGGATTTCATAAGCGTCACTGTGATTCTAAGTTGTAGAATTCATATTATGAAGAATAGAATAGAATATAGCTATTTATAGTCCCACGGTAATAGGGTAACAACTTTTAGCAAGAGGAAAGGATTTGGATAATATCAAGAAAGATACTATGAAGCCATGAGAGTAGTTAGCCTAGAATTCAGATTCCATTATAAAAGATGAAATGCTCGACATTTATGGAGAGTGTTAGTACCCGATATGGTCACAATTTCAAAACTTCAAGTTTAGAGTTGTTGAACCACTTCGAACTAAAGTTCAAAGTAGTTCAAAATAGTTTGATGGTTCAGAGGTCCAAGTTGGTTTGTTGGTTCAACATGAAGAGTCAGATCAGGCTTAAGATTGTCAAGTTCAATGATTCAGAGCAAAAGTATAAGGATCCTTTAATCCAAGTTCAAAAGACTTCACAAGAAGTTTCATAGTTTCAGAATTCAGTTTCAGAGGTTGAACCTCTTCGAACCACTTCACACTTCAGTTCGAAGTAGTTTAAAGTAGTTCAGAATGGTTTAATGGTTCAAATAACCCATCCTACAGGTTCAATATAAATGAAGTTCAGACTCATTGGTTCGAGGTGGCATAGCAAGGAAGTTTAAGATCATAATTATCAAAGCTTAGCAACTTCAGCATGGCCACACTTCATTGTTTGGGTTCAAAATGTAGAAGGGCTAACTCATGGAGATTCAGGTCCAGGCTCAAATTGCCAGATTCAATGGTTCAATTGACCTGTCTTGCAGGTTTAATAGAAAAAAAGTTTAGATTCTTAGTTCAAAATGCATATTGGTTAGTTCAGAAAGATTCAAAATTCAGTTTGGGGGCTTGGTAGTCTCAATATTATAGATGAATTCTATGGTCTCCAAATGCAATCTGATCCCTCTCCTTACCAATATACAAAATTGGGCTCAAATATCTCAAATTTGAAGACCCAAGAAACACTCTTTAATTCCAAAATCAATGCAAGCTCGAGTTCCTCTAGTTTGGAGAATCACAAATATCAGGTAGCCAGAGATCTTGAATTTAGTTAGTGATCTAGTTCCAGTCAATACACAAGCAAGTGCAATTTTAAAATAGGACAAGCATACAGTTGGCTTGATATAAAGACCTAATTTTTCGTCTCAAATGGAGAGAACTTAATCATTATTCCAACCAATTGTGGATTTCAAGGAACAAATTTTGAATGGTTTAATAGAATGTGTTTCACTAGAGTTGATTTTTAAATGAACTCCATGTGGTCCCCTTTGTAACAAACTAGAGTTGAAGACCAATCCTTGATGAGTTGATCACGAAGACAGCATCAACAACATTGACAGTTTGTGCAAACAAAGTGTCACCCAAAATAATTGCAAGGAAGAATCAATGTCATTATCTCAACTCCAGTGCAAGCAATCTGCCAACAAAAATTGGGTTATAAGTTTTATAAATGACATATTCAATCGAGTCTATTACGCACTATAAAAGGTATGGTACAGATGCATAAAAGATCATCTTTTCATCTCGAGACTCTGTGTTCAATGAGATATACATGCATTTGAACGGTCTTGGAAGACTCTTTTGTATCTTTGCTGCTACATTCATTTGCGGGTTTTGGGAATATCTTATCAGATCTTTTCACTCAACAACGTAAAAGAGGTTGATAACAATACTATTCTTTCATTTGTAAGCAATGCCTCTGAGAATTTTCTTAGGTTGGATATGTCTTGGTGCCACCAATTGACCGATGAGAATCTTGGATTATGCCACCAAAGAGAGATCCTTGTTATAGACAACAGATTCATGCAAAAAATGTCAATTCTTGGCATTGTGAGAAGTCACAATTGATCGTATCATGGAACTCATGCAGACTCACAGGTTCAAAGATGAAGTCAATAGCCGAGAACACCCATCATGGAGAAGTGGGTGAAAATCCATGGAAGATGTGCATCTATATTGGGGGTTGTGTGATGAAAATCTCTATAGCTACGAAAGAAATTTTGGTTTGAGCTTTGCGCGGGCACGGGAGTTGATTATTAATTTCAAAGGCTCTATGCCTGAGCCTTCCCAATCTCCCCAAAAACAAGAACATAAACCTGAACGAATAACATGTTTTGGCATGTTTGGCAACCTTGTATGGCATCGAACCCGAAATATAAAGGCTCTTGAATTTATAGAAACTAAGCTCCATTTGAAGTGTTACCAACATCAAATGCTTCTTAAAAAAAAAAGCCGCATGGTAATACAAAGACTGGAACATTCTTCTATGTTTTGGTTCGACTGTGATAGCCAAAGATGAAGAATAAAGCTCCCTGACACTTGAATAAATTTTCTTTCAAACCGGATACAAGCCTGATAAAAGAACCCATAGGCTACGATAAGACAAAAACATCAATCTTAAGCATCCAAAATCATCAATGCGATCGTGTGATCTTGAAGATCAAATGAGGCAACTACTGTTATACAAAGAGCTCGATGCATAGGAGTCTGTCGGATGGAACCACATGTCGGTTGAAAGAACTCTTAAGGGAATTTTGTGTGTAAATTGGAAAATACACATAATGGTGGTGTTCAGGAACATGTGTCAATTGTTTAAGTGCTCCCAGTCCAGCAACTCATATAATTAAATTAATAATCTCCATTCAAAGTTTTCCCAATGGTATATGATGATAGGTGTTCATGAATAAAGATTGAGAAAGAAGCAAATAACATTATAATGTTTTAATAAACATTATATCATCCTTAGTGGGTAATGTTATTTAGATATCATATGAAGATAGAAAAAGTCAATGACAACTTGACAGTGAAAGGGGGCAATTTCAAGAATCAGTTTTGATAATTGAAGATGATTTGATCCTACGAAGATAAAATTGAGGAGTCATCAGAATGAAAAAGTACAAAAACTTTGTTAAAGATGATCAAGGAAAACCCATGGTGAAAAGAAAAAAGTTTTCTCGGGAATATGAAAAGACCCAACCATCAAGAATCAGTTACCCAAAACGGAACAAGACCCGACATCAAAAAGGATAAAAGGGGACAACAAATGAGTACGGTGGGGGTTCCATTTTTGGCTTCCGAAAGCTACAGACTGTGTGTTGTGGGCAGAGGGAGATTTTTCAATCCTGAGGGAAAGAATACAGACTTTGAAGCTGTAGCAGAAGAGAGCTTTATTTGCTAGACTTTGTGTTAGTGATTAAAGGGGATTTTGATTTTGAAATGTAATGTAGGGGAGATGGTTTTCATTTCTTGATGCACGTATAATATGATCTTTGTAGTCTTTTACATCTTAAAGAGGGGAGGTTTGAAAGATATTTGCAAATTAGAACTTTGAGTCTATGTAGTTTTCTTTCCACTAATGATTATGTTGCTGTAACTTTCAATTTTCTTTAAGTGCATCAGATGTGCTATTTTCTTTATGCATTTGGTATCAGGATCTTCTGGAAGCTTTGATTCATCTTTCCTCAGGAGAATGGAGATTGTTCTTTGAATTTTATCCTTTGTAATGCAGTGTATAGTAGGTTAACTTTGTGTAATCTATTTTATTCTGTTTCCCTTCTTTTTAGTTCTTAGGTTTCACGTCTACTCTGTGTTTACAGGTACATGTTAGATATCCTTTCGTGCTTTTTGGTAAAAGCACTCACATTTAATTTATTGTAAATCTTGCACGGGGAGCTGTACCCGATAATATTTAGAGGAAGGTTATTAATCTAATAATAACCTATCCAACTGTTGGTGTCAAGTTGTCCTTGCACTTGGGCATTCAGGGTCGGATTTCCACATATTCTATTGAAGGACAATCTGTTCATTAACAAATTTTTGGCGACTCTACTGGGGACTCTAAGTAAAGATCTAAGTGCCTACCTTTATTTCCTCAATTTTATAATTATCTTTGGGTGTAGGAGATTGGCGACTCTATGTGAAGACCATGATGGACATAGAAGTCATGGGAAAACAAAGGCCAGATCCTTCTCTCTTAGAGCTTTGTCAAATTGATGATAAAGTGTTACATGATTTTATGGACAATTTTAGAAAAAGTATTTCCAAAGGTATCCGAAAAAATATGAGTTTTGAAGATGATACAAGTTCTTGGCTACTATGGAAAGGCCTCTACGGAAGATTTCATAAGATGAAATACTTGCAAAACCTTGAAGAAGAAGTGGCTCGGTTAAAGGAGCATTTGAAAGAAGATGATAATGGACCTCCCGTTATTTCAGTCTCACCCATGTATCTCAACCTCCTTGTCATGAGTGATCAAGAAGTACAGCCAGAGAGACTCCAGCCTCATGCTGATCCAGTTTCAATAGATGAAAATATATGTGGAACAGGGGTAAGCAATAATGATGAAATCTTATCTCAAGATTTTTCTTCATCCCATGTAGAAAGTTTTTCAGTAAAAGAACGCGGTGATCATTCTTTGCTTCATGATTCTGTTGGAATGTTGTCTAGTGATGCTTTACCCATAAATGAATCTTTAGATGTCATGAGGAATTGTGAAGACATTGGCTCTTTGAATGAAAATGCTAGAAGAGATCATATCCTTGAAACTTTTCCTTCTGAAGATTTTGCAGCAGCAAGCCCGGTAGATGATGCTGATTTTCATGGAGGTATATTCAAATCTCTTTCTCCACATCTTGAGAGTTTCAATTTTAACTATGTTGACAGTCTCCCTATTTCAGAAGCTCCTATTGATGAGGAACTAGACAACTTGCCTCCATATTTTCAATCTTTCACCTTTGATATTGATCATCTTTCTTTGAAAAGTCTTCTTGATGAAAGAATCCAGAATAACATACAATCCGAAAATGAACTCCCTATCATTATAAAGAATGAAGATGATTCCTTGTGCTTACAAACCACTGACGAGTTCTTGCAAAGATTTTTTTCATTTGATGATGAAATATGTAACTATGACAAGGTGAAAATACATGAAGATACTAAAATAAGTATTCAGTTTGAAAACTGCCCTGCTGAAGCATGGAGAGGAATGTCACTTGATCAGCAAGAAGAAATCATTGCCAAATTCTTGTTATATCTTCAGCCAGGAGATTTCTCTCAAAATAGTCCTTTTGACGGTGACTCATTCCTCCATAGAGACGAGAAAAAGATACCTCTAGATGAAGACACCTTTGCTGAATTTCTTGTTGAGATAGAAAAATATGAAGCTGACCTTCAATCTAGCGGTGATTCGGCATATGTGTTAAAGAATGCAATTCTTAATGAAGAAGAGGAAGTCATAAACACATTTTTGTCATCACTCAATCCGGGATACTTCTTTAGTAATATCTCAGGTACCTATTTTTATCAATTTCAGAATGAAACATTTCTTGATATCTTTCCTCTTCAACCATCTACGCATAGTCTTGTTGATTTGGGTTGTGAAAGTAATACTAAGATGTGTGATGACACTCCAAAAAGAGAAGGGGATAGAATTCATGACCCATTTGATGATAGTTGGTTCCTTGAAAGAAATAGAGAAAACATATATCCAAGGATTGATCCTATGTTGAGGGAGGCATCATTATGGCTGCAAGATGATCATGACCATACACTAGAGTTCAACCTGCATGAAAATGTTCTTGAGGATTGCATATCATCTTTTGGTGAAGATTTTTCATATCATGTTTTTCAGCTTGAGGTGGAATCAAATTTTGTTAGCATGAAGGATCCATTTTTAGGTGAAGGAGAATACTATGATGAATTGTGGTTGTTCGAAAAAGAAGGTTGGATCAGCATATGCATGCACACAATTAGTTTGAATTTTGGCATTGAAAGAGTCATCAACACATTATAGTTTGGAGTTGTTCCAATGAGACATGACTTGCTGCTCCAAAAAGGATGCTACTTCTCCCAGCCAGTAAATGGATTTGCATGATTCCTTTCCTTTCTTCTGGTTCTCATGGTAGGTTCTCTTCCTACCTTTGTATATATTTTGTAAATAAGTTTTGTGGTGCGTAGTGTAGTTGGAATAATGCACAAGCTTCAGGCTTGATGGTAGTTTTGGTTTGTAGTTGGTTTGAGTTTGCCGGTTTTGCCCTACTCCCCTCCACCCTCTCTGCAAGCAACTCCCAGTCTTCTTCTCTTGCTGACTCTATTGCCCAATGGTAAAGCACAGTTCTTCTCCCAGAGATTGCTAGAGTTCTCTGCTTTTGCATCAAAATCAGTCCTGCAGTTAGAGCCCTTGTTAGTACCCGATATGGTCACAATTTCAAAACTTCAAGTTTAGAGTTGTTGAACCACTTCGAACTAAAGTTCAAAGTAGTTCAAAATAGTTTGATGGTTTAGAGGTCCAAGTTGGTTTGTTGGTTCAACATGAAGAGTCAGATCAGGCTTAAGATTGTCAAGTTCAATGATTCAGAGAAAAAGTATAAGGATCCTTTAATCCAAGTTCAAAATACTTCACAAGAAGTTTCATAGTTTCAGAATTCAGTTTCAGAGGTTGAACCTCTTCGAACCACTTCGAACTTCAGTTCGAAGTAGTTCAAAGTAGTTCAGAATGGTTTAATGGTTCAAATAACCCATCCTGCAGGTTCAATATAAATGAAGTTCATACTCATTGGTTCGAGGTGGCATAGCAAGGAAGTTTAAGATCATAATTATCAGAGCTTAGCAACTTCAGCATGGCCACACTTCATTGTTTGGGTTCAAAATGTAGAAGGGCTAACTCATGGAGATTCAGGTCCAGGCTCAAATTGCTAGATTCAATGGTTCAATTGACTTGTCTTGCAGGTTTAATAGAAAAAAAGTTTAGATTCTTAGTTCAAAATGCATATTGGTTAGTTTAGAAAGATTCAAAATTCAGTTTGGGGGCTTGGTAGTCTCAATATTATAGACGACTTCTGTGGTCTCCAAATGCAATCCGATCCCTCTCTTTACTAATATACAAAATTGGGCTCAAATATCTCAAATTTGAAGACCCAAGAAACGCTCTTTAATTCCAAAATCAATGCAAGCTCGAGTTCCTCTAGTTTGGAGAATCACAAATATCAGGTAGCCAGAGATCTTGAATTCAGTTAGTGATCTAGTTCCAGTCAATACACAAGAAAGTGCAATTTTAAAATAGGACAAGCATACAATTGGCTTGATGTAAAGACCTAATTTTTCGTCTCAAATGGAGAGAACTTAATCATTATTCCAACCAATTGTGGATTTCAAGGAAGAACTTTCGAATGGTTTAATAGAATGTGTTTCACTAGAGTTGATTTTTAAATGAACTCCATGTGGTCCCCTTTGTAACAAAACTATAGTTGAAGACCAATCCTTGATGAGTTGATCACGAAGACAGCATCAACAACATTGATAGTCTGTACAAACAAAGTGTCACCCAAAAGAATTGCAAGGAAGAATCAATGTCATTATCTCAACTCCAGTGCAAGCAATCTGCCAACAAAAATTGGGTTATAAGTTTTATAAAAGACATATTCAATCGAGTCTATTACACACTATAAAAGGTATGGTACAGATGCATAAAAGATCATCTTTTCATCTCGAGACTCTGCGTTCAATGAGATATACATGCATTTGAATGGTCTTGGAAGACTCTTTTGTATCTTTGCTGCTACATTCATTTGCGGGTTTTGGGAATATCTTATCAGATCTTTTCACTCAACAACGTAAAAGAGGTTGATAACAATACTATTCTTTCATTTGTAAGCAATGCCTCTGAGAATTTTCTTAGGTTGGATATGTCTTGGTGCCACCAATTGACCGATGAGAATCTTGGATTATGCCACCAAAGAGAGATCCTTGTTATAGACAACAGATTCATGCAAAAAATGTCAATTCTTGGCATTGTGAGAAGTCACAATTGATCGCATCATGGAACTCATGCAGACTCACAGGTTCAAAGATGAAGTCAATAGCCGAGAACACCCATCATGGAGAAGTGGGTGAAAATCCATGGAAGATGTGCATCTATATTGGGGGTTGTGTGATGAAAATCTCTACAGCTATGAAAGAAATTTTGGTTTGAGCTTTGCGCGGGCACAGGAGTTGATTATTACTTTCAAAGGCTTTATGCCTGAGCCTTGCCAATCTCCCCAAAAACAAGAACATAAACCTGAATGAATAACATGTTTTGGCATGTTTGGCAACCTTGTATGGCATCGAACCCGAAATATAAAGGCTCTCCAATTTATAGAAACTAAGCTCCATTTGAAGTGTTACCGACATCAAATGCTTCTTAAAAAAAAAGCCGCATGGTAATACAAAGACTGGAACATTCTTTTATGTTTTGGTTCGACTGTGATAGCCAAAGATGAAGAATAAAGCTCCCTGACACTTGAATAAATTTTCTTTCAAACTGGATACAAGCCTAATAAAAGAACCCACGGGCTATGATAAGACAAAAACATCAATCTTAAGCATCCAACATCATCAATGTGATTGTGTGATCTTGAAGATCAAATGAGGCAACTACTATTATACAAAGAGCTCGATGCATAGGAGTCTGTCGAATGGAACCACATGTCAGTTGAAAGAACTCTTAAGGGAATGCCGTGTGTAAATTGGAAAATACACATAATGGTGGTGTTCAGGAACATGTGTCAATTATTTAAGTGCTCCCAGTCCAACAACTCATATAATTAAATTAACAATCTCCATTCAAAGTTTGTCCAATGGTATATGATGACATGTGTTCGTGAATAAAGATTGAGAAAGAAGCAAATAACATTATAATGTTTTAATAAACATTATATCATCCTTAGTGGGTAATGTTATTTAGATATCATATGAAGATAGAAAAAGCCGATGACAACTTGACAGTGAAAGGGGACAATTTCAAGAATCAGTTTTGATAACTGAAGATGATTTGATCCTACAGAGATAAAATTGAGGAGTCATCAGAATGAAAAAGTACAGAAACTTTGTTAAAGATGATCAAGGAAAACCCATGGTGAAAAGAAAAAAGTTTTCTCGGGAATATGAAAAGAACCAACCATCAAGAATCAGTTACCCGAAATAGAACAAGACCCGACATCAAAAAGGATAAAAGGGGACAACAAATGAGTACGGTGGGGGTTCCATTTTTGGCTTCCAAAAGCTACAGACTATGTGCTGTGGGAAGAGGGAGATTTTTCAATCCTGAGGGAAAGAATACAGACTTTGAAGCTGTAGCAAAAGAGAGCTTTATTTGCTAGACTTTGTGTTAGTGATTAAAGGGGATTTTGATTTTGAAATGTAATGTAGGGGAGATGGTTTTCATTTCCTGATGCACGTGTAATAGGATCTTTGTAGTCTTTTACATCTTAAAGAGGGGAGGTTTGAAAGATATCTGCAAATTAGAACTTTGAGTCTATGTAGTTTTCTTTCCACTGATGGTTATGTTGCTGTAACTTTCAGTTTTCTTTAAGTGCATCAGATGTGCTATTTTCTTTATGCATTTGATATCAGGATCTTCTGGAAGTTTTGATTCATCTTTCCTCAGGAGAATGGAGATTGTTCTTTTACTTTTATCATTTGTAATGCAGTGTACAATAGGTTAACTTTGTGTAATCTATTTTATTCTGTTTCCTTTCTTTTTAGTTCTTAGGTTTCACGTCTACTCTGTGTTTACAGGTAGATGTCAGATATCCTTTCGTGCTTTCTGGTAAAAGCAGTCACATTTAATTCACTATAAATCTTGCATGGGGAGCTGTACCCGATAAAATTCAGAGGAAGGTTATTAATCTAATAACAACCTATCCAACTGTTGGTGTCAAGTTGTCCTTGCACTTGGGCATTCAGGGTCAGATTTCCACATATTCTCTTGAAGGACAATTTGTTCACTAACAGAGAGTACAAAGGAATTTCTGCCTGAATCCAGAATGATTTATCATTCAATGACTACTTGGATTTTTATCTAGGGTAGCTAAATATGGCTGATATGGAAAAACAAAATTATTTGGATTTGGACAAGGATCTTTTTGCAAACAAATAACACAAGGGTGTACGAAGAAATTTTGATAGACTAGAATTATCTTTTGGATGATCTTGAAATAGAAGAGTAGGCAACTACAAGAGATGGGTAGCCTTCTTGTGATCACATAGAAGATGTTACATTAGGTATAGGTTTCTTTGTTGGTGTCTTGGAGGTGAGCTTTACAAGAAGAATAATGAAGCAGACTACACTCAAGGTAATAATAGTTTGGGACCTTAGTATCATGAACCATATATTCATGATACTCAGAACATGAATTTAGAGGAACAACCTAAGATGATACTGCAAGATAGTGAACAATTTCAGCAGGGAGACAATGAAGCACATGCCTTACAAAATCAACTAAAGGTTAGTAAAGATATGGTTGTGGCATTCTTGGTGCAGTCTGACAGTACCCACGAGTTGGTTGGGGAGCTCTATAGGAAATTCCCAAGGGAAGTTAAAGGTGACTGGCATGTGGCTAATTTACAAAAAGTCAAAACAACCCTAGAGACTATGAAATCAGATTACTTATATTTTTTGTCCAACAAGGATTATATTCTTAAGACTATTGAGATTTATGCAGCACAATCAAATAGGGAAAAAATGAGATTGAGGATCTCAACAAGATGCTTAAGTATGTTCAAGAGGCACTGAGTGAAACTCTATTTTCTCTATAGTAAGTAGAAAATCAAATCAAGCTCATGGAACACTCTCAAGAACATGAGAATAGATTGAGGCAGGAGTTCTTCTAGGAAGTCATTGATGAATGTGAGAGTGTTCAATAGATGTATGACTTGGATAGCTGCTCCAAACGGTTAAGTAGCAAAACTTTAGAACAATTTTAGCTTGTTGACAACCCTTTGCTTGAAGTTGGTGTTGACTGTACATCCAACAATCCTCTTTTATGTTAAATGAGGATTCATCTCTTGTTTTCCTTGAAGAGCAAGAGTTTGATTTTAGACCTTGGGATCCTATTTCAGATTCTAGCAGTGAATTCAAATCTTAGCATGGGAATGATGAATCAACTCATATTACTTATCATTTGATTAGCCCCAACATTTTTTCCAATTTCACCCCATTTAGGAGTTGGGTTAATTTTCTTTATCATCCTCTAATCAATTCTCAGTGGAGTATTTATGTGAGGTTTGTGGTTAGATTCTTAGCATCTTTCATATTCATCACTCCTGTATGCTTGGGAATTTTCCAAGTTTTTGCTAGCTATATGAGTTATGATGTCCATGGGATGATGGTTTCAACCTTTGAGCAACTCATTCCTTACATCATCTATTTAGGTTAGGTCTTCACATCCTTTTGGATTATAAATGGACCCTGGATAGATTTCTATATCATCATAACAGTGAGGCAACATAACAAAGTTTGGAATCTAGGTGTTGGTAGATTGTATCTATGGTTGGACAAGGATTTTATTATGGTCCTATTTAGTTTGAGGTTGATTATGGTGATGATTAGTGTTGATCCATGTATAGGTGCAATGTTTCTTTGAAGAGTAATATGGGATCTAGGAATTCAGTTGACAAGCATTTTGTAGAGTAGTACCATGCTTCATAGTTTGTATGGGTTTGTTGTCAGTTTGGGCTACTAGATTAACTACAAATTTATATGGGACCCTGGTACATATTACTTGAGGGCAAGCAATCTCAAGGGAGGGGAGATTTTTAATGTCCCTTCTTTGGGGACATTAGAATTATTAAGAAGGGACAAATTTGCAATATTAAATTTGACTTTGTAAGCTAGAGATTTATTATTAAAGGTCAAATTAATATTCCTTGTGGTCACAAGAAGACAAGGAGGAATAAGATGGTTTATTAGACAGAAGTTGAAAAGATACAAGGAATATGACAAAAACCAGAGAGGAGCCTAAGAGTCTTGGTTTGTGTATTAAAAGGGGAAATAGGCTCATTTTTGGCATGCTTGATTTTATTATTTAGTTCAGTTTTCTCTCTTGTGAGAGTCTTAGAAAGCTTTAGCTTTCATCTAGTTGGAGGATGTAACCCCTCATCCTAGTAGGTAGTGGACACAAAACTGTTGCCTCAGGGAAACATCAATTTAGATGTTTTATTCGAGCTTATAGGTTCTTATTCCAATATTCCAATCTAATTGTTTCTCTATATTTAGGATTGGACTCATAGTGTTGGTTATTGTGTTGCTGATATATAATACAATAATATATTTTAGGGAGTTATAAGAGTTGTTGGTTTTACCTTATTGGTTTTTAATCCATGTTATATGTTTGACATCTTGAATGTTATTTTGGAAATAACAAATTGTTATCTTATGGAGAAGTCTTGGGTTTTATTGTTGTCTTGTATGGCATGTTCTTATAATTGAATCTAAGTACTATATTCATAAAGAGGTTGGATAAATGCTAGTTGGTTTTTTCTATTGTTTACGAGTGTGCCAAAAATTATCTACAATGTTTCATTTTTTATTATACTATTAAAGAGAAAATGAGATATATCTGATCAGGGATATTACAAGATCATATGGTGGAACAAGCCTACAAGCAATACATCTTAGATGATGATTTTGTTAAATCAATGGATTTTATTCAATTTTTGTGCAAGTCAAGTGTGTCAAATTTTGAAGCAAACTGCAAAAAGATGAAAGCAAAACAACCTAATAAAGAGGAATATGTTATAAGATGATGGATTTTTTCAAAAAAATTACTCCAGAAGAAGGAAGACAAATGCTCAAAGACTTTAGTGTGTTGATTCTCCCCGAATGGGATATTGTAAATGATATGTTATATGATACCACTAGAAAAGAAATATATCCTAGATACAAAACAAAAGAAGAATCCAGGGAGGCTCATAGAGGAGTAAAGTATAGTGAAGATCATACAAATTTAGTGATGTGGTCCTTATAGGATAGAGATAAGGGATGACATCAAGAATCCTTCGACACGAAGAAGATGGGAAGCTTGATGGTATTCAGGGTGGTAGAGACTAATAATGAACAATCATCTCTCATGAGCAAAGAAATGGATAACTTCAACTTAAATGTTGCTAGGAAAGAAAATAAGAAGCTTATTGATCTAAATATCAAGTATGAAAAAGTGATAGAAGAATATGATGAAAGGGGGAGGAGAATTAGTGATATGGAAAAGATTATTGCTATGTTTGAGAAGCAACAAGGTAAGCATAAGGCAATAGATGAATCCTCTCAAATGATGATTTCATCATCACTGGCTCCACCACCCCCTACTAGCCCAATTATTGAGCTTCCCCAAAATCTATTACACTATGGAGAATCATCAAACAAAGAGATTGAAGAAGAAAAGAGTGATCTCAAGACTACTTAGTTAGAAGTAGTGAGGAGATATGAAGAGAAGGTAAGGAGCACTATTTTACATCTTGCATCTAGAATTGATACTAGGTTGCTTCACCATGAGATGTAAAAGCTTCTAATTATTGAGAAATCCTTAAATGAGAATTAAGATATGTTTAGGATTTTTTTTTGAAATGCGTTTACTAAAAAGAAGAGATGATCAATGTATGTACAAATGTCATGGACAAAGCCCACATTGATGATGCAATTGAGAAGAAAGGCAATTAGACAATGAGTTTGGTGGAGTTTGATGTAAACAAGGAGTTGTTACAAAGAAAGGTGAAATTATATCCCTCCAGATATAAGAATAAGAGTTTTGACATTTTCCCTTAGTTTCTAATAAGGATCATAGTCCCATAACTTTTAAAGACTAGGATGAAGATTTATATGCCTTGTTGAGAAATAGAATGAATGACATAATAAATAATAATGATAATGATCTATTTATAGAAACTATAGAGAGGATGGTAGAAGCAAGGAATTTTTATAAATCTTATATTTTTATGTTAAGCGGTTGAGGGCAAAGTGGAAAGACATTACTTGCATAGAAAAAGGGATTATGGAGTTTAATTGGCCCAATGATGTTATTTTCAATGAGTGGATAATAAAGCATACTTCCAAAATAGAGGATCCACATTTGGAAATAAAAGGTTAGGTATAGGACCAAGAAGAAACATAATTTATTTTGCAACCTATTGAAGGGTTTCCCCTCAACCTATTGAAGAGGTTGCCCCTAAACTTGTTGAAAAGGATATCCCTAAAGCAGAAGAGGTTACAAAACCTACTAAGGAGGTTGCAACTGAGATTGACAAGGATAGTGAACCAAAATTTGGAGAGGATGTCAGCATGAATGTTGATGACACTACATTGGAGAAGTATCCTAAGCATTGGAGAGTATTGATATGTTGCATTCATGACTATATTTATCGTTGATGTCAACATAGAAGTGTTTCTGTAAAGACTAGAAGAATAGTAGTAAGAGATCTTATGTTGCACAGTAACCGTGTAAATTTTAGGTGATGTATAGTTATGAAAATGTTCTTGGATGTGTCCTAATGATGTGGTTAAGAGGAAAAATTTTGAACTGAAGATGTACAATAGTTGTATATGATTTACTATGAGCAGTGCAAAAATAGAGTATCTATTTGGTAGTTTTTGATGTTTACATTATATCTTTTGGCCAAGACATAAAGAGGTGATGCACAATCAGCCAGTGAAAAAGGATATTCACATGATGATGTTAGCAATTGTACAAGACCTGGAGTCGCATGTCTAAAGTTTTGTATAGACTGTGAGCCAAAATCGCTATTGTAATTATAATTAATTATATAGCTTATTTTAATTAATTAGGAATGCATTAAGGTTGACTCAAGGAATTATTATGAAGGTATGGTATAAAGGAAAGATGTTTTCCTTGATGGTAAGAGTATCAAGTATCTATTGTGCATTGTATTTGCAAAGTGTGAAAAGGAGTAGAGTGTTGATTGAATGCGTGTAAGTAATCTAAGGGATTACTAGATGAGTAGTTTGTGATCTAATTACAAAATCAGAAGGAGTAGAAGTCTAGTTGACAGGACAAAGACAAAGGAAGGAAGTATAATTTAGTTCTATTATTCTACAAGGAATAATATAGAGATCATTTGGAAAGTGGGTTTATTGGTCTTTCCCTCGAAGCTGTTTGGGTAGTGTGTCCAACTATCTTCCAGAACTCCTAACATGGATTCAAAGTCTCCTAACTGGGACTCATATGTATTGAATGTTGTAACATACTCCTAATAGTGTCTATCCTCTAACAAGGAATATTTATATTAGTACATCATCTTGTGGGTACCATCCCCATCAGGATTTTCCCTCTGATCAAGGGTTTCCCTAGTTAACATATCTAGTACATTATTGTGTATGAGTATCTTTTTGTGGTTTTAATTTACATTACTCTTATGGTTAAGATTTCTTAAAGTTGTTATTGGTGATATTATTTGTATAATTGATTCACCCCCATACCCTTCTCAATTGTATCAGTGGACTATATATTCTAACAATTGCTATCAAAGTGTCAAGTCCTTGAAGGTTAAGCTTAATAGCTTTGGGAGATCAATGGAGAATCTTCCTAGAAAGGATAGTCCTAGATTTTATGGGGCCAACTATGGAAATTGGAAGAAGAAGACGAAAACTCATCTTTTGTGCATGGGTCCTGGATATTGGATCTTGACAAAAGGAAAGAAGAAAATAGTTGAAGAATCAAAGCTAGAAGATTGTAGTGAGGAAGAAAGAGATATGTTCATGTATAACATGAGAGCAAGAGAAGCTCTAATATTAGCCCTTCCAGAGAATGGATACAATCAAGTAAAGTCTCTTGAAACATCTCATGGAATTTGGAAAGCATTAGAATCTAATTTTGAAAGTGATGATCATGCTAAAAGAATGAGGTTACAAAATTGGATATGTGCATATCAAGATGCTAAAATGATGGAAGATGAATCTGTAAGAAGTTATATTGGTAGAATATTAGAAATGGTTGCAAGAATTTGATCTCATGGTGGAACCAAAGATGATGATGAAGTCATATGAAGTCACTTTTCTTTCAAGCCAATTGCATAGATGATATAGCTAGTGATACCCTGTACTAAGGATTTCACCAAAGAAACCTTGCTTGGTAGATTGGAATTAGAAGAAGCAGATCTGAGATAGTTTGGTGAACTTGTAAGAGTCAAAATAACCTTTAGTTCCCGAAATATTTGACCTAATCTAACAAGGAGTGTAAACACTTGTGGAGATTTTGCTAGTAGTAGCAGAGTTGATGAGGACAAGAAGATTCAGTGAAGGAATAGCCCTTTTGGTGAGAAGAGAAAAACATGGTAAGAAAATCTTTAAATGTTGGACTTGTAATGAATTTGGCCATTATGAATCTAAATGTCCTAAGAGAGAGAAAAAGTATAAGGGAAATTTTAATCCTAGAAGAGATAGAGATATAAATTGTTTATATGCAAATAAGGATGAAGAATTTGATGAAAAAGTCAAAGTGAAAGTGATGATGAATTAGGATTTGTGGCTATCAAGGAAGATGATCTTGACAAAGAAATTAGAGAAGAAAGAGCTCTAGTTACCCAAGTGGAAAAGAAATCAGATTGGATAATTGATAGTGGTTGTTCACATCACATGATTGGTGACATGAATAAGTTTGTTAAGTTCAATAATCATGATGGAGGAATTGTTAGAGTTAGTAACAATGCAGCTTGTCATATTACAAGAATTGGATCCATTACTCTTGACGGTAAAAATAAAATTGTTGATGGATTGAAGCATAACTTGTTGAGTGTTGGACAATTGGTAGAAAAAGGTTATCAATTATAGTTTATTGAGAAGACCTGCACTATCAAAGATAGAGATGGTAAGATGATTGGAATTGGCACTAGATCTAGAGGTAATGTATTTCAATTGAAACCTACTAAGATGACATGTTTGGTAGCAAAAGTTAACAAGAGTTGGTTATGACATAGAAGCTTGTTTCATATAAACTTTGATAATATTGTGAAGGTTAGTAGTAAATTTGTAGTGAGAGATCTATCTAAGATTGTTAAGCCTACTAACGTTGTATGCAAGGAATGTATTTTGGCTAAGCAGAGGAAAGTGTCTTTTCCTAGCAAGAAATTCTCTACCACAAAGAAGTTGGAGATTGTTCACACAGATCTGAGTTGTCCTACAAGAACCAGAGGATTCTATGGTGAAAGGTATTTTATAATTTTTTTTGATGATTTCACTAGAATGATTTGTGTAGCTTTTCTTAAAGAGAAATAAGAAGCTTTTGAGAAGTTCAAGGTATTCAAAAATAGAGTCGAGAATGAATCTAGTATTAAGATTAAATTTTTGAGATTTGATAGAGGAGGAGAATTTACCTCTAGATAATTTAACATATTCTATGAAGAAAATGGAATCAAAAGAGAACTATCTGCACCTTGAACACTTGAGAAAAATGGGATTGTTGAGAGAAGAAATAAATCTATATTAGAGATAGCTAGAGTGATGCTATTTGAGAATTATGTTTCTAAGACATTCTAGAGAGAAGCAATGAACACAATAGTATATACTCTGAACAAAGTACATATCATAAAAAGTATGGACACAACACCTTATGAACTATAGTTTGGTCATTCACAAGCAATCAAATATTTGAGAATATTTGGGAGCAAATGTTATATTAAGAGAGATGATGACATTGGAAAATTTGATCCAAGAAATGATGAAGGTATGTTTATTGGCTACTCTTTGAAAAGTAAGGCTTACATACTCTTTAACTATAGAACTAAGACTAGTTGAGTGTGCAAATGTAAGAATTGATGAGAAGTTTGGAACCAAAGAAAATATGAAAGATTACAATTTAGATGAAGAATTGCATAACTCTAGAATTGTTAGACAGAATGTTGAAGTTTTCCTTAAGACTAACAATGACTTGTAGACTGATGTGCAAATTATTGAACAAGGAGAAGAACAAAGATCTAAACCTAGAGAGGAAATAAGCATTGAGATGTCAATTTCTACCCCGAACAAAAATCTAAAAAAGAATCACCCTCCTGAGGAGATAATTGGAAGGACAAAGGAGTAATGACAAGGAATAGAGTAAATGAGGAGATATGTTTGATATCTCAAGTTGAACCAAAGTACCCAGATGAAGCTGTCAAGGATAATCCAAGCAATGAAGGAAGAATAGTATTAGATAATAAAGAATGATACATGCGAATTGGTCCCTAGACCAAAAGACAAGAATGTGATATGAACTAAATGAGTTTTTAGGAATAAGATGAACAAGCAAGGAGAAATTGTGAGAAACAAGGCCATATTTGTTTGTAAAGGTTATTCACAACAAGAAGGAATTGATTATGAGGAAACATATGCACCTGTAGAAATAATGGAAGCACTAAGGATGTTTTTGGCTTATGAAGTGAACAAAAAATTCAAGGTTTATCAGATGGATGGCAAGTCTGCATTTCTAAATGGAGAACTAGAAGAAGAAGTCTATATTGAGTAGCCTAAAGGTTTTCCTTTATCAGAAGACAAAGACATGGTATGCAGATTGAAGAAAGCTCTTTATGGTCTAAAGCAAGCACTAAGAACCTAGTATGGGAGGTTGGATAGTTACTTGGCAAAGCTTGGATTTGCTAAAGATATAGCTAACAATAACTTGTATCTAAAAGAGATTAAAGATGGTTTATTAATCATTATAATATTTGTTGATGACATCATTTTTGGAGGCAATGATGAAGCTAGTGATAAATTTGCTGAAGATATGAAGAATGAATGTGAAATGAGCATGATAGGAGAAATGAATTTTTTCCTAGGATTACAAATTGCATAGAATGATGATGGTATATTCATCTCAGAAACTAAGTACCTGAAAGACTTGTTCAAAAGGTTTGGTTTGGAAATTTGTGAACTTGTTGGTACACCCATGATAATTGGTCATAAGTTATCTAGCAAAGATGAAACAGCTGCGATAGAAAAAAATTAGTATAGATCAATGATTGAAGGTTTGTAGTATCTGTCTCACACAAGACCAGATATAGAAAATACAATTAGGATAGTAGCTAGATTTCAAGATGATCCTAAAGAATATCATTTTGTAATTGTAAAGAGAACATTCAAATATTTAAAAGAGACATTTAATTTTGAAATTTGGTATGACAGATCAAATGATTTCACACTTTGTGCATATACTAATGTTGATTGGGTAGATAGTATGGATGATAGAAAGAACACTAGTGGTGGAGCATTCTTTCTTGGAGGAAGATTGGTTTCTTGGTTAAGCAAGAAACAAGATTATATTTCACAAAGCACAACTAAGGTAGAGTATGTTGCAGCAACAAAAAACTGTAATCAAGTTATGTTAATGAAGAAAATGTTGAAGGATATCACAATTGAGATTGAAGAACCTATTATCATTTACTATGATAACACAAGTATAGTGAGTATGTCTAAGTATCTTGTATTGCATTCTAAGATAAAGCATATATCAAATAAGTATTATGTGCTGAGAGAAAAAGTAATAGAAAAGTAGATTAGCTTAGAGTATGTAAGTACCAAAGATCATATTGAAAATATCTTTACAAAGCCTTTTCCTAAAGATACATTTGAGTACCTAAGAGGTATGCTTGGGGTTATGCCCTTGCAAACTTCTGAGTAGGAGATGTAGAGAGTGCATCAGTCTAGTGGCACAAAGCACTATCATTTGACTAGACAGTACAATGATGCTTCCTTAATGGGGGAGTATTTGGTATGTGCTAAGTTATTAAGGAGTCTTAGTATTTGGTATATGGTATTGAACACTATCCTTGGACACTCGAGCTAGTTTATTATTTGAACAACTGATTGACAATTGGTATTTATCAATTGGGATTGTATTTGACACCTTTAACATTAATGTCAATGGGGGAGAAATAGACATGAAAAAAGTCTCCTAAGGCATAGAGGAGAGTGTGCATGAGAATTAATCCCAAGAAATGGGGGAGAGATATCTTTTCAAAGAGATTTAGAAAAATTCATGTAACAATGTAGGAATATGCAGCAACAGAAGTTTACTTGGTATTCTTGCAACTTAGATAGTTTTTCATCTATGCTGCCATCAATGCCAAAAGGGGAGATTTTTAGTATGAAAGCTGATGATACTATATTGGGGGAATGTCCTAAGCATTGGAGAGTATTGATATGTTTTAGATTATGGTAAAAACAGATTTTGGAGGGACACCAAAACCCTTTAACAAAAGCAGAAAAAATAAAACATGAAGCACAACTAGGTTTTACAAGGATCTGAAACCTACTATTTAAATAGTATCAAAATTCAGTTTTATAGGGACCTAAAATCACAAAAAAATCCAAAAAATGAACCCAGGTTTTACAAGGACCTGGAACCTAGTTTAAACAACTGATAAAAAACCAGATACCACTACCAAAAAAAGAAACCATTTACCAGGACCAGTAAATAAAACTAGGACAAGAATAAAAACCAAAGACCAAAGACCAATAAATGCTACTATTGCAGCTTTTTGATCATTTTGACCACTTCTTTACCAATCTCCATAGTACCTTGAATGGAATCAACAATCGATCCACCAGCAGCCTCCATAGCCCTCTTCCTGGAACTCTACCTAGTTCTCTTACTAGGACCCTCTAACGACATAATTTCTTCATTAGTATGCTTTCCTAGACTTGCAGCAGTAGCACAGATATTGGAGGTAACCTATTCCATTTTATTACCACTTTCCTTGATAAGCAGCCGAAGGTTTTGTTCATAGCCCTTAAGTTTGTCTAGTATGTTTCCCACCTAGATTTCCATTTGACTGATCTTAACTCGATCCATATCCTAATTTTGCTACATATTTTTCATTTTCCTTTTGAGACACATTAACTCATTATACATCCATGAGTCATCTAATAGTGTGGTATCATCTATTATTTTTGCAGTGTGCAAAAAGGAGAGCATAGTATCCCTATGAGGTGAGTCATTTTTATCCTTCTCCACATCTTCTCTAGCAAGAGAAACAACCTTTTTAGTCTATTCCTCCTCCCTTGTATTTATGAGGTCCTCCTTGGCCTACTCCATATCCTTTTTATCATCCCTTACTTCCTTGGAATGGTCACTCTGGTTTCCCTCGTCACCAACATTACCCATCTCTGTATTCTCCTCACTATTCTCTTCCTCATCCTCCTTCCCATTTTTTTCCTTACTATCTGGGTAGCCTTCCAAATTGGAACTAAAATCTCCTTCATTCATGTTTTCCTCTTCCTCCAAGTTTTTCTCCTCCTTATTTTTTGAGTTCTTAGATTCAATGGCCTCTTCCAAATTATGCTGAGGAGACTGTTGGGTTTCATGTTTCAGACTCTTCCTCTTACCCTTAATAGTCTCATCACCCTTACTCTTCCTAGAGTAGGTTTTAGTGGCATAACCCTTCTTTTTATCTAACAAGGGAGAAGACACATAAGCCATATTTTTGTAGTGACCCTCTATAAGAAGAATCAACCCTTCATGCAATATAGGACACGACTCTTTTTTCCTATGAGCTTGAAAAATTTGGAGAAGAGAGAATCTCAAATAAAAAGGAAAAGAAAGTCTATCCTTATGCCTAAAATGATTAAGGAAGACAAAGTGAAACTTATGCACTCCTTTATTTCTACCATCAAGCATAAAATACTCACAAGTACACAAAAGAACATCCTACCATATGGTCTTTATCTAGTCCAGTTCGTAGAAATCCCCATTTTCTCCAGGTTTTTCTCCTCTGCTTATGTTTTGGGAAATTTCTTGAACGTAGAATTTTAAATGCTCATTTGTTTGTTGAACTTAATGCCTTCCATAGGTAAGCCCATTATCTCCACTATGAATTTCTCTATCAATTGCACAGTGATGCCATGACGAGAAACCCTGTCCTCTATCCAATTTTTGAAGAAGGTCATGGTAACATGAGGTTAAAACCCATGAAGATGCTCCAAGAAATTAGTCACCTTCCCCTTTTGTAGAATCTTCCATACATCCTCTTTGTCCTTTCATGCCTTACAGTTTGGGGGTTCTTGTTTTCGTGGCTCTCCTCCCATTTTTAGAGAACTCAAAATACTATACCAAACCAAATTCAGTAGAAGGTGGGAAAAAAAAGTGTTAAACATATACGATTTATTCAATAAAACAAATAAAACCCACTTTGAATTCATGACTATGTTTGTCATTAATGTTAATTTAGTAGCATTTTTGTAGAGACTAGAAGAATAGTAATCATAGATCTTATGTTGTGCAATAACAGAGTAAGGGTTAGGTGATGTGCAATTATGGACATGTTCCTATATGTGTCCTGATGATGTGGTTAAGAGGATGAAGTATGAATCAAAGATGTATGATAGTTGTATATGATTTATTGTGAGTAGCATAGAAATAGAATATTTGTTTGGCAGTTTCTAATATTTAAACTATATCTTTTAGCCAAGCTATAAAGAGGTGATGCACAATCAACTAGTGACAAAGGATAGTCAACTGATGATGTCAACGAGTGCACAAGACCTAGAGTCAAATGTGTAAAGTTTTTTATAGACTGTGAGCCAATAGTGTTATAGTAATTGTAATTAATTATATATCTTATTTTAATTTTGGGAAAGCCTTAAGGCCAAATCAAGGAATTACTATGAAGGTATGGTATAAAGGAAAAATGTTTTCTTTGATTGTAAGAGTATCAAGTACCTATTGTGCATTGTATTTTTGAAGTGCAAAAAGGAGCAAAGTGTTGATTGAATGTGTATAAGTGGTCCAAGGGATTATTGGATGTGCAATTCATGATCTAGTTACAAGATCAGAATAAGCATAAGTTCGGTCAACATGACGAAGAAAGAGGAAGGAAGTACAATTTTTTTCTATTATTCTACAAGGAATAATACAAAGATCATTTGGATAGTGGGTTCATTGGTCTTGCCCTTGAAGTTGTTTGGGCAATGGGTCCAACTATCTTCCACAACTCCTAACAGGGTTGGAATCTCCTAACAGTGACTCATACATACTAAATATTGTAATAGACTCCTAACAAGGTCTATCTTCTAACAAGGAATATTTATATTAGTACATCATCTTGTGGGTACCATCCCCACTAGGGTTTTCCCTCTAATCAAGGGTTTCCCTAGTTAATATATCTGGTTTTAATGTGTATGAGTATCTTGTTGTGGTTTTAGTTTACATTGCTCATATGGTTAAGATTACTTAAAGTTTTTATTGGTGATATTATTTGAATAACTAATTCAACCCCCCTCCCCCAGTTATATCAATGGACTATATATTCTGACAGAGGAAACATTAAAAAAAAACAAAAGAAGTAGTTATCTAAATAGGGTATCTTACTTTTTTGGTTCACTCACTATGGATATGCCTACTTGAAAAATTATGTAGCTACCTTCAAAATATATAAACTACTAATTGTATGACTAAGTAACTATCTTGTAAAGTTATTGATAATGACTTTTTATCTCTTATGTAACTATGTTTTGTATCCTATTATTAGAAGACATGTGTTTGTCACTATGCCACAAATGAAGCTCGTTGCAATCCTTTCCCATAAAAACATTTCCAAGACTAGAATTTATGGTCTGAGTTTTAAAAAGAGAATATTATTTTTCATGTTTTAGGTCAGTCTAGTACTATGTAGCATAATAGATCTAGTCTAGTTATTTTTAGAATGAAAGTTTGAAAGTTGTAGGGTATTTTTATTATTGAAAGTCCACTTATTTTCACCAATTTTGACCCTTGAAATTGTATTATTTTCAAAAAAAACTAATACAAATGATTAAAAACCTAGTTAGCCAATTTAGATCTTGTCTCTTTGTGTGTTATATTTCAATTTTATGAAAGTCAATGACAAGCACATTGAATTTTATTTGTAATTTATTTTGAATTATATCTTGTCTCATATTTTGTTGTTAATCAAAATGGTTATGTAAAAGCCTGAGATGATTCAAGAGAATTGAAAATAACATAGGAAGATATTGATAAGTGAGATTTTGAATCGAGTATTTATTTCATTTTGACAAAGTAAAAATATAGATCTGCCATAGTATGTCATATCTTATGAGTATTTGGCCCCAATGGATAAATCACTGATCGTAAGTTGATGCTAGATATTTTACCTAGCTACATAATATCAAATCTTATAATCAAATCTTTATTATTTCATGTTTTGTATGAGGATCCATAAAGTTAGTTTCTATTTGATTTAGGAGGGTGTAGGGTATGAAGAATTAGCTATTGTGCATCTCTCACCTTCTCTCTAAATTAGAAGTATTAAAGGAAAATATCCTTTATAAAGGAATTTACAATTAATAATGTTATAAAAGGAAATACTAATAAATTCCTAGGTATACCCACATGAATCTTGAAAAATTCAAAGGGAAGAAGATTGTAATGTCTTCTCGGCTAGTCCTATTGGCTTGCTTGGGAATATCTGTCATGATATCTAGCTAATTCCTAGGTATTTTCTACATTCTCAAAACATAATTAATAGACTGTACAATCAAGGGATAAACTTGAAGAGCCCATATTGGCCAAATAATTGGCTAGCTTGTTACCTTCTCGATATGTATGGGAGATATACCATTCATTAAAGCTATCAAGTAAAGACCAAACACATTAGAGAATATAGGATAATTTCCATTTTTTAATTTCTCTTTCTATGCATGCATTAATTAGTATCATAGAGTCACCGTCAACTTCAATGTTAATCAAATCCATTCTCTAGGTGAGCGTTGAACCTTTTAATAGTGCTACTGATTCAACAATGTTATTTGTATTAGGTGGATCCTATTCAAATTTTAATGCAATGAGACTACCATGATGGTGATGGCCTGAGTTTTCACCCAACAAAAAATTTGTGAAATCTTGTGAAAATCAAGTAGAGAGTTGTTGCAATTTTCTTAGGGTTTTTTAAAATTTGTCTTTCCTTCATGAAAAAACCCTAGGGAAATTATCTTGTCTTCTATTTCATTGGAATTCATTTGAAATTGTCTTGCAAATAATTAAATAGGGATATACATAAAATTCTTGCTCATATAATTATATCCCTAAGTTTTGAGTCCATTGTTTTGTTATATCTCATGTCTTTTTATATTTTATGTTGTGATATTGCAACAACCCTTTAATTGCAATATCGCCCCCTTTTTTATCACTAACCATGTTGAATGATGTGAAGGAGAAAAAATGTTTAGAAGTATCTTATTGCAACATCAGAATGGTTAGTGCTAGCATGCAAATTCAAGATGCAAAGAAAAAAAATAGTGAAAAGCACATGATTGCAAGTTAATGAAGGCTTGGAATATTATAAGTTGTGACAAAGTGATGAAATGACAATACAATATAAATTTGAATCATCGCATGATTGCAAGCTTCAGATTAACCCTAAGAGTTTAAGTCATGATAATGCAAATAGAGGGAAGCAGTTAGTTTGAAGGGTTATCACATGCTCGTTATTGGTTAAAGGAAACCCAAGGTTAAGGTTGTGAGGCTGGGAAAGCTTGTAATCGCACCTTTGCAAGGTTAGATTTTGAGTTAAGTATTCAAGTTGTGAAGCAACGATGGTAGAGAAGATATCAAAGTTAGCAGTTGGTCATGGCATTTTAAGTTGTGAATTAGTGATTGGTCAAGAAAACAATTGAGGAAAACTATTTTGCATGGTTATACAGTTAAGCCATGAAGAGTGATTGACAGCTACAAAACTATGAAAGGCATCTAATGATTAGAGGAAGTACACAATGCATCATCACAAATATTTGAAGTAAGATGAAGATTTAAGTTGTGATGGTATATGGAGTAATCAAGCAATTAGGTTTTTGATAGTCGCAACATCTCCAGAGTTTGTAACTAACTCAAGTATACTGTGGCGAAGTAGCAAAGGCTTGAAATCACACTATCACTAGATTTAGCTACTGTTAAAATTTTATGGTTGCAAAGCTATGATTGTGAAGTTGCAGTTAATATAATTAGTGATCGCAACATCACATGACTAAGAAAAGCATTGTATCTGACAGTTGTGAATGTGAGAACACTAACCTGATAGTTAAGATCAAAGTTGCTCACAACATTGCAATAGGTTTGTGTTAACTCAAGGTTAGAGTTGTGAAGGAACAAAATACTCATGAGCACATCTTTACAAGTCAAGAGTAGCAATTAACGATTGAAGTTGCAAGCTTTCAAATAAAGAAATTGTTAAGGCTAAGAGCGTTAAGTGTAATATCGTATGGCTTAAAAGACAATTAGCATGTTGATTTGTCAAGCTGCAAAATGGAGAAATAGTTAGCCAAAAATGCTCAACACAACATTGTACAATTGAAAGATGTTAGGTTGTAAACTATGACAAAGATATAAAATAATGAATAAAGAGGTCATTGCCAAGTCACAACAGTCAAAGAGATAAAGTGGTGAATGGTTGCAAAGTGGCGACAAAGCATAAAATAAAGTGATCATAGTTTCACAAGCCTATACAGTTAGTAAAGAATTGATGTTGCAAAGGAGAAAACAAAAGGAATCATATGATCACAAGCCAGACTTAGTGGTTAACAAAAAGGGGTGCAAGGCTGTGAAATAAAAAAGATAGCCTTGTTCACATGGTCTTGGCCAAAGATTAAAAAACAAAGGAAACTATGGGGAAACAGTGATAAAGAGGTAATTGCATCATCATAGCCTTTAGTTTTAAAGTATAAAAGCAATTTTTAACAACCATATATGAGCTGAATAAAAAGAGTATTAGCTAAAAGTACAAAATATAAAAAAGCAAAGATTTTGCCAATTTTTCGAGGATTGATAGGTTTTAAAGTGTGCTAATTTTAAATGCAATCAATGCCACTCTCCTACTACAGAGATAGATAATTTTTTAAAAACAGAGATATTTTCATTACCAATTACATAATTTTTTGAGTCTTTAAAGAAAAATTTGAGTAGCATTGTGATTTTCAATGATTATTTAACATATAGCATTCATAATTGATTGCACAGGCCGTAATGAAAAATAAACGTCGCAAACTAAAAGCCCTAGTTTATTTGTAGAAGAGTGGATGCACATTCTATCTAGCTCATCTAATGCACAATCTGCAAATGACCATGCTTTAAAAGATCCATATGTATTCTCTAGAGATGCAGAGGTTCCAAATAGAAATGGATATGAATTCTTCAGGTTCTACAAGAACATAATGGAGAAGGTTCCATTTTGCAACCGTTGGGTCAGAAATTTGAAAAAAATGATCATACTAGAGGTATTTGTAGATGTGGACATGGTAAAGGCCTTAATCAAGTGTTATAATCCAGTCAACAAGTCCTTCCATAGGAGAGAAACAAGTATTTTCCTATCCTTGGATAAAGAGACATTCATAGAAGCATTTGATATGGTAGGACCAATGTCATTAACTATTAACATCAATGACCTAACTAAGACTTTCAAAAGCCAAAAGAGCTTTTATATGGGTAGAGAAATGACAAGACACGTCCTTATGTCCCATAAAGAGAATGGGGAAATTCCAAACATGAAGGAAGTAGAGAAAATCATGCCTCCTGAATTCTTTTAGAGATACTTCCAAAATATTGTCTTTGGCCTCAACAAAGTCCTAGGTTCACATGGAACCATGAATGCCCTAGGAGGACACTATGTACTAGCTCTGAATATTCAAGACCCAAACACCAATGTTGGGTATGATTATGTGACATATATCATTGACAAGATCCATAAGGAGATTGTTGCTACACAACTAGGACAACTAGAAAATTTTAGGTTCCCTAACTACTCTATAATCATGCATCTAATCCTCTTCAACAATGTTGATTCATTTGATCAAAACTTCTTTGAATCCACATAGGAATTATGAGAAAGACTACCAATGCAAAGATGGAAAAGGGTATGGAAAATATTCTACCCATTCAAACTCTATTTATTTCTATAATGATTTTGTTTATCCTATTTTAAAAATGATAGGATTGGCTAATGAAAGAATACCTAGGAGTGTTAGAAAGGTTGTTAAACCTAAAATGTGTTTTGATGCTGGGAAGCAATTGACTCATGATTCGGGGAGTGTTTTTCTATTTGAGGAATACACTGTTATTAGAATATATGGATGCCCTCAGCTAACTCATATTCTACCCAAATACGTCCTAGAGAGACTAGGGTTTATAGAAGGTTTTTGGCAACTAATCCCATTAAACAAAGAGTATCTAGGAAAAATTATCAAGAAAGGAACATTTTTGTGTAGATACACTAAGATAGGAGATTTTGAGATAGGCAAGAATGTTATAGAAGAAAAAAAATCCTATCTGAGAGGCTAAAAATTTCCAACTAGACCAACCAGAACATATGACCCCTGCAATGTAGTCAGGAATGCCCTAAAAAACATGAGGGGGTACAATTTACCTCCTACAAAACCTATGTGGTAAGAGGATGTCATTGCTAATAGACTTAATGATGACATCTATAAAGAAAGGATCATAAAATATAAAGATGTCCTCAGCTTTGAGTAGGAGGTGAAAAGAGTAGATCCATCCTTTAAGGGATTCTATCATGAAGAAGATTACTAGTCAATACTGGATAAGTGTATAGAAAATTTTGATGAAATATCAGCATAAGTTCCTGAGGAAATAAGGAAAAAGGTTGATCTTGATTACTTTGATGAATACATTGTTGTTGAGGTCAATGATGATGAAGATGACCAACCTAAAAGCCCAGAATGGGTTGAATAGAGGTACAAGAAATAAAAGATGGTGGAGATTCCACAAAAGGATCAACAAAAGGCCTTGTAGATCGTTCCTAGGGGTAACCAATAGTTTGATGATGTTAGAAGAATATATCTAATAGCTTAGGCCTCTGAGGATAAGAAAAGGAAAAATAAACTACAACTACAAGCTCAGATGATTGATGAAAAAATCATAGAAGAAAATGAGTTCATGAGTGATGATAATTTCTTCAAGACTGAAGAATTTTAAAGCTTCTTGTTCAAATTGAAATAGAATGAATTATTCTTGCAAATAAAACTAGGTGATTATGATGAGGTAGTTTCTGAGTTAGTCTAGAAGCTACAAGAATATGATCTTGCCAATGAAACCCTCACAATGGAAGAAGCAAGAAACATAGTGAGAAGAAGTGGGATGATTTTTTTCCTAGGATGGGACATAAGTTCTTCTTTCCTAAAGGACCAAATGAGAAGACAAGACAAGTCTATTTCATTTGAAGGTGAAAAATAGATTGGAGAACTGAGAGGGTCAACATATAATATTGATGCTCAAATAATGGCAATATGGACTTTAGCTCAGAGGATCAAAAGCCTACCCTAATAGAAATCAAAGAATCCCCAAGGGGAAATGTGATATTTTGGAATGTGTACTCTACCTTTAGCAACTAGATATATGTGATGAAAACATTTATGGCATTGTTAGGTAAGAACAAGATGGATGTTCTTCAACCACAATTGGAGGGAGCCTATGAGAAGTTCATCAAGGCCAGGAGGCACTATGAGGAAGAAATGAAGAAAACTATGTCTTAGAGAAGTAAACCCTAAATTTGAAGAATGAGATAATATCATTGAAAAACATTGTCAAATAAACTACTTAAATCTAGGATAGAGGTGTGCAAATAGAGGGCCATGTACCTAAAATAGGGGAGGCATCAGGCCAAGCAATGGAAGTGGATGAAGAGGACTTGGAATCATGCAAGGAGATTGAGATTATAACTATTAAGAACTTGTTGATTCATAAAATAAATGCATTGAAACTAGTCTCATAGAATGTACATATCAACTATCTTGTGTTGCAATGAGTTGAGTACAACTATTTAGAGGTTGTTTCCCTATTGTCTTCACTTTTCAGTGCATGGGGTCCATATACTCCATTTTTTGATAGTTTGGTACCCATGCTACCACATAAGAAGTATCTACCTAAGGTAACTATTATAAACACCAAAAAAATGATCAATAGGTAAAGGATTTGAATGGTTTCTTTGGTAGAAAATTATAATTGATCTAGAATAAAATGAAAGCAGTTGCCACAGGAATACCAAATTTTCTCCCTATGATTTCGGAGAATGATGGAAAAGTTAAGGACAGGGTGGAATGCTCAACATCCTTTGATAGCATCCTGATTTATCCCAAGTTCCTAGCATACTACAATA
The DNA here is from genome assembly GCA_028749045.1 of Cupressus sempervirens. Taxonomy (NCBI): domain Eukaryota; kingdom Viridiplantae; phylum Streptophyta; class Pinopsida; order Cupressales; family Cupressaceae; genus Cupressus; species Cupressus sempervirens. The sequence goes on from CM053783.1 coordinate 559,936,951, forward strand.
ATGAGGCAAGTATAGTTGTAGTGTATGATTTAATTGACATGCTCTACAAGTTAGAAACATTGATGTCAAAGATAACTGCAAAGGTTAAGGCTATAACAGATGCCAAATGGAACAAATGCCTCAAAGAATGAGATGCAGTTAGGGATGCCACCTGGCCTGATGTAGACATGAACATAGCTATTTGGGAAGTTATTGTATATATCAAGGCCTTACCATCTGGTGGCAGTGATTAGGCAGTTCAAAGCATGCAATTAGGATGTAGTTAGAGGCAAAAGGAATAAAGAAAAAGAAAATAAAGAAATAGGAATTTGAAGACCAAAAAAAACATGCTCAAGACACCTACTAAAAGTGCCACTTTCTAGTTTTGCAACTACATCCAGAATTTTGATCAAGTACAAAGAATGTTTGTATTGTAATAGAAGATAAAATATCTTTGTATTTGTTTCCCAATAGAATTTTGGCATGTGTCCTCCCATCTAAATCTTGTTGCAATCCTTCCTATAAAAGGATTTCCAAGATGTGGAGTTGAGGCTTGAAGTCTATACAATTTTAGTCTTTATGCTATGTTGCAGTTGGTCCAAGTAGTTTTGGTGAATATATATGTTGTATGAAATTTTGCAATCTAGGAATACTAATGAATCTTTAATGAAAGTTTGTCATAGCTTGAGTTATTCTTGAGTTTAATCTAGTGATGTATTGTTTTCAAAAAAGATTAATACAAAGGAAAGTTTTGCAAATATCCATGTCTCTAAATTTTGTCTCCATTCCCATGTGTCCGTAATTTTGAGATTGAAATGAACAAGGTTATTACATTTTAATGCAACTTGGATGGGTTTTATGTCTTTTCATTGATTGCTTTTAATTCAAGGAGTTAAGTAAATGCTTTCATTGAATTGACAGAGTTTCTAGATGTATGGGAGGCATATTCATAAGAATGAAATTTAGGGTTGCTTGCTGATAGAATTAATTGTAAGGCAATTAATTGGGTCAAAGTTTTGTTGGGTAGACTCTATTTAGAAATGGATAAGGCACTGATCATTAGTTCAGATGCAAATTGAAGAATTCATATGGTTGTACAAAGAACAATTATAAATCAAATCATTTTTACCTTTTTAGAACGAAGAACCAAACTGCTAGTCATTACTTGTTTGTAATAATATCTCTTTGAGTTATAGTTAGCTACTATAATCAAGGATTTATTAAAAATCCAAGAAGAATTGTTGACCATTTCTTCCATAGGGGATAGATATGAAAGATAAATATTAGTGAGAACATGTTTGAAGAGAGAATCATAAAACCAATCATATTTCCATCCCTATGGTACACTCGCCTAGGCCTTGCAAAGCCTGAAGTGTAGAGAATCCGTGTGATTATGCTAATGTTGGTCTAGATCTAAAAAGATTTAAGTTCAATATAGGAATTAGCTAACCCTTAGACTGAAGTTTTTCTTTATGTATCTTGGTACTGGGTTTTAGATCAGCTTGGTAGTTTTAAAACATAAAAGCATATGGTTCCTAAGTATGACCCTAATGCCTAAAATACTAGGGTTCCCTTTTGATGCACCATCAAACTCCATCTTGATAAAATTATTAATAGGTGGAAACCAATGTAGAAGAGATTGATAAACTTTATAAGGATATGCTAGAGGGGTTGTCAAAGAAGGAAACTTGATATTTTTTCGTTCATGAACAATAAAGTTATCCCATAAGAAGACAATAAGGTTATCTTATGTAGAGACAATAAGGTTCTCTTGAAAAATTTGACATATGTATTTACAACTTCAAAAATCACTTTCTCAAGATTCATCAAAACCAAATTTATGGATGATGAGAATTGGCGAAAGATCCTTTTATTGCATTCCCACCAAACTACCTAGACAACAATTATCAAGACACACTTTCAAATGTAGGCAAAAAAATACTTTTTATGTAAGACATGCCACAACTAGAAGAGGTCCCATAACTTTTTAGGTAGAGGCATGGATACATTTAGTTTGTTCATGATAAAAAACTAGCATTTCCTAGAAAAGGAACAATTGAGAAGAATATGATCAACTGTTTCAAGTTCATTATTACATAATAAACAATTGAAGGGTTGAGAAATATTAAAATGATGCAAGAAGTCTCTAGTGAAAATCTTATTTTTTAAATCTAACCATACAAAATACCTAGCTTTTGGTAGAAAATATTTATTCTAACAAAAGGAAAAAGCCCTGAGAGATGAATTTGAATTGTGCTCCCCTCGTGACATCACCATACCTTCTTCAAATCCTCTTCATCAATAAAATAATATGGAACTATACTGAATTAGCATAATGTATAACCAATTAAAGCTTGACATCAATGATAACATACCAACCGATATAAATCTTTCACATACATTAACAATATTATTAGTTGGGGATAACATTGTAGATGTCAATTGCTACTTTGAACTCGGCAATACTGCTAGTGGTTTAGGGTTAGTCGAGCCAAAAATTGCAATGGTGGGTGAAAGGATCAGACGAGAGCCATGGGGCGAAGCAAAGAGATGGAAAGAGAAGAGGAAGGTCTGGAGAAAGCTCCAAAAGGGAGGTATAACCAAATTCATACAGAAGCTTCATGGATTTGATGCGGAGGTTACTAAAGCTATGGTTGATTCCTGGGAAAATGGCAGGGTCAAAATTGATGGTGTTTCCCACCAAATCACTGAGGGTCTTATTGTGGAGGTGACTGGCTTTTCTCAAGATGGCTTGAACTTCTACAGGGACAAGAAGATGTCTACCAACACTGTCAATGAATTTTTTAAGGATGATAAGGAGAAAAGAAAATTGGTCAAGATTGACACCTACTATGACATTAACTCCATCAAAAAGTTCTGGAGGTATGTTCTCAGGATTATCATTGAATATGTCACTCTTGACTCCAAGTTTGATAGAATCAGGACTCATCATTTTGTTCTGTTAAATCATTTTAGACACAAAGCAAAAATTTCTTTTCCTTTTTACATTTTCACCTCCATCGCCAAGAATACAAAGGGGTTCAAGAAATGCCCTGTCAAAAATCTCGCCCTCCATGAGGGTCTCCTACTTCTGATTTATGAGTTTCTGAAAACCCAAACTAGAGGTAAAACCATTGGGGATTTGGGTAGTGCCTCAGAGGACACTACCAGTTCTGATTCTGGGGATGAGCTTGTAGTGAAATCAGAGAAAATTGACACCCCAAGCATAGCTATCCCTATTACCCGTGATTCCTGCATCCCTAGCAGGAAGAGCCCTAGATTTCTTCCCCCTATCCCCCCCTCTCCTCATCCTAAGGAGGTAAAAGAGGCCAGTGATGATGATGTGGAGTCTGATATAGAGTCTGAGGAGGAGGAGGAGGAGACGGGGAAGGAAAACAAGATGGAAGAAGATAAGGGGAGAGAAAATGACAAGGAGGTGGTGACCCCTATGGACCCCAAGGTTAACCCCAAGAAAAGAAAAGTGAACTAGGCCCTACCCCAGGATCATCCCAGTGACCCTGTTGATGTGCCCCCCAACCCCACCCTACCCAATTCACCTCAGGAGGTTCCCATTTCGCCCCCGGAGGACATGATTGAAATCATGGTTGAAAAAGGGGGGGAGGTAATCAGAAAGAACAAGAGGAGGGCTTGGAGGAACTTCTATGGGGACAAGGTCAGTTTGGGTATTGTTAGAGAACCTACTAAAATCCAGGTGTTGGAGGACCTTGACAAAAGTACCTACTACGACGAGCTCATTGACCTGGCTCTTTTGGTTATCTCTGACAATGTGCGAGAAATTGGCTTCAACTTCTTGAACAATGCAAAGAATAGCCTGATTGACAACTTTCGTTCCATCAAGTGGCTTTTTCAGGAAATTGAGGCTCTGAAGGATAGGAGCAACTAGCCCAACAACTAGGATTCTAACAAGGACCAGGATGCCAGAGGAAGCAAGGACCAGGTGGGTAGCCAGGAGAAAGACAGAGGCCAGGTCTCCAGAGACCATCAGGATGACAAAATCACCCAGCTTGAGCAGAAGGTCCAAAGGCTAGATTCTGTCCACCAGATTATCACCAAACAGATAATGGACACCCTTCACACCTTGAATGAGAATATTGTCAATCTGGGGGACTATCTGACTACAACTGGCCTTGAAAGGGATGTAGAGTAGAACACAGAGCAAGGATTCAACCGAGATGAATTTCAGAAAGAGGCCAGTGACCAGGTGAATCAGGGGAACTAGATGAACACCCCTACTAGGATTCAGGAGGGCATGACCAGTCAGAAGGATAATGATGCTGCATAAACCTTGTAGGCCATGGACATGGATGGCCACTAGCCTGTTCACCTGGCTTTTCTTTTCTATCTCTGGCCTTTGTACTTTGGCTTTGGGCCTTCTTTTGTCTCCAACCTTTTGTGGCAATTTTTTGTTTGTTTAGTCTATTTCATCTCGCTCTTTTTGCTGGAAAAATTTGGGTTTCAGGATCCCTGTAAAACCTATTTTACCTAATAAAAAACATTGTAGATGTCAATCGATAAGTGAAGACACAAAATACCCATACACTAATTATAGATGTAGATACAATTTTTTTTTTTAATTCATCTAAATGGCTAATTCATCTCAAATTGATGAGGTGAAGACATCATTTTCAAGGAAGAGATGTCAAACAATGTAGGTTTTAAAGGGAAATCATGACCATCCTTTTGTGAGTTCTACCCAAAAGCTAAGGAAACTAAACATAAAATTAAATTAAATGCATTTTTATATTGTCATCTAATCTAGTAAAATTACATTAATTTATGTTATATTAAGGATCGAATTAGTCGATTAAAAACTATAATCATCTCCATGTTCAAGTACATCACAAGGTATTATAATTGCATAGGAAATATCAATAATATAATAGTTGTGAAAGAAGAAGATGAAATAGAATCCTAGGGCTTATAACATTAGTCTCAAATAATAGCTTGTCATGCCACCCAACCATGTGATACCATTAATTCCACCCTATTATTCTCATATAGATAATTATATGACCTCAAAAAATATACAATAATAACACATAATAACTAATAATCACACCATGATCGAGGCAATACAATCACATTAACACTCAACATATAATTCAATCATAAACATGTAAGAGAAATGACCACATACACAATTACCAAAGGGTCACAACTTAAACCTACACAAGGTATGGGTAGATATTTTGAAAGAGGAATTGTCATTTCATACTCCCAAGAATGATTCATATGAATCCAAGCAGTGCTCTTACAATGAAAAGAAGGTTTGATTTGTTGGATAACTGGACCTTCTATGACTGTGTCCTTAGTATATATTATCACTTGGGTAATTCATGAGGAATACTTATTATCTTTTTATTATGTATTGCCCCATTAAGTTTATTTATATTTTGACTTGTATTACACAACTTCCCAATGGGTTTTCTACCAACTTCTTTGCACCTAAACAATGATTAAGATACATTTCCTAGTCTTGTGTTTACACCCTTCCAAAGACCACAACAAATATATAAATCATAATGGTACAACACAAAATTTCTCATTTCTTATTATTCTAATTTCTCACTATATGATGTATCAACAATTTTTATGACATGCACTCTATTGGCACCAAACCAAGAGAGTAGATCCTTAATTGATCCTATATCAAATACTATTCATCATATCATGCATATCCACAATTAATTTTCATTAACAACCAAGGATTTCAGAAGTACATTTTAGGAATAGAAAGGAAAACATAATAACTACATGCAAATATAACCAATATCAAAAATAAATAATGCACACAAAAGAGAACACAAGATACAAAGACTTAAAGTGGTTCACCTAATCCTTGGGCTATGTCTACCAACAAAAAGTTCAATTTTATTATTATCTTGTGATTTCAACTTGATTACAATCTACAATCCCTTACAACTCAATACAACTACAAGAAGCCACTAAATCATCATACACTATGAATTCCCTAAGCCTAATCCATTTTCCACAATTTGTTTTTTGCTTAAAAAAATAGGGCTAGAATAAGTTGACCAATAGAAAAAATATATAACTCTTAACACCTTTTACAATAGTAAATTCATTTTTGTCTTTGGGGCTCCTACCCCTCAACCTCACCTTGTATCATGATAGGGAGTGCGCATGGGGCCGCTAACCCCAAGACCCTACAAGATCCTTCCTAGGGTGCTACTCCAAAACCCTACAAGGGGTGTTGCCCCTTAATCTCTAGAGCATGGGAGTGCTACCTCAATGGGGGAACCTCCATTGAATGAGGCAATGAAAAATTAACCTCCGATTCTGATTAAGTGCCACATAACAAGACTACACACACATAACCGCCCAAAAATTAGGCAAGAAGAGCCAAGCATCCAAAAATAACTAAAAATTCAAATACAAAACATTATATATCTTAGGAAATTCATTGGTTTCCATACATCCACATCACAAAGATGTAATCAAATCAATCAAACAACATCCAATAAAATTTTGGCAAGAAGGAAATCTAAGAAAATCGTCATTGCAGAACCAAAATGGGAATATATTCAAATATCACTTGAAAAATATCTAAAAATAAGTTGCATCATACTTAAATCCATTAAACAAAACATTTTCTATCATCTTATTGCCATTTAATTGAAGATCATGAGAGAAGTGAGAAGAATTTACCTCAACCCACGAAAATTCTCATGAAGAAGTTGCAAAACTCCACCAATAAAGTGAAAAATAGAAGAAAAATAGAGTTTGATGAGCAAAATCCAATGATCCACCACTTGCAATATTTCCAATTTTGGCTCCAAATTTGAGCACTATCCAAAATCAAGTAGAAGAGGGTTTGAATATCCATTCATTACCAAAAGTGATAACTAAATTTTAAAAATGAAGCTTTTTCCATAGTAAAGAAAATCTTTTCAAAAATAATAAAATGTATTAAAGCCCCTCAATCTAAAAAATTAAAAAATAGAATTATAAAATCTAGATCTATTTAAATTACAAAATCCTAATTGAATTAAATACTCATACAATGTATTTGTGAGTAATAATAAAAAACTACATGGCAATGCATATTATTAAATTTATTATTTTATTTCAAGCACTTAACTATGATAAATTTGGATAACTAATGATGTGAAAACACTCTTAACTAGTATACATAATATGAAAGGGTAGCTAGACATTACCATGCATTACGAGGTAAAGTTCACAAAAAATTGAGGGCTAGGGAGGGAGGGATTAATTAGTTGTGAGCAATTAATCTTAAGTGAAAACTTAATATTTCGAACTCTAATAAGTAAAAAAAATGAAGCACAAAAAGAGATAAACCATACATAAAGACACAATGATTTTTTGATTAGGGAAAACCTTGATTAGAGGAAAAAACCCAGTGGAGATGGAGCCCACAAGATAATGTACTAATATATATTTTCCTTGCAAAAGGATGTGACCCTGTTAAGAGCCAATTATAGCGCTTTCAATACAGTGGTTCCTATTAGAGGAAAGATTCATGTTAGGAGACCTTGAAATCTTGTTGGAAGCTTCTAACAAAAAGATCCAGTGTCTAAATTGCTCTAGCCACTTGAAGATCAGAACTTCAGGATCACATATACAAAAAAAAGTGAACAAACTAATCTACAATTTACTTGCCAAAATAGGTCCTTTGAAGTCCAATATAATAGACCAACTCAATATATTAGTTGATATGATTACCTATCCTTCAATCTCACATCAAATGATCACATACATCCCATACACGATACATGGTACATTGCATTTAAGGAAAACACATTTCCTTTATATGCTTTCCAAATAGCTAATTGGGTTAGCTTGTTAGAGCTTCCCCATTGTACATTTAATTAAAAAGGACCTCCCTAATTCATACACACCTTCATAAGAATCATTAAAATTAATTAAATTAAGGTTCCCACATGTTACAATATAGTTAATATATTTTACTATGAAGATCAACACATTTCCTCAACCTAGTCAACTTCTAGTAAATCATATTGCACATTTCACTTCAGTGACCTTTCCATAATGATATATAAGCCTTGTTTTCACAAACAAAAAATCACAAACATTTCTTTGATCATGATCCGAGCTCATTGATAGTAATTCCACTTCATTCATAAGATATAGCTAATATGCTACTAGATCTTTGACAATATTTCCTGTGCACCAATCTACTACTAGTCTTCACGAAATGAATTGTAACTCAATCATACCTCAACATAAACTATATATATATATATATATATATAATCATAAATTAAGATAATCCTAAGCTCACATATCTTAACCTATTATATGCCAATTTTTCTATGCTAATAATCTCCATACAATATACAAAATCTTTATTTGTCATGATCATATAAACATATGTTGTCATCAATGGCAAAACCTGTCATCAATACAAAAAATAACCAACATATCCAACAGCCAAAAAAATCTCTATTTATAAAAATACCCCCCTTTGGAATTCATAGAAATATATGATGAAAAATAATCATTCCAAAAAATAAGCTTCTAAATACAAAATGTTGAATACCTTCAACATATACAACCTTTATAATTTTCTAAATATCCTCAACATATAATTCCTTTCCATACTACGATACTCCTCCTTTGACATAAATAGATCTCTATTTTAGTTTTTTTATTGATTCTCTCCCCCTTTGACATAAATGGAAAACGTGTCAATACACCAATAATTAATTTGAAGGGCTACCCCTTTAATGAACATCTCCATCAAAGTACCTGCATTGGATCAAGCCAATCTACAACAATACATATGTCAAGTACCGACAAAAAATATTATGCAAAAATAATTACATAATAAATATATAGTAGTTCTTTCCATTGTGACCACTCCCCCTAGGGAGCAGTACCAACTGCCATGTCTAGATGTTTGAATAGTGCTCTAATTATATTGGACTAATGCAATGTTGCATCATTTATTCTTTGCTAGGTGAGGATATTGCCCCAACCATTCCTTTGAGATAATCAAAGGAATCCTTACATAATAGTTTTATAAATATATCTTCTATCTTCTCCTTTGTACTCACATACTCCAATCTAAGCTCTCTCTACAATCTTTTCTCTTAGAAAATGATAATTGTAATATGTTTAGTCTTTAAATGTAAAACATAATTCTTTGGCATACTCATTGTACTTTTGTTATCACAATACATAATGGTAGGTTCTAAGAATAAAATACCAATATCCTTCAACATTTTCTTCATGTACATAATTTAATTACAATTATTAGTTACTACAACACATTTTTCCTATGTTGTGGACTGTGAGATATAATCTTGTATCTCACTCAACCAAGATACTAATCTTCCACCAAGAAAAAATTATCATCCACTTGTATTCTTTTTTCCATCAATATTTCCTTTCCAATAAACATCAATGTATGCATAAAATGTGAAATTATTAGATATATCATATCATAAGCCAAAGTCTATCATTCCCTTCAAATATCTAAGAATTCTATTTATTCTTGCTAAGTGTGCCTCTTTAGGATATGCTTGAAATCTCACTATATTCCCAACTACATTAGTAATATTTGGCCTTGTACGAGTCAAATATTGTAAGACACCAATCATAGACATGTACCTTGTTTGCATAGCACTAGGTGATTCATCTTTGTTAGACAATTTGCATCCATTCACCATAGGTGTTCCAATAGGTTTATAATTTTCCATACCAAATCTTACTAAGAGCTCTTCAAGATACTTAGTCTAAGATATGAAAATGTCATCTTTAGTTTGTGTTACTTGAAATTCCAAAAAATTATTCGTGTCACCAATCATGGATATTTCAAACTCATCTTTCATTTCATCAGGAAATGTGTTACTTGCCTCATCATTTCCATCAAAAATAATGTCATCAATAAATACCTCAATGACTAACAAGTCATCAAAAAATTTTCTTAAACACATTTTATTTTTTATTTTTCTTTATTAAAACCAAATTTTAGTAAATTTTTATCTAATATAGCATACTAGGATCTAGGTACTTTCTTTAGTCCATATTGTGCTTTCTTCAAGTTGCATACCATGACTTTGTCTTAAATCAATGGAAACCCATCAGGCTATTCAATATATGACTCTTTCTCAAGTTCACCATTCAAGAAATATGACTTCACATCCATATGATAGACTTTAAAATTCTTGTTCGATGCACAATCCAAAAACAATCTTACAGCTTCTAGTCTAGCTCTATTCCATACAACCTCACCATGTTCATTCATTTTGTTCCTGAAAACCTAATCCAAAGAGCACCACAAAAGTGTGCAATAGACCCATATACCTTTTTGAATCCAAGCGATCACCTCTAAAGGCCACAATATTAATCAATTTATTCTATAGGACTAATAGAAAATCTCTAGGGTCCTAAAAAACAAATAAGTTCACATATGACAAAATTAGGAGTGGATTAAATCTGTCTACAATTTTGGTTTAGAGACAAGTTCCCTAAACAAGGGCAACAAGGAAATAATATTAAAATAACTCCAACCTTCAAATATGCTTGGGGAATTGACTTGAACATCTTTTTCTTTTCCTATGAACACAAAAAAAATTATTGAACCAAGTCTAAAAGACCCAAAACACAAACCTCTCAAATTGGGCTAGTGGATATGCCTAATTCCAATCAGTCAGTTGAGTTAGTTTTATGTACTTAAACTCTTTTTTCTTCCACAAAACCCTAAAAAAACTTTGTATTATTAAACACATATTTGAAATTTTTATCCAACATAGAAGATTTAGAATCTAATTCTCCCAATAGATCCCTAAACCAATACTACGATCAAAGACCTAATAGGTGTAATTAGGTCTACTTAATAAAGAAACTACTAGTAGAGGGGTTCCTCAATTTTTTTAAAGGTCTTTGAAAATATTAATTAATCCCCCTAACACCAAAATAATAATTATATTGAGTTCTCCAATATTCAAACAATCACTGCAATTCAATTTGCATCAATTATTAATCGAGCACATAGGAGATGTTCAACTAAGGCTTGGTGGGAAAATTAGAAAAAATCAACCTCCTATTTTGAAACTCAAGAATCATATCTTACAGATCCGCAACTTTATTCATCCCAAGATCTATTGAATTCTCACGGTGAAAATGAAATTTAGGAGCCCTTCTTTGTGAAACCTGAAACCCTTATTTTGGAGAGGGTTTGGTGCAACCTTCTAAAAAATTATGATACCTCCCTTGTTTCTAAACTTGAAAGGATGAAACTAGATGTAAAATAAAGGTAAAGTAGGTCTAACTTCTCTCATGTTCCAATCCAAGGATGGTTATACAACATGGAAAAAATAGAGAATTACATAGGAAATTTATTCTTTTGTTGCTTCAAAACTCCACCAACTTCATACAATGCTTCAACCTACCTTAGTTAAACCTTCTCAAGGCTATTTATACCTATCCAAATTTCTATAACCAAATTTTGAATTCGTATGAGCCGTTGGGTAGGTTTTTGTATTTTTGCATTGATAGTTGTCAAAGTTTTTGTCCAACTTTGGCAACTTGACAACATTTTGTCATCTTTTTGAAAAAATTATTATCTATGACTTCAAGGGGACTCAAATTGAACTTCTTTCTACCCTAAACATCCTAAGACATGTAGAAACCATAAAATTTATCTTATGTGAACCATTTGACCAAAGTTGAATCCAAGTGTCACAAGGATACCTTGTGCCAAGTGGCCTTACAAACATGATATTGTATTACATCCAATGAATACAATGACCCTTAAGATATCCTAAACCTAATGAAATATATTATATTACATGATGAGAGGGTGAACCATAATCTCCTACATTTTAAACTCAAGTTTTACTTGAGAGTGTAGTCAACCAAAAATGGTCATCTAGACTGAGCCCTCTTTCTAGAATTTTTACTTAATTTATCTATTGGTTATCTTTGATCAAATCCTCACTTTTCTATTTATTCAATTATAACCTATGGTTTGAATACCTTATCCTAAGTCTTTTATTTAATTGAAAAAACTTTCTTCCTTTTAATTAAATTAAATCTCAAGGTCCCACTTATCCTAAGTGTGTAGATGAAAAACATTATTCCTATTTTAAAAATAAAAGAAAAGACATTTTTGTCTCACATGAGGTGTATACTTTCTAAGGTGGGTAGAATCTTTATTCTTCTCCACACATCTTTTTGCTCTTAAACACCACTGTTGATATTTCTTAGGTGAGATTCTTGTGCACATGGATCACTCAAGAGTCATTATCCAACATTGATTTTTCCTCTTATTCTCTACTGTCCATTTCTCTTTAAAAGGAGGCTCTCTCCTTGCTCTCTCATCTCTTACACTCTTATGCTATTGTTATGCTATAGGATTTCTTGGTAATTTTGAAGTACTCATTTTGGACTCATCTTGTACATCATTCTCTTACTTGCATTAGCTTAGATTTGTTTATGCATATCCTAGCTCACATAGCTTAACTAGGTGATTTTGTAACTCTTCATAGTTAGATCTTGTATCTTTCATATAATTTAGATTATCTTTCATTTGCATTGCACTTCATTTGATTCTTGAATAATGGAATTCTTTCCTCTACACTTTGGATCTTCCATTCTATGGTGCACCTTGTAAGGGTTTCTCTAGCTAAGTTCATTTGATAGCCACCATCTCATTAGCTCTTGCATTTCATAGATATGCTTCTTGAGACTCCCTCTTCCATGGGTTCTCTCAAGTGTAATGCTTTATAGAAGTGTACCCTATTTTTGGTATACATTTTTTGTGACCCACCATGGTGTTGGACATCAATGTTTAGCTCCATTTTGATTTTTTCATCACTTTTTACATTTGCAAGTTCAAACTTTGTTTTTGTTGTCAGAATTATCATATGATACTTTCTTTGTGATTGTATAATACATTCTACACTATGATATGATACAGGGCCAATTTTGTCATCGTACCGGTGCTCTATACTTTATCATAGCTTTATGAAAATTATCAATTTGTATTGATACAGAGTATCATACTAGGAAGATGTATTGCTTGGGTATAATGGGAAGTATCATACAATACTAGGATAGCTAATTATATTATTCTGTCTATTTTATTTTCTTAATCCAACTTTCAAAATTCAAATTATACTTTCCAACATTCATATTTTAGTTTATTAGATTTCTAACAGGTCTTAATTGTGGTTTTGCATGATTGTTTTCAAATCTCATTGGTTATTTTGATTCCCCAACCCTTTTTGTTTTGTAGGGGCCTATCTACTTGCTTTCCTTGCTAAGGAATTTTTTTTAAAATGGCTCCTAACATTTGTTGCAAGGCTGCCCAAGAAAAGAAAGATATTTTTATGTCTCTTGGTTTATTTCAAGTGCTTGCATATACTAGTTGTATTTCATTTTCATAGACACACTAAAACAAATTAGTAAGGTTCTATTGTTGATAGGAGAGTATGCTCTTCACCTTGGTGAATCATAAATCTTGACTCATCATTAGTTCAAGAAAGTGGTTGGCATATTCCACTCTTTAGTGGTTTTAATTAATCTTCTTGGCATGTTTGGGAGAAGCATTAGAGAATAGGAGAGTATTCTCTTCACCTCTTGGTGAATCATAAATCTACCTCCTTAGAATTCAATCTCACTCATAAGATTTTACCTTTAGAGGGCCTACTATTGGTGGAAAGATACCAATATGAATGACCCAAAGTGGGAACAATAGAAATCTAGCTAATCTGACCTACTATAATCAAAACCTCTTGACAAAGGTGAAAATATAAGGGGCATAAAAATTGACTTCACATAGTGAGCTTACTTGTGGGACTATGACCATGGAGAAATCAATAGTATAGTATGCTTATGGTACTCTTGTGGTCTCTATTCCTCCATCTCGTATTGGGTGCAAGAGGGGTGTTATGAATAGAACTCTTACTAGATACTTTAGGATTTAGTGGCCACCCTATTTTCCTACTCAATATCTTGGTGCAAGGATCAATCCCAATGACTACCCGGATCACCCCAATATTTTACACTCACTACATGTGTTCCTTTAGATGTGGTTAACCCATCTATGACAAAGTCAATATCTATTATGGACAACCACTTTGTGTGAGGAGAGGGAGCATCAAGTGCAGGACAAGGTATTGTGCAATGAGCCATTTTATTTGGGTAGATATTGATTTAATGTATCTTCAAATGTGCTAGAGCCATGAATATCATTTTAACATACACAAATAATAGTTTCATAGGTCTTTTTTTCTTTCAAAACTTTCCAAGTGTTTGTATTGACAAGGTTGTTTTGACCCTTATCCAATTGCTTGAAGATATTTGTTTATATCACAAATGGCTTTCAAAATTGATACCTTTCTATCAAAAATTGAAAAAAAAAACTCTGTCATCACAGTCATATTATACAAACTGGTCAAAAAATTCAATCAAACATAGGTCTTCTAGCTACGAAAATCACAAAACTATCTTTGTTGGTCAACTATTGTATTGTCTATCCGAGAAATATTGTATCATGCTTATGGATTTTGGAAAGTATCATTTTGACATACAAATTTTTTTGTACTACTATACTAGAGAGTGTCTACTACCATTCAAAAATTCTCATGCTATATTAAACTATTGCACTACTTCTTGCAAACTATTGTACAAAATTGATGGTTTTCCTACTATTGTTCTACTTCATGAATTCTATCGTCTATTGTTTGTGCTTTCTTAGTTCTACCTTGACTATGTTCTTGGCTGATTTAGGGAAGTCTACACTTGATCACCTTGCCCCTCTAGTCTAAAATTTTCATGTTTGGCTCTACCTTGGCTCCTTGGTTACACACTTAATTTGAAAGATTATTCACTTGTCATTTCGCTTGCTCTATCTACTTGGCTATTTGGATTCTTCCCTAGCTCTTAAGTCAAGTCTTTGGTGTCATAAGATGTTTGGACACTTTTCTTGACAAGTCACTCTCATTGCTACCTCTCTTTGACAAGTGAACATCTTGATTTTTTAAGTTTGAACTCCAAGTGCTTTGTGTTATCTTACGAGGATAAAAATTATCTCTTACATGTTGGTTATAACTAGGTTCTAACTTGCTCAAGGAAGTCATCATTCTTTTATCTTAGAAGAAATGCCCTCTCCAACTAGGCATCTATGTAGGAAACTTTTTGAGGTTGGATCTATTTTTGATGAAGTAGAGGACAAATCCATCGCTTGGCATCATCCTCTTAGCCAAACTTTTAGTTCCTTTGATACTCCACTTGATACCCTAGGGATAAAAACATGTCTTTCACCATGAATCAAGAAGAGAGAAACTAACACTTAGATTAAATCTTTGGATTTAGAGGAGTACAAATAGAAAGATGGAAGAAAGCTTACCAAGATGAACATGCAAGACTAGAACAAGAAAAACCTGAACAAGCAACATAGGTGGCCCTACAATGAATGATCATATGTTTAAGGAAAATAATTCTCACAATACTAATGCTCATGGCTTTGGAAATCATCACACTAATACCTATGGAGACCAAAATACTAATGATACTTATACTAATCCATTTGCAAACTTTGGGAATAATGGAAACAACAACCCTTCTAGGACCCCAAGGTCCCATCTTGAGGGTAATATGTCTCCACCTAGACACTCCCACCATGGAAAACCTTCACATAGGTCACAACATGGGAGTGGGGTAGATAATGAGATTACTAGTGATGACCTCATTAAATTCCAACAAGATGATTACCTTCAAAGACATATGCTAAGGCCTTAGAAAAAAATGGTGACCAATATTTCACATACTTGACTTCTAGAGGATGGAAGCTACCCCATGACTTTGATGTTCAAAGGATTATTCAAAAGAGAGAGCCTAATAAAAATGAGATTTTGAGAAAAAAAGTCCAAGACTTACTAAATGAATTCACATGCATGAAAAAGGAAAAGAAAAAGCCTAAGTCTTCCCTTATTGAATCCATATGTCTGCTTCCTTTTGACAAGAGTCTCTACATGATGCCTTTTCTGTAAGATGTTGAGATCCTTAAATATGATAAATATAATGGAAATGGGGATCCACATGATCATGTTAGGGAATTCTATGCTCTTAGTATGGAATTCATTCATGAATACACATAAATTATGAGAATCTTCTCGAGGAGTTTGAATAGGCAAGATATGGAATGGTTTACCAAGATTATACCTCCTCTTAAATATTTTGATGAGCGTTTGCAAAGGTTCATACACCACTATTTTTACAACATACACCACCCCATTACTATGTTGGATTTGTGCAACATCAAACAAAACAAGGGGAACCTTTTTTCACTTATTTGCAAAGATGGAGAAAGTTGCATTCTAGATATCCTTCACAAATTCCTAAAAATGAGAAGATTGACATCTTTGTTAGCACTCTTGTACCCAAACTACACTATGACTTAAGGAAATAGGTGTTTTTTAATTTTAATGACATGATTAAGAGTTTATACTACATAGAGGATTTTGGTGTTGATAAGGGGGAGATAATCTTGAACAAGGATAAAATGAATGGCAATGGGAATGACAAGGACAAAGGTAAACCTTGGAACAAAAAAAACTATGATGTTAATGATAGGGTTGATGTTCTAAAGACCAAAGAACCCATCTTCAACTTGGATAATGATATTCTAGCTACTAAACAATAAGAGGCTGCAAAGACTAATGATTTCAAAAATCCTAGGTTTACATGATTATTGAAGCCTCAGCTCCATATCACTCTTTTGGATGATTCCTATGAGGTGATCCTAAAAATATTGCTTTTTAATAATATCATTACTCTGTCAGACAATTCAAGACCCTATGATCCCACTCTTAAGCCACCTTGTTGAAGAGAATGTCATTACTACAACTATAATAGGAATAAATGTCACAATAGTGATAACTATCTCAAGACATTATACATGACCTTATTGAGGAAGAAAATGTTGGTGTGGATGGGATAATTAAATACTCTAATCACAAGGCCTTTAAGAAGTCCATCCCTAAGTATGAGCAAGGGGAGACATAAAATAAAAACAAGAAGAACAATGATGCTAAGATCAACTACACCTATACCAACACTAATAATGTTATTCACATGCTTGAACCTGTTGATGAGAAGATTTACATGATGCGACCTAAGTATGACGAGGAGCCCGACTATGACACTAATGATGAAAGACCTAAGGTTATCTTGAGGAGTCTTGGTTCCTCCTAATGAACACAAACCTATGACCATGCTCATGTAAAGACTAAATGTTGTTACTAGAAGTCAACCCAGGGTTGTCCTTAAGGCTGAAAATACTTATAGACAAGCTTATGCTAAGAAAGTGGGGTCTTTCTTGTCCAAGAAAACATCTACTAATATTAAGTCCACTTATGACCTTATGGATCAATTACAATGTACCCCTACGCAAATTTCTATTTTTGAGCTGCTAGAGTTATCATGTTTGCATAAGGAGATCTTAGAAAAAGCGCTACATACAACTAGTGTTCCTATTTACATTAATGTGGATAAGTTCCAAGATATGATCAATAATATATAAACTCCACATTACTTAACATTTTCTAAAAAAATTGACAAAGCACTCAACCTTCCACATAACCTTGCACTCTATATTGAAGTTCAAATTAATTGTACTTAAGTCAGACATGTACTGATAGACAATGGTGCAGGGTTGAATATCATTTCCTTCAACATTGTTAAATTATTGGGTCTCTTTGAGTTTTCTATTGACCCTAGATGAAATTTTACTATCAAAGTTTATGATTAAGTTGAATGCTCTTCCAAAGGTCTAATTGTGCTACCCATTCGAGTTAGTTCTATTGAGAAAGATGTGGTGTTCCAAGTTCTTGATATCTCGCTTGCATATAACATATTTCTAGGAAGACCTTGGATACTTGACATGCAAGTTATCCCATCTACTTATCACCAATGTATCAAGCTCCCTTTCAATGATACACAAGTTTCTATCCTTGGGACAATGCTATGTCAATAACCACACTTATTGTTGTTGAATCCTTAATTCCAAATAATAGGGCTACTAATGAGGCTAGAACCACACTTGTTAATTTTGAGAAGAAACCTAGGATGATGAATATAGGTATGAGGCAATATACTCTTGAATCTATTATCGCACTTTTAGTTCCTCCGCGCTCCTATGGGAAACCATTTAAAAACATGAAACCTTCATCTTCAGCTATGACTATCTTTGGTATTTTTGTCTAGTCCTCAATTACCCTAGAAGATGAAAATAAAGATCAATATATTAGGGATTCTATCTATAGGGAAGAAGAGACATTTGATGAGGTCACACTCACAACTCCTATTTCTCCTAAGAGATATGGAAAAGGCTATGAGCTCCTTACAAAGATGGGTTATTCAAGTTATGGTCCCTTGAGCAATATTAAATATGCTCTTATTGAACCTGTGACTCACACCAATAGACGCAAAAGCAAGGATATTGTTTGTTTGGCTTATGTTATTGATAATAATCCACTTATTAATGAGCAAGAACCTTCCACTACTAGTGACTCAAAAGGTGAAATTCAATCTATTGCTACCACTACTCTTGAAGATGAGGATTTGGTTCCTTCTACATCCATTCTTTGGGGTAAAGATAAACTAAGTAATGATCACACTATTGAGGCTTCCACTTCTAGATAACTAGAGTTTGATGAGTCAGATGTGGAGGATCCTCATAGAGATAGAGTCAGAAGGAACATTGCTCATCTTATAGCATGTGATCAAAGAACTAACTCTAATGAATATGAATGGGTTTCTCTTTTAGTTGCATCTCATGAGTTAGGGGTATATGTTATAAATGCCTATGCTAACCAAACCAACATATTTGATGAGTCATTCATAGGTGGGTTGGACTCTTAACTTTCTTTAGTGGACCACACTAATTCTCCTAGGGCTTACCCCAATTTGGGTACCTTTGAAGATTTCCTTATAGATTCCAGCTATCTTGTCACCAGAGACAATTCCTTTTGCATCAAAAGTCTAGAATCTTCTACCTTACTATCACTCATACGCCCCGATCCCATTGATTAGTCTATATTAAATCAACAAGATGAGCTACTATTCTTTGGAAATGACTATGAGATCAAAATGACTATCAACATGACATAAATAGATAACAAGTACCTTAGTCACACAAAAAAACCAAAAATAAAATGAAAAAGGGGTTCTCTGATGGAACAAACCACTTTGTGAAGGTGTTAGAGCCTAAAATTAGTAAAAATAAAGATGTATCCAAGGGTGAAAACCTCTTTGAGGCATCTAAGGGTGAGGTACTTGGTAGTCTTCCTAGCTACTTTCAAGATTGATTGTCAGTGTTGATTGAGCCTATGTAACTATCAATCTTGGCACAAAAGAGTCTCCAAAAATTATACACCCAACTCGATTCTTGTCAGCTAAAGAAAAGGAATAGTTCACATAGTTCTTTCATAAGAAGAAGATCAAATTCACTTGGACCTATGCAAACATGCACAGTCTAGACACTGACCTTATCATGCACCATCTTTCTAGTGTCATGCCCATTAAATTTTTTTTGAGAAAAATACATCTGCATGTTTCCCTCTTAGTGAAAGTTGAATTATAAAATCTTGAGTGCCAAATTCATAAGAGCTATAGATTGTACATAATGGATCTCAATTGTACCTATTTCAAAGCATGACAAATCTATTCTAATGTGCACTAATTTTCAAGACTTAAATAAGGCTTTCCCTAAAAATGAATTTCCACCCCATACTATTGATATGATAGTTGATATGACTATGGGCTATGAGATGTACTCCTTAATGAATGGGTTCTCAAGATATAATCAAATAAAGATAGATCTTGAAGACCAAGAAAAGATTGATTCCACTTGCGCATGGAGTACCCTTTTCTAGAATGCCATGCCATTTGGGCTTTAAAATGCTCGTACTACATATCAAAGGGCTATGGAAACCATTTTCCATGACATAATGCATAAAAACATGGAGGATGTAGATGACACTTTGGCCAAGTCTAAGAAAAGGAATACTCACTTGGATAACTTGAGCTTGATCTTGGACTACATGGAACAATGTTAGATTTGTCTCAATACTAGAAAACATGCCTTTTGTGTACTTATGGTAAACTGCTAGACTACATCATATATGCTAAGGGTATCGAGGTTGATCTTGAAAAGGTACAAGCAATTATGGAAATGCCACCTCCTCGTAATATTAGTCAATTAAGAAGTCTTCAAGGACATCTTAAATCCATAAGGAGGTTTATTTCTCAGCTTGTTGATAGATCACAACCCTTCAACAAAAAATTACATAAAGGGTCTACATATGTTTGGAACAAATAATGTGATAAGAACCTTAATCAGATCAAGAAATATTTGGCCAAGCTTCCTATTCTCAGGCCTCCTATTCTGGGAAAGCCTTTAATTTTGTACATCTTAGCTACAATTAATTCCCTAGGGGAATTACTATCACACCATGATGAAAATGGAAAGAATCGAACTATCTATTTATCAATAGAACTCTAGTTGATTATGAGGTCAAGTACAACAATATTGAGAAAGCTTGTCTCATAGTAGTGTTTGTATCCAAAAAGCTTTGACACTATATGATAGCTCATAGTATATACTTGGTTGCCAAAACTGACCCTCTTAAGTACTTCCTAAGGAAACTTGCACTCACTGGTTGACTTGCTAAATGGATGATGATTCTTTCCAAATTTGACATTCAGTATGTTGAATGTAAAGCCATAAAAGACAAGTTATTACAAACCAACTTGATGATTTCCCACTTCAAGACAATGCTCTTATGCAAATAGATTTTTTAGATTCATCTATCATGTATGTCATTAAAAGGACTTGGAAGGTGATCTTTGATGGATCCCATATTGAGAATGGTATTGGTGCTGGCATTTGGTTTATTACACCTCGTGACTACACTATTCCCAAGTCTTACAAGTTATTGTTCCCTTGTACAAATAACATAGGAGAATATGAAGCTCTCTCAAATGGGATCAAGTTGGCTATTGAATGGAGAATCACCAAGCTACATATCTTTGAGGACTAAGCTTTTTATCAATCAAATTAATAATGACTATCAGACCATGTATGACCAGTTGATTCCCTACAAAAATTTGATTGATGCTTTGAGGAACTATTTCACATTTATTACCTTTCATATGATTTTCTTGAGCTGAAAATAAAGTTGCTAATGCTATGGCTACCTTGGCATCCATTCTACAATTTCATGATCATGAATCTCACTTTGAATTCCTGGTGGAAGAGCTACATTACCCATCTATGATTCCATTGATAACTAGGTCATCTGTACTATTTTTGGTCATGACTCTTCTTGCTACACCACAACCTATTCTTACTTGCATGACCAAATTGTACCCAACAATCTAACCTACAATGAAAATGCCAACTCATTCGTAATGCCTCTCACTATACCCTCATCTCTGGTGACTTGTATAGGAAGGATCTAGATGGAACACTACTTAGATGCCTAGAGGAGGATGAGTCCAAACAAGTATTAGCTGAAATCAATGATGGCATTTGTGGGCCTATCTTTCTTGAAAACTACTAAGGACTAGTTACTATTGGCCTACTATGCAAGCTAATGTCGTGTGATATGCTAAGTCTTGCAAGAATCATTTAATCCATGTTAACTTGATTCATGCTCCTAGACATCAGTTGATTCCCTCTATCATACATTGTCTTTTTTTACAATGGGCCTTTGACTTGGTTGGCAAGATACATCCTTGTTCTTCTAGTGGACACAATTGTTGAGTATTTCACTAAATGGGTTGATGTTGTCCCTATCTCTGCTACTACAAGGAAGCATGTGGATCTCTTCTTTATAAACCATATCATTTTTTGCTATGTAATTCCCTCCTCTATAGTCACTGATAATGAAGGACAATTCAAGAATAAGGACCTTAGACATCTTTGTGAGAAATTCAAAATTAAACAACATTATTCCTCTATTTACTACCCTCAAAAGAGTGGTCAAGTTGAAGCCTCTAATAAGACATTTCTCAAAATATTGCATAGAACTATACATAAGTTGGGAAAATATTAGCACCTACAGATTAATCCTACACTATGGGCTTATAGGACTAGCATACACACACCTACTGGAGCTACACCTTTTTCTCTAGTCTATGGTTCTGAGGCTATTTTAACATTAGAGATTGAGATTCCTTCCTTGTGAGCCTCTTTGAAAGGGATGATTACTGGTGAGGATTATAGAGCCACGAGAATCCAAGAACTTGAACTCCTAGATGAACAACGAAAGGATGCCTTTGACAACACGAGAGCGTATCATAAACAAATGTCTACTAGTTACAACAAGAAGATTTATCCTAGGGATTTTCAAGTTGGTGACCTTGTCCGTACAAAGAATCCAAAGAATCAACAAAATAGGGAATACAAGGGAAAGTTTGAACCTAACTAGTTGGGTCCCTACATTGTTACTACTACTTTTGGCTATGGGTCTTATCATCTCTCTACCCCTCAGGGAGAACATCTCCCCAAGCCCATGAACATACTACATCTGAAGAAGCTCTATGCTTAGTGCTCACACTATTCAGAGCTTGTACATAATTTATGATCCTGAAAAATCCAAACAAAACAATTCATTTATGATGCTGAAAATTTTTAAAAGTAGAAAATATTTTGATAAAATGACCATCTTAGTGAAAACCTAGAAATAGGCACTTTGATATATCACAAAAAAATATATAAAACATCTTGGAAAAAAAATCCTACCAAGTGGTAAAAACCTAGAAACAGGTGCCCCTTGAGACCCTTGCACTTATGTCAATTAGTGTCTCACTTTGCAATCTGAACTATTCATCTCATATCACTTTGTCTTGCTTAGCTTGGAACTAATTGTAGTTTGCGTCTAGGGAGCACAAACTGTATAGCTTATTAGGGTCTCTTAGTTGCATTAGTGTTTGTTTGGCAACTATCCCAAACAATATTTTTCAATACTCCCCCTTGAGATCAAGTGTTTCTCAACACTTATCTAGATAATTTGGCTACAACATAGGATATTGCAATATTTCTCACTAGCATACTTAAGTCCTAGGGAGACGATCATTTGACTTTCACACACACACACACACACACACACACACACACTTAAATTGATTATTGGTTGGGACTTGTTGGCTTATTTTTATTTGTGTTTTGTCTATTATGATTTCTTTGGTAAGTGTTCCCTACCTAAAAGCTTGCCAAGTATTTCATGAACTAGAGGATTGGGGGCATGGGGCATGTTTTCCTTTGATTTTTGTCTATGGGTCTACTTTGTTAGATCTTAGGTGTCTTGAGCATTTTTCTTGACCCACTTGACACTTAGGATATATAATGTTACGTCCTTGTCTTCTTTTCATAAGTTCATGCTTATGGCCATCTTGACATTTTGTTTCCTAATGTGAGCATAATCTTGCCACACTAAACTTAGGGAATCTAACTGTATTGTCATCTTGACCTTATGTTCTTGATGCATAAGTTGGGTTCCTACATTCTTATCTAATATAGATCATATTCATATACTCATAGTTTATACTTGTGACAATTATATTATCTTTTAATGTACCTAATAAGGCTTGATGATAAAAACTAGGATCTACTTATATAACCCTTGAAATTGCACCTTTGTATAAAAGCTTGCATTTTAGGGCTCATTTTGGTCTTGCTTGCATTTTGAGTGTTGAGAGAATCTTCTTTATCTTTCACAGAAGTATTAGTCAATTGTGTTAATCTTCTTGATTCTTCTCGGCCATTTCTTCATCTTTTCTTGATCTAAGGCAAGTAGAATCTTTACTCTCCTCTACACATATTTTATTTCTCAGACACCACCATTTATCTTGCTTAGGTGAGATTCTTGTGCACATTGATCTCTCAAGACTCATTCTCCACTCCTAATTTTTCTTATTATTCTCTACCACCCATTTCTCTTTAAAAGGAGATTCTCTGCTCACTCTCTCGTCTCTTACACTCTTATGCTATTGTTATATTGAAGATTTTCTTGGCAACTTTGGAGCACTAGTAGCACTCACTTTTCACTCAACTTGCATATCATTCTCTTACTTGCATTAACTTAGTTTCCTTTAAGCATTGCTTAGCTCGCATAACTTAACTAGGTGGTTTTGTAACTCTTCATAGTTAGATCTTGTATATTGCATATCATTTAGATCATCTTGCATTTGAATTTCACTTCATTTGATTCTTGGATATTGGAATTCTTTCCTATTCTCTTTGAATTTTCCATCCTAAGAGCTTGTAAGGGTTGCTCTAGTTAGGTTCATTTGAGACCTACTATCTCATAGCTCTTGCACGTCATAGATGTTAGAGTAAAGCGTTAATATAATCTCATTTATTAAATTACCTTTACCCCCTTCTTAAGATTTCACTTTATGCACTTTGCATTTCTATTTAATAATTAATTAGTAATTATTAAATGTCACTTACGTTTTAGGTTACCCTTTTTTGGGTTTCGATCTCCTTCTATAAGGATTTATCTTTTGTAAATAGCTCTTATCTTTTTCATTTCTGAGAATATAATTTGCATACTTTCAAAGCAAACCCTTGCCTCTTCTCATCTTTTTCTTCTTTGTGACAGGTTTTTACATGCAAGTATTCTTCAAACTTTGTGGATTTGTATTGCTCAAATCCTTCATGTTATCAGACCCAAATCTGTTGTAACTTGTTCGATATTTGGAGAAAAAGTAGAACAAGGGTTTGATGAAATAGGTTTGGTGTTTTTCAAAAAAAAAATTGTGAAAATGGGGGGTCTCTTATATTCAGAGCACTTTGAGGCCAAACAAACCTTGCAGTTGGGTTTAAAAGGCATCAAAACCCTATTTTCATATAAAGTTTGTCAATTTTGGACAACATTGACCTAGGAGGCAATTTTTTTTGCATACTAGGGCCGTACAACCTTTATCACACAAATTGAAAAAAATTTTAAATAAAAAAGAGTGCTTTAAAGTGCACCAATTATTAAAAACTACAACGGTTTATTTTAAACCATATGGTGTTTTATTAACATCACTATGGTTCAAAAGCCCAGACAATTTTTTATTTAAGCAGCCACTGCTCTGCCGCTTTTTGGCCACTGCTTCGCTATTTTTTCCCAGCCACCATAGGTAATCTCCACTATTGTTGGGTCCTCCATAGCCGTTGTTGCTCTTCCAATGCCCCACCTCTCTACTCTACTCAGCCAGTGGCTCCTCCATCTAGCCACCACCACACCACCTGCAATGGTTGTGGTGATTTTATTTTATCATTTATTTTTAAAAAATAAATTCATTTTTATTGCTATTCTGGGGGCCTTGTCATTTTTTGTGGTATCTTGAGCATATGGGGGTCTTTTTTCGATCCGAAAGAAGCGTCGAAAAGCTATTTTAGAGACGAAGACAATGGAACAAATATTTTTTCATTTTTTTCCAATTTGGTACCTATTTTTGCACTTGAAGTCCATTGATGACTTCTATCTTTTGGGGTGCATAACTTCTTCATTATAGTGATCCAAAAAAGTGTCAAAAAGCTCTTCTGAAGCACTTTCCAGATTTTTTGTTATTTCACCAGTATTTTATACTTGGTATTTGTGATTCATATCTAAAGCCTTTTTGCTCTTCTCTCATTTACACATTCCTACTAGCAGCTGGGGTTCAATTTTTTGCATTGTGGGGGTGTTTTGTCTTATTATTTCTGTTATTTACATATGTAAATTAGAACTTTAAAAGAAAAAAATCAACACCTTCTTAAACAATGACTGAGACATCTTCTTGTCTAGAACTTCTAACCCCTCATAACTATCACATTTGGAAGACATTGATGACTTGGCTTCTCTAGTCAAAAGGGTTGTGGTCTTGTTTAAATGCAGTGCAACCATTTTTTCAAAGGCGTTATGAGGTCATGCAACAAATGAACAAGATGGATTATGCAATGGGGTTGATTGCTTGAGAGGTATCCAATAGTCTATAGTTTCATCTTGACGGGTGCAATACCCCTCTAGAAATGTGGACCAAGCTTCAAGGCTTATTTGGTACCGAGAATGAGTTTAGGGCACTTCAGATTGAGGTAGAGCTTACCTCTCTTGTATCAGATTCCTTTCCAACCATTGATGACTTCTTGTTGAATTTTAATCAACACAGATCCTTATTGTAGCATTGTGGAAAGACAAAGACTAACACTAAGTGCATTTATCTGATTCTCTCTAAGCTTTGTGGAAACTTTCAAATTTTTGCTTCTACCTTTATTCCACCAAAGATGCTTTGCGTAATAGATTTGTTATGCCTACTTTTGAGGTCTTTTGTGATCACTTGACTAGAGAGCAACCCAAGCTCGCACACTTGGTTACTATGACTGGTTCAAAGGCAAAGGCATTGGTAGCTCAGACATCTACAAAAAAGTCGAACCAAAAAACAAAGCATAAGTCATATTCAACAGGCAGTGAGAGTTCATCTAAGCAACTCATAAATCAAATGCTTGGAAGCCCTCTCAGAAGGGTACTACCCAATAAAATTCACAAACCTATCTGAGCATGTTGATGTAAGATGTCCGGTGGATAGTAAAAAAATAATTAGTATCACATAAAAAATAAATAAAAAATTATTTACCTTTTACAAAAACCACAGTCCACGAGTCAATGGGCAATGCATTCAACACTCTGAAACTTTGGCAGCAATAAGAAATGCCAATCTCTAGACTAAAAAAGAGGAAATTGTGTAGAATAATAGTATCTTATGAATTTATATATACTGCCAAACTAGGTTGGTGAATTGCGCAGGATTAACAAGTAGGAATGTCAAATGTAGACGAAATGTACCTTCCTATGTAAGCCCAAAATAGAAAATAGTTGGCAAAACGAGTTGGTGGTTGACACACATAGGAAAAATGGTAGGCAACACCCAACCCAAGGGAAAATTAATTGGTTATACTAATGGTGAAAGAACATTGTCCAATAAGAAAAAATGCAAAGGATGGCAAATTTTTTTAAATAATTGTATCCAAAACATATATTACAGTGGCGATTGGACCAGGATTTTTGATCAATCATGTGAAAACTAATGGGTGACTACCACAGGCATTGGACCCAAATCTTATAAATATCTGGCGATGTGGTTGACCAACGTTACATGCTCTATCACCAAATGATGATCAACCAATGAGATAGGATCGCCAAATGGTGAAGATTGACCACTAAAATAATCTCTATTTTAGAAAGACACACATAAGAGGCATGCAAAACAATGAAAATCACAGTGTCACATGCATGATATAGAAGGTGGTGAGAAATGGAAATTTTTTGCCAAATCGCAAGAAGGAGATTTTAACATGATCCAAAAACATGATATCTCTATTTCGAAGTAGGTTGTCCATTAACTATGTGAAGTCATGATTTTGCCTACAGATCATGGGAGGGTTTGCGAGATAGAGACTTTCAAGATTTAGTGAGGGATATTGATTCAACCTTGCGAAAAATGGCAATTTTCAAGGTCTAAGAGAGCATACAAAAGGTGCAATGCAAAATGGCAAAAATTGCCAAATTGCGGAGTTGTTTATGTGCCTCAAAATGGCAAAAAGGATTTTTTGCAATGCATTAATGATATCACATTTTTGGAAGAGGGAGCCAAATAAGCATATGAAAAGGGGAAATGACCATTGTTAGAATATCTTGAGATAAGATAAGATAAGATAATGATATTAATGTCCAACAATAGACCAACTAGGGTCTATGGGACTAAAAGATACAACAGTACGAAAAAGAACAATGCAGCAGGAGCGCCAAAAAGGTGTTCAAAAAAACAAAAACAAGAAAAAGGAGAAAAACAACAATAAGAGAGAAGGATCAACAATCATTTATGGGTAGAAAGAAATCCTACACAAAAGGGTAAGGCCTAGGATGAGCAATGGTCAGAGCCCAGCTTTTTCGTTGTCTCTATGTAGCAATGGGGATAGGATGCCATCATCTAAGAAACCCTAGGCGAGGTCTGACCGATCTGATGTTTCTAGAGATGGTGCATACGATTGTTTCACGCCTATAGAAGTGGTGGGCATGGAAGGAAAAAAGTTCGTAATGAGTTGATCCAAGGTTTGACTCTAAGGAAACAAGATCTGCAAAGTATAGTGTCTGAGCTGGGAGGCCTCCCTGAGGTAGAGCACTATGCACCGCTGGTCAAAATAATTAATAAAGCCCAAGAGAAACCTGCAATCTCTGAATAGGCAGTGGAACCTGCCTTTGATCTCATAATAAATGGGGCACCTGAAAATAAAGTGAGTCCTAGTCTCTGTCTCTAATAAGATGAAAAGGTGGCACATACGTTCCTCTCTGGTCAGGTTGTGGTCGGCAACGAAGTCGGTGAGATCCAACTCTAAAAGACCCCAAGGCGATGAGAAGTACAAGGTAAATTTTGCAAAATTTTAATTGGAAATGACATAAATACTGTACTCATGCAACCGAACATGTGTGAATGTCATCAATGGAATTTTTGAGTTAATGGGTTATTAAATGCCATTGTTTCATTTAAGGCCTCATTTTAAGCAAGATGTATAAGAAAATTTTCAGTGTCCATTCTCTACTAAAATTCTTCAAAGTGCAGGATTTTGGATTATAAGTGGAGGATGGGTTTGCCAATACAAGAACACCCAGCAAGCCATGAGCCAAAACCAGTGATGCTACCTAATCTTTCTACTGAGGAAGAAGACCAATTTGACATCATTAACAACATGTACCAAGTTTTGTGGGACCTTGGGAAGAATTATGCCAATTATGCAAGTAACTACCATTAACTTGAATTAGAAGAGGAGAAGATTGCAATTGCATAGATACTGGCACAAAGAGAAGAATAACAGGGAAAAGGTGCATACCTCAACGAAATGCTCGACATGTTTCATGGCCTTCTCCCTTGAGGATTCTGAAGATTTTCCTTTTTGTTAAAGCAATCAATATTATGTATAGTTATAATTAGTTTAAGTTGAAATAATTTTGGAAGGGTCTGAAGCTTCGTCTCACCTCTCCATTTTCTGCAAGCAGGGTACCAAGACCCAACAAAATATCATATGTTATATATAGATTGAATACCATACAGTAGAATATGCAAATCAAGGCATAACACAAGATCGAACAATCTGTGCAAGTTTTGAGTGGATATCATAAGCACGCACCGCTCTATTTTACTCTTTATGAATATAATAAAAATATTCTGGTCTCTCAAGAATTGTGCAGAATCATCTTTTTATTTTCATATAGATTGACGTCTCGGATTCACATTGCCAATGATAGATTGAAATCCAATACATTCCTTTGATAAGTTGAAATTCACAAACTTTGTGTTTTTTATTCAATTGGTCTTTCGAGATTGAAGTTAAAAATAATTGAACTAGGATTTGTGTTCAAGTTCTCTATCTAGTGATTCATGTTTGGCGCACACCATCTCTAAATAGTTTTGATAGTCTTGGAGTCTGTATTTAATTAACCCTATTTTGCCCAATCAAAGTAAGGAACTAGTCCAAATTGATTTTAGTAAAGCACATTATCAATTGAAGTTGGTGGAGCTCTTTTTCATACTCGAATGCTCTACAATTTTTAAACCTATACTTATTCAAAATACCTTTTAAAAACATCCATTCAATCAAGCGTTTAACCTTACATCATTATTTCTCCTTGCGAATAACTTGCTATCCCAAGATCATCATGTAATAAAATCTGCATAAGCTTTGCATTAGGTATACCCACCTAGGTTAGCAAGTCCTAAAGTGAAGAGGATTTGATCTCTAAGTTCAACCCTAGTCATTGACCAAATTGTGTTGGATTACCCAATATTGAGCAAGCAAGGCTCATAGGTTTTCCGACCAACAATTTGAGGAACCAACACCCCAGTCTAGCCCAACTATAAGAAAATATGCACAAAATTATTCACATTATTCTATTGTCCTCCCACTTTTGTGATCTTGTTATGGAGATGTGAGATTAACACATGCACTAGAGGCTACGAGAGAATGAATATGGTTAATTGATGCAAAGCTATGAAAATGAAGATGATAATGACATGTCAATATAATGGTGATAGGGTAGCTATGAGCTCTCAAAGATACAAGGGCATAGGTCCTCCAATAGCTCAAGTTCACAAAATCGATAGTGGTAGGAAGAGATCATGTTTTACAAAAGTCATCAAAATCAAGGCATGAGATTAGAAGGTGCTAGGATTGGAGAGTAGGTGAGAAACTATTGAAAATAAAAGAGATTACGAGGCAATTAGAAATGAGCATATGATATTAACACATTGTAGAAGTGGTAGGTAAACAATGTTGACTTTAGAATTAAAAGTCAAATGAAGAGACAAGTGTCATTTGTCACAAGCTCAAAATTTGTGAGTACTAGTGGAATTAGAAAGAAGGGGTTTAAAATTTTATAAAATAATTAAAGACATTTATTCCATAAAAAAAGAGAAAAGGAAGATAGTAAATGAAAAATTAAATTAAAGAAAACTTATATAATTTTAGGATGAAAAAGGCTAATGAATTTTATAAATAATTGAGAGTAATTATATAAATAATAGAGAAAGACACTGATGAATTAATTTAAAAAATTGGAATACATATTCAATTAATAGATGAGTTTTATTGATTTCACGAAGACATTTTTAGGTGTCCACAATAATTTATAATAAAAAAAGTGACAATTTTATGTGAAATAATGTGTTGCTATGTGATTAGTTTTCTATCCTTTCAAGTGAAGTACTCAATATTTACAACCAAGTATATTTCTTAATATCTTTAAGAAGATGGAGACTTTAAAGAGAGATGAACTTTTTTTCCTTGGGAATCCATTAACACATCCCTTATTAATTATTATTTTTTACCTTGAGAATCCATAAACATGTCCTTTATTAATTAATTTATAAATATGTCCTTTATTAATTCATTTAGTAGGAGGTGACAAACAAGATCTATATTAAAATTAAAGTTTGAATTATATTTGCAACTTCCACAATCAATAATGGTTTTGAGGCTAAACATTGGAATAATTCTACATTCACTCCCATATTTTAATATGTTATAAGCTTTCTAATGTTTTTCAACAACTTCATTTCAAGAGATTATTGGTGATGAGCCAAGCTCACTAACTTATTTGGCACTATATCACTTACCCAAATGGATCAAATTCACCTCAAAACATTGTTAGCAAGAGTTGCGGGTATTTGGAGATGCCAATGATTGGTAATGGTGCCTACATAGTTAATTTTCAAAAATACAAGACTAAGCTACTTAGAAATGTCATATATATATATATATATATATATATAATTTCTAGAAAATATCGTGACATAGAACTTTGGGAAAAAAAAGAAATAAATCACACAAAAATAATAATTAGAAAAAGACAGTTTCATTTTTACCATTGCAACGACAAGAAATCAAACATACACTTGTTTAGGTCCTACCAAAAAAAGTATACATTGTCAATAGATCTAAACATTATACAGTTTTTAAATTTTTTTTCCCCTTTCTTTTTGACTTTTAACCATTTATCCAATGGTTTTTTAGCGGAAACATCAATTTCTAGTTGGGAGACTTTAGAAACAATGAGAGATAACAACCAAAAGAAAGTTTCCAAAGATGTTTCAAGTAATAGAGACATGGCTTGATCTTGAGGATAGATCTTGGGAGGTGGGAGATGGGGTAACAGTGCCCTAAAAGCAATGGCCATGGTATCAAGTTCTCAAACCATATTGTGAATTTTCATTCCTTTAATATCTAGTGAACCACTTACCCTTATGAATGAGTTGACCTACTTGCCCAAATCCATCGATTGGTATAGGTTGGTTTTATACAATACGGGATGGTCCAAGGAACTATACATTGAAAATGGGGATAGGGATATTATCCATGGTAGGTTGAAATATTTATACCAATGGTTTGTAATCCCAATTGTTTAGTTTTGGATTGTAAACTAAAACGTATTTCTTTAAAGAGGAACACTCAGTTTTTTCAGTCTTACCAAGTGTTCCCCTTATAAGAAATACGCTTTAGCCAATATCTTCCTACAAAGGAAAACACAACATTATTACCACCTTGAGAG
This sequence comes from Cupressus sempervirens, assembly GCA_028749045.1. Classification (NCBI taxonomy): domain Eukaryota; kingdom Viridiplantae; phylum Streptophyta; class Pinopsida; order Cupressales; family Cupressaceae; genus Cupressus; species Cupressus sempervirens. The sequence continues at coordinate 559,969,044 of CM053783.1, forward strand.
TAATGAAATACTCGATGATTTTCGTACATAACAGTCGTCTTTGCAAAGGGCTTCAATTAAAAAAAGCCAATTGAAAAAAAAAAGGAGTGAAGCAAGGAAAGACGAGTGGTTGCATCATTTTTGTTATGATTTATGAACTATTCCTCGGCTGCATAATCCCTCCATTGCTCTTCCCACTAGCATCCATTGTAATGCACTTTGGTTATCGATGAAATTTATAAAATGTCGAATTTGCATTTTGATTTATATTTTTTCCAATGTTTGAAAAACAGACGGGGTGAATCTAAAGCAGCATAGTTTTTGATATTTAACGAGCTCATAAATTTTTGGAGCACATATTAGACGAATGCAGCTTTCACAGGTGTGTTCTCCTTTAGGTCATATTGCAGTTTCCTTCATTGATTACAACTTCCATGTAAACATTTCAAACCAAAAAAGGTAAGCTCAAATTCCTAATCTCAAACTGGCATGCCTAGCATAACATTATAGACAATGCCAGTCATAGACAAACGTTACAATTGGACACAACTTCCCTGACACAGATGTGTACACAGCCTTGAATTAAGGGGATTACTCCATTCCAAGCACATTCCAACATAAAATCAATTCGCAAATTCAATTTGACAGCATATTCGTATGAAATAGAGCTACTTGAATAATAGCATAAAATTCTAAATGTCCCCTTTAAAAATAGCTTTCACTTCAATCCGAAAAGAAATAAAGCCCCAGTTTCTACAGTGTATAAATGACATGCTGCAGAGAGAGTATTTCGTACTAAAGTTCATTTGCATATTCATATATCAAATGCAATATTAAAAGCTAATAAAATGACCAATTGCTAAAGAACACAAATTGGTCACAAGATGTTTGTCATCATTTCTCCTATTCTTCAATTGAATATCTTTCTAAATAATTACTATTTTCTTCTTCGGCAGTTACAGATGTTGTATCTTCAACATATGAGAAGAATGAGAATAACACGATTATTATATCCTGATCATTGTATCTTCAAGTCTGTTAGCCTGCAGAAAACTCTCATTATCAGTTTTTAAAATTTCAATTTATTTTCTCTTGGTTCATACCTTACACTGGCAAGAGAAACACAGAGACGAGAAATACAATTTAATTCATGAAATTTATACTACCACTATAAAGCTTGCTTAACAGCTTCAAATGTGTGCATGCATGCACATGTGCAAGTGCAGGTGTTTGCATTTGTACATGGATGTATATGTATATCAATTGGAATGATGGAATGCTAAACAGAACTCCTAACATACATATGGTTTGTGTAAGTCTGCTTCTCTTTACCTATAAAAGTTTGATATGTACCAAAGGCTGAGAGATTCCATTTCCATGCCATATATGTATGATGGATTAGTATAGCTGGTTTTAATTATCAGTGGCAACAAAATTTTATTTATGTAGTCATTATGGCATTTACAGACTATAGCTGGTTTTTTATTATCAGGGGCAACAACATTTTATTTATGCAGTCATTTTGGCATTTACAACCTCCAATTCTCCTAAGTAACCAGTAATGAAAGGTTTTGTTTCCTGCTGGGATGAATCCTGTGTTTATTTTCAAATAAGTAGGCAGTCTCATTCCCATTATTATTGACTACTAAGTTAGCTTGACTGTAAATGGTAACCATAACAAATATATTACTAAAACCATTGTATTACTATCTGTTCATTAAGAACATTGTGAGTGCTTAATTGTTAGCCATAACCTCTCACAAAACTAATTATTGGCCAGCAAGAAATAAATTTAGTTCTTAGTTTAAATTGCAAAGAAAAGGAATGGACTTGCACCAATGTCTGTGAATCACCATATACAATGAAAGAATACAAACGACAGAGCATGACTATAGTGCAAGTATCATACATCTTGGAAGGTACTGCTGTCACCCAAGGCAAATGCCAAGTTGATTTCATACAATGTATAAGGAGATAAGTTTTATAATATTAAATGCCTATGTCAAATTAATCAAAGTAAAATAGATGTTAACTGAATACAACTCAATGTAGGATTTCTAGAGTAAATATGTTTCTAAGATTTGAATGCCTGTGCCATTTTCTTAACTTAAACATAAAAATATGGTTAGTAGTGTTGATAGGAAGTTTGTTCCACCACAACAAACAAAATTAAATACTTAGTATTCTGTTATGAAGCACCGAATTTCCAACTCTCTTTTGAATAAGGATGCTCATATACTAAACAATGTATATGGATTGTTTGATGCATAGTTGGAAAAGTCTCACTCGGCAACAACTTGCCAAGCCCCAAAAAGTTTATTCGGGCAAAAATCAGCCAATTTTAAAAAATCTTGGGAACCTACATTTAATTAATAATACATTTCTTTTGCAAAATTTAAAGAGAAGATGCATGTAATGAGTTAATTAAAGAGAACACAAAAGAAATAAGCAGAGTTTAAATATATATAAATGCATAGTGGGTACACAATTGCATTTTCATGTGGAATACTGATGGTAGGAAGCAAAGTAGTAAATAATTTATATCAAATTAGAAGTAAATACTACATACATCAGTACAATCTGCCTTCAATAGGTTGCAATCACCTAAGAATGCCTTGGAACCCTTCTCTCCACTCCTCAAGCCTCTAAACACACAAATGAAAACTGGTGACAAAAAATGTACTTTTTTGGCCTATACCCCTAGCCTGTGCACACAGGGGAGTCACTGGTTAAAAATCGTGATTTTTTGTTAAAAATTCACCAAAAACTCTACCATTAATCAACGATTTTTTGCAGACTGCCAAGTTTTTGAGTCCATGATTTTTGGTGGAAAAACTCGCCTAGCCAAAATACTCGACGATTTTTGGAAAACTGCACATTAGTCTACAATTATGCCAACTATGGTTTGATCAAAAGAGACAACATCAAGGTTCCTTCTAATCATCGACTTTCACTTAGTTTTATGATGTGATATGCTAGCTATCACAAAAGGGCTTACACTATTCATCCAACCAAATGACTTGCAAAGGAAAGGGTTTAGAAAGCTACTCTAATCCTAGAATGCAAGAAACAACGGATGTCTTTGTGACTCTACTAGACTTAGTTTAGCCATCAACATCAACCAAGCTAGCACAATCTCCTAAGGTAAATGTAAGATGTTCAAATTACCACCATTCTATTAATGCCATGCATCGGTGCATATCGATCTACAAGCAATAATCAAAGTTAACTTCATATAAATATCATTCAACCATGCAAGGCAAACTTACAATCAGCAAGTGAATTCACCAAAGAAACATCCCAATTATGCAATACTCCAAAGCAACATGAGTATTCCACCAAGAATAACAATGAATCAACATTTACTTTGATATCATTATGGAAACAATTTTAACAAGTCTCACTTTTAGCTAATCTAATTTGATGAATTACAAATGAGAAGGCCTTCGCCTTTTATAGTTGTACAATTACAATGAAGGGCCATGATTGATTATAGCTTAAGGGCCAAGTTTAACCCATTAAAAGCCTTACTTAGAGTTCCCAGACTATCATGCAATTACATAAAGGCACCACTCAGTGGACTAATGAGAGAATTAAATGCTTTTGAGAGCCAATGAAAAAATATGTACACTTGGCATAAATAATTGAATATGCTTGAATACGTGTAATGTAAGATTTTTGATTGGTTGAAGACAAGTGGGCACCACCTCAACATCCTTACCTTATATAGACTTAATAAATATCTTTTGATGATGAGAAAATATATCTTGATACTCAACATTGTCACGCCTTCACTTGTGATAGCATATTCCCAAATTGCTTCATCTTCTCAAATTTCTCAATCTTTGTTCTTGGAAATTTTTCCATTGCCTTGGTTTTAAACTTGTTGGTTTTGGAAATCTTCATTTTCTTTTGATTCCTTGACCTTGATCTTCTTGAAGCGATGAAGTCTTTATGCACTTGGATCTTTCAAAGCAGATTTGGATTTCCAAGGAAAATTCAAGTTGATGATAATTTTTCTTTCACTTGAATACTTGATCATTTCCTTGCATGTTCTTTGATATCCATTTTCATAATTTGACCTTGAGCTTGGATTGTTATCTTCCTATCAGCTTTCACTCTCAAACTATCTCGCTTTCCTTGAATCCTCAAATTTGTCATTGTAACACTGACTTGTTCTCTCCTTGTTTGAAGTTTTGATCTTGATATAGACACCACCTTTTGTTCTCTTTCCTCCTTCTCCAATGATTACATTGCAAAAGCAAGAGAGATTGTATTAAGCTCATGAAATGATAAGCATGAATTTTAAGGAAATAAAACACCACCTTTTGTTCTCTTTCCTCCTTCTCCAATGATTACATTGCAAAAGCAAGAGAGATTGTATTAAGCTCATGACATTATAAGCATGAATTTTAAGGAAATAAAAAGACTTACATGATATGAAATTGCAATCTAGATCAACTTTAAATTGATATTTTCCTCTACACATTTTTTCTCCCTCCTAACTTTTGCCTTTGCTACCCTTTGTGCTTGTTTCCTTCGTTCGTCCATCATTCTCCTTCTTTCCATGGATTGTGCTCACTCTCTCCTCTCTAGTAAATTGTGTGTGTTTGGGCAGATCATCTTTGCCAACCATCTCCACACAACCTTCCTAAGCTTTTTGTTCATTGTTATTGTGTTTTCTTTTTCGTGTTGGCATTGAGTCTTGAGTGCTTGTTTTGTGCTTGCAAGTTTTGTGTTCTATCCATCTTTCATTATTTTCATCCCTCAACTGTTTTCCTATGTTTCTGTAGGGTCTTCTTTGTTTCACTAGTTTGCACCTTGCAACTTCTCGTGGGCTTTTTGTCGGGTTTGAGCTGGGCTTTTCACAATACCATGACTATATCCATTGGGTTTGTACTATCTGTTAGCTCCTAGGAAGTGCCTTTGACATTTTCTCACCTTTATCATATTCGAGATTGCAGATCCACACTATTTTGTACATCAAGGAGTTGCATGTTTTTCTGGCTTTCAGGTGTGAGTTACAACCCTCAAACATTGCAGGAGCTCAAAAGACTTCTTGCATTTTCTAGAAAGTCTAGACACATTTTAGCTCAGTTACTCATTCTGCTACTCACCTACAATTTTACTACCCAGACAACAATGCATTCAACACCACAATTCCTTCTCGTGCATTACTGTAGACACATCAGTAGTGGTTGTTTTCTGCACTCATCATGGAAGAAAATGTTGCTTCTAAACTGGTGGTATCCTCCACTACATTGCAAACATACCAACACATCAAGGTAGATGATGCCTTTGAATTGTTAGACCGCACGTCCGCCTTTGAAATAGAGAACCAATACCTGAAAAAGACATTACTAGCACTCTCAGAAAGACTTTCCTTATTATCTGATGACTGCATTTCATGGAGGAAGGACTATGTCGATATGAAGCAAGAGCTCGATGTGTATTGCAACCAACTGAAACAAAAGCCACAATTTCTTCTATTATTACTGAGTTTGCTGATTGCAAACAACTATTAGATTCACATGTCGAGTAGGTTTCCGAGATCAAGCACATGAGATAGAAGCAAAATGAATTGGACAGCAAATAGGCCTTACTAAAAACCAAAACATAATCCTAGCTGAAATAATGGGCATCAATTTGCAATGGAGTGGACCTAGTTCTCCACCTCTAGCTAGTGTTGAGGCTCTTGTCCACTCTAAACTCGCAGATGAGAGGGTTAGACGAGCAAGAGAAATCAGCTTGAAAATACGCGGCCTACCATCAATTACCACTGCCCCTCTAGATGTTGTGTATGCTCTTCTTTGTGACTAGAGCTCCCAGATATCTTTCTTAATAGAGCTTGGGTCAAGTATGACTCCAACCTATTCTTACGGTTTCACAATTCAGCTTATAGACTTTGTGCACTCAAAGTTTGGAGAAAACTATTCCCTCTACCTTCAAAGATTGATGAGGATCTCACAAAATCACAGCTTATTGATTTGAATGGTAATGGTTCATTTCGGTCCTTATCAGGTTTTCTACAAGAGGCGGTAGACTCAGTGGACCTTCTTTTTGTCACTGACTCATGAGAGCCCCTCTCGGCCACTTCCCAGTATCACGGGCTATCATTGGTTGTCAAAGAGGTCTCAATGGCTTGGGTAGGGTTGCTTGTCTCATTAGGAGTCGGTTCCAATAGGTGACATTAGTAGTACACTCAAATAGTTTCACTAGATTTATGTGGGTCTGAGTCTTGCAGAGGGGCTTCTTGCCTTCAGGACCTTTTCATTGTAGTTTGCTACTTTCCACTAGCTACCTCTCCAGATGCTCTCTATAGTGGGCCCAAGGGGGACCCTTTCACAAATCTGTTTGACATCACTAGATTCTTTGATTTGGGGAATATTCTTATTGTTGGCGACTTCAATGGATGGACTAGGGACTTGCCAACTCCTCTACATGACTGAGTGTCAGACTTGATTTGTTCTTCTATGTCTAACTTGGTCCCTCGGGCTTCTAGAGGCTCTCTAATGATTCCCTGGCCCCTTTACAAGGTACAACTGTCACTTTCTCCAATTGTGCAAGTTCTTGAACTTGGTGATCTTGAATGGGCTTCCTAAACTTCTCGTCTCTAGTTTGATAGCTTGTTGGCCTTACTTTTGGGGTGCAAGCATTGTGGACTTTGCCCTTGTCAACTCCTCTTTTATTCCTACTTTTAGCAACTTCAGCGTCACTTGCCTCCCCCTCACCAACCACGCCCTCCTTTGCCTCACCTTTTAGGCCTTCACCCTCCTCTGGCTTTGCCTGCCCACATGTCCCCCCTCCCACACCTCCCTTTTCTTTGAGGATGGGGACCAAGACATATTCAATGCGCACCTCAAGCAGTTGCTCCATTTGGATTACTTCCCCCCTTGATAGCACCTCTTTTTGGTTCAACTGACTTGTTGCTTCCATTTGGGAGGTTGCCCTCCTCTCTTTCCCCCATCACACCACCCACTAGACCCCCTCCCTTGTTCGCAGTAGTACATGGCCCCTGAACTAGTGGTAGGATGATGATTGCAAATTTTTCACTACAAGTTGCACATGGCCTCCATCCTCTACCCCACTTCCTCTGGTCAGCTCAGGGACTCTTACGACAACTTCCTTCACCACAAGAAGCATGCTTTCATCTCTCATTTCAGTCAATCCCTACAAACCTCCTTGCTTTGGTCCTTGTTGCACCCTCTTTCCCTACTGTCAACCACACCTCCACTCTCTACGACATCCTCGACCATCTCCCCTTCATTATCACCCCTCCCCTCCACTGCTATATTTTCACATTCACCAATATCAACAAGGTAGTTTGATCTATGAACAATAGAGGGGGTGCAAATGAGGCAGGGTTTCAAGTGGAACTCTTCAAGCTTGGTATCATGGTCTTGGGACCTTTTCTCACGAAGTTACACAATAGGGTTGTTTGCACAGGTTTCCCTTCCCCTTGACCGTATCATATCACTCACTTGATTTGCAAGGTAGGGCCTGCATCAGATCCCAACAATTACGGGATCATCATGGCAAGGCACATTTTCTCTAATATTTATGTCATAATTATTCATGATATTTTTTCTCAAGAGCTTGATCAGAGATATATTTGGGCCAGAGCACAGGGGGTTTCCAACTAGACTTTCATACCATGGATCACATTGTGACTCTTAGAGCTATTATTAAGGAAGCACGCCACCGCTCCTTAAAGGTTTATTGCTTCTTTGCGGATTTTTGCAGAGCCTTTGACTTTGTTCCCAGGAGCCTTATTCTAGAGCTTGTGGGACATTGGTTACTCGATAACTCTTTTGAATGCCATCATGAGACTCTATGAGACTGTTGTTGGTCGCATTAGGACCCCACATAGGGTTGTTTGATTTCATCTGTAGCACCATTGTGGTGAAGCAAGCATGACCTATGTCTCCCACTTTATTTGGACTCTACATTGATGAGCTAGAGGAGTTTTTGCATGCACACTCCCTCCTTGAGGATGATTGTTACTTACGCCATGTTTTGGTCTCTATCCTTCTCTTTGCAGATGATGTGGTCCTCATGGCCTCTTCTTTGGAAGGGCTCCAAATAATCCTTGATGGCCTTGCCCCTCTTTGTGATTTTTGGCATTTGACGGTGAACCCAGGCAAGACCAAGGTGATGGTCTTCAACTACCTTAAGACCTCTCACTTCTGCTTTCTATTTGAGGGAGAGGAGGTTGAGGTGGTCTCCTCATACACTTATCTGGCTGTTAGATTTTTGGGTCCTCAGGTGACTCAGCCTAGCATTAACAAGGGTTATGGCTCTCTGACCCTTGTTGAGAGAGAATATTTTAGACATCATTTCCAGGACATGAGCTCCAAGCTAACTCTTTTGGACACTTTGATCAAATTAAGTATTTTAGACATCATTTCCCAGACATGAGCTCCAAGCTAACTCTTTTGGACACTTTGATCAAATTAATTTTGCTCTATGGTTCTATGGTTTCGGGTCATCTTTGCTTGAGTTGGACTCGGCCTTGGTGGAGAAGGTTCAGACTTTTCTTCTCAGGCACGTCATCAGAAGTAGCCAGTTCACCCCACGCAATATCATCTTAGCCAAGTTCAGGGCTCGTCCATTTAGACATGCTACATTTTTTTATTTAGTCTATTTTTACAATGCCTATGAGGCTTCACTGACTCCATAGGGGGGGCGTCACAAATACTCTTACTTTGCCTATTGTTCCTCATGTTTTCTTGCATTTTGTCACCTCAAAATGTAGGTAATAGTACAAAACTTTTTCAAGTTAGTTTCACATTTCTCTGAGATAGTTCATTATTTGGTTGGCTAAAATTGATCAAACAATCAACCCCAGTTTGTCTAATGAATCCTTTTATTGACGGTTTTCGTCAAGTCCTTTTTGTTTTTCATTTTAATAAGCCTATGCTTGTTTTGAAGCCTTCAATGTCCTTTTTTACATTTTTGAGTGTGTTTTCTTTTAAGCTTTTGCATTTGTTCAAACCCATACTTTCAATTTTCCCTTCGATTTGATATATCTTAGGTCTTAATTGGACTTTAGGTCAAAACATATGATCACTTAAGTGCCCAAAAGATGGACTCTCCAGATGTAATTGCATATTTAAAATATCAAGTTATATTTTAATGTTGGCATTCACTTTTTGAAAAATATAACATAAATTCACTTTATGCTATGTCATTTAGTTACATTATCGCTTAAATTTATCACTTAAGTAACTATAGTGCACTTTATGTTATATTTTCATGTTGAGTTGCTTTTTAATTTTTCACTTACTGAGTTTATTAACTATATAGTTCGATTTTTTTTAAGTTACTTTAAGTTTTATTTCATAACATCTAAGCTAAATATTGTTTTTTGAATAATATTTGCACATGATATATTAATTATAGTGTTAAATATTATTTTTGACCCAATTAAGTGATAACTCCTCAAAAATCAATTAAACATGTGCTTAATTGATCACTTAAAGTTGGGCAAATGCAAATTTCAACCTAGTAACATGTTTATATGTGAAGAGCCTCCACCAAAAAGACACTTTAAAACACTTAAAACATGTAATATACCAAGAATGCGATTTGCATGAATTTGGTCTTTCACATGTTAAGTGTCACATGTAAATGCATGAGTGTGTGATTGTGCCTTCAAGGCCAAAATTGTCAAATGCATATTACATATTGCATATTTTTAAAATATGTAATGAGGGTTGGAGAGTGCAATTTGCATGGTTTCTCACATACATGCATTCTAAAACATGCAAAGACTCCCATAGAGTGTGATTTTCTCTTGGATTCAAATAGATGCATTTTAAAACATGTAAAGCCTCCAATAGAATGCAATTTTGTATTCCACCACATGCATTTGCGCTTTGAATCCACAATTTTGTTTCCAAGAGCAAAAACGTCCATGTTTTTGGTCTTCAAGGGCATGTTTTTGCCTAGAATGTCCAGATTTGCTCATTTCATGGCATGAAATCCATGCAACAAGAGGTGTTTTTGAATTTCTATGCCTTTCCATGCATTAGGCATTGCCTTTCCTTGCAAAAACGTTACTTTTCATTGCATTTGAAGGCCATGTTTTGTTAAAAAATGCCCAGATTTTGGTGTACCCAGCTCATGTTTTGGGCTCAATAAGAGGCATTTTGGTGCTGAGATCCATGCTATTGCTATTGGAAATCATGTCTTTGCATTCCCTAGCAAAAAATGTTTCATGTTATTGCATCGAGAGACTGCATTTTTGCTAAAAAAAGTCCAAAAAGAAGGTATTTGCTAAAAACGTTTTGCACATTAGAGTTTTGAGATCACATTTTTGGGCATTTGTATATACAAAGCCATCATTTGCAAACATTGAAAATTTCAAGAGAGTTGTTTGAAGATTTGAATTTGGAGGAAAGACAATCATTTAAACCTATTAATCTTATACATTTGGCTCTTTTATCACCAAGTTGAAATTTTCAATCCTTTGTTATTTCATTGCATATTTTGTTTCATCCTTGTACATTTGTCTAAACATATGCAATGTATTTTGAAAATCTTCTTTAAATAAGATGAAAAATTTCATTTTCAAGTGCTTGGAATTTCCCAAAATTCCAATTCCGAATTTGTATAGGAAAACAACTTGGTATTTGTCATATTTGAGTCAAAAACCAAAAGTATGTTTTTGTTTAGTGCATGTTTTTGTTTGTTGTTTGCTTTCTGTTTGGTTTTCTTCTTTTGAAAAAGCTAGGGTTCTTTGCCAAGAATCCAAGAGCATTTTTCACCATTCCATTTCCCACCTTTTAAAGCAAGTGCATCACACCATTTCATATTCCACCAACACATGCGAAAGCACATTGCATCTATTTTTCAATATATGCAAATATCCATTCACATTTACATATAATCTCATTCTCCATCCACATTTACATGTAACTACCTCCATACCCACTTACATGCAATTACATCCTCCGGACCTGATTACATATGTACCTCAAGTAATTACTACGTGTAATTACCTCTAGAGAACCTGATTTTGGTAAAAGGTCACACTTTTAAACACCAAAGTCGCCATTTGCACACATCCATATGCATACCAACTTGCATTCTTAGCCATACCCACAAAATTCCATCTTCGCCCATGTGCAAAATTCACCCTAAGAGTCCGATGTTGGCCATTTTCGCCCAAATACATATGCTTTCCGGTTCATTTCCAGCCATCATATGTGTTTCAAAAGTAACTAATCCATACTTTGAACACTCGTCCCTCATGGATTTGCCATTGTAACTTGAATCCCAAAGTTTTCATGTATCCAATCTCATTGGAAGATGTTTTCATCTTCATGTTATGACACACTTTTCAGGATATGTTAGAACTTCTTCAAAGAACAAAGACATCCCGTCAAGAAGACATGCTTTGATTCTCAGGAAGCAATTATTCATTTGATCTCCATTTTCCCAATGGTTGTCTAAGAACCTGAGTTTGTGTGGGAATGCACCAAGCACTTTTCTTCAAAAAAAAAAAGAGTTAAAGGTGCTCATGGAAAGTTGTTTCGAGTTTGCATCTAGACACCATCAAGAAGGTTTTCAAAGTGTCGAAGACTCCACAATGTGCCAATCTACAAAGGAGAATTCACAACAACTTAAACAAGAAAAATCTTGATCACATCAAGTTTTCAAAAGACAACTAGAAACTCATCAAAGAGAATGGAGTGGTGCAGAATACACGTATCCATGATCCCTCAATTATCACAAAGAACAAGACTTTTGTTGATAATCTACAAGATTGATTCATTCATAATCAATAGCTTCCATATTTTCTTCTAGTGTTTTCTAGCATTGTAGTTCAAGAAGATGAATTGCATGTAATTCGATTGCATGTCCTCATAACATGTAATCCAATAATTCTTCTCACCTAGTTTTACTGGGTCAAAGTGGTTGAGTTGCTCCCACTTTTTCCTCCTTTCTCTCACTTCTTTTCCTATAAAAGGAGTGCCCCTCTCATTGTAAAAATCATCTTTTGTTGTATGCAGGAAAGCTCTGCCAAACTTGTGCAAGCATAACTTTGATTGTGTAGTACCAATTTGGGAGAAAAGTGAATAAAAGAAGCAATTGGATTCAAAGCTTTGACTGGAAACAATTGTAATAGAGCAAATTAGAAGCTTTGATTTTCATTTGTGCCTATTGTCTTTGATTCATGTTACTATTGTGTGTTCGATAATAGAGTATAGTGATTAAAGAAGCAATTGAAGCCGAAGCTTTAACTAGGAGCGATTGTCATGATACATAGACTAGAAGCTTTGATTGTAGCTTGTATAACCATCTCAAATTCACGGAAAAAATTTAGAATCCCCTACTTTCGGAAGTCTTTGCGCCCCATTGGTAGAGGTTTTTTCTTATCGAATAGATTAAAACTAAAATAAGTTATAGAATAGAAATCATCTACTTCTGGAAGTCTTTGTGCCCCAATGGTAGTGATTTTTCTTATAAATTAGACAAACAAGACTTAGAGCCAAACTGGTATGCTTTCAATCAACCTTTGAGTTGGTGTTGGGTAATCGATATCACCGTTTGTAGCTATTAGATAGAAGTGTAGTTTAGAGATTATATCTTGCCCATTACTCGCTTTGCAAGTCTTCTTGCTTACATTAAGTTGATCCAAGGAACGGTGAGAAGGGGGAGCCTTCCCTTAAACATAGGAGAGACTCTGTCTCATATGCTGTGGCTGGTCTACTGATGCAATGGAACTAATGGTGGGTTAAAAACAAGGTTCCCCAAATCCTCTTCACAAAAGGTATGAATACAATAAGTGTCCTTACAAGGCCAATTTACCCAAAACACCTATCACAAGTGTTTAATAGGATGGTTATGGTTATCTCAACCTAAGTCACTCCTAGGAAATCCCAATCATAAGGAAAACCTATCACAAAAACAACTAATCACTAGTTGTTCTTACAAGGCACTAAAAGGCACTTTTGACACATTCACTCCCCAAACTCACATAAGGACCAAGGGTGACTCTAAGACATACTCATAGTCTATTTAGGTCCTAAACAACATGAAACAATGACCAGAATCAAACTATGCAACATCTATCCAATCGTTGCTTCACAAACCCAAGACAACGCTTGTAGCCCTTGATTCTGAAAACTTGACTCAGTTCCAGCAAACTACACACAACCCAAGGAATGAATCACTGATTCAGATACCCTTTTGGGGTTTACATGACATACTGAAGCACTGGGATCCCGAGATGAGAATGAAGCCAGTAAAAGTTATGATCTCACCTAGAAGGATTAGCCAATTAGGCCTCCATTTACAAAGGAAGTACCCTAACCTCTGAACAAAACTCCAATCCAACAATTGGAATATGAAGGGGCACACATAAAAACTTATAAACGAGATCCCAGGCCTTGAAGCCTTTTTTGTAGCGAGTTGTGGAAGTTGCTACTATACGTTCCTAGCATGCACATGGATCTTGCATGCCTAGGGCATCAAGTTTCTCCTTGTTGCCTGCATCTTTTGACATAAGACAAAATGAAACATAATGCACATTGTCCACACTTGGATTCCACCCAAGGCCATTAATTTCCCATGGTCGAATCTCAAGATATGAGTAAAAATATAAGAAACCCTAGGTAGTTACAAGAAACTGTGACAACAATCAATAAAACTGAGATATCTAGAGTTAGAGGGTGAGTTAGAATCTCATTCCAAGTGCATTAGGAAGCTGATTCACTAGGATATCCAAAAATTTCACCAATCCGGCCATATGGTGTCAAAATGAGCCCGTACAAGAAGTTGCAGCATCAAATTTTGCAAAAAATCTTGTTATTTTATTGATTTGAAGGCAAATTTACACACTTTGTGCCTACCACCCACCTGAAAGGGCTATGTAGGCATTCCCAACGGTTATAACAACCATTCAAACCAAATATGGTCGTTGAGATTTCAAATTACAAGTTTTGCAAAAAGTTGCTTAACTTTTTAGTAATTTTCCAACTTTTAGTGCAACTTTGCCTAAGGTAACCAAAATTGGTTTCAACTGATTCAACATGGACCAAAACCTGTAAAAACATGAAAAATCAATCTATCCTAAGATTCTAGCCTATGAGACACCTTTGACCATAGTTGACCAAGGGTATATAATGTGTCAACCTTGGAACTAGGTCTTACAAGTGGGTCAACATGAATAACCATCATTCCTAATCAAAACCTAATGATTCAAAAGACTTCAAAAGAGTTCTAACATTGTATTTTATTGGGATGCCCCTGCACCATCTACCTATTTTGCGACTAGATTTGAACAAACTGTCAGTTGCAAAATATCCACCTAACAATTTTTGGCGACTCTGCTTGGGAGACAATGCACATTTGAGAGCCTTATGCTTTCATTTGAAGCAAACATGTGTTCTTTTCATTGTAAATATTGATTGTAATTTAATTTCTTGAAGTTGTTTCAAGCATTTACCAAGGACATGTAAATGGCCCAAGGTCCTTAGGGAAATGCTTTTGGACCGTTGAATCTAACTCTGCCTCTATGATCTTCTTGATGGCTTGTGAAAGAACTTTCCCAAGTTTTATAGTGATGAACAACAACATCCTAATGAAATATTGCTGCTTTCTACATTGCATGCAGTGTTCTTGCCATTGAATATGAGGACATGTCTATAAGGTTGTTCATGGAAACTCTCCAATGTCCTTAGGGAAATGCTTTTGGACCATTGAATCCACGATTTTGCCTCCAAGAGAAAAAAAAATCCATGTTTTTAGTCATCAAGGGCACTTTTTTGCCAAGAATGTTCAAATTTGCTCATTTCATGTCATGAAATCCATGCAACAAGAGGCATTATTGCATTTCTATGTCTTTCCATGCATTAGGTGTTGCCTTTCCTTGCAAAAACATTACTTTTCATTGCATTGGAAGGCCACGTTTTGGTAAAAAAATGCCCAGATTTTGGTGTTTCCAGCTCATGTTTTGGGCTAAATAGGAGGCATTTTGGAGTTGAGATCCATGCTATTGTTATTGGAAATCACATTTTTGCATTCCCTTGCAAAACATGTTTCATGTTATTGCATCTAGAGACCATGGTTTTGCTTAAAAAAAGTCCAAAAACAAGGTTTTTGTTAAAACTGTTTTAAACATTGAAGTTTTGAGATCACGTTTTTGGGTATATGCATATACAAAGCCATTTCAAAACATTTGCGAATTGGCCATGAATAAGAATCGAATTGGCCACAAATCGGAAAATTAAAAAAACCCTTGACATTTAGTGAGTAACTTATTTCAAAAACCCTTTATCGCTGATTCGATCCACTGATTCACAAAAAAATCGTTTGGCTTGAGTCAAATCGCTGATCGCATGAATCACCGCAATTCTCGTTACTATGATTCAAACCTATTAATCTTCCACATTTGGCTCTTTGATCAGCAAGTAAGTTGAAGTTTTCAATCCTTTGCTATTTCATTGCATATTTTGGTTCATCCTTGTACATTTGTCCAAAGATGTCATGTACTTTGCAAATCTTTTTTTCAAGTACTTGGAATTTCCCCAAATTCAAATTTCAAATTTGCATAGGAAAGCAACTTAGTATTTGTCATGTTTGAGTCAAAAACCAAAGATATGTTTTTGTTTGTTGTTTGTTTGCTGTTTTGTTTTCTTCTTTTAAAAATGCTAAGGTTCCTTCCAAAGAATCGAAGAGTGTTCTTCACCATTCCATTATCCACCTTTTCATGCAAGTACATCACACCATTTCATATTCCACCAACACATGCCAAAGCATATTGCATCTATTTTTCAATATATATGCAAATACATCCATTTACATTTACATGTAATCTCATTCTCCATCCACATTTACATGTAATTACATCCTCCAAACCCAATTATATGTGTATCTCAAGTAATTACTACATGTAATTACCTCTAGAGAACCCGATTTTGGTAAAAGGTCACACTTTTAAACACCAAAGTCGCCATTTGCACACATCCATATGCATCCCAACTTGCATTCTTGGCCATACCCACAAAAGTCCATCTTTGCCCACATGAAACTCACCTTTAAGAGTCTAATTTTGGCCCTTTTTGCCCAAATACATATGCTTTCCAGTTCATTTACAGCTATCATATGTTTTTAATAAGTATCTAATCCATACTTTGAAAACTCATCCCTCATGAATTTGTAATTGTAACTCAAATCCCAAAATTTTCATGGATCTAATCTCATTGGAAGATGTTTTCATCTTCATGTTAAAACACACTTTTCAAGATATGTTAGAACTTCTTCAAAGAACAAAAACATCCCATCAAGAAGACATGCTTTGATTCTTAGGAAGCAATTATTCATTTGATCTGCATTTTCCCAATTGTTGTCCAAGAACTTGAGTTCGTGTGGGAATGCACCAATCACTTTGCTTCAAAAAAGAAAAAAGTTAAAGGTGTTGATGGAAAGTTGTTTCGAGTTTGCATCCGAACACCATCGACAAGATTTTCAAAGTGTCAGAAACTCCAAAATGTGCCAATCTACAAAGAAGTCATGACAACCCGAACAAGAAAAAGCTTGATCACATCAAGTTTTCAAATGACAACTAGAAACTTATCAAACAGAATGCAGTAGTGTAGAATACACTAATCCCTGATCCCATGATCATCGCGAAGGACAAGGCTTTTGCTAATAATCTACAGGATTGATTCATTCATAATCAATAGCTTCAATATTTTCTTCAAATGTTTTCCAGCTTTGTAGTTCAAGAAGATGAATTGCATCACATGCAATTCATGTAATTCAATTGCATGTCCTCGTGACATGCAATCCAATAATTCTTCTCACCTAGTTTGACTGGGTCAAAGTGGTTGAGTTGCTCGCACTTTTCCTCCTTTCTCTCACTTCTTTTCTTATAAAAAGAGTGTCCCTCTCATTGTTAAAATAAACTTTTGTTGTATGCAAGAAAGCTCTACCAAACTTGTGCAAGCATAACTTTGATTGTGTAGTACCAATTTGGGAGAAAAGTGAATAAAAGAAGCAATTGGATTTGAAGCTTTGACTAGAAGCACTTGTGATAGAGAAAATTAGCAGCTTTGACTGTAATTTGTGCCTATTGTTTTTTATTCATGTTATTATTGTGTATTCAATAATAGATCATAGTAAGTTAAGAAGCAATTAGAGCTGAAGCTTTGACTAGGAGCAATTGTGGATATACATAGATTAGAACCTTTGATTGTAGCTTGTATTACCATCTCAAATTCACAAAAAATAGTTAGAATTCCCCTACTTCTAGAAGTCTTTGTGCCTTAATGGTAGAGGTTATTTTTATGGAATCGATTAAAACTAAAGTTATAGAATAGAAATCATCTACTTCTAGAAGTCTTTATGCCCCAATGGTAGTGATTTTTCTTATAAATTAGACAAATAGGGCTTAGAGCCAAACTGATACGTTTTCAGTCAACCTTTGAGTTGGTGTTGGTTTATCAATATCACTGTTTGCAGCTATTAGATAGAAGTATAGTTTAGAGATTTAATCTTGCCCATTACTCGCTCTGCGAGTACGTGGATTCTTTCTTGAAAGTGAAGAGGAAAAAATATCAGTAATACCTTTTCAAAACCTCTCAACTTCTTGCTTACCTTGAGTTGATCCAAGGAGTGATGAAAAGGGGGAGCCTTCCCTTAAACATAGGAGAGACTCTGTCTCATATGTTGTAGCTTTACTAGATTTGAAAAATTATTGGTTGCAAAATATCCACCCAACACCTCAGAGGCTATTGTGTGCTCTGACCCCACTAATTTGGCTCATTGTTTCTTTTCTGAAGCCTCATCTCTATCGGGTTCTATCAAGATTGATATTGACCGTTTCTCCCCGTTCTAGTACTCCTTCGATGCCCCCTCTCATCTTTTGCATTCCCAACAAGAGTTGAACATGCATGTCAGGGCGAACATTGATAGACAATCCATTTGTACCACTTGGACTAGTCTCATTGGGGGTCTTCGTCCTAGGATGACATTTTATGTTGGGCATTTCCTTGAGTTGTAGGATGTTGTCATTGTAGGCACCTTGTACCTTTCTCATAGTTGGTCTCATGCTTTGGATATTTCTTTGGGTTCCTTTAGAGTGGGTTCCCATTAGCTCCACACCTAGACCAACCACCATTTATTCAAAAAGGATAGGATCTACCAACTTTGTGATCTTGGGGAGGCCGAGAGAGAGACTCATTTGATTTTTCTTTGCCTCATATATTATGAGATTAGAGGGAGATTCTACTACTTATTTAGAGAGACCTTGTCTCCCCTAGCCTTCTTTTCATAAACTGATAATAGATGCCTTGCACTTTATCTTCGAGAGATTTAGAGACTTTGGGACCACACCTTTCAGCGGATTCTCCCCCTCAGTTCCCACCTTGACCAGCTCATCACTTCCTTTACGGTGGTTCCTCCCACATGGGGCACCAAGTGGGTGATGGATCCTTTTTTAGGGACTCCCAAGGCTATGAGACCTCATAGATCCTCCACTCAACAACGACTTTCTTCTAGTGCTTCTCAAAGACATCTTGGGACTTCCAATCATATGGCCTACCCATTGATTCAGGAATTTTTCCCAATCATTTGTGTTAGCCGGTTTGTTGAGGGTTTCTCGATGTTCTATCTTTTCCCAAGCACTATTTTGTGCTCATGCTATTTGTCGGGTTGCTGTTTTTTTGTTGGCAGTCCCTTATGCCTCTTGTTGGACATTAATAAATTTATCTTATCTACTAAACAAACTTGATCAAGAATTCACATCAAAGTAAGGAGGTAAAATGTGTCTTCATCATGGACATTCTACCAAGATTTCTTTCTTTTGCAAATTCTAAGTTCTGATTTTGATATAGGATGGCCTTAACTTTTGATTTAAAATGAATATTCCCTAAGCTTTGGGGCTAATAAGGCTTGTTGTTTGTAAATCTGCACAGATTTGGCCTTTTCTCTAGCACTTTATCTCTGATTTTAATCGGAAATCAATGATGTTTTTACCTTCCAAACTCCCTAAGTATCACTCTTCTTAATCTTCAAGTTGCTGGTAAAAAACATGTCGCTGCCTTCGGAAAAACACTTCCTTTAGAACAGAAAGTCTTGTTTGAAGTTCGGTGAGAATGAATTGCCCCTCCTCTCTTATATCAGTGATTTCTAAAATAAAGGGTTATGACTCCCAATTGGGGCCGAGTTGTCTTATTTAGACCAATAAAATAATTTCCAATTAATCCTTTTAGTCTGATGGATAGGCCGACTTGAATTAAGCATGAAATGTAAGTTCTAAACCACCAAACTACCGATGGTGCAAACTCTTCATTTCTGACTTTGAGCCTTAAAAAAATCTGGGCAAGACTATTGGGTGAGTCAACATTATTAATCTCGAGAAGGGGTCGAATTCCACCCCTTAATCAAGATTATATTCCCGACTTCTGCTTAACTTAAACTCCTTCATTTTCATAATCTATTGCCCCTTGGTGAAGACACTACACCATCTCATCGCTCTCTAAAAATTTATCTTTTTAATCTTGGTGTTTCTAGTAAAAAAGAAGTTTCTGCCTTTGGAAAATCAGTACCTTTGGAAGAGGGAAGTCTTGTTTCAAGTTTGGTGAAAGTGAATTGTCCTCTCCTCTCTTATATTGACAATTTCTAAATGAAGGGGAAGGAATCCAATTTGGGCTGACTTATCTTATTTGGGCCAATAAAATCTTTTCCAATTATTCCTTAGAGTCTCATGAATAGGCCGACTTGAATTAAGGGTGAAGTGTAAGTTCTAAGCCACCAAACTATCAAATGTGTGACCTGTTAATTCCCCACCAATCTTATTTTGAGCCTTAACAAATCTGGGCAGAAATCTTGTGTGAGTCGAGATTATGAATCTCAACAAGGGGTCAGATTTTGCCCCTTAGTAACGATTATAATCTTGACTTCTGCTATTAACTTCTTCAATTTCATAATCAAACTTCTCTTGGTGAAGGCGATACACAATCTCATTACCATGGTCATACACTTGTTCGTTTTGGAAATCTTGATTTTCTTTCAATGCCTTGACCTTGATCTTCTTTAAGTGGACTCTTCATGCACTTGGATTTGTCAAAGTGAACTTGGATTTCCAAAGAAATTCAAGTTGATAAATTTTCTTTCACTTGTATTCTTGATCATTTCCTTGCATGACTTGTTCTTTGATATCAGTTGTCATAATTTGATCTTGAGCTTGGATTGGAATCTTCACTCTCAAATTATCTTGCTTGCCTTGAATCGTAGAATTTGTCCTTATAACACCCATTTGTTCTCTCCTTGTTTGAAGTCTTGATCTAGCCACCACCTTTTGTTCTTCATGTTTCTCCTTCTCCAATGATTGCCTTGCAAAAACAAGAGAGGTTGTATTAAGCTCATGAAATGATAAGCATGAATATTAAGGAAATAAAAAAACTTGCATGATATGAAATTGGAATCTAGATAAACTTTAAATCGATCTTTTCCTCTACTAGACCAACTTGATCAAGAATTCACATCAAAGTAAGGAGGCAAAATGCATCTTGATCATGGATTCTCTATCCATATTTCTTTCTTTTGCAAATTCTAAGTTCTGATTTTGATATAGAATGGCCTCAACTTCTAATTTGAAATGAATCTTCTCGAAGTTTTGGGGCTAATAAGGCTTGCTTGTATATCCGTCGAGATTTGGCATTTTCTCTAGCTCTTTACCTCTGATATTTATGGGAAATCAATGATGTTTACCCTCCAAACTCCCTAAAAATCACTCTTTGTAACCTTGGAATTTCTGGTAAAAAAAGAAGTCAATGCCTATGGAAAATCACTACCTTTTGAAGAGATAAGTTTTGTTTCAAGTTTGGCGAAAATGAATTGTCCTCTCCTCTCTTATATCGGCAATTTCTAAAATGAAGGGGATGACTCCAATTTGGGCCAACTTGTCTTATTTTGGCCAATAAAATCGTTTCCAATTAATTTGTTTAGTTTCATGAATAAGAAGACTTGAATTAAGGATGAAGTGTAAGTTCTAAAGTACCAAACTACCAAATCATGCTACCTCTTCATTTGCTGCCAATCTGCTTTTTTTTTTTATTGGTAACATTGTTTTTATTTATACAAATGTTGGGATCACATCTGGGGGACCCCATCCCCATGGTAGAATAATACATTTCTATAATCCAATGAGCAAACATCAATGCCTCATCACATTGTAAATACTAGACAACACATCACAACATACCGAGAAATTTTCCTGTAATCAATCGACAATCCCTTATCGCTCCATAGCAACTTTCTCCTTATCCCTCCAATCCTTATCTCTCCATATCTTCTCCTTATCCCTCTACGGAAATAAACTACCATCACCTTATAACTCCCAACACAAATTACCAGTACTCCATCTCATCAGGCATGACAGTGTTCGGAACAAAGAAAGCCCAACGAAGCGGCTCGAACAATGGAACAAGATGGCGACAGGGAGGCCAGAACAGCATAACACCTCGTGAAATGCGCAAAGCAGGCAGCAACTCGCACGTGGGATGAGTTCAAGACAGCAAGCAAGGAGTTCCGAACACAAGACCTCAATCAACTGAGGCCTGTGACATAACTGTCACGCTATGGGGTGAACCCTCCCGCCAATCTGATTTTGAGCCTTAATAAATCTAGGAAAAAATTTTGGACGAGTCGAGATTATGAATCTCGACAAGGAGTTCTGCCCCTTAGGATTATATTCTTTACTTCTGCTAAATTTAAACTCCTTCAATTTCGTAATTTAACACCCCTTTATCTCAAATTTTCACTCATCTCCATCCAATTACTTGACTGATTTTCACCTTTTAGCCTTCAAGTCTGATCTTCCCACATCAATTAGAGTTGAAATCATGCCTTAGCCAAACCCTACAATAGGGCGGAATTCTTGGGGTGCTCAGGATTTCACCAAGAAAAAGGGTGGAAATATGGAGGGAGTCGGGATTTTGAATCCTCAAACCACATTAGAATCCAACCTCTTCTCAAGATTATTTTATTTTTGAAAGTTGACTTCCCAAGATCATCATTTTGTCACTCTTCGTTCTTTTCATCCTTTCACACTTGAAACTTGCCTCGTAGTCACTTGCAAACCATCTAAACTTGGGCAAAAATCTGGGGTTGTCAAGATTATCAATCCTAAGACACGATAAGATTCCAAGCTTGTGTCAAGATTTTCAATTCGCAAGTTAACTCCCAATTCTTCAATTCAGTATTCTTCAGCTTGGAGGGCGAGCTAATTTATATAAAATATAATATTTTAAGCATAATCCTTTCTTATTATTTAAGTTATATTTTATAGAAAATACTGTCAGGACATTTGATATATGTTTCAGTTTCATAGAAGTTATTTTAAAGATTTTAGATTTTGGGAGCTTTTAAGAACCTCCCACAACTTTCTTTGACCTGCTATTCTAACTCATTTCATCACAAATCCCCTGATTTCAACTCCATATCCTTGGCTAGATTAGTGTAGTTCTTGCTCATATCCTTGAGAGGTTTGACTATTCAGCGAGCCAAAGTTGCCCAAACTCATCTCTTCGACTTGAAGACTTGAAAATTGCTACCAACTACAACCGCTACTCCTACTGCCAAAGCAAAAAGAGGGGTTCCCCATTTGCAATGGGCAATCGTGTGAAAACCTCAGAACAAGTAGAAACTTTTTCAGGATTTCCAACTAATTTCCTAGAGTTAAATATCGTCACCATCAAGGTTGTATTGTCATTACTCTTCTTTATCAAGGAAGTGTCGTCATTACTCTTCCTTCTTTGTTGTGACATTAGTAGTGGGATTTTCTTCTATTGCTTACATTCTTTATCATATTTGAGATTTATAAAATTTCATAAGAGATTTATATCACAAGAATAATAGGATATAACTTCTGCCAAACCATTATAGTTCTTTGAGATTATCAATTCACAAACTTAAGGTTTTATGACTTCCTACATACTAAAATACATAAGACTTTTAAAATACATAAGACTTTTCCAGATGATGAAGTGCAATCAAATACTGGTTTCATTATAGACCTTGACAATACCTGTTTGTCTAAAAGCTTCTAAAATGTTGTTTTGTAGCACAAATTGTTTCTCAACAATGTCAAAATTATTCAATAATCCAGGGTTTATTTTTCCGAACTTGGCTTTAACAAACTATTTTAGCACTCAAGAACTAGTCCAATTAATTGCAAAACCATCATAGGAACTTTATTTCCTGACAAACTTATCATAAATCAGAATAATGATCAATAGTTTCTACAATCATATTTTCAGCCTTAAGGAACGTTATCCTTCCCTCAAAAATCTAAGCAGCACAAGAAAAAATAATGACTGCAAAAATAACAACCAAGCTCACATGAGCTACATTGTGGGACTTTAATATATTGACTTTACTAAAACACAATGAGAAAAACAATATGTAAGATGTCTAACAAGAGATAGAAGATAAACAAACTTCCTTGTAAGTCTTATATTATATAATAGTATCATGCATATATTCACTGAGTTGCAATTATAAACTTGTTGATGAAATTGTAAACCGAGACAATGAAAAATATTGCTTGGCAGTTCTATTTTAAATCTTAACACTCACAGAAGGATAGAAACCAAATTGTTCTAAAGATAAATCATCTAAAATATAGAATAAAAGAAAGAAGAAAGTATACATTGGAAACATTTTGAAATGATTGCCATTAATCACAACACAGTAACAAATAAGACAGGAAAGCTTCTCAAACAACTTTCACTTGAAAAGATACAAACCTACCTGAATAATTATGTAGATATTATGATGGGAGAAACATTGATTAGATATATACATAAAAAGGATTAGCTTCAACAAACAAAAAAGAAATTTTTTCTTAGTTATAAAACATTAAAATTTACTCTAGATCAGAACCTTTCTGTGGGAAACAATAAAAACAGATAATTTACAAAAGGTGGAGAAGGGCTGCCCCAAATATAGAATAGCAAGGGAAGTAATCAAGCACCCTTTTATTTGGCCCTTTGGCCCAGAGCATACAAACTCTGTTTGACTGGTGAAAACACACACACACACACACATATAATTGTTATAAAATGAATTCATCATTATCGGGCTCTTGTCTTTGTAAAGATTATTGTTATCAAGGGCCTTGTAATTATCTAATCTCCGCTGATTGCAAAGTTTACATATCCCATTTGTCATGGTTCAAACTAGTCTGAAATAATAGTTTATCTCTATCAGAGATCCTTGCATTTACAGAAATGAGTCCTAGTATTTTTGTCTTCTTAAGTATTGTTGTTTTGACTATGGTCTTTCTACCTTACGTGGCACTAGAAACATTTTACACTATTTTGATTATAAACTTTCATAGTAGTAGTAAACTGTTAATCTTTAGTAGTGTAATGAATTATGAGACATTTTTTAAACTATAGCTTTATCAGGAATGGTTGGTTAGATTTGTTGTTTATGGATAGTTGGGATGGGTTTTTGATATTGAAAAGGGGATAGGCTGATTTTCTGTTGTTAATTGTTTTTGTTGTTTAGCTGCTGAGCCTCTTGCTTGTAATGTTGGGGCAGCCCGCTTGTTTTGGCTGCTTTTAATATAAAAATATTGATATATAATATTATATCACACTTTATTAATTAATATATTATATTTTTTATTATTATATCAATATTGTAGTTAAAAATAAATTATATTATATTAATTTATTTGTTTATAAATTTGATTATAAACTATTGCTTTTCTTGGTAAATCAAATATTTTAATTCCCTCTTCTCATAAATCTCTAGCAGTTGGCATATGGGTGATGATTAAACAACTTCTAACATTGTTGGGACTTCCATGTATACCTTCCGGGCAATGGCTATGCATGAGAGGAATGGGTCTGAACGTTGGTGCTTGTTGTAAATCCTTGTATAGGCTCGACTCCATGTTTTAGAATAGCGTGAAGTATGCTAGAAGCAAGAGATCTGATAAGTAGAGCAGTTTCACATACCATTACAACTTTGTGCACGAAATTTAACTCCCGTGGTCCTTGCAGTTTCATAAGTGTCGAGTATGATGACGGTGACCACAATATAAGATTAGAAAATTATTGTTGAAAGTTGAAACAACAAATTGTTCTTTAGTAATGCAACGTTAGCATATAAATCAGTACTAGGTGTAGCTAAAGATTCATTGTATTCTTGATGTTGCTTCATAGCTTTCAAGACTGTTTTGATTGCCATTTTTTGATGGAGTTGTAACCAAGGATGGCAACACTATAAACCGTGTACTGATCTTAAAGATCAAGAGAGCTGACCCATTTCTTTTGCCACAACAGCAGGTGATGATTATAATATCGGCGTTTTAGGAGTGGCAACAACATTGAGAACCTCTACCAATTGAATGAGTCGATGGTGAGTCACCTTTTACTCTGGTAGCTAACAATGAACACGTGGCTAGTTGTGCAGATGATACAAGTATCCACCTTTGGAGTGTTAGACCTTCATTTTACTAGGAATATTGTCAAGGCATTTGTGGTGATGGTAGCATCTAGGATTAGCAAGCTAAGTTGTGAAAAGAGGGCTCTCCAAGTGAGGGGTAGAGTATGAGGGGATTTTGTTCTAGCGCTTGATCTTATGATAGTAGGTCCAAGATGATCTTCGATCTAACATTTTTAATCGTATGTGGATCATGTCAAATGATGAGAGTCTCCTAGAACAAGATACCTTCCATGATTTGGATAATGTGAGCAAGGTATGCTACCATGATAAAGGAAGAAGCTAGAGGATATGTTTCAGTTGACTTCCTGAGGATCTTGGTTTAGAGGGAATATAACATGTCGAGATGGTTTCTCTAGTGATCAAGAAACTGTAGAAGTCAGAGGACTATGGTTCATGGGATGGAGTCCCATTTATGAACTTTGGAAGGCCTTTATGTGGACACCTACATCATGATATTCCTGGATAAATGGATACTTGGTAAGCTTGGGTTTCACCAAGAGTGATGTAGACTCCAACCTTGTATTTCATGATGGGTCAAAGCACGTGGAGATCAAATATAACTGTCATAGATACAAAACTTGCCAAAAACTAAGCGAGTTTTAAAAACTCATTGAGTTAAAATACAAAAAAAATAGGGTTAAAATGCAAAAAATGCCACTTTAACTGTGCTAATTGTTATTTGTTGCAGTTTCAAGTTTGTCTAGAGGAGAAAATAGGCTTCCAAATCCCTTGCTAGCTGATTGCAAGCTATTGAGCGCACATTCAAGTTGATTTAAGTCAGATTTCAACCAGTTTTGCAAGAAAAATTTCATTCCCATGTAAGTTTGTTTGTACGCTTTTTAAAAACATTCTATTATTTTTTTGTTGCATATAAATAAAATTCAAATTCATTCCTAAGTAGTTATAAATGATTTTGAATCATTTGAAGACAATTCAGCACTATTTTTTACAAGTTTGTTTTAAAGAATATGTAGTTTTATTTCAAAAAACAAACCCTAGAAGTTTTTGTACTTACTAGTTATTGTTTAACTTGGAGTGATGTCTAAAAATATTCAAACTAATTTGAATAGTTTCTATTTCTAATTTTGTTTAATTATTTTTCTAAACAAATTAATTTGTATTTTAAATATCTATGTAGGGCAATACTTAAGCATTAAATAAGCATGGCAAATTTAGAGAAAGTGTTCATGATCACTAACACAATGCCCAT
Organism: Cupressus sempervirens; assembly: GCA_028749045.1. Classification (NCBI taxonomy): domain Eukaryota; kingdom Viridiplantae; phylum Streptophyta; class Pinopsida; order Cupressales; family Cupressaceae; genus Cupressus; species Cupressus sempervirens. Next base: position 559,995,706 of record CM053783.1, read on the forward strand.
TTAGATATATAGGCACCCGGTCTAAAAATGCAAGAGATAAGGCATGGAGACATACCTATTAAGCTCCAAATGAGCCTAGGAAGGTGATATGCATAAGATGTGAAAGAGTGATTTATGGAGACATAAACCGCCTCAAGTAACACCTTGCAAACATTAGGAAACATGATTCAAATCCTTGTGACAAAGTGGCCAAAGAAATAAAAATATTTATTTATGCCCTACTTGCAGCTGGTGAATAGAAAAAACTGAATAGGTAGAGAGGAAGATTATCCATGAGGGCAGCCACTGTTGAAACTAAAATTGTTCTTATTGATGTTGAAAAACAAGAAGCACTTGAGAAAATAGTGGGCTTTCTTTGTGGCCCACAAATTTGGAAATAGAGTGCCTTTTTTACCGCTTCCACTTCCACTTCCTCTATTAGAGTACCTAGTTCTTCACCACCATCAACATCGATGATAGGCAGTTATTTTGTGCCCAAGCTCATGCTTGGAGCACAACCATCATTAGAAGCCACTGGATGGAACAAGGAGGTGCATGACAAAAGTGATATTTGTTAATGTTGTAGCTTCAATCAGATTGAATTGGCCAAGAGATAATCCTTCTATGGTTATTGGTTAATCATCAATTAGACAAACTCTCATTTATCTACTTATATATCTATGTGTGTGTGTGTGTGTGTGTGTTATTATTGTCTAAATGATTATTAACTTATAAATTACCACAGAGACATGTCTCTTCACGAGACCTGTTTCCTCTATGCATATTTATATACATTCAAATCTGCATTTGGAACACACAGAAAGAATGGAAGTGTTATTACATTTGTAGTGATCCTTAAAACTTAACATGGTATTAGAGCTGGACTGCAAATGTAAGAAAATAGGAAGCATAGGTAGAGAATAGAGAAAATCAGAGACGATATAATATGAAGTGCACAGACTTATTTGTGGAGGAATCAATAAAATACATTATGAATTGTGATGGAATAGAGAATTATCATGTCAAATGGATATACTAGAAGTCAGCGTGGATATATATTAGATATTTTGATATTATCAGTGCTCAAACAATAAATCTTTTACTTTCAAAAACGATTGGGAAAATTCTATCATCCATCATGGGATGTGCAACGATGACTTATAAACATACAGCTGTAGCAATGTAAGATTGGAACTACCAATTGATTTATAAAGAGTGCTGCGACTAGGTATCCAATCAATGATGGATGCGTACATGATTTCTTGAGCATAATTTATGGGCCATGACTGTGATACAATTTTCTTTTATTTCAATTGTGACGCACTTGCATCAATCAGCGGACTCTCTGCCTACGACAAGGTCCATGCTGGGTACTTGTAAGTTTTTGTGATTGCTAAAAATCTGATGTTTTCTAAATAACTTGTGTTTCTCCTTTGTATCTGCACCTCCTTGGCTGGGTAAAGGAAGTTCGGATTGAGCACATTTCATCATATTTTATTAACTTATAAATTACCACAAAGACATGTCTCTTCACGAGACATGTTTCCTCTATGCATATTTATATACATTCAAATCTGCATTTGGAACACACAGAAAGAATGGAAGTGTTATTACATTTGTAGTGATCCTTAAACCTTAACATGGTATCAGAGCTGGACTGCAAATGTAAGAAAACAAGAAGCATAGGTAGAGAATAGAGAAAATTAGAGACGATATAATATGAAATGCACAAACTTATTTGTGGAGGAATCAATAAAAAAAATTATGAATTGTGATGGAATAGAGAATTATCATGTCAAATAGATATACTAGAAGTCAGCGTGGATATATATTAGATATTTTGATAGTGTCAGTGCTCAAACAATAAATCTTTTCAAAGACGATTGGGAAAATTTTATCATCCATCATGGGATGTGCAACGATGACTTATAAACATACAGCTGTAGCAATGTAAGATTGGAACTACCAATTGATTTATAAAGAGTGCTGCAACTAGGTATCCAATCAATGATGGATGTGTACATGATTTCTTGAGCATAATTTATGGGCCATGACTTTGATACAATTTTCTTTTATTTCAATTGTGACGGACTTGCATCAATCAGCAAACTCTCTGCCTACGACAACGTCCATGCTGGGTGCTTGAAAGTTTTTGTGATTGCTAAAAATCTGATGTTTTCTAAATAACTTGTCTCTCCTTTGTATCTACACCTACTTGGCCGGGTAAAGGAAGTCCGGATTGAGCACATTTCATCATATTCAATCAATGCTTAGTGTTGATAAGGAAGTCGTGACCTTATAAAACATTACATTTGGAGCTTTCAATGACAATATTGTTGGAACACCTTTCCCTACATACCTAGACATATAGTTGGAAGATTATCTTCATGTATGTGTTCGGGTAATTTTAAGACTTCTTATTATCACAAAGGAGAATCTACAAGTCGACCACATAAATCAAGACTTATTAGTGATGAACGGAAGGATCAATAATCCACAGCCATTATCAATGATTCTTGAAACAAATATCAATGATACACAAAATTGTTTGAAAGTAACTATTGGAAAGACATAGCTATCAAAAGAATGGAGGACAACAACACTGTCATGTAGAGGAGTCAATATTACCCAGGAAAGAAATGAAATGAGAGAAAATTTCAAACGGTGTGAGGATACAATGGAGGCGGATTATAGTAATAATCCAAATTTAGACAATAATGCAGTGGAAGAGATCTTGAGACACCTCTTCTACTATCCTTGTGTTAGCACCCAATTTGAACATGGTTTTAAAACTTCAAGTGTAGAGTTTCTGAACCATTTCGAACTTCAGTTCGAAGTAGTTCAAAGTGGTTCGATGGTTCAAATCAGTTCAACATGCAGATTCAGAATCTCAAACTCAAAACTATCAACTCCATTGATTCATAGCAGAAGTGTTCAAAGAAAAGTTATCAAAAGTGCAGGTTCAATGATCTATTCTGAGAGGTTCATTCAAAGGTTCAGTGGTTCAAACGACCTGTCCTGCAGGTTCAACACAAGCAAATTTCATAATGTCCCAAAGGTTCAGAGTATAATGATTCAAATGCTCATATTCAATGCTAAGATCCAAAGCTCAGGGATTGAAGATATGAGTCAATTCGAGAGTAGAGGTCTGACAAGTTCACAGTTTAAGATGCACGTTCAAGAGTTCATTCAGACCCCAAGTTCATAGTATGGATTGATGATTCATTAATTAAGAATGTATAACATTCATAAGTGCAGAGCTTTGGAACTTGAGCATTTAAGATTTTTCAAAGTACAGACCGGCTGACTTAGGAAGGTTTAGGATCCACTTTCAGTCCATTTCCAGAAGCTAATTTGGATTTTGAGGTTCCTTTCAGAATTTCAAAAATTCAATAGTCTAGGTGGCTCGACAGTTTCAGAGTTCTATTATGCACTTCAAGTCCACAGTTTGAGCAGTTTGATAGATTGTTGACAAGCACCTCTTCACCATGGAGCCTTTTCACCTATCCTCTATCACGAGCACATGGGGGGATATAGAAGTTGCCACCAAAATGTTTGACTATTATCGCATGCCAGCTGACTGATTGGAGATACCTGAATTTAATGCCTCATATGCATGTTGCACCAGTATTCCCATAGCACCCGAGTTGAAGACATACTCAGTCCAAGTAAATAATGATGATATTAAACTATGATCCAAGTCGTATATCACATAGGGAAATTGAAAACCCGAAAGTTCATTCTCGATGGAAATGGAGATGGAAGTGGGATTGAAAATCAAAGAAACAGATGGATCCATTTGTTTGATAAGACATGGGTGCTGCCCCCACTGTCTCAGCCACCTTTATAATGAAGATATAGCTGACATTATCATGACACATGTTAATCAAAGAAATATGGGAAGAGTATTGGCGGCATCAAATATTGTTGGAAAATATCGATAGTAGCAAGTATTTGACGGTTCAATCCCGTGTGAGTTTCGCTCATTCAGCAAAATCTTGTTTGAGAGGTATATATTGAATCATCACAATAACAGTTTGGACCCGCACGCAGATATAAACCACCTCATGTGGTCTTCATTTCTTTGAAAGATCAATGTTCTGTCACCAAAGTCCGAGTTCTGCCTGCGGGTTTCTCCCATAACACCGACTTTTCGCCATAGGAATATTGGAAAGGATTTGAGTTATTGAAAGAGGAGCAACATCCATATCGAAGCAACTCTTGGGACCTGATATGCAGTGTAACTATGATCAACTACTTGCCAAGCCACGAAATAAGCCCGATACCATATTTCATTAGCACCAAGATTTGGCTTACTGGCCAATAACAGAAGATACTAGGACTGCATCATTTTAGCTTGCCATTGACAACTTCACAGTTGATAATGGGCGTCTGCATTTTGTTCCAGACTCACATTTCGAACCAGAATTAAGAGACCATAATACTCTTCAGGGTGATCGTGATAAATCCCATACAATTCCAGCTAAACTTTTTGAGGAAGACAAACCCAAGGTCGCAGAATTAAAACGTGGGATGCTACTGTGCATCACGAACCAGTATTACATAAATCAGGTGGCAACTACAACAATTCTAATTAGAGAAGAGAAAAGATATTATAATGCTTTAATAAACATTATATTATCTCTGTTTGGTAATATTACTCAAAGATCAAATAAAAACGGAAACCCGAGAGATGTGATAAGAAGAAAAGTATGATGTCAGTAAATAATGACATGTGGAGCCCCCTTTTTAAGTAAGGGTTATTTCTTAACGGAATGCAAACCCAAAGGAAACTTTTCATTCCAAATAAAAGAAGCTTAATGTAACGATTTAAAGAAGATCATGATAGATGTTTAATGATCAATTAAACATTAGGGACATATGCAAGAATCGGGGGAAAAGAGGTATATGGAAAGACACGGGACTAAACAGAAAAGGGGTGGTAGAAAATCTTTCAAGAATCAGTTATTGGAAACGACTGAGAAACTAACAGAAGGAGGAATAAATAAGTGAACAGCAGAGTAATCAAGGGTTCCATTCTTCCTGCTTCCAACTATAGACTTTGTGCTCTAGAAGGGAAGGAGATTCTGCAAAACTGTTCTATTTTTCTTGAGAGGCTGTGAGAGGCAGAGCATGGGCTTTTTCCTTCTTTTCTTTTTCAGAACTGTGTGCCTGAGATAGAAATAGGATTTTGATAGTTGATGTAATATTGTGAAAGGAGTTTCTATCTTTCTTGAAATAGCGGTTTGTTTGTAATGTGCACAAGATATTTTGTGATCTTTTGCAGTCAGGGAAGGGAGACTGAGGGTTAAGTATATCAGAACCTTGATTATGGTGTATTTTCCTTCCACTGATTATGAACTTTGTGTCATTTTCAGTTTTCTCTAAATTACATTTCAATATCATTGTTTTCTTGTTACATCCTCAGTTCAAACATCTTTAAAGGCTCTGAGTTTTATTTCTCTCAAGAGAATGGAAGATATATTTTATTTCATTACACAATGCAATGTCCAGCAAATGAACTTTGTGTCACTTGTTGTTCTTTGCTTTCTTTCTATGCAGTAATATAAGTTTACGCATCTACGCTGTATTTACAAGTAGATGTTTGATATCCTTTTATGCTTTCTGGTAAAAGCATTCACATTTGATTCATTGAATATTTCATACGGGGAGCTGTACCCGGTAAAATTCAAAGAAAGGTTATCAACCCCGTGATAACCTATCCAACTATTGGTGTTAGCTTGTCCTTCCACTTGGGCATTCAGGGTCAGATTTACATGTATTTCCTCAAGGGACAATCTGTTCACTAACACCTTGATTAGGGCAAAGGTGAACCCAACAACTCATCGGAGCCAAAGCTCGTAGCAACAACACTGTTAACCCCAGTCCATGGTGCATAGAAGGCCACAAAACTTGTACCTCATCTACTTCTATTGGTACAATGTAGTAAATGCCAATTTAACTAGTTATGTCTCTAGAAGGGCATCAGGCATGGCTTCGGGCGCACATGTAGCAATGCATATGGTCTGTGAGTAAAACAAGTATCTGTAATCAAATACTTTGATGGGCATGGACTAGATAGTGGTCCATGGTGTTGACATCATGTCATTCTCTCTTAGAAAATTCTCAGTGTCTTTCTACGTAGACCCTATTGTCATGGTCTTGTTTATTGCAGTTCAAAAGGGCATTTTTCATTGCATACACCAACGACAACAACAATCCTGATTAATCTAGTCTTTCAAATGAGGCGCCATGGACCATGACTGTGGATGCCAACACAATGGACAGGAGTTTCATTGTAATTGTTCAATTAGGTAACAAGAGTGTCTTCAACAGATGTGAGATTACTAGCATTAAATTGATCATCATTTTTGGCATGGTAAGAATCTGATTATCATCAAATATAACTTCCTATTACATACTGGAGGGTATCGTTTCAAGGAAGTTGAATAGTCATAACTACCAGAAAGGTGATTTAGATAAGTATGAAGTGTTTATGAGGTAACAATTAAATAATTATGGTAACATCCATCCAATAAACGATGACAAATGATCTATAATAAAAAAGGGCAACTATTGGCATAATAATTGTTATCATGAAGAGGGCTGATTATAAAATCAAGATGATGCAATCAATTCAATATGACAAGGTACATAAGGGAGATCAAACAGATTCCCTCAAGCAGATTAGATTATTTAATAAATAAATATGTTTCCCTTATGAAGCACTCGATAAGAGTACAACAAGTTGCCATCACAAATCAATGGTGCAAGCATTTCATAGCACTTATCAGAAATATCATCGTCAGTAGAAGCATAAGAAGTTATTGATATATTTGTTAACAATATATTGATATTCTTGCAAGAAAAGAATGTTGGTACTTTACACATGCTGGCAAATATTGTGCAGACTCAATCTTATGACAATAGCTCCAAATAAGCTGTGATCTAGAATTCATTAGTCATCTAATGATCAGGTAAAGTGTAATAACCCTCCTCAAATCTGCTCTCAAAAAATGCTGATGAAAGCTCAAGGAATTTCATCAAACAATTCACATGCAAGGGACGTATGACTGATATAGTATTTCAGCTGGCTTCAAATGACTTTTTCTTCAATTCGCATCAATGAGAATCTTGTGCTAGAAGACTACAATGGACTACACAATGACCTAACATGAGTGTGCTACTAATTTTGACAATATTAAGTGCATATATATGATATAAGCATGAGAAATGAACACTTACAGCCAACTGGCATTTTTACAAACAGTTGGTATGCAAACTAAGTAGCTGATAAATAATGATATTAAATTGCTTAAATGACACCAGCAACTATTATCTTCTTAATTGCAATGAAAATTACAATGCTCATGAAATATGGCCAAGACTTTGGCATTTACATGGATTACAAAATGATAATGCTGGTATAATGCACACTTACAGCTGAAAGCTTATAACACCCTAAAAGGCTATACTAACAAAAGAACCTGGTTGTAGATCGTTGTGATAATTTCCTTCAATGCTGCCCTTTCTGCTTTGCTTTTTTGGTTCTTCTTTTTCGGACTGCTCTTTCGTATCCGCTTTTTCAGCCTGCTTTTTCGGTTCCGCTTTTTCGGACTGCTTTTTCGTATCCGCTTTTTCGGATTGCTACTATGTTGAATCTCAAGACCATATCTTTCAATGGCGTCAAGATTTTCAGCTTGAAGGGATTTCGTCCTTCAAACTATTGAGATATAATCTCCAGAAAATTCCCCAATTTCTTTGATATTTCCAAGCATACTTAAAAGAAGCTCTTCCATTTCTTTCATAGTGTTCTCACAAGGGCTCCATCATTCGTTTTCTCAATGTGGGATAAAACATAACTCCCTTTATGTAACTTATGTCTCCAATGTGTTATAAAATAAAGGGGACTCTTTTAATTTAAATATTTCCCACAAACTATAGTCTATGCATTAATAAAAATAAATATTAAATTTAACTTTATAAAATAGCTTTATCAATGCATAACAAATCTTATCAATGATAAACAAGTCTTCTTGTCGATTTTAAACAATTACCATCGACATACCGTTGCCCCTGGATGTTCGACCATGTCCAAGATGACTTACTATAAATAGTAAGTATGCCCAAAGTTGCCTCAAAACCCCTCAGAAAGACTTGCAACTGAAACTATCTAGGCCAAATGGCCTCTAAGTCCCTTTAATGTTTTGGTTAGCCTACGGGACCATGGGGAAATAGGCTAACAACAACATCATGCTATGAATGCTAAAAAAGGGACATTACATAAAGTGAGGCTCTTGAAGCAAATATTTTTGATGATTGAGATTATGAGTATTCTTCTATATGAAGAGTTTGACACTTAATCAAAAGAAACCTTGTACAAGGAGGTCAAGAGATTGATATCAGATTTAGAGGGAGTCTGACAAACAACCTTGGATGAAAACGTCTAGGGGTTGATATCTACTTAATGAGTTCTTCTCTATGATTGTAATGCATTCTTCTTTGTGAAGTTTGGGGTAAAAACCCCTTGTTCCATCGTCTAGGAGCAGCTATGGTGAGTTACTAAATGATTTTGTTGAAAAACATTATGAAAGGTGACGATCCTTCATCAATATTTGATTATGGTCGTTGTTGTGAGGTGACGATCTTAACAATGGCTTGACCTACTATCATGATGGACTACATTAAGTTGTTGTCTTGTAGATCATGATAACTTACTTGTTGTGATGGACTACATTAAGTTGTTGTCCTGGAGATCATGACAATCTAATTGCAATTCATGATGAACTACATTCAGTTGTTGTCCTTGAGATCAGATAATGCCTATCCTACTCTAGGATATGATACAAAGAAAATATTTTCTTGGTAGGCGTCATGGACATCATGCGAGTGCATATACCAAGAGAATATAGGTATGATGAATATCATATGATTGATATTTTTTGTTGAATCATACTTTGGATGATATCGAAAGATAACATCTAATTTGATGGATATATGTTGATATCCTTAAATGTATCATTCCAAAAATATCATATTGAGATTATACATCTCTATATGCTTGAAAGCTTAATGTGTTCTATAACAATCCTCCCTAGCTAAGAGGGAGTTTTAATGTTGTAGCTTCAGTCGGATTGAATAGATCTAGAGATAATCCTTCTATAATAATTGGTTAATCATCAATTAGACAAACTCTCATATATCTACTTATATATAAATATATACATGTATTATATATATATATATATATAAAATTATAATTTATATGTTTATATATTATTGTTATTATTGTCTAAATGATTATTAGCTTCAACATTACCATAGAGACATGTCTCCTCTATGCATATTTATATACATTCAAATATGCATTTGGAACACACGGAAATAATGGAAGTGTTATTACATTTGTAGTGATCCTTATACCTTAACAATGTTGAATGTGCAGAAATTTGGTTTTTCAACAATATCCCAATGAGTGTGGTTGATAGTCCCCATTGGTCGAATTTGGTGACTACAATGACAGTTTTGGAAAAAAATGGTACAACGCCCCTCCTTGTAAGAATTTGAGTGGAAGGTTAGTAAACAATCGAAATCCACTTGAGTTCATTTTCATATTTTAATTGTTATTTCATTTTATTAAATCAAGATTGTTTACTAAGACTTAATTTCACTTTGATTTTGCAAGTTGCTTGTCAATGCAATTGATAGGGCAAGAGCAGTGGACAAAAAAAGAGTGGAAGAAATATGGCTGCACCATTCTATCTTATGGGTGGACAGATGGGAAGAATATTACCATTACTAATTTTTTGGTTGCTTGCAAAGATGTAGTGTTTTTGAAATATGTTGATGCATCCAATAAGGTTAGAGATGCACACACATTGGCATTAATGTTGGAGAATGTTGTAATGAAGGTGGGAGTAGAGAATGTCGTGCAAATCATCATGGATAATGCGATAACATATGTGGCAGTGAGTAATTTTAATTTATTATGTTGCATATAAATAATGAATTTGATTATCTGATATTATTTAATTTAAATTTGAAGTAAAATATGGAATGTTGGAAACTAATTATTGAATTCTTACTAATATGCCAAGTAGAATCTTTCAAGAGGGGCACCCTACTCTTTTTTGGTCACCTTGTGCAGCATATGTCCTTAACCTTCTTTTGGAGGACATAGGAAAACTTGATTGAGTGAGTCCATTTGTGGAAGATGCAAGGTAAAACACCGAGTATATCTATAATCACCCTTGGTTTCTAAATTTAATGAGATTCTTCACTAAAGGGAGAGATTTGATGAGACCTACTATCACAAGGTTTGCAACAGTTTTCTTGACTTTGCAAAAGTATTATCAAAACAATATCTCCTTCAAAACAAATGTTTGCGAGTCTAAAATGGCTTGAGTCACCTTACTTAAAGAAGTCTAAAGAAGAGGTTGTGGCATGCATATCTTTGACAAAAAATAATTGGACAAGGCTATTGAGATTGTGAAGGTAATTTCAAAACATTAATTTTTTAATTATTCTTGATTCAAGTCTCTCATTGTTAATCTGTAACTTGCTATGTTAGTAACTTCATTAATTAATCTTCTTGTAAACTAATTTGTATTTTTCAAATTTCATTGTAGATGTTTGAGCCCCTAGTTAAAGTTTTGTAGTTATTTGATGGGGAACAAATCCCAATGGGATATCTTTATGAGGCCATGGATAGGGCCAAAGAGCTTGTTAGAGATTAGTACAATGGGGACAGACTCAAATTTGATCCCATTTAAGAAACAATGAATAGGAGGTGGAATAATATGCTCCACCAACCCATTCATGCAACAGGCTACTTCCTCAACCTCTATTTCTGGTACTATAATTCTTCTTCAGATTTTACTGACTTCATTTTACTTTTTTTTTTTGTTGTGTACGAAGACTTGATTTCACTTTCTATTTGTTTTAGGCATGATAAATCATTTTCAAATCCTAATGGAGAGGTCATGTAAGGCCTCTCTATATGCATTGAGAGGATGATATCTGATGTTCCACAGAGAGACCTTGTTGTGAACGAACAAGGTATCTATGTGAAATCAAAGGTAAATTTGTTCTCTTCTAAGCTAGCAAAGAGAGCAAGAGGCACTCAAACCCAAGGTAAACCATAAAAGTTTAAAACATTTGCAATTTTGCCATTTGATAAGTTATGTTTTCTCTTTTCTCATTGTTTTATAACTTATTAATAATTTATTTTGCAGATGCCTAGTGGCAAAGTTGGGGTGGCAATACCCCCAATTCAAAGTTAGAATCTTGTGCCAATCTTGTAACTCATCCCATTGTGAGCATAATTGGAGCTTATTTGAGTACATCCACACAAAGAAGAGAAATAAATTGACTAAAAAACACCTCAGTGACCTTAATTATGTGCAATATAATCTTAAGTTGCATAGGATGCAGTACCTAGTCCACTTGATTTGGACGATATAGATCATTATTCTGATTGGACAACACAAAACCAGGTTCCATTGTTTTCAAAGGATAACATCGCTGATTTGGAGAGGTAGGCCATAGAGAGAGGGGGGGGGAGGATTGGATTTCACATTGGATGACACTAAGGAGGAGAATGTGTTAGATGAGGAGTCAATATCAGTGCCAGAGGTAGATGGAGATAGATCTTGGATGGAGAGCGAGGAAGAACAGACCACTCAATCACGTCCAGTGCAAGGTTCCTCTTCTAGAACTAGAGCCTCTCCTTTTTATACCAGTAGAGATGGAAAGAGGAAGATGTGATTGTAATGATGTATTTACTTCTAGTTTGATAAAAACTATTTACTATTTTGCTTCCCATCGTCAACATTTTGCATGAGAAGTGATTTTTTACCACTTTGCATTTATATATATCTAAAGTTTGCTTGTTTCTTTTGTGTTCTCATTAATTAACTCATTGGATGCATCTTTTCATTGAGTTTTGCAAAAGAAATATTTTTAATTAAATTTAAGTTGTTTTTTATGTTCCCAAGTTGTTTCCTAAGTTTTTTTTAAATACTCACCGAATTTTTCTCGAGTTGTTTTTTGGCTTGGCAAGTTTTGACTAAGAGACTATTCCATCTATGATGTTTGTATTAGAGACATGGTAATAGAATTCTATTCAGTTGAGGTAAATTAGTACTGATGATCAAATTATTCATATTCTCACCGAGCACCTTGCCAGAGCGAAGTTGTGCATTTTCGAGACAAACTTGAAATTGTGGAAAGTGAAGCCCTTATTGAGAGGGAATCTCAACATTAATGATTTCTTGAAATGTACTATAATGCATTCTTCTCTGTAAGGGAGAAGTTTGAGGTACAAGCCCTTGTTAATGCATTCTTCTTTGTGAGGGAGAAGTTTGAGGTGCAACCCCTTGTTAATGCATTCTTCTCAGTGAGTGAGAAGTTTAAGGTGAAAGCCTTTGTTCTACCCTCTGGAAGTAGCCATGGTGGATCCATCCTCTAGGAGTAGTCGTGATGGATATTAGGCAACTTAGCACTGGGTTTATTCACCCTCTAAGAGTTGTGATGTCCCCAATTTTAATGTAATAATTAATTAATTGGTCCTAGAAATTAAATTCAATAATAAAGGACATATGATTAGTTAGTAGATACAGGACTCAAATTAATTAAGTAATAAAAATAAATAATATTATTAGCCTAATAAAAATCTCTAGATTCTTCTTGGAGGCCTTTATAAGGAGATAGTTAGGCATTGTAATGGAATAGATTGGATATGACTCTTCTTTATATTTCCGGAGGCTGAAGGCTAAGGAAGTTAGTGCGCACTTTCGAAGGTGGATGACCCTCCCTATTCTACTTGTCACAGTTTCGGTGGTGCACTACCACCCTATTCTATTGTTGGACGTATTGCTCGGATATCTCACCGTGTATACCAGATGTGCTAATCGTCGTCATTTGGCAACTGCTCTATATCTTCTCGAATAGTGCCTGATGCCTATGTAACCTTGAAGTGTCGTTATTAATGGATCTACAAATATTAGTTGTGTTGCCTTCATTTGACGATCATCCCTAGAGTCTTATGTGTGTTGGCAAATATCACCATTATTGTTTGCAACTATAAAATATTGTTCGGTGAAACTATTATCTTATTTGGCATCCATCTTGTTGTTGCTCATATTATTTGGAGTGTATTCAATAGCAATGTTCTTCAATTTGATAGGTGTTGACTAATCCTTGGCAGTAAGGACAATACACAAGCTAGCTCGTGTGTCAACATACCGTATAACCTATTGCTATCTCGTATGACATCTCTCCTATCTACCTATTGGTCTGTACTCCCGCCTTGCTATCTGTACAATAGTCTACTCTCACTACACGCCAAAGTCATTCCAGTCATACATACCCCTTCAACTTCATTGTACACACTTTAATTTTCCATACACCTTGCCTTCCCTTCATCTGTATGACAGCGAAATTCACTCCCATAATTTACCATACAACATATAAGATATTACTGTACAGTCATCCTATCTGCCACCATACAGTCTAAGAGGTAGCTCCGTACAACAATTCCCTCTCCAATCTACATGCCCTGTGTGTCATTGATCTTCGTACTGTTCTAGTTTGCATACCCTCGGGGCTGAAATAGAGATATTTGGAATTTTTGCCTGCTCTTGCCATAATGGAACATTACAAGAGTAGCTATAGTGAATGTCATGATGAGATGAAAACATCATGTTGAGTGATTCCATGATGAGCACTTTTGTTCATTTGCATTTCCATTAATGGGAGTAGCCATGGTTGATATCACTACATAACTTAGATATCAAGAAGGATTCCTCCCTAGCTAAGAGGGACTGTTATGTTATTATAGTTATGGTCAGATCCTTCAGGCCAACATAGATAACATAAATGTCTTATAGGCTTATTGGCCTTAGACCTTTATATGGGCCAGTTCATTAATATAATTATAAAATTAATTATATAAGACAAAAAAAATTTGATAGGTAAAAGGCCATGAGGCCCAAGATTGTGTTTAGATTTTAAAAAACCATCTCAATTGGGCACCAAAGATCAAAGATGGATAAGTATCCTTAGAGTATCCCTTACATAAATCTCAAAGTAATTTAAATAGTTTTAATGCGTGTTTTTTACTTCCGAATTTATAATTTTTCTCTTGATACTTCCTTGTGAATATAACTAGAAAATTAAACTTGGCTACGATCAAGTTGTTAGAATGAAAAGAAGTATGCTTCATAATAAAAAATGAAACTTAACTCCTATTAACTTTAAAAATCAAATACTATATAAGGAAAAGTTTTGAATAACCGAAAATGTCACTTATTAACATTAAACTTCCATGATATCAACTGAATTTAACATGTTTATTTTGACAGTAAAACTTTAAACCAATTTCGCTTCAAGAAAAAGTATCTAACCTATACTTAAATCATATTAGCTTGTCTTATTAGAATCTCTTCTCCATTTGCTCTTTTGTTAGTGAGATTATCTACTTCTCTATTAGCTTCCCTATAAATATATTTTATGATTGTTTCTTCGAGTTGATCAACGATGGCTAAGACATATTCAAGTTTAGAATTAAGGATCTAGTCCGGGGTCTCTCTTTTTCTTAACACATGTAGGATAGTTTGTGAGTCTCCTTTGATAACTAATTTATTAATACCTATCTCTCTACTTAGAGTTAAGCCTTCTATCAGGGCCTCTAATTCAGCTAAGTTATTAGACATTACTCCCAAAGATTTGGTGTATTTAGTTAGGCATGAACTGTTATCCGAACAAATAATGCATCCTAAGCCTATTGGTCCTGGATTACCTCTAGAGGCCCCATTAAAGTTTAACTTTGACCATCTTGCAAGAAGGTTCCCATATACATTTTTCCTAGCGTTCTTGTTGGATTTTGAGTATATCATTAGTGGATTAATTGGTTTAAACCAAATTTTATGCATCTCTGCATCCCAATCTGAAAAGGAACATTCCTCCTTATATGAGTTATTGAGATTATTGTTAGCTACCTCAATAATACAAACCTCCAGTTTATTAAAAAAGGATGTTAGATCTATCTTTTCATTATAGAAAAGTCTTCTATTCCTTTCTTTCCATAATTCTCATACGAGTATGGAAGGGGATATTTTCCATATATTACTATAAACCTTAGAACCATATTTCGACCAACTTTTTAAAAAATTTAATAGGTTATCAAGGAATGTGATTTGCCAATTTAATTTCTCACATAACCAATACCAAGAATTCTTAGCAAAGGGATAGTCATAAAGAAAGTATTCAATGTTTCAAATTCTTTTTCACAAAGTGGGCATCTAGATGGTCCTTCAAAACCCATCTTGGTGAACCTATCTGCTGTTAGAATTCTCTTTTGAAGAGCAGCCCTAAGGAAGATACCTGTTTTTGGAAGACATGCCAAATCCTGACATAGATTTAGAGGGGTGTCAATCTTGTCCCATTGGTGAGAATTTACTATCTTTTCATACCCTAGTTTAACTTTATAATTTCCGTCTTTCGAGGTTCCCCAAATTAATTTATCTTTCCTATCTTTATGATCTTCCTTCCTACTTTTTAAAAATTGATTTAAAATGTATTTTTCCTCTGTTGAAAGTGGAGTTTGACCTAGGATTTTCCATTGCCACCCTCCATATTGATTATCATTAATTTTAATTTTATAATCACTCACATTCTTACTCCATTGAGGTGAAAGATTGTTTTTTATTTTTATAGATAGATTTGCACTATCTGGAGAAGGGAGCCCATCCAATGAGTTTTTCCTAAAATAAAAATATGAGAGAAATAATTAATTGTATGAGACATTTATATAATTAATGGGGTAATCCTTGAAGAGTGGTGATCCTTGGTGAAAGGACGCCATCAGTAGGTATGGTTGGCAAAAACATTGTAAGTCACTATGATCACAACTTACAAAATTGTGACTTCAAGCAAAGTCTCATGACATTTATGCAATGAGCCTTCATTAAGATAAAAATCTAATATATATAGTCATACATTTAATCATTTAAGATGTTAATTCATAATAAAACTCTATCTTTCTTAAATAAACAATATTTATCTATTTATAATAATATTAGATATATTATCAAAAATGAATATTGTTCAAAATATGAAATGTGTATTATGCATGGAGGTAGAGGAGAATGTTGATCACCTCTTTGTTCAGTGTAAAATGGCATATCAATGCTGGATCTTTGTCCTTCAAAAATTAAATTTCAGTATGCCCCTTCCAAACACTTTATGGGATATGTTCCAAGATTGGCCAAGTCCGATTAACCACTCTTACTATTCGTGTATTTTGAAGTGTATCCTAGCAACTATTATTTAGGCAATTTGGTGGGAGAGGAATAAAAGGATTTTTTTAAATCAACCTTCGACATTGGAAACTGTGCTGTCAGCATTAGAAGTTGCAGTGAAGGAAGTTGTGGTAGCCTATATCAAAAGAACTTCTGAACATCTTATTGTTATAGGTTGGGATATTGCTTTGGCTAATAGATGGATTTCTTTGCCTTCTCCATCTTATCAATTCATTACATCTAGTGGTCCTCGTGAGAAAGTTAATAGAAAGTTTGTGAAATGGATTCCCCCTGCAAGAGGAGATTGCAAGTTAAATTTTGATGGCTGCTCGAGAGGCAATCCTGGTGAATCGGGAGCTAGAGTGTGTATAAGAGATCATAATGGGCAAGTGTTAGGTATGTTGGCTCAAAAATTGCCGGTTGGTATAAACAACAAAGCTAGAGCCATTGCACTCCTTGGTTTAGAACTAGCACTTCAGCTAAACATAGTTAATATTCACATTGAGGGGGATTCTTCAGTGGTTATCAATTCATGTGTAAAGAAAAAATCAAAGAACTGGAAGTTTGGTTATATTCTGGAAAAAGCTTGGACAATGATTGATAAATTTAAAGGGGTGTCCTTCTCTCATACCCTCAGGGAGGGAAACTAGGTCCCAGATAATTTATCCAATATTGGTTGTGACTTGAAGACTAATGAGGCAAGTATTATAGAGTTTATTCTTGCCAACTTTCCCACTTTATTTACCTTAATTCAGCAAGAGCAAACCTTTTAATACTAGCTTGATCCCTTTATCATTTTATGATGGTTGCACAAAAAGTATAAGTTCGGGTTCAGTATTGATTGAGTTACTCTTGGCTTAATGTTTACCGAGTTCAGTATTGACCGAGTTACTCTGGGATTAATGTTTACCGAGTTCAGAATTGACCGAGTTACTCTTGGCTTAGTGTTTACCAAGTTCAGTATTGACTAAGTTCACTAAGTTCGAGTTCATTATTGACCGAGTCACCCTTGGCTTAATGCTTACTGACCAAGCTCGAGTTTACTATTGACCGAGTTACTTGAGGCTTACCGAGTTATTCAGTTTACTGATTACTGAGTTCCCCCAGGCAGGGTATTGACCGACTTCCAACCAAGTGTTTGCCGAGTTAACAAGGAAGTGGCTCGTGCCGAGCTATTTGATCATAGTTCTCACTGAGTGCTCACGGGTATACTGTCCGACCTATTTGATCTTGTTGAGTGATTTGGGTCCATGTGGTGGTATGGTGTCCAAGTTTGTGAAGGTCTTAAAGAGGAATTGTAGTGGCACGGAGCTGCTTTGATGTTCGAGGAGGTTCACATGTGTGAGATTATGGTGAAGTCATACTAAATCTTTCTGCACTGCTCAGTATCATTTTTTGTTTTCGTCACTTGAGTACCTTGTGTGGTTTTACATTTGGCAAGATCAAATCTGCATTTAAGTCAAAAGCGTGTCTCAAGTTGATTAAGGATGACATTAATAGATGGTAATAAAGTTTTTTTCCATTCCAGTACATACGGATGCAGAATATTCGTTCCTTATTCAATTTTGGGGTTGTCAATCTTGTTCTTCGCTCTATATAGTTGCAATTGGGCTTTGATGTAATGGCACCTTATTTATTACTCACATGGGAGCAGGTGTGTCATACCTTTTGAGTGTTTGGTGGGGATTTTATAGGCGATCAATGGATTTCTTTTTATGACTCCTTCCCTACTCCCTTTGCTTGCCTTCTCAATTTCCAGAATGTTGTTTTCATTGGATGCTTGTGTGAAATGTGAGTCTTGTCATCAGTATCATAGAAGCATCCTACCCAAAAATTACAGAATTTTTCTTCAACCGGTGGTAGATGAAGATGCACTCTCTCATCCCTTGGATGATGAGATGTTGGATATTATGTTCATTTTGCTTTCTTCTTCCACCTGTCGTGCGATTTGGAATGTCATTGGGGAGGACTTCTTTGCAACTTCTAGACAAGTATTATATCCTTCATATTTGGTCTCTATTTTTCTATCTAATTCTATGGATCTTCTTCAGTCAACATCGAGACTGGAATCATTGCTTACAAGGTGGTCAGACCAGAGTTTTGGGCTCAAAATAAACTAAAGCGAGCTATGCAAAGTTATGATTTGTAGTCCAGAAATGCCTTGGTGGGAGGATTGTTTTTAAGGACCATGCTCATGCAAAAACATGAAGTTTTGGTGACTTTCGAGGCATTACAAAAGGCATGTGAAAAGCACAACTCACGGCTCTTGACCAAGACCGTGCAAGTCACAGCAAAAGCTCTGGGTTTTCAGATGTCTGAAGGTGTGAAGAAAATTGGTTTTGCACTGCTTGACATCTTGGGTCTTCCAATTTCTGATGCACATGCAATATCTGCTCATAAGAAGATGCCTCTGGCTCCCTCAATTCAGTTGTTTCATGAAACTAGTGACTGGTCGGTTCCTGCTCTAAGTGATGTTGGCTCGGGACACCTTGTCCAAAAACCCCATTTGGATCATCTCAAACCAACAATCTGGGGGGGTATTTCTCATGTTGCTATTGAAGGCTCGAGCTCAGGATGGGAGGTGGCTCCACTACCATGCTCTGATTTTGGTCGGGGTCACTCCGTATAAACTGGTTTGACGTCCACTTCTACAAAGGGTGTCGAGGACATGGAAGAAAAATAGTTAATTGGCATTCTTCTGTTTTTTGGACTATTCTTCTAAACTTCAGGCATGTTTTGTAAAAGGTTTGAAAATTTTGTTTGTATTGAGCCCCTTATGCATGTTGTTTTGATACGCTCGAAAATGCAAAATTTGATAAAGTTTGAATTTTGGCGAAATTATGTTTTTTTCCATCGATAAACTATGATTGTCAATATCAATGCTTGTAATTTGTACATACTGCGATGATGTTGGGTTTTCTTTACTGGTTCTTTCCCAGTTGAGCTCTTGAACCAGTTTTAAATTTTATATATATATATATATATATATATATCCAGTGGCTCGTCCACTTTGCCAAAAAAGAAATAATAATAATATTAGATATATTAATACACATTGTTGCCCATTATCCAATAAATACTTATTAAAATGACTAAATATCAATCATATAAACATAACCACTAATTTAAACTAAGTTAATTATTAAATTAAACTCCATGAAGTGGCAAGAATAAATAAGTAATTCACTCGAGGGTCATGTCATTCAAGGGTCCACATACATTAAAGTGGGGCCCAGAAAGGTGTAGGATGGGAGGAAAAATAAAATAAAACATACTATGACAAGTCATACCTAAACACTCCCAAGCGGCCCACTATGTGGACAAGTCCAAAAAACTAGAAGTGACAATAAAGTGGAGCAAACAATAGTCAAAAGGAAAAGATAGGAAAGCAAAAAAGGCAAATGTGGTAGCAAAAGTACATGTGGTACCCGATATATCTTAAGGAAGGAGGACTTTTTCAATAAACATACCATTCAAGATATGTGGCAGCTTAGAAACTAATTCTCCAATAATAATTTCCATCATAATTCCATTGGATATCCCAAGCTATTTAATATCCAATCAAACTACATATTCCTCTTTACTAAAGGCAGAAAATAAACATTAAAAAGGTAAGAATTATTAGTTAAAAAGTAGTATGGTTTATTAATAAAGAGGTTTATTAATTCAACAGATTTCCTTATTAAGTAAAGTGGAATATTCATTAAAGAAATGTTAATTAAATTAGAAAGGCCATCAATCACGTAACAGAAATATAATTAAAGGATTCAATATAACAAAGGGATATTGCCTATATATATATATATATTTTTTTTATTTTTATTTTTTTTAAATTTTTTGATCAGTAATAGGTGTTTAATTTTTTTAATGAAGAAACATAAAGTCTTACATCATAACCATACTCCATGCTTTCCTACTTCACAAAAAGTTTATTTGGTCCGAACCATAGTCCTTTCATCACACTAGTACTATTAACCTCTACACACTATTCTATCTATTACAATGGATAACGACATAATCAGTTTGTAGTGCCTCTCCCATTTGACTTTTGTAAGTCGTCCTAATGGATGCACCCTTGCTGATCTTTTGTTGTGATGGATCATGATTGTGACCCTGAGTGGTCTACACCGTTGAGGTGTTTGGATTTATGTTTCTTTATCAGTTGCGTTGATTATGCTTTTGACTGATCTTTGAGATTATGATGTGATTTTTGGTTCACTAAGGTTTGTGCCAGTGGTTACCAAGATCGATGTGGTATCATGAGGTTGTTCCGTGATTACCTTGAGATGTGTGCAGAGATTGCACTGTGTACTTTTTACCATGCTACACGGGACTAGGTTCCTGTAGCAGTGGTTAGTCATGTTTATGACTGTGTTTGCTTGTGTGTTTTAAATGCCTTTTTAATGCAAAGTAATCAATCATTATTAAATGCTTAAGTAATTAGAATGGATTGTTCTTGTTGGATTATTTGGTTATTTGTTGCGAGCATTTACCTTGTTATATTTCTGATTAGAGAGATATTTGTTACTCATGTGATGTTTTACATTTGAGATGACCTGAGGGTCAAATGTTACTCTTTGATTCCAGTATCATAGATATTAGACTACTATGCTGTTCAGTTAATCATATTGCATGATGATGCCATTTTGAGATGACAGTGTGTTTTATGATGATATCTGGTTATCTGGTATTTGGACATACCTCTGATTTTGTTATGTGATGGATTTAATGCTATGGTTATTTACTTCATTCCTGCGTTGTTATGCTTTATGCGAACGTGAGTGATGTAAATAGATTATTTTAATATAATTAAATAAATGGTCAAATTAGGTGATTTAATGCATTTATTGCTTCGGCTATGTTATTATATGCAATTGCACTTGATCGTGTTGTTTAGTGTGCAAGATTTATATCCCTGGCAATGGCACATGGAGTTAATGATTCAGCCTTTCATATTTTACCAATGTCGCCCTTGTATGGTCGACGTATCCTTAATTAAATGTTTAAATTAAACATTTCGATGATTATTAAATCCGAACTCATTTGCATTATGTGATTAGACCAGTAAGTGTGTCTGTGCATTTAGAGGTTCGCATTGTTGCGAAAGTTGTTTAGGTGATTTCTGTGTTTTTGGGTTTTCGGGCTTTTTAATTGATTTATTTTCATTTCTGACAGCTTTGCCATAGATGAATTCCTATTTATAGGAATAGCCTGTTTTCGTTTGGGTCGATTCGGGGTTTAACTAGATTGGCTGGTTAAATGCCCTAATCGATTATTCACCCGAAAATTGAATAAGTACCCAAAGAGGAATTTAATTCCTCACTTCTCACTTTCAAATTGGAAAGTTGGAGAGTAAAACCCAAAAATCCTCTTCATGAGTATTTACTGTTTTGTTCGTTGTGGGAGCTACGGGCGTGGGATCGTTGCGAGGTTGGGCTCGTTGGATCTAGCTCGGGAAAACCTTGGATTGCCGCGATTTTCAGCCACTTCTGCGAGCGATTTATTTTCTAGTTCAATTTTCCGTTTTGCCCTTTTGGCTGTGAGGTAGGGCTTTCCTGTTTTATTGTTTCTGCTCCGTTTCTGCTTCTGTTTTTGGTAGCCGTTTCTTTGGAGGCTGAGAACTAGTGTTCCCCTCCATTTCTGTATGTTAGTTCTACCCGGTTGGGCGGGTATGAACATTTCCCTGTTTTTTGGGATGAGGGTTTGGGATTTTGCACCGTTATGCTGGCCGTTTTTGCATACGGTGTCCGATTTCATTTATTTTTGGATTTTTGGGGTTTTTGAACCCAAAGACCAAATGGGTCTTAATTTTGAAGTTTTCCAAATTTTTGGGAGTTTTTACCTCGTTTTGCGTGCCGCCCTGTTTTCTCGAGTTTTCTTGGCACAATGTGGGTCGTGGACCTTGATGATCCGTTTGGATATCAGTCAGACCACTTTTGCACTTTTATGTTGCATTGGGATGCGTGTCGCACCCGTACTCCCGACGTTGTGTTCAGTTGAGTGATTTTATACTTGTTATGGTTTCCTTTAGACCTTTTCTTTTGTTTCGTGAACGCTAGGATTCTTGTAGAATCCATACTCTCGGATTGAGGCCGATTGAGTGAGTTCATGATGTTTGGTCTTGTTACATCATTGGGATTCGTGTAGAATCCATACTCTCGAATTGAGGCCGATTGAGTGATTTCATGATGTATGATTTTATTGGCTTTGGGATTCGTGTAGAATCCATCCTTCCCGTGTTGCTTTCAGTTGGGTGTTTTTTTTGCATTGTGTTCTCATTCCTTTCTTTGTGTTATGATCTTCGTGATGGTGGTGCGCCACACACGAGTACATACGCGTACATTTGTTGGGTGACTTGCGAGGCCCGATCTTCCGTGGATTTGCCGGAAGTTATGATCATTGGGGTTGGGATGGGAGTATGCATGCCCACGAGCACTTGTCGTAGGATGAGCATGGGTAGGGTAGGGTAGCATATGGAGGGGGCTTCTATCTCGCAGCCCGGCGATCATGACGCCATGGGTATGGCTGAGAGGAGCTTGTATAAGTGATAATTAAATAAAATGTGTGACTGATAATAAAACTTAAGATAATAAAATGGTACTTTTGTGTATTGGCCTTCCGTTGAGGGAGTTGAGCTACACAGATCCGAGCTTGGGCTTTTCGATGCCAAGCGACTCTCCATGATGTCAGCCCCTACTTAGTAGCCTTTTGGGTGTCTGACCAGGACCTATACTCCTTGCATTGTCTTAGATTCTTGGTTCAGCCATCATATTGTCTGGCATGAGTGTTAGCCATGGATGTTGTGATTTTTGTGTGTTTGTGGTTGGATCATTATCTCCATCAGCACGGCGGGTGTGGACCTACGGGTGCCACGTGGTTGGGAGGCGTAGCTACCTTCACCACTGCTAGGGATTGGTGTACAGAGACGATCTTTTGTCCTAGTGCGACCGTTGCTGGATGTTTTCACTTGGTACTTCGGGTTCCGGAGTATGCTTTCTTGTGATTTATGCTTTCATTGGGATGCTTGTATATCATGTTTAGATGATGTCATTTTATTTGGCGCATTCCCTTATTATGATGTTTAGCATATGATTAGATGATGTGATTTGCTTTAGTAGTATATCTGTTGCTTACTGTTGTTTAGCATGTGATAGGTGATGTTATCTACTGTAGGATTATCTTATGCGTTATCACTAGCATGTTAGATTTCCTTATGCTTATATTGTTGCATGTTTTAGTATTGACGTCCCTATTAAAACAGTACCGACGATCTGGTCGGTGGCTTGGGATGTTACGCGCGGGGGATGGCTAGGACCCACGATGGTCTTATGATGCTATTAACGGTTGGGAGGAACCACGTACTTAGTTTGGTTGTTTTGTTCCTGAGATGTTTTTATGTACATTGCGATGTTGCTTTTGTTCTCTGCGATGTTTATTTTCAGTGTGTTCTTTGCTGCTGTAGTTTAGATGGTTTGATGTTCTTCATTTTGTGTTGTTCTTGCACTCAAGTGTTCATTCCTCAAGCCTTTGTGGATCCGGTACTCCCCGGTGTGGAGGTTCTTTTGTTGGTTTTTCCCCGTTTTTGAGTTCTGGAAGTGTTTTTACTTTCTATGGGCGACATTTGTTCAGCATTGTGCGACACTGATAAAGTATCACAAGCCCATAGAAAGAATGTCGTACGATACTATAAAGTGTCGCACGCATTACTGGAGAAGTGTCGTACGACACTGGAAGAGTGTCGCACGGCTTTATGAGAAATGTCGCGTGATACTTTTCCAATATCGCACGCCTTCTTGAGAAGTGTCGCACTCAGTAAGGGAGAAGTGTCGCCCTCCCTTAGTAAAAAGTGTCGCACGGTTTTTGTGAAAAACCTGCACGTGCCATCAGCGGGCACTTTTATTCGTGATCCGATCTTTTTGAGAGTGATTTTGGATACCCTTTTGGGCGTTCTTCGAGCCTATGTTGTTGCATTTTGAATTCGGGAGGTTTCTTTTGAGATTCAGTTTTTGGGTTTCTATTGTAGTCCTTCGCGGGTTTAAAATATATCGTTTAAGTATTTAATTCCTTATACTTAAGATATATTTTAATATATGCGACAAATCGTTTGAGATAGGTTTCAGACCTCTCAGAGATAAGTTATGGATTTTAGGAAATTTCAGGGTTTCAGAAATCTAGACTTAGCCAATTTTCAGGGCTTCAGGATTTCAGGCTTAGCGAAATTTCGGGATTCTGCATTTTACCCCAGCGTGGTGTTTTGTTGATGAGTGGTCATTTCTTGTGCCCTCATCTTGTTGTGGTGGTTGTTGGCTTTTGTTTGGGTGTGTCAGTTGGGTAGTGGCGTTCGGAGATTCGTTGGTTGTCGGGACTGTGTTGAAGTCTTCCGTTGCGATCTTTGTGATCCCTGTATGATGTTGTCTTGTGCATTCATACTTATAAAAAATATATATATATATATCTTGGCTTGATTTGAATCCTTGTTTCCAAGGATCTCCGGGCGGGGCATTACACAGTTATTCATTTACTATTCTATCTAAAGTTTAGCATTTCAAAACCTAGGCTTCCTGGCATCATTCTGTCCCAAAACTATGCCTTGTTTGTTCGTGCGCTGCCCTTTCCTAGTGGATTGAGTCTGTCTATCTTCTTTGTCCAAAAAACATTGCTAGCTTCTGCTAATCCTGGTTGAGTTTCTATTTCTGCCCGGTCATTCCTTCATTTTGCCTCTCAACTCCCTTCTATCATCAGCCTTCTCCACAAAATTTCAAAAAAAAGTTTCACCTACAACGGACCCACTCCATTCATTCCCCACCTAACCCAGACCTTGACCCTCTGCTACTCCTGCAATGGCGAGGAATGTTCTCCCACTGAGCTCCAACATCAGCAATTTCAGCCTATTCCACTCACTCCAATTCCCTCATAACTCTCTGCCATGCCTCCTCTACCCTTCGATACATTAAAGCTTTATCAACGCGAGTACTCCAACAGAGAAAAGGCACATATCTAAACCGTTGTGCTTCATCTTCATCTGCAAAACACTCAAAAATATCTTGTCCAATACCCAAAATCAACCATTCCAATATCGATTTTAGCCCTCCCAGCATGTCCTCAACAAACAAAGCTTTCACAAATCTTCTCATCTCCTGAGTTTCCACATTCAGCTCCAGGCCCTATGCAATGAAAACAGATATGACATCTAGGTTTGTTCTTTACCAGTCGTTCTTGAAACTGATCTCCAATGACTCCCATGACCACGAGAATCATTTCCTCCGTTTTGATTTTCAGCAAACCCTTCAACCTTTCATGGCATGCTAGTCCTTATGAAATTCTCAAAATAGAAAAGTTATATTAACGATGTTTATCAAGAGATGACTATTATTTTATGAGAACAATATAGTGCCTTATGGGAAGAGATTGATCTAAATGCTAATAGTGTCACTATGAGAGATTGATAATCTCCATCTAACTAACATGCCTGAGATTAAGGAATCTCTATAATGTCAGTATGTGAGATTAATGATCTTCATCCAAACAACATGAGATTAAGGAATCTCTACAATGTCAGTATGTGAGACTAATAATCTGCATCTGACTGACATGCCTAAGACTGCCATCATCTCTATAATGTCGGTATACAATATTGATATAATCTCCATCTGACCAATGTGCCTAAGAATGATGTGCCAGAATATTATGATGAAGTCAACATATGCATATGTGACTGGCCTTAGATAAAGGATGTCCCATTCAAGAAGAACCTTAAGGGGTGCAGTCCAAAGAAGACGATAGAATAACTAAGGGTTAGAAACCCGATTTAGAGATGTCTTTAAGGTTTGGAATTAAGATAGAGCATAGAATATTAAATTTAAAATTGTTAATGTTTAATTCTGACATTTATTTTGCAAGTATAATGTGTCCTAACTAGGGGGGTCATTATAGTGGTATTAGAGCATAATCCTGCCATCCTATGGAATTCGTTAGTTCACACATCAACACATCTAGAGAATGATGGTAAAGCAACTAGCCCAAGAGTTGAGAAGCCTAATGGAATCGACGAACAAGAGGTTTGAAAGAACCAATGAAAGATTCAAGAGCTCCAATAAAATATTGCTTGAAGCTATACAAAAATTAACAAAAATCATAGTGAAAGACCTAACCCAAATCTATAATGGGTTTACATTCTAATTATGAGGAAAATAAACCAGCACCACAAAGTTCAGGTAAGAAACAACCACAAATAGCGTGGAAGAAATCTCACAAATGTATGTGAGCTTGGATCCAAATTTTTTATAATATTAGAATAGTTTAAACATATGAAACATATGGATCCAGTTTAAACATATGAAACATATGGATCCAGAAGTGTAGGGCCTCCACAAAGCTACTAAGAAAGGCTTCACCTCCTTTATATATACAATTACTAAATGGGGATGAACAAATAGTATTAACTTTCAGTAGATATATTCACATTATATAAACCGTGCAACTAGCCATTGAAAGAGTTTATAGGATATACTTCAACTAAGGCATAATCACCGAAAAGTGTGGAAGTTTCACAAGGGTCAGTTGCCCCAACAATCATTAGCATTGAGGGCATTGTCCATTGCAGCAAAATAGAGTTGATCATCCCAACTGACAACTTCGTGATTTGTTAAGATACTAGCATTTTCAGTAGAGCTTCCCATATTAGGATTAGTATCCAAGAAAGCAATTCTTCTATTCTACCCAAAAACTTACTTGTGCGACAACCAATTTTTTTGTAACTATATTGAATGGCAGCGAGGATGATGTTGTATGGTGGAAAGAGGATGGTCGTACAAGGAAGGAACTGGATGGCTATACGTGGAAGGAACTGGATAACTATACATGGAAGGAACTGGATGGCCATATGTGGAAGGAACTAGCTGGCCGTACTTGGAAGGAACTAGAAAAAAGGTTGGCGTGCGGGCTAGAGGAGAGGTTGGCGTATGGACTAGAAGTGGGCAGTTGGCAGTTGGTAGATGGCAGAATAACAGATGCCAAATGGCAAATGGAAGATGGCAGATGGAAGATGGCAGAGGGTGGATGGAAGATGGTAGATGGCAGATGGCGAATGCCAGATGGCATATGGCAAATGGCGGATGGTGGATTGTAGATGCAAGGACAGTAGATGGCGAAAAGAATGGTTGTTGTACGGAAGGCAAAATTTGGGGGACGTACTATGTAGACATCATACGAAGGGGAAAGGAATGGCGTACGACTTAGGGTTCATACAATGGGCAAGAGACGAAGATGGTAGTGTAATTAGCAGAGTTGGAGGGAGTAATAGTGGAGGGAAATGTTGATGGCATACGGTGCAAGTGATAACGGATAGGCATACAAAATAAATATGAAATAAGACAAATAAACACAGAGAGTGATATTACCTTTGAGTTGCCAAATGAAAATAACATTGAATATGCATAGGACATCAATTTGCAGCCAAATAAGGAATATAGCTGCAATAAAGATGGTGCTCCGATTTGCTAGATTTGAGCAAAGTAATACATAGACGGAATAGGGTGAGGGTTGAATCCCACCAAAACCAGAGAGCCGAGTAGGGAAGATCTTCCACTTCTGAAATGGCGAACAATCCCAAACTCCAATAAGAATTCACAAATACAAAGAAATAATCTAAATTGCATACCAACAACTTCTTACATGCTGCACATAAATACCCCTTCGGACAAAACTCCTGAGGGATTACAAAGTATGTCGACACGGCAAACACCTACCAATAATTAATAAAATTAGGCACTTTATTAAATAATTAAACGTCCAAACAATATTTTTAAATTTTGGGACCATTAATTATTTAAAATACTTTATTAAAATTGGGGACATTACAAATCCTTGCCACCCAAAGATTGCTTGTCCTCAAGCAATCCACAACTCTAGGATCTCAACCCACACATGGACATGGATAACTATATCTATTGGAAACTCCAAGCTTCTTCAGGATCACATGAGCATAATTGAATTCAATTAAGATGATTAGACCACCACCAAGCCTCCGTTATGTCATTCTGATATAAAAATTGTTATGTCCAAAACCACTAGGATTTCATGGAAGCCAATCATAAAACACATTGGGGCTCCAATCCAAAACCTTCATGGGATCACGCACACCAACCTCCTCTGGAGTCTCATCAACCAGGTGAATCTTGCCACTTCCATGAGGATGGTCTTGAATTAGTGCGGATACAATGCCTTCACTGAATGCATCACACTCCAACACTATTACTATTCCCATGGTTACCATTGTGTCAATCAACATTGTCACTATAATAATCATCACCACAATTGTTCCAATTAGTATTGTCATGATGTCAGTCAACACTTCCATCGTACCCTTACTAGTTGACACCATGCCAGTCAACACTTTCACCTTATCAGTCCACACTACTATGACATCGAGCGACACTACCAATGAACCTGCACCAGTCGATACTACCACCATGCCAAATGATACCTCCATTGTACTTGTCAATGTTGTCATAATGTCAATCAGCATTGCCACAATACCTTTACCAATCAACATTGCCACCATGCCACTCAACAATTCCACCGTAGTAGCTTGCACTACCACAATGCTAGGCAACACTACCACCGTACCTATATCAATTGACACTATGGCAATCGATACCATGCTAGGCACTTCCACCGTACCAAATGACATTGTCATAAGGCTCGATGACACTACCACTATACCTGTACCAATGGGCATTATGCCAATTGACACCTCCACTATACCAGTCAACGTTGTCACTGTACTAGTGAAGAGAAAGTGTTCATGATCACCAGGATTCCAAAGAAGCCAAACATAAACTGTATCGATGTCCAAATCCACAACCTTCATGAAACCATCAATCTCTACAGGAACCTCACAACTCATGTGGATCCTATTGTTTTTAAGAGGAATCCCTTCACATGGAAAATTTGTAATCATGCACGACTTAGGCACAACTGAATAATGAACTCCATGTTCAACCAATTGTGGTTGCTCTTGCAAGGAATCATCAGTAGCATCTCCATAAAGTTGAACAGCTATTGGTAGAGCTTGCTCATTCAGAGGATCATTGATAGGGCCCAAATTTTCCAATTGATCCACAGGTTTTCCAATTGATCCACAGGTGTCGGTTCGATGAAATTAGTGCAAGCATCTTCTTCACCCTTTTCGTCATCTTGAAGTTTTAGGTGCTCTCCACTTATAGACATAGCAACAGATTCTTCCAAATCCTCATGTGACTCCTTATTTCCCACATCACTCTAACTCCCATAACCAACCTCCTTAGCCTTGTGCATTAAGATGTCAATTTTTCTTCAAAATGCTTGAATAAATTATTGACCAATTTACATGTTGCAATAGAAGGAACACATTCGAGACTGCGAATGACCCATAACATAGATGTGATAGGTTGGGGTATTTCATCCATCTCTTCAATGCATGAAATCATAAGTTTCTCCATAGCAATTGAAACCCTGGTATCATGACACTCCTTGATTGTGACCAAGAAGTGATGAAACATATCATGGATCAAGTCTTGCAACTCTAGATCTAAGAGGAGGTTACCTACTTAGACATTTGCACAATTCTTCAATATTGTAAATCTCTTACTAGATGGATCACCACTAAAGTCATCAAGGTTATGAAAGTTGTCAACAATCAAATGCAATATCTTTATCATGGTGTTATCATCATACAGTGCTCTAGGGGCCGAAATTCTCAAGATCTCACTAAGACATGTTGCAACTCCCAACCTTATTTCCTTCTCATAGTGTCTTAAAAGCTTGGGTTGACATAAGGCATCCTTAATTAGAGAAAGGATCCTCTGTATAAATCTTGAAGGTAATTGGTCCAACTTACACAAAAATACTTCTAATATATCTAATGGAAGATCAACATCCTCGCTAAACTCTTTGCCAATCTTTTGTAGTGCCTTTATCCACCACTCTCCATCGCCATTGGGCACCATAATATCATCCCAATCCCAAAATCTCTCAATCATCCCAACAGGCTGGCAAGATTACTAGCTCTAATACCACTGTAATGTTCCCGTATTGTATCCAACAACCCAATTTATTCCTATTACACCCAAAAACTTGTGCAACAACTAATTTCTTGTGACTATATTGAATGGAGGTAAGGATGATGTTGTACAGTGGAAAGAGGATGGTCGTACGGGGAAGGAACTAGATGGTTGTACGTGAAAGGAACCGGATGGTTATATGTGGAAGGAACTGGCTACCCGTACATGGAAGGACCTAGATGGCCGTACGTGGAAGGAACTAGCTGGCCATACTTGGCAAGAACTAGAAGAGATGCTAGCGTACAAGCTGGAGGAGAGGTTGGCGTACAGACTAGAAGTGGGCAGGTAGATGGTAGATGGTGGATGGCAGATGGCAGGATGGCTAATGCCAAATGCCAGACGATGGATGGAAGATGGAAGATGGCGGATGGCGGATGGTAGATGGCATATGGCAGATGGCGAATGGAAAATGGCAGATGGAAGATGGTAGATGGCAGGACAAAAGATGACAAAAAGAATGGTTGTCGTAAGAAAGGCAGAAATCAGGGGACGTACAGTGTAGACCCCATACGAAGAGGAAAAGAGTGGCGTACAACTTAGGGTCCATACGATGGGCAAGAGACAGAGATGGTAGTGTAACTGGCAGAAATGGAGGGAGTAATGATGGAGTGAAGTGTTGATCGCGTACAGTGCAGGTGATAATTGATAGGCATACAGAAGAAATATGAAATAAGTCAAATAAAGCAGAGAGTGATGTTATGAAAATAACACTAAACACTAGATACACACAGGACATCAATCTGTAGCCAAACAAGGAATATAGTTGCAATAAAGATGGTGCTCCAATTTGCTAGATCTTAGCAAAGTAATACACAAAAAGAATAGGGTGAGGGTTGAATCCCACCGAAACTGGAGAGCCAAGTAGGGAAGATCTTCCACTTCCAAAATGGTGAACAATTTTAAACTCCAACAAAAATTCGCAAATACAAAGAAATAATCCAAATCGTATACCAACAACTTCCTACATGGCGCACATAAATACACATTCGGAAAAAACTCCCGAGTATTTACGAAGTATGCCGACACAACAAACACTTACCAATAATCAGTAAATATTGGGCCCCTTTATTAAATAATTAAGGGTCCAAATGATATTTTGAAATTTTGGGACCATTAATTATTTAGAGTACTTTATTAAAATTGGGGACATTACATTTTCAAAATCCTTCATGATGGTGGAAGGGTATTTAAACAAATTAGTTTTAGGATCAGCTCCTTTCCTAGTCCCATTACTAGCAATATCACCCCCAACCACATTTTCCTCCTCATCACCACTAATAGTAGTACTTCCACTACTGCTCATTGTGCTTTCTTTTGAGATTTAAATATGCAATGAAAATATGAGCTGAAACAATGAAAAAATTCTAAAAACATCAAACTTTTTAAGCTGCAAATCCATTTAGAAAATGGAAAATGGAAGCATAAAGAGTTTGATACTTACTTGGTGCACAATAGAGAAAGCTCAAACCCCTGCTCAAGCTCTTGGAAACAAAAAAATCACCTCCTCTTCTTGCACAATGAAAACCCCGGCCAACTGCAACACACTCCAACTTCACAAGAAAAACCAAACAAATGTCAAAACAACCATAATGTGGTCGTTTTTATCTTTTAGGGCATTGGAGGGGTGGGGCCCACCAGACAACCAAGTTAGGATAAAAATATATATGCTTTTTATTGTTTGATGATTGAGGGACATTTGTGGCGTCCCCTATCATACTCGGGGCATAAATATGTCCCATTTTTATTTGCCAAATGTCCCCAAGTATCGGAGACGTCTTTTGTGTTTTTTTGCAAAATGGAGATGACGGGGGGACATCCCATACCCATCCTCCCATCCTAGGGACGTCCCCGTCTCGGAAACCTGGTCTTTTTGGGAGGGGACACCTACCTGCGAAATGTAGGTTTAAACATCATAAAACCTTAAATACAACATTTCAATGGTCAAACTCAATGCTCAACATGCATTTATAATTCAAAATTATTGTCAATATGCATGTAATATTAAAAAAATAGTGTAACAAATGAATACACCCAAGAACATAATTTGAAATTCATTTTCAATAGCAATAAGCACAATAACCCACCTTCCAAATTAAATCATACTATTATAATTTAATTTTGAAGCTACAACTCCAACTCATTGTAAGTAGTCTGATCTTAATATGAACATATTTTCTATACAGTTCCCATTGTGATGTGGGTTTGTTACAATAAGATGGTACTTTGATTCGACCTCCAATATTTACCAAATCTTCCACAAAGGACCCAAATCAACCCAAAACCAACCCAGCACTCATGTATTGCAACAAATGACATCAAGATGCATGTTCTAGGACTGTAATGCATTTTTCAGACTTTCACAGCTCCATGCAAATAGCCTTCTATATGATTTTGAGCATGTATCATGATTGTAGCAACATTCTTTATTTCACAATTCTTGATGTAATGTTGTCAAATGCTAATCAGAGGATGCCAAATAGTAGGAATTAACTACCATATAGGAATAAGCATGTTAAGGTGAACTTAGAAGGGGTAGGCCACTTTAAAATTAAAAATAAAATAAAATATTTTTATAAAAGAAAATATGTTTTGTAAGTGCTAATGTCACTTCTCTCCTCGCGAATGCCTACCTGCCCCGACACTTCCAAGGCATCTCCAGCCATTCTTGGGATGTACGAGCATCCCAAAAAAAATTCTAGAAGTCCTTGAGTTTCTAGGAGATTTCCTGTAAATTTTGAAATAAAGGGGACGAGGTAGGTATGTCCCCTAGTTGTCACAAAGTCCTCAAAACGTTTCTTGTACGAGGACAGGGGATTTTAGGCTGGGGACACATGTCTAGGCAACTTGGTCACATTCCCTCAAGATTCCTCTTAGTTTTTTTTGGGTTGGATTTCATTGGCTCCAAGTTGAGATGGACCACCAGTTGGAAAGAACTAACAAAAATTGCCAACTTTACAACTTTAGCAAGGTTGAGATTGAGGAACACTTTATCTTCCGCTACCCTATTTACTATGAGATCAGAGGGAGCTCATGTTGACTTTTCAAAGGGACCCAATATCTCTCCACCTTTCTCAATTCACAATTCAAAGATGCCTTGCTCTCTACCTGTAGGAAGCCATTAGACTTCGGGATCATTCTCTTCAGCCCCCCTTATGCCCTAAATTTTGCCAACTCATTACCTCCTCCTTTGGGACTCTTCCCACACACAACACCAAAAGGTAGTTGGTTACCTTTCCCAATCACTCTAGGCCTGTGAGACCCCATAGAGGCTACACATAGAAGTCACCCTCTCTAGTTGTACTTGGAACATTTAGCAGCATCATTCTACAGCTTGCCCCTTCATCTTGAGGTTCTCCTTCACTGCTCTAGTTTCTTGGTGCTAGCTTGGTGAGTTGTGGGCTTGCTTTCCCCTCCTACCTCGCTGCCTCTCTCTTTGTGGTTGTTGCCTTGGTTGTGATTTGTGCTTTTCTCTAGTCATTTTTTGATGTCTCTACTAGGCATTGCCCCCTTGTTTGTACTTCTTAGTCCCCTTGACCAATTTGTGGTCACTTGTTGGACATTAATAAATTTATCTTTATCTTTTATTAATTCTTGCTTACTTCATGCCTTCCCTTTTCTCTTTTGTTCTCTCTCTGCCCTTTCAAATGAACTTCTTTTCTCCCTTTTTATATCTCATGTTTAATGGGGTCGCAACTATTCATTTCATGCCTTTTGAACCTTCACTAAACTAAATTTAATTATGTTATATTCTAATTTTATAATTTATATTTCAATTTCAATTTTATATGTATTCTTTTATATTTTAATTTTATTATCATTTATTATTAAATCCTATTAAAAAACGGAACATCATAGTCCTTCAAAAAATTGCTTGTCCTCAAACAATGACTGAATGAACATGGAATCCCATCCATAATCTACCTTCCATTGTACAACTTTGATATTATCATTTATTTGTTCTCCCTTATTTCAAATGTGAATAATGATTGATAGTAAAAACTTGGCAAAGATTGACTTAAGACAATTTCTCTCATCTTGTAGAAAAATGATCAAGACCATCTCATAATGGTACCAATTGTATTCGCAAAAAAATCAATGTTTGCATGATAGAATGACTCGTATCTAAGACCTTGAATATAATAAATTCACATCTTTAAGTTTACTCTAGTTATTCTTATATTCTAGATCAACCAAAAATATAGAACGAGCATGGAGTGTACACTTGAAAACACAAAGTATACATATGAATGCATGAAGACACAAAGCATACACGGAATAGATACATGAATATATCCGCAAAGAACACACGTGAAACACAAAGCATACATGTGAATACATGTAGACCTAGTTCACTTGGCCCACAAGAGGTAGGAATGTCCAACCATGACCAGATCCATCTCTTGGAGTAACCAATTCAAAAAGAGGCAGAAACATTGAACTAGGACTAGATCCATCCTTTGGAGTAACTAATTCACAAGAGGCTAGAATATCTAACCAAGACTAGATCCATCTCTTGAAGTAACCAATCCACAAGAGGTAGGAACGTCCAACTAGAACCAAATCCACAAGAAGCGAGAACATCCAACTAGGACAAGATCCGCAAGAGGCAAGAAAATCTAAGTAGGACCAGATCCATCTCTTGGAATAACCAATCCACAAAGGGTAGGAACATCCAACTAGGACTAGATCATCTCTTGGAATAACCAATCCACAAGAGACATGAATATCGAACCAAAACCAAATCCATTTCTAGGAGTAACCAATTCACAAGAGGCTTCAACCACGACCAGATTCATCTCTTGGAGAAATCAATCCACAAGAAATAAGAACGTCCAGCTAGGACAAGATTCGTCCCTTAGTGTAATCAATCCACAAGAGGTAGGAATGTTCAATCAAAACCAAATCCATTTCTTGGAGTAACCAATCCACAAGAGGCAAGAATGTCCAACTAGGACTAGATCCATCTCTTGGAGTGACCAATCCAAAAGACATAGAATGTCCAACCAAGACTAGATCCAGTCCCTTGGGGAAATCACTTCATTATTTGGCACACAAGAGGCAGGAATGTCTAACCAGGACTAAATGCATCCCTTGGGATAATCAAACTTGTTTCTCATCTCAGTCATAGGACTATAACTTCTCATTACCCTTCCATGTAAGGTTAGTTCTCAAAACTTTTGTCGCTCTTGTGTCTTCTTCTTGGTTTAGAAAGTCATGAATATCTCTATTTGCATTGTCATAACTTCATCCGTGCAACACAAGCTTGGCTTCTCTCTATCACATTCTATGGACTGTCATCTTAGCTTTCAACTCTACCTTTGGCATAATTGTACAACAGTGTTCTTGAATTTTCCATACAGACCAAATCTTTGAATTGTTT
The DNA here is from genome assembly GCA_028749045.1 of Cupressus sempervirens. Taxonomy (NCBI): domain Eukaryota; kingdom Viridiplantae; phylum Streptophyta; class Pinopsida; order Cupressales; family Cupressaceae; genus Cupressus; species Cupressus sempervirens. The sequence continues at coordinate 560,031,468 of CM053783.1, forward strand.
CAAGGGTTTGAGATTGTCCAAATGGTCTTTATTCACTGCAATAATCAATCTATTTCCTGCAAAGAAATAAAAGAATAAATGATTGATCTCTTTCTTGAATTAGTTCTGAAACTCCTTTAGCAATTTGCTAGAAAACTTTGCTTCTTAAATCTGCTTATAGTCCACTCAAGGTCTGTACATAAAAGCCCTTCAGATCTGCAACAAAAGCACTTCAAAATCTGCTTAATGTTCTTCAAAAACTTCTGCTCAAGAGGGTCTGAGACAATCTTCTCAGAAAATCTAAAACAATTTGATTACTAACCTTCAAAATCTGCTCACAAAGTCTGTTCTGACCTGCTTTTTGGTTAAAGTGATAATCAATTGAATCCATGATAAAATGATCTCCAATAACTTCTCATTTAAACCCTCCAAATACAACTTGTAATGTCCCTCAAGCTAGCAAGAACATGCTCTGATACCACTGTAATGTCTCCTTCTGGGATCACCTTTTACTTTTCCAAAGCTAAAACAGGAGCAAAAAAATGTAGTTAGAGATATAATTCTTATTCAAACAAGATGAGATAAAATATATATATATCTAAAGTTCGATTTCTCGTATCAGGCTCATCTCTTATATCAATCTACATTATCAAATGGAAATTTTTGGCTCAGTCTACCCTCAAAATCTGAATAATACTCTTTAATTGTCCCTCTTCCTTTTTTGCTTTGAATGGAATATTCTATATACTTTACTGGTGAAAGAGTCACCACCTCTCATTAGAATATAGTCACCATTTTTCATTGTCGCCAATGAGAATAATATATTACTCTCCAAATTGCTCTTCCTTCCTCTCTCCTCCTTTTCAAATGAAGCTTTATTCTCCCTTTTTATCTCTCATGTTTGAGGAGTCGCAACTTTTAGTAACTAAATTTAATTATGTTATATACTTCTTTTATAATTTTTATTCTGTTATATTCTATTTTTTTGATCTTCTGTAAATGCTTTTGACTGAAGCTATGAGCCAGTAGAGTCACATTTGGGGGGGCATCCCAATGGTGAACACATTACTAGTGTTGAGGCCTTAACATCTCCTAGATTTGTCTCATGCTGAATTTGCCTCCTTATAACTCCCCTCCTTATCACTTTGGTCTCTCCTTATATTTCCCGTCTACACCCCCCACCCACCTTGTCTCTCCAAGCAACTCCACTTGTATCTCCCTCATTGATCCCTTATATCTCCCAGCAATGTATTTGGGCTTGCAGTAACCACTTCTCTGTTGATAGGACATCGGTGCAGGCATCACCTCCCCTGAACAGCAGTATCTGCCTCAACATTTTAAGTATTAATGTCTTCTGTTCATCTGTCTGCCATGAATATGCATTTTGATCTGCAGCGAATTCAAACCAAAGAACTCCCTATCAACAGGGATCACAACCACCATTGCGTTGCAGAGACATACCCATTTTATATTTTAATTTTATTATTATTTGATAAATCCTATTTCAAAAAGTGGGCATCACAAGATCACAGTACATACTCAAATGTACGTGGAATCTACGAACATCATCCATCATATTTATCACTGAGATCATTTGAGCTTGGTCACTATATTCGACAATGTAACTTTAAATGGGTTTCCCAATTTTCCTTCTATTCTACAGCTATTAAAGTCAGGGAGACATGAACTTCAAGGCCTGTTCCCAAGATACAGGAAGCTTTCAAGAAAGAAAAGATAAATATGCATACAACTTTACTGGTATCAGTAAACTACTAAAGGTTTTTAGTATATGATACGTATGTTTTCTTTAGCCCAAATTTTCTCCTAAATTTTTCCACTTCTCATATGAGTTTCCTGTTGACAATGGAGATGGCAATCATGCCGATTACATATATATTTCCAATAGTGTAAAAATAAAGCTTCTTTTAAGATCCACAGTATATTGCCCTTAAATGGACAGAAGGAAAGATATGGGTTTATTGTCTTTATAGTTCTAATTCATTTTTTCTTCCATTTTATCTTATGAATTACTGTATGATTAAGGGATCACTCTACAGTACACAAAATTACTACTTTTTGTCTGCCACTTCTCAGTTACTATGTATTCTTTAAAAGCATGTTTCAAGTATGCTGTAAAATCTTGAAAGCCCAAGTTTAAATTTGTTTACAATTTTTTGTTACTAATGTGAGATATGGGTAAAAGTAACTGACAGGTTAGGTTCCCTGCCATTATTTTGCTTCGAATGTGGCAATCATACATATCATGGATTATGGTATAAAGACTTTCTTTTTAGCCGATTTGACGTTAACCAGAGTGCATATTTCCTTGCACATCGACAATTTGCAAACAGAGCCTATGTTGTTGGCAAAGTTGCACAAAAAACGCAGGAAAAACCCTGCAAATTGAAGAGTGAAGTGAAAATTGGTGAAGGGCTTGGCAATTACTTGGCCGAGAGTTATAAATGGTGCACAAGCCACTAAACTGGGACCATTATGAAATCTTAAGATCAGTTCACCACGTATATTGCATAAATTGTCTAAGTTGAAAATGACTGCAAGTGTGTGCTTTTACCATTTTCCCAGAGATTCGACTCAACAAGAGAGTATTTGGGCATTTGGCATCGTAACCATGGACTGCAGACCTTGGATATTAACCACTACATAGGTGGAGAAACTACCATAAAATCATTGCCCCACAATTAAAGATACATTCAATCTCAAAGTGCTATCATATTTGGGCTTGACCTTGTTTCAAATAAAAAGACTCAAAGGGTAAAATAACAGTTTTCTCTCTCTCAAAGCTTTCCAATTTGAAGCAACATGAATCAAGCGAGAGCTGTCTAACACACAAAACCAGAGAGAAAGGCCAAATAATAATTACCTCTGTTCGTCAACTGTCCAATGGATGTCTTGGCATGGAGAGGCATTTCCCTTTCCTTCCTCATGTTCCCCATCAATTTGAATTATACCCTTTGCGTTGTCATCAAATGCATAGTCTGGTAAGGGCACTTTCCCATTCTCTATACAATTCAAATCCTCCAACAAAACCTCATAATGTATTTTGACTTCATCAGGGCTCTTCCCTCCTCCTACCATGGAAGCCACATTGTGCCAGCGATCGGGGGTATCCTTATCATAGATAGCCAATGCCGTCTCAAACGCCTTGTTCTCCTCGCCGCTCCAATCTGCACAAGCTCTCCATCTTTCCACCATATCTCCCTCCCTTGTGAACACAAAGCTTGGATGTACAGTCCTCACATTCTACACTATCAAAGCAAATGGGTAACACGAATTTACCATTCCTGATTCTCTCATGCAGAAAACCTACGAATCAAAAAGAAGTTGATATAGCTTTCGAAATCAGTGAATGAGCAAGAAAGAACTGAAAAGACCCCAAAGAACTGAAAAGACCCCACACCAAACTGGAATCTGAAAACACTCAGCATCATCCATTGAAATTGCACAAGAAGGGACCGAAGACTCGAATGCCATATACTATGAAACGTCGAGTTGACACGAGTATTGGGTTGGCAAAAGTTGTCAAAGCTGGAATGGACAATCTCGCATTAGAGACTTTACAAGACCATTAAATTATTCAGCAAGTCAAAGACATCAACTTCTCGGTTGGAATTCCTCTTGGTTGGGTCTTTTCTTCGAAGTTGTTGGGGAAGAAAACTGGGTAGTTGTTACATTTGTTTGTCCGCGTGACAAAATCTCGATTCAAATTTAGTAAATGGTGAAAGTAGCCTATTTATATTAAATTCTATTTAGTTTGAAATTTATTATGAGAATAGTGATATAAGCATGTTGACAAATCTCCGGGGTTTTATATTTATTTTCACTTGTATTATTTTTTATTTTATTTTAGTTTTATTTGTTTGTATTTTAATAAAATAATATTATTGTTAGTTTGTATGTCTATACCAAATTTATGATTTCAAGTGGCATTCTTTATTATGAGTTAATCTTATGACGTGTGAGAGTGATTCAACATATTATAAACCTAACTTAAACTTTAAATTTTGAACTCTTGTTGAATAGTAAACTTATATGCATTTAGATAAAAATTTGCTATGTCGTAGTAATTAATAGCACTCATTGAGCATTAATAAATAATTAAAGGATCATGAAACAATCATTCAAATATCCTAAGCATCAAAGGCCCTTCGTAGGAATGTGTTGACTTGGAGCACTAAAAAGAATATTACTTACACCAAAATCTACATTTAAATTATAGGCATGTTTGTTATCTAGCAAAACTTGCACAAGGTCATAAAGTTGATCCTTCAACGGAGTTGATTAAGGAAAATTTGAACCTTTGCAATTCAATCATTTTCCCAGTATATCTATAAATACTATTTAATGCCCTTCTCATTTGCATCCTTGAGATGTTTGGATCTTAAACATTATAATCTAGCTATGTACGAAATATTGCATATATTATAACACACTTGTTGCTTTGTCTATTTATTAGTGGTTTGACTTCACCATCTTCTTTGATTGTTTTTCTTATGGCTTCAATTCTTTCTCTATATGGTGTATTTGGATCACTTGCATGATTCAAGATGAGGTTCCATTGGCTATTTTTGTCAACATTTAACCCATCACAAATATCTAATATGAGAGACCCTTCATGGGCTAGATTTCAATTTTATTCCTCTCAAGATTTTCATGCACTAGATTTTAGTTTTATGCTCTCTCAAGTTCGCCACGTGTGCATCATTTTAGGATTGACTCCTTGGACCAATCAGAATACTTAAGGAATTGACAATCAATACAACTTCTAGAAAAAGCATCAAAATCTAACATGAGTTTTAAAACCTCACTATATTTTTGACATGCCACTTGTAATCATGGAAAGAAAAAAAACAAGTATAAGTTGAAAAGGAAGTGATGAAATTTACTAAGCTCCAGAATAGGCATTGGATCCCAACAATCTAAGTAGAACTAAACATCAGAATCTCAAGGTAGTCATGTAATGTAAGAAAAAGAAGAGCCATCATAAAACTCTTTGGCTTAGAAACTCTTGGAAGGTCCCAATTAGAGATTCAGGAACTCTTGTAGGACCGATTTGAAAGATGGAAGATAGAGGTGGGCTCCATTAGAGGTTTAGGAACTCTTGTTAGAACCCAAAGGGAAGGATGGAACTTTAAAGTTGCATATGAAAACAAGAAGTAGAAAAGACATTGATGAGGCAAGTTATTCATTTTATTAATGGAAACTTTTTGGCATAGCTACAATAGTTAGTGGAGTGTGGTTATTAGATAGAAATATAATAGTTGCATGCAAATATAACCAATGACGTAAAGGAATAAGACATATAGAAATAGAACAAAAGATACAAAGATTTTACATGGTTCATCTAATCTTGGTCTATGTCCATCAAACAGAGAGTTCAATATTATTATCCAATAATTTAACCTGATTACAATCTGCAAACCCTTGTAACTCAATACCATTGCAAGAAGCTACTAAATCATCACAAGAGAATCCCTAATCCTAAGCCATTTTATACAAGACTTATGTTGGTTATAAAATTAAGGTTAGAATATGATTTCCAATAGAAAAAATAACTCTTAACACCTTTTTCAATAATAAAGTCATTTTTTGCCTCACATACCACTACCTCTTGACCCTGCCCTATATCATGATAAGGATTGTGCTTGGGCCCCCACAAGGGACATTATCCTTTGACCCCATCATAGGGGTGCTACCCCCAAACCCCTATAGAAAAATTTGGGGGAGACTACACCAATGAAAGTGGGAAAAAACTAACCTCTGAGCCTGATTAGGCTCCACATAACAACAAAGTGTTCAAGTGTCATATCAAAGTTGTGACTTTCTTTAATGGGGATAATATTAATATAACATTCATTTATCTCAACCATGGGTCATTTTTTATAAAGCTTCTTCTCAATATAGTCAATATGTTCTTTTTGATGCGGTTGTAGTGGTATATGAGTGTCTTATAGTCTCATCAAATTTCTTACCTACAACAACAAGGTTCATTGATGAGACTTCTATTTTGTCTTATTGATGGACAATTTCAGCACAGCTTAGGTGGTTTAAGAGATGTTTAACTATTTCATCAAAGTTATAGCTACAAAGATATAGAGGATATCAATACAACTCTCTTTGATCTCATCAACACGTATTTTTTAATTAGATTTGAGTGATCTATGAATGGATGGTAAGTCTTATCACAATGCTTACCTTTTTCAATAAGGCCAATATTGACAAATCTCTTATTTTGTCTAATCAACATGGATTTTGGTTGTACTTTGGAGATCTATGGAATGGAAAGGATGCCTTGTTGAAATATTCACTTTCAGTGACAAAGGATTTTGATGAGACATAAAGTGATCTTATTGATTGCCATGATGGACATATGTGTAAATGTGCAAAATGAAAAAGGATCAACTAAAATTCCACTCAATTGCATCCAACGGCCTTTTTTTCTCAAGGACCCTCATTGGTATCATATGTCAATTCATCCTAGGAAATGCCATGCCTATTGATTGCAAATAATCCTCATGCTCTATTATATACCACAAGGGATGATCATTTTGTTCTTGCAGTGGGGATTTTTCTTCCTTAACTTTAGTAACATTCATTGTGATCTCTTTCTATCACTTTTAGTTTAATTTGCCCAAAATTTAGATCAAAACATTGTTCCCAACTTTCTTCTACAAACTAACCATGGCTAGGGTTTGTACTTAATGATCAATTTGAGTTGCGTTGACTCTATAAAAAGCAATCTTGTAGATATTTTTGGGGTTTTTACATAGTTCTTTACATTAGACATACTCTATAAGCATAATTTTTTTTTTTTTTACATAAATAGAGATTCTTTTGTTGCATTTTCTTGCCATTTAACTATCTTGATAAGGTTTCATGTTGGGTCTTGAGTGTTTCATTTTTGTCTTTCTAGTTTGTGTATTGTGTAAAAAGTGCTCATATATTTGCATTGTGAAAACTATTTTCCTTGCAACATCTCATTAATTATGACTTGTTTATGAGTCCTAGGGGGTTAAAAAGAGTTGAGATCCATGTATTTGATTTCTTTATAGATGAATTTGTAGTCATAGCCATAGAGATCCATGTTTCAATATAGTACAACATTCCTTCCCTATTTTCCCTCTAAAAGTTCTTAGTCTTAAGTGCACCTTGATTATTAGAAAGACAACCTTCTCAAAAAATTTAGGCTCACATGCACAAGTCCCACACTTAGAGGTTGTTTCCATGTTTCACAAGGTTTATTGGGGGTCATCCACAAGAATGGGTACAAAAAAATTTAAAAACTATTTTTTGGTATGCTCAGTGGGATAAACATTCAAAGATCTAAACTATTTTTTAGAACCTCCATCAGTCACACCGCAGATTTTGACATGCCTAGTGGGACTATATTTCAAGTTTGTTCGAGAACATTCCATGATGAACCAATATTCAATAAGAAATTGGGTTTTCTCTTAGTTCCAATAACCTTGGGAGGCATTTCAGCAAACACCATGGCGACCCTAAATTCTACTAGTTTCAAGTAGTCTTAGTGTAAGTATGCGTAAATATAAACTCTAATCTTTTATGTTTTTGAGTTTTCTATGAGTTGCATCCTTTGAATTTCTTATCATGGATCCATCTCATAGAAACAATTATTTTCCTCTCCCTTATCATGAAGAATTTTTCTCTCCTATTTTCTCCATGTTAATCTGAACCATAGCCTAATTATGTTAGGATTGGTGAGACAAAAATAACAACCACAAGTAAATATAACCAATATTAGAAATGGATTAAGCACACAAAAAAGAAATAAAGATTTAGCAAGGTTCACCCAATCCCTGGGCTACGTCCACAAAAAGAAAGTCCAATACTATTATCTAGTGATTTCAACTTGATTATAATTTGCAATCCCTTACTACTTAATACCACTGCAAGAAGCTACTAAATCATCATCATTATAAAATCCCTGATCCTAAGCCATTTCATGCAATCTTTGTGTTAGTTACAACATGTTGGCCAATAGCCAAAAAAAATTCCATGGAGGGGCTATAGTCAAGGGTTGTCACTCCTTTTTTGTCCATATTAATCTAAACCATAGCCTAATTATGTTAGAATTGGTGAGACAAAAATAACAATTGCATGCAATATAAACAATATTAGAAATGGATAAAGCGCACAAAAGAAAGCACACGAAATAAAGATTAAGCATGGTTCACCCAATCCCTAGGTTATGTACATTACTTACCTAATTAGTCACCACAAGATGAAATTCTCTCACTTGGGAACTAATTAGGCTTTGCACTAAAAAAACTCTCCCACTTGGAGACTGGTCATGTAGAAATACCACTACCTAATGAGGCTTCCACTAGATCGAACCACCCTAGACTCTATTGTTCATTTATTATGTTAAGTCTAGAAGACCAATTAAAGCTAAAGAGGAATTCATTCAACTTCTCCCTTATCACTACCTCTATAAACATATATGTTGGATTATCATCTATATTTATCTTTTTCATCTTTAACTGTCCATCATCCAAAATTGACCGAATGTGCAGCTTTATGTATTTTGTCTTTGAGTATAATGAAGAATTAGTGGCAAGATGAATCACTCTCTAGCTATCTATGTCCAGATAATTGTTCCTCTATGGTTGTCCCAATTCTTCCATGAAAAATTAAAGTCATATAATCTCCTTGGCTTCCTCTAGATAAACAACATACTCTACCTATGTAGTAGATAAAGCTTTCACCTTCTATAACCGATAAATCCAACTCATTGTTGTCCCACCAATAGTAAATACATATCATGTAGTACTCCATCTAGTAATTAGATCCCTTGCCAAATCTAAGTCAACATAGCCTTGTAAATCAATAGAAGAGCTCCCAAAGTGTAAACATTTATTGGATGTACCTCTCAAATATTTGATAATTCATTTGACTTCATTCCAATGCTCAATCAAAGAATGATTCATATACCTACTAACAACTTCCACTGTATGTGCAATATGTGGCCTAATATACACCATGGCATACATTAAGCTCCCTATAGCTGAAGCATAAGGTACCTTGGACATTTTATCCTCCCCTCCTTATGTCTTTGGAAACATCCCATTATACAATTTCAAATGACTAAGAAAATGTGTGATGACAATTTTGGCATTCTCCATAGAGACATGTTGCAACACCTTCTCAATATAATTAGCCTGAGATAATGTCAATGTTTTGTGTTTCCTATCTCTGCAGATTTGTATACCAAGGATTTTTTTTTTTGCACCCAATTCCTTCATAGAAAATGAATGTTTGAACTATTATTCCAATCTCTTATTGTGATCCATGTTAGACCCAGCTACAAGCATATCATCAACATATAAAAATAAAATAATATAGCTATTATCATCTAACCTCTTAAAATAAATATAATGGTCTAAATGGCATGAGTGTATCCATTCTCATTCATAAAACTATCAAATCTAATGTTCCATTGTCAATATGCTTGCTTCAAGCCATATAAACTTTTGTTCAATATGAACACTAAATTCTCCTTGCATTTGACCTCAAATCCTCGTGGTTGTTGCATATATATTTATTCATCCAAATTTCCATGAAGAAAAGTTGTTTTAAGATCAAGCTATTCCAAATGCAAATCTTCAACAACCACAATACTTTAAATAGTAAGAATAGAAGTCATTTTAACAACTAGAGAAAAGATCTCATTAAAATGAATGCCCTTTATTAGTACAAATCCTTTTACAAATAACCTGGCTTTAAATATTTTCTACCTCCATCCTCTTGTTTAAGCCTATAAACCCGTTTAATTTGTAAATCCCTTTTTCTTGCAGATAACTTACATAAATACCAAGTATGATTTTTCTGCAATGAATTCATTTCTTCTTGCATTATAGACTTCCAATGAATCTTTGTATTCGTCTCCATAGCTTTATTCTAACATTCTCGTTCACCTGCATCTGTTAATAAAATAGAATACAAAGAGGGAGAAAATCTTTCGAGGTCTATTTAGCCTTGTTGACCATCTAACATTCATGAGGGTGTGTGGTATTTATTCTTGTTATTTTTGCAAAGCATAAGGAACTATTGGAACATCATCTTTTGGAGTATCATCTAGTACTACATAATCATTTTCTTTCTTCTCATGTTGTTGCAATAGATCTTTGTACAAAAAATTCTCATTGAATATGACATCCCTACATCTTACAATTTTATGATTTTTAAAATCCCAACGTCTATAGCCAAATTTATCAATGCTATATCCAACAATTACACATTTCTTCCATCTTGGTTCTATTTTGAGAATCTATATGTGCAAATGCTTCATAACCAAAGGTTCTGAGCAAGGAGTAACTCACTCCTTTACTAGTCCATGCTTCCTCTGGAATACAACATCCCAAAGGAGTAGATGAACCTCTATTGATTAAATGAACAACACTATTAACATCCTCAACCCACATGTTTAAGGGTAGCCCAACATGCAACCTCATACTCCTTGTACACTCTATTATTGTCGTGTTCATGCATTTAACCACTCCATTTTCTTATGGAGTCCTTGGAACAATTTTCTTGCTATGAATACCATTAGTGGAATAATAGTCTTCAAACTCTCTATTGCAATACTCACCATAGTTATCAAATCTTAGACATTTTATCCTTTTACCAATCTCATTCTCAACCAAGATTTTCATTTCTTAAAAGTTTGAAATACATTAGACTTATGTCTAAGGAAATAAATCCATACTTTTCTTATTGTATCATCAATGAATATAACATAATACAGAGAACCACCAAGGGGAGATACTTGAGTTATTCCCCACATATTTGTATGCACAATCTCTAAATTATAATTTTTTAAAACTTTGTACTCTTCACAAAATTAACTCTCTCCTTTCTATAAATACAACTTTCACAAAAATCCATATTGACACATTTCAGTCTTGGTAACACTTTTTTTGAATGAATTAATTTCATACATTTTTCACTCATGTTCCCAAGTATGTTTTACCATAGTGTTGTTTCAGAATCTCCAATGACTATTTTATGTTCTTCCTACTCAACTACAGTAATTGTTCCTGAACACTAGCTATTCTCTATAAAATTAAAGTAGAAGGAATAGTATGACCCATACAAAGATGTAAGGTGCCTACTTTCAAACCTTTGATACTATTAAGGAACCTTTTGAAACCTTCCAATTTTTATCATTAAAATTAATTATGCAACCCTCATCACCTAGTTTCCCTATTGAAATTAAATTTCTACTCAACCTTGGAACATGTTTTATCTCGTGTAGTAGCTAATGAGTCCTATTCTATGACTTAACCTTAATTCTTCCTTTTCCAAAAATCTGATAGGGTTCATTATCTCCCAAATAAACTAGTCCAAAATCCCCTTACACATAATTAAAAAAAATAACTTCTATATGGAGTAGCATGAAATGAAGCCCATAAAACCGAAACCCATGAATCATCAACATTTTCTAAAGAAAGAAGAAAAAATCCTCTTCGAATTTATTATTCACCACATTTTCCTCTATGTTTCCTTCTTATTTGTCTCCTTTATTGTTCTTTTGAGACCAACAATCTTTCTTCTTATGCCTTGATTTCCCACAGTACCAATAATCTCTTGGTCCTTTGGATCGAGACCTTTTTCCTTTTGATTTTCCTCTTGATTTCCCATGGTTTCCAAAAAAAATCCTCTCTCATTTTTTATGCCTCTACTTTGTGTGTTAAAGACACTTCCTAATGTAGATCCACCTAATCTTTTCCTATGATTTTCCTCTCTCAAAATAACACAAATAACATCATCAAATTTTAGTGCATTAGAACCAAAAACATAATTACTCACTCCCATTACCGAGCCATACCATCTTTTAGGAAAACAACACAAAATTAAGAGAGCCCTAATTTCATCATCAAAATTAACATCAACAAAAGATAACTAACTATTAAACTCATTTAAATGGTCAACAAACTCACCTTCTACTATCTTAATATTAAATAAATTCTTATTGAGAAATACCCTATTTTAAGCAAAGGGATTTTCATACAACTTTTCTTGGGTTTCCGTCAATTCTTCAGTTGTCTTTGCTTTCATAATATTAAATGCCATTGATTGTTCCATACACAATCAAATACTTTCAAGTGCCTTCCTATCCAAAATATCTCAGTCCTCATCTAACATATTTGGATCCTTCTTAGATTTTCCTCCCATTAGCTGCCATAAATCCTTCTGATAAAAATAGTCCTCTATTTTCATTTTCCATAACTGAAAGTTCTAGTTTTTAAACTTCTCAACCTTCATCTTACCCTCAAATTCCATTTCTCCCACTCAATCACCAGACTCCCACTCAACTATGAGACTTTCCTGTACAGAATAACTAAGAAAACCACACTCTGATACCACTTGTTAGGATTCGTAAGACATAAATAACAATTACATATAAATATAACCAATGTCAAATATGAATAACAAACATAAAGAGAATACAAGACACACAAATTTAGAATGGTCCATCCAATCTCCTCGCCCCATCCACCAAACAATAAGTCCAATATTATTATCCAGTGATTTTAGCTTGATTACAATTTGTAATCCCTTGCAACTCAATACCACTACAAGAAGCTACTAAATCATCATCATCATAAAATCCATAAACCTAATCCATTGTTGGATAGTAAATTACACCAAGATAACTGAGAGGTGTTGGGGGGTGGGGGGTGTGGGGGTGAATCAATTGTTCATTTAAAACAACTATCAATATCCTTTTTAATTCTAAAACATGTAAATAATTGATACAACAATCACAGAAAGATAAAAATGCATAATAACACTAGATATGTTAATTAGGGAAACCCTTGATTAGAGGGGAAACCCTGGTGGGAATGATGCCCACAAGATGATGTACTAATATAAATTTTCCTTGTGAAAGGATAGACCTTATTAGGAGTCAATAAAATACAATCATTACATATGAATCATTTTTAGGAGACTTTGAGTCTCTATTAGGAGATTCCAACCCTATTAGGAGTTGTGTCAACCTTGTTAGGAGTTGAAAGGAGGATAGATGGACCCACGGTCCAAACAACCTTCACTAGATAATCTTTCAGATAAGCATATCCAAGATCTTTGAACTAACTAAACAACAACTCATTTTCTAATACAATTTCTTTGAAGTTCACAACACATCACTCCTCATCAATCTTTGCTTTGATCAAAAGATATTCACATTCAAGTTCGCTCATATAATAACTATATGCACTGGATATCACATATGATCTCACTGGTGATTATAAGCAAGGAAACAACCTTTTCTTTATACCAAGTCCTAAAGTAAATTTTTGAGTCATCCTTGAGGCTTTCCCAATTTATAATAATAATATAGGACAATCTTAAGATATTACAATACATGTTACATTATGATTTTGCACTTTTCAAGATTACGAACAACCTGTCAACTCATAGTCCTCATAACTTTTGACACAATGATAATCTAATTATATCCTATTAAAAAAGGCATTTATGTTGTGTCTAAAACCTTTTTCTTGGTCCTCTTAAGCCATTTCCATCCCTATGATGAGATATAATCAAAACAACAACACCCTCTTTCCAGAAATGCTATTGCAAAGCTACCTTCACTAAAATCCTTATAAATTAAACCACTCTTCATATTTTCATACTATCTCATAGCTATAGCATCTAGACATACTAATAAATATATCCCTAAGTGTGCATAAGTCGATCTTCAATCCTTAAACTACCCTAAACACTTTTTCCTATATAACTCTACCAGTTGTCATAAAGTAACAAGTATGTTGGCATCAATGACAAATATTGTCATGAATGCAACACATAACCACTAAATTATTCTCCAACAATGCTAATATACTCCCCCATATGAATATCATCAACATTCATGCTAACAATCTCATCTATTGGCATTGATGGAAACATAGATGAAAAATGTCTAAGTACCATAAATACCAAATATTTCTCTTCCTCATCTACCTTTGCTCCCTTATTCATGTGTCTCATGAATGTAAGCATACATCTCAGTCTAAGATAGGTTGTAAATATTTTTTCATGTTTAAATCTTAACCATGGAGTAATCAACATGCATAAGGAAGGTGTTAATTTGCCCCATACATAAGCATCTCCAAATCTTCTTTATTGACATCAATCAACACTCTCCCCCAAAGGATGTTTTTCATGTACACATATCTCCCCCATTGACATCAACAACAAATGAATCATTATGTCAACTCTCTAAGTTTAATCATTTCCAAAATATTATGTTCAAGCTCAAGTTTCCAAAGACATTATTAGATATGCCAATCATACTTCTCAAGTACTCAGATGTGTCCTTAGCCAAAGGTTTTATAAATATGTCTACTATCTGCTCCTTTGTGGTAACCTATTCCAATATGATTTCTTTATATCTTAAAAAGTGATACTTAATAGATATATGCTTTGTCTTTGAATGTAAAGTTGGATTCTTTGACATACTCAATGTACTTGTATTATCACAATGTATGATAATAGGTTCAACAAAATCTATTCCAATGTCCTTCAATATCTTCTTCATCCAAATAATATGATTACAATTTTTTAATGCTATTACATACTCTACTTCTACAGTGCTCTATGAAATGCAATCATGTTTCTTTCTTAGCCAAGAAACCAATCTTCCTCCAAGGAAGAATGATCCAATCTACAATTCCTTCCCAATCAACATCACTTTACACACATAATATAAAATCATGTGATCTATCATACCATAAACCATAATCAGGTTTGCCTTTCAAATGTTTGAAAAATCTTTTTATTGGTGCATAATGTCTCTTTAGGATTTGCATGAAATCTTGCCACAATTATAACTGTATTAGCTATATTAGGTCTAGTATGTGTCAAATATTGTAATTCACCAATAATAGTGTTGTATTTCTTTTGTTCAATACTAGGGGATTCATCTTTGCTACAATTTACAACCAATTACCACATGTTTACAAATTTCTAATCCAAATATTTTCAACAAATATCTAAGATAATTAGCTTGTGATATGAAATTTTCATCTTTGTTTTGTACAATTTGTAATCATAAGAAGTATTGTATCTCTCCAATCATACTCATCTCAAATTCCTTCTTCATTTCTTTTGAAAATATCTTACTTGCTTCATCATTACCTCCAAAAATAATGTCATCCACAAATACTTCAACAGTTAGTATGACATTATCATTCTTTCTAAGATACAAGTTACTATTAGCATTACCTTTCACAAATCCCAAACTTGTCACATGTTTGTCTAATTTTGCGTACTAGGCTCTAGGTGCTTGTTTTGGTCCATGCAGTGCCTTTTTCAATATGAAAAACTTATCTTCTTTATTTGTCAAAGGAAAACCATCAAGTTATTCAATGTACACCTCTTCTTCAAGTTCTCCATTAAGAAAAGCTAACTTCACGTCCATTTGATACAATTTAAAGTTCTTGTTAGCTACATATGCCAAAAACATTCTTATTGTTTCTAATATAGCAACATGTGAAAAAGTTTCTTCAAATTTAGTTCCTTCTTGCTATGAATAATCAAGTTACATACCAATCTTCCTTTATTTCTTAAAACTTCGCCTTGTTCATTCATTTTATTTCTAAATACCCATTTAGTTGTAACAACATTCTTATCTTTAGGTCTAGGAACCAATTCCTAAGTCTTGTTCTTTTCAATCTACTACTCTTTTTATTTCATAGCTTTAATCCAATAATCATCTTTGCAAGATTCATCAGCATTCTTTGGCTCAACTTGTGAAATTAAACATAATTATTCACTTACCTTGTTCCTTGTCATAACTCCTTTGTTTACGCTTCTAGTTATCTATTCTACAAGTTGATTATTTGCCACATTTTTGTTAGTTGTCACCTGTTCAATTCTAATTTTTTCTCTAGGCTCAGATCTAGGTTCTTCTCTCTACATTTCTCCTTGTAATTTAGTCTGTAGATTAGTGTTAGTTTAATAAAATAATTCCTTCTCAACAATATTATTGTTAGTTCTCTAATTATTTTCTCCATTAAAATCATGGTCAAGTATGCTTTCCTAAATTCTAAACTTTTCATGAATTCTTACATTAGCACTTTCAACAATAGTCTTTCATCTTTGATTAAAACATCAGTATAATTTTCTTTTTAATGAATAACCAAGAAATATTCCTTCATCACTTCTTGAATCAAAATTTCCAATATCATCATATCTTTTAATACAATATTTACTTTTAAAGATTCTAAAGTACTTCACAGAAGGTGCATGTCCAAACCAAAGTTCATAAGGTGTCTTACCAGTGCCTTGTCTAATCTATACTCTATTTATAGTGTATAATGTTGTGTTCACAATTTCTCTCCAAAATACATGTGATACATTGTTCTCAAACATCATTTCTCTTTCTACCTCTATTATTAATTTATTCCTTCTTTTTGCTACTCCATTCTTTTGTGGTGTCTTAGGGGCTAAAAGTAGTATCTTTATGCCATTATCTTCAAAAAAATTGTTGAACTCACTTGAAATAAATTCTCCTCCTCTATTATATCTCAAGAATTTAATTTTTTGACCAAATTCATTCTCAACTCTACTCTTGAATATCTCAACTCTACTCTTGAATATCTTGAAGTTCTCAAAAGCTTCACATTTATCTCTAAGAAATGTAACCCATGTCATTCTAGTGAAATCATCAATAAGAAGCATGGAATACATTTCACCATAGAATTCTCTTGTTCTTGTAGAACCACTCAGATCTGTGTGCAATATCCAATTCCATTGAAGTAGTAATTGTCTTGGTTGGAAATGTTTTTTTTTTTTTTCTAATATACATTCTTTGCACATCATATTAGTAGGTTTCACAATCTTAGGAAAATATCTAACTACAATTGTAGTACTGACCTTCATAATGTTATCAAAGCTTATATGACAAAATTTATTATGCCATATGCAACTATCCTCTAATTTAGCAACTAAACATATCATTTCAGAGGGATTCAACTCAAATACATTATCTCTTGTCCTTGTACTGGTACCAATCAATTTACCATCTTTATCCTTGATAATGCAAGCTTTTTATGTGAACTAAAATTGGTATCTCTTGTCAACAAGTTGTGCAACACCTAAAACATTATGTTTCAAATCACCCACAAAGTAAACATCTTCAGTGTTAGTCTTTCCATCAAGTGTAATAGATCCTTTTCCTTTTATGTGGCATGTTGCATTGTTTCCAACTCTAATTACTCCTCCATCATAATTATTGAATTCAACAAATTTATTCATATATCCAGTCATATGATGGGAACAAACACTATCTATAATCCAATTTGACTTTTTCTTTTCAATTTTTGACACTAGTGCTTTTTCTTCTCTTATTTCTTCTTTTCTAGAGTTTTATTCTTTAATAATGATAAGTCCAATCTCATCATCCTCATCATCACTATCTTCTAAAAAAAATATCATCTTAAAATCAACTTCATCATCCTCATCAACATAGAAATAATACTTAGATACTTTTGATTTGTAAGGCTTTCTAGGCTTAAACTTTTTTACTCTTGTATGACATTTAGAAAAATAATGACCAAGTTCTTTACATGCCCAACAAAAAATAATTATTTTACCTTTATCTTATTTCTTCATAAGCAAGGAAAGACCTTCCTCAATATTCTTGTCTTCTTCATCTTTTTCTTGGCTACTATTGGCATAATCTTTACTGTACTTTCAATTCTTGTCAATGTAGGTCTATCTCTTTGTACGCTAAAAGTAGACTCTATTCTAGGAAACTCTCTATTTTGTTTCATCCACATTTGAAATGTCTATAATCTCACAAGAAGAGTCTTTCTCATAAAATTAGGTGTGCAAGGAATGAATTTTTCAATTATGTGTGCTCTTTGATGATATCAGGTGTTAAGGTCTTTGAGATTTTCCACACAACTTCATCTTCTGTCTTTGTACCCCCACAACTCTAAATTTCTATAACAATATATGATATTCTAACAAAATAACCTCTTATAGTTTCATCTTCCAACATCTTAGCATCTATCCAAATTTTCAATCTATACTTCTTAGCATGTTCATCACCTTCAAATATTCTTTGTAAAGCAAGCCAAATCTCATTATCAAGTCTTAAAGTTTTTACCTTTCCATATTCTATTTTAGGAAGGGTTGTTAGTAGTGCTTCTCTAGGAACCATATTATTCATGAATAGATCTTTTTGATAGTTTCCACAAGGTTCAAGCCTATCTTCTTCAACCACATTCTTCTTATTTATCGTAACCAACTAAAATTTTGGATCCATACATAGTAGATATGTCTTCATCTTTTCTTTCCATCTATCATAGTTAACACCATAAAGATTCAAACTTTGTTTTTTGAAATGCATCATGGATCTCCTCAAGTTAGTAAAACCTTCTTCCAAGGACTTAATACCCTGATACCAATTGTTAGAAAGTAAAGCCCACCAAGATAAATGAGGGGGAAGGGGGGGTGAATCAATTATGCATTTAAAACAAATCTTAACATCTTTATTAATTCTCAATCATGTAATTCATAGATGAAATAACCAAAGAAAGATAACCATTTACAATAGCACATGATATGTTAACTAGGGAAACCATTGCTTAGAGAGAAAACCTTGGTGGGAATGATACCCACAAGATAATGTACAAATATAAAAGTTCCTTGTGAAAGGATAGACCCTATTAGGAGTCAATCAAATACAATCAGTACATATAAGTCCCTAGGAAACTTTGAATCTATGTTAGGTGATTCTAACACTATTATGAGTTTTGCCAAGCCTATTAGAATTTGAAAGGAGGATAACTAAACCCACTGTCTAAATAGATTTAGAAATAATCTTTACTAGAAAATCTTATAGATAAGCATATCCAAGATCTCTAAACCAACTAAACAAAAAATCCTTTTCTGATCGAGTTCATTTGAAGCTCACAACACATCACTCCTCATCACTCTCTACTCTGATCAAAAGATATCCACATTCAAGTTTGCTCATATACTAACTATCTACATTGGATACCACATATGATCTTATTGATGATTATAACAAAGGAAGCAACCTTTCCTTTATTCCAAGTCCTAAAGTAAATTATTGAGTTGGGCTTGAGGTTTCTCAATTTATAGTAAAAATATAGGACAATCTTAAGATATTACAATATGCATCACATTATGATTTTATACTTGTTAAGATTACTAAAAAACTATCCACTCATAGTCTTCATAACTTTTTATAAAATGGTCATCTGATTATGTCCTCTTAAGAAAGACATTTTTGTCATGTATAAAACCTTTGTCTTAGTTTTCTTAAGACAAAATCCACCTATGTGAGGAGATAGAATCAAAACAATAATAACTACTTTCTAGAAATTTTGTCTGAAAGCTACCTTCAGTAAAATCCTCATAACTCGATCCGATCATCATATTTATGTATACAGTCATACCTATAGTATTTTCACATGTATCACCTATCATGGTTATTGCCAATGGAATACCAAGGTTAGACAAAACATTTGACAAAATAACAAGGTTAACACCTATGAGAAGACCTTCAACATGAAACCAAGAAAAAATAAAAAGAGTGCAAACTTCACTCCTCCAACTAGCTCTAAGTTAAAGAGGATTTGTACAAGTGATGGAGATGTGGGCTCAAGCGTGCCTCAAGACTTCAATGGATGGGAGATGGAAGTGTGATATGGGTGTGAATTTGAGCATGGTAAGGGTGTATTGGATGACTTTTTTCTTCACAAGAGCATTATAACATTAGCATAAAGAGTGGATATGGATTTTGAAGGGAGAGAGGGCTCATTTATAGGCCAAGGGAGATAAAGATGGAGGGTCAAGATGCAAAGTTGAGGGAGGGCTAGGATGCAAGTAGAGGGAAGCACATGGATTATGTTTTCTCAAATCCAAATCCACAACCTTGTGACAAGTGTCACAAGGAGAGAGGATGAGAAAAATGGATGGAAAGTGTGGGGACAAAGGAGTTATTAGGAGGATGAAGCATACAAGAGGAATGTAAGGTAGTGTAAGGGATGTGTAAGGAGTCATTAAGTCTTTGTAAGATCATTTAATGCATGTGGGTGGGAGTGTATGAGAGGTGTAAGAGATGGGATGGGAGGTTTGACTTTGGTGTGGGTTAGGAATTCTTAATCCATGATTAAAGTTGTGTACATGATTACGATGAGGATTAGGCTTGGATTAGAGGGGGGATTAGGAAGCAAGTGGCATGTTAGAGGAATGCAAGTGGGTTGGTAATTAAATGGGTTTAATTAGTTAATAAAATGGGTTATCATGGGTGGATGGGTTGAGTTGAGTTAGAACTATGTGTTTAGGATTGGGTTAAGGGTTAGTTAGGGGTTGAGGATTTGATTTAAAATAATTATTTAATCAAAGGGAAATTTTGAATTATATTAAATAAATATTACACAATTATTTAATTTAATAGAGTAATAGGGATTTACTTGATAATTAAATTTTTTTTTGTCATTTAAAATTTATCAATTGGACTATAGTCAATTAAATGAACAAATTAACAAGGGAATGAGATAAAATTAATTAAATATTAAATACTTGATCAATAATGCCTTAGAGATGACTAAATAGGATTACTTAAATGATGTAACTAGATTTAGGTGTCTACATTTTGCCCCTTTGACATAGTGTTGGGATAACACTATTTCGAAGAATTTTGAAGATAGATGACATGAAGAAGATTTGTAAAGTAACAAGATTGTCCTAGTATTAAAAAGAAAGAGGAGAGACTAGACTGTGTGATGCCCCCTCGAGAAGGTGACAAGGAGAGAAGACAAGATCTGATAGCTTCTTGAAAACTATGAAAAACTAGGGTGAGTAGGAGGACTCAGGTTGGCTAAGAGATGACTAAAAGGGAATAATATGCTTACTGTGGGAGTATGAGACAAAGGGGGAACCAATTGCTCAATTTTAACCATGGGTTAAGAATTCAGGTTTTGTGGGAGGGGGGATGGGTGAGGGGATTGGCTTTTAAAGTGAACCCCTAAGATAGTGATTGTGGGATGAAGGGGGTTTTGAAAAATTTGGATACTTTTGGGACCATAGTATTCACAAGATCATGATTGCAAGATTGATTAGATTGGATATTTGGATCAAGTAACTCCATTGGAGATGGAAAGATTTTGATAGATGGCTTTGCTTTTTGGAAATTGGAGGGGGGATGGAGTCTATTGAAGCTTGAGCATGGGGTATTCTAAAGGGGAGCACCAACATGTGTTAGGATTCACCTCATATAGAAATAATAGTTACATGCAAATATAACCAATATCAGAAAAATAATAGATCACATAGAAGAGAACACAAGACACAAAGATTTAATGTAGTTCACCCAATCCCTAGGCTATGTCCACCAACAACAAGTCCAATATTATTATTATCCAATGATTACAATCCACAATCCCTTATAGCTCAATACCACAACAAGAAGCTATAATATCACCATACATTATGAAATCCCTAACTCTAAGCCATTTAGAACAAGCTTTTGCCACTTACAAAATTAGGGTTAGAATAAGTCATCCAGTAGAAAAATAGTAGCTGATGCCTTTTAAAATATAAGGTCACTTTTGGCTTTAGGGGTGCTGCCCTTGAAAACCCTAATGGGGGAATTTCCCCTTGACCCCACCATGTATTACGATAGGGAGCACACCTAGGGCACTATCCTAGGACCTTGCAGGGGTGCTGCCCCTTGACCCTATCTTGGGGCACTACCCCTAAACCCTCATATAAATAATCTAGGGAGAAACCATGCTGAATAAACATCTGAATCTAAATAGGCTCCACATTACAACAATCTCCCACTTGGAGACTGATTAGACTCCACACCATTAACCTCCCACTTGGAGATTGATCATAGCATTGCTAAAACTATAGCTCCCACTAGAATATCAAACCACCCTAGACTCTATTGTTCTTTTATTTTGGCCAGTCTAGAAGACCAACTAAAGCTAAAGAGGAGTTTATCTTCTCCCTTGTTATTGCATTGGTAAACAGATATGCCAGATTATCATCTGTATGTATCTTCTCTAGCTTTAACTATCCATCATCCAAAATTGACTGAATGAAATGGTACTACAACTGTATGTGTTTTGTCTTTGAATGTAGAGTAGAATTCTTTACAAGATGAATGACACTATGGCTATCTCTAAACAAGTAATTATCCCTCTGTGAGTGTCCCAATTCTTCCATGAAGAACTAAAGCAATATCATCTCCTTGGCTGCCTCTATAGCAGTAACATACTCTACCTCTATAGTGGATAAAGCATTAACCTTCATCAACTAAGAAACTTAGCTCACTATTGACTCACCAACAATAAATACATAACTTGTAGTACTCTGCCTAGTATCAATATCCCCTGCCAAATATGAGTCAACATAGCCCTATAAATCAATAGTAGAGCCCCATTAAAAATGTAAACAATTACTGGTTGTTCCTCTCAAATATCTGAGAATCCATTTAACTGCATTCCAATACTCAATTTCTAGATGACTCATATACCTACTAATGACTCCCACTATATGTGCAATATCTTTCCTTCTACATACCATAGCATACATCAAGCTTCCTATAGATGAAGCATAAGGTACCTTGGAAATCTTATCCTCCTCTTCTTGTGTCTTTGGAGACATCTGCTTAGTCAATTTAAATGACTAGGTAAAGGTGTGCTAACAACTTTAGCATTCTCCATAGAGAAACCTTGCAACACCTTTGCAATATAATCAACCTGAGATAATGTCAATTTTCTATTTTTCCTATCTCTCCAAATCTTCATACCAAGGATTTTTTTTACTACCCCCAAATCCTTCATAGCAAATGAATGTGCCAACTATTCCTTTAGCCCCTAAGTGTGATCCATGTTAGACCCAGCTACAAGCATATCATCAACATATAAACATAAAATAATGTAGTTTTCATCATTCAACCTCTTAAAATAAACACAATGATCTAAATGACACCTACTATATCCATGCTCACACATAAAACTATCAAATTTTAAATACCATTACCAAGGTGCTTACTTCAAGCCTTATAAACTTTTATGCAATCTACATACTAAGTTCTCCTTACCTTAGACCTCAAATCCCCATGGTTGTGCCATATATATCTCTTCATTTAAATCACCATGAAGAAAGGTTGTTTTAACATCAAGCTTCTCCAAATACAAATCTTCAGTAGCCACAATACTTAAAATAGTGTGGATAGAAGTCATTTTAACAACATGAGAAAATATCTCATCAAAATCAATACCCTTTTTCTATGCAAATACTTTTACCACTAACCTGGCTTTAAATCATTTCTTACCTCCATCCTCTTCTTTTAACTTATAAACCCATTTATTCTGTAAAGCCCTTTTACCTGCAAACAACTTGCATAAATCTCATATCTTATTTTTTAGCAAAGAGTCCATTTCTTCTTTCATTGCAGACTCCCATTGAATCTTTGTATGCACCTGCACAATTTCATCATAACATTTAGATTCGCTAGCATTAGTAAATAAAATAGAATACAAAGAAGGAGAAAATCTATTTAGAGGTCTAATTAGCCTTGTTGACCATCTAACATTCACTGGGGTGTGTGGTATTTGTTGTTGCAGTTGTTGCAAATCATGAGGAACTATTGGAACATCATCTTTTGAAGATCATCCAACACTACATAATCACTCTCTTTCTTCTCATACTGCTACAACAAAGCTTTGTACAACACTTTCTCATTGAATATGACATCCTTGCTTCTTATAATTTTAAAGTTTTTGAAATTCCAAAGCTTATAACTGAATTCATCAATGCCATATCCAAAAAAAAATATTTCTTTGACTTAACTTCTAGCTTGGTTCTATTCTCAGAATCTATATATGCAAATGCTTCACAACTGAAGGTTTTGAGAAAAAGAATAACTCACCTTCTTATCAGTCCATGCTTCCTCTAGAATACCACAACCCAAAGGAATAGAGGGACCTCTATTAATCAAATACACATCAATATTAACAACCTCCACCCACATGTTTAAGGGCAGCCCGACATGCAACCACATTCTCCTTGCATGCTCCATTATTGTCCTATTCATGTATTTAGCCACTCCATTTTCTTGTAGAGTCCTTGGAATAGTTTTTTTTATCTACGAATACCATTAGTGGAGAAATAATTTTCAAATATATGACTACAATACTCACCATCATTATCAGATTTGTGACATTTTAGCTTTTTACTAGTCTTATTCTCAACCCATCATTTCTATTTCTTAAAAGTTTGAAATACATCACATTTTTGTCTAAGGAAATAAACCCATACTTTTCTAGTTGCATCATCAATAAATGTAACATAATAATGAGAGAAACCAAGGGAAGATACTTGAGTTGGTCCCCATACATCTATATACACAAGCTCTAATTTCTCATTTTTCTTTTCCTTCACACTCTTCACAAAACTCACTCTTGTTTATTTTCCATACACACAACTTTCATAGAAATCCATAGTAACACATTTCAAACCTGGTAAAAATTTCTTTGAATGAAGTAATTGCATACTTTTCTCACTCATGTGCCCAAGTCTATGGTGTCATAACATTGTATCAGAATCTACATCATTTCTTTGTTCTCCCTGCTCAACTACAACAACTATTATTGAACATTCATTTTTTATGAAATAATCAAAGTAGAAGGAAAAGTATGACCTATATAAAGACATAAGGTGCCTAATTTTTACACCTTTTGATACTACAAGGGAAATTTTGGAAACCTTCTAATTTTTATCATTAAAAGTAACTACACAACTGTCATGACTGAGTTTCCCTAGTGAAATTAAATTCCTACTTAGCCTTGGAACATGTCTTACCTCATGTAGTAGCCAATGCTTCCCATTCTGCAATTTAATTT
Source organism: Cupressus sempervirens (assembly GCA_028749045.1). Taxonomy (NCBI): domain Eukaryota; kingdom Viridiplantae; phylum Streptophyta; class Pinopsida; order Cupressales; family Cupressaceae; genus Cupressus; species Cupressus sempervirens. The sequence goes on from CM053783.1 coordinate 560,056,388, forward strand.
TAACTTTTTCCTTTCCAACAATCTAATAGGGCTCATTATCCCCCAAATAAACAAACCAAAAATTCCCTTGGACATAACCAATAAAATAACCTCTATGAGGTTTAGCATGAAATGAAGCCCCAAAATCTAAAAACCCAAGAATCATGAACACTTTCTAAAGAAAGAAGCAAAGCATCCTCTTTGGATTTGTTACTTACCACATTTGCCTCCTTGTTCCCTTCTAGTTTATCTCCTTCATTGTTCTTTCAAGTCTAACAATCTTTCTTCTTATGTGTTGGTTTTCCACAATACTAACAATCTCTTGGTCCTTTGGATTGAGATGTCTTCCCCTTTGACTTTTCTCTTGATTTTCCATGATTTCTATAATTATTTTCTCCTCAGTCATTCTGTCTCTACTTTATGTATTCAAAGTACTTCCTGATGTAGATCCACCTAAGGTTTTCCTATGATTTTCCTCACTCAAAATAACACCAATCATATCATCAAATTTTAGGGTATTAGATCCAAAAATAGAATTACTCACAACCATTACCCAACCATTCTAGCTTTCATGCAAAGAACACAAAATCAAGAGAGCCCTAATTTCTTCATCAAAATTGACATTCACAGAAGATAACTAGCTAGTAATAGTATTGAATTTATTTAAATGATCTGCAAAAAACCCCCCTTCTTATATCTTCAAATTAAATAAATGCTTCATGAGAAATACCTTGTTTGAAGTGGAGGGCTTTTCATACAGTTTCAATAGGGTTTGTATCAACTCTTCTATCATCTTTGCTTTTATAATGTTAAATTTCATTGGTGGTGCCAAGAATAATCGAATACTTCCAAGTTCCTTTCTGTCTAAAATTTCCCAGTCCTCATCTATCATAGTTCCCTGTTTCTTGGCTTTTCCTTCCAATGGCTTCCATAAATCCTTCTAATAAAGATAGTCCTTCATTTGCATCTTCCATAACTGAAAGTTCTACCCATTAAACTTCTCAAGTTTTAGCTTACCCTCATATTCCATCGCTCCCACTCAACCATGAGATTCCCACTCAACTGTAAGACCTTCCTGCAAAGGATAGCTTAGAAAAAAAAAAAAAACAACGATGATCTGGCCAAAAATATGATGACAATGTAAGCTTAAAGAAAAAGACAATTGTTTGGCTCTAATACCACTTGTTCAGATTAATCTCATGCAGAAATAATAGTTACATGCAAATATAACCAATATTAGAAAATAATAGATTGCACAGAAGAGAACACAAGACATAAAGATTTAGCATGCTTCACTCAATCCACGGGCTATGTGCACCAACAAGTCCAATGTTATTATTATCTAGTGATTATAATTCGCAACCACCTACACCTCAATACCACTGCAAGAAGCTAAAATATCACCATACATTATGAAATCCTTAACCTTAAGCTATTTTATACAAGCTTTTTCCACTTACAAAATTGGGGATAGAATAAGTGGAATCAAAGAAATCTTAGAGGAATTAGAGTGGAAATGACACTGGGTAACCCATAGGAAAACAATATTTCCCAAGTGCACAATGCAACAACAAGTGACCACATGTTTTGAATATACAAGGGTCACATCCGACTAACTCACAAGAAAAAAAACAAAAAATGAAAGACCTGATCAAGACCTTGCTCTTGAATTGCCCCATACACAACATACCATGATATAAAAGATCATGGCGACTATGAGGTGGAAACAACCAAATCTCTTGGAAAAGATACTTTAAGAACCAAATTTGAAATCTTGAAAAGAAAATAAATTGAAAGAAAATATAAATCTATGAAAAAGGTGACCTTTTACCCAAGAGATTAGTAAGATTGGATACTGATGGACCAAGATCAAATGATAGGAAGGATGCATCTTGCAAGGACCTATCGGTAGTATCTAGGACTATGATGAGACAGGTAATCAAAACCTTTAGGACAATACTTTGATGACAGGGGATCTCGTATAAGGGTTCACTAAAGTACTTAACCAAGAGAAATACAAATTGTGACCAGGCATGAACTGACATAGAAAACCAAGATATATACAATGGGACTAAGCTAGGGACTGACTCTGGAGAATTTACAATAGACTAACCAAGGTATTTACAAGGATTACTATAAAAAATCTTAGTATAATAAGATAGCATGAATCAATCTGATATAGTATAATGGAAAAAGCTCAAATGAGGAGATAGTGAGCCTCATTTGATTAGAATACAATTGAGATAAAGTGATGTTTAATGTAGAGCCTGATCAGTCTCCAAGTGGGAGATTATTAGTTTGTGGTGTCTAATTAGGGAAGTACTATACATACTCCATAATTCCTTGGCAGAGTTCAGGGCTATTTTATCAATATTTTATGGCTGGCATGTTGTAACTAATTTTAACCCTAAAGTGGCAAAAATACTTGTATAAAAGGGCTTAGAGTTAGGGATTGTTTCATAATGTGTGATGTGAAAATTTCTTCTTGCAGTGATATTAAGATGTAAGGGATGATAGATTGTAATCAAGTTGTAATCACTTGGTCATAATAATATTGGACTTGCTGTTTGGTGGACATAGCCCAGGGTTTGGGTGAACCACATTAAATCTTGTTGTCTTATGTTCTCTTCTATGTGATAAATTATTTTCTAATGTTTTTTATATTTGCATGTAATCTTTATTTCTATCTAAGGTTAATCCTAACATAAAGCTCAGGATGAGGCAAGATATAGTACACCGAATATAATAAAGGGGTATGATACATGGATATGATACATGGAATATGGTACATGTGATAGGATACATGGACATGATACTACCATGAGAATGATATAATGTGAAACTTTCATGATATAATACACTATTTTGATTATGTTTCCAAGCTCAAGAATTCATATAGTGATACATATATTGTTGTGATATGATGTTGGAAAACCATTAGAACATGGAGAGGTGGATGATTGGATGTGGTGAGAGGGTGGGAGGCTATGGATTGCTAATAGATAATGGGAAGGCCAAGTACACATAACACCTATTGCTAGGTTTTCACCAAGGTACCTCTCCAAGGTGCTTGAATTACCAAGTTTTCACCATTGCATGCTTATTTTTATTTTTTTGTTATCATCAAGTGCCTAAATTGCAAGGTTTTCAACATGATGAATATTTTTCAGGACGTTTTTATAATTTTTTCTTTTTTTCTTTTTTTGAGATTAGCAAGATACACTAAGGGGCTTAGGCATAAAACTTCTTAAGATGAATGATTTTGGTGGGATCATTTAGAGGTTCACCTTCTAGTGTTGATAGCTGATATTCTCCTAAGCAAAAAGATGTTGTAACCACATATGGACTAAGCCATGTGGGCTCAAACTTCCTCTTCTTCTCATGATCTACTTGGAATTTCATGTTTTCTTTGAGGACCATGTCACCTACTTGAAATTTTTGTTGATGAACCTTTTTATTGAAATTGTGCTTGAGTCAATTTTGGTAGACTGTGAGGTGGTCAAAGGCCTATTTCCTTCTTTCATCTAGTAGATCCAATAGTGTAAGTCTAGTGACTCTGTAGTCCTCATCTGATACTTGTCCTCGCAATGATATGTAGAAGGATGGGAGTTCAACCTCAATAGGTAGGACCACTTTAGCACCATAGACAAGGGAGTATGGAGTTGTGCTTGTGGATGTATGAAATGAGGTATGGTAAGCCGTTAGGTATGGATTGATTTGTAGATGCCAATTGCAGCCAATTAATTACTAACTTTCTTGAGGATTTTTAGTAGGGTTTTGTTAGTGTCCTTAGCTTGACCATTACCTTGTGGTAAATGTGGAGGGAGGTGCATAAATCTTCCATATTTAGGTTTTAAAACTTACCTCCATAGTTTGTGAAAATGGTGGTGGGGATACTAAAATGAAAAACAATATGATAGAGGATGAGTTTGGACACTTGAACTCTTCTTGCATTGGTAAGTGAGACTACATCAACCCACTTGGTGAAGTAATATGTGGTCATGATGATCTATATATGGCCTTCTAAAGATAGGGGTGCAATAACACCAACAAGGTCAAACCTCCAACATGCAAATGACCATGGTAGTGCAATGGATTTTGGAGATCTTGAGCCAGAACCTGTATCAAGTTTTCATGTTGTTGACAAGGTAGACACCATTTGACAAATTCATAGGCATCATGTTCAATAGTAGGCCAATAATAGCCAGCTCTCAGGATATGTTGTGCTAGGACTATACCACTTGCATGGGCACCACAAAGTCTAGAATGTACCTCTTTTAATGTCATGACAACCTCTCTTTGGTCTAGACACCTAGAGAGAGTATCATGATAGCCTTGATGATATAGGATATTGGCTAGTGTATTGCATAAAAATGTAACTAAGAAAATAACACTAAGCAACTAATGCATCTTCTTACATTATCATGCAAAACCTCAAAATATGATAGAAGACATGGACATCAACATAACATGAGATAAAAAAGAGTATAAACTATCAAAATAGCACTATGCAAACCTCATGAAACCATCAAGTGGAGATGATTTCTTCACTCATGGGATGTGGTTGCTCACAAATCCAGCAGCATAACAATGAGGTAGAAGGTGCTTGTGAAAATGAGGAGAGGACTCTCCATTTATAGGAAAATGGATGCAACAGACGGTTGAGATTGAAGGCAAGATGAAGGGCTAGGATCCCTCAGGATTGATGAGGTGTCCATGAGGTGGAGGCCAAGTAGACTCCAAGTGGATTAGGGTTTTGACCATTCAAAGGGGGCAATATGCTCACACATGTGTGAGCAACCTTTGATGGTGACACGATCAATGAGGTGTGAGAAGCATGGCTTCTCACATGTGTGAGACAACTTGACTCTCATGCAAGAGGACACATGTGCAAGAGCTGTGAGAAGGATGGCTTCTAACACATGTGTGAGACAACTTGATTCTCATGCAAGAGGACAAGTGTGCAAGAGGTGTGAGAAGGCATGGCTTCTCACACATGTGTGAGACACCTTGACTCTCATGCAAGAGGACAAGTGTGCAAGAGACATGCAAGACATGAGGGATGAGGAAAGTGTGAACATCTCTCACACATGTGTGAGGATTCCTCACACATGTGTGAGAACACACTTAGGATTAAGAGGTGATTAGCAATGATGATTATGCAAACCAAGCATGATTAAGGAAGTGGGTTGGTTTAGCATGATGGGTTAGGTAGGCTAGTGAGGTTAGGTGAGGGTTAAAAGTAGGAGCCATGTGCTCAAATAGGATTAAATGCAATATTTAATTCCAAATGGGATTTAGGCAAGGAATTAATTAAGTAAATGAAGTACTTAATTAAAAGGAATGGGTTAGGATTTAAATAAACCTTAGTTTATTTAAATCAAGGAAAGGCAAAGAATTTTAATAAACCTTAGTTTATTTAAATTAGGGTAAGGAAAATGTAATTAAATAAATGCAAATTTATTTAATTAAGGTAGGAGAATTAAATAAATAATGAATATTTATTTAATTGGTCATGAAATTGGTTTTGGACAAATTTAGGTGTCTACAGCTAGAATAGTGTAGCGAGATGATCTATGAATAAGGTTTTGTCATTGGGTTCATGTGAGGTGGGGGGAGATGATACCATCTTTGAGTTAAGCATGAATTTCATGGTACCATGGAGATTGGGGAGCAACCAAGACACATACTCATGTTGAGTCATCATTCTCATATGTTGGCTCATGTAGTTGCTCGACCAAGAACTCATATTGTGTAGCTTCTGAGGGATTTCCAAGAGTGACCCAATAGTGGCCATTGCATCTGCAACTTTGTTTTGAAACCTTGGTACTTGTGTGAACTGAATGTTGATGAAGTGTTTCTTTAGTTGGTCAACCAATTCTTTGTAAGATAGCAACTTGTTATCCTTTGTTTGGTATTCATCTAGGACATGTTCGGTGACCAATTGTACATCTCCATAGACCTGTAGTTTTGTTTTGTTTCATTCAATTTCCATTTTGAGTCCTGGAATGAGATCTTTGCATTCTAAGATGTTATTGGTGCATTGAAATTGTAGGTTGAAGGCTTTGGTGATGTAGTTGCCTTGAGGGATAACCATCAATATCCCTCCTCTTGATCTATGAGATGTATATGATCCCTCAAAATATAGATTCCACAATGACTGTTATTCTACCATGCATACATATTCATCTCAAAATTCCATGACCAATGGATAGGTGTCGACCAAAGGTGTGTCATCCAAGTGGTCTACTATGACTTGTCCTTTGATTTCCTTTCTATGAATATATTGGATGTTGAATCCCATGAGGAGCATGATCCATTTTGCAAGGTGGCCCATGAGTGATGTGCGTAACAACATATACTTCAAGGGGTCAATCTTGGAGATGAGTTTAACTATGTGACTTGGCATGTAGTGTTGGATCTTCTATGTGGCAAAGACCACTACCAAGTAGGATTTTTACATTGGGGTATAATTAAGCTTGTAGCCAACTAGAGTTTGACTAATGTAGTCTATGGACCTTTCTTTTGCATTGTCATCAAGCTTGGCTAAGAGTGCTCCCAGTGCCATTGGAGTAGCTGATATGTATAGTATTAATGGTCATCCTACAACTGGTAGAACCAAGATAGGTATATTGGCCAAGTATTGCTTGATCTTTTCAAAGCTACATTGACATATAAGATTCCATTTGAAATTTTGATCCTTTTTCAATAGATGCATGAGTGACTGACATTTGTCTACTAACTATGAGATGAACCACCTAAATGATTGTAATTTCCCTTGGAGAGTGCACATTTTTTGCAATGTCTTTGGAGGAGGCATGTCCATGATGGCTTTGACTTTTTAAGGGTCAATCTTAATGTCATGTTGTGATATAATGAACCTTAGGAGCTTTTTGGATGTAATGCAAAATACACATTTCTTTGGGTTAAGCATGAGGTGATATTTTGCTAGTTGATCAAATACTTCTTCAAGGTCAAATAGTTGGTCTAATGCATTGATGGATTTTACCAATATGTCATCCACGTAATCCTCGAGGGTCTTGTGGATGAGGTCATGAAAGATGACTAGCATGGCCCTTTGATAGGTTGCTCCTGCATTCTTTAACCCAAATGGCATCATGTTGTATCAGAAGGTCCCTCATAAGGTTATGAATGATGTTGCATGTTGATCTTCTTTTGCTATATATATTTGATTGTACCGAGAGAATCCATCCATGAGGTAAAATAGTTCATGCGCAGTTGTGAAATTCATGATCATATCAATATTTGGAAAAGGGAAGTCATCATTGGGGCAAGCTTTGTTGAGGTCCTTGAAATATCTGCAGATTTTGATATCCCCATAAGGTTTAGTGACTAGTACCATGCTAGAAATTGACTCTAAGTAGTCAATTAGACAAATTACCTTTGCTTCTAACATATTTTCCAATTCTACTTTGACTAGTAGAGCAACCTTAGGATGCATCTTTCAAAGTTTTTTCTTGACTGGCTTATCCTTCAGATTCACTCCCAAGTGGTGTACAACCAATTTAGGGTCTAGTCCCAGCATGTCTTGGTACAACCATGTGAACTGAACAATGTTTTCTTGTAAAATATCTATGAGAAGGCCTACTTTGTCTTATGGCAAGGATACTACAATGCATGTGATCCTGATAGTCTTTGTTAGACTAAGGTTGACATGTCTTGTTTCTTCAACTAGGATCAATGATACTTCTGGCCTGTAATCCTATGAGGAAGGAAGAAATCTCCATCCTTGGCTATCTCAAAGAAGTTTTCATTGTTAGATGCTTCTTTTATTATTTTTTCATATTTTGATTGATTTGATGGAAATCCAAAGGAGTTTTTACCAGGAGATGCTTTTGTTTTTCCTTTTTGACTTTTCTTTTCTTTTCTCTATTCATTTTTGTGACTAGAGATTTCATCCTCCCTGAAGTAACCTTTCAGGTCCAATTTGTAGACATATGTTGTTGGTGGATTTTTCTTCTTGTGTGGTGTCTCACTCCCCATGAATCTTAGGAGAACTTCCTTACTAGGGAACTCATCAATGTGGAGTATACTTGGTTGGTACCAATCAATGAGTTCAGGATGGCTGAGGGGAAGGTCTATCAGGTTGATGGATAGTTCACAAAGCACAAAGTCTCCTAGGGAGACGTCATCATCATGGATATCATCCTAGGCTCTCTTTTCAATTTCCTCAAGGATGTATTTGAGCTATATGAGTTCATCCTAGATGTTCGAGAAGGCATGACCATCCTTACTAGTGCCCTAGTTGTGGGGTGCCCAAAACCTAGACCTTTCTTATTTTTCATTTTGTATACTTCTACGAGTTGTTTATTATCGTATTCTGCTCATCCTAAGCCACCTACTTGATAATACCATTTTTCAGTAGAAATTCAATGTGAGTGTGGATATTTGTGTTTGAGGTAATCAAGGAGTCATTTATCTTTTCTAGGTGGGTCCTTATATAACCATGTGCTTATGTCTTGGGCTATTTCTTGCCCACTAAGGCTCCCATTGTAAACAAATGTGGTAGGTCCAAGTTGTTTGAGTTGTGGGTTGTGTCTTTCTTTGGTCTCTAATGGGTTGGGCATCCCCATGTGTGTGGGTTAAGTGGCAAGGCACCAACAACAAATGCATCTGAGAGATGGTATTTGCTACAACCCTAGTAGTTGTTCTTAACGATGGAGAGTATGGAGGCTAGGATGGTTTCAGGGTCATGATAAGTACCAAAAGAGCTAGTGATGGAAGTGTCGATCTCAATTCTATGAGAATGATTATCATAGGATCCTTCTACTGCATTGCAATGTGCAAAGGGTTCTGGATCAACACAGATGGTTATCTCATTTCCATGCTGCAAGAATTTGATGCATTGATGATAAGTGGATGGAATGACCTTCATGGCATGGATCCATAGTCAACTGAGGAGGATGTTGAAGGGTAGGTTAAGATCAACTACATGGCAGTACATTGTTTATTGAGTAGAAGGCCCCACTCTAATTGGCAACAAGATAGCTCCTTTTATGGTTTTGTCTAAGTTATCATAGGCCTTGATGGTGATGACTTCATTTATAACGTTTGCCTCAGTATATCCTACTTTTTTAATGAACCATGAAGTGCATAGGTTTAGAGCCAACCCATTATCTATCATGACTCTCTTAACTATGAAGTCAGAGACCATAACAACAATATAGAGTGGGAGGATATGGTTTGGCTCAAGTTTTGGTATATTAGAGAGTTTGAAGGATAGTCCACATGAGGCAAAGAGGTGTCCCACTAGGTTTCTAAATTTTCTAGCATTGATATCAATAGGGACACAAGATTCATGGAGTGTATTGTAAAGGATCTCCCTTTGAAGTTAGCTGGTGTAGAGAAGGTCCAAGATGGAGATTTGGGTTGGCATGTTCCCATGGTGTTCCAGATTGTTGTATTGCATCTCTAAAGGAGCAGACATAGATGGCCTTGCAATATTGAGTTGGGTTTGTGGTGTTGTAACTTACATTAATTATTTAGGCCCTTTATATTTAGCATGTTAATAGAGGGCTCATCATGGGATATACATCTGATCAAATTACCGTAGTCAAGGTATGTTGAAGTGTAGTCTTGTGATTTGTCACAATTATCACCTTGCTTGGGTTGGGTTTTATTTACTCTTTTGTTGTTGGTATTATTGTTCAACATGGGTGCCTTGCTTGTATTTTCATTGTTATTATTGTGTGGTGGGAATGCAATTCGATAGATCAATAGTCTTGTGTTTGGAGAGGCTTGTGCTCCCACTATGATTTTCTTACAATCAATGAGATCTTGCATATAATCTTTGAGTTGCATGTATTTGAGGGCGAAATTCCCTTTGACATGATAGAATTTGAAAAACTCATTCTCTCTATACTATGGTGCTTTAGGTTGGCTTGGATCCAGTGGTTGTGTTTGTGGGTGGTGGATGAGTTTGTCTTGGGCCAATGTTTCAAAAATAACATCAAAAGGTTCTCCAAAAGGAATTTATACTCAGGGTTATTTGTGGACCCATGGTTTTTGTCCTGCTACAATGGTGGTAACATTGGTCTGATTTGCTGGTGCTTGCTAATTTTTGTGTTGACACTATTGCTGTAGAGGTTGTTGGTATGTTTGTTGATAGTATGCATTATGATGATATGATGACTATTATTGGAACGTCTATTGATAAGGCATTTTCAATGTGCTAGGTATGGTGCCAAACACTTGGACATGTTGCATATTAGTGGCAACATCTATTATTGTGTTCTTGTTCTTATTCGAGCATCATGGTTTGTCATTAGATTGTCCTCTCTCTTGGCTATTCTCTTTATAGAGCTTTATGATTCTATTCTTAATGAGAACTCATCCAAGGCCCATGCCCTTCTCTTTGATGTCTATGTATGTTTGTAGGTAGTTCATAATCATGTGGTGTGAGAGTTTGGGATGTGTGTTATCAATAAACATTTTGATAAGGTGACACTCCAGTATATTAAAAGAGATTCATGTTGTGAGAGATTTCCACTTTTGTAAGCAATTGACAAGGATTTCACCTCCTTTATATTTAGTGTGGACTAAGTCAACCACTATCAACTCACTTTTGACAAGATGGGAATACTGTGTCACAAAGGCCTTTGAAAGATTAGCAAATGTGTGTATTGTGCCATAGGGTATCAAATAAAACCAATCTAGAGTAGGGCCTCCTAGATGTTTGGGGAAGAGACACATGAGGAATACATCACTGTAGGCCAATTCTTGGCAATGCATGTAGAACTCTTTGACATGTGTGATTAGATCACCCCTCCACTTGAATTTATCAAATTTGGAGATCTCAAAGTGCTTGGAGAAGGGTGTCATTGTGATAGCCTTACCAAATGGGTATGGGCATATATTTTTGAATTTGAGAGTTTTGGATTTAGTGTCATCTTTGAGTGCCTTCAAAGTGCTCTTCATTTCTTCCCACTTTGAGTTGACAGGTGCTATAGGTAGTGGCCCCAATCCTAGCACCCTCAGTGGAGGGTATGTGTCAGATGGAGTAGGTGAATATGCGATGTTTTGGGATGCCACATTTTTTCCAATGTAAGTTGGATGTGCTCCTACTTGAGAGGGTAACTAGGTGTTGAGGGGTGCCAAATAGTTGATGTAGGGGATTGCCCCCATTGTTGGTTGTTGCTGCTATAGTATCATTTCACTATTCCTTAATGGTGGCATGGAAAAATAGTTGGTGATAGGTGGTAGTAGATTGGTTAGCAGTGGTGGTGGTTTTTTTTCTTGGAAGATTGACATGAATGGGCTAGTAGTTAAGAGGCTTGTTGCCTTCTCTTATGATTGTGCAACATTCCAAGGGCAAGTGAACATGAAGTGGCAGTGTTTTGAGTGGAAGCAAATGGACTAATGTTAATATTAGGGGTGATGAGAGGTTGTTTGATAGGCCCTACTAGTGGCATCCTTGTGGTGAATTGAAATGTAGATTGAATGTTCTATTGGGATGGGTTGGATGCACTACTAGTGGGTATGTATGAGGTGAAAGTGCCAAATTGAGAGGTGGAGGGTCTTACAATATTGAATGGGATGGATGTGACTTGTGAAGTTACAGTAGTAGTGCTGTAAGTTGATGCAGATATGGGCTATGTGATGGTGGGTTGCTGAGGTGTTGTGTGGACTAATGGTTGTGTAATGGTAGGTTGGTTACTTTGTGGAATATGAGCACCAAATTGGGTAGATGTTACATTTGGGTCCATAGTTTGTTGTATCATTGATTGATGTCCTCTTCTAGGTATGAAAAAGGGGTTGTTGGGATCAAAGGGACAAAATGGGTGGTAGTAATTTTCCAAATAAAGGATCTACGGGGTCTTTTATATCTAAAGGTGGTAGTCTCCCAAAGCTAAAGACACTAACATTATCTCACTAAAAATTTCTCATGATTATTTATTTGTGATGCCATTGACAAGGGTTGCATGCCAAGGTTGATTCATAAAGGCATCTATGTCTAACAATGAGGGACCCAAATCTTCTAGATTTTGTGGAGGTCAATCATGTGTGATCATAGAAGCCATTGGGTCTGGTTGTGTACTAGCTGAACCAACCCTAAGACTAGGATCCATGTCTTTCTTCTTCCTTTTGTTCTTTCTATAATGTGTGGAAGGTGTCATAAAATGACAATGCTCTTAAAGGCAAGATGCAAGATGGTATGATAGTGAGTGCAATATGCAAGGAGATGTTTTTCTAAGCTTCCTAGAGATGTGGCAACCTATGATACAAGGAATTTCTAGGATGTGGAGATGTATGATAGATGCAAAAGGGGATAATGGAGGATCTTACTTCTAAGGATATGATATCTAAGGGACCTAAAGGATTAACGATGTGATGTCAAGGTGAAAGGGATGTTTTCCTATGTATAAGCTCAAGATATGAAGATTATGTCATCTTTAGAATAGACTAATGATCCTTTGGAAGATGTGTGATGATCAAATGTGGAGCCCAACCTTTAGCTTAAGGTGATGAGGGACACAAGTGACAAGATAGACTACCCTATAAAATTCTTAAAGGGGCAATCATGAGAGTATGATGGATGAAGGATGTAGGATAGAAACCTCTAACAAAGTGACATCAAATGCTCAAGGATGATGGGGATGATGAAGGATTTTGATCTATGACTTTGATTTTGATGGGGATGGATTTCTATAGCTACAAAAATGCCTAAGGAGGACAATGACCCATATGATAACCCTAAAGGGACAAAGCTATGATATGATAAGTGAAAAGTTTGTCTTGGAAGAAGATTGACCTAATCAAAGTGGGTGTAGTTAGTGTACTTGATGAGGTTCTGATTGAATCCATGTCTTAAGGTAATGTTTTAAAAATTTTGATCCCACTCTGATTATAGGACTACCTCAATACCTTCTTTCTCAATTTTTTAAAGTTTAGCAAGTCTTAGATTGGGTGTGTGTTTCTTGCATTCAACTTCTATTTCTCTATATACTGTTGGTTGTTTGAGTTTGACCTTTTTGAACTTGGGTTTTGGTTGATATTGTTGGAAATATATATGATAGGATAAGTTACTAAGAGGGGAGGGGTAAATGAGTGACTAATAAAACTTAATCCTTTATTTCACCAATTAATTCTTTAGGTGAATTCTAATCTAATTACATGCATGAAAAACTGAAAGCATTAAAACACTTTGACATACAATATGGTGACCCAAAAACCTTCCAAATAGAAAGTAAAATTGGGGTGGGGATGATACCTACAAGCTTTAGTATTGCAGTATAAAGTTGGCCTTTTAAGGCTTACAATGATCACTTCTAATGATCTACCCTGCTAGGAGCAATAAGGACTACTAGGTCCACCTTGCAAAATGATTTACAAATATTTAATGAAGTATGCACTCAGTAAAGAGATTTACAAAAGACTATTAAGTCTACCTTGTGAAAGGATTTAACTGATCCACCTCTTAGGGTGAAATAGTGGCTGATCTCTGATCTGCAACTTGGTTTGCTGAATGAGATTCCTTTGAGTTTAATGACCACCTTGCTATGATAGATAAATCTTTGTTTCTCCTTATACTACTGTAGCCTTTGTATTTCACACTTTTTCTCTTTTCTGCTTGTTACATATCATATATTTAATTATATCTTTGGATGTGATACAATACATTACATATATACTAATCCAATTTACAAATCAACAAAGTTGACTACAATACAAGTTTACACAAAATACATGAAGTTAACCCAACTACAAGAACTTGGGTTCTAAAGACTAACTTGGTGAGGTTCTAAGACTCGACATTCATTATTAATGCTTGGCATCATCATGCATTTAGTAGATGTAGAAGCTTAATCTATATTGATCACTTCTAAGTAGTCTAAACTTGGTTTGCACTGGTGACTCGGTGAATACTACAAAACTCGACATATAAACTGAATCACTTAATTGACACTGCATAGCTTGGTCAATGCTATCACTACAAGCTTGGTATAAACTGAATCACTTGGTTAACACTAAATGGCTTGGTCAACACTAGATTCACATCACTATAACTATGAACTCGGTAAGTGCTGCACAACTCGGTTTGCATTGAGACACCCAGTAAACACTAAGAAGCTTAGTTTATACTAATGATCACCATCTTGGTAGAAACTACTCAGTGCAAACTGAATACTATTTCTTGAACTTATTAGAAACTGTAGAACTTGGTAGAGTCTAGAATACTTGGTTAATACTATTAACTATACAATAATCTTGGTAGATACTATCTATCTGAATAAGTTTGTGTCACTAATTAAAAACTTGATTTCAATGTAAACAATCTCCCTCTTTGGCATTAGTGACAAAAACACTTATCAATCAAAATTGAATTCTCAAAAAGTTCAAAAATGCTTTTTATTCTTCATCTTGTGTCTTCAACTCAGTAGAGTACTCTATTTTTGAGATTTTTCAAAATTGCTTTTGTAAGAGATGTTTCTCTAAATATCTGAACATATATATAATATGATACTACTCCCCCATACATATATATACACTATACTTTACATCTTCTCACATCTTCCTTTGTACAATATGCCTTATAAGCTATATACATTTACATCATCTCCCCTTTTACAATATGATTTATATAGATCATCTCTCCCTTTTTGACATAAATGCCAAAGGTGTAATCTATACAATAATACCAAAATGTGACAAGAAATTAGAATGTACCTTTAGAACCATTGCCATTGTCTTGCGCCAATTTTCTTGCAACACCTTGCTTGTGTGCAATGCAACCTGAACTTCTGCTGATAGTTCTATCATGTGGTCAACAATAGAGAAGTTTTTATCATAGATGAGAGTTTTAACATGTACAATATGTTTTTGTAATTCATCTATGTTTGGGAGAATCATGCCCTATATGTCTAACAGTGTAGCTCTTATCTCTACTTCTTCTTTTAGTAATTCTACCTACATATCAGTTAGAAATTTGATCTTTGTATAGTGGGTAGAGCTGTAACTCAGGTCAAGTTGCAACTTTTGTGCACTTTCTTTTAGATCTTCATCAATCTTTGAAAGTTTATCTTTAATTTCCTTGGTGAAATTTGAAGTGTCACAGAGTTTATTGAATAAAGAAGTCACATTGTTGAAAGAGTTCTCTAATGAGCCTAGAATAGTAGACACATTTACTTGATGGATTGCAATCTTTTGTGCAATTAGCTCTAATACCTTATTCTCAAATTTCTTCTCTACTCTTTGCAACAATTTCTCCTATCCATTTAAACATTCATTGAATTTCTAGACTACCTCTGCTAACTGAACCAAAATGGGTTGAGAAGTGTCAACCTTTGTGCTAAGTGCCTCTGCAAGAATATTCTGAGCATCTTCAAGCACTTGAAATTCTTTATTCCTTTATTCTCTAAGCCTCTATTTCTTAGCTTTCTTCTGAAGAAGTTCTCCTATTATGTTCATTTGATCAGGATTAAGATTGGAGATATCCCAATTTAGGATGACTATCTCCTCATCAAGAGAAATTTCTTCTTCCTTCTCTTTTCCTTCACTAAAAAAAATTGTACTTAGTTAAGGCTTGGTCTCAACTATCTTTGTACTTATTATTTGCATGCTCGAAATAGAAATAATGGTATAAATAGTAGGACTGGCAAAAAAAGTAGATGCTAAACTTATTGAAGAAATACCTTGTGAGACCAAAACTAATGGAGGAGGAAGTGTTGATTTCTTAGTAGATGAAGTTCTTGTCACTTTGTCAATGAATTTATGAGTTGAATAGGTACAAATATTGATCAAGTGCTTGTATTTGCAATGTTTGGCACAATCAATTCTATAGTAGCTTTCTCTAAGCTTGATGTCTTCAATGCTTTGCTTGAAGAATGAGGAAGTGAGGCTATGACCACTGTAACAATCTTCTCGGGGTTGATCTCCTCAATTTTTTGAATCTCTGGTAGATTTTCCTCATTAGCTTCCTGTTCCTATTCCTCATCATCTATATTGTCAAAATGTGTTACCTCTTCATCATTAATTTCCTCTTCCTTGTCATGTCCACTATCATCTTCATCCTTGTCATTGACATTAACAATAAAATCACTTTTTTTGTGAAGATTATAAATGCTCTTCCATGTGTTATTTGCATTCCTTACCAAATGTTCAATGTCATTTATCAGTATTAGACAAGTGTTGAATCTCAAGGTAGGTTTTTCTTCATTCTTCTTGATGGAATCTTTCACCTCATTGTCATTCAAGCTTCACATGAGTTGCCTCAAGGTCTATGCATAAATATCTTTAGCTATTTTCATAGCATGCTCCCATCTTGGCTTGATTTTCTCCATCAAATCACTTAGAATCTATTGAGCAAGATGGTTTGGAGAATTTTTCTATTTGCCCATCTTAGAAATTATCATGTCTTCAACTTGTTGCTTTTCTTCTACAGTTCTAATTTCATACTTCAATGATCTAAAGTTTGTTATGCCAACTCCTAAATCTATATCTTTCAACATTTCCTATAAGGTGGGTGGAAGCTTCTTGAAAATTATATCCTCTTCTTGTTCACCCATCTTTAATTTCTTCCTAGATGTCCTCCTTGTGAACATTGTAGTAGATGGTTTGGTAGGTTTAGTTATAATAACCTTAACTTTATTCTTTATAGGTTCTTCTTCTCCTAACATTTCTTCATCTTCTACATCATCTTCCTCAATGTCATCTCCTTTACCTTCTGTTAACATGAGAGTGGTGCTAGATTGTTCCAATTTTGTTATCCTCTTCTTCCCTTTGTTGATCGCCTGAGGGAGTTTTATCTCTAGTTCTATTCTTTCTTTTGCTTCATCATATGTGCCAAAATATGTAATTTTTGGATCAATAGGTTCATTTAACGGTGCTTCTGATATCTTTAGTTTCATTAATATTAACCTCATAACCTAGAGGCTTGACCCATACAATTCTTGGTCTAACTGCTTGTATGTATACTTTATCACAACCAACCATGAAACAAATATCATCTTTGTAGTCTTCAAAAAGTTTCTTAGGAATTTTGAATCTTTTATTCATCTTGTCCTTAAATGCATAAAAATAGTTATCCATAATACTATCATAGTTTTCTCCCATTTCTTCTATATATTCATTAATTTGGTAGAGAATAGGTATATCTTTCCTCCATAAAACTATACCTTTTGATGGGAAGAAATTTTGCACAAACAAAAATAGACAAGTTAAGAGTGAAACAAATTTACAAGGGTTGTTCTTTGAAGTTCTGATGGTCTCCATGTTTTTGTTGAACTAATTCAACATCAACTTGACAAGGTCAAATGACATATTATTCTTGACCACTTTGTATGTGAGATCCACTGCTTCACATGATACACTGTTGAGTTTGTTCAAGTTGTATAACTTATGTGCAATGACATGTATCTCAAACTTCAATTGCATATTGGTCACACAACCAAATTTTAATTCCCCTTCCATCCCACTTGACAAGGGTTTTCTTTTCTAGCTCGACCTAACTTAGGGTTTTAGTCATCTTTTCCTTGGTTAACATTAGAAGACCTATGATCCTATGAATCATTTTCTTTGATATCACAATACGTTGCTACAACCACAACTATCCATTATACACATAGCTGAGGATAAATCTTATCCGTATAATTTGAAAGTCTCATGGCATGTGAGGAATGTGAGTCAAACCCTTAGCTTCAAGGTGTTGATGCTTTGGTTTTAATATGCCATTCACACATAGTTTCTCCAAGGCTTCATCCATTTCTAGGACTCCAATATCTTGAATAGCACATAAAAAATGTGAATGAATATCATTAATCAATAGTACCTTGGATGGAATTTGTGATTATACTCTAGTTGGATCTAGGGTTTCTACAATTGCTAGACTATGCTTAAAATTTGGTGCTTTCCATTCCATGCCTTGAGCTAACATCTCTGACCCTTTTTTAGTCTTGTGGCTAGAGGATGCCATTTTATTGGTAGGGTTTGCAAAGACACGAAAATCTTCAATAGTAATTCACATGGATCACTCAGATGCACTAAAATTTCTCTACACAAATAGCTCTTGAAAATTCACGATGACAAATGAATCTGATTTTTCCTTTTTATCAAATTTTGCCTTTCGATTGCCATAAATGCCTGGTACAATTTCTTACTCAAATGAAAAACTTTCTTCCACTTTTCTTGCATTAAATGCTTGACAGAGTCATCCATGACTCGGTGTCCACATAATAATTTTAGTAACTCCTGACCTTGCTTGGCAGGGTCTTGCAACCCAAGCTCACTTGGTAATGACTATCATTTTCTTGAATGCTCGGTGATCCCTTTGTATCTTTAATGCTAATATGGATCTTTCATTTTGTTGACTGGAACTGATGTAAGATGTTTGATTCAAACCTAGTTCTAGTTCTCTTTGTGGGAGATCAAGTGGAAATGATTGAGTTACCCAATTCTTGAGTGATATTTGCTTTATTGATTGGACTTGCATTCTTAGAAGATTTTGGAATCCATTGTTGTCTCATCTACTTTATGATGTTATTATCTTTTGCCTTCTTTTCATCTTCATTTCTTCTAGTATTCATATAGTTCTTGGCAAGATGGCCAAGTTTTATACAAATGAAACATCTTCTGGTAGTGTCTTTTGTCCTCATGTTATGTTTTACACAATTCATTCCAATGTGTCCAAATTCTCCACAGTTAAGACATCTGCACCAAGTGTTATAGTGTCAACCAAATTTTAGCTTTTATAAACTATTCCACTGGGTTCAATATCTTAGTTTTGCATTCTGAGGAGTTGTGCCCATGCTTTTTGCATTTTTGGTATTTGCCTTCAAACTTAGGTTTCTCTTTGCATTCATTAGCTCTATGGCCATGTTGATTGAAATGGTAGCATTTCCCATTGAATTTAGCTTTCCCATTTCTCCAACATTTGTTTGATGTATGACCTATCTTACCACAATGACTACAAGTAGGTCTTTGATTCTTTTGAGGTCCTTGCTTGGATGATTCACCTTCTTCTGTATATCCAATTCCTACTTTTCCCTTTTGTCTATATTGGGTTTTCTCATTTAGTTGATCCATGTCTGCTTGAGATTTCATCATCCTCTCATTGGTTTTCCTTTCAGTGTTTGGATCATTCTGCAATCTTTCTTTTTTTGATCTTAGATTCATGATTTCTTCATTTGCATTGGTTAGCTGATTAATGAAGTCTTCTTGCTGAAGGGATAGGTGTTGAATTTCATTGCTCTTTCCTTCTATCTCTTCTTTTATCTTATTTTTCTCTTCCATTACTTCACGCAATCTTATTGACTAAATTTCTTGCTCTCTTCCCAGCTTTCTTACTTCTTCTTGAAGTGTACCATTCTTTTCTAATAGTTCTTTGATTGCCTCATTTGCTTCATCTGAATTGCTTTCTGAATGTATTTCTTCAATTCTTTCTTCAATATAGAGTTGGCCATTCATCTATACTACAAGTTCTTTTCTTCTTTTCAAGGATTGAGAGAGTTTCTCTTTTTCTTTCTTGAGTTTCCCAATAGCCAATTCCAAATCCAAATTTTATATTGTCAATAGTCTTGTCAAGTTTGAATACCTCCATAACCTCTGATCTTTGCTCAAGCTATTAAACTTCTTTCTTGAGAACCATAAAGCTTTGATACTAGTTGTTGGAAATACATATGATAGGCTAAGTTACTAAGAGGGGAAGGGTGAATCAATAACTAATAAAACTTTATCCTTTATTTCACCAATTAATTATTCATATGAATTATGATCTAATTGCATGTATGAAAAACTGAAAGCATTAAAACACTTTAATGCACAATATGGTGATACCCATAGGGATGATACCCACAAGCTTTAGTACTACAGTATAAGTTTGGCCTATTAAGGCTTACAATGATCACTTCTGATGATCTACCTTGTTAGGAGAAATAAATACTACTAGGTCCACCTTGCAAAAGGATTTACAAACATACAATGAAGTATGTACTTGGTAAAGAGATTTTTAAAAGATTGTTAAGTCTACCTTGTGAAAGGATTTAACTGATCCACCTATTAGGATGAAATAGTGGCTAATCTCTAATCTACAACTTGGTTTGCTAAATGAGATTCCTTTGAGTGTAATGATCACCTTACTATGATAGATAAATATTTTCTACTCCTTATGCTACTGTAGTCTTTGTGTTTTGCACTTCTACTCTTCTTTGCTTGTTATATATCATATATTTTATTATATCTTTGGATGTGATACAATACATTACATATATACCGATGCAATTTACAAATCAACAAAGTTGGCTACAATTCAAGTTTACACAAAATACACAAAGTAGGCCCAATTGTAGAAACTTAGGTTCTAAAGGCTAACTCAGTGAGGTTCTGATACTCAACATCCACTGTTAATGGTCGACATCGTCATGCACTTGGTATACATAGAAGCTCGGTCCATATTGATCACTTCTAAGTAGTATAAACTTGGTCTACATTGGTGACTTGGTGAATACTATGAAAGTCAACATATAAACTAAATCACTTGATTCACACTGCATAGTTTGGTCAATGCTATCACTAGGAGCTCGATATAAACTGAATCACTTAGTTAACATTTAGTGGCTCAGTCAACACCAAATTCACATCACTGTAAGTGCAAACTCAATAAGCATTGTACAACTTGATTTGCATTGAGATACTCAGTAAACATTAAGAAGCTTAGTTTACACTGATGATCACCACCTTGGTAGAAACTACTTAGCGCAAATTGAGTACTATTTCTTGAACTTGGTAGCAATTGTAGAACTCAGTAGAGTCTGAAATACTTGGTTAATACTATTAACTATACAATAATCTTAGTAGATACTATTTGTCTAAATAAGTGTGTATCACTAATAACAAACTTAATTTCAATGTCAATAGATCTAACATGAGGTTTCCACTTATGTTCTCTAGGTTTTTCTCAACTTTTGGTTTAAGGTAGTGATTATGATAAGTATGCCTTTTACTTAGGTTGGAGAACATGAAATTTTTGGATAGAAAATTATTCTAAGTGGGCAAAAATGATCTTCTTAAAGGATGAAGTAATAAATTTGGTTTGAAGTAAGAGGTGAAATGGAACACACTAGGTCTAGGGTTTTTCTAAATGGACTTGCTAACAACCTTTAGGAAAACAAAGATTAGACTTTCTGAGAGTAGATAGGACTTTGTGAGAAAATAATCTCTCAAATGACAAAGCAACTTTGAGAGAGACAAGGAAGTGATCTCTTTAACAAAAGGATTTGATAGTAACCAATGTGTATATTTTGACAAATGTTTTTATGAGTTCATTTCACAATGCAAATATTTCAAGTATACTTGATCCATATGATCAATTTGGTTTCAATGTGTTACTCATCGGGCCTTTCAGGCAGATCCCTCATGATGTTTTCTGGATCTAGTGTGATATTTCCCTCTCAATCTAAGAGGTTAGTTGATACAAGAGTTGATCAAAAAACTTACATGTCAATGATCCTTCAAGGTATGAAAAATATAACCCCCATTCTATGGGGACAATGACTTTTGGTGATGAAGTCCAAGTAGCCTTATGCCTCTACTAGGCAAAAAAATAAATGTTAGGTAACTTCAAAGATGACTTATGTTCTCTCACACCATGAGTAACACACCAAGGATAAAAGGGTAGCTACTAAGTGGTTCATCATAAGATCTGTGGTGTCCTCCCAAATAATTGTTACACATGTGACCCACTTAAGAGTCTATTCTGACCGTGTTGAAATCATAGGAACTTGTTTCTCTATCTCAAACTACCATAAAAAATACATTGCCCAAACTTTGTGGATTGAGAAAAAGTTTACCTTACTTCTCATTTATATACTAGTTAGAGGGGTTTACCAATTTGATATTGTCTCCTAAGGGGACATGCATTTCCCAAAGGATAGAACTCTCTAGAAGCACTCGTAGGTTGTTGTAGATAGTCTTGCTAACAACTTTGGTACATCTATCATGTATTTAATGGTTATAATTTACAATGAATAAAATATAGCTCAAAAGACACGTTGAAAAACACATCTTCAAACACACAAAATAGTTGGGTTCATTTCAACCTTAAAGCTTTTAGATTTTATATTTATGATTGAAGACACTCATAATTAAGCATGTATTGTTCTTTCCAACTTGATAGTGTACGTCAACATAAGAAATTGACTCAACTTAATAAATCACACATACAATCTTTTAAAAAGGATGTGAATAAGAGAGATTTACCTTAAAGCATTCAAGATCTTGTGATTTCTTTTTAAGCCCCAAAATTGAAGTGTGTTGATTTGCAATATTCTTCGATCCTTGTATTCAAGATTTGGTGAAATTATTTTAAGTTCAAATTGAAGTGTGATTCATAGCATTGTTCTTTGAGTTTTATTGAATTTGAGAGTGTATTTGATATTTATGCATTCATTTCAATGAAAATATTGACAATCTTTTAAGAATTCAAGATGGAGTTTGTACTTGTTCAATTTTAACATGCAATTTGAAATGTAACGAGTTTGTTCATTTTTATCCCTTTGCATTGAAGACTTTGTTTGATGATTTAATAAGTAAAAATTGAAAGTGTGATTAAACCATGATTAAGCATGCAAGTTAATTCCAAAGAAAAATGATTTCAAATGACAACTTGCAAGCAAGAATTACCAAAAAAGACATTTTCCTAGGCTCCTCCATAGATAAATGCACTATGGAACTATTCACCAGGCACTTTAGAAGGTTTTAGATGTACCAAAATAGGTCATGACTGTGCTAGAGAAGATGGTATATGCACTAAAATGGTTCAGAAAAAATATGCCCAGGTTGTTAAGAGGTTTTTGAGTGTGTTTTAAAGTCTCCAAAGCATGATTCTTCCTTCCAAATACATTTCCTAAGCTGCACAAGCAACAAAACCAACTTGCAAGACACTCAAACACGAAGAAACATTAGATTGTTAGTTTTCAAGAAAAATAGATTGAAATGGATGAATGAATAACCCATTTGTGGGGTCCCACTAGGCATGCCAAAGTGTATTACCTATGATTGTTATTGCCAATGGATTACCAAGGTTAGACAAGAAATTCAACAAAATAACAAGGTTAACACCTGTGAAATTACCTTTAACATGAAACTAAGAACAAATAAAAAGAGTGCAAACCTCACTCCTCCAAGTAGCTCCAAGTTGAAGTGGATTTTTTATGGAGATGTGTGCTCAAGTGTTCCTCAAGTCTTGAATGGATGGGAGATAAAAGTGTGAGATGGGTGTGAATTTGAGCATGGTAAGGGTGTATTGGATAACTTTGTTCTTCACAAGAGCATTACAGCATTAGAATAAAGAGTGGATATGGATTGTGAAGGGAGATGGTTCATTTATAGGCCAAGGAGATGAAGATGGAGGGTCAAGACACAAAGTTGAGGGAGGGCTAGGATGCAAGGAGAGGGAAGCACATGGATTGTGCTTTCTCAAATCCATAGCCTTGTGACAACTGTCACAAGGAGAGAGGATGAGAAAAATAGAGGGAAAGTGGGGGGACAAAGGATTTATTAGGGGGATGGAGTGTGTAAGAGGAATGAAAGGGATGCGTAAGGATCCATTAAGTCTATGTAAATGAATTTAATGCATGTGGGTGGGAGTGTAAGAGAGGTGTAAGCAATGAGATGGGAGGTTTGACTTTTGGTGTGGGTTAGGAATTCTTAATTCATGATTAAAGTTGTGCACATGATTATAATGAGTATTAGGCTTGGATTAGAGGGGGGATTAGGAAGAAAGTGGGTTGAGTAATTAAATGGGTTATTGTAGGTCAATGGGTTGGGTTGAGTTGGAACTATGGATTTAAGATTGGGTTAAGGGTTAGTTTGGGGTTGAATATTTGATTTAAAATAATTATTTAATCAAAGAGGAATTTGGGATTAAATTAAATAGTTATTATGCATTTATTTAATTTAATAGAAGAATAGGGATTTAGTTGATAATTAAAATTTTGGTGTCATTTAAATTTATCAATTAAATGAATTAATTAACTAGGGGATGACATAAAATTAATTAAATATTAAATACTTAATCAATAATGCCTTAGGACATGACTAGAAAGGATTATATGTTGTATTCAAATTTAGGTGTCTATAAAACATACTAATAAACATATCATCAAGTGCACATAAGCTGATATTCAATCCTTGAACTATGCCAAACACTTCTCCCTTAGTAACTCTACCAGTCTTCATAGAATAACAAGTATGTTGACATTAATGACAAATATTGTCATGAATGAAAAACATAACCACTGAATCATATCTCCAACTATGCTAATATACCTCAGGAATATCATCAAAATTCATGCTAACAACCATTTTGTACAAGCTTTGTGTTAGTTATAATATGTCAGCCAATAGCCCAAAAAAATTGCATCAAGAGGTCATAGTCAAGGGTTTCCATGCTTGAACCCTTTCTTAGGGCATGAATTGACCCTAAACCCTAATGATGATACATTACAAGTGTAAAATACTCACATAATCAGTCACCACAAGCTAATAGATTATGGTTAAAATACTCTTGCTTAACTTGTTGACCAACCCCACCTTGTAAGTTGTTGGCTAATTTATTTGTGAGTCACTATGACTACAACTTACAAAATTGTGACTTAAGGAAACATCTCATGAGATTTATCTCTTCTCTCATCAATTGGGGAGGATCCCTTTTTGTTGTAGGAGGCTTCAATAAGAACTTAACTAAAATTACAAAAAGGTTGGTTCTCTTAATCAATTCCTTTTTTTCAAGAAATATTTGCATATAATTGCACCTTTCCAATTGTATTGTCTTACAATGGAATCACCCATCTTGTAAGAACTTTTAGCTCCCACCCTTTAGTAATATTATGCTTCATGGATGCATTTTTTCTCAAATTTATTTTTATGCTTCTCTTAATTCTTTTTTTTTTTTCTAGTTTTGTCTATGCAAGTTCTGAGACCTCAAGATTATTTACCCTCAAGGTAATCTTGGTATACATCAACCTAGTCAACCTATACTAGTATAGATTAACTAGGTTGACCTTGTTGGTCTCAATTGGTACTAAGAGGTGGGGGGGAGGGGTGGGGGTGTGGATCAGTATAACACTCCAACTAGTATTTTTAGCTACCATTCTAATGAGACTATGCAACAACTACTTACCAACTAAAGCATGTAAAATCATGCACAAAAGAATTCATCAAATGAAATATATTTATATGTAAAAATCCTCTATGAGAGGGTGAAAACCATGATGGGAGTAATATACCCTCTAGCCCTTACAATGCATGCTTGGTTGTTTGAAATATCCTATCATTATATCGCTCCTCTTTACAACTGCTTTCTTTAAGAGCTTTCACTTCAAACATCTCTCTTCTCTTAATCTTCTAGTAATCCCTCTATCTCAACAAATGTATTAGCAATGGCCCCTCTTCACTCTCTCTCTCTCTCTCTCTCTCTCTCTCTCTCTCTCTCTCTCTCTCTCTCTCTCTCTCTCTCTCTTAAAATGAAATATAAGCACCTTTATGCACTCCACGGTATTAAGGTGTAGTTAACCATGATAATAATCCTTCTCAATTTTAAATTCCATGTCTGAGTCATTCACATAAAACTTGTGATCCCTATTCCTAGGGTCTAGACTGGTAGCCCTTCCAATCCTTTTATGAGCCTATGTGTAGCCTCTGTCATTGCTAATTTGTGTCTCTTTTCTCTTTTCTTTTATCACATCCAACTTGATTGATCCCTTTTCTTGTCATGTCCATGGTGACTCACCTCATTATTGATTAGTGATCAAGTACCCTCAACACTTGTTTATTGATGGTGGCTTAGAACATGTATGTGTAGACGCTTAAAATCATCCTTAAAGACTATATTAATTTATTAATATTGCCTATGACATTGTAATTAATTATATTGGTCACATTTTTCTACTTATTTAATTAAATTAATTAATTAAATAAGTTCATTCTTCTAGGTATTTAAATTTAATTTAAATACTTCTAGCCTTAATGTGTTAAATTTATTTAACACATGATCCTCCATGCTTCTCCTATTTTAAATAAATTTTATTTATTTAAATCCCCATATCCCATTAATTCTTCTAAACCTATGATTAAATTAAATCCTATTTAATTTAATCTTAAGCCTAGCCTACACCCATCTTTTTCATCCTCTTAAGCCTACTTCCTCTTTTAATCCCACTTAATCATCTTAATCTCCTTCCTAATCCCCCTCATTAGCCTAAGTGTGTGTGCTCACACATGTGTGAGATGGCATACCTACACACTCCTCTTGCACTCTTTTCTCCCACTCTTCTTCTCAAGTTTTCTCACACATGTGTGAGCAAACTTTGAATTTTTGATCACTTGCATGGCTTTCATGTCACCTTATGTGGAACCTACATGGATGCCACCTCACCAAGCCCTCCCTCAAGCCTATAAATAGAGGCCTTTTCTTAAGCATTTTCATCTCCCATTATTGCATTGTTACCATGTAGATTTGAGATTTGAGCTTGCATCATAGCTTGAGCTTTCATTGTAGTTGAGTTTGCATGCTAGTTTGAGCTTTCATAGTAGCTTTCATGGTAGTTTTAATGGTGATTTTAGGTGCATTCTAACCATTTGGTAGCTGG
Source organism: Cupressus sempervirens (assembly GCA_028749045.1). NCBI lineage: Eukaryota > Viridiplantae > Streptophyta > Pinopsida > Cupressales > Cupressaceae > Cupressus > Cupressus sempervirens. The sequence continues at coordinate 560,082,970 of CM053783.1, forward strand.
TTTAGCTTTGCATTTGCATTATTAGTCTAGTTTACTTATGCATTTCCATTGCATTTACATGTTAGTATAGCTTGCATGCTTAGTTAGTTTTCTTGGTTGCATTTCATTTTCATCCTTGCATGCCTTCAAGTATGGCTTTCTCCATAGCCATTTCTTGAGGTGTTCTTCATTTTATTGTAGCTCAGGTTCACATTTCACCATTATTCTCATATTTTCACATCCACTCAAGAGATTCAATACTTTTTTGTGTTTGGAAGAGCACACCAAACATACCCCCCATCTTAACACACCAACAAGGCCTCTCATGGGTGCCTTTGTTGAGCTGTAGAGGTGGCTGGAGGATTTGGTTTGTTGGCTACTTAGAGTTGCAAAACTCAAGCAAGCATTAGTTAGCTAATGTTCTTTCATTTTGATGAGTCTTTGATGCATATTTGAGATTTTTTAACTAATGTTTGTTTATTGATTCATGCTCCCAATAGGTCACATTTTCTAGCATACATTTTGACACGCCTGGTGGGACCTACGTCCCTTCTTTTTATTCAAAAATCTATAAAAAAATCTATAACCTATCACCAAAAACCTCGCTTTGTCATCTATATTGAATGCAGTGTCATCTGTGTTCTGTCGTTTGCGTAGATTGGAATCTCTGCATGTTCATTTTTTTCATTTAAAAAAAAAAAAATCTATTCGATTATCTCTGAAGTTTGTTTTGTCATCTTCTAGGTTTTTTTTGTCATCTGCACCTTTAATACTATTTTCTATGCTTTAAGATGACTTGTTTTGCCGTCTGCAATTTTCTGGCGACCTTTTATTCTGTCGTCTATGCTTTTTCGGTGACTTATTTTGGCATCTATAATTTTTAGTTTTGTCATCTGCGCATTCTATCATGTATGATTTATCAAATTTTAACTTTTGGTGGTTCCATAGGAATTAGGTCATTCTAAGCTTATTTACATATAGAAAAAATAACAAAAAAAAGTTAAAATAAATTTTTCCATAGTAAAGCTTTCATTTTGGTATTTTTCTTGTGAGGCTAATCAGTTAATTTTTTTCTTACAGATTGGAGCATTTGAAACACCTAATCATATTTTCTTGCAAGTTTTTCTTAATGTTTTATTGCTTTTAGGAATTAACCTTGAAGACTTAAAAAATAAAAACAATAGTGATTTTTATCACTAAGGAAGTTTGTAGTGATTTTTATCACTTAGACTTAAGCGATAATGAATTTGTGTGGCTTAATCACTCTCATTTGAATGAATAAATTTTTAGGTTAGCCAAAATTTGGACTTGGTACTTAAAATGGACATGAATGTTTATGGTAGAAAAAATATTTAGATTTGGTGCATAAAGGAACTCACACTCTCTTGAATGCCTTAAGGGACAATTGACATGTATGTCTAGGCTAGAAAACATTTGGAACTGGTGCTTAAAATGAAGTCACACACTCTTGAATGCCCTAAAGTAAATTGAATTTATTTTCAACATTTTTCATTTTTAGCATTTTATTTTTGTATGCTCACTTTACTTTTCTTGTTGACGAATCCACATTCTCATTTATGTTGGTGACATTTCAAGTTGGAAAGAACCTTGCATGTTTTAATCACGAGTGTCTTCAAGTAGATAGAAACTTAAAGCTTCGTTGAGAAAAGAACAAGTGTCTTTTAAACCCGAAGGCCACTTACATATTCTCTCCCCTTGCACCCTCGGGTGATCTTGGGTCCATAAGAAACAAGTGGTCTTGTTTTTCCTTTTTTTAGGAGGCTTTCTTGGGGATTTCATCACCCCTTGGGATGACCTCAACTCTAGTATTCTAGTGGAGTATAAAAACTGAGAGGCGAATCGAAATACACCTCTCTTGGAAGAAAAATCTTGTCACCCTTGGCTAAGCCCCAAAAAACTTTATACCTTTGGGAAGTGAAGGAGGAGATTTGAGTTACCATCTCCCCCTAGCTGTATGGTAGTATTTTCTTTCATCTACAGATTTGGGCCTCACGTACCTTGCATATATCGAGGATGCCCTCTAGTTGATCCTTGTACATCCTAGTTGAAACCTTATAGGTTTGTTGGTGTGTTTGACGTTCTTGAATGTTTAAAACACAATTGTCTTGTATGTATTTCATTGTATATATTTTGCATCTCAAATTTCGAAAGCCCAAAAACATCATAAAACATAAAAATCCATAAAAAAATAAAAATCTTAAAAACAACAAAAACAAGTCTTGGTCTAAGTCCTCTTAGTCAAGTTGTCCACATCAATTCCATGCCACTTCTTCTTTCCATCATAGTCACTACCCTCATACATCTCTTGTCTTCATCATTCACAACATTCCTTGAAGTCTTAATCATCTCCATTCGTCCAAATCATTTTCTCATCATTCAATCTAATCCATAATCTTCATCCTAGTCATGATTCATAATCCAAATCAAGATCCAATTTCCTCATCCAATCTCATAATTCATATTTAATTCAATCCTTCACATCATCATTCTTCTAATCCAATTCCTTGTCAAATTCAATCATTTCTAATCAATTCTTAATTCGATCCATTTATGTCTTCATCCATAATCAATCTTTCTAATTTCATCCATTCAAGTCTTCTTCCAATTCAACTTTGTATCACATATTCTACTTTGGACATAGGAACATTGTCATGAACATTGGACTTTAATTCAAATCCAACATTCATTTTTTGCAATATCATAAAGTTTTTATCAAATCAAATCAAACCCTCATCCAATCAATATCAAATCAAATCAAATTCAATCAAATCAATATCAAGTCAAATCCCATTCAAAGCAAATCAACGCAAAGTCCAACATTTCTCTTAGTCCTAAGTTCATCCATCATAAAATTTTTCATCACTCTTCATCTACAATCTATGGATAAGAATTTTCTTAATCAAATGGTTGATGATCTTCAAAGACAATATGGAGTTCTACCTCCCTTTCAACCTACATATCAAATCCATTCTCATAACTTCATATCCAATTCATATCCATCTCATGTTCATTATTCTTCTACCTTTGACAAGGGAAATCCACCTCATTATCCTTCACCTACATATGATTCCATTCATAGTCCACACAATTCCTCAACCACAAATGACCTTGCCAAGGAAATGGAGAAACTAAAGAATTATCTCTTAGCAAGTCAACAGAAAAAGTCCACCTTCTGTGCCATGTGTCCTCTTCCCCCATATTTCTAAGATCATAGTCCTCATGTCCCATCCAACCCCAACCCTCCATGCAATCCCTACACATAGTTACACCTTCACACAATCCTAATCCTCCAAAAACATCATCCCCACCTCGTAAGGGGTATTTCTCATAATTCTTGGCTAAGTGTAAAGAACTAGATAAAGTGTGCCAATCACCCAAAGCCATACCCCCAATTCCATCTCAAGGTCTTTCTCCAAAGCATGACATTTTAGATTCCTTTTCTCATCTAGATCCAAGAATTTATCCATCCCCTCATTGCCTTATCCCTCAAGATCCATTTATCCCTCCTAGTCCATCTCATGATACCCTTCCTTATCAAGATCAAGACATTCCATGTACCAAGCACATTCCTTCCTCCACTCCATCTCACGAGTTAGCCTTTGTAGATCCTCCACTTCATGAAGAGATTCCTTCCACTCCATCCACTAATATTCCTCCATGTCAAGATCAAATCACTCCATCTCATGAACCTATTCCATCTCATGATCCACTCATTCCACTACATGACCCTCTTTCAAGTCAAGATCAAAGCACCCCTTCATTTTCTTTTCATGATCCCACTCCATCTCATGATCCTATTATCCTTCATAATCCCCCTTGCGATCCTAATCCTCCACATGATCCTATCACACCTATCCAATCCACTCATGAGAACCATACACATAGACTTGTATCTTGTGTTGAAATTGATATCCTTCATCCTTCATATTCCAAGTCCATTTTAGGACCTTATATCCATATTCTCATTCCTTCCTTACTTCCATCAATTCTAGGTCCTTATGTTCCACCACCAAATCCTTCATCCCTTCCTTCCATTCTGAGTCCTTACATTCCTCCATCCACCATATCCTTGTTTTCCACTTCATCCACTCATATACCTAGTAAAGATCAACAAAGGCACATATCTTTGAATTCCTTCCAATGTTCACCATCCATAAGCTCTCCACCCCATTTATCTTTATCTACCCATACCATGGCCAATGGAAGCAAATTGGATGCTAAAGAAAAAGAGCATGAAGCCAAAAATCCACAAAATCGAAAGGATCAACATGTCCCCTCTAAAAGACAAGTCTAAGAAAAGAAAAATATGATCCAAAGAAAAATCAAAAGGCCACAAAGGCTCAAAATAAAAAATGTAAAAATTTTGTGGAACCCAAAGCTACTTAATGTAGCAATGAATCTCAAAGAAAGATTCCAAATGACATCCAATTGTGCTAATCCAAAGGCTTCCTTCATCCATTTTGGGTCCCTATATCCCAAAATTCAAACCCACACTTTCTCCTACCTATCCTCCACAATTTCCTCCTTTCCATCACCCTTCAAGGTGTGTGTTGATGACAATCTTTCCACCTCCTTCATCCACTCATTCACAAGTCTTCCAACCTAGCATCCATCAACCATGTCTTCCTCCCACCCACACCACCCCCTTAATCCAAAACTTTTCATAAGTCATTGTCCTCCACTCCCCAATCCACTTCATCCTTCTTTTCACTATCCTACCAACATCTATGAGAAAATAGTAAAAATTCACTGAAAATAAAAAAAGAAAGAGACATAAAATATCAAGGGATACCATCCATATAAATAGATTTTGAGTCCTCCCTTCATTTTCCTATCATATATCCAATTTCTTCCACTTCCACTTATCCATCCATTAACTTTTCCTCTTCCACTTGCACTCTATACTGGGGGCAAGCTCCATCCATACCACTCTTCCATACATATCTTCCATACTTCCATCTACTATTCATTATCCTTTTCCATCTTTGATCTTGACTTTCACTTTCTTTTCATCCATCCATATGCACTTTCCATAGTCCTTGTGCATTATCCATCCATTATCCTACATACTTCCATAATCTTTTCATATCTTTGATCTTGACATGTTATCCATATCTTTCATCTCATAGTCCTTGTCATGTTCATCCATTTTCCATCCATACTGCTACATATTTCCATCCCTCTTTCATATGTCCTTGATCTTGGTTATCCCATCCATTTCATCCACTTCATATCCCACATTTCATCCATACTCTTCATATCATTATCCCTTTTCCATACCCTCCATATCATTCTCCCTTTTTCATACCCTCCCTCCCATATCCCTTATTCATTCCCCTTTCATACCCATGCTCGTGGTCACTATTAGAGGCACAATACCAAAAGGTTCATACATGCTTTGGAAGAAGACATACCTTCCCATCCTCCACACAATAGCCTTTACACCATCTTTCCATTTTCATGCATCCTTTCCCACCATATTTCCTTCCATTTTCCTATCCTTGGTATGGGGCATTTGAACTCCTTTGAAACATGGTCCTTGGCTCCCCATTATTTGATACCATATCCTTTGGTCCTCCATATTATTCCTCCATTCAAATATCTCCACCCTTCCCATCCATTTACCATTCCTTGGTTATCCCTTGTCATTGGTTATACTCTATTCCACCTTCCATCAATTTTTACTTCTTCCAATCTATTCAATCAATTCATTTCTCCTCTAATCTTATCATATTCTCTTCTTCTAATCATTTCATTCAAATCATTTCCATAATCAATTGCTTCATTTTTCATCTATTTGCATCTACCTTGATCAAATTTCTCATCTTCCATTTAACACACTTTCCTCTAGAGAACATTTATTGTTTTCTCTCTTGCATTCCCCTTCCATTCTGATTCAATTCATCTATCATCTTATCATATCTTATGCAAATTCTTCTATTCATCATATGATCCCATCAATCTGAGCTTCAAACCATCAAACTAAGCTTATAAATAGAGGCCTTGTCTCAAACATTTTCATCTCTCATTATTGCATTGTTGCCATGTAGATTTGAGATTTGATCTTGCATCATAGCTTGAGCTTTCATTATAGTTGAGTTTGCATGATAGTTTGAGCTTTCATAGTAGCTTTCATGGTAGTTTTAATGGTGATTTTAGGTGCATTCTAACCATTTGGTAGCTGGTTTATCTTTGAATTCATTATTAGTCTAGTTTACTTATGCATTTCCATTGCATTTATATGTTAGTATAGCTTTCATGCTTAGTTAGTTTTCTTGGTTGCATTTCATTTTCATCCTTGAATGCCTTCAAGTATGCCTTTCTCCATAGCCATTTTTTGAGGTGTTCTTCATTTCATTGTAGCTCAGGTTCATATTTCACCATTATTTTCATATTTTCACATCCACTCAAGAGATTCGATACTTTGTTGTGTTTGGAAGAGCACACCAAACATAGCCCCCATCTTAACACACCAACAAGGCCTCTCATGGGTGCCTTTGTTGAGCTATAGAGGTGGCTGGAGGATTTGGTTTGTTGGCTGCTTAGAGTTGCAAAACTCAAGCAAGCATTAGTTAACTAATGTTATTTTATTTTGATGAGTCTTTGATGCATATTTGAGGTTTTTAAACTAATGTTTGTTTGTTGATTCGTGCTCCCAAAAGGTCACATTTCCTAGTACACAATATGCATACTAGTTTACTCTTCTACTAGTGACAATATTACCTTGTAACATTTCCTTCCCTTGACACATTTCTAATCAATGACACTACAACTATACAATCATTAATTTATTAAGACTTGTGGGGTCAACAATCTTCCCCTTTAGCATTGATGGAAATACCTTTTCTATACCATCAACTAATGAGACATATTTGTGTTTCTTTTGTTAAATTATCATTTTACTAGCATTCATCTATCTATATTGGTAGAAGACATTTCTCTAGTGTACAAACTTGTCACTTTTTGTAAGATCTCCCCTTAAAGGTATAGTTCCATGTTCATGTTGTGTGCCTTTCTCTTGAACCTTCACCTTTTCCTTTGATGTTCTTAGCCTCTGTTTCTCCTCCTACCTTGGTTGTCTTTTTCTTGTTCTAACTTGTCTTATTAGTATGTTTTCCTTCGTCAATGTTCTCCTTCTCCTCCTCTTTGTTTTATTTCCATCTTCCTTTATCTTTTATTCATTTTTATCTCATTCCCCCTTTTTTGATCTCCTCATTTCATCATCTCCCCTTTTAATTCTTTGGTTCTATCCCCCTTTAGTGTAATCTTCTTACATTCATCTCCCATCTCCCCCTTTTTGTCATTATCTTCATTCTCTCTCCCCATTTTTTATCTCTCCCTTTTTTCATCAATGACAAAGCGTATTACAAGTTATCAAATACATCCTTATATTGACTTTGTGTATTGGAAAGATGAGATTCCCATGATGCCTTGAGGTTTGTGAGTGAAAATTTCTCACTCCTTATGTCTTCCAAAAGCTCTTCAATCTCATCTAGTGTACTAACTTGTGCTTTGGCTATTAGTACTTCAACATTATTAATGTGTCCTTGTATGATGCCTATCAGGGGTGACAATATGCATTGCACTTCTATTAGTCATAGGATTCTTTTCTCTTGCTCTTCCTTACTTTGATGAATAAGATGTAGTGTTTCAAATTACATGGATAAACAACCAACTACAAAATCAATGTCTACATTATGTACTCTTTAACAACTAGAGCTCTTGTTGAGATGTTGTAAAGTATTCTCTAATTTTAATATAAGTGAACTTGGATCAAATAACTTTTGTAGGATTGGTGGTGTGGCCTTGAGTGTTTCTATGATGTTGTCCTTCACTTCCTATAGAGTGGTATTTTTGAGTTCTACAAGGTTTACCAACTTCTCTATTCTTCTTACTTCCAACTTATTCTCAACTAAACCTTCAACACTCTATAGTTCTTCTTTGATATTTTCAACTAAGGTAGTGAATTAACTAATCAAATCCATATCTGAATCATATGATGCATCCAAGGCTAGTTCTACAATGACATCCCTAGTACCTACTAGTGTGCTTTCCCTTTGCTTCTTTTTCCTGAGTTTCTTGCACATCCTCAAGGGTTGTTTATACTCTTTTATTTCTTCTAGATTAATGTCTTTTAGAATTGGTTTCTTTTATGTAATGATGACATCTAGTGTCTTGTTTTCTTCTTCTGTGTTTATATTTTTCTCAAGGAATTCTCCTCTATCTTCAAATCTTGAAGATGAGGATAATGATGATGAAGATATCATCATATATCTTCTTGGTAATCTTATCTTTCTTTTATGTTATCCTCCTATAGTTCTTGATATTCTTGGTGCATGTCTCTTGCACTTATGTCCAAGTGTCCTACTCTATGACACTTTGAATCTTGAGGGTATTGGTGCTACTACCATAGTCTCTTCCTCTTCTTGTTGTAGTTCTTCTTTTGTAGGTTCTTTACTTTCTTTCTTTGATGATTTCTATTATACTTGCTCTAATTCTAGAGTCTTTTCTTTTGGGGGTTCCTCATCTTGTACCTATATACGCTCAAGTGTTATCTCCTTTTCTATTTTATTCTCCTTACATAAAGAATCAACTATAATGGTTGCAACCTTTATAGTCTCATCAATCTATTGATGTATCATGTCCACTGGTGACTTGAATATATCTTTAGTAGGTTGTGTGTTGTCTTGTGTGAAAAGTGGGGTATTATCCAATTTTTCAACATTTGTACTTTGAGTAATATGTAATTCTTTCCTATGATTGAGGTCTTGTAGACATTTCTTGAGTGGTTTTTGTGGCCTTTTACATATCTTCCTTTGGTTTCTCTGTCTCTCTCTATGGACTAGGGTTTTCTTCTTTTCCTCCTTCATTGCCTATGCATATAGTAGATCTTGTACTTTATTCTTCAATTACCTATTTTACTTTGATTACATCTTTTCCTTTTGAACCTAATGCTTTTGTAATGCTTCCTCGTGGTTGATTTTTTCTCAACATATGTGTCTATTTCAAGAACAATTTCTTGCCAATGTTGAGCTATACTTTCTTCTGTTGCATTGACATGATCGATTATTATATGAATCATGTCCTTTTTGGTATTGAACTTTCTCCTATATATTCCCATACCTAGTGTTTTCTGTGTCACTTCCATGTTTGGTCTCATTTTGGTCAGGGATTCTTTTACCATTCTTTTGTAGTTTTGTACACCCAAAGTCCACTTTTCATTGAGTATCTTTCTTAATTCTTTGGGTATCTTTACTCCAACATCTTCTAGTTTCTCACCAATTTCCCTCATACTTGTGAGAATAACCCTTATGGATTTATTTTTATTTTCGATAGAAAACTTTGAGAATCTAGTCTTCAATATGGAGTAATTTTGTTTCTTAACAATTGTCTCCATAATTTCATTAATAGAAAGTGGTTTGGATTTCTTCTTACCTTTCTTCAGAGTCTTTGCTACTTGATCTTCCTCTATTGCCTCTACTATTACTATTTATCCTATTTCTTGTTTATTAGTCTCAATCTCTAATGAGTCTCTTTATCTCTCCTCCACATCTGCTTGAAACTTGTGAGGAGGACTCCTTACTAGTTCAAATTCCATTTCCTCCATACTCATCACTTTGGCCGATGCATTTTTGGATGGCTTTGAGACTTGGCTTCTTGTTACCCTCCATTGAGTTATTTCCTTAGCTTTCTTCTTTTCTCTACGTAGTCTATTCCTAATTTATTAATAGGTGAAAAACCTTGACAAAATTGATCTTTCCTCCAATAATAATAGCCATTCTATGTATGGATTAGCCTCTTCTTCTTTAAACTCATATCCAAAAGGTATCCACTAGTGGGTTCTTGATTGAATTGCATAAATGATGCACATATTTGTGCTTGAAAGAAAATAGATGTCATTGTTGTAAATTTCCACTACAATGATGGGAATCCTTTATTCTTGGTGAACTTCCTTTTGAAAATTATTGAAATACTCCCACAACATGGCAATAGCTTTGCCTTCCAAGTTCCAATGAATGTCACTTATTTGCATAGTTTCCAATTGATATTATCTCCACTTATGAAGTGGGAACCTTGGTAATTCTCCTTTGAGATAGAAAATTATGCAAACTAGTATATATCCAAATCTTAGAGTTTGACTTTTACAATTGTTCATAATTTTACCTAGGTTCTCCATCATCTTCCCATGTGTGTGGATGCATAGGTCAATCAATGACTTGTTGTGAACAGCTTGGAAATTCTCCATAGGTTATGTTGCTAGGGATTTGGTCTTCCCTACTAGAGTGGCATAGTTTGTACCCTATTTCCATGGCTACAAATCTTATAATCTTTGGATCTAGAGTCTCATTCACTATGTATCCCATTGCATCTTAGGTTAGTTTCCCTTTTGTGATAGTAGTCACTTTTTTTGTAGATACAAAATTCATGTATAAATTAGTTCTAGTTACACTATACCCAAATACCTTGTTCATTAAGGCCTTTGTGATCTTATAGGGCTTATATAGCCACATGTACTATTCATGGACTTAGTTCAAAAAAAATCTTACTCATTCTTTATGAAATAAATTAGGTATTTCTATCACTCTTCTTAGCATGGAATTCTCTATTTCTTTGTGCTCATCCTTCAAGACTACTTCTGAGAAGAATACACTATAAAACTCACATATTTCTTTGTCACCCAAAACATGTATCTCAACCTCTAGGTATGCGCTTATATCCTCTGCAAGAAAAAAATCATCACATGGACATAAAAATCCTACTCCTTCTTCAACATCTTTTCCCTTAAAATTATGGCTTCATAATCAAGATGATAATTTTGTATGTCATCAATCAAATTAATGATGCAGGAGAATCCAGAGGTATAAGGGCAATCCTGTGTCACCCCAAAAAAAAATGTACTTAGACTTAGTTTCTGTTTCATGTGTTTTCATTTTTGGATACCCATTTGGGCCAAATAAAGGTTCCAACTCTCACAGTTCCACTATCAGTGAGCTAGAAAATCTTGAAAAAATAGGAGCATGTAATTTGGCCATCATTTTGGTGAACTAGGAGGTGTAAATTGGCTAGATGAATGTAATTGTGATTTAGAGCATTCCAGAAAAAGAATCAAGTCAAAAGACCCCACGGTTTGAAAGTTATTACAATTTTTTGAGTTTTGGAGACCCCCTAAGAATGCTTCAAAGTTAAGTTAGGGGCATTAAATGACCTAAAAAAGGGCCGAAAAATGGAGAGGCTATAGAGCGCTTCAAGATCTTTCCAAAAATGTAAACGATTCGTCAATCGGAGCTACGGTTCAAAAGTTATGCCTCCCGGAAGTTTGGTTACCGTTTCTGGATTCTTCTAGATTTGCACCGACTTCTAACGCAGCTTCTAGAACCTTCTATTTGGTTAGTGGATGCCTACTAGCACTTTCTAGAATGTACTCCTAGTCTTTAACCCTCCAGGGTCTATTTAAGGAGATTTTTGGCATTGTAAAAGGCAGTTCGGAGTGGAGTTTGAGAGGAGGTACTGGAAGGAGAAATTATCTCCAGATTTATGCTATTGTAAACCCTTAGGGCATGTTTTGAAGTTTATTTTCCTATACTATCATAGTAGCTTATTTTCTTGGTTAATATAATTTTCCCTTTTTCTATTGTGTCCATTCTATTCTTGGGTTGTGTCCCCATCAAGTGGTATCAGAGCTAGTTTTCCTGAGTGTGTAGATAGAGCGCCAACTGTGAGGCAGTTTGCACCAGGATTGTGTGGTTGTGGGTTTGAGTTAGAAGATGCCTCCACGAAGAGAGCATGGCAGAAGGGCTAGAGCTATTAATCCTGAGGAGGTTAGAGCCCTCCAAAGGCAGGTACAAGCATTGCAAGAGGAGCTCCGTAGAGGAGCAAATGTTGTCGCTGGTGACGACAATGAGGATGACAATGAAGAAGAAGTTATGGGACTAGAAGGGGAATTTGATAGGGAAGTTCTGAATCATGTAGAGGAAAGGCTTTTTAGGGCCATTACTAAGTTTGGGAAAAGACCCACAATTGAAGTGGGTGTATTTTCAGGAAATCTAAAACCAGATGAGTTGATCGATTGGATCAATGAACTGGAAGAATACTTTGAGTATGAGGATATCATGGACCCAGATAGGGTTAAGTTTGCAAAGGCCAAACTGAAAGGCCATGCCAAAATTTGGTAGCAAGAGGTTCAATTAGAAAGAAACAGAAGAGGAAAGGAGAAGATCACAAGATGGGATCGCATGGTGGACAAATTGAAGAAGCAGTTCATTCCTGTGGACTACGAGCTTGATTTGTTTAAGAAGATGCATGGGTTAAAACAAGCAGGAAGATCAGTCCAAGAATATACAGAGGAATTTTATCGACTCTTTATTAGAGCAAGGCATGCAGAAGCAAATAAGGAGAAGGTTGCTCGTTATATCAGTGGGTTGCGACCTAGCATCCAGGAGGAATTAAGTCTGGTAAGAATGACCAGCGTTGAAGAGGCATACCAGTTTGCCCTACGAGTTGAAGAGAAGCTGAATAAAAGGTTTGAAGGAAGAAAAAGAGGGTGCGGTCAAGGAGGAAGGGGAAGCGGTAGATCATCTAGAGGCCGCAATGAAACCTAAAAGAAAAATGAAGATGAGGGTACTAGTAGGAACCAGAGGAATGAGGGTTTAAACTGCTCCCATGACCAAGACTTTGGAAATAAAAGAGGAAGAGGTAGAGGATGTGGACAAGGAAGAGGAGGCTTCTATGGTACTTGTTTCCATTGCAATGAAGAAGGTCATCACGCCTTTGAGTGCCCTCAACGACAAGGAAGGACAGATAGTAGAGCTGAGGGCCAAGCTAGGGTTGCTCATGTGGATGAGGATGCACAATCATCACATTCAGAGGATGTAGAAAGAGGAGAGACCTTGGTAAATGAAAGAGTCCTACTAAGTGGTGAGATTGAACCAGGACAACAGAGGAGTTTGTTCTGTACCAGATGCAAGTGTGAGGATAAATGTTGTGATGTGATCATTGATGGTGGTAGCACTGATAACTTGGTATCAAAAGAGATGGTCTCTAAGCTGAAGCTCAAGAGGGAGAAACATCCCCAGCCCTATCGGATTTCTTGGGTAAAAGATGATCATAAGGTCCTGGTAAGTGAACAATGTTTAGTGAAATTCAAAATAGGGAGTTACCATGATGAAGTTCTTTGTGATGTTATTTCGATGGATGTTTGCCATCTATTGTTGGGTAGACCATGGCAGTTTGATAGACATGCAGTACATGATGGACATGCAAACACATACTCTCTGACAAAGGATGGAGTTTGCCACAAATTGAAGCCCATGAAAAAGGAAGGTGAAAAGGTATGTAGCAGTGCTAGGATTTGTCTTGTTGATGAAAGGAAGTTTTTAGATGGCATGAAACATCAGCATATGTGCTATGCTTTGATTCCTAGGAAAGATAAAGAAGGTAGTAGTGAAATGCCACTTGAAGTTTCAGATTTACTAAGGGATTTTGGAGATATTATCTCTGATAATGTTCTAGATGGATTGCCACCAGTAAGGAAAATCAGTCATCAGATAGATCTGATTCCAGGAGCTAGTTTGCCTAACAAGGCTGCTCACAGGATGACTCCTACTGAAACAGAGGAGCTAAATAGACAGATTCAGGAGTTGTTGAGGAAGGGCTTGATTCGAGAGAGCCTGAGGCCATGTGCAGTACCTGCAGTACTCAAACCAAAGAAGGATGGAGAGTGGAGGATGTGTACAGATTCTCAAGCTATATATAGGATCACCATCAAGTACCAGTTTCCTTTGCCAAGGATGGATGATATTATGGACTGCTTGAGTGGAGCTCAGTACTTCACAAAGATAGATCTGAAGAGTGGTTATCACCAGATACAGATTCAAGAAGGAGATGAGTGGAAAACAGCCTTCAAGACCAAGGAGGGTCTTTATGAGTGGTTAGTCATGCCCTTTGGATTGACGAACGCCCCTAGCACCTTCATGCGGCTCATGAATGAGGTACTTAAGAAGTTCTTGGGAAAATTTGTTATTGTCTATTTGGATGATATTTTAATTTTCAACAAGACTTTGGAAGAACATTTACTGCATATTCGTAGTGTCCTTGAAAGGCTAAGGGAAGAGAAACTGTTAATTAATATGAAGAAGTGTATCTTTGCAAAAAGGGAGTTAGTCTATTTGGGTTTTGTTATATCACCCGAAGGTCTCAAAATGGATCCAGAGAAGGTAAAAGCCATCTTGGAATGGCCTACTCCACGGTCTGCTATTGAGGTAAGATCATTTCATGGTCTGGTTAGTTTTTACAGGAAGTTTATTAAGAATTTCAGTGGCATATGTGCACTCCTAACTGATACAATAAGAGAGGATAGAAAAGAGTTCAAATGGACTGCAGTAGCTGCAAGAAGTTTTGAATTGCTGAAGAAGAAGGTAACAGAACAACCTGTGTTGGCACTTCTAGATTTTATAAAGGTTTTCCAGGTGGATTGTGATGCCAGTGGTAGTGCTATTGGTGCTGTATTAAGCCAAGAAGGTAAGCCTATTGCATATTTTAGTGAAAAATTGAATGATGCAAAGAAGAAGTATTCTGTTTATGATCAAGAGTTCTATGCCATAGTTCAAGCCTTAAAGAAATGGAGGCATTATTTATTGCCAAAGGAATTTGTTTTGTATACTGATCATCAGGAATTACAGTACCTAAATAGCCAAGGTAAATTAAATCAGAGGCATATGAAGTGGGTAGAATTCTTGTAGAGTTATACATTTGTGTTGAAGCATAGAAGTGGAAAATCTAACAGGGTTGCAGATGCACTAAGTAGGAGATAGTTGTTGCTTACAATAATGCAGGTTGAAGTAGTTGGGTTTGATGAACTCAAGAATTTGTACCCTGAGGATCCTGATTTTTCTGAAGCATGGAAAGCTTGTAAAGAGCCTGTTGCTGTAGATAGAACCAAGTGGCTAGACTATTTGATTCAGGATGGCATGTTGTTCAAGGGTAGTCAATTGTGCATTCCAAGGAGTTCCATGAGGGAAAATCTGATTAAAGAGAAACACATTGGAGGGATGGTAGGACATTTTGGTTGAGATAAGACTATTGCCATTCTTAAAGAACATTATTTTTGGCCTCAAATTTCACAGGATGTGAAGAAGTTTGTACAAAGTTGTCAAGTTTTTCAAGTTGCCAAGGGGTTTAGTCATAATACTGGCCTATATCAGCCATTGCCTGTTCCATCAAGGCCATGGGAGGACATAAGTATGGATTTTGTTCTTGGATTGCCAAGGACACAAAGGGATAATGACTCAGTATTCGTGGTGGTTGATAGGTTCTCCAAAATGGCACATTTCATTCCATGCCACAAAACTCATGATGCTGTCCATATTGCAGACTTGTTTTTCAAAGAGGTGGTAAGACTACATGGTCTTCCAAGGAGTATAGTTTCTGACAGAGATACTAAATTTGTGGGGTATTTTTGGAGGACATTATGGAAAAAGTTGAGAACAGACTTGAAATTTAGTTCCACGCATCACCCACAAACTGATGGCCAAACAGAAGTGGTAAACAGAAGTTTGGACAATTTGCTGAGATGTTTAGTTGGGGATAAGCCCAAGGGATGGGATTTGATTCTACCACAAGTAGAGTTTGCTTACAATAACTCTATAAATAGGAGTACTGGAAAATCACCATTCCAAATTGTATATGGGAATAGCCCAAGGACTGCACCAGAATTAAGGAAGATAGAACAAGGGGAGAGGACAAGTGCTAAAGCTGA
This sequence comes from Cupressus sempervirens, assembly GCA_028749045.1. Taxonomy (NCBI): domain Eukaryota; kingdom Viridiplantae; phylum Streptophyta; class Pinopsida; order Cupressales; family Cupressaceae; genus Cupressus; species Cupressus sempervirens. The sequence continues at coordinate 560,098,724 of CM053783.1, forward strand.
GGAATTTGCTGAACATATTAAGCGTCTACATGAGGAGGTTCAAGCACACATTACCAAGATGAATCAAGAGTATAAAGCTAGGGCTGATCAAAGGAGAAGACATAAGGAATTCCAAGTAGGGGATCTAGTCATGGTGCACTTACGAAAAGAAATATTTCTAGCCGGTACTTACAACAAGCTGAAAACGAAGAAATTTGGCCCTTGCAAAATTCTGAAGAAACATGACTCAGGAAATGCATATGAGGTGGAGCTACCAGATGGTATTCAGATTTCTCCCATTTTCAACATTGCAGATTTAACAGAGTATCATGATGATGGTGCAGATGAGGAGTTGGTGTTAGAGCCATGTCCAATTCCTGCTTCTAAGAAGGAGGAGATAGAAGACGTTCTAGATCATCGTGTGGGTAGGAGTACCAAAAACAGGCAGTATGAAGAGTATTTGGTCAAATGGAAAGGACGACCGATCAAGGACTCAACTTGGATTTCAGCAGCTGAGGTTTCCCATTTGGGATTTCCTCTACCATTCATAAAGTGACAGGGTCACTTTTCAATCTACCCTGGGTGTCTGATGCAGGAGCATCCAGAGGTATAAGGGCAATCCTGTGTCACCCAAAAAAAAATGTACTTAGACTTAGTTTCTGTTTCATGTGTTTTTATTTTTGGATACCCATTTGGGCCAAATAAAGGTTCCACCTCTCACAGTTCCACTATCAGTGAGCTAGAAAATCCCGAAAAAATAGGAGCATGTAATTTGGCCATCATTTTGGTGAACTAGGAGGTGTAAATTGGCTAGATGAATGTAATTTTGATTTAGAGCATTCCAGAAAAAGAATAGGTCAAAAGACCCCATGGTTTGAAAGTTATTGCAGTTTTTTGGGTTTTGGAGACCCCTTAAGAATGCTTCAAAGTCAAGTTAGGGGCATTAAATGACCTCAAAAAGTGCCAAAAAATGGGGGACAAGCAAATATTTTCCATAAGGCTATAGAGCGCTTCAAGAGCTTTCTAGAAATGTAAACGGTTTGTCAATCGGAGCTACGGTTCAAAAGTTATGCCTCCCGAAAGTTCGGTTACCATTTCTGGATTCTTCTAGATTTGCACCGACTTCTAACGCAGCTTCTGGAACCTTCTATTTGGTCGGTGGATGCCTACTAGAACTTTTTAGAATGTACTCCTAGTCCTTAACCCTCCAGGGTCTATTTAAGGAGATTTTTGTCATTGTAAAAGACAATTCGGAGTGGAGTTTGAGAGGAGGTACTGGAAGGAGAAATTATCTCCAGATTTATGCTATTGTAAGCCCTTAGGGAATGTTTTGAAGTTTATTTTCCTGTACTGTCGTACTAGCTTATTTTCTCAGTTAATATAATTTTTCCTTTTTTTGTTGTGTCCATTTTGTTCTTGGGTTGTGTCCCCATCAATTAACCTTGTTTATTTCTTCATCTATCATGTTTGTGCTTCTTTCATTATTTTTTGTTGTACTAGGTTTACATGATATTTATCTTGTGATTACCTGCAGGCTAACTTAGAGTTCTTCACACCTTTTTAAAAAGCTAGGATTTCACTATCTTGAAAGCATAAGTGATTTTAATCTTGAAAAGTGACAAATGACTTACAAGTTATCTATTTATGTCATAAAATTGTAATGGTAATAGGGTCACAATGGTTAGAGAAACATTTACCTACCACTAGACACATATCATTAATTATTTTAATCCACCTTGTAATGGTCACTTTTCACCCTTTGTTCTATGATCTTATGACCTCATCAGGCTTAATTTTCTCTACCAGTTCACTCTTCTTCATCCATGTTTTTGCAAAGTCCTTCTTGAGTTTCTCTATGGTCTTGCTCTTCTCTTTACCAACCAAAGACTTGCTTCTTGGTCTTTTACTACATCTACAATTACTTTTGAGATGACCAATCTTGTGGGATATATAGAAGGTCATTCCAACACCTTTCCATAGTCTAGTATTTATCCTTTGGTTCATCCATAGTCTACATTGAGTTATTGGATAACCATCATTCCCATAGGTCATGTAGATCAGTACAGGAAACCTGTCCCTTCTAGTGGGACTCATTTCTTTTAGAGAAAATTGATTAGATCTTTCTCTTGCTATATAGTCCTCCACTTTATGTCCATACTTGTTGTAATAGTATCAACTTCCATCTATTTTCTTCTCATTAAAATGAGATATGCATTGTTGTGTTGTATGACCATAAAGATGGTGGTTATTGCAAGACCCTTCAAAGGTACACTACTTGATATGTGTAATCTACTTAAACAAACACATGCTAGATATATGTCCTTTCTTACCATGGTAATAACAAGTGTGTTTAGCAATTTTCTTACCTTTTGGAGATGTGCTTCCTGGTCTTCTATTGTACAAGTTCTCTTCTACTAAGGTTTCACCTTTTCTAGTCTTTTTGTCACCACTCTAACCAAGATCAGTAGTGCTCTTACTTCTTTGAGCTCTTAGTTGTTCATTTATTTTCTCTGAGATGTTATTAAACTTTCTCTACTTTTTATTCATTTTATTTATACTCAACTCTTCCATTAGCTTGAATACTTGCTCAGTTAGGTGTGAGAACTATTCATTTGGAGGGTGGCAATTCTCTTCTCTCGTTTGTACTAGCTATGCTTCACTTATTCTTACTATTGTTTCAACTTCATATTTTTCTAGGATGGCATTATCTCAATAATTTTGATCTTTTCTCATTCATTTGGATCCTTTCTCACCTCTCTTGTTAGCACTTCCTTCTCTCTTCTCATCTGAGAAATGGTTTCTTTCAACTTATCATTCTCACTCATTAAGTGAGATATTGCTTCTTAATTCTGGTTCTTTAGATCCACTATGATTTTCCAGTTGTTCTATGACCTCATGGATTTCACTCAACCTTTTCATAAATTTCTTCCTCTTATTCAAGGACTTCCTTAGCTTGTCCTTCACATATTCAATGGTATCAAGTGCTTCGTTGAGCTACTTTCGAAATTTGTGAGCTATCATTGGATCTATCGTTAAGCTATTAGGCTTATTGCTAGAAGGGTCTAAGCTCTAATACCAATTATTGGTCCCAATCAATACTGAGAGTGGGGATGAATTAGTACAAACACTCCAATTGGTTTTCTAAACTACCGTTATAACAAGACTATGCAATAACCACTTAACAACTAAAACAATGATAATTGCAATAATATAAAAGTATGTAAAATCACACACAAAAGATTTCATCAAGTGACATAGACTTATATGTGGAAACCCTTGATGAGAGGGTGAAAACCACAATGGGAGTAATATTCCCACTAACCCTTATAATGCATGTATAGGATTTCCCGATCAAGAGCTACAACTATTTCTTCTAGAAACACATACTGTTAAGAATTTATATAACATGGTAGGGTTACACAAGCCTATGAAGGTTACCTAGTTAGATGATTTACAAATATCCTTCTGAGAGATACCTTTTTAGAGGATTTCAAAAATCTTTCTAATGAAGCTTTCCCTATCAAAAGCTACAACTAGATGCAATAGTAAGATAATAATCTAATGTATGATATACAAATAGTATTGTCTTGCCTCATAGATCTTTGTTGTGTATCCTCGAAGATACTCTGATATCCCTATTTCCTCCTCTTACTTCATGAGTATGAGTACTTCAGCCTCACCTTTGACCTTGGTTGATTGGAATATCTTGTCACTATATCACTCCTCTCTACAACTACTTTCTTTGCGAGTTTTTACTTTGAACACCTCTTCACTCTTACTCTTCTAGTAATCACTTTTTGTTAACAATTGTATTAGCAATAATTTCTCTTTTTCATCTCTCTTTTTATTTTTCGAAGTGAAATATGTGTCTTTATGCACTCTTTATGTTAGAGTGTAGTTAACCATGAAAATAATCCTTCTGAATTTTAAATTGAAAATTTAAATTCCATGTTTGAGTCATTCATAGAAAACTTGTGACCCCTACTCCTAAGGTCTAGAATGGTATCCCTACTAGTCCTTCTATGAGCCTATGTGTAGCCTTTATCCTTACTTATTTGTGCCACTTAACTCTTTCCTTTTGTCATATCCAATCTAACTGACCCCTTTCCTTGTCACATCCATGGTGACTTACCTTGCGATTGATGAGTGGTCAAGTATCTTCCACATTTATCTACAAGTGGTGGCTTATCACATGTGTGCGTATCAATTTACTCCTCTACTAGAAACAATGTTAACTTCTAAAATTTCCTTTCTTCAACCTATTTCCTATAAATGACAACATAATGTTAGTTTGTGGTGACTGATCAAGAAAGTATTGTACATACTTCATAAATTCTTTGGGCTACTATTCACCAATTGGTTATTGTTTATATTTGCCAATGTATGGCCGACATGTTGTAACTAATTTTTACTCTAAAGTGGAAAAAATACTTGTATAAAAGGGCTTAGGGTTAGGTATTTTTTCTTTTTTGTGATGCAAAAATTGGTTCTTATGGTGGTATTTAGCTGTAAGGGATTATAGATCATAATCAAGTTGTAATCACTGGATCGTAATAATATCAGACTTTCTATTTGGTGGATGTAGCCCAAGGATTGGGTGAACCATGTTAAATTTTTGTGTCTTATGTTCTTTTTTGTCTGATTTATTATTTTGTGATATTGGTTATATTTGCATGTAATTGTTATTTATGTCTATGGTTTAATCCTAACAAGTGGTATCAAAGCCTAGTTGTTTTTTAGTTATCCTTTGTAGGAAAGTCTCATGGTTGAGTGGGAGTGATGGAAGATGAGGTTAAGTTGAGGGTTGATAGGTTTAATGGGTAGAACTTTTAGTTATGGAAGATGCAAATTGAAGACTATCTTTATCAAAAGGATTTATGGAAGTTGTTGGAAGGCAAAACCAAGAATCAAGGATCTATGTCAAATGATAACTGGGATCTTTTGGACATAAAGGCACTTGGAAGCATTCGATTATGCTAAGCACCATCAGTGGCATTTAATATTACAAAAGCAAAGACAATAGAAGAGTTGATGCAAACCCTAGCAAAACTATATGAAAAGCCCTCCACTTCAAATAAGGTATTTCTCATGAAGCATTTATTTAATATGAAAATGACAGAAGGTGGATCTGTTGTAGGTCATTTAAATGAGTTTAATACTATTACTAGTTAGTTATCTTTTGTGGGTATCAATTTTGATAAATAAATTAGGACTCTCTTGATTTTGTGTTCTTTGCTTGAAAGCTAGAATGACTTGGTAATAGCTATGAGTAATTTTGTTCTTGGATCTAGTACCCTAAAATATGATGATGTGATCGATATTATTTTGAGTGAGGAAACTCATAGGAAAACCTTAGGTGGATCTGCATCAGGAAGTGCTTTGAATGCACAAAATTGAGGCAGAACAACTGAGAGATGAAGTAATTCTAAAAATTGTGGGAAATCAAGAGGAAAGACAAAGGGGAGGAGGTCTCAATCAAGAGGACCGAACGATTGCTGGTACTATGGGAAACCAGGGCATAAAAAGAAAGATTGTTGGACTCAAAAGAGAAATGAAGGAGATAAACTAGATGGAGACAAGGAGGCAAATGTGGTAAGTAAAAAATCCGAAGAGGGTGCTTTACTTTTTTCTTTAGATAGTGTTGATGATTCATGGGTTTTAAATTCTAGTGCTTCGTTTCATGCTACACCTCATAGAGGTTATTTCATTGATTATGTCCAAAGGGATTTTGGACTTGTTTATTTGGGGGATAATGAACCCTATCAGATCATTGGAAAGGGAAAAGTTAAGATTAAGTTATAGAATGAGAATCATTGGCTACTACATGAGGTAATACATGTTCCAAGGCTAAGTAGGAATTTAATTTTAGTAGGGCAACTCAGTGATGAGGGTTGTATAGTTACTTTTAATGATAAAAATTGGAAGGTTTCAAAAGGTTCCCTTGTAGTAGAAAAAGGTGTGAAAGTAGGAACCTTATATCTTTGTATAGGTCATATTGTTCCTTCTACTTTGATTGTTTCAGAGAAAAATGAATGTTCAGGAATAGTTGTTGCAGTTGACTAGGGAGAACAAATAGCTACTATAAATTCTGATAAAACACTATGGCACAATAGACTTGGGCAAATGAGTGAGAAAGGTATGGAAGTACTTCATTCGAAGAAAGTTTTATCAGGTCTAAAATGTCTTAATATGGATTTCTGTAAAAGTTGTGTATGGAAAACAAAAGAGAGTGAGTATTGTGAAGACTGGGAAGGAAAATAAAAAGGAGAAATTAGAGCTTGTGCATACCGATGTATGGGGATCGGCTCACGTATCTTCCCTTGGTGGCTCTCATTATTATGTTACCTTTATTGATGTTGCAACTAGAAAAGTATGGATTTATTTCCTTAGATAGAAATCTGATGTATTTCAAACTTTCAAGAAATGGAAATGCTTGGTTGAAAATGAGACTGGTAAGAAATTAAAATGTCTTAGATCTAATAATAGTGGTGGGTATTTCAGTCATGAATTTGAAGATTAGTTCTCCACTAATGGTATTTGTAGATAGAAAACTATTCCAAGGACTACATAGGAAAATGGAGTGGTAGAACACATGAATAGGACTATAATGGAGCATGCAAGGAGCATGAGGTTTCATGTTGGGTTGCCCTTACATATGTAGATGGAGGCTATCAATACTACTATATATTTTATTAATAGAGATCCCTCTACTCCATTGGGTTGTGGTATTCCAGAGGAAGCATGGACTTGTAAGAAGATGAGTTATTCTTTTCTCAAAACTTTCGATTGTGAAACATTTGCCAATATAGATTTTGAAAATAGAACCAAGTTGGAAGCTAAGTCAAAGAAATGTGTATTTTTTGGATATGGCATTAATGAATTTGGCTATAAGATTTTGGATTTTGAAAATCATAAAATTGTAAGAAGTAGGGATGTCATATTTAATGAGAAAGTATTGTACAAAGATCTATTGTAGCAGTATGAGAAGAAAGAAGATGATTATGTAGTATTGGATGAGACTCCAAATGATGATGTTCCATCCATTTCTCATGATGTGCAACAATCACAACAACAAATACCACACACACCAATGAATCTTAGATGGTCAAAAAGGCAAATTAGACCTCTAGAAAGATTTTCTCCCTCTTTGTATTCTATTTTACTTACTAATGTTGGTGAACTTGAATATTATAATGAAGTTATGCAGGTGGATACTAAGATTTAGTGGGAGTCTACAATGAAAGAAGAAATAGACTCTTTGCTGAAAAATAAGACTTGGGATTTATGTAAATTGTCTACAGGTAAAAGGGCTTTATAGAATAAGTGGGTTTACAGGTTAAAAGAAGAGGATGGAGGTAAGAAAAGATTTAAAGCCAAGTTAGTTGTAAAAGGATTTGCATTGAAAAAGGGGCATTGATTTTGATGAGATATTTTCTCTTGTTGTTAAGATGACTTCTATCCATACTATTTTAAGTATTATGGCTACTGAAGATTTGCATTTAGAGAAACTTGATGTTTAAACAACCTTCCTTCATGGTGATTTGGATGAAAAGATATCTATGGCTCAGCCATAGGGATTTGAGTTCAAAGGTAAGGAGAACTTAGTGTGCAAATTGAAGAAAATTTTATATGGCTTGAAGCAAGCACCTCGGCAATGGTATCTAAAATTTGATAGTTTTATGCATAAGTGTGGATATAGTAGGTGTCATTCAAATCATTGTGTTTACTTTAAGAGTTTGGATGATGATAGCTACATTATTTTATGTTTATATGTTGATGATATGCTTGTAGCTAGGTCTAACATGGATTAGATTAAGGGGCTGAAATACTAGTTAGCACATGCATTTGCTATGAAGGATTTGGGAGAAGCAAAAAAAATCCTTGGTATGAAGATTTCTAGAGATAGGAAGAACAAGAAATTGACACTATCTCATGCTGATTATGTTGAGAAGGTGTTGCAACATTTCTCTATGGAGAATGCTAAAGCTGTCAACACACCTTTACTTGGTCATTTGAAGTTGACTAAGGAGATGTGTTCCAAGACACAAGAAGAGGATGATAAGATGTCTAAGGTACCCTATGCTTCCACTATAGGAAGCTTGATGTATGCTATGGTATGTATAAGGAAAAATATTGTGCATGCAGTGGGGGTCATTAGTAGGTATATGAGTCATCTTAGAATTGAGCATTAAAATGCAGTCAAATGGATTCTCAGATATTTGAGAGGAACATCCAATAAGTGTTTACACTTTGGAGGCTCTACTACTAATTTATAGGGCTATGTTGACTCAGATTTGGTAGTGGATATTGATACCAAATAGAGTACTATAGGTTATGTCTTTACTATTAGTGGGGCAGCCATGAGCTAGGTTTATAGGTTAGAAAAGCTTAATGCTTTATCCACTACAGAGGTAGAGTATGTTGCTTCTATAGAGGCAACTAAAGAGATGATATGGATTTAGTTCTTCTTGGAAGAATTGGGACACCCTTAGAAGGATAATTATTTGTTTACATATAGTTAGAAGTCCATTCATGTTGCAAAGAATTCAGCTCTACATTCAAAGACAAAACACATATAGTTGCGGTACCATTTCATTCAGTCAATTTTGGCAGATGGATAGTTAAAGATGGACAAGATACATACAATGACAATCCAACAGATATGTTTACAAAGATAGTAACAAGGGAGAAGCTAAAATCCTCTTCAGCTTTGATTAGTCTTCTAGATTGAACATGAATAAAAGAACAACAACATCCATGGTGGTTTGATCTAGTGGGAGCCCCATGCGGTAGTGGTATTGCTATAGGACTAGTCTCCAAGTGGGAGATTGTTGTCTAGTGTGGAGTTTGATCAGTCCCCAAGTGGGATATTGTTAGTTTGTGGTGATTGATTAGGAAAGTACTGTACATACTTTATAATTTTTTTTGGGCTACTATTCACCAATGGCACAAAATTTTGGGCTACTATTTTCCATTCACTAGTGGCACAAAATTTTGAGTTACTATTCATCAATTGGTTATTTTTTATATTTTTCAATGTATGGCCAACATGTTGTAACTAATTTTTACCCTAAAGTGGGAAAAATACTTGTATAAAAGGGCTTAGGGCTAGGGATTGTTTCATTGTTGTGATGCAAAAATTGGTTCTTGTGGTGGTATTGAGCTGTAAGGGATTACAAATTGTAATCACTGGATCATAATAATATCGAACTTGTTGTTTGGTGTATGTAGCCCAGGGATTTGGGTGAACCACATTAAATCTTGGTGTCTTGTGTTCTTTTCTATGTGATCTATTATTTTATGATATTTGTTATATTTGCATGTAATTGTTATTTCTGTCTGTGGTTTAATCCTAACACATAATTATACAATAATTATTTCATTAAGACTTGTGGGGTCAATAGATTTGTACCATAAACTATTTTGGTGTCAAGAGTAAAGGTCAACTAAGTTGACCTATACTAGTATAGATCAATTAGGTTGAATTGTAACCTTAACTATTTTTATTTGATTAAAGTTAGTTTTGTCTGAAGTGGTTTAATTTGTAAAGTTTAGTGACCCTGTTAGATTTCTTGATTTTCAATCCTAAATTCTAGTATATAAGGAAGATTTGGCACCTCATTTTGGCATCACAAGATATCTATGCACATGTGAAGGACATTCAAGAAAGAAAATTTAAGGTATTCATAAATTTTTTAAGCAATGCATCAAGCATTCAAGATATTATCAAGATTAAATGATCCATTATGAGCATTTTATCTTCAATATTTAGCATTTTTTTAATACACAAGGGAGGAGATATACATTGTGGCATTCAATTTCATCCTCATTTGTACACATCTACATCCATGCATCCATAATTTGGTATTGATTAGATCCATTATATTTGTGGAGATTTCCTACATTCCTATTTTGGATTCATTATCAATAGCAAATAAGCATTAAAAAATCCTTATTGACAAGGGTTTCATCAAGTACGGTAAATCATTGCATTTATCTTCTTGCTAACAAGTAAAGTCCACACACAACTAAGAGTGGTGGGGGGGTGGTGGTGGAGGAAGGGTGAGGGGGAATTAGTTGTGACCAAATAAAATTAAAATTAAACTTATAAATATGATCTCCAACAATTAAAATAATGATACACAAAAACAAGAAACCATACACCATAACACAATAATTTGTTGACTTGGTTAACCCTTGATTAGAAATAAAAACTTAGTGGGGATGGAACCCACATGATAATGTACTAATATATGAATTCCTTGTAAAAGGATATGACCCTATTAGGAGACCTTAACCCCTTGTTACAAGGGTCTAACCCTATTAAAGGTTGAAAGGAAACAAGTAGACCCACTTCCTAAATGCTCCAAGAAGTGCTAAAGACAATATTTTAGGATAACATATCCTGACATCATGAACTAATTGATCTACAACTTACTTGCCAAAATAGTCCCTTTGAAGCTCAATTTAATCATCCAATATCACCTATGCTCTGATATGATTATCCAACATATAAGCTTGCATCCACATTAATTGATCTCACATACCATAACCATTACTATACCTAACCAAGGGAAATATCTTTCCTTGATACTCTTTACAAATGACTAATTAGGTTTGCTTGTTACAACTTCCTCAATGTATTTTTAGTTATATAGGTCATTGCTAAGGAATACACACCTTAATAGGAATCACTGTAATTATTACAATAATGTTCCCACACATTGCAACATAGATCTTACATTTAATAATGATAAAGAACATGCCTCCTCATAGTTTGCTTCTAGTAAAATATATGGCACATTACACGATAACAACCTTTCAAGAATAGCCCAAATAATTCTCACTCTTGAACATCTATGCATGAACAAGTCTTTTAATCATATCCCAATCTTGCTAACATTAATTCTTAGTCACCAATAAGGTATAGAAAAAAAAAACTACCAACTATCTCTGTCATTATTCTTTGTACACTATTTTTCTACCATTCTTCACCAAATAAATTATAACTCATGAAAAATTCAACTTAAGTCCTAGATAACATATGCACGATGTCTATACTCATTATATAATAGAAACATCAACTCTCTTATCATATCATTTACTTACTAAGTTCATTGTACTAATAATTAACTTGCAATATATAGAATTTGTGTCTGTCTACAACATACAAACACATATTTTCATCAATAAAAAAACTAGTCCTCAATACAACATCTCAGTAACTCATCCAAGTGCTAATAGAGACCTTAATTCCGAAAAATCTCCCCCTTTGGAATTGATGGCAACATATGGTAAAAAATTACCAATACAAAAGTAGCCAATAAGTTTTTGAGTACCCTCAATATATACAATCTTTACATGTGCATACAATGTTACTGATCAACTATAATAAATTCTTTCATGAATCTTCTTTCCCATAGATCTTTCAATATTCTCCCTCTAAGAATTTTTCTTAGGGAAAAATCACCCAAGACCAAGGAACTCAAGCACAAGAACAAGCACAATAGTAGACCAAAAGAGTATGATCATAATGACAATATAATATTCATTCAATGTATAAGTACAATAGGAGTTCCTATATATAAAGGCCTCTAGGATGCTTCTATAATGCATAGGAATCAACAACATGATAAGTCATACAACTAGGCACATGTCCACCAGATATGGGTTATCCTCCATTAAGCATAGGAGTAAGTGAGATGATGAGAGGATAAGCCTACAAAGGTGTAGCATGAAAAATAATGTTATAGACACCATGTGCTAAATTAGGAGTGCGAATAATTGCATTGTCTAAATGATGACTTAGTTAATTATGCAAACTCCAGTGTTGTAGGCACCATGTGTTGAATTAGAGTTGCTTACTCTAGTGTTGTCAACATGACAACTCATAAGAGTACACAAACTCCTAAGTGTCTCACCTAAGAAATAATAAAATAATGCATTAACCTAAGTAAACTTAAGTAAAGTGTAATAAGTAAATACTTATTTACACCAACACCCCCCCTTAAGTGCAACTTAGGGGAATGCACTTAAGCTTATGAAAGCTAAAATGAAATACATGATGGGTCCCAGCGACTAGGCCATGTTAGGTACCCATGTACATAATTAGATGCAATCTCTCATAAAGTAGAGAAAGAGGGAAAACCTCATAGGAAAAACCCTCCCCCAAAAAGAGAGATGAAAAAAAAAGATGCATGGATGGATGGAGTAATCAAGACCCCCCCACTATGACATACATCAAGTATATACAAAAGAGAATTATGAGAAGAACACAATCCCAAAAGATGAAAAGGTCCCACCCACAAGAGAGAAGAAGAAGAGAGACAAGGTAGTCCCTCACCCCCCCAAATGTAGAGTACTAATCAGTGATAGCTACTTTAATGTAGAAGCTGAACTAGGACTATTGAATAATGTTCCTCCCCTTTGGAAGAAACAATATCATAGGTACATAAGAGATGCTTCCCCTATGTGTAGAAAGAATCCTAATGATCAATGATGTCTCTAAAACTTGCTCAACTGTCCCTATTTTGATATTGACTATCACCCCTTCCAATGCTACTAAAAAGAACAATGTTGGATCTAGCAAGGATGTGAGTAGAACATGTCCCAAGGAATATACTATCTCCTTAACTGATAAAGAGACCTCCTGCAACTACTGTACATAAGGATCCACAATCATATCAACCTGTAAAGATCGATCATGCAGAGAATGGACATGAGGATTAGAGTGAGCCCTCACAAAAACTAAAGAAGGATCTTCTCCATCAAAGAGAAGATGTATATCATTAATGGTGTCCTCCAAATCTGCTATGTATGACTCCATAGACAAACCTAAAATATCTGCTATGTTGTCATCCTCTGATGCTGGAGCTGGAAGACTAGGTGTACCTTGCTATGCTGGACCTATCACTGCGGCAATATATGCATGTGGAATGTGTTGATGTCATGACGTCTCACTATAACTGTCGATAGAACCCCATGTATCTAAATTTGTTGAAGCACTATCACTGGTATCACTATCAGTTTTCACAATGTATGAAGTGTGGAGAGGATTAGAGGATAAGCTGGGTGAGCTTTCCTCAAAGTGAACATTCCTCTCTATAAAAATCCCATGCGTCTTAGGATCCATAAGTCTATATGCCTTAACACTGTCTTCATATCTAATGAGAGTACAAGGCCGAGGTGGTGGTACCTTTCATCCCTTGGAAGATATGTTTGCCCATGTTGGACAACTGCAAACTCTGAAGTGTTTCGTAACTAGTTTTCTACTGCACCATGCCTCAAAATAAGTCTTTCAATCTAAGGCATTATGAGGAGACCTGTTAAGTATGTGATCGACATTGTTGATTTCTTTGACTTCAAGTGATGGATCAAGAGACTTGGGTTGTATCATGCAACTTGCCATGGAATTAAGAGTTTGTAACCTCAGTGGTGCAACATCTATCTTGTGTGAACTGAATGCTGGTGGATTCTAAAGATTGATACCCTCAAGTTTGAAAAAGTCTTTAAGTCTTGTGGTCACATATCTACTTTCAACATCCATTCTTAGAACTTTGATTGCTTTCTTGGATTACTATTCAACATGACTCTTGAAGGCTAGAAAAGTGTCCAAAACTTTATTCTTGTGATGAAGAAAGTAGATCCATGTGTAGTGTGAAAAGTCATCAATGAAAGTACATATGTAGCAACCTTGGCTTATTGATGTCACTGCAAAAGGACTTGCTAGTACCATGTAAACCAACTGACGAACAACTAGTGCTCTTGAAGACTTCCCTTTATGTAACTTCTCCTCCAGATTCATATCCACTGAACATGTTGAACATTTACCTTTGGAAAAGTTGATTATAGGTAGACCTTTGACCATATTGTTTGAGCAAAGTTGTTGAAGATAGTAGAAGGCAAGATGACCATACCACTCATACTATAATTTTATTTGTGAATTGGATTGAGTCAAAAAGGAATGTGAAGGAGACTTAGGCACAAAGTGGGAGAAAGAATACAACCTTGTGCCATGATTAACTTTCCACACCATAATTAATGAATCATCTTTAAGAGCGCACATCATTATTGAATCTGGAAGGAACTCAACTTTATTTCCATCTCCAAGGTGAGTGATTTGGTAAATTGAGAGGAGATTAGAGCTTATGTTAGGAACATAGAGAACGTCTTTGAACTCTCCATTATCCATCTCCACTTGTCCTTTCCTTCAACTTCCATTTTTGTATTATCTCCTACAAAGATGTGTGGTACCTTGTACTACTTCAATGAAGAAAATTCTCCTTTTGAAGAACCCATATGATATTAGGCACCTAAGTGAAGAATCCATTCTGATGAAGAACTTGAGTTTTCCATGAGTGCTTGCCCTTTGCCCTTTGAATCTAAAGATGAAGATCCTTTCTCCTTATAAGCATTAGGTAGTAGAACACTATGTTTTTTTATGATGTTCATTAGCTCATCAATATTTTTATGATAACACCCATGTTCATCATGACCCAACTTCTTGAAATAAGCACACTTTTTCTTCTCCTTATTAGTGTCCCCCTTCTTGTTTGAATTTGAGGAAGACTTGCCTTGTTGATTTGATGATGGTGTTGTATTTTCTACATCCTCTTGTGTGTTTTTTTTCCACTTCTTCTTCTTCCCCTTTCCTTTATTTGAAGTTTGAGAACCCTCAATATTGGCCACCAATGCCTTAGACTTGGATGACTTGAGAATCTCCATTGATTGCAACTTCTTTTCTTCTTCATCCAATAGTATAACATAGCAATCAAAAGAGACTTTTTGATAGGAAGACCCTAATGTAGTCTTTGAGGTGTTATAAGAAGAAACAAATGTGGAGTACTTAGATGGCAGCTTATTATGGATGGGATAGATTAACCTGTCATCTTTAATAGGACACCCACAATCATCAAGCTTCATTCTTAATTCATTCACCTTTATGATAAAGTCTTGTATGGAATCAAATTTCTTTGGATCTAAGGATACAAGCTCATCTTCAATTTTGTTAACATCCTTCTCAGACACTTTACCATATAGTTTTTTGAAGGTATCCCAAACTTCCTTGAATGTATGAGTCTTTTGGATCTGATAGATGATCTTGTCTTTAACCCCCAAACAAATATGACCTAGGGCTTTCCTATTGGCTATTTCCCAAGAAGTGATTTCACTTGTAGATATTTGATCACCTGTTGGTTTAGGAAGGGTACCATCTACATATTGAGAAACTCGATTATGCATTAAGTGACACCACATTTTAATTGACCATGTAGCATAGTTATGAGGTGTTAATTTTGGAGAATTGAAATTTCCCATAATGTAAGAAACAAAATAAAATAGTAGGAAAAAAAGGAACACAACACTAGAAACACCCCCCCTTTTCACTCAATCAAGAAACTCCCCCCCAAAAGAAATGTTTTTGGCACTTTATATGTAGTGCGTTTACAATGGCCACTTGCCAATTTTGGCCTTAGTGGACTTCTAATTTTTCTTTTTACAACCTCCTTTTGGAGTTCAAAACTAGAACATTACAATGTATCTGAGATATATCAAAGCATTGCAATATAGAAAAGGACCTAATTCTTAAAGTGATACTTTTGTCCACACAACCCTATAATTTGATTACACATCTGAAAAGTAGATGAAAAATAATGCACTTTCAAAAAAAATAGAACCTATTTTCGAGTCTAGATGAGCCCATATGGAGCATTTGAAGTTGCAAAATGTAGGATTGGATAGGTACAATCACCAAAAAACACAATTTCTAACAAATATGTGCACTAAAACTAGAAAAAAATTGCACCACTAAAATTTTTAGGAATTTTAGCCAAAATAAAAAAATTGCACCTGATTTGGAGTCTAGATGACTGAGATACGGCCTCCCAAAGTTGGATTTTCAAATCAAAAATCAATCTAGAGAGAGGTTGTATCAACAAAAGACAGGGTTAAATTTGATGGTCAAATGACTGTCGCAATAGTTCAAATTTTCCCTTGGATGATGGTCAGATGGCTATCAAATTTAGGATACTAGAATGCTAACAGTAGCGTACTCGACCCTTGGATGACGTTAGCAATGACATGTACTGTATGGACGATGAAATCACCTTGTACATAATGTACAAAAAAAAAATACATGTTCAACTATAAATGCTAAAATGTCTGTCAAATTCGTGTCTGACACAGGTATAATTTTGTTGACTGGGCATTGACTATTGGGATGACATGTCCTATGAGGTGGCAGTTTTCCATGTGGTAGGCAGGGATTTGACCATGGTTCCAGGGTATAATATAGTGGCAAATTTTTGTGAATTTGACATTTTGCTAGTGTTATTTTTGGTGATTTGTGAGCCTTTCCATGGTTTCCCTAGTCACCAAGCTTTGTTGGATTTACTTGGTTGCCTAGCATTATAATCACCAAGGCAAATGTTACGTTTGAGTTTTTTCTTGGCAGTATTCACCTTTCATGCAGTTGACCAGGCAATGCTTATCATGGAATGTTCACCGGGTTTCAAGTTTCCATTTCATGTAGTATGGGGGAAATTTTCCATCCCACTTTCATTTTATTGTGGAGGAGTCAACTTGTTTCATGTTATGGAAAGTGGAGGAGTCGGCTCGTTTGCCAACACACTTTCATTTTGCCATGGAGGAGTTGACTCGTTTGGCATGGTAAATTGGTAATTGTATTGATTTGTAATATGTATAAATCTGAATTTGCCTAAGCAATGAGAAATTCACTAAATACTACTAGCACTCCATCAAATTTTTGGCAACACAGGACACATTGCGGGTACAACTCAGACTCCACAGATAGCTTCCACAAGTGGTGGTATGTGCTATAAAATACTCTCCTTGAGCTTATCTAGTTTAATTTAATAAGAAGCTTATCTACAATTTCCTTTCTTATCTCATTTTCATTAGAAATTTTTCAAAAAGTGGATGCAATGCTGGAAGTTGTTGGTGATGTTAATGGTTTTTAAAGCTTGCATGCATGGATATTGACCATCTTTATTTCCTTTTCCGTGGAATGTCAATTCACCAACTATCAAAAATCAGATTTGAAATTTAACTTTTTTTCTTTAAGTTTCAATTCCTACTCTAAAAGTAATACTACTTATTCTGAGGGAAGTAAATGGATTTTCAGTGGATTCACTGGATTGAGATGTCAGGGGAGGGTGAGTTTATAACTAATATTGCTCAGTCTTACGGAAGTGACAAGGGTAAGATCCCCAAGGGTAGTGAAGGGATTAATCTTACATCAAAATGCCAAAAACTTAGAGATACTACCATAATGGCTTTCTTTGGAATTGACAATGTTTCTAGTACACCAACTTGTGCAAGTACAAGTGCAAAAGGAAATCACAATACCTCACCATCACTAGAAGATCGAGTTGTTATTCAATTAAATCAAAATGCATTAAACGAGGATAAAAATGTTTGAACAATAGAAGATGTTATAACATAAGATAATATTGATGTTGGTAGGAAGAAAAGAAAAAGGAATGTAAAAATGGGGTAGGAGTGGGAAATGAAAAGGACTTTCTAGGTTGATTGGGTAGTAAAGTACTAGTTTATTGAACTAGTCACAAACAATGACAAACCACCAACAGAATGCAGGTGTACAATTTGTACCTACAAAACTAAAAGAGAGAAAAAGTTGCAGCTAAAGCTTGACACTATCTAAAAACATATTGGTAAGGTTTATGAAAAACAAATCATAGATGGAAAGGAAGTAGCAGTAGTGAGATGGAAATAAAAGGAAGAATGCCTTCATGTTAAGTATGCCATAGAATAGGAATAGCATTTCAAGAAAATAGGGGTAATTGGTAGTGGCAGTAGTGGCAATTCAATCAAGGATGGGCTTCAACATGCAACCAATGATGCAAACTTGGAAAAGACTATTCATATGAGTGTTATTTTTCATATTCTATCTAGAGGGCATCCTATGAGAGACTTTTCAGAATATAGTAATTTATTATATTTTTTAAGTGTTCCTCACTATCCTATGTCACGTTGGTCAATATACGTTGGATGGGAAATGGCAAGTTGTCTTGCTGAGGTAGAAAAGCAAAATGTATAGGAGAGAGTAAAAGAATCCAAGTTCATTTCATTATCCTTAGATGAAGTCACTATGGTAGATAACATTGCTTGGGTCTGTATGCATGTATATATTCTAAAAGATCATGTCCATCAAGCTAATCTACTTTGTGTTCATAAAATGAAGGCCAATTCAACTATAGAAAATTTATATTTAGAATTTAAGAAAGCTTTGAATGAAATTTCTGGTATGGATGACTTGACAATTGCAAAGAAGTTAGTGTGTGTCAGAGTTGATGGAGTTGCAGTAATGCAAGGGCAAAGGACTGGTCTTTGTGCAAGATTACAAACTAGTATTGCACCTTATGTGCTTGGCATATGCTGCATGGCCCACTAAATGAATTTAGCATATAAGATTGTAAGTACTTTTCCTACAGTGTCAAAAGTTGAAGATCTAATCTATGGGCTCCACTCATACTTTTGCAAAAGTCCTAAACACTTTGCAGAATTTAAGATTTTTTCTGAGGGAGTAACAGTAGGAAATAAGATTCTCAAGGATGTTGAGACCAGATGGATATCTTTGCATGGACCAACAGAACAAGTTCTAGCAGAATATCAATCCTTGATTGGAGTTCTATATGGGCAATGCCTTACAATGGACAAAGTTCCTGATTTGTTAAATAAGTTAAGTGATATAGGGAACCTATTAACTTTAGCCAGTCTTCTCCCCATGCTAGATTTAATGAACAAACTTATTAAGAAAGCTCAAGACAAAACCATGTATATTCATGAGTATTGTGATTTACATAAAATGACATGCATGGCTTTGGATTCTTTGAATTCAGATCTCTTAGGTCATAGCCCAATTTTTTCAAGGTGGGAGATAATTACAGATTTGAATCATGCTGAGAATTTTTTACGATTCAATGGAAAAAATGAGCTATGTGTGTTTGTGAAAGGATTTGAAATGCCAATGCACCAATCTAAAACAAACAAGAGAGGTAGAGTACTACCAATTAGAAAGGATGATTTTGACAAGATTGTTAAATATGTTAGTGAAAATGTGAAGTCTATTTCCTACCAACTTTCAAGTGAGATTCATGAAAGATTCCCTCAAGAAGAAATTCTTGAAGTCATGAGTTGTGTGTTTCCCCAATTTTGGAAACACTTTGGACATAATCCAAGTGATGTAAAGTTGTTTCATAATAAACTTGACGAATTGATAACACAGTTTTCAAAGCATACATATTGCAATGGACAACTAATACAAGGAATCTTAGATTCAAATAATCTTAAAAAATAATGTAAACTTTTTGCATCGTGTATGAAACAACAGATGGAAAACTTTGAGAATCCATTTGATCTTGGTGTAATAACAAGGCTTTGGAAAAGGAAGTCAGAGTGAAGTATTGTGTACTTCAATATTAGAATATTTCAAACTTTTTGATTTATGTCAAACAATGATATTAGGGTTGGTGGAAGATTGGAGAGTTTTCAGTGCATTGGGGTTTTTGAAATCAAATGTTAGAAACAAACTAGACAAAAATTTGGAAACTTGCTTGAAGTTGTTTATAACTCAATACAATGTTAGAGATTTTCTTTATGATAGGTCATTGACCATTTGGAATTCCACACGTGAAAGAAGAGGCCTTTGCAACACTTTAAAAGATGGTGGTTCTACTTCTACTGCTGACTCCAACATAAATGATGAATTTAGGTCTGAAAGTCAGAATGAATATGAAGATTTTACAAATTTTGAATACCCAATTTAGAATGAAGAGGAATCTATTAGTACTAGTCAATTTCAAGATCTGGAGTCCATATGGGATATAGAAGCATCACATTTGAGACTGAGTCAATGAAGTGAATCATGATTTAGCAATGTAGCATTTAGTTCTAAGGAATTTATAGGTATACTCTAGTATCTACTTCAGTTCTTCCATATTCAGTCATATTGCAATTACAATTTACAAAAATTGACTTCAAGATTTTTGTTACTCTATTTATATTGTTGAAATAATGTTATTTTTGTATCTTTCTCTTGATTTAGTTGTTTGATAATAAAAAAAGAGATAATAGAGATGTGTGCAAAGGCCATAATATTAGCTCAGAATATGACACTTTTCATTAACATTAACATCACAGAGAACTATTGACTACAAAATATAATGGAAATACACAAAGTTGGAACAATTTGTGCTCTTAAAGAAAATTATACTTAGTTTAAAAAATAACAATAGATTGGACCATTTCTAAGCCTTGGGAACTCATATTTATATCAATTGATTTGCAACAAGCTTCAAGCTTAGAAAGGTTACATCATGATTCATTACAATAGACAAAAGATAACAACAATTAAGATAATCATTACAATTTTTTGAAACCTTTTGTAACATCTTTTAACAGAAAAAGGGGAAACAATTACAAAATGTGACAAGTGGAAAATGATCATTAAGCCTGTCTTCTAGTTCTAACTACATCATTACCCATAGTGAATGTTCTGCAAAGGTAAGGTAATTTGTTATGATGAGAAACTTCCCTTTGATATTCTTCTAGAACACTTGTCCTCCAATTGATTCCTTGGGGCCACCATCTTTTTTGCTAATCATCTTCTATTGAAGGAATTGCTTTGATATCTGCTGTAACCTCCCATATGGCAATATCTATATCCACAATAGGCCATGCTGTATTTCTAACTGCTTCTAATTCATTGATGTTTTTAATCCATTTTGCATCTATGATGGCTTTACCCTCTCCAATAATTTTGTTCATATCTACTTCAATTTTGTATGTCATATCAATCATATCATATACAACTTGAGCACTTGATTCACCCCTTGAAAATGCTAGAAATCTTGGATGCTCTAATATTAGATCAAAAGATATAGACCACTCTTGCCAAGATTTGACATACCCTTCATTGTTCAAAATTGTTGGAATGAAATTTGGGGTACCCAATGCTATGCTTTTCAATTTTCCCCTTATTGCTTTGATCTTACCATTGAAGAATGAATTCAATTCTTTAACTTGATGTATCATTTTCCATATAGGAACAATGATCTCCTTAGGTAGTTCCTTTTTCTATGTGAGTAAAGGAACTAACCTATCAAAGAATTGAATATATGGCCCCCATTGGGCAAACAATGGAGATAATAGTGATAAAACCTTAGAGCATTGATATTCATTACTTTGTAGAGTATTGTACATACTATGTACATTTACAAAGACTCTCTTTAAAGCAGTGATTCTATGAATCAAAAACTATTTCATTGTCTTGGTCTTTGCATCCTTGCTAATCTCAAACTCATCCACATCCATATGTGTTACTGGATGTGGTTCTTCTGCTAGCTGGTCAGTTTGAATATTATGGTCTTGTACCTCCCTTAGTGACCTTTCTTCTCTTTTAAAATCTTCATTCTCATTTTTTGATTCCTCCAAAGCATGTTGCAGAACATATGTTCTTTTCATTTCCTCTTCACACTTCTTCCTGGTGTTAAGGTACTTTTCATATGTTTGCACTAGTTGTTCTTGAAGAATATCAATCTTGTTCTAGCAATTTTTTGGAGGTTGTAAATTTGATCTAAAGAAGTTGAATGTGCATCCCAAAAAATTACATTACCTACCAGTGTCTCTTTAATTTCTATCAGGGTAGGCTTCTCTGATTCTGGAGCTATACTCCAAATAGCCATTGTCTTACTATCTATATTAAATCTTGCCACCTACAACTCACCAAATGGATTAATCTCCTCATAAGAGATTGATTTTTCTTGTCTCCTCATTTGATCAAGCAGGAATGATGAACTAATATCCCATCCTGGGAAAACTATCCTACCACTCCTTTGTACCAATTCCCTAGCATCCTCTACAATGAGGCTTTCATTGTTAGGATCATAGACTTGGAGCTTCTGCACCATTTTAAACACTTTTTCATCTATGTCTCCAAGTTTTACATGTAAAGAAAGTTCATTTTGTTTGAGTTTATACAGAAAAATTTTGAATTCTTCACTCTTGATAAAATCATCATCCTTCATGAATTCCTAAGCCTATATAATTCTCTCATCCAACATCATGGACTACAGTTCTAAACTATTGGGTCTCCTCTCCTCTTGAGTAGCTTAATCAATTAATAACTTTTCTCTAGCATCATCAAAATACCCAGTTCCTTTTGGAAGCACTTGTAAGGCTTTCTGTCTAGCCTTTTCCGAAACCCCAATCAATTTTTGTTTCTTCTTGCCCCTTTTATCCCAGTCTGAAGGGCCAGGCTAATCTTCTTTGTCACTGATTTCCAATACAACATTTACCTCTGGAGAAGAAGGGTTTACCATATCTCTAGCATTTTGAAGAACTTGATCCATAATGTTATCAAACTCCTCAATACACTTATCAATTTGTAAAAAATAGGGTAAATTAGAATAGAATCCCTAGAAATTAGGATCTGCTTTCTTCATTTGTTCCTCTACTAAGAGGATTTCTCTCCACTTCTACATCCTATCAGCACAAACATCTTCATCCAATTGATCCCTAATGACATCCTCTTCCCAAATTTTCCTACCAATGACTACATTATAAGCTCTCATTTGTTTAAGAGCACTTCTAACAATGTTATATGGGTCATAAACCCTAGTGGGGGCAGTGGGGAAATTTAACTCTCTTAGGAATGCATCAACTTCCTTAATGACCTCTTTACCAATTTCAAAATCCCCTACTTCAAAATTTCTACATAGAAAAGACCCCTTTTTGATGGTTGGCCCTAGATATTCTCTATTAATGGATAACAATTGCCAAAAAAATTCCACTACACCCATCCTCTTTGGTACATATCTTGGCAAGAAATGAGGGGGTTGGGAACAACCAAAAATTCTAATCACTGTACAGTTTTCTAACAAAAAGGCACTGCCCCAATCATGATCAATTGGTCCATCATCATGAAAAAACATAGTTGGTCTAACAATCTTCCTGATTAACCTAGGTAATCTTTCCAATTTTGAACCTAACATTCTATGAATAGTTGCAACAAAATCATTATTAAAAGAGAGGGAATTAGAAAAAGAGTAGAACCTCTACCATAATCTTGTCCATCTTTGAACAGGAAATGCCTCTCTGAAATTGTCCAAAGCTTCAATGAAACTAGAATCCACATGGCCCACATTGTAGAAGAGGATGAGATGCATAAGCAATGAGTAATGTAGAAATTTGAAATTGCCAAGCTCACCTTGCTGAGTTGTCACCATTTGCTGATGAATACTATTAGCAATGAATGTTCCAAAATCATACCCCACATTAGTATGTGGGTCCTGAATGTCTAGAGCTATCACATACAATGTTGGGGAGGCATCCATGAATCCATCTACTCCCAATAATTTGTTCAACCCAAAAACTATTTTCTGAAAGTATGCACAGAAATATGACAAGGGTATAAAATTAGTAACCTTTTTTGGGAATTCTCCTTTCATCTTGTTCTCCCTTAGGATATGTCACAAAATTGTATGTTTTGTATACAAACCTCTCTGTTTCTGAAATGCTACTTCCAATTTTTCCAAGTTAATAGGAACTGACATAAGACCCTACAAATCAAATGCCTCAACAAAAGCATCCTTACTTAACGTACAGAGAATGCTCATATCCTTTCTAAGAAAGGACCAAGTGTTTGGATTATATGCATTTACTAGTGCCTTGCTAAGGTCAACATCCATGTATACCTTTGGCATTATCAACTTCCCTAGGCTCTTCATCCATGGATTTGAGATGGGAACCTTCTGCATCCTATTCTTGTAAAAGTACTAGAACAATTTAGTTCCATTGGTGTCCAGTACTTAAGTATCTCTACAAAAGCTATAAGCATCTCTAAATGCATGGAAATTAACACTTTGAGCATTGGAAGATTTAGGGAGAATCTTCAACTGTTCTTTTGCAAAATTGGTAGACAATGAAACCTTGCTGCCCTCTGTAGTGCCCTTCTTTACTAATGATTCTGCTTCTGCCATTTTTATCTTACTGTAAATTCTTTTTGCTCTATTAGCTCTAGATATCTAAGAATTATAGTTTTCTACAACTTAAGTGATGGGCAATGATGTTAATTGCTTTAAAAGTTTGCATGTGCATGGATATCTATTATCGACCAGTAGTAAGTATTGCCTTTATTTCATTTTCCTTAGAATGTCAACTCATCAACTGTCAGGAATTAGATAATAAATTTGAAAACTTGTTCTTTTGTACTTTTAGGCTTTAAAAATAAAATCTTATGAGTTGAAAAACCCTTCTTTCTGTGCTCCATCACAAGTGGTTTAACTTAACCTTGAATTCTTTTGGTGAAACTGTGAAACCCTTCTTTTTCTTTTCTTGGGCTATCACAACCGTTAAATCAAATATTCACTTTACCCTTGCAACCCTGTGATAAGCCTTATATCCTCTTCCAATAAGATTCCCCTTCTATCATAGCTTTAGAACTTACTTGTCACATTGTGGTCTTATAGCTGTCAAAACCCATTTCCTTCTAACCAGTGTGAAGTTGCAAAGACAGCTTCATCGCAACCTCAGAACATGAAAATCCCTGCCATCACAGTCTCGTGGCCGCCGAAAGCCTTTTCCCTTTAACCAATGTGAAAATGCAAAAACTACTTGAATAAAAATTTCACGGTCTTGCAACCAAGAGACTAATTGCCTAGAAAAAAAATCCAATGATGCGATCTCCATTTTTCATGACTTTGCAACATAAAATTTCACCTTCATCATTTAATTGCCGATGCCATGAAATCTCCTTTTCACAAAGTTGCAATGTTAACTCCTCCTTTATCTTTTCAACTGGTGATGATGTGATCTCTTCCCTCCTCACAATTTTGCAACATAGAAATTATTAACTTTCACTTTGACAACGACATTGTGATAGACCTGTTAAAGCCTTTCTTGTGGTTTCATAACCACCAATTTCAAATTGATGAAACCCTTTGTGAACCTTTGATGCCATCAACTTCACTAATGTATATATTTCCTGTCTAATACAATGAAATGATTTGCCCAAAAAATTAACATTTTACTATGATTATTATATTTTGTTCGCCAATGTATAAAATTTTTGTGGTTTTAAAATAACACAATTCGCCCAGATTTTACACATTGTTTGAGAGACTATGAATGATTTTCCAATTGAGATTATTATTTTTTCTTTGTAAACTATTTTTTTCACCACAAAAAATAAATTTTTATGTTAGGTGTTTTACACCTTTCGCCAAGTTTTTACACCTTTTCTAAAGGAGGGGTTTCTTAAAGTATACCCTGCATGGTTTGTTGATGTGGTGTGTGTGTAGAGGTGCTGAGAGGGCTCCACGCAGAGGGTTGGGACTACCTCCATGGCTAGGATGAGAGCTTCCATGTGGATGAATATGATTAGGCTACATGTCCTTCTAAAGGAAGAGTGGGTCCTTAGCAGCAGATAACAGATTTAATTTAGCAAGCTAGATTTTGTAGAGCTTGACCGAAAGAGTAATAGCCAATTTTTTGAACACTGATGATGAAATGCACTAGTGGGAGAAAAATGGCTGGTGGGGATTTTTAATCCCACATTGTCTATGTTAACACTCTGGAAAGTGTTTTTTAAAACAAATGCTCAATGGTTTATTCAACGAGCAAACCACCAAAAGTGAAGGCTTACCAGATATGTGTGTTGATCGGGGTCTAACCCATGTTCACCGAAGTTGATGTCAGAATTTGT
Source organism: Cupressus sempervirens (assembly GCA_028749045.1). NCBI lineage: Eukaryota > Viridiplantae > Streptophyta > Pinopsida > Cupressales > Cupressaceae > Cupressus > Cupressus sempervirens. The sequence goes on from CM053783.1 coordinate 560,124,444, forward strand.
ATGCAGTCTAGAATATGTAGTTGATTGGACATAAATAATTGATGTGCCCACCTGATAAAATATGCCAAAGGAATATTCAACTTGCAGGGGTCAGGGTGTCACTACCTAGTTCCTGCAAAAAAAAATTCTCTCCAGGCTTGACTGGGCAAAAAAAAATTTCAGAAAAATACTCCAAAAAATAATTGTAGAGAATAATTAAAATTTAGATTTGAAAATAAAATTCACAAATAAAATAAATGACCATACCTAGTTTGCAAATCGGGGCCTTCGAGTGTCAGTTTGCAAAACAATTTTGCCTTAAAATTGACTTTGGCCCAACATAGGTGAATTTATAGCTGATTTCTACTGAATCAATGTTCTAGACCCATTGACAAGGTCTGATATGGCTCTAGATGCTCCCAATGTTTGCGGATTCTCCAGATCTAGGTCGAAGTGCTAAAGCAAGAATAGGCTTGAATGACTATGTGAAGAGAAATTCCCCAAGCTTTGATACCATGTAAGAATTTTCCTTAGCGAAAAATCAGCCAATACCAAGGAACTCAAGCACAAGCACAACAATAGACCAAAATAGTATGATCAGAATGATGATATAATATTCATTCAATGTATAAGTACATTAGGAGTTCCTGTATATAAAGGCCTCTAGAATGCTTCTAGAATGCATAAAATTAGACATGATAAGTCATACAACTAGGCACATGTCCACCAGATATGGGTTATCCTCCATTAAGCATAGGAGTAAGTGTGATGATGAGAGGATAAGCCTACAAAGGTGTAGCACACAAAATAATGTTGTAGACACCATGTGCTAAATTAGGAGTGCAAATAAATGTGTTGTCTACATGACAACTCAGTTAATTATGCAAACTCCAGTGTTGTAGACACCATGTGCTGAATTAGAGTTTCTTACTCTAGTGTTGTCAACATGAGAACTAGTCATAAGAGTATGCAAACTCCTAAGTGTCTCACCTAAGAAATAATAAAATAATGCATTAACCTAAGTAAACTTAAGTGTAATAAGTAAATACTTATTTACACCAACATTCCCTCATTTGTTTCCATAGGTTTTCACTTAACTTCTCTCCTTTGACATCAATAGTAAGGTACCAATTGTTGATTTATGGAGGAATAAACAAGATAAACTAGATATTGAGAGGGGTGGGGGGTGAATTAGAATCTAAAATACTTTTCACTTTTCATAGATTCATCTACATCTATCAATAACTTATGTATGTAAAACTAGTAATATAAATCTATTGTAACATATAAGTTTGATGAATCACATCCATTAAAGTAAAACACATAACATAGAATTTGTTACCCAAAAACCCTCCAAGGTGAAGATAAAAGTGGGGTGGGGATGACACCCACAAATCTTCACTACTGCAGTAATAAAGTTAACCAGTAAAGGTTACAATGTTTGAACATAAAATATGATCTCCCCTATGAGGGGTCTTTCCTATTAAAATCTTAAGAGACTGCTAGGTCTCACCTTGTTAGAGGATTTAATACTTACAACAAATTAAGGACTCCATTAGGAGATTTACAAATATCTGTTAAGACTAGCGTTACACCGATCCAAGTTTGTTAAAATTAATTTAGTGCCTAACTCATGGCTTGCTCTATAAGGTGATTTTGAGTCTCCTCCTTGCTAAATAATCCTCTCCTTTGATCTGATATGCTTTTCTTTCCCTTTCACTTCAATGCAATGACTAGGTCACTCAGTCTGTTAGATAATAATAGAACCCTTCAATGAATTCTAATTATCTCAATCCTTTTTTGTCAATAGCTTCATGCTTATAAATAAACTCTTTCCATTTCCTTCTCTAGTGTTATGTGGTATGATCTAGGTTAAGATCATCACTATTTAAAGATTTTTGTAAAGATTTTTCTAGATGATTCCATGTTTTGCCTCTTCATCCTAATCATCGAACATACAACATAGGGATCTGTGATCTAGAATGTGTAAATGTTCTTTAACAACCTTTGATAGTATTAAATGTTCTATAACAACCTCTTCAAAAATTAAATATCCCTTCCAAGTCAGCTTGGTAATCATTTTTCCTAAATCTCTATTCCATTCTTAACTTTCATGTAAACTCTGCGTAGCTCGACCTTTACTATTTCCTAATGCTTGACCTTCATTGTGCTCGATACATATTAAGTAACTTTGCACATGTATTCTCAAAAACTTTGTCGATCGCTGATTACTTGATTGGTTGCTGATGAGCTCAACTCATATACAAAAATACTCAATGACCCAAAAACTTACTTGAATCCTATAGAGCTAGGTACATACTGACTTATGTACATGACTTTGCCTATATAGAGTAGCTAGGTCACAAGGATGACCATCTGACTCTTCTATGTAAATGACTAAGTGATTGACACAAATAGACAACAATGATAGAGATACCAACAATCTCCCCCTTTGACATTAGTGGAAAAAGTACTTTTTCATATTTACATCATTACAATATAATCTGATAACGAGCTCTCCCCCTTAGTCATATGACCTATGAACAATGCAAAAATAATACAAAAATGAATAACATAACCATTTCACCTTTATTCAAATCTGTACACTATACTTCTTCCTTTACCTTTCATTCTACACATCTCTTTCCTTCTACACATATCTCATTCCCCCTTATTTTTGGGCACTATATGTCACTACTACTGGGATTGAATGGGTGGAAATAATCCATATGTTTCAATGAATTCCTTGTGAACTGTGGTAATCATGGACAATGCATGATTCTATGTAATTCTTTTTGCCTCTAAAATATTATTTTGCAACTATAATCTTGCAGCTAAATCAACTAAACCATCAACCACTAAAAGATTATGATATTCTATAATAAGATCCGGTTGTTTTTAGTTCTCTATATGACTTCCAAATGAGGTATCAACATTTCCTAAATAGAGATCAATTTGGATCTCATGTTGTTGTTAGCTACCTGAAGCTTGGTTAATGTACCTTGAGCCTTCAATAGATTATTATAATGATCAATGCTTCCTGCTAACTCTAAAATAATATTGTTAGATGCCTTCATCTCAGCCTAAGTCTTATTTATTTGTTCCTAAGTAACATGTAAAGCTTGGCACTTCTAACAAAATTGTGTACAAATGTTGTACCTTTTGTATTAACTCCATCATAATCTGTGCTTTATCTTGTAATTTCACTTTTTATTTGGAAATAGTTATGGAAACTTTGTCCACAACCTTTGTTTTAAATATTCTTGTTGACCAATCCATTAACTTCACATTTGATTCCATATCTCTAGAATTTACTAATCAATTATATATGCAAGCTAGTTTATGATTGGTACATCTTCTTCAAAATTATGAATCTCAAAAGCATAAAAAAAAAAAATGCTTTACATCATATAATACCTATTTCTATTTTTGCTTCCTCCTAAGCTATTTCTTCTTCTTCTTCTTTGCCAAAACTTCTTGCAACAAAATAGTTTTCTCCAAGGTGAGATTTTCTACATCCAATTGTGGCATCTCAATGATTTAATCTAGACTAACTTCAATATATGATGAAACATATTTTATTGCTTTCCTCTTTTTGCCAGGTTTTGGGAGTGCTTCTTCTTGGGACTACCCTATGAGTTGGTGAAGGTTTATCACCACTCAGTCTTGGTTGTGAATTTATGCTCGAGACAACAATAGTTGCACTTTGTTAAGCTTTATTTGATTTTTTTTTATCCTCAATATGAGGTGGTGAAATAATCTTATCATTTTCATTTATTTCTTTGTCTTCACCATCTTCCTCTTCATTTGTAAGCCTTGATTGTTTGGCTTATGGATTTTCATGGGTGTTAGCATGTATAAGGGAGATGCTGCCTTATAGACTCCACACACCTAAGATTTCTCCATTACCATATTCATCATCAATGTTTACAATCTCTAGCTTCTTTCTAGTTAGCCCAAAAATGCTCTTCCATAAAAACTTTCTTTTTTATCATACAACTTCCTCCTTATTTATCAATATAATTTTTTAATGTATTTTGGAACAAATCTATTCCTATGCTGCTCCAAAAATCTATCCTATTTCTCTTGGGATAAGTTAGGCATAACTCTAACTAACGTGTCAGTCCTTATCATTTTCTCTACCTTCTCTGCCTGTTCCCATCTTTCTTTCAATCTCTCACACATATCTTTGGGTATCTTTCTCTTTATTTCACTAGGAGCTAGCTTGAAATTTGACATCACTTCTATCATAGCCTCCGCAATTCTATTCTTATCATATTGTCTAGTGTATCATATTTCACAAATTTAAAACTAGATAGTCCTGGGGAACTCTTTATGTCTAAAAATTCCTCATCAATAGATTTTTGTTTCCTTTGATGTGGTCTTCTGACCAATCTTCTTCTAGTTTTGGGGACATTGGGCCCACTAGACTCTGCTACTCTCTACTTTGTAGTCTTCTCAGCAATAATAGCTTCCTTGGTCCTTGGCTTATTTGGTGGTGGAGGTGTCAATGCATGCTTCTTCTTTATTCCTAGAGTCTTCTTTCTTAGTGGCATAAAATCAACTAAGGCTATACCCTTGTCACCTTATTCTTCTTCATCGTCCTCATCACCACTATCTTGATCTTCATCTTCACCAAGACCTTCTATCAATTCTAGTATATATTTTCCCTTGCCCAGGTTGCACAACTTAGCTTCTAGGTCTTCAATCATTTTCTTCCTTTTCTTTTCTTTGGAAGCTATCTTGATGTTCACAATTATCCTTCCTTTGGCTTCATCATATCTTCCAAAAGGTTTAGCCTCAACATCTATCTCTTCTTTGAGTAGTGCATTAATGTTTTCACTTACAACATCACTTTCTATCTCATAATCAATTTTTTATAACCAAGCCTTCCTCAACTTAACTGATTGTACAAAAGTAATCTCCATGTCAATAAGAAAACATATGTCATTATAATATTTTGTGATCAATTCTTCTAGAATTCTCAATCTCTTTTTTATTCTTTGCTTAAGTTCATCAAAATAAGCATTCATTGCATTTTCAAAGTTTTCTCCCAATTGAGTAATATACTCATTGATTTTCCTTGTCATTGGTTTGTCTTTCTCCCATATAATATTTCCAATATCTAGAAAATACTTTTGGATATAAAATAAAATACAAATAATTAGGGATCCAAACTTACACATTGAATTCTTCTCTTTTCTTATTGATGATAGATTCTCTACAAGTTGTAACTTATGTAGCTTAGGAATATCATACTCACGATCTTTCATCACAACATTCCACACTTGATCCAAAACCATGCAAGGTACACTATTCAATGTGCTCGATTGATAGAATTTTTGAGCAATGATTCTTACTAAAAATTCAATTAGTGGATCATAAACATTTGTAATGGATAGACCACATCAATTCCACCTAGCTCCAGTGTTAGCCTTAACTTCTTCATAACTCAAACATTGCATGGTCTTCTTCTTGTTTAGGGTTGGATAACCTATAACATTGTGTATCATTTTCTTTTTGATTTTCACTGGTGCATAATGTACCCAATACTTCATGTCATGAATTTTTCTCAACACAAATTTTATCCATTCGACTTTGATTTTTTTTGGGAATTTTAGGGCATGAATTAACCCTTTCCTTACAACAATTTGAAATTCATCCTTCAAGATTCCTTCATTACAAAATTCTCATAAAATTCTTCAATTTCATAATCTCCTACTCCAATTTTGCACATATAACAACTTCTGACATCATGGAGCATAATGACCTTAGCTGGTATTGAAGATGGCACACCCATAGAGTCTCCTTTCATAAAAATCTCTAGAATAGCACAAAACTTAGGTGGAGGACATGCGTCACTCTTCACCAGTTGAATTTTAGTAACCTCTTGACTTATTCCACCATGATAGTAGATAGGGTTTGAGGTTCTTCCTTCTTTGGATATTTGACACTCATCGCTCTTTACTCATTCAAACTTTTGATCCAATCACTCTTAAAATCTCTACTGGTTGCTCAAATCATTGAATCACTTTGTGCTCTCAAAAATATGAATGTAAGGTATGAAATAATGTCTTCAAAATTTGTTATATACCTTCTTCCTGATAAAATAGGGTATTCATTAATATTTGATACTTAGATGAGTGAAAGCCATCTATCTCGGTTGATATTGATGGCTTTCAACTAGGTCTACAACTTGGTCTCTTCCACGTTACTTGGTCTCTATCATTCTTGAAATGCTTGGTAAACATAGACAATTTCCTTACACTCGAAAAACTTTCAAAAATTTGTTCTTATGCATCTTGTATATGTAGATATGTACTTTTCATACATTTTATATAAAGAAATGATGTATAATACATCAATTAAGTATATAGTTCCATATATACCTCACTTTGTTAGTTTGAGATGACATGATCACCTTCTCCATTGGATTGGGTGATCTTAGCTCCATTAACTCCACTATTTCCATCTTCTATTTTCTTTTCTATTTCTAGTTCATTTCATTACTCACTTTCTCAATGTCCACTTTGCCTTTGCCTTTATTCATTATTTGATTTTTTGAATGTACTTGAGTCTTGCAATTCTTGTTTTGATGTCCGAACTTGTGACACTTGGAACATGTATTGTTAGGTGCATAATTCTTCTTCCTCTGATTTGGCAAGTAGGGTATTATCTTTGATTGACATTCAAATTCTCTATGCCCATATTTATGATAGTTATAGTAGTCACTACAACATTTAGGATCAAATTAAGACAATAATTTGGGATGATGGTATCATTTGTGGTGATTTTCATGGTTTTTTTTAATAAATGTCCTCGACATCATCGCAATACCAATGTTTGCATCATAATTGTGATGCCTATGTGAGTATATTAAAAAAAAGAGAACATGACATAAATCATTCCCCACTTGTTTTGATTGTATAGAGCTACACGTGAAAGAGAGTGGAGAGCTCCGAACAAGGGTGAAGAGCTTTGTATATTTTCATGGGCCCTTTTCATTGGTGCATTTTATTGTTGTGATCTCTACATTTCATTATTGTGCCCTTGCTTTGTGATTTTGTTTCTATTTATCTCTGCATTTTGCTGATGTGCCCTTTCTCTACAATTTGGTTGTTGTGCCCTTGTGATTTCTACATTTTGTTGCCATACCCTTGCTCTATGATTTCATTGTTGTGCCCTTACTCTATGATTTTGTTTCCATGTCATGCCCTTGCTTTATAATTTCATTGTCATGTCATGGCCTTGCTCTACAATATCATTGTCATGCTCTAGCTCTACGATTTTCTTCAAGGGAGCTATGCAAATTTGGTTTCTTTTCCTTCTAAACATGTATATTTAGAGATCTTTTTTAAGGTGCTTATTACATCTTAGCACAATATAAAAATTCATCTAGCTACATACATATTCTATAATCCAAATAATAAAACAATAATACTCACTCAACCTATGCTAAGTGACTTACCTCAAGTTGCTCCACAAAAATAATGCAGATGAGGAAAAATGGATAGATTTTGCAAGAAACTTTACAAAAACATATCATAGTAGATATTTTTAGAAAGAAACTAGCCATAACCTAGTTAAATGGGTCCAGTTGATAGTTAGTTGGGTTGATTATAGATTCATGTAGAAATGCCATTGGATTAAGTCAACACCCTCACTTTTAGACCTCTCATGTCAAGAACTTTCTATACTATTTCAACACCATGTTCTTGCTTATGAGCTAACAGTTCTTTAGGTGAATTTTCTTGTAAAATATTAATTTTTTTGAACAATTGTAAACTCTTAGAAAGTGCATTGTTGTTTTCATGTATGTATGTATATATAATAATGAATAAAAATAATGTTTTCATGTATGTCAAAATAATAACTAACATTACCATTGGATCATATAGTAATGAAGTAATCAACCCAACTAATTAGCAACTAGGCCAATTTAACTGGTGTTTCCAATGTCATAGTACCTACTGCAAAACTTTCTTGGATTCTATCTAGTGGCTCCCATAATATTCTCTATGTTGTCTAGCTATTGTTTCCTATTGTGCAGTCCCTTTCTAAAGCCACTTCTCGTTATCTTTCTAAAGCCGCTCCTTCTCCTTCACTCTCCTGCCTTAAGTTTTGATTATAAAACTTTTGAATATCTACCTCTCATTAAGTCAAGCACTTTACATACTATTTCAACACCATGTTCTTTCTTCTAAGCTAACAGTTCTTCAGATGCGTTATCTTGTAAAACATTAATTTTGTTGAACAATTGTAAACTCTTAGAAAGTACATTATTGTTTTCATGTATGTATGTATATATGTATGTATGTATATATATGTATGTATATATGTATGTATGTATGTATATATATGTATGTATGTAAATATATAGAGAGATCTTATGGATTGTGGATTATGGATTACAAATGTAAAAGAAAAGAAAACACAACATTAATCATTCCCCATTTGTTTTGATTGATTGTGAAGAGTTATGCATGAAAGAGGGCGGAGAGCTTTGAATGAGGGTGGAAAGCTTTGAATGTTGGTGGAGATTAGTAGAGATATAGGATTTTGTTTTCATTCCCTTGTGATCACTGCATTTCATTGTCGTGTTATGCCCTTGTGATATTTGTGCCCTTTCTCTGCGATTTTTTTCAAGGGGAGAAGAGGTACCTATGATTTTTTATTTATTTTTCACTTCCAAATGTGTATCTCTTGTTCATATATAATATCTTTGGTTAGATTCAAGGATAAAAGATTATGATGATTGTATGTATATGCGCATGTATGTATATCAGTTCACTATGTGAACTTCTTTACATGCATACATACACACTTGCATAGTAGTCGTGCTAAATTAAATTAATCATCCATGTCTTGAATTTACACCAAAAATTATTCTTGCATTCAATTTAAATTATTCATACCAAACTAAGTATGCAAAAATCTATACTTACAGATCATATTATTTTTTGATAATTAAGTAAAGATATCATGCATAATATTCTCCAGGTAATAATCAGATGCATTCACATTAAGTCATAATAGGACTGAGTAGATGATCCATTTATGTTACTTCATGCTTGTTTTATTAAACATTTTGTTTAACATAATTAGTAATACTAGAATTATACAACTACAACTAGTACTCTTGTTTATTTTTTTTAATCATATACATTTAATACTATTTGAAAAAAAAAGACTCTATATTTGTTATCACTAAAACACAAATATAGATATCTGATAGTTATCATTTTTTAATTCCAAGATCTTCATATTTAACATGAAGGGTTTCCACTATTAGTCAATGGAATAGCCACAATGTGGAGCCACATAGCTCATGGATTTTTCCACAAAATTATATTTTAATTATATTTTTGTGCTTCAAAAATATTATAGGTGAATGTTCTTCTGATTTTCCATACATTTAATAATTTGTTGCTTGTCATTTGTCGTTTGAGGTAATTTTCTATTCTAAGATATAGACATCTATCATAAGGATGGACATGCCAATTTTGATCATCTCGCTTTCAAAGTTGATTCCCTTATCAAATTAATGAAACTACTTGCAACTGACACCCTAATTTTTTGCAACTTGCCATATCAGCCATTCACACAACCATCTTCCTCCTACTCCACCATAGCACACAACCCTTGTTTGAGGTTTATATCTTATTCCCTCTTGGGTTTTGAACCTCACTGAACCTATTTCAAAATGGATCCATTAGTTCAAGGAGGTTCATATGTTTGATAAGTCCAATGTCCTAATTAGAAGGCTATTGGCTTGGATCAAAGTACTGAGATTCAAAGACTCTGTACTTTAGATTGAATGGTTCATATCAATTTGTGCAGATGCTTTCAGATGTCTCCAAGAAAATTTAGCTGTATTTTGGTTCATAATAGCCCATGGACCACAAATCAAAATCATAGTTCACATTTCAAAGGCCAAAGGTTCTGAACATGAAACTAGTGATTCAAAGTGTTGGTTCATCAATCTGAATGTATAGTTCAATGGTTCAAGTTTGACAATTCCAAGTAGCCCATACCATTTCAAAAGACCAAGTCTAGTGATTTGTATCTAGAAATTTGATGATATAGAAATTCAATATGGAGGAGGATATATTGGCATCACAAACGAATCATCCCATATCTATAAACAACATATAATATTCTGTAAGTCTCTTCCCTGTAAAGACCCAATACATGGAGCCATTATCATCATAAGTAGACTCACTCTCCTTAGACAAATTCAAATTAAACTATTCATACCAAACTAAGTATGCATTAATTTTTACTTACATATTATATTATCTCTTGGTGATTGAGTAAAGATCAAATAAATTTTTCCAAGGTGATAAAATTGCATATGCAAATGTATGTATGTATGTATGTAGGTATGTGTATAAGTATATATTTATTATTACACATACATATACATAAAGAGAAGCTTCTCTATATATACATACATACATACATAGAAACACACATATGTGTGTATGTATGTATATTTACACATACATATACACAAAGAGAAGCTTTTCTAATCACTTGCTAGGGGGAATATAAAGAGATGCATGTTTAGAAGGAAAAGAAAAGAACATTTACATAGGTACCTCTTCTCCCCTTGAAGAAAATTGTAGAGCACTACTACATTTGGGCTTGAATACACCACAAATTACACCACTGTCCCCAAATGTTATAGTGCAAAGGGCACAAAGATCACAAGGGCATGACATAGAAATGAAATTGTAAAGCAAGGGAATAGAGATAACAAGGGCATGACAATGAAATATAGAGATCATAAGGGCATGCCAATGAAATGCAGTGATCACAAGGGCACGACAACAAAATCATAGATTTCCATTGATCTCCACCAAGGGCATGACAATAAAATGCACCAATGACAAGGACACAACAATGTTCATAGATTTCCACCCTCATTTGGATCTCTTCACCCTATTTTGTGCGCAAATCTCCACAATCAAAACAAATGGGGAATGATTTATGCCATGTTTTTTTGGTTTATATCTAAAATCAACTTCACATCATGTTGTAACTTTGGAATAGGTGTTTGATCCTTGTTAGCTTTTATTTCAACATTCAAGTTTTCAAGTTTCCTCTTCATTATACAGTCCTTTCCACCCTAAAAACCACTTTGTTACTTCATTAATATTAGGACTTGAACAAAGCGAATGATACAAAACCTGCTACCACTTTGAAAAAAATATTGCCTCCAATATTGCAACCATATGATAAATGGGAATAACACATGCTCAAGCCATAACCTAGTTAAATTGGTCTAGTTGTTGATTAGTTGGAGTGGTTACAAATTCCTATATAACTATCATCATATTAGATATGATAAAATAAACAATTAGTTGTTCCCAGCTAGTAGGATCAAATATTGTTTTCCAAGGTGATAAAATTGCATATATAGATGCATCACTTGAATGCCACACATGAACCACATTCCCAACCTTGAAACACTCTTATAAGAAATCACAAAGAAAATGCAGATGCAATACATGACAAATTGCACAACTTGTATTCTTTATATATATAGAGAGAGATTTTTTTAAGGTGCTTATTACATATTAGCCACAATAGAAAATTTGATCTAACAAAATACATATTCTAGAATCCAAATAATCAAACAATAAAACTCAGTCAACTCATGCTAAGTGACTTAGCTCAAGATCCTGCACAAAAATAATGCAAACTAGGAAAAATGGGAAGAGTTAGCAAGAAATTTTAGAAAAAAATATCATAGTAGATATTTTTAGAAAGAAACAAGCCATAACCTAGTTAAATTGGTCTAATTTTTGATTAGCTAGGTTAATTAAAAATTCCTATAGAATTGTCATCAAATTAGGTACAATAAAACAAACAATTAGCTGTTCCTAGTTAGCAGGATCAAATACAAATTTGCAAGGTGATTAAATTGCATATGTTATGTATGTATGTGTGTACACACACACACACACACACACACACACACACACACACACACACATATATACATATACATACATACATATATATATATATATACATATATATATATATATATATATATATATATATATATATATAAATATATATATGTGTATATATGTATGTATGTATGTATGTATGTATGTATATATATATATATATATATATATATATATATATATATAGAGAGAGAGAGAGAGAGAGAGAGAGAGAGATCTTGTGGATTATGGAGATTAGTAGAGATCTAGGATTTTGTTGCCATACCATTGTGATCATTGCATTTCATTGCCATGCCTTTATGATCTCTGCATCTCATTGCCATGCCCTTGTGATCTTTGTATATGTGTGTGTATATATATATATATATATATGTATGTATGTATGTATGTATGTATGTATGTATGTATGTATATGTATATGTACATATATGTGTATATATATGTACATGAATAGAGAGATCTTGGCACAATAGAAAAATAATAAAAATCATTCAATAGGTAGCATGGCCAAAGATGCAATGGCAATGCCTATTAGTAAGTAGATTACTCTTTTTCTCTCTCATTTTTCATGTGTTTATTTCACTTGAACTATTATTGATGCAGGAGCATCCAATAGTGTAAGGGCAATCCTGTATCACCCAAAAAAAATGCTTAGTGTTAGTTTCTATTTAAAGTGTTTTCATTTCTGGATACCCATTTGGGTCAAATAAAGATTCCAACTCTCATAGTGCCACTATTCATTTTCTAGGTTAGAGTTTTTGAGCACCTTGGGATGTGTCAATGTAGAAAATGGGTTATTTTGTAATTGAGCCATAATTATGATGAGTTAGAGGGTCTAAGTTGGATGGATGATAATATTTATAATTTCAAACACTCCAGAAAAAGAATCAAGTCAAAAGGCTTTATGGTTTGAAAGTTATTGTAGTTTTAAGTTGCCTGGAGACCTCCTAAGAGTGCTTTTGAGTTAGATTTGAGGCATTCAATGACCTTGTACGAGCCCAAAAAATGGGGGATGAGGAAATATTTCCATAGGACTATATAGTTCTTCAAGAGCTTTTCGAAAATGTAAACATTTTGTCAATTAGAGTCCTGAATCAAAAGTTATGCCTCCTGGAAGTTGGACTATCATTTGTGGATTTTTCTAATTTTACATTGGCTTTTAACATGATTTCTAGAACCTTCTATTTTGGCAATAGATTCCAAATGGCATATTATAGAGAATATTCCTAACCCTAAACCTAATTGGGGTTTATTTAAGAACATTTATGGCATTGTAAAGGTAGTTCTTGGTGGAGTTTGAGAGAAGGTATTGTGAGGAGGATTTTTCTCTAGGATCTGACCATTGTAAGCCCATAGGGCATGTATTTAGGTCTATTTACATGTACTAAATGTAGTAGCATATTTTACTGATAATAATATTCCCCTTTTCCCTTGTTGCATTCATTTTGGTTGTGGTTTGTATCTTCATCAAGTGGTATTAGAGCAACTTTTCTTGAGCATGTAGATAGAGCATTGATTGTGAGGTAGTTTGCACTAGGACTATGTGGTTGTGGGTTTGAAGCAAGAATATGCCTCCATGAAGTGAGTGTGGTGGACATGCTAGAGTTATTACTCCTGAGGTTAGAGCCCTCTAGAGATAAGTCCAAGCATTGCAGTAGGAGATTTGTAGAGGGATGAATGTTGCAGCAGGAGATGAAAGTGAGGAAGAAAATGAAGAAGTAAATACTGGGCTAGAAGGGGAAGGATATGGAGAATTCCTAAACTAGGTAGAGAAGAGGCTTTTTAGGGTCATTGATAAGCCTAAAAAAAGACCTAAAATTAATGTGGGTATGTTTTTGGGAAGTCTAAACCTGGATGAGTTGACTGACTAGATCAATAAACTAGAGGGATATTTTGAGTAGGAGGATATTGGGGACCCAGATAGGGTTAATTTTGTGAAGGTCAAAATGAATGGCCATGCCAAGATCTGGTGGCAAGAGGTATAGCTAGAAAGAAATAGAAGAGGGAAGGGGAAAATCACAAGATGGGGTCGCATGGTGGAAAAACTAAAGAAGCAGTTCATTCTTGTTGATTACGAGCTTGATTTGTTCAAGAAAATGCAAGGGTTAAAGCAAGTAGAAAAATCTATCAAGGATATACAGAGGAATTTTATTGAGTTCTTATTAGGGTAGGCATGCAGAAGCAAACAAGGAGAAGGTTGGTCGTTACCTTAGTGGCTTAAGACTTAGCATTTAGGAAGAGTTAAATCTAGTTAGAATGATTAGCATTGAAGAGGCATACCAATTTTCCTTACAAGTTGAGGAGAAGCTAAACAAAAAGTTTGATGGAAGGAAAAGAGAGCATGACCAAGGAGGAAGGGGCAGTGGTAGGTCATTTGGAGGTCGAAATGAGAACTAGAGGAAAAATGAAGATGTGGGTAGTAGCCAAAACTAGAGGAACGAGGGTTTCAACTGCTCCCATGATCAAAAATTTGGAGATCAGAGAGGAAGAGGTAGAGGATGTGGAAAAGGTTCTGGAAGAGGAGGCTTCTATGGTACCTATTTTCATTGCAATGAAGAAGGTCATTGTGCCTTTGAATTCCCTCAACGCCAAGGAAGGATAGATAGGAGAGTTGATGGACAAGCAAGGGTTTCTCATGTGGATGAGGATGTACAGTCATCATATTCAAAGGATGCAAAAAGAGGAGAGGTTCTAGTAAATGAAAGGGTCTTATTAAGTAGTGAGACTGAACCTAGATAAAGGAGAATTTTATTTTGTACCAGGTGCAAGTGCAAGGGTAAATGTTGTGATGTGATTGTTTATGGTGGAAGCACTAACAACTTGGTGTTAGAAGAGATGATTTCAAAGCTAAAGCTCAAGAGGGAGAAACACCCCCAACCCTATTAGATTGCTTGGGTGAAGGATTATCATAAGGTTCTAGTTAGTGAACAATGTTTGGTGAAGTTCAAGATTGGGAGTTACTATGATGAGGTTCTCTGTGACATCATCCCAATGGATGTCTACCATTTATTATTGGGAAGGTCATGGCAGTTTGATAGGCATGTTATACATGATGGTCATGCAAATACATACTCTCTGACAAAGGATGGAGTTCTCCACAAATTGAAGCCATTGATAAAGGAAGGTGAAAAGGAATTCAGTAGTGCTAGGGTATGTCTTGTTGATGAAAGAATTTTTTTGGATGGAATGAAACATCAACATATGTGTTATGCTTTGATTCCTAGAAAAGATAAGGAATGAAGTAGTGAAATTTCACTTGAAGTTTTAGGCCTATTAAGTGAGTATGGAGATATCATATCTAATAATATTCCAGAAGGATTGCCACCAGTAAGGTAAATCAGTAATCAAATAGATTTAATCCCTAGAGCTAGTTTTCCTAACAAGGTTGCTCATAGGATGACTCCTATTGAACCTGAGGAGCTAAATAGACAAGTTCAAGAGCTGTTGAGGAAAGGTTTGATTCAAGAGAGCCTGAGTCCATGTGCAGCACCTACAGTGTAGGCACCAAAGAAGGATGGAGAGTGGAGAATGTGTATAGACTCTTGAGCTATAAATCAAATAACCATCAAGTATTGGTTCCCTTGCCAAGAATGGATGATCTTATGGACTGTTTGGGTGGATCTTAGTACTTCAAAAAGATAGATCTCAAGAGTGGCTATCACTAGATATAGATATTAGAGGGAGATGAGTGGAAGATTGCATTCAAGACCAAGGATGGTCTATATGAGTGGTTAGTCATGCCCTTTGGAATGACCAATGTGCCAAGCACCTTCATGTGGCTTATGAATGAGGTACTAAAGAAATTCTTGGGAAAATTTGTTATTGTCTATTTGGATGATATTTTAATTTTCAGAAAGTCTTTGGATGAAAATTTATTGCACATTAGTAGTTTCCTTGAAAGGTTGAGGGAAGAGAAATTGTTGATTAATTTGAAGAAGTGTAGCTTCATCAAAAATGAATTTGTATATTTGGGGTTTGTTGTATTAATTGAGGGTCTCAGAATGGATCTAGAGAAGGTAAAGGAGATCTTGGAATGGCATACTTGAAGGTCTGCTACTAAGGTGAGGTCATTCCATGGCCTATTAGCTTTTACAGGAGGTTCATTAGAAATTTCAGCGGCATATGTGTACCCCTGATTGAAACAATGAGGGGGGATAGAAGAGAGTTCAAGTGGACTACAGGAGCTACAAGGAGTTTTGAATTATTGAAGAAGAAGGTGATAGAGCAACTTGTGTTGGCACTTCTTGATTTCAATAAAGTGTTCCAGGTGGATTGCGATGCTAGTATTATGCTATTGGGGTTGTGTTGAGCCAAGAAGGTAAGCCTATTGCCTATTTTAGTGAAAAACTAAATGATGCAAAGAAGAAGTATTCTATTTATGATCAAGAGTTCTATGCAATAGTTCAAGTCTTAAAGAAATGGAGGCATTATATATTGCCAAAATATTTTGTCTTGTATACTGATCATTAGGCATTGTAGTACCTAAATAACCAAGGTAAATTGAATCAGAGACATTTAAAATGGGTAGAGTTCATGCAAAGCTATACATTTGTGTTGAAACATAGAAGTAGAAGGTCTAACAGGGAAGAAGATGCATTGAGTAGGAGATAGTTATTGCTAATGTTAAGTAATGCAAGTTTAAGTGGTCAGGTTTGATGAACTCAAGAATCTATACCCTGAGGATCCTAATTTTGTTGAAGCATGGAAGGCTTATAAAGAACCTATTACTCTAGACAGGACCAAGTGGCTAGATTATTTGATTCAGGGTGGTATGTTGTTCAAGCATAGTCAATTATGTATTCCAAGGAGTTCTATGAGGGAGAACTTGATCAAGGAGAAACATAGTGGAGGAATGGTAAGACACTTTGGTTGGGGTAAGACTATTGCCATTATTAGAGAACATTATTTTTTGACCTTAAATGACACAAGATGTGAAGAATTTTGTGCAGAGTCATCAAGTATGGCAAATAGCCAAAGAATTTAGTCATAATACTGCACTTTATCAGCCATTGCTTGTTCCATAAAAACCTTGAGAGGACATAAGTATGGATTTAGTTCTTGGATTGCTGAGGACACAAAGGGGCAATGACTCAGTATTTATGGTGGTTGATAGGTTCTCCAAGATGGCGCATTTCATTCTATGCCACAAGACTCATGATGTAGTACATATTGCATATTTGTTTTTTAGAGAAGTGATGAGACTACATGGTCTCCCAAAGAGTATTGTTTCTAATAGAGATGCTAAATTTGTGGGGTATTTCTAGAGGACTTTATGGAAGAAGTTGAGGACAAAATTGAAGTTTAACTCTACTCATCATCCATAGACTAAAAAAGAAGAAGAAGTGGTGAATAGAAGTCTGGGCAATTTGCTGAGGTGTTTAGTGGGAGATAAGCCCAAGGAATGGGATTTAATTCTACCACAAGTAGAATTTTCTTACAATAATTCTATAAATAGGAGTACTGGTAGATCACCATTCTAATTGTGTATGGGAATAGTCCAAGGACTACACCAAAGCTGCAAAAGATGGAGCAAGGGGAGAGGACAAGTGTTGAGGTAGAAGAATTTACTGAACATGTCAAGAATCTACATGAGGCGGTACATGCACATATTGCCAAGATGAACCAATAGTGTAAGGTTAGGGTAGATCAAAAGAGGAGACATAAAGAGTTCCAAGTAGGGGATCCTGTTATGGTATACTTGAGGAAGGAACGCTTTCCAGTGGGTACCTACAACAAGTTGAAGATGAAGAAATTTGGTCCCTACAAAATTTTGAAGAAACATGACTTAAGAAATGCATATGAGGTGGAGTTTCTAGATGGGTTTCACATTTCTCCTATCTTCAATATTGCAGACTTAATAGAGTATCATGATGACGGTGCAGATCAGGGGTTGATGCTGGAGCCATGTCCAATTCTCACTTCAGTGAAGGAAGAGATTGAAGACATTTTGGATAGTTGTGTGGGCTGGAGTACTAGAAATAGGCAGTATGAAGAATACTCGGTGAAGTGGAAAGGATGACCAATAGAAGAATCAACTTGGATATTCACAATGGAGGTTGCCCATTTGAGTTTTCCTCTACTAACTATAAAGTGATAGGGTCACTTTTCAATCTACCCTAGGTGTCTAATGCAAGAACATCGAGTAGTGTAAGGACAATCCTATATCAACCAATTTTCTTTTTTTTTAGTGTTAGTTTCTATTTAAAGTGTTTTCATTTTTGGATACCCATTTGGGTCAAATAAAGATACCAATTGTCATAGTTCCACTATTGGTTTTCTAGGTTAGAGATTTTGAGCACCTTGGGATACATGTCAATGTAGAAAATGGGTTATTTTGTAATTGAGCCATAATTATGATGAGTTAGAGGTTGTAAGTTGGAGGGATGATTATATTTGTAATTTAAAACACTCCAGAAAAAGAATTAGGTCAAAAAGCTTTACACTTTGAAAGTTATTATAGTTTTAAGTTGCTTGGATACCTCCTAAGAGTGCTTCTGAGTCAGATTTGAGGCATTAAAAGACCTTGTATAGGCCCAAAAAATGGGGGACAAGAAAATATGTCCATAGGGCTATAGAGTGCTTCAAGAGCTTTTCAGAAATGTAAATGGTTTATCAATCAGATTCTCGGATCAAAAGTTATGCCTCTCAGAAGTTGGACTATCATTTATGGATTCTTCTAATTTTACACTGGCTTCTAATGTGATTTATAGAACCTTCTATTTTGGTAGTGGATTCCAAATGGCATATTCTAGAATGTATTCCTAACCCTAAACCTAATTGGGGTTTTTTTAAGAACATTTCTGGCATTGTAAAGGTAGTTCTTGGTGGAGTTTGAGAGAAGGTGCTATTCAAGGAGGATTTTTCTCTAGGATCTGACCATTATAGGGCATGTATTTGGGTCTTTTTACATGTACTAAATGTAGTAGCATCTTTTACTAATAATAATATTCTCCTTTTCCCCTGTTGCATTCATTTTGGTTGTGGTTTGTGTCTTCATCAATTATTTCTTAGGGGGCATTTTCTAATATTGGATTCATTTTATGTAGGATGCAATGAGGACATTCCTGGATGTGTCTATGTGAGAAATTGCTCATGAGAAATGAAGATGGACTTCCCATGAGAGTAGCAAGAGGTGATGAGGATGTTCTAGAAACTTTAAAGATTGATATGATGACATTCCAAGTAACTTACCATGCTTATACACATATGGATGTTCAAGTAATCAACCTTACATTTAATATAATGAATATGTGCTTCAAAACCAACTTTTAAACATAACTATATAAGGAGAGAGTTACAATGTATATAGGTTAACCTTACATTAACTATAAACTAGAACACATGGGTTGCACTAGGGTATTATACTATTGTAATTATAGAAAACCACTTGATTCCTCTGAGTGGGTGTATGATGGAAAAGAGCTATATTAGGTGTGTAAATCTCACTAGTGGTTATAGGAATACAACTACATCAAAACAATTAGAAACTAGAACTACACATTTTTTAGAGTGAGTAGTTCAAGGGTCTTGATCCCGTGGATATAGGTATGTAGGAAGCCTGATAGGTAGAGTATGCCTCCAATGTGCAGACATCTTGGACATAGTTAGGTAACACTTACCTATTTTAAGATATCATATGTTAACTCACAAGGTTCATTCCTTTGCAGAAGCCTCTCACCAAATCACCCAAGATGGATATAATATCTAGATGAGCACCTCCTATATTGCTCAATTTCTTGAGTTCATCTCTCACATAATTTTGATTGTGTATAAGAGGATTATATATTTCTTTATTGTTTCCAATATCTATATTCATTCTAAATATGTACTCTTGTTTGTTTTTAGCACATTCTTTGACTACAATTTACCTTTCAATTGTTGTTAGGGCCTAAGCTTTAGAATTAATGTAAGTTAATTTGCATGATTGAAATAGTACTAAGTAGAATCCAAAACAATTGGATTTCAATTCTTTTTTGGGGACATAATTGTATTTTATTCCTTAATTTTGGATGCAGTAATGAGGGTTTTAGCTTAGGCCATGGGAGAGAATTTGAGTTGTGAACATAAAATTGGGAATGATTTATGTCATGTTTTTTTTTCAAATATTTAAAATCAACTTCACATTATGTTTTAACTCTAGCATAGGTGTTTGATCCTTGATAGCTTTCATTTCAGCATTTCAACATTTAGGTTTTCAAGTTTCCTCTTCATTATATGTTTGGTTTATCAATGTTTTCCTCTAGTTTTATTATAGCGCATCTCAACTAATTGCTCCAATGATGCAATCAACCATTTATCTCCATATTATGAAAGCACTTGTTGATTTACAAAATCTATATAAATACTAAGAGTTCTAAAGCCATAAACCTGAAGATTATCATGTGTGCATCCCATTGTAGGGAAAAGTTGGATGTCATGTTCTTGTGCATATATTACAATCACTTCCTTCAAAATCAACTAAAATTCACCCATGGAATTATTCAAGTGAATCCCATTGCCCATGGAAGATGACACTTTTTGTCGAGCATATGTTGTTGTTGCTTGTTGCTAGTGAAGTGCCTCAAATTGGCATTGCTCTGTCACCCTAAGATAGATTACATTCTCTCGAGCCCTAGGTTGTTCCATAGTCATACCCTCTACAACTTGATTTATCATTTCAAGGGCTACATTTAACCGACTTATTATCCTCTCATTAGCAAAAATCTTGGGGTGAAATAGTCCTTTCCACCCTAAAAACCACTTTGTTACTTCATTAAAATTATGACTTGAACAAAACCAATGATACAAAACCTTCTACCACTTTTGAAAAAATGTTGCCTCCAACATTACAACCATATGATAAATGGGAATAGCACATGCCTGAGCCATAACCTAGTTAAATTGGTCTACTTGCTAATTAGCTAGGTATTGAAGTTAATTTGGGAATCACTATAGAGATCTTGTGGATTGTGGATTATGGATTATAAACCAAAAAGAAAAGAAAACACAACATTAATCATTCCCCATCTGTATGTATATAAATAGAGAGATCTTGGCACAACATAAAAACAATAAAACTCACTCAACAGGTAGCATGGCCATAGATGCGATGGCAATGCCTATTGGTAAGTAGATTCCTCTTTTTCTCTCTCATTTTTCATATGTTTATTTCACTTGAACTATTATTTCTTAGGGGGTATTTTCTAATATTGGATTCATTTTATGCAAGAGCTGATGAGGACATTCTTGGATGTACCCATGTGATGAATTTCTTTTGAGAAATGGAGATGGACTTCCCCTGAGAGTAGTAGGAGGCGATGAGGACATTCTAGGTACTTTAAATATTGGTCATTTCTTAAAGATTTTAGATGCTAATGGGGAATTTAGATGTTTGGGTAGGGGGGGGATGAGCTTCCACCTTCACATGGTTGGCCCTAATTAGTAGAGAATATTAAACTATTTTTGAAACCAAGTGAAGCTTAACATTAACCTATGATTATATGACAACTAATTTTGTGAATCTCTTGGTTATAGAAAATGCAACAAGATGCCATAGTTCAATATGCAATGTCAATTCATATGCATATGACATTAGGTAGAGCTGAAAAACACAATAGGTTTGCATTTTTGTTAGAGGTCTTTAATTAGGTATTTTAAGTTATAGACCATCATGAATATTATTCATAATGGTCTATAATTTTAAAAAATTAATATACCTATTAAATAAATGCAATTGTGTTGTGTTTTATTAGCTCCACCTACTATCCATGCATTTGAACACAATGACACGCGCATTCTCGATTCACAGTGGTAGAAACTTATTTTGCATGCAATAGGAAAATGGCATGCACCAGAAGATGAGAAAATGATGTCATTTTTGCAAGTTTAGAACCTTTTTTTGTACTTTAAAGATTGATCCTTTCTTAAATTTTTTAGATGGTAATAGGGAATTTAGATGTTAGGGGGGGTGAGTGGGGCCAAATGAGCTTCCAGCTTCACGTGGTTGGCCCTGATTAGTAGAGAATATTAAACTATTCTGGAAACTAAGTGAATCTCAATATTAACCTATGATTGCATGACAACTAACTATGTGAATCTACTATGAGCTATGAGAGCATCATAGCTATTCAATGTTTTCCACCAATACATGACTCTCCCTCCACATCCATCCACTTCCCCAATCTCATTTAAAAAAAATATTTCAGCAGGTTATCACAATTGCGACGACTTAATCCGACATAATGTTGTTGCACCAATAACACTATTGTTGCATTCCTGTCTCCATTGTGATGGATAAATTTGATAGATTTTCATTGCAACCACAACACTGCTATTGCATGCGAGATGACCCTCTAAAATTTTAATATGTCATAGTTGCAACAATTTCCTGTCAAAATTATGACATTGTGACAATGAACTCTTGGTCTTGCATTCTTCCAAATTGTGATGATTTTTGGTGTCACAATTAGGATGGACAAGTTTTCCATCGTAATGTCAAATCCAAAAGTATGACACCCATCCGATGGGAACCAATTCTTGATACTATCACTTGGGTGACAAATGACTGTTGCAATTATGACAGCTTGCCATCACAATTTGGGTCCAAATATAGTAGTGAGTAACCCTCAAATATATGATAGTAGGTGTATTCCTCAGTCTTGACCTACACTCTTGTATCCGATGTCCTTGTTTCTTGCAATAAAATAGTAACCAGTAAACTTAGGCTTAGAATTTTGCATATCATGTTTGATTATACAAATATTTGTAGTATGACCAAGTTTTCCATAGTGATAGCATGTTGGCTTGACCTTTGGCTTTGCATTTCTCATTTCTCCATTCCTGGATGATTCTCTTTTCTCAGTGGGAGAATATCCTGACCTATTGGAATAGATTGATGGCCTCATTAGTTCTTCAAAATAGTTCATTGCTTCCTTTGGTTTGTTGAATCTCTCCATGGATTCCTTCTCATTTCTCAATTCATTCTCCAGTATGCCATGATTTCAGATTTGCAATTTCCACATCCTTGTGATTCAATTCCTAATTTGCAAGCATAAGTTGATTCATCATGTCCAGTTGAGTGTTTTTGAGCTTTTGTATATCTGATATCCTTTCTTCAAGTCTAGTAGCCATTACCCTTTTGTCTTCTTCAACCATAGTCCTTCTTCCTCAACTTTCTTCTTCTGACAGTCACTTCACATAGTCTTACTAATTGGATTTCATTTCTCATTTTAGTCATCTTATTTCTTCATTCAATATTTTATTCTTGTCAAGTAGATCAACATATGCTTTTTCATTTTTATTTATTGGTTCAAATAGTCCTTCAGTTTCAACTTCTTCATAAGAGTATTGCTTTATCTAGATGGAAATTTCCTTTCTCCTTTTTAGGGAATTCTTTAGATCTTGTCTTGTTTTCTCAAGTTTTTGCAATTTGAGTTGAATGTCAATCACCTAATTGTCAATTGTCTTGTTTAGTTTGGAAGCATCCATCTCCAAGCCTTTAAGCTTCTTTTAGAGAACTAGTGCTTGGATACCAATTGTTGATTGATGGAGGAAGAAATAGGATGAACTAGATATTGAGAGGGGTGGGGGGGTGAATCAGAATCTAAATTTCACTTTTCATAGATTCATCCACATCTATCAGTAACTTGTGCATGTAAAAATAGTAATGTAAATCTGCTGTAACATATAAGTTTGATCAATCACATCCATTAAAGTAAAACACATAACACAATGTTTATTACCTAGAAACCCTCCAAGGTGAAGGTAAGGTTGGGGAGGGGATGACACCCACAAATCTTCACTATTGCAGTAATAAAGTTAACTAGTTAAGGTTACAATGTTTGACCATAAAATATGATCTACCCTGTTAAAAGCTTAAAATACTACTAGGTCTCACCTTGTTAGAGGATTTAACACTTACAACAAAGTAAGGAATTTTTTAGGAGATTTACAAAGATTTTTTAAGACCACTCTATTAATTAAGAGATTTACCTTAATTCAAGTGTGTTAAAATTGATTTAGTACTTGACTCTCGGTTTGCTGTATAAGTTAATTTTGAGTCTCCTCCTTGTTAAGTGGTCCTCTCCTCTAATCTGATATGCTTGTCTTTCCCTTTCACTACACTGCAATGACTAGGTCACTCAATCTATTAGATGATAATATAACCCTTCAATGAATTCTAATATGAGCTCAATCCTTTATTGTCAATAACATCATATTTGCATATAAACTCTTTCCATCTCCTTCTCTATTGGTATGTGGTATGATCTAGGTTAAGATCATCACTATTTAAAGATTTATGTAAAGAGTTTTCTAGATGATTCCATATTTTTACCTCTTTATCCTGATCATCAAACACACAACATAAGGATTTGTGATCCATAATGTGTAAATATTCTGTAGCAACCTCTAATAGTATTTAATGTTCTATAACAACCTCTTCAAAGATTAAATATCCCTTCCAAGTTAGCCTAATAATCATTTTCCCTAAAAATCTGTTCCATTCTCGACTTTCATGTAAAATCTAGGCAGCTCAGCCTTTACTATTTCCTGATGCTTGACCTTCATTGT
Source organism: Cupressus sempervirens (assembly GCA_028749045.1). Lineage (NCBI taxonomy): Eukaryota > Viridiplantae > Streptophyta > Pinopsida > Cupressales > Cupressaceae > Cupressus > Cupressus sempervirens. Next base: position 560,148,953 of record CM053783.1, read on the forward strand.
GCTTGGTACATACTAAGTAACTTGACACATGTATTGTCAAAAAATTTCTCAGTCGTTGATGAGCTTAGCTCATATACAAAAATACTTTATGAGCCAAAAATTTACTCAGGTCATATAGAGCTAGGTACATACTTACTTATGTACATGAATCAACCTATATAGAGTAGCTTAGTCACAGTGATGACTATCTAACTCTACCTTGTAAATGACTAAGTGATTGACATTGATAGACAAAAATGATTAGAGATACCAACACCAATGTGCCAAATATCAAATGATCTTCTCTCATTCTAAAATCCTCCCCCTTTGATGATGATCTTCATCAAAGTACCTATATCAGATCAAGCTAATATTCAACCAAAAATATGTCAAGTGCCAAAAAATACTATTATGCAAAAAACATTATAGAAGAGCTCTAGGATTAGCTCAACACATTGTGACCACTTGGACCCCTAATGAGCAATATCAAGTATCATGACTAGATAAATAAATAAATTCTAAATACATTGGACATATGTAAACCTACATCAATTACTATATACTAGGTGGGTTCATTACCCCAATCCTACCTCTTAATTATTGAAAAGTGTCTTTAGCTAATGCTTTAGTGAATATATATTCTATCTTGTCTTTATACTCATATATTCCAATCTATTTTCCTTCTTAATGACTGTCTCTCTGAAGAAATGACACTTAATTGCAACATGCTTAGTCTTAATGTAAAATTATATTCTTAGACATATTAATTATACTTGTATTATTGCAATACATGATAGTAGGTTCATAAAATGTAATACCAATATCCTTTAGCATCTATTTCATCCATATTATCTGATTACAATAGTTTTTTATTTCTATATACTCTCTTTTGATATAGATTGAGAAATACAATCTTGTTTCTTACTCAACCATGATACCAACCTTCCTCTAAGGAAAAGTGTTCCTCCACTTTTTATTTTTATGTCATCTACATTTCTTGTCCAATCAACATTAGTATATGTATATAGTGTGGAATCATTAGATCTATCATATCATAGGCCATATTTTAATGTTCCCTTCAAATATTTGAATATCCCTTTTACTACTACAAGCTATGATTCCTTAAGATCTTCTCGATAGCTTTATATAGTTTCAACTACACTAGCAATATTAGGTCAAGTGTGCATCAATCATGGATCTATATGTTGTTTGAACTATGCTAGAGGTGTCATCCTTGTTAGTAAACTTGCATCCTATTATCATAGGTGTTCCAACCAGTTTACAAATTTCCATACCAAATCTTACCAATAATTCCTTAAGGTACTTAGTTTGAATCAAAAAATACCATCTTTTGTTCATGTTATTTGCAATCCCAAAAAGCATTTCAGCTCACCAATCATAGACAATTTATATTCACATTTTATTTCATCTAAAAATTTGTTACTTACCTTATCATTTCCTCCAAAAATGATATCCAAAAATACCTTAATAATCAATAAACCATCATAACTAACTCTTAAGTTGTGATATAGGTATGAGGATTTAACTGTGTGATTTTTGAGTCAAACTCATTGACCCATGTTTCATGAGTAGTGATTTAACATGAATCCATCTTTCATGAGAATAAATAGAACACTTAGCACTCATTGGATCTAGGTGATGCTCATAGGGGTGAAGCACCAGGACTTCCCAGGAGGTCACCCATCCCAGTACTACTCGAACTTGAGCGCACTTAACTAGGAAGTTTCCTCCATGGTTAAACCCATAGCTTGCAACCCCATTTGAAAAATCTTCACCAAGTGTTGTGCCTTATGAACCATTCATTAGAAAGCCCCTCAAGCTCATCAATTGATAAGTAGGAGATAATTTCGACAACAAGTCAAATTGTGATTTTGGTATCAGGATTTAACTGTGTGATTTTTGAGTCAAACTCATTGACCCATGTTTCATGAGTAGCGATTGAACATGAATCCATCTTTCATGAGAATAAATGGAACACTTAGCACTCATTCAATCTAGGTGATACTCAAAGGGGTGAAGCTAACTCTTAAGTACAAATTATTGTTTGCATTACCTTTCTTAAATCCCAAGCTTAGAAAGAGTTTATCCAATCTTGCATTCCATGCTCTAGGTGCTTTCTTTATTACATACAATTCTTTCTTTAAGTTACATATCATGTCATTTTCTTCTATCAATGGAAATCCATTTGGTTGCTCAATGTAGACTTCTTCTTCAAGCTCTCTATTCAAGAAAGTTGAATTAGATCCATTTGATACACACTAAATTTTTTATTAGATGCATAAGCTAAAAACAATCTTACTACCTCTAATCTTTCTACGGGGGAAAATGTTTCTTCAAAGGCTATACATTCCTATTCTGAATAGGCTTTACATACTAGTCTTTCTTTTTTTCTTACCACTTATCCTTTCCCATTCATTTTGTTTCTAAATACCCATTTGGTACCTATAACAATTTTATCCATAGGCCTAGAGAATAATTCCCATGTATTGTTCTTTTCAATCTGCTCAAGTTCTTTCATAGCGTTACTAAAAGATTTATCTTTGCATGCTTTATCACTACTCTTAGGTTAAATTTGTGAAATCAAACAAATCTCATATGTTACCTTTCTTGTTGTTAATACTCATTTTATTGCATTAGTAAAACTAATAATTGATTCATCGGGATGGTTTCTAGAAACATACTTAGGTGTTTTCTGTTCTTCTCAATCTAAACTTGAACTCCATTATAAATTTCAAAGAACAATTCTTTTTATACATATTAATTTTGAATTGATCTCTAACTTGTACTTTCCTAATTTGAATCATCATCTAAATCACACTCAAAATTTCTCTCTTGTACCTAAAATATTTCATTAAATCTTAACATTTCCACTCTCAACAACTTTCTTTAGCCTCAAGTAATAGAATCTATAATTTGTATTCTTTGTTGAATATCCAAGAAATATACCTTCATCACTTCTAGGATCAAACTTTTCTATTTCATCATCCCTTTTGATAGAAAATTTGCTTCCAAAAATCCTGAAATAGTTAATAGTAGGTGTATGAACAAGCCAAAGTTCACAAGGTGTTTTACCTGTTCCTTGTCTAATTTGAACTATGTTCATGGTGTATTTGTAGTATTGAGTGCTTCTCTCCAATGTAAATTCAATACATTTCCTTCAAGTGACATCACTCTTGCTGTATCACTAACTGATCCATTTCTTCTTTCTACTTCTCCATTCTGTTATGGTGTTTTAGGTGCTGAAGTTTGTTTGTCAATACCATAGTCATCACAATATGTATTGGACTGATCAAATGTAAATTCTCCACCTCTATTAGACCTTAAACATTTTATCCTCATTTCAGATTCATTCTCAACTTTTTCTTTAAAGATCTTAAAATTATCAAATGCTTCAAAAATTCTCTCAAAAAATCTACCAATATCATCATTCTATTAAAATCATCAATGAAAAGAATAAAGTATATCTCACCATATACAATACTTTTCTTTGTAGGTCCACATAAATCTATGTGAACAATCTCCAACTTCTATGAAGTAATAAATATTTTTCTCTAAAATGTTTTCTATTTTTCCATTACACAATACTTACACATCATCTGAGAAGGTTTCACAATCTTAGGTAGATCTTTAACCACATTAGAATTACTCACCTTCACTACGTTATCAAAGTTTAAATGATGAAATCTCCTATGCCATAGCCAACAATCATCAAATTTTACAATATACTAACTTATCTCAGTGGAATTTAACTAAAATACCTTACCTCTAGTCCTTGTACCTATGACTATCTTATTTCCATGCTTATCCTTAATAGAACATTTCTTATTAGTGAATTGCAAATGATTACCCTTGTCAACAAGTTTTCCAATACACAACAAGTTATGTTTCAATCAATAAAAAATTAATATATCATTAGTGTTAGTCTTACCATCAAGAGTTATAGAACCTTTTCCTTTTATCAATCAAGTTGCATTATTACCAATTCTAACAACACTTCTATCATAGCTCTTCAATTCCACAAACTTGTCTTTTTCACATGTCATATGATGTGAACAACTACTATCTATGATCTAATCTATTCTCTTTTTCTCAACGTATGAAATGTGTGATTTTTCTTCTTTAACATGACACTAGTCTTTGATAGAAACAAATCCTATCTCAACTTCATCATCACTATTGGCTTGCCTTTGACACAACTTTAAAATTTTAAAAATTTGGCTCATAGGAGGAATCCGCTCAAACTTTCTTAATGTTTATACCAGGTTCTGATGATAACCATTTTGCAAGTTGATATTCTATGAAAGAAGCAATGAGGAACGTTATTGAACTTGAACCTCAAAATGTGAAGTTCAAGGCTTAGAGTTCAAAATACAGGTTCACTAGCCTCAAGGTTTAGGATTCAAGTTCAATGTACAATTCGGGAATCAGGAAGTGCAAAGTTTCAGTTTAAGCACTCTAGTTTGAGAGTACAGTGCAACCCCATAATCTATAGTTAGAGAAAGTTCAAAAGGTTTGCTAATTTAACAGGTCCAATTGGTACAAAGAGTTCAATAGTTCAGTAGTTTAGAAGGGCTTAGACTCAGAAGTAAGAGGACCACAAGATTAGATATATCAGAAGATCTAGCCGGTCAATAAAGCTCTATTCAGGGCTTAAATTTTGAATAGTTAAAATGGTTTAAAAGAAAAAGTTTGTTTAGAAGTACCCATTGTTCAAAAACCGATCCAATACTAGTTATTATTAAAGATGGATTCTAGTGGGTTCTTCCATGCCTTCAATCATCACTTCCAATGACGAGACTTAGATTATTCTGGATACCTCCTTTAAATAAGAGAATGGTAGCATGGGATGTTGATTCTACACCTTTAATATTAAAAGCACCAAATTATTTTGATTGAAGATTGATAGTAGCTGTTGAAATAGTGAAAAGAAAATTCAAATAGATGTGCTTCATCAGAATGTCATAAGGGCACTGAGCATATACAGAACCGACATCTCTATTGGCTGAGGCTTGACTTCCCTATGATTGTCCATATCTCTGAGTATCAGGTTGTCAAAAAAAACTTGGGACATATGTTTGATGCATCATATTACACCTTTCCCATTTGAAAGAAGTTGGTTTTAACATAAGAGAGTTTTTGAGTAGTGATAGAGTTTATCCACTTGGCAAACCGGCCTGTGGAAATCATATAGCTCAAACCCACGGTGATGGATTCATTATTTCAGCATTCTTGAATGAACAAGGGGCAGTCATTGCAATGATCCAAGCCTATCCCAGAGATATCAACATCCAAACCAATACGAGTCGTGCATTGAACTCTGCCTGTGCAGATTTTGAATACCCCGAGTCAGTTCAAAGTAAAAGAAAGTAATGATTCTTGGAGTACTTTATAGATATCGGGTTGATCTACCAGACTGGTATAAAAGGATGGCTACAAACTGTTTGCCATAATGTCAATGATATTAAAGACATTGAATTCGGTTTGGAAGATAGTGGCAGTAAAATAGAAATAAGCCCTGCACATGCATGCAAAATTCGGAGAGTTTCGTGATTGTATATGCAGTGAAAAGACCAGGACTGAGCTTAGACCTTTGGAGGGAAAATACAGTTACAAAGATTAGTATAAAGACCAACTTGTGTGCAAAATGTGGAACCATGGGCTTGGTATGGGCTTTGGTGACATGTGAGAGGGGAAGGATGCTTCATAATCTCAAATAGATGACATACTAAAGAGATATATTATGGTCAAATGTTGTAGAATAAAGACATTGTGGTCCACAGAGGATAAACAGGATGGGTTGAGATTGTTTGGCTCCAAATCTTTTGTGCTCCAAGGTTATAGAGGTATTAGACCAAGGAGGAAAAGAAGAGGATATAATTAATTACTTTATAAGAATCAAGTTTAAACAAAAAAAGAGAGACTTTATAGTAATGCTAACTAAAACATTATTATGATTCAGTTATGAAACTGAATAAGGGGCCGGTGAAAGTATTTATGGAAAAAAATCATTAGGGCAGGGGTTTTTTTTGAGATCTTAGTTGGCTATAGGGAGAGTTGAATATTTTCCAAGTGCAAAATGTAATAGAAAATAGGAGAGAGGGAGTATATTTTTATGTTTTTAGAGCAACTTGATGAAGGTGTAGGGGTATAAGCAATTTATGTCTTTTTTTTATAGTGTATTTAGAAATAAAGAAAGACTTTTACAATAGATTTGCACGTCTGAGCATTTCTTTCTTTGATTGAATATAATCAATTGATTATTGTTAGACTAATAAGATATTGTCTTATTAATTAAATCATTTTGATTTAATTATTAAGTTACTTATTATCTCTAGTTTACTTAAGCTAAACTTTAGGCATATAATAATTAATTATTTTATTAATTATTATCATAACACCTAGGTTAGTTTTCTATTATGGTTTTGATCTCCTTTATAAGAACAATATCTCTTTGTATTTTATTCATTCACTTTTGATAATAACAATCTCTCTTTTTTCTCATCAAGAATGTCTCATCTATGGATATGAGAATTCTGGTCTTCATAGCTTTTGCTTCTCTCTTTCTGTGATAGGTGTTTGCATGCAAGTGATTCTTGAGAGCTATGGAGTTGATCTTTCATCAACTTCAACATGGTATCAGAGCTCTAGATCTTCATGCCCCTGTTCTGCTTATGAGAAGTTTGGCTTGGTTTTTAGATCTGTACTTTTTCTTTCAGAGGGTTTCATTTTTTAGAGTTATTTTGTATTGAATCTTGGAGGGTCACTTCGAGCCCAAACAGGCATCATCATTGAGCTCAGAGCGCCCAAAACCCCTATTTTCATTTAAAATTTGTCCAATTTGGACACAGTTGGAATTTGAGGCTAACAAATATTGCCTCTAGATTGGACACATTTTTTGAGGTGATGATTTTCTATTTTTTGACAGGAAAATCAAGATTTTTTGGCACGTAGATTGATATTTTTGGCATGAAAATCAAGATTTTTTGGCACACAAATCAAGATTTTGTGCACAAATTGAGATTTTTGGCACCCATCCTGAGTTTTTGGGGCTCGCAAATCAAGATTTTTGCACGTAAATCAAAATAATTTGGGTACACATTTGACATGCTTCTCGAGGTAATTTTTGTTGTTGATGGACACGTTTTTTGATGTATTTTTGCATGGATCCCGAGGTGGTACTTTTTTTGGGCCCTTCCAGCTTTGTTTTGACCTACATGTGTTTTTTGGCCATAACTTGGTCATTCAGACTTCATTTTTTGCAAACGAGATATCCCCAGAAAGCTAGTTCCGAGCTCACCATGATGATGTAGTTTATTTAGATTTTTTTATGCTATTTGGTTGCCAATTTATGTAGTCAAATTCAGAAGTTCTATTTTGCACTCCTAGAGACATATCTTGAGACATTGTATTTTCTAGATTTTGCTCCAGGCACATCCCATTTGGTTTTTTGCTTTTTTGCATTCTATTAGATATCTTGGTTGTTTTAGGCCTAGAGATCGATTATGTTTTTTCAGATTATTTTTCATCGGTAGTACTATTTCTTGTATCATCTTTATGTCTCTTTTGATCTTTGTTGACATCTTTTTGTATTATTTTTGCAAACACACTGAGATAAAGTGCCACTCTATTACATTTCAAGATCTTGGACATCTTTGTGTTTTATTGTACTCACACTACATTATAAAGTGCCTTGACGGGTTTCATGTTGGCTATATTCACTATCTTCCTTTGTTAAGTGAGTGTTCATTCCATAACATTAGCCTCATGATGTGTTGATGACATGTGCCATTATAGGTATTTGTACTTCTTTTGCACTCTCGATATTCCTAGTTCTTCTTTTTGCATGAGATATTGCATTCAATTTCAACGTTCATGTCTCACCTCTTAGCATTATAGGGGGCTTATGTTGGTTCTATTGCTTTCTTGGTTTAATGGAGTGAGTTATGTATTTAATATTTGATCCTATGTACTAGGTGATTGCAATGGCTGGATACCTATGCATTTTAGTGAGATGGATCATTTACAATATAGACATTCTTTCATTCCTATTTTTGGAGGCCATAAAGATACCTTTCATCTTTGATTGATCAGCTCTTTAGACTTAGTCTTCTCTACTTGGTCATATTCTATACAGTGGAGGTTCTTTAGATTAGTAGTTTGGTAGTATTTGTAGCTTCATGCTTCAGTGGTGTTCTTCATGATCATCCTTTTGTTCCTATCTTCTGAAATATTCTTTCCATCTCTTTTTGGAGTAGGGTTTTTCCCATGTGGTTTTCTCTATTTCTCCTCTTTACAGAGATTTTTTTGTCCTTGGGTACCTCATCAGACCTAGTTGTTGGGACCCAAATTTTCTTTCAATAGTAGTTTTTAGGTTTTTAGCTACTCCCTAAGTTTATCTTAAGGGGGAGCGTTAGAGTAACAAGATATTACCTTATTAATTAAATTATTAAGTCACTTATTATCTCTAGTTTACTTAAGCTAAAGTTTAGGCATATAATAATTAATTATTATCATGAAACCTAGGTTAGTTTCTTGTTAGGGTTTTGATCTCCTTTATAATAATGATCTCTCTTTGTATTTTATTCATTCACTTTTAATAATAACAATCTCTCTCTTTTTGCTCATCAAGAATGTCTCATCTATGGATCTAGGAATTCTAGCCTCCATAGCTTTTGCTTCTCTCTTTCTATGACAGGTGTTTGCATGGAGGTGATTCTTGGGAGCTGGGGGGTTGATCTTTCATCAACTTCAATTGTTTTCTCATTCACATTTTTTAGTACCATCTTGTATTGAATCAAGTGTACAAGTGTATAATGAATTAGTTGGTTTTTGTGCACTTATTGTTTAGTGATTAAAATATTTAATCTTCCTTCAATATCTCTATGATTGGGAAAGATTGTATAGATGATCAACTGACCATTTATCTATTTTTCTTTGGATATTTCAAGTTATTATTACATTCATTTCATGGTGATGAATGAATGCTAGTAGCCTTTGTGTCTTCAGCTTAAAGACATAATCAATATTTAATTTCTTGAATATCTTTTTGGAGGGAGCCATATCTCTCAATTCAAAGGAAAGCTATCAATCTCACGATAGTCTTTTGAATTGTTACTAGCATTTGTTCTTCAATTTTTACATTTTGAATCATTATTTATCATTCTTAAGGACAAATCTATTTACTAATAATCACTATCCATAAAATTAAAATTTCTACACTCATTCTCATCATCACTAACATAGAGATATTCTTTAGGAATTTTTTATTTTTAAGGCATAGGTTTTATCTTAGGCTCTCTTGTAGGACATCCTAATCCAATGTGCCCAATCTTTTTATAGTTGTAGAAATGGACATGTAACTTACCCTTGAATACTCTTGTACATATTTTCTTTCTTTTTGCCATCAAGGCTTCAAGATCATCCATCTTTCTTTCTCTTCCTAAATTTCTACCCATTCACCTATATATTCTCCAAGATTAATGCTACTAGTACTTTCACTCTAGTTAGTATTCTTTTGTCTTTATGTGCATCTAAAATTAGTCTCAACTCTAGGAAAAACATTTTCAACCATCTAGTTTCAAAAAGCTTACAATTTACCAATAAATGTTTCCCTATTAAATTCTTTAATAAGAGGAGCGAATTCTTTGATTGCATTTACCTTATTCTCCTAAGATGGTGTTAAGGATTTGGGAGTATTATGAATAACTTCATCCTCTATTATGGTTCAATCTGAACTTTTTATCCCTATAGTAATTTTAGTAATCCTTTATACATACACTCCAACACTTTCATCTTCTTACATTTAGGCAATTTCTAACTTAGTTTTTGTATCGTACAAGTTCACTTTGTAAAATCATCACCTTCATACAAAATCTTTGACTTAATCCAAATATAATGTGCTAGCCAATTCCTTTAACTCAATAAATTTTGAGTAAGACAGGGAACTAATCAATGCTTCCCATGATTTATCAGAACATCTTCTTCTCCTCATCTATGCATGAAGCTAAATTGGTTGATCATTACAAAAAATTTATCCCTTGTGATCAATGAGTAGTCAATTTCCATACAGATTAGATGTGTTCACATCTTGTTCTTCTGACCATTATAGTTATCAGGTGCCACTAAACTTAGGAATCTCCTTCCTATAAGCCACAAATATCTTCAATATATTAAGTTTCCTTCTCAAAGAGTGTGATATCCCCACTTTAATAAGATTCAATAATAAGAAATTATTATTATTATAGATTGGTAATAGGCTGAAGCCATGGTTAATTATCATTATTTGTTGTGATTAATTATTATTATTAATTAGGCTATGGTAGACATGAACCTAATACCTCTCACACAAGAGGCTCACACCTTTTCATTTGCATTTTAGGCTCTTGCCTCAATAGTAAGTAATTATTAAAATGATATAAAAGAATGAATAATATAATTATACTATGAGTGAATAATAATGATAATTATAGTTATATCTTGATGTATTAAATAAAAAATATCATACAATAAAAATACATTATAATACTAATGTTTTAATCATAAATAATAATAAATTATTAATGAAATATAATATAATATTAAATTAATGATATATTCTACTTAAATCATAATTGTTAGAATAAGTTCTAACGAGCATGAACATTGTGAATATTAAATATTTAATAAGGGGAGAAATAAGGAGATATGAACAATGAGGAAATACTTTTAATTTTTTTTGCAAAATGGAAAAGATATGATTTGGGATCATCACAAATGGTATCAGGGCATGATCTATCCATCCTATAAGATTAAATAAGGAAATTATGTAGTATGTTTTAAAATAGAAAGTATAAATGGAACCCTCCAAAATTAGGTTGCTAGAAATCCAACGATTAGATGAAAATGTAATTAGAATATAGTTGCAAGCTCACATTGCTCTACATTTTGAATTTCAATGGCTCTTTAGAAACACTATTACAAAAATCCTCAACTAGTTATGGGAAGTGAAGAATAAATATGTGAATATACTTGTGTAAATGTATAAATCTCCAACAATGACAAGAGATACGAACATGAGACTTGTCAAAATATCAATGTACAAATGGATTCATAGAGCATGCCAATCATCTATACATCAATGATTCATGATTACCAATCATTTTAGATACTCACATAGTTATGAATATAGAGAAGGAACTATTGAAATATAGATAAGAAGAATCATATCAAGCACCAAATGAAATAGAGAATTAATATGAGGGATTCTTATGAGAAATATTTAAGGATTTTATTAGTTCTAAAATATAAAAATTGCCTTTAGTTAAAAATATTTCCATGAGGAATGGCTTAGCTTGCGATGTTGTAAATTCATGATTCCACGAGGTACGATGCACAAGTCAAGCATCTAGGCCATAACATCTACACAACTAAAGAATACCCGTCATAATCAATTGGACAAAGAGAAAGTGACAAGAAAATAGATTGGTACCCATCTTTACTGGTCTAATGGTCCTGATTGGAGCCATCTATCTTGACACAAAAAGTGACATGTTCGATGGTGAAAATGACTTAAAGACATGTGTTCCAAGGATGGCCATCCATTGCTCCTCCATAGGGTGTGGGCCCATGCTGATGACTTCAAACTCTCTCTGTCAAAAAAAGTTTAACAAACATAGATGGACCTCATTGATGGAGAAGAGCGCGCTTGCCGAAAGGAAGAATAGTTAACTACCAGAAAAGAAAAGGCTAAACTGTGTAGTTTTGAACAAAGGGTGGAAATGGTGCTCCACAATTTATATTCAAAAATAACTCGTAAGTTGTGTTCACGCGACTGAAGCATTTTAAAACTAGTTTTTTTTGCTCATTTCGAGTGGAACCTCTCTAAAAATCTAGATAATATGGTGCTAATGACAACCGTGATAGAGAAAAACTTTGGTTCTAGATGGCTGGTTCCCTACCCAAAGCATACTGGATCATTGCTAGGGATTTTAACATGATTGAGTTCTAGGATGATGAATGTGGGGTTGTTAAAAATACTTGGAAAGGAAGTGAATATTTCTATTGGAATAAATTCAAGAGAAGATTAAACCTCTTAGATCTTGTGGGTAACAAAAAAAGCTTTTTCTCGGAGGGTACAGAGACCATTGAAAAATTGGTTCAGATTTTACATATGGTAATTTCTATGAGGAAAGCTTCTCATCTCTATGCATTATTATTAAAAAAAAATTCATACTATGACAAGTTAGTCAGATACAATTGCATAGGAAGAATGACTATGAATTTATGGAAGACTGTACTGGCTCTCCTCAAATCATGTAAAATTGAATGTTTGAGTTCTACTTGCACTGGACATTGATGGGTAATAATTTTGAATCAATGCTTAATTTGTATGTTGGAGAGGTGCAGTTGAGGGAATTTCTCTTATTTCTACAACACCAAGTTGATTTGCAAGAAAAGATGGACAATTCTAGGTTAGCAGAAACTAGATGAGTATCCAAATACAATGTCCTTTACAAGTTAGTTCCAAGTGTATCATGTGAAATGTGCCTTCTCTACAGTGTGCACACTCATATTAGCACTCATATTTATATATATTTGTATATGTATGTTCATATAATGTGTGTGTATTCTGGCATTGCAATAAGGAATGCCACACATTTTGTATATGCCTAGTGTGACTTCCAAATATATCTCTCCTATAAAATGTGTCTTCTCTATCAATTTATAATGTGCACATGCACACACATGCATATTTTAACAATAAGGTCAATAGCATGTGTGTTTATGACAAGTGGGCACACAAAACCTATGGCCCTTTCCAATCTCACCTTCGAGACCATATGAAACCTGACTTGGCATTTATGGAAATTCCACAACATCAATAACTACATTGATCACATATGTGATAAATAGAGAATGTCCTAGTGTGCATTTAGATACAAATTATAAAGTGGGAATACATCAGTCATTTATGAAGATGCCAAGTCACAAGGTTGTCCTAGAAGATAAAATTTAAGGCCTACACATAAAGAATCTTGAGGAGTATGACCTCAAAAGCTCCCTTCCAGTTGATACAATGTATGATTCTATGTTATTAATAGCTATCATGTTCAATCAAATGAAAGATAACATATATAAGCATGTTCATAAATGCGAAATGTGCCATGCAAGTTATGGAAGCAAGACATGGGATAAGAATGTGCAAGGCAATATACATATCTAATAGACAATAAAATTTGTGAATGGATTGATGATAGGAATGATGACCTCTAATTTATTGATGCTCCCTAATGTCTGCCAAAGCATCCTAGCAAATGAACAACCTGAGTGGACCACTAGTCCTAGATAAGGTTTAGAACTAGTAAACAACATGAGGTGCCACATAGGACTCCTATGTTCCCCTAATCATACAAGTTGTGTGTACACTACAATCCCACGAAGGGAACATGGTAATAGAAAACAAGCAGAACACGTGCCATTTATCATTTTTTGTAATTTGAAGAAAGGAAATGTATTTAATGAATATGGTAGTGACAACATCTCAACATGTGTGATGAAGGATGCAAGATATGTTAGTGAAATTTTTTGATAGGGGTGTGATAACCCATTGAAGTGCCAACTTTTCCCTCTTTCAATATGAGATGAACCTAGCCACTAAGAGAAATGTATCAAACATTAATAAAAGGTTGTGTGACTATTCAAGAAAAATATGAACCCTATCCTACTACTAATGGCCATAATAAAATAAATGACACTTCAATATCACACTTATCAATAAGGCTATCAACATCAATATCATTCTCTTGAGGAAGAAATAATGGTTTTTGAGCATGTACACAAATTAGAGGACTTGCTTCAAGCAGATGAGGAAGAAAATAAACCATTGTAGTTGAAAGTCCTCCATTATATGGTGGATAACAAAGAGGACCCAGAGGATAGCTCTATCCTTGAGGAAGAAAATGTTGATATGCATGAGGTTGCCCTTTAACCTATGCATATTACTGCAAAGAGCAAGAAGGATATGATGACGATAATTTATGGAATGAGCTACAAAAGTTGTGCTTATCCACACAAACCAAGAAATATGTTATGTCATCAAAAGATGATGAGTTGCAATAGAAAAAAGTACAGAGCAAGGCCATACCAACAAATCCAAATGAAGTGGTTCATGAGCATCAAAAAGAAGATGTGGATATCATATCTTCATAAGAAAAGGAGGAGACACTTTTAGACCAATAGGATACCATCATTGCATAGAATGCTAGTGAGGTCAAGGTTGATTCCTTAGACCTTGTACCATCAAGAGGATGCCTCATAAGGCATCTAGCTCTACAAAAAAAAAAACAACTTGCCCTTTATCATTGCTTGATTTAAAGTATTAGGGGGAGTTTACCAAGGAGGAACAAGTGTGTCTTGCTCAAAATCAAGGTTTCCTAGTGGTGAAGAGTTTCACTATTTCTAAGGGTACACTTTTTATCCCTTACAAAATAGAAAAACCTTCAATGTTAAGCCTATTTCACTATTTAGCAAGGTTAGAAAAGAAGTCCTGTGAAATAGCAAACACTCGGTTACTGCGACATTTTTGTGACCTATTACATGTTGGCCCACTTTAACTTCCAAAAATATGCAACCTGAGAAAAAAGGAAAAAGAGCCAAAGGGAAAGGTTGTGTACATGCACATCTTGGAAATAAAAAAAAAATACCCTACAATGTACATGCATTTACAACAAAATGAAATTAAACAAAGCTGCTAACTAGCTTGTCAAAGTAGTTTCCCTTCTTGCATGTTTTGTGGTCATGATTTTAAGAAAGCCAACCTTCTCTAGAGATTCAACCTCAAAGCGCATGTCCCACACTTGGAGGTTGTTTCTATGTTATGCAAGGTCTTCGTGGGATAATGCGTCATGAATGGGTGATAAATTTTGTGTCAAGAGTTTTTGGCACACATGGTGGGACATAAATTCATCTACATGAGTCCACCAGTAGCCATATAAATATTTGTTCATTGAGAATTTGGGTCTTCTCTCATTAACATCAGCCTTCTGAGGCATTTCATCAAACTCTATGGCAACTATAAGTTCAAATATCTACTGGCTTCAAGAAGACCTAGAGATGCTATGTAAATACCTTTCCTAACCTTTTGTGATTTTTAACATTTTATGTGAATTACAGCTTTTATGAAGTTCTAATCATGGACCAATTCCATAGATATAACCATTCTCCCCTATATAATGAAAATGTTATTCGTAAGCCCTCAAACTATCAATACCAATCACAACTTCAAGATGGCTATAGCCAATATGCTCAAAATCCTCACCATCCTCCTTCCCCTACTCCATTAGTCTCAACAACCCCATATAAAAGGCTTGAAGATATGATGTTGGGATTTCAAGAGCCAAATCAACCTGAAGCTATATGAAAGTGGTACACAAATGGAAATGAGGCTTCATGAACAAAGTGAGTAATTGGTGGTACATGAGAGGTAGCTTGATGCAACAGAGAGGAAGCATGAGATAGATCGAGAACTAGAAGAATATGAAGTCCTTCATGATATTGAGCATAAGAAAGAGGACCCCAAGGATAGTTCTATGCTTGAGGAAGATCATGTTGATATTCACAAGGTTGTCTATCAACTTATCCCTACTACCGTAAGAGAGCAAGAAGGATTCAATTAAGATAATTTTTGAGATCACTTGGAAAAGTTTTTCTTATCCATAGACAACAATAAATATGATCCCTTATCGAAAGATCAAGAGTTTTAGTAACAACATATGGAGAGCCACATCATACCAATAGCTCTGAAGGAGGTGGTTCAGGGGAGTCACATAGAAGATGTGGACATAAAATCTTCATATGAAAAAGACAAGCTACTTTCAAACTAACATGAAACCTCATTACACAACACACTGGAGAGGTAAATGTTGATTACTTTGACCTAGTACCATCAAGATGATTTCCCATAAGGCATCTAGCTCTACAAAAAAAGAATGACCTTCCCTTGGTCATGCTTGTTTTAAAGTATGAGGGCAAGTTTAGCATGGAGGAGAAAGTGTGTCTTGCTCAAATTCAAGGTGTCCTAGTGCTAGAGAGATTCATTTCCCTTAGCATTTGAAAAGCTATTTGAGGTGCAACAATATATCTTTCATTCTTGATGACATGTTTAGTTTCCCAAACACATGAAAGGAACAAAAAACTTGCAAGGGCAACTACTTTAAAAAGCTAGTTAATCACTTTGTTTGATTTCTTTTGTTGCAGATGCTTGTACATGGTAGGGTTGATCTTGCAACTCTCCAAAAAGTGTGTGTGCATAGTGGTTCCCTCCTAGAGCTGTTAGGAGCTTTTTCTTTTCTCCTAAGGCCATAGACCCTTTGAAGTTGTAGTGATTTAACACATCACAACAAATACACTTTCCAACCCTTGACAAATAAGGAACCCTTAAATGTTAAGCCCGTTTTGATATTTCACAATAGAAGCAAAATGTGCCCTATGATATAGAAAAAAAGGCATGTAATGTGAAGGTTTCCCACTACAGGGATGCATTATCCTACTTTTACTTCATAAAATTTGCAACCTCACCAAAAAGGAGAAAGCTCCTATTAGTTGTGGATGGAAGCAAATGTGCATGCAAACTTCTTGGACAAGCGAAAATCCTACCCTAACATGTACATGTTGGCTATTTTGCCTCCATTCAGCCCACCACTTATAACCAATCCAAGAAATTTTCAATGGGTTGTATCCTTTATAGTGGATTGACACACTAAATGGCTTGTTTAACATTTTGTGTTAAGTCTATTTCTTCTTTTGTTGAGTTGCTTTAAATCTGACAACTCTCACATTTTTGCATTGCTTCTTTTGCCCTTTTGTGAAGATGTGACAACCATTAGATTTGACCTCACCTTGGGAGATTCTTTTTTGCCTCTTAGCCATTCATTTCAAATAAAAGCTCATCTTGATCAATGGTTGTGTTGTAATCTTTCATTGGGGAAATTCAAAATTCATCATTTTTGGGGGCAAATTAGATTTGTTCTGCATGGGTCAACAATAGTGACAATATTTCAGCATGTGCGATGAAGCATGCAAGATATGTTAGTGAATTTTTTTTCCATAGGGGTGTGATAGCCCATTGAAGTGCCAGGTTTTCACTCTTTCGATATGAGATGAACCTAGCCACTAAGAGCAATGTATCACACATTAGTAAAAGGTTGTGTAGAGATTCAAGAAAATAATGGACCCTATCCTATTACTAATGGCCATAATGAAATAAATGACACTTCAAGGTCACACTTATCAATAAGACTATCAACATCAATATCATTCTCTTCAAGAAGAAATAATGACTTTTGAGCCTATACACAAATCAGAGAACTTGCTACAAGAAGATGAGGAAGAAAATCATTCATTGTAGTTGGAAGTCCTCCATTATATGGTGGATAAGATAGAGGACCCCAAGGATAGTTCTATCCTTGAGGAAGAACATGTCGATATGCATGAGGTCACCCTTTAACCTATGCATATTATTGCAAAATAGAAAGAAGGATATGATGATGATAATTTTTGGGATGAGTTGCAAAAGTTGTGCTTATTCACACACACCAAGGAATTTTTTCTATCATTAAAAGATGATGAGTTACAACAACAACATGTGGAGAGTGATGCCATTCCAATAGCTCTAAAGGAAGTGGTTCATGAGCATCACAAAGATGTGGATCAATAGGATGCCCCATAAGGCATCTAGCTCTATAGAAAAATAATAACTTGCTCCTCATCATTGCTTGATTTAAAGTATTAGGGTGAGTTTGTCAAGGAGGAACATGTGTGTCTTTCTCAAAATCAAGTTGTCCTAGTGCTAGAAAGTTTCCTTTTTAACAATAGTGCAACATGAAATGGACCAAAAAATTTTTGTTCTATTTTTCTTCCTACACACATGAAATGAATGAAAAACTTGTAAGCAAGGCCAACTAGCCTAACAAACCAGTTAATGGTTTTCTACAACTTCTTTTGTTGTAGATTCTTTTACATGGTAGGCTAGATTTTTAAGTTTTCTAAGAAGTGCACATGCACATTATTTCCCTCTCATAGCTATTAGGAAATTTTTCCTTTTTATTGAGCTCATAGATTCTATGAAATGAGAGTGGGCTAACATGTCCAAATGGTGGTTAACCGTCATGCTACTTTAATTTCACTATTTTAGAGGGTACACTTTTCATCCCTTGCGAAATAGAAAAACCTTCAATATTGAGCCCGCTTTACTATTTAGCAAGATCAGAAAAGTGTGTCTAGTAAAATAGAAAAAACTCAATTACCATGACATTTTTGTGACCTGTGATGTGTTGGCCCACTTTAACTTCTCAAAATCTGCAACTTGAGCAAAAAGGAAAAAGATCTGAAGGGAAAGGTTGTGTACATGCACTTCTTGGAAATTTGAAAAAGCATACACTACTATGTACATGCATTTACAACAAAATGAAATTAAACAAAGTCTCTAATTGACTTAATAAAGTAGTTACCCTTCCTGCAAGTTTTGTGGTCATGATTTTAAGGAAGCTGACCTTCTCTAGAGATTCAACCTCAAAGTGCACATCCTACACTTGGAGGTTGTTTCCATGTTATGTAAGGTCTCTGTGGGATAACACATCATGAATGGGTGATGACTTTTGTGTCAAGAGTTTTTGGCACACATGGTGGAACATAAATTCATCTACATAAGTCCACTGACAACTATTTAAATATTTGTTTAGTAAGAATTTGGGCATTTTCTCATTGACATCAGCCTTCCAAGGCATTTCATCAAACTCCATGGTGACTCTAAGTTCAAATATCTGCTGGCTTCAAGAAGACCAAGAGATGGTATATAAATACCATTTTTGACCTTTTGTGATTTTTAACATTTTATGTGAATTACAACCTTTATGAATTTCTAATCATGGACCAATTTCATAGGTATAACCATTCTCCCCTATATAATGAAAATGTTATTCCTAAGCCCTCAAACTATCAATGCCAATCACAACTTCAAGATGGCTATAGCCAATATGCTCAAAATCCTCACCATCCTCCTTCCTCTACTCCATGAGTCTCAACAACTGCATATAAAAGGCTTGAAGATATGATGTTGGGATTCCAAGAGCCACATTGACCTGTAGGTGTATGAAAGTGGTAGGCAAATGGAAATGAGGCTTCATGAACAAAGTGAGTAATTGGTGGTACATGAGAGGTAACTTGATGAGACTGAAAGGAAGCATGAGATAGACTGAGAACTAGAAGAATATGAAGTCCTCCATGATACCAAGAATAAGAAAGAGGACCCCAAGAATAGCTCTATGCTCAAGGAAGATTGTGGTGATATTCACAAGGTTGTTTATCAACCTATCCCTACTACTGTATGAGAGCAAGAAGGATTTGATGAAGATAATTTTTGAGATCACTTGGAAAAGTTTTTTTTATCCATAGACAAAAATAAATATGCTCCCTCATCAAAAGATAAAGAGTTGTAGTAGCAACATATAGAGAGCCACGTCATGCTAGTAGCTCTGAAGGAGGTGGTATAGGAGAGTCACATAGAAGATGTGGACATAAAATCTTCACAGGAAAAGGATAAGCCACTTTCAAACCAACATGAAACCATCACTGCACAACACACTAGAGAGGTCAATGCTAATTACTTTGACCTAGTACCATCAAGAGGATTCCCTATAAGACATCTAGCTCTACAAAAAAAGAGCCACATAGCTCTACTTCAATGTGGATGGAAGTACTGATTATTATCAGCCACATAGCTACATCATCTACATCTCAAAAATAGTAAAAATAAAATGATTCTTGCTAGACAATGACATGGCCATAGATAAACAGACATTGCAATCTGCAAATATCCATCTATCTTGATGCAAAAACTGACATGGTACATGGGTAAAAACCCACAAAAAATGATGTGTTACTAATGAAATATTCATTCATAGAGAATTTTATTGGAGTTTCACACCCTATTAATCGTAGATATCTTGGTTTTAAGAATATTTGGAACCCTAGAAATAAAGCTCCACAACTAAAAACCCTTCTCTCAAAAGGGGGGCTATCTGTTCTTTCGAAAACATGGCATGGTACATGAACAACAGGAAAACATGACATTAGAAAATGATACACATTTTATGAAACATTCTTTGACAGAGAAATATTGAATCTGATGAAAATTAAAAAGGTTTCAAAAATGGAGTAAAATTGGACCGTCTGTTTTGAAACAAAATAATGACATGGTACATGGGCAACACGCAAACATGACAACAAAAAAGTATACTCTTTTCACAAACATTTGTTCATAGAGAAATGTTGGATCAAAGCTTATGTGGAACTGAAAACTTGGTTTTAAGAAGCTTTAGAGTTTAAAACCCTAGAAATATTGCTTGCTAACCTTTTTTTTATCATCCTCTTGAGTCACATCTTAAAAATTATGGCAAACTTAAAATTATTATTAAATGCATATACTTTACTTGGTTATCCTGTGTCTCCTGTTGGCTTGCAAGCTTTTGCTGTCCACCAATACCTATTGCTGTTATCTCTCCAAATCCCCCCTAAAACAAAGGGAGCTTGAAACAAACTGAGAAACACAACATATAACATGATGAAAAATAATTAATCTCTTTCGACATCACATTCTTGATCATCTACAACAAAATTGTAATAACTACACACCTAGTTCACCCTTGGTTTGTGTCTAACGAGCTGCCACATGGTTACCTTGAAATTTTGTTTGAAATTATAAATTTCTTGCTAACATGTCACGGCTATTTCAAATGGTTCTTTTTAAGTTTCTTTTTGGTGCATTTACCATTAGCTGAAATCTTCTTAACTGCATAGTCTACGATGCAATTAGAGATGACCATCTATCGTACATCATTAAGGCTTCCAATTTCCTACATCCACATCCCATCATGTGATGTAAAACCTATCTTATCATGCCATGTCGTGGTGGTATGGTATATATCATTCTAGCTATACCACATGTTATTTTTTTGTGTTTGATTAGCTTTTGCTATCTCAATCATATGATCTAGATATGATGTTCTCAAAATATGCATAGCATCAACAATACTTGTATAAGATAATGCATCCCATATGTGGTGCAAAAATAAACCAAAAAGGTTAGAGCATAATAAGGCCTATCATATATAGTAAAAGGACCACAAGCTTATATAAATATATTCAATGGGTCAAAGCACCAAATATAAATAAATTAAGATTGATTTAAATGTGTGAATCAACCCACTAAAGTATGGGATAGGGTAATAAATATTACCCTTGAAGTGCATATAACCCATTTTTCCTTGCAATATAATCTGCATAAAGACATATAAGATGATTCTTAATTAAGGGAGCATAAGAGATATAAGAAAAAATTATAATAGGGGATGATATTATACTCCAAATTGACTTATTTTTTAATCTTAATTTTTCCATCAATGTGTGGTGTTTAAGGGTGGCACTCCCTATCATATATATCTATACAATCAACAATACCCAAGAAAATATTTAGTTTAATATATGTAGTGACATCATTTGCTTCAATTAGAAAGGGTGATTATAGTGGTGAAGAAACCACCTTACCCTACAAGGATATCCCATGTGGATACTTTCTAAGTGGGACTTGAAGGGACACTCATGATTGATATGGAACTCATGACCCACCACGAAATGTTAACAAAAGAGGAACTAAGAATATAGAGGAAGACCCCATTGGGTGGATTATACATGCCATGGGGGGTATAGAGGTGTTGACCCTAAATGAAATCTTAGTATTATCAATTATTACAAAGTACTTAGTCATTTACAAGGTAGAGTTAGTTGATCAAAATTGCGACCAAGCTATAATGAAGGCCAAGCTATAAACAGAAGAAGTGCACAAGTTCATTTTTTGTTGAGCATTAAGTGGTTGTCGAGTTATCTAGAAGAAAAAACATAATATAAGCTGAGTGCTATAGAACCTAAGTGTTTTAGAGAGAAATTAGTTCAAGCTAAGGAAAGTTTATGTTGAGGATCAATAGGAAGAATCAAGCATGATCAAGCATCAAAGGTTTATGTGCAGAGTTATGTAGTTTGTTTATGTTAGTTTTGAATGACACAACATATTATGTAAACCCTTTTTTTAAGCATGAAATGTGTTTCTACAATCAAGGTAAATAATAAGGAGGCAATTACATCAGTAATTTTGCATCACTAATCCCTATGCAGGAGGAAGAACCAATCACAAAATTGGAAAGCTTATTTTGGTAAAAAGGATGAATGAGGATTGTTGATTGCAATTTAGAAACTTCTCAAGATGGCTATTTGAGAAGGGTTTTACAAGTGAATTGATTAGTGTTTCATGTGAGCGTATTGAAGGAAGCTGAAGAAGAATCAATGAGTTGTGAAGAAGTAAGGCGACCAAGCAATGTAGTGAGGAGATATTATAGATCAGTCACAATGAGGTGATTATTTATTAGAAAGAGAAGATCAATTATTAGCATTTTAGTGAAAATCAAAGGACCAAGGTACTGTTACATTCTAATAAGTGTATTAGTTGAATCTCTTAACAGTGTGGTCCTACTAGGCCTACTATAAATCTCTTAAAAGATTACTCACTTAATTGTGAAGTTAAATCCTTTTGTAAAGGTAGACTTAATAGTCCTATAAGATTTTAATAGAGTAGACCCCTCATAGGATATATCATCAAAAGTGATCAAAATTGTATCCCTAACAATAACTGTGCTACTACAGTAGTGAATATTTTGTGGGTGTCATCCCCACTACAATTTTACCTTCACCTTGGAGGGTTTTTGCATTACCAAATCTTGTTTCAAGTGTTGATTACTTATTTATTTTCTTTATTCATGCTAATAGATGCTAGATATGTTAGAATATATAGTCCACTAGTATAATTGAGAAGGGGGGGGGTTTGAATTAGTTATCCAACTATTATCATAATTATCAACCTTAAAAAAACTTAACCATTTGAGCAATATAAACTGAAGCCACAACAAGATACTCATACAAAATAACACCAGATTTGTTAACTAGGGAAACCCTTGTTTAGAGGGAAAACCCCAGTGGGGATGGTACCCAAAAGATGATGTACTCTTATAAATGTTCCTCATTAGAGGATGGACCCTGTTAGGAGTCTATGAATACACTTAGTACATATGAGTCCATGTTAGGAGACTTTGACTCCCTACTAGGAGATTCCAACCCTATTAGGAATTGTGCCAACCCTGTTAGGAGTTGTGGAAGACAATTGGACCCACTATCCAAATAGCTTCAAGGGAAAGACCAATGAACCCACTGTCCAAATGATTTCTATATTATTCGTTGTAGAATAATAGAATTCTACCATATTGTTCCTTCCTCTTTCTCTGTCCTATCAACCAAACTTCTACTCCTTCTGATCTTGTAACTAGATCACAAATCTCACATCCAATAATCCCTTGGATCACTTACACTCATTTAGTAAGCAATTTGTTCCTTTTTACACTTTGTACTTCATATAATCATCACAACACTCATCACTACCTATCACAAACAAGGTAAACATCTTTCCTTTATATCATTTTTCATAATAATTCCTTGAGTTGGCCTTGAGGCTTTCCTAATTAGTTATAATAAGATAATTAATTATTTACAATTATAATAGCACTATCGACTCATAGTCTATACAATACTTCACATGTGTGATACTAGGGCTTGTGCACTCACTCACATCACCACCTAATTATCTCATGTCATTTTCTAACTATGCATCTTCTCATTGCATCTTAGATGTAAGATAACAAACAAACATCAGGAATTTCTTTCCCAATACTTTGTCTCTAAACTACTCTTTGTAAATTATTTACATCTTCTATATGTCTTTGACTCATACTCTACACACTTAACCATGTCATCATGAAACTATGTTGAACGTGTCCATAACTGTGCATTACTTGACAATCAAACCATTTTTCGTACCATTAAGATCTATGTTTGCTACTCATCCAGTATTTATAGAAACCATGCTAAGTTGACATCAATGAAAAACACATTCATGAATGCACCATGTCAATACTCTCCAATTCTTAGTATACTCCCCCAATTTAGTATCACCAACATTCATGCTAACAATCTCCCCCTTTGGCATTGATGGTAACATAGACAAAAAAATCATCTAAGTTCCAAGAATACCAAATAGTATCCTACTTCTACTACTGATCAACATTAGTTGTCCACATGCTAAAAATAACCTCAAAACAATAGGTGCATGCTCTGACTTCTTAGACATCAATTGTTTACTTCACACTAAACAATTCACAATACATCAGATGCATATTCCTGCTTCCTTTCATGAATCTTTCTAAATCTCTCTAAAGTGATATATCTCCCCCATACTTAGGAGTTATTCTATCTCCCATACTTAGGATATGTTTTTATTTCATGCATACTCTCCCCCATGCCTTAGGAGATGTTTTTGTCATGCATACTATTTCCCATTGACATTAATGTCAAAGACATCAATCTCAATGTTACTACATACCAATTGATAAATAATAATTGCTAATATGTTGCACCAAGTCTTCAACCAGTTTGAGTGTCCAAAGACACTATTCAATACCATATATCAAGAGTCCTCAATGACTTAGATCATCATAGATACTCCCCCATACGGGAAGCATCAACATTTAGTCCAAGCTAACAATAGTGCTCTGTACCACTAGACTAATGTACTCTCTACATCATCGACTCAAAAGAAGGCACAGACATAACCCCAAGCATACCTCTCACGTACTCAAATGTATCTTTAGGGAAAGGCTTCATAAAGATATCTACAATCTAGTCTTAGAACTCACATACTCTAATCTGATATCCTTTTTTGCTGCTTTCTCCCTTAGCACATAATACTTAATAGATATATGCATAGTCTTAGAATGCAATACATGATTCTTAGACATACTCGCTGTACTTGTGTTATCATAGTAAATGATAATGGGTTCTTCAAACTCAATTCTGATATCCTTCAACATCTACTTCATCTACATAACTTGACTACAATTGTTTGTTGCCACAACACACTTTGCCTTAGCAGTACTTTGCAAAATACAATCTTGTTTCTTGCTTAACTTCAAGAAAGAATGCTCTAGCACTGGTGCTCTTTTTGCCATCCATATTGCCTACCCAATCTACATTAGTATATGCACATACAGTTAAATCACTCGATCTATCATACCAAATTCCATTGTTAGATGTCCCTTTCAAATATCTAAATATTCTTTTCACTACTGCAAAATGATATTCCTTAGGATCAACTTGAAATCTAGCTACATTCCCAACTACATTTTCTATATCTGGTCTAGTGTGAGTCAGATACTAAAAACCTCCAATCAAGGATACGTACTTCTTTTTCTCTATTGTAGGTGTCTCATCTTTGTTGGATAACTTGTGACCAGTTATCATAGGTGTACTAACAAGTTTACAACTTTCCAAACAAAATATTTTCAACAAATCATTCAAGTACATAGCTTGTGAAATAAAATTACCATTACTGTTCTATACAATCTGCAATCCTAGAAAAAACTTCATTTCTCCTATCATGCTCATTTCAAACTCATTCTTAATCTCTTCAACAAACTTGTCACTTGCTTCATCATTACCTCCACAAATGATGTCATCAACAAATATTACAATATTCAAAAAACCATTTTCAACTTCTTTCAAATACAAGTTATTGTTTACCATACCTTTAGCAAATCCAAGCATTGCCAAATAAATGTCAAACATTGCATACCAGGTTCTAGGTGCTTTCTTTAGACCATATAGAGCCTTCTTTAGTCTGCATACCATGTCTTTTTCTTTTGATAAAGGAAAACCTTCAGGTTTCTCAATATATACCTCTTCTTTAAGTTCTCCATTTAGAAAGGCTGATTTATTATCCATCTGATAAACCTTGAACTTCTTATTCACTGCATAAGACAAGAACATCCTTACTTCTTCCATTCGGGCTAAAGGTGCATATGTCTCCTCATAGTCTATGCCTTCTTGCTATGAATATCCCTTGTATACAAGTCTAGCCTTATTTCTCACAACTTTTCCTTGCTCATTCATCTTATTTCTGAACACCCATTTGGTTCCTATTACATTCTTGTCTTTAGGTCTAGGAACTAACTCCCATGTATCATTCCTCACAATTTGATCTAATTATTACTTCATTGCTTGAATCGAATGATCATATTTACATGCTTCATTTGCACTCTTAAGCTCAACTTGAGATATCAAATATATCTCTTCATTTACTCTATTCCTTGTCATCACATCTTTGTCTTTGCTTCCAATTATCTACTTAGGAGGGTGATTCTTTGTCAGATTCTTGTTAGAGGTAGGAGTTGATATCTCAACTCTTATCTCTTCTCTAGGTTTAGATCTTTTCTTTTCTCTTTGCTCAATAATTAGCACATCATTCTACAAATCATTGTTAGTCTCAAAGAAAAATTCAGCATTCTGTCTAACAATTCTAGAATTATGTTCTTCATCTGAATTATAATCTAAAATATTTTCCTTCATTCCAAAATTTTCATCAATCTTTACATTTGCGCATTCAACTATTGTTTTAGTTCTATAGTTTATCTATATGCCTTTCTTTTCAATGAATAACCAAGAAACATACCTTCATCAATTTTTGGGTCAAACTTACCAATGCCATCATCTCTCTTAATATAAAATTTTCTCCCAAATATTCTAAAATACTTAACTAATGGTGAATGACCAAACCATAGTTTATAAGGTGTCTTGTTCATACCTTTTTTGATATGTAGTTTTTTTAGAGTGTATATTGTCAAATTGACAGCTTCTCTCCAAAATTTCTTAGAAATATCATTCTCAAACAACATCACTCTTGTTGCTTCTGCTACTGGCTTATTCCTTCTTTTAGGAATCCCATTTTGCTCAAGTGTTCTAGGTGAAGATAGATGCCTTTTGATTCCATTCTCTTCACAAGATCTGTTAAACTCTCTATAGGTGAATTCTCTTCCTTTATTTGATCTCAAAACCTTTATCTTAACATTATAGTCATTCTCAACTCTATTCTTAAATATCTTAATCTTCTCCAAAGATTTAGATTTCTCTTTAAGAAATGCTACCCACATCATTTTAGTGAAATCATCAAATTTTTTTATAAAATACCTTTCACCATAGAAACCTCTTGTTCTAGAGGGATCACTTAGATCTATGTCAATGATCTCCAATTTCTCTGTGGTAGTGAACTTCTTGCTAAGAAATGATACTTTCTTTTGGTTAGCCAAAATACATTCTTTGCACACAACATTAGTAGGCTTTGTAATCTTAGGCAAGTCTCTGATTGCAAAAGTGCTACTAACCTTCACAATATTATCAAAGTTTATGTGATAGAATCTTCTATGCCACAACCAACTATTATCTAATTTAGCTACCAAACACATCATTTTAGTAGGATTTAACTGAAATACATTACCTCTAGATCTAGTGCTAGTTCTAATTAGCTTACCATCTATGTCTTTGATAATGTAGGTCTTCTCAGTGAACTACAACCGATAACCCTTGTCCACCAACCATCCAACACTCAATAAGTTATGCTTCAATTTATCAACAAAATAAACATCACCAGTGTTAGTTTTACCATCAAGAGTAATGGATCCAATTCTTGTTATATGATAGGCTGCATTGTTACCAACTCTAACAATACCTCCATCATGATTCTTGAACTTAACAAACTTATTCATATCACCAATCATATGATGTGAACAACTATTATCAATTATCAAATCAAATTTCTTTTCCAATTGGGAAATTAGAGCTCTTTCTTCCCTAATTTCTCTATCAATATCATCTTCATTGATAGCCACAAATCCCAATTCATCATTACTTTCACTTTGACCTTTCTCATTAGATTCTTCATCTTCATTTTCATACAAACAATTTCTATCTCTATCTCTTCTAGGATTAAACTTTCCCTTATACTTTTTCTCTCTTTTAAGGTGCATAATGACCAAATTCATCACAAGTCCAACATTTAAAGATTTTCTTACCATCTTTTTCTCTTCTCATAAGAAGGGCTATTCCTTCCTCAATCTTCTTGTCTTCATCAGATCTTTTGCTACCAAAAAATTCTCCATGTGTGCTTGCATTGCTTGTCAGTTTAGGTCAAATGTTCAGGGCACTGGAAGCTATTTTGACTCTTGCTAGATCTCCAAACTGTCTTAGATCTACTTTTGTAGATTCTAATCTTCCAAGCAACATTTCCTTTATGAAATCCTTAGTGCAAGGCATTACTAGCTGAATCATTTGAGATACTTGTTTAAATGGTGGCGTCAAACTTTTCAAGATCTTCAATATAACTTCATCTTCTTCCTTGGTTCCACCATGAGAATGAATTCCTACAACAATTTTTGATATTTTTCCAATATAATTTATAGATTCATCTTCTATCATTTTAGCATCTTGAAATGCACATATCCAATTCTATAATCCCATTCTTTTTGCATGTTTATCACCTTCAAAAGTAGATTCTAATGCTTTCCAAATTTCATAAGATGTTTCAAGTGACTTTACTTACTATATTCATTCTCTGGATGAGCTATTAATAGAGCTTCTCTTACTCTCATGTTACACATGAATAGATCTCTTTCATTTTCACTGCATCCTTCTTTCTTTTCTTCTTCAATGATTGTCTTCTTACTCTTTGTCAAGATCCAATATCCCAAATCCATGCACAATAGATGAGTCTTCATCTTCTCCTTCTAACTATCATAGTTGGTCCCATCAAATCTAGGACTATCCTTTCTGAAGATATTTTCCATCGATCTCCCAAAGATGTTAAGCTTACCCTTTAAGGACCCAATGCTTTGATACCAATTGTTAGTGTAGACACCTAAATTTGATTACACTACTTTGGTAATCTTATTTAGCTATCTCTAAAGGCATCATTAATTAAATTCCTATTTAATTAATCCTTTTCCATCCCCTATCTAATTAATTTAATTAATCATCTATAGTCCTAATTGATAAATCAAATAACCTATTATTTATCAATTAATCCTATTCTTCTATCTAATTCAAAAATCCTCATTTATTAAATAAATCTATTTGATAAATAAAGCCCTCAAATCTAATAACCCCTAAAACTATCCTAAACCCCCTTTTTTAGCCTAATCCACCCCATCCACCCATACTAACCAAGCTTAGCCACTAACTCACCCACCCTCATTGAATGCCATCCACTTGCATATCTCTAACAAGTTTAGTCTAATCCTAAACCACCTCTAATCTCCCCCCCCCCCCCCCCCCCTTAACCTTGTCACATTCCCTAAGTAAGCTTAAGACTTTCCTAAGCCAAGCAAAGTCAACAATCTCAACTCCCTCCAAAATATCCCAACCAATAAGCCTTCAATGCTCTTACAAAGGCCATAAAGACTCTTACAAACCCATTCATTGCTCTTACAAGCCATTATGAAGGGTCTTTATGAAGATATTATCCCTTGAGCCTCCTTTTTTGACTCATCCATCCCCTTGCCTCCATCTACTCACTCTATGACATGTGTCACTCTCGGGTTGGTGCTAAACAAGCACAATCTATGTGCTCCCCTTTGAATGCATCCTAGCCCTCCTTAAGCTTTCATCTCTCCTTGCATCTTAAACCTCCATCCCTCAAGCCCTTAGCCTATAAATTGGATCCTCTCCTAAGCCATTTCATCACAACCTTTAAGCCAAAAGCCATCAACCATACCCTTATAATGCCAAATTGAGAGCTCACAAAGCTACCAATTTTCCATTTACTCATCCCCACAATTGAAGTATAGAGTAAGTTTGAGCATACACACCAATCCTTTACTTAGACTCATCCCTAAATCAAGTGACCATCCTCATTGGGAGAGTCATTCTATGGCTCATATTCTCATTTGAGGGTTTCACTTTGTCTCTCATATATGTTATGATTTTTATGCTAGTTAATGCTTTGTTCTCTTAATAGATTAGTATTTCTTACTAACATATTTCTCATATATAGTTAGAATATATAGTCCACTAATATAACTAAGGTTGGGGGGGGGGGGGGGGTGGTCAATCAATTATCCAACTATTATCACAAATATCAACCTTAAACAATCTTAACCATATAAGAAATATAAACTAAAACTCCAACAAGATACTCATACACAATAATACTAGATATGTTAACTAGGGAAACCCTTGATCAGAGGAAAAACCCTAGTGGGGATGGTACCCCACAAGATGATGCACTAATATAAATTTTCCTTGTTAGAGGATGACCATATCAGGAGTCTATAAATACATTCAGTACATATGAGTCCCTATTAGGAGACTTTGAATCCCTATTAGGAGATTCCAAACCTGTTAGGAGTTGTGGAAGATAGCTGGACCCACTGCCCAAATATCTTCAAGGACAAAACCAATGAACCCATTGTCGAAATGATCTCTATATTATTCCTCATAGAGTAATTTAATTATACTGTACTATTCATTCCTCTTTCTCTTTCCTATCAACCAAACTTCTACTCCTTCTAATCTTGTAACCAAATCACAAATCTCACATCCAATAATCCCTTGGATCACTTACATGCATTAAGTAAGCACTCTGCTTCTTTTTGGACTTTGCACTTCATATAACAATCACAAAACTCATCACTACCTATCACAAACAAGTAAAACATCTTTCCTTTATACCGTATCTTCATAATAATTCCTTTAGTCAGCCTTGATGCTTTCCCAATTAATTATAATAAGATAATTAATTAATTACAATTACAATAACACTATCAGATCATAGTCTATACAAAACTTCACACAAGCAATACTAGGGCTTGTACACTTGCCAATGTCACCGCTTGAGTGTCCTTTGTCACTTCCATACTATGCATCTTCTCATTGCATCTTAGATGTAACATATCAAACAATTATTAGGAAATACTTTCTCAATACTCTATCTCTGAATTTCTCTCTATAAATTAGGTACATCTTTCATACGCCTTCGACTTAGACTCTACATACTTAACCACATCATCAAGATACTATGTTGAACATGTTTGTAACTGCGTATTACTAGACAATCAAACCATTGTCCATACCATTAAGATCTTTGTATGCTACTCAGCTTATCTTTACAAAAATAATGCTAAGTTAACATCAATGGCAAACATAGTCATGAATGCAACATGCCAATACTCCCCCAATGTAGTATCATCAGCATTCATGCTAACAAGATATGTATTATATGTTATTACATGATGTTGCATGATTAAGGTTA
Organism: Cupressus sempervirens; assembly: GCA_028749045.1. Lineage (NCBI taxonomy): Eukaryota > Viridiplantae > Streptophyta > Pinopsida > Cupressales > Cupressaceae > Cupressus > Cupressus sempervirens. The sequence goes on from CM053783.1 coordinate 560,180,220, forward strand.
ATGAGGAGTTGGTGAATTATTTTTAATATGGTTTAGGTTTGAATTGGTAAAAGTATTTGAGATCTTAATTCACCCCCCTCTCAGTATCTCACTTTCCCATTAGATTTTCAATAATTGGCATTTGAGCACATATCTATAAGAAATAAGTCTAATCAACTAAGAACAAAAGGTCTTGGAGATGGAAGCCTATAAACTAGGAAAGGTGATTGAGAATCAAAAGCTTGATTTGCAGATTACAATGGAACAAGTTAAGGCTGCAAAAGAGGAACTAAAGAAATCCTTGAAAAGAAGAAAGGAGATGACAATCCATCAAAATAAAATACAATGATAGGAAGAAATAATTGAAGACATGTTTGATGAAGGTAGATCTAGTGAATTTGATAGAACAATAGAAAATCTATTGGAAAAGAATAACAATTTGAATGAAGAAGTGAGAGTACTGAACAAACAACATGAAATACACTTAGTAAGACTATGTGAAGTCATGGAACAAAATAAAAAGGATAAAGATGATGAAGATAAGATACAAATGGCTACAAGATTTGATGAAAGTATCACTGTAGTACAAAGGATGACAACAATCAACTTGAGATGGTCAATTAGTTATTAAGTGGCAATCATGAAATTGCAAAGAAGGTGGAAGAGATTATAGATATGAGATCAAAGAATAATCAATTGAAAAATGAATTGAGAGATGAAAAAGAAATCATTGAAAGAATGAACATATATGGAGAGGCCATGAGATAACTTGATGAATAATTAAGAGCCCAAAGAAGACCTCATGATACTACTGGATTAGGTTATACCGATTTCATATCTTTTTTTGATCAAGGTTGGTCATCAACGAATGGAGAAAAAAGGAATGGGAAAACAAAGAGAAAGAATCCTACATGCTATCACTATGGAAAACTAGGTCATAGAACAAATGTTTATAGGAGAAAAGTTGGCGAATCTAGTCCAAAACCCAAGTTTGATGATTATTTCTTTAATTACAAAAAGTATGGACACCAAGCATATGAGTGTAGATCAAAGATCAATAAGGCAGTAGCTACATCTAGATTTGAAGGTTATTTATGTACATGTCATAAGTTTGGTCACAAGGCACAAGAATGTAGATCTAATGCAAAACATAGTTGCACACCTAAAAGCCAAGGCAATGCATCTAGGCAAGGTAATGCAATAACTTGGGACTACAATACTTGGGTCACTTGTTAGGTATGTGGAAACTATGGACATATCATAAAAAATCATGCAATAATTCATTTAAGAGAAAGATCTAGGAATCAGAAGAACTTTGGTCCAGTATGATTTCATTTTCAGAAGTTCAATCACCCAATAAAAGAATATAGGAACTAAGCAATATTACCCAATGATGAAGAGAACAATGGAAAAACAAATATTAATGCTCAAGAAGTGAGAAGCTAGATGAATCAAACTTGAAAGAAGAAATATGAAGGAAGCAAAAATTCAAAAGTAGTTGTGATCACCTAATCCAATGGATAAGGTGATTCCAACACCTCAAACTGAGATAAAAAAGTAAGCATGGAACTATATTGAAAAATGTCAAATCAAACATTAGTTACTAATATTGTAAGTGTAAAAGTCCAAATTAGCATAAGATTAGATGCATAAGGACATATTTTTTGTATGAAGGAAAATATGTAGTAACAACCAAGTGAATGTTTGGATACTGAGTTGAAAAGTTAGTAATAGTCGAGTGTCAGTATTGAAGTTTGAAAAGTGTTAAGTGGTCTAGTAAGATTGATTAATGATGATCGAGTCATAGTTCTAGCCGAGTAAACTGAAGGATTTTTGAAGTGTTACTACTAAGCATTGTAAAAATGGTTGAGACAACCTGTATTGCACCCAAGTCCCACTATATGTAGAAAATGTTAATGAGGCCTTAGAATAGCATTTCAACATATTTAGAGAATTTCATCATTCATTATGAATACTTTGTGTTCAAGTTTTAAAGAGTGAATTAAGCTTGAGTGATTTGTATGCATGGTTGAGTAATTATGAGGAGATCTAATTATGTTCTATTGGCATTAAAAGTGGATTTGTGAGCAGTTGTGTTCTGATTGAGTGAAGCAGAGTTTAATTAATCAAACCCTAGTCATGATAATGACATCCAACTCATTAATTTTAGAGAATAAGATGACATCAAAGGTTAGTAATATTGAATTGATTAGAAATAAAGTGTGTAAACCTCCAAAATTCAAGGTTTATCCCATGATTGCAATGAAGGAAGATTTTTTTGGATCCCTATCCTCGATCCTGTCGAGAGTCATTTTGATTCATGATGTAAGGTCCTGTTATATGTGTAAGATTTGAGAGGCTCAATATTTTGAATTGAGAAGTGCATATGAGAAGTTATGTAAAGATGGAAGATTAAAGGATGAAAATAAGCATAATGTTAAGAAAGGGCTTACTCATGCCTTGAAATTCCCAAGGGTTTTAAAGATTGTATGGATAAATATTGGCTTGAGAATAATTCATGACATGAAGCTATGGTTGGAAGGAAAACCTATTGAGATCACCAAGTATATCATTCATTGAGTCACTAGCTACCCTATCATGGACAAGGTTAAAATAATTTGATTCTAAAATAAGAATGTTATTGAGGAAAATACATTGGAATTATGGAATACAAAAGGAATGAAAATTTCAACCATTATAGATGTAGAGACTGAGTTTTTAGTTAAGGTTATTGCACATAAGTTTTATCAGTTTAGCTGAGTGGACAACATTCCATGCATGTCTATGGATGTTGCATGGAAGATGGCAAAGAAGGATCACATATAGGACCTTGCTGATTTATAGCTGAGGAATTTGACCAAGAATATTGAGAGCATTGGAAAAGAAAAGAATAGTATGTGGAAGTTAGGAGCTCTACTTGTTTGTATATTCTTTTATGTGTAGAGTTCTTTCCCTTCTATTGGATATGTCACATGGAGCAAAAATAAACTAGTTACATAGTAGATAAATGAGTGCATTAATCAATTTGGTGATAAATTTGAAAGATATATGGATGGATATTTTGAAGATTTTAAGAAGAAGATGAAGAATAGTTTAAAGATTCCTTAATCCTTAGTTGATAAGTACTATGATGACATTTGTTTCCTAGTTGACACTAACATAATATATGTTCAAGCAATTATACCTAGAATTGCATGGTTGAGACCATTAACCTATGAGATTAACATTGATGAGGAAACTATAGCAATTAATTTATTATTAGATGAACCTATTGATGAGGTTTTCAATCTATTTGGAAGATATGAGACAACCAAGTAAAGATAATAGTAGAGATTAATGCTCCCAAGATAGAGAAGAAGAGGAAAGATATGATAGAAACTATTGTCACTTAGGTTTGCACCCTTGTCCAGAGCCTATGCATGAGGACAACCTAGTGAAACATGGAAACAACCTCCAAGCTGTGGGACTTGAACTGTGAGGTTGAGTCTTCGGAGAAGGCCGGCTTCCTCTTACTATCAGGTTGCACCTAACTACTCTTAGAGGGGAAAAGGGAGAAGGAGAGCATGAAACAAATCTACCTAGCCTAATCTAAAGAGGCGATGCACCAAAATAGAGTGTTCAGACCAATCTCTGCCCATATATGCACTATTGAACCAGAATGAAACTAAGGATATACACATTCAAACTTGCTTTAATCAAATAACCAGATGCAGATCAAGATGATCAAGATGAATGTCACTAGGAAAGAGAGATTCACTTATTTACCATTCACAAACCAACAGAGATACAGTCATGCAGATTACAGACTTTCAAAAAATAATGGCAAAGGCAAGGAGTTCTTGCACATTCATACCAATGGTTCAAGGAGATAAAAAAGAGAATCATACAGTTCAGAGGCACATGGGAATTTACACTAGAATTGCAGAGCAACAATAGAGAAAAGCCAGAGAAAGGTCTGACCTCAACAAAATCTACAAAAGTTACCTTTATAGTTCAGGCATAACTGAGATCTCTTCCAGCTGAAGTGACTTCCCAACTACCTGCCATTAAGTTCTGTAGAGAACAATCAAGGGGAAATCTGATCTAGATGTGGATCTAGACACAATGATTTGGAACAGGGCCCTGAGAAGATAGAAACAGTGCCATAACTACGCTCTGACCCGGTAGATGGATCAAAAAATGGGTGGTGGAGTGTTCTTCTCATTCTGCATTCATTTCATGGTAGTTGGAATTGATCATGAAGATTAGATCTCACAACAAAATTGATTACCTACATTTTTTGGTTTGTGAATCAGCAGAGTCAGCGAGTCAACCTATTTCTATAAGCAGGATGGACCACATGGACCAACAACCTCTTTTTATTTTGCCACCTCGCGGAAGTCCTATATAGTTGACCATTTCTTCATCACTAACCGTGCCAACTCCTCCAACTCTAGCTGTGATAGTTACATTAACTGCCAGTCGTTAACTATGAACCTTGGCTGGGCCCACAAGACATGTGTCACCAAGGTGCTATGTCAGTATGGTTAAAATTCTTGCAGTTCTCCATAGCGAGATAGCACCCACCATTGGTCTTTCTTAATCTGACGATTGTGGAGACTCGTCGTGTTCTGCACTTTAATTTTCAACTTCTGGGCCCACAAAATGCTGTCACCACACTTGGTATCTACCTGGCATAACCTAGCATCATCCTTGAGGTTCAAAAGATAACACAGGCCCACCTGACATGTGTCATTGAGGCGCTATGTCGCTATGGTATATAGTGTGCAACTTTCAATAGCGCAATAATGCCAACCATCAATTTTCTTGAAATCTGACGATCGTGAAGACTCATCATAATACTATGCTTGTTCTTACCTAGGCCCATCATACCTGGCATCATCTCGGCAACTGCACCACACTCAAATGACACCTAGAAATCCTTGGCACACATACCTTGGCGAGACCTGGCCCCCTAGTCCACGTGGCGAAAGGGTGCTATGTCGCTATGGTTAAAATTCTCACAGTTCTCCATAGCAAGATAGCGCCTACCATAGATATGCCTTAGATCTATGGTGGTCCACAAAAATGTACAACTGTGTCTCAAGCTGGCTGAATGGACCAATGAAAAATACCACTATATTACGACCTGTTTGACAACTGCCACTGAGGATGAGATGTACTATCACTTTGAAGAAGGGCAGGCCCATTATGTCATCTATGCCATGCATCGCCGAGGTGTTATGTCGCTATGGGTATCTATCGTGCAACTCTCAATAGTGACATGATGCCAACCATGGATAAAATTCACATCTATGGTGCTCAAACTCTTTGCAGGACTGCATACCTAGTTAATTGGATAGGTCAATAAGATTTGCCTACGTACTCTGACCTGTCTGACAGCTACCATGGAAGATAAGAAACCTATTCATCCTACAGCCCACAAGATGAAAATAGACCCACATGCCACGCGTCACTAAGGTGCTATGTCACTATGGTTAAAATTCTCCCAGTTCTCCATAGCGAGATAGCACCCATCATTGATCTGAACTGATCTAATGGTGAGCAAGATAGATTTGACTTTTTAGTGCATAGCCAATAGGAACTGGCCACGTGCCAACTGTCTGACGAACCCCTGTCTGTGGCTTGCCAAGGAAAGTAGGACCTATACTCCACGTAGTTATACTTAGCCAATGAAAAGATGAATCCACCACCAACATGTCTAACAAATCCTCGCCGATATCTGACAGGGCACACTTGGGACCCACCGTACTTCCAAACCTTGCCGCAAGATCACTTTTCGTCTAGGTGCTATGTCACTAACGGTGAGAAGCTCAAATTTTTAGATAGTGCCATGGCACCCACCGTGGAATTGGCAAAACTCAGCATCGGAGAAATAATTGAGGAAAAGGGGACCCACCTGACACATGGCAGAAGGGTGCTATGTCGCTAATGTATCCACCATGCAACTTCCCATGGTGAGATAGCGCCAACCATAGATATTCTTTAGATCTGACGATGGAAGACTTGCGGGCCATAGAACATATTATAAGGTTTGATCGGGTATTTAAAATAATATTAACTCTGGACACTAGCCATTGGCGGGTAAAACATTTAAAATTTGAATCTTGGTGGGGTGTAAAAAATGATAACAGAAACCATGAAGAGAACATTGTGAGAAGAATTAAAAATTTTCCAATGTACACCTTAAGCCTCTTTGTGATCCCAGTTAAATTTGTAGAGAGGATGGAGAAAATTTAGAGGGATTTCTTATGGTCAGGTGTTGAAGGGAAAAAAAGATACCCACTAGTTGCCTAGGACAAAGTCTGTCTACCTAAGAATTATGGAGGTCTTGGCATAAGGAAGCTTACTCACCTTAATAAGGCTCTTTTGGCAAAGCAATTATGGCATATCTTCAACAACACAAGGGAATGGAGAGACACATTGTCAACAAGTACATTAAGAGGCCTTCTATCCAGTTCACCCTTTTTAGTGAGGACATTCCTAAAGGATATGCTATCTGGAATGGTTTACTTAAAGCCAGGGACCTGGCAAAGGCGAAAGTTTCTTGGAAATTAGGAAATGGGTAGGATATCTAGTTCTGGTCTGATAATTGGCTTATTTAGGCCCCCCTAATGAACAATCCAATCTATGATGTTTGGGCAAACCATTGTATTCAACTTTTTGGGCTAAAAGTTTGCAACTATAGGAACGACCAGGGTTGGATAGATCTATCTATAATCTCTGATGATCTAAATCCAATCATGTTAATGCTAAATTTAATGGTTCTTAGCAACAAGAGGGATGTAATGATCTGGGGGGACAACTCTAGTGGTAATTACTCTGTTGCTTTATGGTATATGGCTCTTTGGAGCTTAAAAGAGAGGCTTTCCTGGTCGAAAGCTTGGATCCTAGGCCTCACTCCAAAAATCAATATATTTTATTGGCTAGCCTTATAAAACAAAATTATCACTTAGGATAACCTTTTAAAAAGAGGAAAAATTCTACCAATAAGATGTAGTTTATGTAAGAACCAACTGGAAATTGGCAACCACTTGTTCATTCATTGTACCTTCTCTAGGGAGGTCTAGGACTTCCTAACCCAAGACTTAGGGATTAGTTGGTGCATGATAGATAATCTCCTAGATTTTTTTTGCCAATGGAAATCCTTGTTCAATTCCCCTATTTTGCAGGAATTAGGTACCTAGATCTTACTCCACTACTGCTGGAGCATATGGAAGGAGAGAAATAATAGAATCTTCAGAGACAGAGAGGAACCTGCCACTGTTCTCGAGAAGAAGAATAACAAAAATATAAAGGAAAACTACCTAGTAAGGAAGGGGGGAGATATCGAAGTGGGTGGTAGGAAAATGGAGAAGGAAAAAGAAAGATTGTTAAAAAGATAAGAAGCCAAGTGGCTTTTCCCCCTAGAAGGATGGCAAAAAGCCAATTTTGACAGGGCCTCAAAGGGAAATCCTGGTTCCTTAGGATGTGGAGGCATTATTAGGAATGAATTCAAGGATAGAGTTGTGGCCTTCTCTCTCCTGCTGGGATTCCAAACTAATCGCTTTGCAAAAATAAGTGTAGCCTGTCATGTAATGAAACTAGCTTTTGAAGTTGGAGTTACTAATTTATGGCTTGAAGGGGACTCAAATAATATTATTAAAAGTTTAAATGGAAAATCTCATTATTTGTGATTGATTGCAAATCTTATTAATGAGACATGTGAGACTCTTGCTAAAATTGATAGAGTCCATGTCACTCACATTTTTTGGGAAGCTAACCCAGTGGTAGATTGGTTTGCAAATAATGGTGTCCAATCTGACCAAAAAATGACTTGGCAATTGGGAAAGAGTTTTTTGGAAAATGTTAAGAGCTTGATCGAGCTGGATAAGATCCAAGGGAGTACAAAGGATATCAATCTGCTATTATGAATAGGAAAGGCTTATGGGGAAAGGGTACAACTCTTAAAGGCTGCATTGGTAAATGCAAGAAGTGGAAATTATTACAATTTATTCGGCATGCTTCATGGTTCTTTTTTTGCATTCATAATCTGAGTAAAGACAAGGATTATTTCTTTAGCTACCCTCTAAAACATGAAGAACCCTATTAGGTGGTGAAGTTTTAGAGAGCTGTGCTTATGAGAATTGTGGGAGAGAAAAGTATCGAAATGGTGGGTGAAAGGTGCAGAAAAGAACCAGTGGGAAAAATGGAGAAATGGAGAAGCAGGGAGAAAGTATGGGAGAAGCTGGTTCAGGACAAGATTTCAAGGCATATCATGAAGCTCCATGGCTACAACCAAAATTTGACTAACAGTATGGTCAATTCGTGGAAGGATGGTAGAGTCAAGGTGAATGGGATAGCTTTTCTGATAACGGAGGAGGTGATTTTGGCTGTAACTAAGATTTTGATGGTGGGCTTTAAGTTCTTTAGGGACAAAAAGATTTTGGCTAGTGCAGTGAAGGAATTTGCTGACAACCCTAAGGAGTTGAATGACCTGAAAAAAAGTGATACATTTTATGATCCGAAGTCTATAATGAAGATTTGGAGGTATGTTCTACGTGCTATCATTGAGTACATTACTCTTGACCCTAGGTTTGATCATGTTCACACCCACCATTTTGTTATTCTGAATCATTTTTGACATGATGGCAAAGTTTCTTTCCCTTTCTATTTGTCAAACTCTATGAGCAAGGCAGTGTCAAGCTTCAAAAAGAAACCCTCTGCTAACCCTGCTCTACATGAGGGGCTATTACTACTCATCTATGAGCACTTCAAGGCTTGAACAATTAGTAACATCTCGTCACAGGCTAGGAATGAGAAAATTGAAAGCTCTGGCTATTTCTTTGACTTAGATGATATACAGAGCATTAGTTCTAAGGAAGGAGGGCTTACCTTCGTAGGTAAAAAAGCTATGCCTAATGTTAAGAAGTCTCCCTCCCCCATTATCCCTAGAAGAATAAGCCCTAGAGATCATGGTTAGAAGAAAATTGAGAAGGAGGAACATGACACCTATGATGAAGAGGAGGCTATGGAGTCTAAAGATGAGGAAAATGAAAGGTAGGAGGAAAAAAAGGATTCCCAGGGTGGGAAGAAATACAAGAGGGTGGGCACAAAGGATGAGAGGTCACAATAGGATCTAGACTCTTCCCCGCTCCCTCTCTCCCCTGTTTATCCCCAAGCCCATCCAGAGGAGTAGACATAGGATAGTTTTGGAGCTGAGTGTGGGGAGGTGCTGGCCAAAGATAGGAGGAAAGCATGGAGAAATTTTAATGTGAGGACCTCAAAAATGGGTATTTTGAGGGAAGTGATGAACCCCCAGATCCTGGTGGACAATAAGGAGGAACTGCATCTTGAAGAGCTCATTAACCCTGCAATTGTGGCTATCTTTGATAATACCAAGGAATCTGGGATGAACCTCTTAAACAATGCCCACAATAGCATGATTGATAATTTCAAGTCAATCAAGTGGCTTTTTCATGAGCTAGAGGAGGTTAAGGAGAAGGTGATTCAAATGGAAGGAGCAATGAATATTAAGGGCCTAGAGAAAGGGACAGATTATGATGATAGGCATAGCCTGGTGGAAAGGAGGATCCAAAATTTGGACAACTTCCTTATTTTTCTCAACTTCTTTAAGTTTCTCAGAAGATTGACTAGATTCAATCTTATCATCAGATTTAGCTTTTTCTTTTAGATGTGATCTAATCTTAGGTTTCTTTGCAGACATGTTAATTAGGTAACCAAGACCAATCTTATCATAAGTAGATCTCTATATTGACATTGAACCATCAAGCTTTTCTCTACTAAAATAAAGCTTCTCAGGTTTTTTTTTTGCACTGTGTCAATTCTCCTTTCACAATAGTATTGTACTTATGGAGTTCTTCATGATCTTCTTTCAATGTTTCAAACTCAGATATTTTCTTTGCTAGACTTACTCTTAGATCTACATTTTCAATCTTCAAATTAGATTCAACTTTGCTAGGATCATTTCTCAAAGTCAACTTTAGATTTGTAATCTTCAACTCATGCTCCAAGATCTTGTATTATGTCTTCAACTTTGAATAGTCATCATCACTAGTTCCAGATTAAGCAAATTTAGGCTTTGTTTTAGATGATCAATCTTTTCCTTCAATTGACCAATGTATACATTAGAGTCTTCATATCTATCCTTTGGCTTATCTCTTTCTTCAATAAGGAGATCAATTTATTCAAGAGCTTCCTCAAAGTTCTTCATCAACTATTCCATATCCATAGGGATCTTACTTGAGTTGTTAAGCCTCTTCAAAGTACCTGTGCTTTGATACCATTTGTTAGAAATAGGGATTATTGAGAAGTTGGGGGGGGGGGGGGGAGGGGGAGGGTAATTAATAATCTACAAACTTTAATTGCCAATTAGATATTATTACTTACTTTAAACCATGCATAACAAGAAAATAAAGTAATGCTGAATAGTAACAATAAGAATGCACAAAGATAACTCATAATACCATATTTTGTTAACTAGGGAAACTATAGCCAAGGGAAAACCCTGGTGAGAATGATACCCACTAGATAATATACTGATGTATAAGTTCCTTGTTAAAGGATGTACCCTATTTGGAGTCAATGAGAAAACTTAATATAAGGATTCCCTATTAGGAGACTTTGAATCCCTATGAGGAGATTCCAACCCTATTAGGAGTTGTGCCAACCTTGTTAGGAGTTGTAGTATAATGTATACAAGAAGAGCCCACTACCCAAACATGCAATTCCAACTACAAGAAGTGCTCACTACTCAAAAAAGTAATTTACTATTATCTTCCTTCCTTGACTAATCTCTAATTTTCAACTTGATCTTAGATCACCACATAGCTCATATAAAACTTTTAATATGTCTCTTTCACAAAAGTTGGCTTCACAATCTTACAAGATAGCACTCGTAGAACACTTAACAACTTCACAAGCACACTTCTTATCGCAAGAAGTCCTTTGCATAAATACCATGGCTTTACACAGATTATTGCTGGGTTGGCTAAGACCACAATTCAATTCTCCAAGTTAGAGTAAATATCTAGGATGACAGCTGTAATTGGACAAGTAATTCTTTTGTAAACAAAACAATTCTTTCCTTTAATTCCACTATCCTGCTTCATGAAAACATGATTATCTTTGTTCCATATAGTCTATACAAACTTTCAAGCTTATACACATCATCACCAACATGTATACTATCTCCATCCAACTTCTCTAGTCATAATATGACATCTGCAACATGTTATACACAAACAATACACTGTTGTAAACCAAATTCTATACTTAGACAACTTTCTAATTACCAAACACTATCTTTATTTTTGAGGTTTTTTGTGAACATGTACATCCTATGTTACCATAAATGACAACAATTACATATCACTATTAGCCAATTGTCAACACTTAGTTCTCATATTATAACATCTATAAGCCTTGCTTTTCAATGAATAACCAAGAAACAAACCTTCATCACTTCTAGCATCAAACTTACCAATGCCATCATCTCTCTTGATGTAACACTTCTAAATATTCTGAAATATTTAACTATAGGTGAGTTACCAAACCACAATTCATAAGGTGTCTTATTTGTGTCCTTCCTGACTTGTAATCTATTCATAGTATAGACTACTATATTCATAGTTTTTCTCCAAAATGTCTTGGATACATTATTTTCTACTAACATAGCTCTTATAGCTTTTTTAATAGACTTGTTCCTTCTCTTTGCAATGCCATTCTATTTAGGGGTTGTCGTAGCTGATAACTATCTTTTAATTCCATTTTCTTCACAAAACATGTTAAGCTCATTTGAAGAAAATTCTCCTCCTCTATCTGATCTTAAACATTTAATCTTCATACCATATTCATTCTCAACTCTACTCTTGAATGTCTTAAACTTGTAAAATGACTCATATTTCTCTTTAAGAAATGCAACCCACATCATTCTAGAAAAATCATCAACTAGAATCATAAGATACCTCACCATAGAATCCTTTAGTATTTGTAAGACCACTGAGATTTGTATGTATAATCTCCAACTGTGCTATAGTGGTAAGCTTCATGCTAGGAAAATAAGTTTTGTTATACTTTACCAAAACACATTCCTTGCAAATTGTGTTAGTAGGCTTTACAATCTTTGACAAATCTCTAACAAAAAACACTTTACTAGTCCTCACAATACTATCAAAGTTTATATGAAAAAATATCTTATGCCATAACCATCATTTACCTTTGCAACCAAACATGTCATTCCAGTAGGATTCAACTAAAATACATTACCTCTAGATCTGGTTCCTATTCCAATTACCTTTCCATCTTTATCTTTGATCATGCAAGTCTTTTATGTGAATTGCAACTGATAACCTTTGTCTACTAGTTGTCCAACACTCAAAATATTGTGCTTTAAACCATCAACAAAGTATACATCCTCAGTATTAGTTTTACCATCAAGAGTTATAGATCCAATACCTTTTACTTGACATGCTACATTATTTCTAACTTTGAAAATTCTTCCATCCTGACTTTTGAAGTCAACAAACTTATTCATATCACTAGTCATATGATTTGAACGACCATTGTCAATTATCCAATTATATTTTTTCTCAACTTGTGATACCAAAGCTACCTTCTCTAGAATTTCTTTTTTAATTGCCACAAATCTAATTTCATCATCACTAGAACTTAATGCTTGTTCATCAGAATCATTATCTTCATTTGCATACAAATATTCTCTATCTTTTATAGGCTTATGATTTCCTTTATACTTTTTCTTCTCCCTTTTAGGACACTTAGATGCATAATGACCATATTCATCACAAGTCCAACATTTAAAGATTTTCTAACCTCCTTTTTCTCTTCTTACTAGAAGGGCTACTCATTCAATCTTTTTGTCTTCCTCAGATTTGCTACTACTAGCAAAATCTCCTCTAGCACTTGTTCTCCTTGATAAGTTAGGTTGAATATTTAAGGCACTGAAAATTGTCTTTATTCTGGTCAGTTCTCCAAACTTTCTAAGTTCATTCTCAACTGCTTCAAGTCTTCTGAACAATGTCTCCTTTTTGAAATATTTGGTACATGATATCAACAACTGTATAATCTAAACTATTGACTTGAATGGTGGTGTTAGAATCTTCAATATCTTCCATATAACCTCATCATCTTCTTTGGTTCCTCCTTGAGCTTTAATACATGCAATAATTTTTGATATCCAGCCTATATATTTTCTTATAGATTCATCTTCAATCATTTTAGCATCTTGAAATGCACAAATCCAACTTTGTAGCCTCAACTTCTTAGAATGTTCATCACCTTCAAAACTATTTTCCAAAGCTTTCCAAATCAAATGTGAAGTAGCAAGTGATTTTACCTAAGTGTATCAATTTCAAGAAGTGTAGTCAATAGTGCTTCTCTAGCTCTCATGTCACACATGAAAAGATCTCTTTCTACCTTGGTGCAAATTTCCAAATCCTTTTCTTCAATGATTGTCTTCACTAATTTTGTCAAGATCCAATATCCTAGACCTATACAAAAAAAATGTGTCTCCATCTTTTCAATGAGTCCCTATTAGGAGGCTTTGAATTCCCATTAGGATATTCCAACCTTGTTAGGAGTTGTACCAACCCTATTAGGAGTTGTGGTATAATGTATGCAAGAAGAGTCCACTGCCCAAACATGCAATTTCAACTACAAGAAGATCTCACTGCTCAAACAAGTAATTTATTGTTATCTTCTTCTTTCCTTTGTTCTTTCCTCTATCCTATCAACTAGACCAATCATTGTCAGACCTTGTAGAATAGATCTTGAACCTTGGATCCAAATACCAAACCTCAGATCACTCAAAAAAACCTTGGCAATGAAGTTTCCTTCACTTTTGCACTACTTTGCTCAACTTCGCATTCCACACTCTTTGCTACTTTCTGAACATTCATAATTCACATTCATCCATACCATGATAAAGGAAAATTTTCTCCCTTTATATCAAGTCCATAAAAAAAATTCCCTGAGTTGGTTGTTAGTCCTTCTCAATTAATTATTATAGAACCACATTAAGAACATATTACACTTAGTGATAACCTTAATCTTCTGCCTTGCAACTTGAATAAATTTTTGTACACAGAATATTATGATGAGCAAGCTTAGCCACATCATCAACAAAATGTCTCCTTGATTTTCTCAACCTCAATCCTCAAGATATCAAATATTTTAGGAGATATAACATGTTTACCAAAACATGCCTCTATATAGTCTATCTCAGAATAGACATCACCAAAATTTACATAACTTCTTCTAGGTTTGTCCTTTCTACTTCTGACATTAACTACATATACTAGATACTCAAAAGCATCTCCCATAATCTTGGGTGGCTATCATGCTCAACTAGCTATTTGTACCAACTTGATCTTTCCACTATTATTTTGTCAAGTACCATATGAGATTGATATGTTGACATCAATGAAAAACTCAGTCATGAATGTAACATATCATTAGTATTCATGCTTTCAACCAATCTTCCAACAATATAATCTTTGAAAGTAATGATGAAGAAAGTGACAAATTTGGTGATGACCTAAGTCAAACTCAACCAAAAAATCTTGCCATCTAGCTTGCTTTTGTGTTAATTTTGCCCGAGTTTGAAAGTAGGTTGAGTTCACATTGTTAGTCCTAACTAAAAAGGGCATGACAAGTAGGTAGTGGCACCAAGTCCTCAAGTAGTGGAATATGGTCATCATCTCCTTCTCATACACAAGATAATTCTTTTCTTTGTTGTACAACTCTTGTGACTCATAATCCATAGGATGGCTATCTTATATCAACACACCTCTAATTTCATAGTTGGACACATCAATTTGCACCTCAAATGGTTCTCCATACTATGGAAGATCCAAGGCTGGCTTGTGGGTCAAATTCTGCTTGAGTAACTTGAACACCTCCTGCTACTTGTCATCCCAACACCAACCTTTATCTTTCTTTAGCAGGTTCATGATAGGAGCAACTAGCCTTGAGTATTCTTGCACAAACTTATGGTAGTAATTGGAAAATTCAAGAAACTAACATACCTCATGTAAACTCCTTGAAGGTTTCCAATCATGGATTTCTTGTAGCTTAACGAGCTCAAGTTAGATCATGCTATGGCCCATGACATGACCCAATAAGACCACCTCTTATTGCACAAAGAAACACTGTTCTTTCTTTTCATACAATCAATTCTCCCTTAGAATGGTGAACACCTCAGATAGGTTCACCTTTTGTTCCTATAGAGTTTTTCTATACATCATAATATCATCCAAATAGACTAGTACACAATGGTCTAGGAGATGTCTCAAAAAATCATTCATAAGCATACTGAAAGTTGTAAGTGCATTATTTTATTCAGCCCAAATGACATGACTAATAACTCAAAAATCCCATACCTTGTCATGATAACTATTTTCTCCTCATCTCCCAAAGCTATGCAGAACTAGTAGTATTCCTATTGAAGATCTAGCTTGGTGAAGAATTTATCCTTGACTAGTCAATCAAAGCTATCTGCTATAAGAGGACGTGGGTACTTATTCTTGATGGTTATCTTTTTGAGCACCCAAAAGTTAACACATAGCCCAAGGGTCATGTCCTTCTTCCTATGAAACAACACCAATGATGCATAAGGAGGTCAGGGGGGCATAGGTAGCCAACCTCAACAAGCTCTCTTGTCTTCCTCTTCAACTTAGCCATCTCTAGCTAGGAGAGATGGTAGGGAGAACCTATTGGTGGTATATCTCCTACCACAAGTTCTATATTATGGTTGATGTGTTGCTTAGGAGGTAGGTAATCTAGTATAAACTCCAACATCACACTAGAAAAGAATGAGATAATGTCTTCAATGGCATTAGGGCTGGTTGGATTTAACGATCACGCCTTCAAAAAAAAGTCCCTAGTCTTCTTCCTCACAATCTTCTTGAGGCCAAGAGTACATAGAATTTTATCATTTCCTTCACTAGAATCGTTGATACTATGCAAGGTCTCACATGATCCAATACCATAATGTACCTAAGATGTGGGGTGATTATAACATTAACCTTGTACATGAATTCTTTCTCAAGTACCAAATTATACTTAGTCATCTTGATGGTGACAAGGTTTTACTAAGAATGAACCCAAATCATTTCAAAGAACTAAAGAGCATAATCTATTTATTGGTATGTCAATGGGATGAGCTATTTGAAGTCATTTCCAAGGTAGCATATAAGTTTAAACTGGCATCACAATTGAAGGTACACCTAGTTTTCCATATCTCATAGCTTATACCTCATGAAGCATAACTCAAAGACCTATCTTAGAACATTCTTGAGTGTGGCCTAGCTAATGTGCTAGATAACCCCACTTGTCGAGTAAAGGAGGTATTGGATACACGGATGTTAGGTATTAGTAAAAAAGAAATCTAAGAATTCCTTGTAATTTGGGAAGGTGTCAACCAAGGTGAAATTACTTGGGAAAGATTGAAGATATCTTATGAGTATGACAAAGAAAAGGTAACTAGGTTTCTCACAAGGGGAACTCTACTTAGCAAGACTAAAGAGATAACGAAGCTCACCCATTTAGTCTAAATAAACCCAGAGTTTTTCAATGTTAGGACATCACCTAAATTAGGTGGGGGAGAGTGTAGTGGACTCTAAATGAAGTTGGTGTATCATATAAGATCAGATATCGAGGATTGGTAATGTGATTTGAGCACTCATCTCTGAAATTGATCTATTGAGCTTGACAATGTAGTGCCATTCTATGGAAGTGCAATGTTCCATGAGAAAACATACAAATTAGATTAATTAGATGGTATCCTATGAATCCAAATCAGATTTTTTCAGCACATATCATAACCAAATGATATGATTTTTTTTGAAGGAAGCACATCTAGTTAGAGATGATAAACATGGCACAACTAGCATGCTAGCAAGGAATGCATTGGAGAAGGAACTTTACCCATGGATTGTCAACCTCTTAGCCAATTGTCATCAAGTTGGATCAGATCTTTGAAGATCTTCCCTAAGAAGCTTGAATTTCCTTTATAATCTTGTCCTATTTCATGATTCAAGCAAAGCGTGCAAAATGAAGAGAGATTGTGAGTAGCAAAAGCTTGAATAGATTAAGGGTTAGGATATTTGGGATAGAAAGTGTCTTGAATCATTGTTGTATAATTGGATTTATGTCTAGGCATGTCATATAGGAATCTATCATGATTCAATATGAATATTGGCATGGTGTCTAAGTTTATGTGTAGTGACCACCTATAGTTTTCTTTTCCATTATATTTACCAAACTCTTTTATGTCTATTTCATGGATGTGTTAGTTTCAAAGATATTATTTCATAACTTGGACTAGAGATATATCAACGATGATTACTTAGTTGCCTATATTTCATGTGTTGTTTAATGATTATGGTTACTGGTGCATTAATGATGTTTTAATGATTTGTAGTTAATAAATGTGATTATTTTCATAGCAATGTCAGATAATGCTTTAATGATGGTTACTTTATATTCGTAATGATGCATTATTTTATCTAAGCATTTGATGTTTGACTTATAATTATTATGGTACTTACCTCATACATGCATGTGTATGGTGTGTGTGTCTATTTTATCTTTTTGTTTGTCATGTTTGATGTGGTTAAGGGAGGGAGTCATAGTCACTTGCTAATCAGGAACTACACAATGTACCACTCCCTACCATTGCTTATTTAGTTTAGATATATTTATATACATGTACATGCTCAACTTTTATGGAGAATGTAGGTACCGGGCATCAACTTCCCTCAATCGCCAGGATGAGCATGCTCTATCACAATAACTCAATGGTAAGAGTGTGGAGATAATGTTCAGGTCCAATCCTAGCCATAGCCTAAATACTTGTCTTGCAAGGAGGACTCGTAACTGACTTTCCACCATTTTTAAAACCTATGAGCTTATCTTTGTTTGTGTTGTTTGATTTTGAGTTTTGGTCTATTTTGGTAATGTTTCTTTTATGTGGATTTCACTATGTGATTTATTTCGTAAATGATTTAATTATAATATTTGGGCTAATCATATAATTAAAGATTATTTGATTAAAAGAAAATATTAAAGCATGAGAATATTTAATTAATTAAAAAAATAATTAAATATGTGCTTTAATTTTAACGTCTTAATTTAGAAAATTGGTTAAAGAAAAATTAGAATATGATGATATTTAATTAATTATTAATTAATTAAATATGTACTTCGGTTTAAAAGATTTAATTTAAAGGTTTAATTTAAGAAGTTGGAGAAAAAGAGAATTAAAATATTAAAATATTAAAGATTTAATATTGCTTTATTATAATTATTTATTTAATAATAATTAAATTAGAGTTGCATTTAAACAATGAGCTTTGATTACTATTTTTAATTTAAATGATAAACTATGCTTTAATTAGTGCTTGGACTAATTAATTAATTGAAGAAAAATAAAATATAAAAGAATGAAATTTAAAGGTAAAGTTATAAATCTAATTGTAGCATTGTTATATTTATCTAATTTAATGATAATTATTTAGGAGTTTTATCTTAATAATAAACTCTAAATAATGTTATTAATTAAATTAATAAATACATTATAAAAAATGCTTTGAAAATTAATTAAAGAGAGAAAGCTAATTATTTTAATTAAGATATTTTGTAATTAAATATCTAAAAGTGTTGTGCATGAAAAGGTAAAAAGGTAATAAAGTAATAAACAATAATTAATTAGTGAATTCCCTCTCGTGATTGCACAAACAGAGGCCCAATTTAGGGGAGAACTCTTTATCAGAGATCTAGAGCTCATTTTGCAATTACTTGGGGAAAAAAAAATCAAAATTGGATAAAAGGAGTTGTTGAAAGTTTCAGAGGGTTCGGATTTGCATGCATTCACAGATTGTCTCAAATTTTAGCTGTGATTTTTAGGTAGGGTTTGAAAACCCATTGTAGAATTTTATTGAAAGATCTGTATACTTCATGCCTTTTTGAGTGTTTGCATATTGCTTATTAATTTACTATATTGATTGTTAAATAAGGAATTATGTTGTAGATTTTAAAAAGGAAAACTTATTAATCAAAAAAACTTGATTGAAGAAAGCACGTTGTAACTAAATGCATACATGCATGTTAAAATAAATTTTTTAAAAATAGAAACTAAGTATAGTATGGTTACATGCATGTAAAGACAAATATACTAAAAATTGTAACTAGGTATAGTATCGCTACATGCAAGTGAAAAAATATATGCTAAAAATAGAAAGCTAAGTATAGTATGGTTACATGCATGCTAAAAATAGAAAACTAAGTATAGTAGGGTCACACGCATGTGAAAATAAATATACTAAAAATAGAAAACTAAGTATTGCATGCTTGCATGATTTGAAAGATCAAAGACATTTGAGAATACTAATTGCATATATATTTTTTATTTTATAAAAATATAATATAATTTTCATATTTATTTATTTAAAAATAATAATAATAATTTATTAATTTCTAAATGAAATAAATATTATTGATTTAGTTATAAAGTGAATGTTTTAGATTACAGTAAAAACAGGTTTTGAAGGGGCCTCGAAACCCTTTCACATCCTAAAAAAAGGAAAAAACACGCTAACCAACAGGAAAGAGTCCATAAACCTACTAAAAAGTAGCATCAAAATTAGGTTTTACAGGGACCTGAAACCACTAATAAAGTCCAGATAAAATACCCAGGTTTTACAAGGACCTAGAACCGATAGTGTATGAAAAAACTAAAATCTAAAAACTAGGACCAAACACAGGAACTAGAAGAACCAGCCAACAAACAGGACTTGTATAGGAACCTGACCAGAAAAGAAGACCCAGTAAACTATTGCAATTCTGTAATCATCTTCACAACCTCCTTACCAATCTTAGCCATATCCTGGATGGAGTTCGCAGCCGAAGAAGTAGCATCTATCAAAGCTTTTTTCCTCAAACTCTATCTTGTCCTCTTGCTTGGGTCCTCTGAAGATATGGTTCCTTCATTAACTCTTTTACCCAAAGTCGCTGTGGCTGTATAGATGCTTGAGGTAACTTGCTCCATTTTTGTTCCACTTTCCCTGATGAGCAGTCTAAGATTTTTCTCGTACTCCTTTAGTTTTTTTGGGATATCTACCATTTGCACCTCCATGTGTTGAATAATAGCCCGATCAGCCTCTTGGTTATGTTGTAAGGTATCCAATTTCTTCTTCAGCCCCATTATTTCATTATATAACCAAGAATCAACCTGAAGGAAAGAGTCAACTTTTTGTTTAGCAGGGTGGAGGAAGGAGAGATTGGTTTCCCTCACGAGGGAGTCACCTGCATCATCAATAGTCATGTGTGGAACAGGGCCATCTTTATCAATATGAATCCCCCCATCCAATGATTCCACCTCACCAGGCTCTGCTTGAGTATGGTGGCTCTATCCCTCCTTATCATGTCCCTTAGTCTCCTTAATAGGAGTGGATGCTTTTCGCATGTTTTCCTCCTCACTCAAAATGGCTAAATCATCATTTTGTTTCTCTTTATCACCTCCCCTAGACACGATATGAGTGTCCTCATTTTCAAACTTGCTCTGTTTCGAATTCACCTCCGTAGTATCTTCCTCTCTCCCCTCCTCATTATTGTCTTTTTAATTCGGGTAACCATCCAGGTTAGAACTAAACTCCCTAGCATCTGTCCCCTCCTCTTCCTCAAGGGCATCCTTATCAGAGCCATCAGTGCTCTCCACATCAATATCCTGTTCCTCAATTTTTCTTCGAAAACTGGAGGGTTTTAGTTTAGCCTTTATTATCTTTTTAACACTCTCATTCATTTTTCCCAAAATGGTGAAGGAATACAAAGTGGAATTTGTGCACCCTTTTACTTCTTCCATCAAGGATGAAATATTTGCAAATACAACCAAGCACATCATGCCAAATACCTTTTATCTATTGCACATCAAAGAAGTCATCGCTCTTTTCCAATTGGAGCTCCTCTTCTTTCGTCTTCGAGAATTTTTTGTAGGCCACATTGGAAATACTGGTCTACTTTGAAAACTTGATACCTTTCATGGGAAGACCAATGAATTTGGCAATGAATTCCTCAATCAGCTTAACAGACACTCCATGTAGGGTAACTTTGTTGTCCGCCCAATTTTTAAAGAAGGCAGTGGTGACATAGGGTTTGAATCCATACAACCGCTCTAGGTAGCTAGCCACCTTCCCTTTCTGGAGAATCTTCCAAACATCCTTCCTAGCCTTCCAATTATCACATTTTTTTGGTTCCTACTTCCTCGATTCACCTCCCATATTGTAGAGCAGACAAAAAACCAGAGACACCCAGATATCAAAAGCAGAGAGATAGAAGTGAGACCAATTTTTTATGACATGATATCGAGGATGCCTTTTTGAGGATACGTGTAGAGAGCACATAGCCTTCACATGAATTTACCTCCTTGGGAATTCTAAATTGACAATTGTAAGGCCACTCCTGAAAATCATTAAATTTCTAATCCGAGCAAATCTTTCCCACTCTGGAATGAATAACATCATAATTAATGATCGCTTTAAGATCCACATGTTTGTGTAAGTCATCGATCCACCTCATATTTTGCCCCATTTGTACTACATGATTAGCTATCCAATCAGCAACCCCGTTGGCTTCTCCATAAGTATGGGAGATGACCACCTTTTTAAAATTTTGAAATAGAGTTTTAATTTTCATAACCATTGCATCTATAGACCAAGAGGTAGTATTTTTATTATTAAGGATATTTATAATATTCAGAGAATCACCTTCCAACCATAATTTGGAGTACCCCAAATCAACAGCTAAAATGGTAGTATAAAGGGCAGCAGTAGCTTCAGCAATATGACTATTCGAGTGACCAATAAGGATTGCAATAGCTTCAATAACATTTCCCATATGATCTCTAAGAACGCCTCCACATACTACTCTTCCCAAGTTGCCCTTGGCTGCTCCATCAAAATTTCCTTTGATCTTTCCATTAGGAGGAACAAGCCATTTTATAATCGATCTAGGATTATCAATTTTCAACTTAGGATCTTGAGATCTTAAAGGGTGATCAAGTTGGAAGGTCTGAGTAGGCTCCCTCTAGGACAAAAAATTCTCCTTGAAGGCTCTGATAATATTTTGACCAAGCACCCAACTTGGAAGATCTTTGTTCTAAATATCTTGTTATTTCTTTCTTTCCATATACCCCACCAAAGATGGGGGAGGGTTAGTTTCCAAAGAAATTGAGCATCAAGATCCTTTGAGGGACATCTCCAGCTCTTGAAAGAAAGCTCCACATTGTTTTGATGAACCCATGTCATGTGCCAAAAGTTCAAAATCTCAGTTTAGACTTCTTGAGAAAAAGAACAACTCAAAAACATATGATCTCTATCTTCATAACCCTTTCTGCATAAAGAACAACTGTTAACCAAATTTATACCTCTTTTTTGCAAATTATCAAGAGTCAAAATTTTGTTTTGGAGAAGACTCCAAAAGAAAATGTTAATTTTGGGAGTGAGACCCTTAATCCAAGCTTGAGTCCAAAGAGGTTGATTGTTCTTATTCTTAGGAGCAAAGATAGAAGAGACTTTGAAATTCCCACTAGGGTCAGCAAACTAGATAATCTCATCCTCCAAGCAAGGGTAAAGAGAGATAACATTAAGGGATAATTGGATATTATTGAAAACATGGCTAACATTAGTTAAATTCACCCATGAGTCATTCTACCAGTAATGACAAACAAGAAGGCCAAATCTCTACTTGCAATGATCAATTAAGGCCTTTTCATTAAAATCTTTAGTCAAAGGGTGATCCAAAAGTCAGATATCTTCCCAAAAATTCACTTTAAATCCATTGCCAACTTTCCATGCACATTCTTTTTTTAAAGTTTTCTTCATCCCTTGAATAGCTTCCCATATGGAGGAAGAGTGAATAACATTAGAAGAATCAAGGAAATCAGGGAGGGAGTAAGCATTGGAGAGATACTTATGTTTCCAAATGGAACTCCACTCTCTATTGTCATGGTACACTCTCCACCCCTGTTTGGCTAGAAGAGCTTTATTCAAACTACTGGTTTTCTGAATTCCTAACCCCCCTTCACTGCGAGGTTTAAAAACTTGGTCCCAAGCAATTAAAGGCATTCTCCTTTTATCCTCTGAGCCAGACCATAAGAAGTTTCTTTGAATTTTATCAATTGACTTAGCAAATTTAAAAGGAATTCTGAAAAGACTTAAAGCATAAGTAGGAATGCTTTGGAGATAGGCTTTGAGAAGAGTTAACTTACCAGCTTGGCTTAAAAGAATACCTTTCCATCCTACCAAATTTTTGCTGAATTTGTTAATAAGATCTTCCCAGAAAGCATCAGGGACCTTCAGACCAAGGGGGAGCCCCAAGTAAGAGGAAGGGAGAGAGCCTATAGAACATCCTAAGATTTTAGCAATTTTAACTTGTCTGTGGATAGGGGTGTTAATGAAGAACACAACACTTTTCTTCCAGTTTACCCCTTGACTGGAAGCAATAGAATATAAGTTAATAGCCTACTTTAAAATTCTAGCTTCCTTCACTTCATCCTTACCCATGAAGATAGTATCATCAACAAATTGACCATGGGAGCAAGTTAACGGTTGAGAAGAAGGTTGTAAGCCCTTGAGCAAACCTTTTTGGACCAAGTCCCCAATAAATCTCCCCAACCAATCAGCCATAATAACAAAAAGAATGGGGATAAAGGATCTCCTTGTCTCAGCCCACGAGAAGGAAAAAAGAAGGGAAAGGAGCTACCATTAACCAAGATCGCTATAGAGATAGTAGAAACAAATTGGCAGATTAGATCCATAACCTTATGATCAAAGCCAAAAGCAAGCAATATATTACAAAGGAAAGACCAATCCACTCTATCATTGGCCTTGGTAATGTCCACTTTCATAATGAAACCTTGATTGTTAGAATAAGTCAAGGAATGACTATTCTCATGAGCAAAGATGATAGAGTTAAGGATTTGTCTACCAAGGACAAAACCATTCTGTTGATTGGCAATAATTAATGGGATCACCTAAAAAAGTCTAGAAGTGAGAACTTTGGAAATAATTTTACAGAAAGAGTTACAAAGGCTGATTGGGTGAAACTGATCCAGAGAATCAGCCCCAACTATCTCAGGAATAAGGCACAGAAAAGTGGAATTGAGTTCTTTGAGCAATTGTTTAGCCCCAAATAATTCCTTAACAGCATCACAAACATCTATACCAACCACTTTCTAAAGCTTCTAGAAGAAGAACATGGGGAAACCATTAGGGCCAGGGGCTTTGTCTCCTCCCAGTGAGCTAACAGCCTTGAAAATTTCATCATCCTTAGGGATTGTACATAACATTTTATTCTGATCCTTAGTAATCAATGGTGGAATCACTTTGAGGAATTCAGCCTGACTTTCCACATTAATGTTAGAATCATCCGTCATAAGGGAAGAGAAAAAAGTCACCATCTCATTCATGATAGCCTTGTCATCAACAATTTTCACATCACCCCTTTTAAGATGTGAAATACGAGTTTTGGCCTTGTGCTTCAGAGTGGAAAGATGAAAAAACTTAGTATTTTTATCCCCTTCTCCCAACCATAGCAATCAAGATCTTTGTCTCCAAAATATTTCTTCTTTAGTAATGATGTCATGGTATTGGACAAGCTTTTCATTCTCTTCAAGGAGAAGATTAGAAGTATAACCTTTCTTCTGTATTTTTTCCTGAATATTAAGAATATCCTCCTTAACCAAAAATTTGTTCTCAAAAATGTTCCCAAAGCTGTTCTTGTTCCATTTTTTGACTTCCCTTTTAACATTTTTTAGCTTGGAAGCAATTCTAAAGAGGGCAGTACCTTCAAACTCTATATTCCACCATTCTTTTAGTTTATTTTCAAACTGAGGGTGCTGCATCCACATCTTCTCAAATCTAAAAGGAAAATTCTTCTTGAGATTAATCTTATCAGCAATGAATAAAAGAGGGAAATGATCCGAATCAATTTTCTAACAAGCCTTCAGCTTATAGATGAAGTCTTTAGTCCAGTTTGGAGATATAAGAGCACGGTCAAGCCTAGCCTGAATACATTCATTACTAATTCTCTTGTTGCTCCACATGTATTGGATTCCATGGAGGTCCAAGTCCATAAGGCCCTCATTATTGATGAATTCCCTTAGATCCAATCTTCCATCCAACTGAGTTGCATTGCCTCCCTTTTTCTTGTGGTCATAAAGAGGGACCTTAAAATCTCTCATGATGATCCATCCGTCAGAATAGTTTTTCCTTTTAAAGTTAAAAATAAAATCCCAAACCTTTTTCCTTGAAGGCTTTGAGTTAGGAGCATAAATATTCACAAGATACCACTCTTCCTTCTGGTTTGAACTAGAAATTTTGGCTATCATAAGGTTTTTACTAGAAAACAAAATAGTTCCAAAGAAATAGTTCTTCTTCCATAACATCAAAGTTCCTCCTAAAGCTCCTTCTAAACTACTAGCTTTTAAAGAATAGTTATTAAAAGCTTTAATCTGTTCCACTTTCTCTTTATTCATCTTAGTCTCTTGAAGCAGGAGAAAATCAGGCTTTTGCTCTCTAACAATATTCCTAACAATGTCCAATTTATGAGTACTGTTCAACCCCCTAATATTCCAGGTTCTGATCTTCACATCCATTTTTTAGGAAAAAAATCTGGAATGGTTGCCTTCCTACCATCAACAATATTCTACATACTTTCTAACTCTCTAGTTTTCTTCGTAGATCTTCTTCCAGGATTACCTGGGGATCCAACATCCGGTTTTACCTTAATGTGTTAATCTTTTTTTTTTTTTCCATTTTTTTTCGGATGTTATAAAGTGAATGTTAGTATTAGTGATTATTTAAGTTTAATTAAACTCTTAGTTGCATAGAAATGATTTTATAATTATTAATCCAAGAGGGAAGTAAATAAATAAATATTTAGAATTTTATTATATTTTAAGAGAAGTTGCACTAGAGTTCACTTTGTAATCATTTAGTTAATAACTATTTGACTTTATGACAAAAATTATAAATAATTAAATTTAAATTTATAATTTTATCTCTACTTGCATTATGAATTAAAGGAAAAGTAAATATTAATATTGGATTTAAATAGAAATCAAATTAATATTTTAGAAATGAAACTAATATTAATATTTAATATAATAATATACATTTATGTTATTAATTAAATTATTTGTTATTTAAGATTATTTAAATTAAAACATAATAATATTGCATGATATTTTATATACTAAGAGATGAGATATTTAAATACTTATTGTTAAATAAGTGTATTAGCATAACAATTTATATTAACATGTATATTCTTTATTTCTAAACACATCCTTATGACTCAAACTAAATAAGAGAAATTGATGGAATTAAATCATGTTGCTAAAAACTATGTGTTTTCTAATATTCTATTTACAGTCTTGTGATGTTTATTTTCATGATAGCTTTTTTCTTTGTGGGTTGTTTAGTTGGCCAAGTTAGGCTGTGAACTAGAGGTATTTTTGAGATTTCTTTTATGATTATTTGACTAGATGTCATGATGAACTTTATGATTTGAATTTATATTTATGTTTTATGAGTTGTATACTATTGAGCATTTATGAGAACTTGAATTTTGAGAACCAGTGTTATTTTTTGGGTTGCCTGTTAAGGAACCAAATTCAATCAATATTACTCTTGTGGTATTGGACACTATTGTGATTTGTAATTTTTGGGAAGATAGTCTAGGTGCATGTCTATGGGAGTGGCTTGCAATGGGGGCTAGGGCCCAAAGTGGCTACCAGGGTAACTCATTTTAAGTTGTGTAACAAGTGATAACATAGTAATTAAAATATCTTGCCTAGCCCTTTTCCTTGAGATACATTAAAAAGATAAGTTAGAGATTTTTCCTTATCCATGCCTTGAGTGCTTCTATAAACTAAAGATGAGATGGAGAAGATACCTTTAGAGGTATGACTAGTTTCCTCATCTTCACAATAGGGTATTTTGGTTCCGCATATAGTTACTAGGGGGTTGGGTTCTTGAGAAACTGCTAGGGTAACCTTAGAGTTGGCTCATGTGATGACACTCCATAGTATATAGCCTAAGTCTCTTTCATGATTTATTTTAATATTTGTCTCTAGTGGTGTACTTGTTGGATGTTACTTTTGATGGTGTTTTTATTGTGAGTTGTTACTCATTGATTAGATGACATTTATTATTGATAGTTAACTTTTATTAATGAATGATCAATTATTTATTAGTGGTGTTTTTATTGTTGGAGTTAGTGATTGATAGTTTACTTTTATTGATAACAATTGTTGTGTGTTGGTCATTGTGCTTGTGACACTTGACATTGATTTCAAGATAGTTGTATATTTTTGGTCTTGGTATTTGTATGTTAACTTGTTATGAGATGTTAGTATTGGAATAAGTGTCCTTTCAATTTTAATTATCTCTTCTCCTTGAGTAGTTTGTGTTACCCTTGAGGTCGTTTTGGCTATCAGGATTCTTTGCCTAGGATATTTTATGATTTGATTATATATGTGTAGATCGTACATTATCTCTCCTGCACAGTGAGAGTGGGAGCCTGATTAAGTGACCACATAGTTGGGAGGTAGTGTATTCTTACCATTTGGGTCCCCCTTAGATTGATAGATGTTGGATGCTCCTTGATACAGTGGTACCATTATCATTCTTCTTATCTTGAAGACTTCTATTTATTTGATGTATCTATGTATCATGTGTTTTGAGATCCTATAAGATATTGTATTGTATATTGATGTAATTGTATCTATTTGCACATACCTTGTGACATGTGCAGTGGATGCTATTCATTAGATGTGCTTTCATATTATTAGTTCTACTTATGCATTTTCTTATATGAGTATGTATGTGTTTATTTATTTTATGATTATGGACATTGTAATTGAGACTTAAACTTATTAATAAAACTTTTTAAAATGTGACTCAACATGAAGGAACCCTTGTGAAATTGAAATTATATTTGTAATTGATTATGTGTTCTTGATGTGTATGTATATATTGCTTTCGCATTATTGTTACTTTGATGTTGTTTAATTTTTTTTTTTTTAAAAGTAGTCAGTAAACTTTCTAACATTTTAGGTTTATTTCTTTTGGGTTCCTGAGTGCGGCATTACATCTAGTATTAGACCTTGAGTTTCTACATTGGGAACTTTGGGTATATTAGAATGCCACTAGTTATATGTATCTATTACAAACTTGAACACTTGAACTAGCTGAACTTGAACTGTTATATGTATCTATTACAAACTTGAACACTTGAACTAGCTGAAGTAAAATGAAATGTAAACAATGTTATGTATCTTTTTCAGCTTTAACACTTGGAAACTTCAAACTTGAACACTTGAAACTTTAGACTTGATACTTGAGACATAGAGAAAGGAAAAACTTGTGAGTTGGATTAGACATGTTTTCTAATGATTGTGCTTTAAGGTGATTATGCCTTTGATTGATTTATTGAGTATTTTTGTTGTTCTTGACTTTTGATTTATGTCTATACATTATAAATTTTATATTTTTTTCGATGGAATTAGAGTTGTTGATCCTTTGTTTGGAGCATTTTAGGAGATCTATTTTAGTATTTGTTAGAAAGATGAATGTTAGATCAATATAATTTTTGGTTTATTATTAAACCATAATCATATTGCTCTAAGTGATTGAAAGTGTACACATAATTAACCTTTTTGGTGTTAATGTTTTAAATGATCCTTTTGTTTGACATGGTAGATAGTACTCTTTGACTTTTAGTTACACTAGTCATTGCAGTAGGATTCTAGGAATAAGCTTAATTCTAGGGGGGGTGGATGTAGTGCCCACCTATGGTTTTCTTTTCCACTATATATACTAAACTCTTTTATGCCTATTACATGGATTCGTTAGTTTCAAGAATATTATTTCATAAATTGGACTAGAGATATATCAATGATGATTACTTAGTTGACTACATTTCATGTGTTGTCTAATGATTATGGTTACTGGTGCATTAATGATGCTTTAATGATTCGTGGTTAATAAATGTGATTCTTTTCATAGTAATGTCAAATGATGCTTTAATGATGGTTACTTCATATTTGTAATGATGCATTATTTTATCTGAGTATTTGATATTTGACTTATAATTATTATGGTACTTACCCCATACTTGCATGTGTATGGTGTGTGTGTGTCTATTTTATCTTTTTGTTTGTCATGTTTGATGTGGTTAAGTGAGGGAGTTGTAGTCACTTGCTAGTCAGAATCTACACGATGTACCACTCCCTATCATTGCTTGTTTATTTTAGATATATTTATATACATGTACATACTCATCTTTTGTGCAGAATGTAGGTACCAGATATCGACTTCCTTGAATTTCCAAGATGAGTGTGCACTATCAAAATAACTCAATGGTAAGAGTAGGGAGATAATGTTGAGGTCCAATCCGAGCCATAGCCTAAATACTTGTCTTGCAAGGGGGACTCGTAACTGAGTTTCCACCCTTTTTAAAAACCCATGAGTTTATCTTTGTCTATGATATTTGATTTTGAGTTTCGGTCTATTTTGGTAGTGTTGCTTTTATGTGGATTTCTCTATGTGATTTATTTCGTAAATGATTTAACTATAATATTTGGGCTAATCATATAATTAAATATTATTTGATTAAAAAGAAAATATTAAAGTATAAGAATATTTAATTAATTAAAAAACTAATTAAATATGTACTTTAATTTAAAAGTCTTAATTTAGAAAATTGGTTAAAGAGAAATTAGAATATGATGATATCTCATTAATTATTAATTAATTAAATATGTACTTCAATTTAAAAGATTTAATTTAAAAGTTTAATTTAAGAAGTTGGAGAAAAAGAGAATTAAAATATTAAAGATTTAATATTGCTTTATTATAATTATTTATTTAATAATAATTAAATTAGAGTTGTGTTTAAACAATGAGCTTTGATTATTATTAATTTAAATAATAGACTATGCTTTAATTAGTGCTTGCACTAATTAATAAATTGGAGGAAAATAAAATATAAAAGAACAAAATTTAAAGATAAAGTTATAGCTCTAATTGTGGTGTAGTTATATTTAACTAATTTAATGATAATTATTTAGAAATTTTATTTTAACAATAAACTCTAAATGATGTTATTAATTAAATTAATAAAGATATTATTAAAAACACTTTGAAAATTAATTAAAGAGAGAAAGATAATTATTTAAATTAAGATATTTTGTAATTAAATATCTAAAAGAGTTGTGCATGAAAAGGTAAAAAGATAAAAAAGTAATAAACAATAATTGATCAGTGAGTTCTCTCTCATGATTGCACAATCAGAGCCCCAATTTAGGGGAGAACTATTTATCAGAGATCTAGAGCTCATTTTGCAATTACATAAGTTTTGGGGAGCAAAATTCAAAATTGGATAAAATGAATTGTTGAAAGTTTTAGAGGGTTTGGATTTGTATGCATTCATAGATTGTCTTAGATTTTAGCTTTGATTTTGAGGTAGGGTTTGAAAACCCATTATAGAATTTTATTGAAAGATCTATCTTCTTCGTGTCTTCCTAGGTGTTTGCATATTGCTTATTAATTTACTATATTAATTTTTGAATAAGGAATTATGTTGTAGATTTTAAAAAGGAAAACTTATTAATCAAAAAAACTTGATTGCGGAAAATATGTTATAACTAAACGTATACATGCATGTGAAAATAAATTTGTTGAAAATAGAAACTAAGTATAGTATGGTTACATGCATGTGAAAACAAATATACTAAAAATAGAAACTAAGTATAGTATAGCTACATGCATGTGAAAACATATATGCTAAAAATAGAAAGCTAAGTATAGTATGGTTATATTCATGCTGTCTAATCAATATAACACCTTTTTAGTTATAGGATTGGACATCCCTTACTACCAAAGTACTATGCTGATTTTCATTAAATGTCAATCCGGGAGCGTGAACTTGAGATGATGTCTACAAAGTATATGCTCTAGTTTTTGCTAAAAGTCACTACTACCTTGAATGTAATAACCATTAAGGAAATCTAGTTTATCAAAAGGAAAGACAACTATCAAGCACTTGGAAGGAAACTCTAATTATTTAACCATACATCTATGCACCTAGTGCTGCAGGAATAGTGACTATTTCTGTTTCTAGTGGCTACAGGAACAACATTTCTAATCTTAACTTAGAAAACTAAGTCTAACTCCTACTTATTAAAGTAAACTCCACCTTCCATGTGGGCCCCCATGGAATAATGAAGGAAAGATAAGCTTAGATAAAAGTGTAGAAACTCAGCAAAGTCATGTATTCATTCAAATATGTAGTATTACAATAACTTGGGAAAAACAACAAGATGTCTATCAACTCTGTTTGTCTACTCACTACTTAACCTCATAGATACAAACAAGATCTTATTTAAAAGAAAGAAAAAATAACAAACTCCTATAATTATGACTTCCTCATGAAGGAAAGTTAGTTATAGCTTAAAGCTGCAAGCATGCAATTGTAAAGACATTAGCTATCCCTAAAATTCCCCATAAATATAGATCATAACAAATGCTAGATCTGCTCTTTTATTTGACTTTAATCAGCTTCCAGGAATCTAGGTATCGTGCTTGCATATTTAACCGGTCGCTTTGATGTTTGCTTCCTTGCTCAACTGCTTTATTAGGCCCCTCTTTGTTATTCATTAAAATAGGTTCCTTCTGACTTTACCACCAAGTTTCCAGCTGCAACGATGTCATAACGCTTCTCTTTAATACCATTAATGCCTTAGCACTATTCCTTCGTAGTTTGTTTTTGATTAACTCCCGCTCAGCTTGTATTCCTGCGATCAACATTTAATACACACAAGACTTCCCGCAAACATTTGTTTACATTTATTTGTTTATAAAGAAAAAGAATTAATTATTCAATTAACAATTTTTGCAATCTCTTCAGCTATAGGAAGATCTACCCATATCAAACATTCATGAAGAAATATTTTTACCACAAAATGAACCCCTTTTTAGATATAACTTTGATTATCATTTTTATGCCCTATGTCCATACTTTATACATCAAAAGCTCAAAACATTTATGCTAAAAGATGATAAAGTTCAGTATGTTATAGACAAATGTTCACAAAAATAACAAACTCCTATAATTATGACTTCTTCATGTCATCATTTTTCCCCCCAACCATCCTGAGGCTGGTCTCTTCAGCATCTATAGGTTTCTGATCCTCATCTGCAGCCTGAGATCATTGGCAATTTTCTCCCTTGATTCATGAGCTCTATAATTAAAATATCCATAATTTTGTTTCAACCTTTCCCATTTCTGTTCTTCAGCAATCATGTTATATTCAACAAATGAATCATACTTTCCAAGCATAGGATGCAAGAGTATTGGCGGTTAGAAATGAAGAGGTACCCAATAATTTTTTTGACTTCTACCTAACATCATATACTTGGGCATCCTGCTGATGGCCAACTCCAAATTTTGAGGAGAGTGCAACTCCCTTGTTTTTAGATCTTCTGGCAATCAGACCCATCTTTGAAGGGAGGCTTGTACAACATCAGGGGCATTTGTAGAACAATGCTGCTCCCAATCCAAAAATTTCTGTTCATGGACAGGGTGAATTTTGGCTGCAACACTTTGATTATTGTTAATAGAAAGCCAATCGAAGAATACTTTGTGAGTGTTTTGCACCTCTGGCTGAATGTACAATGGTTCAAACATTTCCTTTTCCCTATAAGGAGCAGCCTAGTTCTCTTGACTAATCTCATTTTGCATCCATGACATAACTGCCCTAAACTATACATCTCCCACATATAACAATGAATTCCAATCTTTATCATCTGGAACAACAAGATTATGAACATATAACTCATAGAGGAGATTCTACAGAGCCATCAAAAGTGATTTGAATGCTGCATAGAATTCTTGGAGAGTGTGTAAGGAAGGGTTCAACCCTCGAGTAATTTGAGACAATTAAAAATTAATCATTTTCTCTTTTAGAAATAGTGTGTAAAATAGAGATGGTGACCTGCAATTTACAAGCTCTGGAATGAGCTCTGTAATCTTCATGACACATTGTTGCATGACCATAATTTCACTATCCTTCTCTTTAATTTTTTGTGCTTGTTCCCTGATAGTTCTGAGCAATTGCTTCCTTTCTAGGTCTTAATTTGCTTTTTTCCATTGAAACTATTGGTACAAACTAAAGTTGGCTGTTAATGGAGTAGAAATGTCAGGTGGTGTATGACGATGGACAATAGGTCTATAATCTTCAAGGTGGTGCTCAGTATGATGGTGGTCAGTAGTGTTGTCATCCTAAGAATATTGACATTCAACAAAGCTATTATTTTGATAGGCAACAGTGTTATCAACTTTTTCAGAAGGGGCAACGACTACAGGATAGGTTGCAATAGTCATTTTAACTTGAAATGTTTCAACAATTTCTTGAACCATTTCTTGTGCAACAAATGGATATTCCTCTGGTGGAAGATTATCAATTTCCTCTACTGGCTGTTCAAACTTGGACACTATTTCCTCTGATGACTTCGTGTCACTATCAACATTAATAGGGCTATTTGGCTTTGCAAAAATTTCCTCAAGATCATTTTCATGTTTAGGAGTAGGTATTGTGTGCTCTAGTGACTTTTTAGGTGTGGGTACTGGAGTTTCAACATCAATAGGTGGTATAGGAGGCTCAACAAGTGGCACAGGAGGTTCAGTTCTCAAATTTACCCAAGACATTCTGGTGACTCATCGTGGAGTAGAAATTGGGGTAGAAATTGGTTTCCTGCCCTTATTGATAGATTTTCCTTTATTTGGGTTGAGTGCAAGTTATTGTGATACTGGAGATACTTCTTTTGAACCTTCCTCTGTGGCAACTATGTGTGATTTTCTCTTTCTAGAAGTTGAGGCTTCTACAGGTGGAGTTTTCTTTTTTGTAGTTTTAGGTATAGAGGTAGAAGCCGAAGCTTTTTGAGCTATTCTATATACTACTTTCCTGACTCCTACAATAGTTTTCTCTCTTGTCCCCATTCCTTTCCCTTTAGGTCCACCCCTTTTAGGTCCCTTTCTCCTTAGTTTTACAAAATCCTCCCATGTTCCCAAGTGCTACCTAGTCAACTCCCTTTCAATTATAGCCCTAATTAAGCACTGGTGGGATACCGATTGGGTTTTGCCTTGCTATACATAGGTAGCTTTCCTTTTGATAATATTATAAAGGAAAATCGAGAGATTTACAAGATAATCACCATGCCAAAAACCACTCAAAATTCTAAAATGAATAGCATGCAAATAGGAATACCTTCCTTCACAAGTAAAATATCTTATGATAAATTCAACAGGGTGGATGAATTGCAGAGGGAGAGATAATCATAATGTACCTTGCTTTTTATTTTCCTCCAGCCAAGGATCTCTAAGTACTAAGAATTTCTCTTTTGCTTGTCATGCATCCATGTCCTCTTTCCAATGTTCTCCATTTGTGGGCAAACCAAAAACTTTTGCGACCACTTCTTCGGTGAATTCTATCCAAATGCCCTTAATAGTTGCATATCCATCCCTTAATGTATTATGAAATTGGAGTGCAATTTCCTAATAAAACTACTTTGAACTGAGACAGTAAGCCAACCAACCTCATTGTTGAAACAAACTACATGTTGTTGGTTCTTCCAGTAAGACTTTGTGGTCTGCTAGTTCATGCCCTAAGGTTTTCCACCCATATTTTTTGAAAAAAAAATGTTATTACAGGCAAATTTACGGAAAGTGATTTTGAGAGTATGGGCGGAGATGGCTACAGGGGTTTCAACAAAGGGAAGTTTTAAAAAAAGAAATACTTCAATACTTTCCAAACATCACATCCTTCAGTACTTCATGATGACATTTTAATCACCAAACCATAATGAGGATAAAGATCGTGCTAAAAAACATATGCCATATTAATAAGGGGTTATGTGAAATCACGATTTAATGGTTAGCCTTCTTTACATTATTTCACACATTTTTGAAGTACAAAGGAGCACCAGCTCATTACTGAAATAACCCTTCCTCATACATCCTACATGCCAACTTAATATTTCCTTGATTTGCCTTCATGGTTTCTTTTTTTGATTTGCATTCATGATTTCAATTTTCCCTCCCCCCAACCTAGCAGAGACTAGGTCCCACTAGACCGTAAAGATTGCAAATTTTGAAAATTGAAATAACATGTTTTTCTAAATAAATAATAAATTAAATAAATTCAAAGGGGTCGAGTGTGACTGACCTGAGGTGCGATAGGAAGGATGGTCCAAGTACTATACAAGAGAAAGTGAGATGACATGATGATGGAAAGACAAGAAGGTGGGATGGAATGAGGTGGAAAAGAAATAAATTTCCCATGAGTGCAAAATTTTTATTATGAAGGCCTTGAAAATAAATTCAAAGGGTTGCAGGCATCTGAGTGGGAGACTTAGATAGAGTGGCTACAAGAAGAGATGTTTCTGTTGTGGTGAACTGTTGAAGAAATTCTTCCCGAGTTGCTGGCTTATGATATAACTTCAGGCGATGCCCATTAACTAGGAGTTTGAATTTGATTGGATCAATTGTTGACAGTTGAACTGCTCCATTGTTAAAAATTGTAATGATTTCATAGGGACCAAGCCATTGAGTCTAAAATTTGCCTTGGTGATGCTAATATTATGAATCATACAGGAGCGCCCAATCACCAACAGAGAATTCTCTGTCTTTAATGAATTTGTCATGACATTGCTTTCTTCAACTCTAAATTAATTCTGTGTTATGAAGGGCTAACTTTTTCCATTCATCCAACTCATTGAGATGCAAAATGCGATCCTGTTGTGCTATAGGAAGGGTAATATCAAGTCCCAAAGTTGTCCATAGAGTTTTATGTTCAAATTCAATGGGCATAACAGTTGTCTTCCCATATAGGATTTGAAAAGGTGTAAACCCAGTAGTGGATTTCCATGTTGTTCTATACACCCATAAGGCTTCAAGAAGTCTAGCTGCCCAATCTTTCTGATGCAAAGACACTATTTTAGTGAGTATATATTCTAGCTCTCTATTTGTCACTTCTACCTGTCCATTGGCCTGTGGATGATACAAAGAAGATTTTCCATGCCAAATTTTATACTCCTTCATGAGTGCTGCTATCATATTAGATGTAAACTAAGGCCCTTGATCTAATTGTAATTCTCTTGGAACACCAAACCTAGTTAAGATACATTCATACAGGAACTTTGCAACATTATTGTCATGAGGATGCTTCATAGGTTTTGCTTCTACCCACTTAGTAACATAATTAGTGCAAACCAATATGTAGCATTTCCCTTGTGATGGTGGTTCAATAGGGCCAAAAAAATCAATTTCCCATTTATCAAATGGTTCTACTACTATCTGTGGCTACAGGGGCATTTCACCCATTTTTTTTGGTCGACCCATTCTTTGACATTTATCACATTTTTTTGTATACTGAACTGTATCCTTGTGAAGTGTAGGCCAATAATAACCTGTATTTAGGATCTTTAATGCAGTCCATTCGTTAGCAAAGTGACCACCACATGGCTCATCATGACAAGCACAAAGAACATCATATGTTTCATCCTCTCTGAGACATCTTCATGTCACCTAGTTTGGTCTAGTATAAAACATGAATCCTGAGATCCATGAGAAATTAAAACTCTTTTATGTTAGCAATCATTTTTCTTTTGTAGAGAAATGTGGGAGAGTTTTGCTAGTAGTTAGATAGTTGGCAATGTCAGCATACCAAGGGTTTTGTGCTAACAAAAGAAAGAGATGTTCATTGGGAAAGCTATCTTCTATGGCTACAGGATCATTAGGTGTTTGAAGATGAGACAAGAAATCAGCAACAACATTTTCTTTACCTGGCTTGTCAATAATGGTGATGTCAAATTCTTGCATTAGTAACAACCATCGAGCCAATCATCTAGAGATTGCTAGCTTGTTCATCAGATATTTGATAACAAAGTGATGTATATGTACAAATATTTGGTATCCTATTAAGTAATGTCTGAATTTATTCAGAGCATAAATTACAACAAGCAGTTCTTTCTCTGTCATGGTGTAGTTATACTCCACTCCTTAATTTTTTTTGCTGATATAGTAAATTGCATGTTCTACTGAATCTATCTTGTGGCCAAGTACCACTCCAATGGCATGATCTGAAGCATCTGTGTGTATGTGAAAAAGTAACTCCCAATTGGGTCCTCGGAGCATTGGTGCTATTGAGAGGACTTCCTTAAGCTGCAAGAAAGCTTTTGTACACTCTGAATCCCATACAAACTCTGCATCTTTTCGAAGCAATTTATATAAAGGTGCTGCAATTTGACTTAAATCTTTGATAAAATGTCGATAATATCCTGCATGTCCTAGAAAACTCTTGACTTCTTTCAATTTAGCTAGTACAACCAATGTGCATATGACTTCTATTTTTGTTGGATCTACTTCAATTCCTTTAGGGGAAACAAAGTGTCCCAACACCACTCCTTCTTGCATCATCCTAAAACACTTTTCACTATTTAAAGACAAATTATAGTCTTTGCATCTTTGTAAAACCTTGTCCATGTTCTCCTTGGCTTCTTCAAATGTTTGTCCATATGTGGTGAAGTCATCCATATACACTTCCAAACAATCTGTAGATATGTCAGAAAAAATGCTAATAACAGCTCTTTGAAAAGTTGCAGGTGCATTGCACAAACCAAATGGTAGGACAACATAAGAAAATGTTCCCCATGGACACATGAATGTGGTCTTGTCTTGATCCTCTAGTGCTATCTGGATTTGATTGTAGCCACTAAACCCATCCAAGAATTAAAATTATTTTTTTCTTGCAAGATTGTCAAGAACTTGATCGACAAAAGGTAATGGAAAATGATCCTTCTTGGTAGCCGAGTTAAGTTTTCTATAATCTATGTAGACTCACCATTTTCCCCCTTTTTTGGGAATAATAACCAATGGTGACACCCATTGGCTATCTGAAATAGGATATATGTAGCCAACATTGAGTAGCTTTTGCAATTTATTTTTGACAATATCCTTTAACATTGGGTTTATCCTACGCTGAGGTTGTTTCATAGGTTTGCAATCTGGACTAATATAAATCTTATGGGTACAAAGTGCAGGATCTAAACCTTTCATATCTATATACTCCCAAGAAAAAGCATCCTGGTGCTCTTGTAATAGCTGCAAGGTATTATGATGTTGTGCTTGAGATAAGGACTTGCTTATATTTAATTCTCTTCTTGGAACGATTGTTGTTTTGACTACTTTTTTAGCCATTGAAATTTACACAATTGGTTGTGAATCTATCTCATGTGATAGGAGTGAATGCATAAGCTGTGTAGACTCAAAATAATGAAGTTCAACAGATAAAGGTAGAATGCTTTCTAAGACACACTCTTGTTTAGAAGATGTCTCAGGTTGTGTTCCATACTCATTCAGTATGATAGAAGAAATGACATCATCTTCTTCTTTAATGTTTACAAATGAGTCCTATGAGATCATCATCAATTGTTGAATAGAATCTATGTCCATATTAGAGTCATCCATATTTGGCCAGACAACTTGATCATCCTGCAGCAAAGGCTGAGTAGGAGAATACAAGGTTAAATTTTTAATATTCGTTCCATCTGAAATAGTCATTTTCCCTAATCATCATGCAATATAAGCATCTACTATTGCTAACCATGGTCATCCTAGAATGATAGGATATCCCCCAATACTTTTTTTTGGAGAGAGTATGACAAAATCAACTAGATACTACCATGAATGTAATGGTACAGTGACATCTTCGAGCATACCATCAGGAATGATGGTAGAACTATCTGCTAGTTGCAAGATTGTTGGTGTTTGCCTGAGACCAATGATGCTTAATTTGGACACTACTTCCTTGGTCATTACATTGATGGATGCTCCTAGGTCTATTAAGACATTCTGCACTTGCACTCCTTGAATGGTGAGGGTCACTACTGGGCTTCTAGGGTTTGCATACTTAGGCATTTTGCAGTTATCAAGCATAAGATTAGAAAGTTTCCCAAGGACATGGATAGTCTTTGGGTCTTTCCTTTTCCTTCCTAGATTTTTATCATATTCTTCTTTGATGGCTTTTGAATATATAGGTACTTCCTTTATTGCATCCAATAAGGGAATTTTTACCATCATTTTCTTCAGTTTCTCAAGCAAATCTAGTGTAGCTTGATTTTCACTTGGCAGAACTTACTCTGTTAACCTACTAAGAAATGGTGGTGTCTTGGCTGTAGGAGAAATAGTGGTGGTAGATTCTTGAACTAACATAGCATTTGTATCATCTATTTCTATTATAATGGGCTACTGAGGTGAGACAAGCATTTTTCCAGATCATAGATGGATATCATTGAGGGTGATGGAATAACTTTGTTGCTAGGCTAAAGATTTTGCACTATTAGGATTAGGCACAGGTTGTGCAAGTAACTATGGCTATTTTGGAGGGGCTCTATTGGTTATAGGAGGCATTAAGGCTTGCTATTAAGGAGGTTGAGTCAAGGCTGGTTGATGCTAATACTACTGCCAGTTCTGGATTTGTTGCCAACCCTGCTGAGGTTGGTGCCAACCTTGGTTAGGTTGCTACCACCCTTGGTTAGGCTACTACCAATTATTATAATTACCATGCTGTTGTTGCCATTGGCTATTACCATTGTAATTATGGAGTGGGTCTTGAGGAATACTTGATCTTGGAGCCCACAGCCTCCATTGAGCAACATAGAGGACTTCCCTATCTTCATCAATTGCCTTGAACTCAGTAGGCACTTGCTGTGATTCCAAGCTAGCAATAGGCTTACATCAACAGTTGCATTTCTTTTCTATGCAATGGGGGCAATATTCTGCCAACATACTATCAACATGCTCCTTCTTCCTTCATGCTTGCATGGTGTCCAATTATGTAGTAACATCATTAATGATGCCTTTCTTGAAATTTGACAAGAGGTTTGACAGTTTTGTCTTAGATACTCCCACCCCAAGACTTTTTTGGAGTAAGTCCCTCAAACCTCATCCTTTTTTTGTTGTTGCTCTAGAATAGTTCAAAAAAATATTTTGGATTTCAGCCCACATCCTCTATGTAATGTCACCTCCAGCCATTAAGTCTAAAGCTTCCATACTCCTGTCATGCACTCCTTTCAAAAAGAGATACTTTTGGGACTCCTTGTCTAGCTGATGTTGTGTGTTGCACTATAGGTTAAACACAAACTGGGCAACATAGTCCTCCAAAGTCTCATCCTCCTTTTGTGAGATTTTAAAAATGTCATCTTCTTTCAAATCATGGCCTCTGCAATATTCCTTATATTTATTAAGGAATAGGGTACTCATAGTTGGCCAATCTATCATAGCATTGGCACCTAGACTCATGAACCGTCTCAAGGTGGCTTCTTTGAGAGTTGATGGGAACAATTTCAGCTTATGGGCATCAATTGTGTAGTCATAACTTTGACAAAGGATGTCGAACTCAAAGAGAAAACTTTCTAGATCTTCAATAATAAGGCCATAGAATTTAGGCAGGGTAGCTGAGGGTATATTTTTCAAATTTTGATTACCTTGCTAAGGAGGAATTGGAAAGGGAAAGGTAGGCTGAGCTGCTACCAATTGTGGATGTCCTAGTGGTGGCTGATAAATGACTAGAGCTAATGGATTATCTTGATATTCTGGCTCAACAAAAAGATTATTCAAATGGAAGGATTCTTTAGATGTGGTTGGTGATTGTACTTGTTCAGGTACTTCTACAAATATGTTCTCAAACAGTTCTTTTTCTTCTTCTATTTCTTCTCTCTCTTCTCTTTCTTCAGGGTTAGGATAAAAAGGATCTTCCTAATTGAAGTTGGGAAGAAATCTTCCAAGGTGGTCTCTTCTCCTATGCATGCAAGAATGCTAAAAATGAAACTAAATGACTCAATAGTTAATACTAAATTGACACCATCCTCGGAAACGACACCAAAAATATGTCTAATCAATATAACACCTTTTTAGTTACAGGATTGGACATCCCTTACTACCAAAGTCCTATGCTAATTTTCATTAAATGTCAATCTGGAAGCATGAACTTGAGATGATGTCTACAAAGTATATGCTCTAGTTTTTGCTAAAAGTCACTACTACCTTGAATGCAATAAGCATTAAGGAAATCTAGTTTATCCAAAGGAAAGGAAACTATCAAGTACTTGGAAGGAAACTCTAATTATTTAACCATACATCTATGCACCTACTACTGCAGGAACAGTGATTGGTTGTGTTACCAGTGGCTATAGGAACAATAGTTCTAATCTTAACTTAGAAAATTGAGTCTAACTCCTACTTATTAAAGTAAACTCCACCTTCTATGTGGGGCCCCATGAAAGCATGAAGGAAAGATAAGCTTAGATAAAAGTGTAGAAACTAAGCAAAGTCATGTATTCATTCGAATATGTAGTATTAGAATAACTTGGGAAAAACAACAAGATGTCTATCAACTCACTACTTAACCTCATAGATATAGACGAGGTCTTATTTAAAAGGAAGAAAAAACAACAAAATCCTCTAATTATGAATTCCTCATGAAGGAAAGTTAGTTACAACTTAAGGCTACAAGCATGCAATTGTAAAGACATTAGCTATCCCATAAATTCCCCATAAATATAGATCATAGAAAATGCTAGATATGCTCTTTTATCTGACTTTAAATAGCTTCTAGGAATCCAGGTATCGTGCTTGCATGTTTAACCGATCGCTTTGATGCTCGCTTCCTTGCTCAGCTGCTTTATCAAAACCTGCTTTGTTATTCATTAAAATAGGTCCCTTTTGACTTTGCTACAAAGTTTCTAGCTGCAACGGTGTCATAATGCTTCTCTTTAATACCATCAATGCCTTAGCACTATTCCTTCGTAGTTTCTTTTTGATTAACTCTCACTCAACTTGTATTCCTACGATCAACATTTAATACACACAAGACTTCCTGCAAACATTTATTTACATTTATTAGTTTATAAAGAAAAGACATTAACTATTCAATTAATAGTTTTTGCAATCTCTTCAGCTACAGGAAGATCTACCCATATCAAACATTCATGAAGAAAGATTTTTACCACAAAATGAACCCCTTTTTAGATATAACTTTGATTATCATTTTTATGCCCTATGTTCATACTTTATACATAAAAAGTTCAAAACAGTTATACTAAAAGATGATAAAATTTAGTATGTTATAGAAAATGTTCACAAAAAGGGCCAAAAAGACTTCTATTTCTTCATGTCATCACATGTTAAAAATAGAAAACTAAGTATAGTAGGGTTACATGCATGTGAAAACAAATATGCTAGAAATAGAAAATTAAGTATAGAATGCTTGCATGATTTGAGAGATCGAAGACATTTGAAAATACTAATTGCATATATATTTTTATTTATAAAAATATAATATAAATTTTAAATTCATTTATTTAATAATAATAATAATTTATTAATTTTTAAATAAAATAAATATTATCCATTTAGTTATAAAGTTAATGTTAGTATTAGTTATTATTTAGGTTTAATTAAACTCTTAGTTACATATAAATGATTTTATAATTATTAATGCAAGAGAGGGGGTTAATAAATAAATACTTAGAATTTTATTATATTTTAAGAGAAGTTGTGGTAGAGTTCACTTTGTAATCATTTAGTTAATGACTATTTGACTTTATGAGAGAAATTATAAATAATTAAATTTATAATTTATAATTTTATCTCTAGTTGCATTATGAATTAAAGGAAAAGCAAATATTAATATTGGACTTTAATAAAAGTCAAATTAATATTTTAGAAATGAAATTGATATTAATATTTAATCTAATAATATACATTTATATTATTAATTAAATTATTTATGATTTAAAATTATTTAAATTAAAACATAAAAATATTGCATGATATTTTATATGCTATGATATGGGATATTTAAATACTTATTGTTTTAAATAAGTATATTAGAATAACAATTTATATTAACTTGTATATTCTTACTTTATTTCTAAACACATCCTTATGACTCAAACTAAACAATATAAATTGATAGAATTAAATCATGTGACTAAAAACTATGTGTTTTCTAATATTCTATTTACAGTCTTGTGATGTTTATTTTCATGATAGTATTTTTCTTTGTGGGTTGTTTAGTTGGCCAAGTTAGGATGTGAACTAGAGGCATTTTTGAGATTTCTTTTATGATTATTTGACTGGATGTCATGATGAACTTTATGATTTTAATTTAGATTTACATTTTATGAGCTTTAGACTATTGAGCATTTATGAGAACTTGAGTTTCGAGAACTAGTGTTATTTTTTGGGTTGCCTATTAAGGAACCAAATTTGATCAATATTAATTTTATGGTATGTGACACTGTTGTGGTTTGTGATTTTT
Source organism: Cupressus sempervirens (assembly GCA_028749045.1). NCBI lineage: Eukaryota > Viridiplantae > Streptophyta > Pinopsida > Cupressales > Cupressaceae > Cupressus > Cupressus sempervirens. Next base: position 560,223,658 of record CM053783.1, read on the forward strand.
GGAAGGTAGTCTAGGTGCATGTCTATGGGAGTGGCTTGCAATAGGGGCTAGGGCCCAAAGTGGCTACCAGGGTAACTCATTGTAAGTTGTGTAACAAGTGATAACATAGTAATTAAAATATCTTGCCCAACCCTTTTCCTTGAGATACATAAAAAGGATAAGTTAGAGACTTTTTCTTGTCCATGCCTTGAGTGCTTATTTAGACTAAGGATGAGATGGAGATAATACCTTGAGAGATATGACTAGGTTTCTCATCTTCATGAGAGGGTATTCTAGTTCCACATAGAGTTACTAGAGGGTCATGGGCTTGAGAGACTACTAGGGTAACCTTAGAGTTGGCTCATGTGATGACACTCCATAGTATGTAACCTAAGTCTTCTTCATGATTTTTTTTTAATAGTTTCCTCTAATGGTGTACTTGTTGGATATTAATTTTGATGGTGTTTTTATTATGAGTTGTTACTCTTTGATTAGATGTCATTTATTGTTGACAGTTGACTTTTATTAATGAATGATCAGTTATTCATTAGTGGTTGTTTTTATTATTGGAGTCAGTCATTAGTAGTTTACTTTTATTGATGACAATTGTTGTTTTTTGGTCATTGTGTTTGTGAAACTTGACATTGATTTCAAGATGGTTGTATATTTTTGGTCTTGGTATTTGTATATTGACTTGGTATGAGGTGTTAGTATTGGAATAAGTGTCCTTTCAATTTTAATTATCTCTTCTTCTTGAGTAGTTTGTGTTACCCTTGAGGTAGTTTTGGCTATCAGGATTCCTTGCCTAGGATGTTTTATGATTTGATTATCTATTTGTGGATTGTACATTATCTCTCCTACACAATGGGAGTGGAATCTTGATTAGGTGAACATGCAGTCGGGAGGCAGTGTATTCTTACCATTTGGGTCCCCTTCATATTGATAGATGTTGGATGCTCCTTAATACAATGGTACCATTATCATTCTTCTTCTTGTCTTGAAGAATTCTATTCATTTGATGTATTTATGTATCATGTGTTTTGAGATCCTATGAGATATTGTATTGTATATTGATGTACTTATATCTATTTTCACATACCTTGTGGCATGTGTAATGGATGCTATTCATTAGATGCGCTTTCATATTATTAGTTCTACTTATGCATTTCCTTATATGACTATGTATGTGTTTATTCATCTTATGATTATGGACATTGTAATTGAGACTTAAACTTATTAATAAAACTTTCTTAAATGTGACTCAATGTGAAGGAACCCTTGGGGAATTGAAACTATATTTTTAATTGATTACACATTTTTGATGTGTATGTATATATTCCTTCCACATTATTTTTACTTTGATATTGTTTATTTTTTTATTTTTTAAATATTCAGTAAACTTTGTAACATATTAGGTTTATTTCTTTTGGGTTCCCAAGTGGGGCATTACATACAAACTCAATTATCAGGAACCATAAGCACAATCAGTGTAGTTGACTTATGACATCAGGTTACTAATTGTAAATATTGTGATCTATATGAATTATGAATCCATGTTACCCCAATTTGTGAGTGTTTTTTATGCATGCTTGTGTTATTTGGTTTATTCTTTGATCTTGGATGTCAAATTATTAAATCTTGATAATTGGTTTCAGCATAAAGTATGGTGGGGTATATTGTGTATAGGGGTTGAGGCGACATGATTGTCTAGATGTTGTCTTGAAGGTAGTACCACACAAAGACAATTCTGACCCTGTGACAATTAGGCACAAAAAAATTTGACATGAGCCCAAATAGATACAAGCAATCCAAGATTGGAAACCTCTAAGGAATGTACATGAGGTATGTCAACTTCTTGGACTAGCCAATTACTACCAAAAATTTGTGCAAAGATACTCAAGATTGGCTTCTCTTATCATGGAACTATTGAAGAAAGATAAAGGTTGGCATTGGGGTGGCAAGAAACATGAGGCATTCGAGCTACTCAAGGAGAAGTTGACCCATGAGAAAGTCTTGGCTCTTCTACAGTATGGAGAATTGTTTAAGGTGTAGATCCATATATCCAACTACACCATTGGAGGTTTATTAATGTAAGATGACCACCTCATGGCTTATGAGACTAGGGACTTATTTTTAGCAATGATCATGGGAGGATGGGATAAGGGTGAAGTTTCAAATCCAACCAACCCTAATGCCATTGAAGACATAATATCAGCCTTTGTAGATGTGATGCTAGAGTGTCTATTAGATGACCTACCTCTTAGGTGACACATCAACCATACTATAAAGCTCATGGGAGGAGCTAGCCCACTAATACATGCTCCCTACCATCTGTTTGGGCTAGAGATGGCCGAGTTGAAGAGGAATCTATGCAATATCAATGAGCTTGGCTACTTATGCCTCTCTTGATCTCCTTATGCATCATCAATGTTGTTTCAAAGGAAGAGGGATGGGACCCTTAGACTATGTATTGACTTTTAGGCTCTCAACAAGCACACCATCAAGAATAATTAACCACTGTCTCTCATAGTGTATAGCTTTTATCAACTAATTGAGGAGAAATTATTCACCAAGCTAGGAGATGAGGAGAAAATGGCTATCATGATAAGGTATGTGACTTTTGAGTTCTTAGTCATGTTGTTTTTCCTAACTAATACACTTGCAACTTTCAATATTCGTATCAATGATATTTTTAGACATGTCCTAGACCATTATGTAGTAATCTATTTCTATGATATTTTGGTGTATAGAAAAACTCTATAGGAACAAAAGGTGCACCTTACTAAGGTGTTCACCATTCTAAGGGAGAATTAGTTGTATGCAAAGAAATAAATTTGTTGCTTTGTGTAACAAGAGATAAACTTCTTGGGTCATGTTTTGGGGTGTGACACAATCCAACCTGAGCCTTAAAAGATACAAGAAATTCATAATTTGAAACCTTTAAGCAATGTACATGAGGTACATTAGTTTCTTGGATTGACTAGTTATTACCACAACTTTGTGTAAGGATACTCAAGGTTGGTTGCTCCTATTATAGACCTCCTGAGGAAAGATAAAAGTTGGTGTTGAGGAAATAAGAAGTAGGAGGCATTTGAGATGCTCAAGGAGAAGTTGACTCGTGAGCTAGTCTTTTATCTCACACAGTATGGAACACCCTTTGAAGTGTAGAATAATGCATCCAATTATGACATTAGAGGTGTGTTGATGCAAGATGGCCACCCCATGGCTTACGAGTTGTGGAAGTTCAATGACAGAGAAAGGAATTATCCTGTGTAGGAGAAGGAGATGACAACCATAGTCCACTTCTTGAGGACTTCGCACCATGACCTACCTGGGAAGCCCTTTATAGTCAAGACCAATAATGTGAGCTTAGTTTACTTTAAGATTTAGGCAAAATTGACACCAAAGCATGACAGATGGTAGGAGTTTATGACTGAGTTTGACTTCAAACTAGTCTACTACCCAAGTAAACATGATGTTGTTGTAGATGCCTTGAGAAAGAAGGCTCACCTTGCTACCATTATCAAGTTGTAAGGTGAACTAGTGGGGACCTAAGCTGACTTAGGAAAGGATGTATTAGAGAAGATCAAGGAGTGTCTCAAGGGTGATACCCTAGCTCATCAAGTCATACTTCAAGTTTCTGCTAGGTAGATTAGAAGGTTTAACATTGTCGACAATATCTTATAATTTTTTGGAAATAGAGTTTATGTGCCAAAATAGAAGGAGTTGAAGCAAGATCTGTTGCATGAATGTCAAAAAATTTCTTGGGTTGGGCACATAGGGTAACACAAAACACTTGCACTTTTGGAATGGGGATTCCTCTAGCCAAAGATGTGGCTAGATGTGGAGTAGTATGTGAAGACATGTCTTATTTATTAGTAAGAAAAAATAGTGTTAGGGATACCAGGAGGATTTTTGAAACCCCTAATTGTCCCAATTCATCCTTGGACTAGTGTCTCACTTTATTTCATTACCTAGTTACCCCTTGTTGAAGGATTTGATAGTATAATGGTCGTGGTTGATTACTTCAAAAAGTATGGCACATTTTTGCCTTGTAAATACCCCTACATGGCCAAGATGGAAACCCAACACTTATTTAAAAATGTGGTCAAGTTACAGGCAGTCTCTCTAAGTTTGATAAGAAATCAAGATGCATGGTTTATGTCCAAGTTCTTGATAGAGTTGTTTAAGCTATTCAAAACAAGACTACTTGTGAGCACAAGCTACCATCCATAAATAGATGGGAAAAATGAGCAACTCAATGCTTTTTTGGAGGATTACTTGAGGCAATATGTAGATGGAAATAAAAGAATTTGTTGAGATTGTTGGAGATCTTGCACTTTAGTGACAATTTACAAAAGAGTGGGTCGATCTTGTATTCCCCATTTGAACTGGCTACTAGACAACATCCTTTGACGCTCCATACTATATTGAGTGGTTACCAAGGTAGTGATACCATAGTAGTTAAGGTGGTACATAAATGGAATGAATATGTTGATGTGGCTCAGTATCATCTCACACAAGCCAGTGAGTGCATGAAGCAATTTTTTGAATGCAAGAGGAGGGATCTTGAGTTTACTACTGGAGATAAGGTTTTATTGAGAATGATCCTAGATCAATTCAAAGTGTCAAGGAGAATAAGCTCTTCATTGGTACATTGATGGGAAGGGCCATTTCTATCATCCAGTTAGAGTTTACCCTATGTGGTATTGCCTTCAAGACTATATCTAAATAATCATATCGCCTCAACCCTAATACATACTGTATATGGGAAATATGTTAGCAAGAAATACTAATCTATTCAAAAAATTAACTAGCATAAAAACCATAACATATATGAGAGACAAAGTGAAACCCTCAAATTAGAATATGAGCCATAGAATGGCTCTCCCAATGAGGATGGTCACTTGATTTAGGGATGAGTCTATTTACTGAGATTTGGTATGTATGCTCAAGGTTCTCAAAACTAGCTTCAACGAAGATGGAAAATGGACAATTGGTAGCTTTGTGAGCTCTCAATTTGGCATCATAAGGGTATGGTTAAGGGCTTTGGTTTCTCAAACTAGCATTATAACTTTAACTCAAGGATTGTGATGAAATGGCTTGGGAGGAGATTCAATTTATAGGCTAAGGGCTTGAGGGATGGAGGGTTAAGATGCAACGAGAGATGAAAGCTTAAGGAGGGCTAGGATGCACTCAAAGGGGAGCACATGGATTGTGCTTGTTTAGCACCAACCAGGGAGTGATACATGTCATAGGGTGAGTGGATGGAGGCAAGGGGATGGATGAGTCAACAAAGGAGGCTCAAGGTATAATATCTTCATAAAGACGCTTCATAATGGCTTGTAAGAGAAATGAATGGGCTTGTAAGAGTCTTTATGGCTTTTGTAAGAGCATGCATGGCTTGGTGGTTGGGATATTTTGGAGGGAGTTGAGATTGTTGACTTTGCTTGGCTTAGGAAAGTCTTAAGCTTACTTAGGGAATGTGAAAAGATTAGGGGGTGGATTAGGCTTGGGTTTAGGATTATATTAGGCTTGTTAGAGATATGCAAGTGGATGGCATTCATGAGGGTGGGTGAGTTAGTGGCTAAGCTTGGTTAGTATGGGTGGATGGGGTGGATTAGGCTAAAAAGGGGGTTTAGGATAGTTTAGGGGTTATTAGATTTGAGGGCTTTATTTATCAAATAGATTTATTTAATAAATGGGGATTTTAAAATTAGATAGAAGAATAGGATTAATTGATAAATAATAGGTTATTTGATTTATCAATTAGGACTATAGATGATTAATTAAATTAATCAGCTAGGGGATGGCAAAGGATTAATTAAATAGAAATTTAATTAATGATGCCTTTAGAGATAACTAAATAGGATTACCAAAGTGGTGTAATCAAATTTAGGTGTCTACATTTTGCCCCTCTTTGACATAGTGTTGAGACAACACTATTTCAAAGAAGTTTGAATGAAGAAGACACGAAGAAGATGTTTTACCAACAAGGTTGCCCGAGTCTCGAATAAGAAGAGGAGAGACTAGACGTAGAGATGCCCCCTCAAAAAGGAAGCGGGGAGAGAAAATGAAGCTCGACGGCTTCTTGAAAAATACAAGAATTTGGGATGGAAGGATGAAGAGTGGCTTAAGAGAAGAGGCAAAATTAGCTCAAACTCTCACTACGAGAGAATGATAAAGGGGAAAATTAGAGGCACAAGAGTAAATAAGCTTAAGACTTTCAAGATTAGGGGGAGGATGAAGGGGTGGAGCACTATAAAAAGGAATCCAAGATAGGGAGATGGATGAGGGGATTATAAAAGCTGATGCAACATGATTTCAAAGAGTCAGATTGGCGGAAGATGGGTTTCAGAGATCCCTAGGACTAGGATTGTGGATCTCGAAAGATGAGGCTTGGTGGATTGATTGGATTGGTGGATCCCTAAGACTAGGATTGTGGATCCCTAAAGCTAAGAGTGATGATTGATTCAAAGAGTTACAGTTGCACAAGCTGGGATAGGAGAGATGGATGCTAGATATGGATGGAGGATAATGTAGATGAAGGGAATCCATTGAAGCTTTTTGAGCAGGGGGATACTTCAAAGAGAAGTACCACCATGTAGTTGAGCACTAGATTTGCTATAGGACTGTTGGTTAATTGCCAAGGTTACCAAGAACATCAAGGCCTTTTCACCAACTGTTCAGAGGACTGATGGACTGACTCAAAACAAACACACAAGGATTGCCCTAGCATCACACATGAATTTTGAAAGAATCAGAGTGGAACTGACAATGGGTAACCACAAGCAGAAAAGAAAAAAAAACAAAAGACTTGATCAAGACCTTACACTCAGATTGCCTCATTCACAGTGTACCATGATATGGAAGATCGTGGCAACCTTGAGTAGGGAACAAAAGGATTTCTTAGAAAAGATATTTCAAGACCCAAAAGGGAAGATTCTAAATCAAAAGAAAGCGAAAATCCAAAAGAGAACTGTTTGCCAACGAGATGGGTAGGATGAGGTACTAACGGACCAAGATCAGACATGAGGAAAGCTATATCCTACAAGGATCTATCAGAGAGCACCTAAGCTAATGGATCTGGATGAGGGATGCATCTAGCAAGCTGAACTAAGAAGGATAACACATTGGTGATAGGAGATCTAGCTAAGGGATGCATTGGAATAGCTAACCAAGGGTTGTACGATGTGTGCAAGATGCTGATCAAGGAGGAACTGACACAAAAGCTGGATAGATACAATGGTACTAAGCTAAAGAGGATGTACAAGCTGACTGAACAAGATATTTACAAGCTGAAGTTGACCAAGATAGTTACAAGCAAGCAAAAGCTCAAGATGATAGGATAGCGAGATGGTTCAATGTTGTGCAAGATGAGAAAGTTAAGGATGGGGTGATAGCAGAAGATATGGATTTGGGGAGGATGCATCCCAATGATGATGAGAGATTTTGTGACCAAGGATAGCTAGAGGATCAGGATGAGATGGATGGATAGGATGGTAGATAGCTAGGATTATGATGGATATAAAGAGATGACATTGGGTTTGCATGAGGATAGCCTAGAGCTAGATGTCAATGATAAGGGAGGATGGACAAGACAAGATCTCCAAGGAATACAGTGCCCCTAGTTAGAAGATGACATGTGGAAGGAGGTCTTACAATGGATGTGATAGGATTGAAGCTAGGATGAAAAAGCTAAAGGCACTACGAAGATGGATGATAGCTGGGATGATTGGCTGAAGCTGTAGAAGATAAGTGGATGGTGGTAGATAAAAGGTGGAGGATGAAAGATAGGTTGATAAATTGGAAGATGGAGCTGGATGAAAAGATGTGATGAAAAGCATGAGGATGATAGGCTAAGCTAGGGATGGATGGATTATGCATGACGCTTATTTGCCAAGTTTTCATCATGGTACTTGTCCAAGGCGCTTGAATTGCCAAGTTTTCACCAGTGGATGCTTTTTTTTTTTTTGACTTTTTGACTTTGGACTTAGCTGGAATGATTTTGGCTTTCTTCAGCTATTTTTGGCTTTTTTGGAATTTTTCACTGGCTGTTGGAATGTTCAATTTTATTGCTAGCTGTTTGTACAACAAATGTGTGATTTATGCAATAGATTGGATTAGGTGGGATTGATGGTAGGAGATGGAGGGATGAAAAGGCTGGAAAGGAGCATGAGATGGGGATGCTTGCAGTATCAACATTGGCACATGTTGGGACAGGTGTGAAAAGAGCATATGGGGGATAGATGGTAGGTGCGGGCTTGATGGTGGATTTGTGGAAGCGCGCTTGGGGATATAGGCACCCAAGATGGAGTTAGGAGATGGAGGACACAAGTTATTGGATGGGGGATTAGCAATGGTGGATGCCATTATGCATTGGGTTTCAAATTTTTTCTTTGGAATCCACATGGTTTTGGATTTTCTTTTCATAGGCTTTTGCATTATTTTGCATTCTTTGATTGGATTTTTCCTTTTTGGAGTATGTCTTTTAGAATAGACATATGATTGCCTAGGATGTGGATTTTTAGCTTTATGCATTTTGAAGTTAGCATTCACATTGCTATGGTAAGCTTTGGGAAGATGATTAGGAGAAGCTTTGTGAGATGGAGAGGATATCGAAGAGCATGTAGGGGGATGATGATGGATGATGTGCCCTGATATGTGCCTTTGTTGATCTTGCGTAGGAATGGAGGGAATATGATTTGAATGATGGCTGATAGGAGGATGGAGGATGGTAGATTTTGGGACATAGGGACCCAAAATGGATTTAGTGGATGAAGGGGGGATATGGTAGGTTGTTTTGGGTTGCAAAGATGGTGGAGAGGGGATGACATAAGATTTCTTGAAGGAGTGATGGGAGGCTGGCATGGTGGGCTTGGAGATAGGCTTGGTTTGGGGGTGTGGTGTACCAACACTTTTAGATGGTGAGCCTTTGGATACATATCCAAGACCATGAAATCTTGGATTCTTTTGTGCAATAATGGCTTTCTGATTCCTTGTTCTTGTGGTCCTAAACCTTGACCTTGATAATGCCATCAATTGAGCATTTGAACTAGATGAGGATACTTTTTGCTTGCAGAAAATGGTGGAAATTCTTTATCAGATGTACTGCAATGGGGAGATACTATTCTTAATTCTTCTACTGATAGCAGGCCACCATGGATGAATGTAAGTGAACCAAGAGGGTAGATTATAGATGGTGGAATAGCTTGGATAGGTGGTAAGATGGAAGCATGGAGTGGAGGAGATGGTAGGATAGGATCTTGATTTAGCTGATGGGATGAAAAGATATCTTGCAATAGAGGAGGTATGGCTTGAGGTTTTGGAGATGGAGGGGGTGGTGACTACACTATGGATGGAAGACATGGTACGATGATATCTTCATTTATGCTTGGGGGATGTCAACATGCTTTTGGGTAGGATCTTGATAGGATTGGATTGGAGTGGATGGTGCGATAAGAGGTGAAGGGATGGATTCTTCAAAGGCAACAGATGGATAGATGGGAGATTTGGTAGTGGAGATGGGTGAGTAGAAGATGACTGCATAAGGGTCATTATGGGAGATTTGGGAAATGCTTGGAGGGGATGTGGATAGGATTTGGAGGGATTTGACAGGTGTTGGGATTTTGATGCTTGTGGGAAGTGGAAGGATTTTAAGCAATTTGATGGATGGTATGGGGATGATAGCTATGGGAGATGGAGGTGATATTATAGATGGGGAAGCTTCATCACTAACTACTTCACATTGTTGGATTAGATGACATGGCTTATCGACTGCTGGAGGCAGCTTTTCTTGTATTTCCTCTAGGAGATTCCTTGGAGACTCATGTGTTAGAGGTGGAGGTGGATTGACAGGAATAACTAGTGTGATGGGGGTGGAAGATTGGAAGCTTGGTTCATTGGGTGATGGAGGAGAAGCTGGGATATCAGATGGCATGAGTAATAGTTTGGAAGAATTCGTGGATTTTGGGGGATGCTTGGGGGAATGTTTCTAAGGCTTTCAATATACCCGTCATAGTCAACAAGATTTTCATCATCATTGGAATAGGAGGTGGCAGGAGCAAGCACAATATGACCGAACACATCATGATAGGTTTGGGATTTTATGTTTTGATGATGAGTCAGATGGGGATGGGTTCTTGCATACGGATGAACACGGAAGCTCATGGTTGGATTTGGATTAAGTGGAGATTTTGGATTGGCTGATGAAGGATTTCCTAGGGAGAATCAAAGCTGTATGACAGACCTAAGGATGATTGGCTGGAGATTTTTGGCTTTCCTATGGATGGAAGACTTCAAGGGCATGCTATCAAAAAGTGAGAGTTTTATTTCTTATGTGCTGGATTGATGGAGATTGTGTCAACTTAAGGATAGACTAATGATCCTATGGGCATGACATGAGATTGACCACTTGTGGATCCCAAACTTTAGCTCAAGGTGATGAGGGATACAAGTGACAAAGCTGGATTACCCTAGACAATGCTCTATCAAAGGGATAACTTTGGTGAGATTGGTTGATTGGTAGGATTGATTGGATAGAAAATTTTGGCAGAATGACAACAACTCTCTAAAAGCTTGGGTGTGATTTTGGATTGGGTTACTAGCTGGCTGGGAGGGATGATTTGGATGGACTTTGGATTTGGGATTGTTCTAAAGCAAAGAACTAGATAGATTCGGTTGCGGCGGGGGAGCTTGGATGATTTTCTGATGAGGCAGTGACTACACTAAGTATGCCTTGAGCTGGGATGATTTCTACTTTTTTGGGATTTTGACCAAAGTTGGCAAACATTCATTCAAAAGCTATGAACAAAGAAGCAGACAAAATTTTGGAGCAAGCACGTCAAACACACCAACATCCTAGGAAGCTTTCTACAAGGATGAAATTTGGTTTAGCTAGGGAGTCCTCATATACATAAGGTATGTGAGGCCCATATCTGTAGATGAAATCAAAAAGATGTCACACAGCCGAAAGGAGCGGTAACCCACTTCTCCTCTTTCACTTCTCAAGGGTATAAAGTTCTTTGAGGCTTAGCTCGAGTGACAAAATCTTGATTCCAAGAGAGGTGTCTTTGGATTCACCTCCTAATTTTTATACTCCACTGGAACACTGGAGGTGAGGTCATCCAAGGGGTGATGAAATCCCCAAGCAGGCCTCCTAAAAAGAGAAACAAGGTTTTGGATCCTAATCTTATGCACCCAAGATGGCCTCGAAAGATGACAAGGGGAGAGAAGACTTGGATGACCTTGGGCTAAAAAATACATTTGTTCTTTTACCAACTGACTCTTATGTGTTTGATCTAGACTTTGCAAGCACTCATATTTAGGAGACAGTGTTCAATTCCAACTTTGAAATGTACTAACAAAGCAAAATTGATCGAATAATGCGAACAAGAAGAAGAGTTAGGGTTAACAAGAAAGTAAACCCACGCACCCGGAGGCCCTCCACATCAAGTATCGATTAAAAATTTGAAGACAATATCTCATACCTTGCATACAAATTTCAAGAGCACAGAGCGATTTGATGATTCGAGTGACAAGCATTCAAGAGTTGGTGTGATTTTGTTTTAAGCCCAAAACAAAGATGTGTGAAACTCAATTGTCAAGCATGCACCCGAAGGCCTTCCATGTCAATAGTTGTTCAATTTTAGTGCCCAAATGAAGTGTTAGCGAACCTAATGTGCATTCAAAGAATTTTTTAAGTTAGAAAAAACTAATAAAAATACAAGTAAGTGAAGTTTGATCTTTGTGGAACACTTAACACCCTCGTAGGTGGACCCATCCCATAGATGGCGCTGAGATTGCAACCAATGGTTAAATTGATGGGTGATTAAAGAGGGTGAGTCCAACTACAAACTCACTTAAAGCATCTTTATTTAGTTTTTATAATTTAGGAAGTTTCTAGAATGTAGATTCTTTTTATGTCCCAAAAGATGAAGTGTGATGATATTGCAATGGTTAGTTGATCTTTTGCATTCAAGATTAGATTTTTTGTTTTAATCAAGAAAATTTTTGATTTTTATCCATGCCATTCAAGAGTGTGTTTTGAACAACATACATTCAAAGAAAAATGTGTTTAACCATTCAAGTTTATTCCACGAAAAACCTAAAAAAACATGATTGAGTTTGTTGCTCCAACCTGCAATGAGACAAAAAAGAAAATTGATTAGTCACCCAAAATATTCCAAAATGAAACCTTAACTATGAAATTTTTTTAAAAAACTTTTTTTGTTACTTTTCCTAGGCATAAAAATGCTTAGAAAAACCTCTACTCTATGGAACCACCAAAAGTTAAAATTTGATTTATACTCTTTAAAAAAAATAAAAAACTACAAAGTGCAAAAATAAAGATGTTAAAGCAGAAATGCAACAAACATAGGCAGAGATGACAGTTCATCAGATGCAGACGTCAAACCGCGGAGACGTTGATCTACGGAGATGATAAAGAAAGATGCAGAAATGACAGTTCAGTTTGGCAGCACAAAAAATAGGAAACTGGGCAGAGATGCTGATCTGTGGAGATGCTGATTTGCGGAGATGACAGTTTAGGTTGGTTGCGGCGGAGACGACAGTTTAGGTTGGCAACGGCAGAGATGAAAGTTTAGGTTGTGAAGATGACAGAGTAGCTAGCAGAGATGCTAATCTATGGAGATGATAGTCCAAGATGGAGAGACGATAGTCTACTGGCGATGTCGACAGCAAAAGACTAGGTGGAGACACCAAACTATGGAGATGACAATTTGGTTGTAGAGACGACAGAGTAGCTGGCGGAAATGACAGTTTGCAAGCACATATGCCAATTTGTGAAGATGACACTGGAGAAAAGAATTGAAATGTGCAGATTTTTTCCAAAATTTTTAAATTTTTTGAGTTTTTTCAAATTTTAGAGGGTATTTTTTCTTCCCAAGTGCGCTCTTCAACCTGCAAAGATAAGAAAAACACCCTACAACCCACTCAAAAAAAAACAAACATTAGATTGTTAGAAAAAACAACATATAGATAGAAATAGATAAGTAAATGACCCATAGTGGGGTCCCATCGGGCGTGCCAAAATGTATATGAAAAGTATGTTAGCAAGAAATACTAATCTATTAAAAAAAAAAGGCATTAACTAGCATAAAAACCATAACATATATGAGAGACAAAGTGAAACACTCAAATGAGAATATGAGCCATATAATGGCTCTCCCAATGAGGATGGTCACTTGATTTAGGGATGAGTCTATTTGCTTAAATTTGGTATGTATGCTCAAGGCTTCTCAAAACTAGCTTCAATGGAGATGGAAAATGGCAAATTGGTATCTTTGTGAGCTCTCAATTTGGCATCATAAGGGTATGGTTAAGGGCTTTGGTTTCTCAAACTAGCATTATAACTTTAACTCAAGGATTGTGATGAAATGGCTTGGGAGGGTATTCAATTTATAGGCTAAGGGCTTGAGGGATGGAGGGTTAAGATGCAACGAGAAATGAAAGCTTAAGGAGAGCTAGGATGCACTCAAAGGGGAGTACATGGATTGTGCTTGTTTAGCACCAACCAGGGAGTGACACATGTCACACGGTGAGTGGATGGAGGCAAGAGCATGGATGAGTCAACAAAGGAAGCTCAAGGGATAATATCTTCATAAAGACCCTTCATAATGGCTTGTAAGAGCAATGAATGGGCTTGTAAGAGTCTTTATGGATTTTGTAAGAGCATTCATAGCTTGGCGGTTGGGATATTTTGGAGGGAGTTGAGATTATTGACTTTGCTTGGCTTAGGAAAGTCTTAAGCTTTCTTAGGGAATGTGACAAGATTAGGGGGTGGATTAGGCTTGGATTTAGGATTAGATTAGGCTTGTTAGAGATATGCAAGTGGATGGCATTCATGAGGGTGGGTGAGTTAGTGGCTAAGCTTGGTTAGTATGGGTGGATGGGGTGGATTAGGCTAAAAAGGGGGTTTAGGATAGTTTAGGGGTTATTAGATTTGAGGGCTTTATTTATCAAATATATTTATTTAATAAATGGAGATTTTGGAATTAGATAGAAGAATAGGATTAATTGATAAATAATAGGTTATTTGATTTATCAATTAGGACTATAGATGATTAATTAAATTAATCAGCTAGGGGATGACAAAGGATTAATTAAATAGAAATTTAATTAATGATGCCTTTAGAGATAACTAAATAGGATTACCAAAGCGGTGTAATCAAATTTAGGTGTCTACACATACTACACCTCACCATACTTTATGTGAAAACCAATTATTTATATTTAACAATTCAACATCCAAGATTAGAGAATAAACCAAGAATAGAAGCATGCATAATAGACACTCATAAATTAGGGAAACATGCATTTATAATTCATATAGATCACAATTTTTACAATCAACACCCAAACTCATAAGTTGGCTACACTGATAATGCTTATGCTTCCCAATTACAATTTAGCCTACAAACTTGGACACCATGCCAAGATTTAGGTTGAATCATGTTGGGTACCTATATGATATGCCTATATATAAACCCAATCATATAAAAATGCTTCAAAGACACTTTCCATCCTGACTACCCTAGCAAATTAACAATTTAAGATCTTGCTACTCACTATCTCTCTACATTCACCATGCTCTCTACTTGAATCACCAAATAGGCCAAGACAATAAAGGAAAGTCAAGTTTCTTGGGGAAGATCTCTAAAGATCTAATCCAACCCAATGAAAATTGACTGTGGGGTTAGTGATCCATGGGTATAGTTACTTTGCCAATGAAAAATGTCTAGCCCACCAATCACATCATGTTTATCTATTCTAAGTGGATGTGCTTCCTGTTGGAGTTGTTTCTAGTAAAGAACACATAAGGTGGATTTAAACTTGATACCAAGAAACAAAGACAAGGAAAAGCCTAAGGATGAGATAAATCCTATATTCAGCAAGGCTAAAACTTAGTTCTAGGCCAAACATTAACAGAGTTAATAGGACTCACTTCACTTTAGGCTCTACTAAGCCAAGGCAGGAAAACCTAAGGGATCTATGTTATTAACTTGATACTCTTCTATGCAAGCTGCAATAGCTAATTACATCTTAAAGAAAGCACAACAAACAAGCCATGACCGACATTTCTATCTCTTCAATGCATGAAAATAAGTTGGTTTGTTGTTGTGATTGTTATATAAAGGTGAACTAGCAATGTACTCTTGAACTTTAGAATGGACCAGTGTCTTATCCAATGGGATATAGAGTCAAAAATTAGCATTTTAGACCTTTTTAATCAACTTGTGATTGAAAGTGTCAACATTAAACTTTTAGTTTCATTCTAATTCTCATCCATTCCATAAACCTTAATCCTTATCAATTATGGAAGAAACTTCCCTAATTCTTGAATTAGCAGCAATAAAAAAAAGACATACAACCTTTTGGATTGCATTAAACTGAAGAGAAACTTGTCTATTCAGTCCCAAAGCTACAAATATATGGAAAAGAGATAAAAGTACAAAGATAATGATTGTTAAGAATAAATTCCTTCAATTTAAACCTTAATACTACCAATAGAACTCATTGTATGACACAGAGATAAAACCATTGGTCCCCAATATTCGTTCTTATATTCAAGTATGTATACATGTAAACTCATTCAAATCATTATAGAACAAAAAGTGGATGGACTGCAAAATAATATGACACATATATAAAAATTCTATAGACAAATGACCTCTCCTTCTCATCTTGGGAATCCATATAGAGGATTGCAACAAGCTACAGATGAGAGGAGGACACATGTCAAAATTTTAATAGATACAACCAACTTTTGGAAGATGCACACAATAAATACATAGAACATTCTTCCAAAAATATCAATAAAAAAGATAAGTAGCTGAGGAAGTAGAAAAACATTAATGTTAAGTCTTTGATCTTTTTTTTTTGTACTTCATCTACCTCATATGCAAAATTATTTAGCTACTTCTTGTCAGCAGTAGAGCTTTTATTTCACCCACTACTTCCCAGACATAAATTTGTCTTTTAGTGGGCTAGTCAATATTTTTCACATCCTATAGATCTTTAGTAACCTTGGTCCACTTGGCATCCATTATTGCCTTGGATTCAACAATAAATTTATTTATGCCCTAAAAAGAGAATCAACCAAAGTGTGGAAGGGGAATCAGAGGTATCTTCAAAAATTGCCACTGTAGTCTCTTGGGTCAAAATGTCATCAAAAGAGGTTGACAACTCTTGCTAGTCCCTTACAACATTGGTAGCATTAAGTATTGAAGGTATATAAGGTTCTACCCCATCAGATAAAACTTTTAATTTATCTTGTATAATTTGTAATTTACCAGTAAAGAAGCCACTTAATTCTTTTACCATTTCCAGGCTTTCTTTACAGTGAAAATCTTATCTGGCAAATCAAGCTCTTTAGCCATTAATACAATTAATCTATCCAAAAATTGAATGTAGGGCCCCCATAGGCCAAAATTTTGTGTTAACCATGAGAGTGCCTCATTGCAAAACCGCTCTGCACTTTGTAAAGCAACAAATGAATTATGAGCCTGTTGTGATATGTTCTTCAA
Source organism: Cupressus sempervirens (assembly GCA_028749045.1). Classification (NCBI taxonomy): domain Eukaryota; kingdom Viridiplantae; phylum Streptophyta; class Pinopsida; order Cupressales; family Cupressaceae; genus Cupressus; species Cupressus sempervirens. The sequence goes on from CM053783.1 coordinate 560,240,184, forward strand.
AACATCAACCCTGTGGCTCATCATGTTTCTAAGGATTTCCATCCTTACATCTCCTCCTTGCTGGATTGATTGAGTATCAATGCTCATTCTCCTTGGCTATGAGGATTCATCCTCCTCTATATCTTCAGTTTGAATGAAAGGCTCAGTAGTGTCCCTGACTGGCATTGAAGTTCCTTGTCCTTCTTCTCCCTAAGCTAGAGCCATTCTATGCTCTGTTTGTGCTAATTGCTCTTTGAGTGATGCAATCTCATCCTCTAATCCTTGAATTTTAGCCTCAAGCTTGGCAATATTCTCCTTATATATATGGCTACTCCTAAGCTCATTTTCATAGAGCTTCTTGACATCTATATAATCATGTAAGGATTGGGCTAGTCTTGTCTCAATTTTGTCTACCTTAGCTTCATTCATGAATGCAAATTTTTTAAATGCCTTGGAGATCTCTATACTAGAGGTGCCTTGTAGAGTCCATACAATCATGTTTCCCTACTATGTGTTCTGCACATCCATCAATTTAGGTTTTTTAGAAGTAGGGGCCATGCTCCAAATTGCTAAGGACTTACTATCAATGTTGAAACCAGTCCCTCTCTTTAATCCCTCAACACCAATTGCCTCATAGGAGATGGCATTCTCTTGTATTCTAATTTGATTGAGAATAAAAGCTTGCTCCAAGTCCCAACCAGGCACCACCAACATACCACTTCTTTGGACAAGATCTTTGGCCTCCTCTAAAGTCATTACTTCACTTTTAGGGTCATAGGTCTATAACTTCTCAATCAACTCCATCCTCTATTCATCTGATTCATCAGGTTTCATCTTGAGGACAAGTTCACTCTATTTAATTTTATATAAAAAACTTTTAAATTCATTGGATTTGATGAATTCATCATCCTCCAAGAATTGTTGAGCTTGGATAATCCTATCATCCAGGCTAGCTGTGGCCAAATCTAAATTTGTGAAAGTACTCTCTACTGCATTAGCCCTAGCCTGTAAATAACTTTGCCTCATGTCAGCAAAATACTGACTACTTCCTAGTAAAATTTGCAAGGTCCTTTGTCTGACCTGTGGAGGAATCTGAACAATTTTTTGCCTCTTATTGCCTTTGGCCATCCAGGATGCCTAGGGTGCATCTTCCTCTTCCACCTCAAGGGTTACATTAGGTTTAAGGCTATCTGGACATACTCTTTCCTCCTCCCCCATTGGACCCTCTGGCATATTAGCCATTATTTCAGCATGGTCCATATCCATTATTATAATTCTTTGTGGGTAAGGGATATCCATGTAGAAACCTGGGAACTGGGGATCAAGTTTCTTTAATTACCTCTCCACCCTCAAAATATCATCAAGATTTGCAATCTTATCAGTTGCCTCTCCTTTTGCTACTATATTTGGGATAATTTCTTCATGGGGCAGCTCCTTAGGATTTGGCAATACATAATTTCTCATTTCTTTCAATGTTGCCCTCATCCAACCCTTAGAGTCATACATCCTATAAGGACATGTGCACAAATTATAGTGGTGTAGGAAAGAATGAATAGGGTCTAGGGCCTCCTTACCAATGGTAAAGTCACCAATCTTAAAACATCTACACAAGAAAGTTCCCCTATGCAACTTAGGGCCCAAATAATCTCTATTCACCATGAACAATTACCTAATGAATTCAATTATTCCTAATCTAGGAGGAATGGACTTTGGTAGAATATGATGCAATTGGAGACAACCATAGACTCTCATTAGAGAAAAAGTAGGAAACAAGAAAATATCCCCCCAATTATGATCTAATCTATTCCCCTCAAGCAATAAGGCTGGTCTCAAAAGACCTTTCAAAATTTTAGGGGCCCTAAAGTACCCTGGGTCCAACATTTTCATTATAACAACACTAAAATTATTGAAAAATGAAATAGCATCAGAAAAATGATAAGTGCTATCCCATACCTATGTCCAAATCTATACAGGTAGATCTCCATTCAAATCAAAAGTTAAATAAATGAAATCAGAGTTGATATATCCGACATTCTTGTAGAGGATCAAATGCATGAGTAGGAAGTAGTAGGAGAAAGTGAAATCCTTCATATCTCCAGCTCAAGCTCTAACAATGTTGTCCCTCATTATATCTAGAATATAACTAACATAGTCATATTCATAGGCATGATAAGAATCTTGCACATCCATGGCAATTATGTACTCTGCTCCCTAGACCTCATCAGACCCATCCTTACCTACAACTTTGTGTACACAATATATAGTCTTGACAAAATGGCTTTTGAATTTATCCAAGGGCATATTTTTCTCTATCTTCTTTGGGTAATCACCCACCTTCTTCAAATCACCAGGATTGTGTTGTGACAATGATGCTCCTATGAAAGCATTAGGGTTTGCCTCAAATATCCTCTATAAATCCTTCAAATCTAAAAGATGACCCATTGTTCTAGTTAATCCAAAGGCCTCAATAAAGAACTCTTGAACCAAAGTACAGAGGATAGTTCCATCTTTTCTATGGAAAGACTTGGTGGTTGGATTGTAGCACTAGAACAAGGCCTTTATCAAATCTATATCCATGAAGACCTCCAGGAAAATCAACTTGTCAAGGTTCTTTTTCCAACAATTGCAAATAGGAATCTTCTTCTCCCTATTGCAATAGAAAAAGTAAAAAAGTTCAGAACTAGTAACATCAGGGCACATGGAATCTCTGCACTTAGCATATGGGTCAAAGAAGGCATGATCATCAGTAGAGTTTGCATTAATTGAACCTTGGAAAAGCTTTATCCATCCATTTGGGAACCTACTAGGCCTCTTCTATCTGGTTTTATTTCCCTTTGAAGTTGAAGTCTCTGAAACTACCATATTTGAGGCTTGAATCTCTTCCACTTCCTGGTCTGACATTATGAAAATATAAAATTGAATTGCCCAAAATTGAAAAATGCTCTATCTCTTACAAGCTCTAGAAGTAATAATTCAAAACACATAGAAAACACAGGAAAAACTCAAATTCTCTCTGTTGCAAATGGTGGATTGTGATTATGGAAAGAAGATCTTATAAATTGATATGCATAGATTAACATCTATGCTACATTGATTTTAGCATGCTTGAAAAATGACCTCAATCCCTTCTATCAACTTCATGGAACATCACCATTAATCTCCAACTATGCACTTTTTGTACTACATTCAAATCTGATTGGTTGAGAAGCCCACAGTTCATTTCTCATCATTATGTTTCCTGTCAAGATTAGATTCTATGATATTATGACAAGGTGGTAGAAAAGACCTTTCATAACATCACACCATTGTATTGATGACCCTTTGATCTCATGATACCCTTTAAATTTTATATTGGCCAACCAGATATGATAGCAAAAATCTTTGCAATCCTACACTACCCTTCATTGTCGCAGTATCGGCACCAAATCCCTTTCACTCTATGATCTCTTGACAAAAGGTTTTGCAAGATTGCAAAAAAATTTCCTTTACCCTATGATCATATGATTGTGGTTAAGTTTGTATCTTCATAACATTATGGGGAAACACTTTTGCTTCTACGATGTTACAACAACCTTTAAACCTTTATGTCATGGCATCGGTGGCTTATAACTTTCCTTGTGTGATCTTATGATTAAGCTCTAATCATAACATCGGGGAGCCTCTATTTATAACCTTGAGATCTTATGATGAAGGATTCATTGTAAGATTGAAAGCCAAAGTTACCTTTCAACTTAGATTTTTTCTAGTCCCACAAATGCTGATAGAAAACACATATGGCACTCGTACACTAGTTGTACCCAATTGGAAAATGAACACCTATCCTAAATACCCTCCACTTGCTTGTCATTATAACCCCTACAATCTCACAATGACAGAAAGTCATGCCATCAAAACATCACCTTTATCCCTTATACATTTACATGATAAACACTTTATCGTAGGATCATGATAGTCCCAACTCACCGCTCTCGATGTTACGAAGAATTTTTTATCGCAACATTAGAGAAAACCATAACGCAATCATAAAATTTTATACGATCATATGATACAAGGGACATCATATGATCAGAGAAGCTCAAAATTTTACCTATGTATCATGAGATTGAGAAGGACCGTTGTGCTTGCTTGTGATATTCCACTAACCCTCTATTGTAACATCGGAGAACACAATGTTTTTTGGAAAAATGAAAACCACTTACTTATATGGTCTAGGGTTATGGATAATAATGGAGATTTAAGAAAAGTTTGTTAGGGTTAAACTATAAATCGGAAGAAAGTAATCGTAACCTTAACAAAATTATTCAAGATTTTCATGATAAATTAAAAAATTTATCATCAGTGGAAAAAAGGGACCATCACTTCCTTCAAAAAAACTTGTGCTATTCAATCATGATCTGTGCTAAGAAAATATGATTTTCATTCATGGGATACCATTTTATTAATCTAAGATGTGTGCTTTCTCATGGGACATTATGCTTCCATAGAAATGCACTCCATTGTCAACTTCAACAAGGTCTTATTTCCCTACTGATTCTGCCAAGCTCTTTCCCTTGGCTATGGTTTCACTATATAGTAGATAGGGACAATGGGAATCTCATTAAGCCATTCATGCACATCACAAGTTAGATGACAAGGCATTTAGATACCTTAAGAGAGTCATATTTTCTCCCACCATATACCCATGCTTGGTTGAATTTCTTTACTTTGACATTTAGAGAATTGAAAATAAATTGCTAGAAGCATGAATGTTGATGATATTCCTATGGGGAATATTATAGATGATGATATGTTACATTCATGATGGAGTTTGTCATTGGTGTCAACATAGCCAACTTCTATGGTATCTGATAGAAGAATAATGGATAGATCAAGTTGGTACAGATGGCTAATTGAGTATTATCACTATTTGAGGTTATGGGAGATACTTTTGAGTATCTAGTATATGTAGTTAATGTCAACTGAAGAAATGTTAAGTCTAGAAGATGTTATGTATGTTTTGGTGATGATTTTCTAAGATAGATTTTACAGAGGCATGTTCTGGTAAACTTGTTATATCTCTTAGTAGAATTGTCATTCTGAGAATCAAGGTTGAAGGTGTGAAGAAGATATGTTGATGATTACATAGCAAAGCTTTCTCATCATAATATTGGATGTGAAAAAATTTATTCAAGTTTCAAGGAAAAAGATTAATGTTATCACTAAGTGTAACATGTTCTTAATGTGGTCATATAATAATTAATTGAGAATGTATAACAACCAACTCAGGGAATTTCTTGATGGACTCAGTATAAAGAAAGTAAATTTTACTTTATCATGTGGCATGGAATAGAATAAAAGAGAAGTGATTGTAAGTAGCAAAGAGTGGAATGTGAAGTTGAGCAGAGTAGAGTGGAAGTGAAGGAAACTTCATTGCCAAAGTTCTATTATGTGATCTGAGGCTTGATATTTGGATCCAAGGTTTGTGACTTGGTATAAAAGGTCTAATAGTATTTTTTTTGGTTGATAGACTAGAGGAAATAGGAACTTAATGGTAAATTACATGTTTGGGCTTCAAGCTCTTCTTATAATTAAAATTGCATGTTTGGGCAGTGGGCTCTTCATGCATACATTGTACTACAACTCCTAATAGGGATTCAAAGTCTCCTAACAGGGACTCTATGTATTAAATGTTGTAATAGACTCCTAATAGGGTCCATCCTCTAATGAGGAATATTTATATTAGTACATCATCTTGTGGGCATCATTCCCATCAGGGCTTTCCCTTTCATCAAGGGTTTCCCTAGTTAACATATCTGGTGTAATTATCTATGTGCATATTGTTATGGTTTTTGTTTGCTTTGGTTGAGTGGTTAAGTTTATTTAAAGAAGAAAAATGTTTTAAGTGTTGGATAACTGATTCACCCCCCCTCCCCTCTCAATTATCTTAGTTGACTATTATTTCTAACAATTGGTATTAGAGCATCAAGTCCTTGAAGATAAAACTTAATAGCTTTGGGAGATCAGTGGTGAGTTATTTTAGTAAAGATAGTCCTTAATCTGATGGAGGAAATTTTGACACCCAGAAGATGGAACTTCTTGGTGGAAGATTAGAATTGTGTATAGATTTGAGCATTGAGCTTCAGGATAGAGGCACAAGTAAAGATAGATTCAGATCCGAAGAAGACATTAAGATCAAGGAAGGTATTGATCTACTTATGAAAAGGGAGCTAGAAGGTATGGAAATTTTTTCTTGTTGGACATGTAAAGAGATTGGTCATTTTTCATATACATTCCCTAAAAGAGTAAGGAAAACTAGAAAGAGTTTCCTTTTTGATGAGGATGAAGAATTTAAAGCAAGTATGGAAAGATTATTGAATGATTGTGATAAGGATAATTTGGTTAAGAAAAAGGAAGTATTAGAAGAGATACCTTTGGTAACTATTGTTGATCCAAAGGCTAACCATGAAAATATGGAAGTTATCATTAACAATGATTTGCAGAATCAAGGAGAGCCAAGGCAGGAACAAAGCTTAGAATCTTCAACAAAGCTAAGAGATGAGATAGAAACTCCTACTTCATGTAAAAATATGACAAAGAATCATCCACCTGAGAAGATCATCAAAAGTAGAGATAAAAGAGTGATGGAAAGAAGCATAGTCAATGAAGAACTATGTTTGATATCCCAAGTTGAACATAAGAATGCAAATGAAGCATGTATAGATGATTATTGGAAATAAGCTATGAAAGAAGAATTGGATCAAATAATAAAGAATGAGACATGGGAATTGGTCCCCAGACTAGCAGGCAAGAATTTGATAGGAACTAAATAGGTATCCAAAAAATAGATGAATGAACAAGGAGAAGTTGTAAGGAACAAGATAAGATTGGCATGTAAATGTTACTCATAGAAAGAAGGAATAAACTATGATGAGACCTATGCTCCTATGGATAGAATAGAAGTAGTAAGGTTATTCTTAGCATATGCAACATATAAGAAATTCAAAGTGTATTGGATGGATGTCAAGTCAGCATTTCTGGATGGAGAACTTGAGGAAGAAGTGTACATAGAGCAGCCTTAAGGTTTTCCTTTAATAGATGAAAATGACATAGTATGTAGACTGAAGAAAACACTATATGGCTTAAAGCAAGCACTCAGAACTTGGTATGCAAGGTTGGACAAGCATCTGATGAAGCTTGGATACAACAAAGGTATGGCAGATAGAAATATTTATTGGAAAGAAATTGATGATGGATTAATAATTTTGGTAATATTTGTTGATGATATCATATTTGGAGGAAATGATGATGAAAATGACAAGTTTGTAGAAGAAATGGATAAGGAATTTGAAATGAGTATGATAGGAGAAATGAAATATTTTCTAGGATTATAGATTGTATAGGATAAAGAAGGAATCTTTATTTCTTAGACTAAGTACTTGAAGGATTTACTAAAAATATTTGGCTTGGAAACATGTAAACCTATTGAAACGCCTATGGTAACTAGACATAAGTTATCTACAAAGGATGAGACACCTACTATTGATCAAAAGAAGTATAGATCTATGATTGGAGGTTTGCAATATCTAACTCACATAAATTTTGATGTAGCCAATGCATTTGGAATTATTGCAAGATTTCAAGCTGATCCCAAAGAAGCATATCATGCAATAGTCAAAAGGATATTTAGATACTTGAAATGAACACTAGATTTTGGATTGTGGTATGATAAATTTGACGATTTCACTCTATATGCTTATACTAATGGTGATTGGGTAGGCTCTATGGATGACACAAAGAGCACCAGTGGTGGAGCCTTCTTTCTTGGAGAAAGATTGGTTTCTTGGTTAAGCAAGAAGTAGGATTGTACCTCACAAAGTAAAATAGAAGCAGAATATGTTGTAGTAGAAAACAATTGTAATCAAGTTGTTTGGATAAAATAGATGCTGAAGGATATAAGGATAGAAATTAGTGAACCTGTTGTCATATATTGTGACAATACAAGCACAATGAATATGTTTATGAATCCAATGTTGCATTCTAAGACTAAGCACATTTCTATCAAGTATCACATGTTGAGAGAGAAAGTTGTAGAAAAGGAAATTAGATTGGAGTATGTAAGCACTAAACAACAGATTGCAGATATTTTCACTAAGCCTCTTCCCAAAGAGACCTTTGAGTATTTGTGAGGTATTCTAGGGATTATGCCCTTTCCTACATCTGAGTAGAAGATGCAAGAATACATTAGTCTAGTGTAATAGAGAACCATTATTTGTTTGGACTGATTGTTGATGCTTCCTACATGGGGGAGTATCTATGATGGACAGAGTCATCTAGGACTCTTATTGGATGTTGTTTTGAATAGTTTCTTTGGACACTTGAGCTAGTAATAATTAGTTGTTGTAGAGTTTGATGATTGCTGAAACCTTTGACATTGATGTCATTGGGGGAGAAGTTAGCATGAAAAACAAGTACAACATGTTTGGAAGAAGTACAACATGGAATGACAGTTTGATGGAAAGCACATTAAAGTATATTAATGGGGGAGAATGATTGATGAAGAGGATTTGAAAAGAAATATTAACAGGCTTTTGTTGGTATTCTTGGAACTAGATGTTTTTCATCTTTGTTGCCATCAATGCCAAATGGGGAGATTTTTGGAAGCATGAATGCTGATGATATTCCTATGGGGAATATTGTAGATGATGATATGTTACATTCATGACCAAGTTTGTCATTAATATCAACATAGCAGTCTTCTGTGGTATTTGATGGAAGAACAACAAAAAGATCAAGTTGGTACAGACAAGTAGTTGAGTATTATCACTATCTGAGGTTATGGGAGATACTTCTAAGTATCTAGTATATGGAGTTAATGTTGGGTTTGTAATACCCCAAAATTGGCACATTTCCATGCTAAACCAATTTTGATCTATTTAATCAAACCTAAGTCCTATTTTACAAGGCAATTCTAATTCTGATTATCACTACTTGACCTAAGTGTCAAATGCAGAAAACACTAATCTGAATTAATTACACTCTTTATTTAATTCCTAAGTATTGACTCAAATTAGCTACATTAAAGCTATTAACTAAGTTTAATTTAATTATAAGCCTTCATAATTTAATTTAATTAAAATTACCTCTTTAGCTAATGTACAAAGGAATTAAATGTATTTAATTTAATAAGATAATGTCCTCATTTTAATTATTGAATGTAATTATTCAATTAATTAAGATTATGCATTTATGAGGTCATATTTTTATTTTATTAAATTAAATATTCTCTCCAAAATCTCTCTTTAGTTCAGAAATGGAAATTCAAAATGAACTAGAACTTGAAATGAAATTATCTTAGTTAACTCTTTCTCACACGCAAATGAGAATCAGTCAACACTCCATCACACTTAGATCTAAAATAGTTAACTTCATCTACACAAGGAAGTTTCCATTCTAACTGAATTCAATTTCCAATCTCAACCATTTGTTTTACTTGATCTTGACCATTGATTGATTTCTAGAATTCTATTTAAGAGGCCTTCAGTTCGACATTAATAAGGTTGAATTTATTTTGCATTGAACTTATGCTAAAATATCTATCCATTGCATTCTTTGCTTAAAATTTCTAGCATTATAACCTCATATTAGTGTTAAAATGCATTCACTTAGAATAATATACTCTTTATATTTCTTAGCTTAATATGCATTTCATATAGATTAATTTTCATTCTCATATAAATTAATCAAATCCTTCATACTAGAGGTCTGGTTGCTAGCTTCTTGTTCTGAGAGCAATAGCATAATCCATCTAATTAGGAGGCAATAAATCAATTTTTCAAATAGTTTCAGATGAACAACTCAATGTTCATTCCGGAATGATTTTGCATAGAATGATCATGTTAAAGTGTGTGTGAAGATCAAGGCCCATATTTCCTACATACATTTCTCGCACTCACCGTGTGGTTGAGAAATCAAGTTTCTAGCCTCATTTGTTCTTTTTTCTAAATTTTTTAATATTTTGTCATTGTTGTCTATATAGTTTTCAAATTATCGCATGAGAAATCTCATTTTCGTGCAAAGAAACTAATATTTCTCCCCTTTCATTACACTTCCTCATGCAAAAATGTGTATAATTGCATAGTTTCTTGTGTGATATTGTAGTGCCTCTCCCATTTGACTTGTGTAAGTCATCCTGATGGATGAAACCTGGTTGATCTTTTGTTGTGATGGATCATGATTGTGACGATGAGTGGTCTACATCGTTGAGGTGATTTGATTTATGTTTTTGTATAAGCTAATTTGATTATGCTTAGCTGATTTATGAGATTATGATGTGATTCATGGTTCACTGAGATTGTGTCAGTGGTTACCAGGATCAATGTGGTATCATGAGGTTGTTCCATGATTACCCTGTGATGTGTGCAGAGATTGCATTGTGTACTTCTTACCATGCTATAGGGGACTAGGTTCTTGTAGTAGTGGTTAGTCATGTTTATGACTGTGTTTACTTATGTGTTTTAAGTCCTTTTTTTATGTTGTTTAAAATTTTTTTATTAAATGCTTAAATAGTTAGAAATGGATTGTCCATGTTAGATTCATCGACTATGTGCTGCGGATATCTACTTATGTTTTACATGTGAGATGACCTAAGGGTCAGATGTTATACCCTAATTTTAGTATCATAGATATTAGACTACTATGTTATTAAGTTGATCATATTGCATGATGATGCCATTTTGAGATGATAATGTATTTTATGATGATATCCGGTTATCTAGTATTTGGACATATCTCTAATTATGTTATGTGATGGATTTAATGCTATGGTTATTTACTTCATTCCTGCATTGTTATGCTTTATGTGAATGTGAGTGATGTGAATAAGATTATTTTGATATAACTAAATAAATAGTTAAATTAGGTGATTTAATGCATTTATTGCTTTGTATATGTTATTATATGCAATTGCACTTGATCGTGTTGTTTAGTGTGCATGATTTATATCCCTGGTAATGGCACATGTAGTTAGTGATTCAGCTATTCATATTTCACCAATGTCATCCCTATATGGTCAACGTATCCTTATTTTAAGTATTTAATTAATCCTTTCAGTGATTATTAAATCCAGACTCATTTGCATTATGTGATTAGACCAGTGAGCATGTCTATGCATTTAGCATTTCACATTGTCACGAAAGTTAAGGAAATTTTTGTGTTTTTGGGTTTTTGGGCTTTTAATTGATTTATTTTATTTTCTGGCAGCTTTGCCATAGCTAAATTCCTATTTCTAGGAATAGCCTATTTTCATTTGGGTCGATTCAAGGTTTAACTAGGTTGGCTACTTATTTGCCCTAATCAATTATTCACTCAAAAAGTGAATAAATATCCAAAAAGGAATTTAATTCCTCACTTCTCACTTTTGAATTAGAAAGTTGGAGAGTAAAACCCAAAATCCTCTTTATGAGGATTTACAATTTTGTTTGTTGTGGGAGCTATGAGTGTGGGATCATCACGAGGTTGAGCTCATTGGATCTAGCTCACGGAAACCATGGAGTGTCGTGATTTTCAGCTACTTCTGCAGGCTATTTATTTTATGGTTAAAATTCCTATTTTGTCCTTTTGGCTATGAGTAGGGCTTTCCTGTTTTATTGTTTCAGCTCCATTTCTACTTCTATTTTTGGTAGTTATTTATTTGGAGGCTGAGAACTAGTGTTCCCCTTTGTTTTTGTATGCTAGTTCTACCCGGTTGGGTGGGTATGAATATTTCCCTATTTTTTGAGATGAGGGTTTGGGGTCTTGCATCGTTATGCTAGCCATTTTTGCATACAATGTCTGAACTTGATTATTTTTAGATTTTTGGGGCTTTTGTACCCAAAGGCCAAATGGGTTTTAATTTTAAAATTTCCCAAAATTTAGGGTTTTTACCTCATTTTGCATGCTGCCCTATTTTCTTGGGTTTTCTTGGCACATTGTTGGTTGTGGACATGGATCATCTATTTGGATGCCAATCAAACCATTGTTTCACTTTTATGTTTGTATTGGGATGTGTGTTGTATCCATACTCCTGATGTCATGTTCAATTGAGTGATTTTTATACTTGTTCTTATGGTTTCTTTTGGACCCTTGTTATTGTTTTGTGGACACTAGGATTCATGTAGAATCCATATTCCTAGGTTGAGGCCTGTTGAGTGAGTTCATGATGTTTGTTCTTGTTGCATCATTGGGATTCATGTAGAATTCATACTCTTGGTTTGAGGCCAGTCGAGTGATTTCATGATGTATGGTTTTATTGTCTTTGGGATTCGTGGAGAATCTGTCCTCCTGAGTTGTTTTTAATTGAGTGATCTTTTACATTTTTTTCTCATCCTGTCCTTGTGTTATGATCTTCATGATGGTGGGTCACTTCCCATGAGTATGTCCACATACATTTATTGGGTGACCTACGGAGCTCAATCTTTTGTGGTACTTTTGAAAGTGATCATTAGGGTTGGGTTAGGAATATGCATGCCCACTTGCACTTGTCATAGGATGAGCATGGGTAGGGTAGGGTAGCGTATGGAAGGGAATTATATCATGCATTTTGGTGTCCATTTACCATTTGACTGAAGAAGTTTTTAATCAAGTGATAACTAAATAAAATGTGTGAGTGGTAATAAAATTTAAGATAATAAAATGCTTGTGCCAAGCCATTCCATTAAGGGATGGTGAATCTGCACGATCCAAGCTTGGGCTTTTCGATGCCAAGTGACTCTCCATGATGTTAGCCCCTACTTAGTAGCCTTTGAGTGTCTAACTAGGACCTATACTCCTTGCATTGTCTTAGGTTCTTGGTTACAACCATCATATTGCCTGGTGTGAGTGTTAGCCATGGATGTTTGTTTTGTGTATTTATGGTTAGATCATTATCTTTATTAGCATGGTGGGTGATGACCTATGGGTGCCACATGGTTGGGAGGCATAGCTACATACACCATTGCTAAGGACCAGTGTATAGAGATGGTCTTTTTTCCTAGTGCGACCATTGCTAGATGTTTTCACTTGATACTTTGGTTCCAGAGTATGCTTTCATTGGAATGCTTGGATATCATGTTTAGATGATGCTAGTTTATTTAATGCATTCCTATATTATGATGTTTAGCATATGATTAGATGATGTGAATTTCTTTGTTGGTGCATCTATTGCTTATTGAAGTTTAGCATGTGATAGGTGATGCTATCTACTTGTAGGATTATCTTCTGCTTTACTACTAGCATGTTAGATTTCCTTATGCTTATATTGTAGCATGTTTTAGTAGTGACATCCCTATTATGATAGTACCAATGATCTGGTTGGTGGCTTGGGATGTTACACATGAGGGATGGCTAGGATCCATGATGGTCTTATGATGTTATTGACGGTTGGGAGGAACCACCTACTTAGTTTGTTTGTTCAGTTATTGTGATGTTATTTTTTTACATTGCAATGTTGCTTATTTTTACTGCGATGTTTCTTTTAGTACGTTCTTTATTGCTTGGGTTTAGATGGATATATGTTCCTCTTTCTTATTCCTTGTCATATTGTTGATTATGCACTCAAGTTTTCTCTCCTCGATCTATGTGGATCTGGTACTCCCCAGTGTGGAGGTTTTTTTTCTCATTTCATTCCTTGTTTTGACCCTTAGAGTAGTTTTCTTGCTTTCTTAGGTGACCATGTGTCAGCATAGTGTGATACAATAAAGTGTTGTACACCCATTGGAGTTCTGTCATGCATTCCCTGATTATGTCACATGCCTCTTAGAGTTTTTTGTGCGATACTTTCCAATAGTGCACCCCCATTGAAGAAGTCTCATATGATACTTGTAAGGTATCATATGTCCTTAAGAGAAGTGTCACCCAATCCGTGAAAGTGTCACCCTCCTTGAGAAATGTTGCACAATATTTTAAAGTATCACCCCTAGTATTGATTTAAAGCATCACCTAACTTTTGTGAAAACTTGTATGGGTAGATAGTGGGAACTTTTTGGTAAGACCTGGACTTTTTGAGAAGCATTTTGGGTACCCTCTTAGGTGTTCTTCAATCTTTTGGAGTCGCATTTTTTTTTTGTAATGTTTCAATTTGGATTTAGTTATGCATCTCCCGTTGTTAGTCATTTTGTTTGGTAGTGGCATTTGGAGATTCATTAGTTTCTTAGATTGTTGGTGAAGTGTTTTATTGCAATCTATGTGATCCATGTATGAGTTGTCATGTGCATTCATACTTGTAATTTTTTTTTATCTTGGCTTGTATTGAATCCTTGTTCCAAGGATCTTTGGATGGGGCATTACATTTGGTATCTGAGCCCATGTTCAAACATTGGGATCTCTGTGTATATGTTTCCCATATGGTTGTTGTTGTGTTGGTTGAGTGCGAGTGTCTTGGTGAGAAATCATGATCTTTTTTGCTCTAGTATCTACTTGTGATGGACTTGCTTGTCCAGTAGATGTGACTAGATTTGTGTGAGGAGAAGGAAGCGAGTCTTCCTAGTTTTGTAGATGGAATCAATGTGCCTTATTTGGTTGGTTTCTTGTGTGACCCTATTGGATGGAACTATTGATTGGTGTCCATGTGTTGGCTTTGAGTGCCACTTTCTATTCTCCTTGTGGAGTAAGGTTCATTGTTTTCCCTATTTTCTCCTACTTGTAAGTAAATAAATGAATCTTATTTGTGATTCTGTGTTTTGTCATTATAGTAATGAAATGATTCCTTTCATTGAAAAATGAGTGTTATTGTGAATTATTGCAAAGAAGTAGGTTTGCATTATATCCTTGGGTTAATGACTTAAGTCCCCAATCTGATTGTTTGTTAAGCTTATGGAAAATTGTATTAAATTGATGAATATCTAAATGTTACATTGCATGGAAAAATAATTAAGGAAATTATTGTTGTCTACATATGCATGAGGTTACTAATGGTATACTTCTTGATGTGTGTGAGTGTGTTCTCTAACATTGCTAGGATGATGTATTCCTTACCATTGTGTGGTGATTTATCCCTCTTGTGTGACTATACTCAATCATCACCTATAATGTGATTTGTTTGATGCCTTATTTTATTTGGCTAGAGGTACTTTCCTCATGTTTTTGGGCTAGCATTGGTTTTCAGTATTTTCCTCTCTTGGAATAGTCCTTAAAATTTATCTATCACTCTCTTTGTGACAGTTGCCACATTTGAATTATTGTTGAAATGATCTCTTTTTGATACTTACTGTTGGAATTGACAATTCCCCAATTTGGGCTTTTTGTTTTATTTTATGATGACTATTCTAGATGTGTTTTAGTTGCTACCCAGTTGTGTGTTGTGACTCTATCATGTTCATCTTGAACATCTGGTAGTACGTACAAGGGATAATATCATAAAGAACATGCTAGTGTGTTTGTAGTAAATCTAAAGTTGTTAAAGTAATTGAATGGTTTAAATGGTCATTAAACTTAATGTTATTCTAGAAGAAAATTAAAAAGAGAGGTACTTGTTTTATGGTAAGTGACTTTTGAACCCTTGCTTTGAAAACCTTTCAATTTCATTATGCATTAGTGCTCATGTTATGTTTAATTCATGAAATTGAAAGAGAAGTAATGATGGTTTTAGTGTGTGAATTACCTTTCATTCCATGTCTTATGTTGTTCTGGGCATGTGTGTTCTTGAGTGGTTTTGGACATTTTTTCTGTTGCTTATCTTGGTGACCAAGACTTTTGTTTTTGCCTATGTTGTGTTGTCTTGAGCAATGACTCAAACTCTTAGGTCTTAGGATTCTCTAAGCTCTATCTTGTTGTAGACGTCGTCGATATCTTTCCAACACTTTTTTAATGGAGTCAATTTGATTTTGGACGTGAAAGTTATGGCCTCTAAAGTGAATGAAATTTTGTGCGAGAAACTAGTTCATTGCACTTTCTCACCAAGTTTACTGAAAAAATTCGCACGAGAATGTGCTAATGAAAAATTTGTCTTGGGGAACAACAAGCATCTCATTTGCACTTCTAGAGTTGTTGATTGATGTTCTGAGTACTCTTTATTGAGTAGAGGCCAATTCAATCATGCCATATCATAATTATGGCCATTTGAGAAGTTTAACTCTTCATGTTATTCATAATGGAAGAGTTATCTAGTCTTTATAATGTGCTAGGTACTTGTTGGAGTTTGTGCTTGGGTTTGTGTGTTTCCTATTGAACTAATCCACATTTGTGAGGTGAAGTATAGCCTATAAGTGTACCTTGCTCAAGGTTGATGTGGCCTTGTCATTTGGGAGTGACTTAGTTCTTTGATGAGTCTAAATTCTCCTTTTTGGATGTTGACTTTGATGCATCTTTGTATCCTTTTCTCTCTTATGAGAGTAGGCTAGCATGGTTATGCCACTAGCTTAGTTAGTGTTTTTAGATGAGTATGTTGATGGTTGGTGGAATTGTGAGTTCCCTAATGTGTCTTAGGCTGATTTAGTGTAGAGGTTGAGAGAGAAAATCCCTCTTAGTCCAATACTCTATAGTTTCTTTCTCCCTAAGCTTGTTTCTTCAAAAGGATTATCTTGATCAAATTTTCTCATTGACCATTGAATTGAGGCTAGAGATTGAGTTTAGAAGTAGGTTGGGTGTGGTATTCCTAGCATGGTGCTAGAGGAACATGGTATCATTGGATGCATGTTACAATCTTATGAGTTTGTATGCAGATATTACATGATTGTGTCCATTGATGAAAGTCTTTGGAACCTTATGGAAAGGTGATATCTTGTCTAGTTGGGTTGTGCAACCCTAGTTCCTAGTGGTAGTTGGGCTTTTGTACCTTGGAGAGGTGTTGTGCTCCTACACTTGGTGGTGAGTAGTCTTTTGGAGTGTGTAATTTTGTTAGTAAACTGTCATCCTCTTTGTTCTAAGGGTGAGTTTACGTGGATTCTAGAATGATCATGTATAACATGATAGTATTCTTGGGAATTTGGGATGGCTATTCCCCATGATTCCAACTCTTGTTGGAAGTGCATAGTGTGTTGACCTTGTTTTGTGGTCACATGGTAAGTGCATGTCATAGTTGGGCACATGTTGACAAGGTAGAGTGGCTTTTTACTTACCTTGTATTGTTGACTTTATGGCTAGATGGTTTTTTTTTCCTAGCACCTAGAAGGCTCCTTGTTGGAGGACCTTATGTTAGTGTGACACCTTCCTCTTGTGGTTGACATGATGTTTTGAGAATGTTGGAGTGATTAGGTTTGACTTGTGGAGAGTTGTTAAGTTAGTCCTATTGCTCAATTTTGATTTTGGTTCTTGATGTGTTTTGGGTTCCATTCTTGGATTACAGGCTTTTGGGAGTAAGCATAGTCTTTGGGCGGGGATGATTTAGTACCTCTCCCATTTGAATTTTGGAAGTCATCCTGATGGATGCAACTTGGTTGATCTTTTGTTGTGATGGATCATGATTGTGACCATGAGTGGTCTACACCATTGAGGTGATTTGATTTATGTTTCTGTATCAGTTACTTTGATTATGCTTGGCTGATTTATGAGATTATGATGTGATTTATGGTTCACTAAGGTTGTGCCAATGGTTACCAAGATTGATGTGGTATCATGAGGTTGTTTCATGATTACGCTATGATGTGTGTAGAGATTGCATTGCGTACTTCTTACCATGCTATAGGGGACTAGGTTCCTATAGTAGTGGTTAGTCATGTTTATGACTGTGATCACTTATGTGTTTTAAGTACTTTTTTATGTTGTTTAAAAAACCATTATTAAATTCTTAAATAGTTAGAAATGAATTGTCCATGTTGGATTCATTGGCTATGTGCTGTGGCTATCTACTTATGTTTTACATGTGAGATGACCTAAGGGTCAGATGTTATACCCTGATTTTAGTATCATAGATGTTAGACTACTATGTTGTTTAGTTGATCATATTGCATGATGATGTCATTTTGAGATGACAGTGTGTTTTATGATGATATTTGGTTATCTAGTATTTGGACATATCTCTGATTATGTTATGTGATGGATTTAATGCTATGGTTATTTACTTCATTCCTGCATTGTTACGCTTTATGAAAACATGAGTGATGTAAATAAGATTATTTTGATATAATTAAATAAATAGTTAAATTGGGTGATTTAATGCATTTATTGCTTTGGCTATGTTATTATATGCAATTGCATTTGACCATGTTGTTTAGTGTGCAAGATTTATATCCCTAATAGTGGCACATGGAGTTAGTGATTTAGCTATTCATATTTTACCAATGTCATCCCTATATGGTCGACATATCCTTATTTTAAGTATTTAGTTAATCCTTTTGGTGATTATTAAATTTGAACTCATTTGCATTATGTGATTAGACCAGTGAGTGTGTTTGTACGTTTAGAGTTTCACATTGTCGCGAAAGTTGTTAAGGAAATTTCTGTGTTTTTGGGTTTTTGGGCTTTTAATTGATTTATTTTATTTTCTGGCAACTTTTCCATAGATTAATTCCTATTTCTAGGAATAGCCTATTTTCATTTGGGTCGATTCAGGGTTTAACTAGGTTGGCTGATTATTTGCCCTAATCGATTATTCACTCAAAAAGTGAATAAATATCCAAAAAGGAATTTAATTCCTCACTTCTCACTTTTGAATTAGAAATTTGGAGAGTAAAACCCAAAAATTCTCTTTATAAGGATTTACTATTTTGTTTGTTGTGGGAGCTACAAGCATGGGATCATTGCAAGGTTGAGCTCATTGGATCTAGCTTAGGGAAATGTTAGATTGTCGATATTTTCAGCTACTTTTGTGGGCTATTTATTTTATGGTTTAGATTCTTGTTTTTCCCTTTTGGCTGTGAGGTAGGGCTTTCCTATTTTATTGTTTTGGATTCATTTCTACTTCTATTTTTGGTAGTCATTTGTTTGGAGGGTAAGAACTAGTGTTCCTCTCTATTTTTGTATGCTAGTTCTACCCAATTGTGTGGTAACAAAAATTTCCCTATTTTTTGAGATGAGGGTTTGAGGTTTTGTATCATTATGCTAGATAATTTTTCATACAGTTTCTAAACTTGATTATTTTTAGATTTCTAGGGTTGTTCTACCCAAAGGTCAAATGGGTTTTAATTTTGAAGTTTTTTAAAATTTGGGAGTTTTTACCTCATTTTGCATGCCACCCTATTTTCTCGAGTTTTCTTGGCACATTGTTGGTCGTGAACATGGATCATCCATTTGGATGTCAGTTGGACCATTGTTTCACTTTTACATTTGCATTGGGATGCATGCTGCATCCATACTCCTAATGTCATGTTTGGTTTAGTGATTTTTATACCTATTGTTATGGTTTCTTTTGGACCCCTACTATTGTTTTGTGGACACTAGGATTCAAGTAGAATCCATACTCCTAAGTTGACACCAGTTAAGTGAGTTCATGATGTTTGGTCTTGTTGCATCATTGGGATTTGTGTAGAATCCATACTCTTGGATTGAGGTCGATCGAGTGATTTCATGATGTATGGTTTTATTATCTTTGGGATTCATGGAGAATTCATCCTCCTGAGTTGTTTTCAATTGAGTGATCTTTTGCATTGTGTTCTCATCTAGTCCTTATTTTATGATCTTCATGATGGTGGTGCGCCTCACATGAGTATGTGCACGTACATTTGTCAGGTGACCTACAGGGATCGATCTTTTATGGTACTTCCAAAAGTTACGATCATTGGGGTTGGGTTGGGAATATGAATGCCCAGGGGCACTTGTCATAGGATGAGCATGGGTAGGGTAGGGTAGCATATGGAGGGGGCTTTTTTCATGCATTCTAGTTTTCATTTCCCATTTGACTGAAGAAGTTTTTAATCAAGTGATAACTAAATAAAATTTGTGAGTGGTAATAAAACTTAAGATAATAAAATGCTTGTGCTAAGCCATTCTATCGAGGGATGTTGAATCTACATGATCCAAGCTTGGTATTTTTGATATCAAGCGAATCTCCATGATGTCAGCCCCTACTTAGTAGCTTTTGAGTGTTTGACTAGGACCTATTCTCCTTGCATTGTCTTAGGTTCTTGGTTATAGCCATCATACTATCTAACGTGAGTGTTAGACATGGATGTTTGTTTTGTGTGTTTGTGGTTGGATCATTATCTCCATTAGCATGGTAGGTGTGGACCTACGAGTGCCACATAGTTGGCAGCCATAACTTCCTACACCACTGCTAGGGACTGATGTCCAGAGATGGTCTTTTGTCCTAGTGTGACCATTGTTGGATGTTTTTGCTTGATGCTTTAGATTCCGGAGTATGCTTTCTTGTGATTTATGCTTTCATTAGAATGCTTGGATATCATGTTTAGATGATGCTAGTTTATTTGATGCATTCCCATATTATATTATTTAGCATATGATTAGATGTGAATCGCTTTGTTGGTGCATCTATTGCTTATTGATGTTTAGCATGTGATAGGTGATGTTATCTACTTGTAGGATTATCTTATGCTTTACTACTAGCATGTTAGATTTTCTTATGCTTATATTGTAGCATGTTTTAGTAGTAACATCCCTATTATGATAGTACTAATGATTTGGTCGGTGGATTGGAATATTACACAGGGGGGATGGCTAGGATCCATGATGGTCTTATGATGCTATTGATGGTTGGGAGGAACCGCATACTTAGTTTGGTTGTTTAGTTATTGTAATGTTATTTCTATACATTGTGATGTTTCTTATGCTCACTACAGTGTTTCTTTTAGTACATTCTTTATTGCTTGGGTTTAGATGGATAGATGTTCCTCTTTCTTGTTTCTTGTCATATTTTTGATTACGCACTCGAGTGTTCGCTCCTCGATGCATGTGGATCTGGTACTCCCTAATGTGGAGGTTTTTTTTCTCATTTCATTCCTCATTTTGACCCTTAGAGTAGTTTTATTGCTTTCCTAGGTGACCATGTGTCAGCATGGTGTGATACAATAAAGTGTCACACACCCATTAGAGTTCTATCATGCATTTCCTGATTGTGTCGCATGCCTCTTGGAGTTTTGTTGTGTGGTACTTTCTAGTATTGCACCCCTATTGAAGAAGTATCATACAATACTTGTAAGGTTTTGTACATCCTTAAGAGAAGTGTCACCTAATCCCTAAAAGTGTCACCTTCCTTCTTGAAAAATGTCTCATGATACTTTAAAGTATCACCCAGTGCTGATTTAATGTATCACCCGACTTTTGTGAAAACTTGTGTGGGCAGACAATAGGCACTTTTTGAAAAGACTTGGACTTTTTGGGAAGCATCTTGGGTACCCTCTTAGCTATTCTTCAATCCTTTGGAGTTATATTTTGTATTTTTAATTTTTTGATTATAATTTAGTTATGTGTCTCCTATTGTCAATCATTTTGATTGGTAGTGGCATTTGGAGATTCATTGGTTGCTAAGATTGTTGGTGAAGTCTTTTGTTGCAATCTGTGTGATCCCTCTATGATGTTGTCATGTGCATTCATACTTGTAAATTTTTTTTTTATCTTGGCTTGTATTGAATCCTTGTTCCAAGGATCTCCCAGTGGGGCATTATAGATACACACCATTTTCTCATGCAGGCCTCTACAAGATTTCACACCAAATTTTGCATTAGCAAATGCAAATGCAGTTTTCAGAATTTAGTTTTATCATCATGTTTTAACTTACAAGTTATTTCTAAAGCATTTTCATTTTTATTTCTGATTTTCAAATAGCTTAATAGTGGTTTGCAAGATGCTTGTTGAAGATACCCTATGATAAACCCTTGAAATAGTAGTAATAGTTTGATTGTAGGATGTTGTCAAAGATATGCATATCAAATAAATCATTTCAAACTCACTTAAACATTGTGTTTTCCTTTATTCCTTTCTTAAACATAGTCTAAATAGGGCTTGTGAACTTCGTAGGGTGAAAGACAAGGGAATAGGGGAGGATGCTCTTTACTACTTGGAAGTGATGCAGAAGTGTAAATAAAAAACCTAGATGCCTATGAAAGATGGTACTTGAGGGAGGCAAGCAAGTTAGTGGTTCTCCTGTATGAGTCTTTTCTATGAAGAGATGATGATTTTCTTTTAGGTAATCAAAATCTTGATAAAGGACAAGTTAGGATCGATAAGCTAACTTGGTGATGAATATGTCTTGCATGTTTGGTCAAGGTGATGAGGTAGAGAAGTATGCTCTTTCCCCTTGAGGGAATTAGAAACTTGGACCCTTAGATCCAAATTTCCACCAATCTAAGAAAACCTTGTAGAGGGCCTTCCAGAGTGATCCAACCTTTAGGAATGACCCAAGTGAGCATACTCCTTCTGCCAAAGATTCCAACTCACTATAATAAAGAAGCTTTATTGAGTGAAAGACTCCAAAGCCATATTAATTTCCTCATCTTCATTCTAATATTACATATCAAGAAGAGGCTCTGTAAACTACATTGGCTGACATTGGCCCCAAGCTAGTCAAGTGTGTGCACTTACAAATATTGGTGTGGGCTGCTGGCCTCAGCTTTAGTTGAACCACTGAGGGTTAATATGAATGAAAGCCAAGTAAAAACCTCTTAGTTAGGTTCTACCTAGATCACCTTCGAAAGGGGGCATAATATTTGTCCAAGGAGGGGGAATAATCTCTCCTATAGATACTCACCATAGGTATGTACCTAGACATTAGAAGGTGGTATACATGCTTGACCGCTACCACAAGGGTGTTCATTTAGCATATATGTTATTGAGTCCTTGGAATGCACCAAAAAAATGAGTGACCTCTAGTGGGGTGACACGACTGTGTGAGGTGAATGAATGCACATAAGTTTTGAGACAAAGGTTTTTCTTCCTCTAGAAATTTTGGTTATAGGCATAAAGCATGTTTTTTTTAAGTATTCAAGCTTGTACAAATCTATCAAACAAACAAAAGGTCAAGAGTCCCCCATCCCTCTAAGTTGTTTTGTCCTCAGTTGGAGTACTTGCAACTACTACTTGCTTCTCGTGTCTATCTGAGAACAACTATCTATTTGAAAACCACAATGCTATCCAAAACTTGAAAACTATCTTGATATCTATCTAAAACTTGTCAATACAATCAGCCTTTTGTTCAGAACAGTCAAAAACATTGAAAATCTCTTCAAATCCAGTCAAAAACTATCAATCTATCTAGATTCTCACACCCAGTTCTATGAATTTTTGCACGAGAAAACTATTGGCACTTCCCTACGTGGCTTTGTACAAGTCCTTGGGTAACCCTCTATGAATGTCTACATGAGACTTTGAAAAACACTATCTTTTATGCAAAAACTTTGTCTTTTTGTTGGTCTATTAACTCCTCACATGGCTCTGTACAAGTCCTCGCATGAGAAAACTAGTCAAAAATTGTTGTTTTAAATATTCTATTGATTCTTTATGCTTTCTTGCATGGTTCCTTGAGAATATTCATGCAGGATCTTGTCCTACAAACTGTTAAATTGTCATGTTAGAACTATATGTACTCTAATTTTGATCTTTATCTGCAATATTTTACCACTTTGTCTACAAGCAACATCAAAATAGTGACTTCTTGCATAGTCAACAACTTGTGACATACATGTGAACTAGTCTCCTCACTTAGTTATCTTGTTATTGTCCTTTCTATTGATCTCAAATTGATTTTGACAAGTGAGTGTCAATATACTTAAGCCATTTACTTAGTTCATGTTGAGCTAATAGTACATGCTGAGCACAACATGTAAATAATAGACCATGTTGAGTCATAGTGAGTGTTGAGCCACTCATGTGCTAAGTCCCTCAAGTGCCAAGAAAATAATATAAGCTGAGTGACATAGGAGCTGAGTATCACAGAAGTTGAGTAAACAATGGATGTCAAGCAATACAGATGTCGATTCACAACTAAAAGATTAGTGCATGTCAAGCATTAGAGACTTCAAATATCAAGTAACATAGTTTGACATGTTTGTTTGTAATGGCATAAAAAACTATGTAAACCATTTTTCAGCTGACTTGAGGATGAGTTATGATATTTTGGAGATAAGGATGAACCTCTAGTTGGATTCCCTATGTAATTGCATGTAGCTAATCAGAAAATGGGAAGGTTTAAGTGAATCTCAGCCATAGATTTATACTTAACCCTAAGTCACTAAGTCTTCTTAAGGAGGATGAAACCCTAAACTCTTCATATTGAGTGTGTAACAAAGTAAATTAGGGAAAAGAGAAGTTTGCATTCGCAAACAAAGCATTCATGGTGACTTAGAAGTTATGAAGTGAAACCACATTGTAGAGTTAGTTAGAACATAATAGAGGATAGAGAAAAGGATACAATATAGAGACATCTGATCGAGAAGAATCTAGAAGACATTGTTTAGAGGTGATCTATTATCAAGCAATCAAGTGCTAACTGTAGGATCAAAGCAATGAGATTCTAATAGGTGATTTCAGTCAAAATCTCTTAATAGAGTAGTCCTAATAGGCTATATGAAATCCTTTACTAGGGTACTTACTTAGTTGTGAGTTAAAGTTCTCTAACAAGGTGAGACCTAATAGTCTTTGTAAGCCTTTAACAAGGTAAATCTCTCATAGGGTAGATCATGAATCATGATAAAAACATTGTAACCTTCATTGGATAAACTTTATTATTGTAGTAGTGAAGATTCATTGGTATCATACCTACCCCAATTTTACCTTCTTAGTTGGAGGGTTTCTAGGTAATCATATCTGGTCTTATGTGTGTGAATGCTTACATGTTTACATGATTTAGATGTATATGCTTTACATGTTATTTTATTTTACTCATTGAATGCATGAGATAGATGTGTGGTGAAAGTTTTATGGGTCCAAGTTTAAGCTATTGATTCACCCCCCAAAAGTTTACCTTTCCTATTATATTTCCAACAATTGGTATTAGAGCTTTGTTCTCTGAAAGAGAAGCTTTGCAGCTTTGAGGAAAGATCTTGAAATGGAAGTCTACAAGTTGGGATAGATGATTGAGAACCAAGAGATTGAAATATATCTCATACTACATCAACTCAATCAAGCAAGAGAAGACCTAAAAAATTCCTTGAAGAGAAGGAAAGAAATTGCTATTGTAGATAATGACACAATACAGAGAGATAGAAACTACTAAGCTATTTGTAGATGGACATTCAAATGAATTTGATACAAAAGTTATAGATCTAATGGAAAATAATAGAGCCCAAGATGACGAAATTAAGAATATCAAATTAGAGCAAGAATCACAAGGTATACTAATATGTGAGGTGATTGAACAAAAGAAGCAAGCCATGAAAGAAAAACCCATGATTGAAGAAGACAAAAGAATTCTAGCCAACAAGCTGGAAGAGAAATCATTAGAACTAACCAAGATTTCCAACATGCAATTGGATACTCTAAGTCAAACGATGAATGCCAACTATGAACTAAATGTCAAGGACATTGAAATAACTACATTGAAGTTGTAGAATAAACAATTGCAGAGTGACCTAAAGAGAGAAAATGAATTTATTGAAAGTTTCAACAAACCAAATGAAGCCATCAAATACTTTGAGCAATTATTGAGATCCCCTAGATCTAATAATGATACATGTAGACTAGGATATACAAGTACTAAAGAAGAAGAATCATCCAAAAGTGCTGAAGAAAAAAAATAAAGGTAAGAATTCCAAACCTACTTTTCATAATTGTGGTAAGAAAGGACATACTGCTAATGTGTGCAAGAGAAAGATTGTAAATCAAAATATCAAGCCTAAGAACATGGTTCACTACCATAAATGAAATAAGCAAGGTCATCAGGCACATGAATGTAGAATCAGGACCATGCATACACAAAGATTTGAAGGATATTGCTACAACTATCAGAAGTATGGACATAGAGCTTTTGAATGTAGATCCAAAACCATGTGGTCATCAAACAAGCAAGCAAAGGTAAGGAATAATGGCAACTCCTATAACTAGGATTATAATACAAGATGTAGTTGTCATTATTGTCAAGAATATGCACACATTCTTGAAAATTGTATAAGGACACACTTTAGTGGTAACTACCAAAGGTGGTTGAGTAAAACCACATGTTTCAACTATTTGAGGACTGGTCACATTAGTAGGTATTTCCCAATAAAGTGAAAGGCACCAAGTTGTGAATTTGATAAAGGCAAAGGTAAGGTAGATGTTGAACACATCAGAGATGAGATGAATAAGACATGGAAAAAGAAAGATGATTGTAGCACATCAAATGGAGAAGGGATCACTTCACCAATGGGTCAGGTGATCAGACCTCATCAAACTAGGCAATCAAGAGGTATGTGGGACTGATATTTAAAGGCTATATCATACATCAATTCCAAAAGGATATAGTACTGAAAAGATTACATTAGCATGAATAAAGATGCAATATATTTCTAGGAATTCAAGATAAATCTTTAAGTTTTTCATGTTGTTTCCAAGCATGAAATATTTCCTATATGTGCCAAGTGGAATGTTAGAAAATGCTGAGCTATTAGACTAGGTAGTTGATGCCAAGTTCGTAATGGATGTCGAGTGAGCCTAAAATTGGTTGATGCCAAGCTTATAGCTATGTTGGTACTCATCATTAATTGAAAAGGTTTTCAAAGGGTATTTGATGATTTTAGCTCATTCTTCATCATTTCAAATTCAAAAAAGAGTAAGCAGAGCAGAAGGAGATCTGGAAATCCATTCCAAGTGTTTGCAAAAGATTTCAATAGTGATCTCATGCCAGTTTGTCAAATTTTCTAAGCTATTTATAAAGAACCAAGATACGGAGTTTAAATTTTGTAAACCTTAGTTTCACACAATGGCATCTAGTTCAAAGAATTTTGAAGGGAAGGAAGTTTTAAATATTCAGTTAGTGAGTTAATGAAATTAAGTAGCCCATTTTCAAAGCTATTCCTAACTTTGCATATAAGAAAGACCCTTCTAGTGAATTATCAATGATTCCACCAAATGTAATAATAGTGAAAGATGTAAGAAAATTCTATAACTATAAGATTGATAGCATTAGTAACATGGAGATTAGGGATGCATACAAAAAACTCTGTGAAAATGGTGTTTTAAAAGAAGAGTTCAAAATTTTTGAGAGGAAGGGATTAACATGAGCCCTATATTTTCCAAATGTGTTTAAGACATAATGGATTTAAATAGTGCTTAGCCAAATCCATGATGGTTCATTATGGATGGACAATGGACCTATTAAAATTACTATGAGAATAATCCATAGTGTTACTAGCTACCAACCCTAGATTGGCCTAAGACACCGAGGAAGTGATTTAGAGGAATACTGGAGCTACCTGGAACATGAGAGGGATGAAAATAGACACAACCACTAATCCTCTAATAAATTTTTTTGTAAGGGTTATATCACACACATTATATCAATCCAGTAGATTAAATAGTGTACCCTATATAGCTATGGATGTTGGATACTAGATTGTAGAGAAAGATCACACATATGATCTAATAGAGCTTCAATTATAACAATTGATGGAGAACCTTGGAGCAATCAAGAAAACTAAGAGTGCATAGTGCAAATTTGCTTATATTTTGATTTGTATATTCTTTAATGTGAAAAACACATTTCCTTTATTTGGTACCATGGGATGGAAGACCAACAGATTAGTTGGAATATAGATCAGTGAGTACATTGAGCAACTAGGAGAGAAAGTTGAATCCTTAATGACTAGTTACTTTGAAGATTTCAAAAAGTCAATGAAGGAAAGATTGAGAATACCAATATCCTTTGTTGAGGAACACTATGATGACATTTTTTTCCTTGTGGATTTTTATTATACTTTTGTGCAAGCTACTACACCAAGGGTGAGATGGTTGAGACCCTTAGGTTATGAAATCAATGTGGATGAAGCCTCTATAGCTATAATAGCTTTACTTGCAGAAGAGGTAGATAAAACTACAAAGATCTTTGGAAATTATGAATTGGAAAACTCTAGGATCAACATGGAACTGAAGACTACTTTAGTTATCAAGAAGAAGCACAAGCTAGTAAAGAAATTGAAAGCTAAGTTTGGAAAGAGTACCGAGGAAGAAGAAGAGGATGAAGAGGAAGAAGAAACCCAAACACAAGAACCTCTTGTATTAACTCAAGGTATGGGAGAACACCAGGAAGAGGAGGAGACTAAAGGTTCCAAAGGAGAAGAAGCTGAGGAAGCACCTACTCCTGCCGAGACAAAGAAAAGGAAGGCCAAGGGACATCCTGTGGAAAGAACTAACAAAATTGCCAAACCAAGTTAGCCAAAGACCATTGCACCTACAACAAGAGCTAGCATATGTACAACTACATAAAAGTCCAAGGAAAAGACCAAACAAGCAAAGCAAGGAGGTCAAGAGAAGAAGAGACCAAGAAGGAAGTATGTTGCAAAACTAGATTTTGAAGAGGAGAAAATAGATTTAGATGACAACAACCAATTTAAGATTGTGATTCACAACCCTCTTTCAAATCTTGAAAATTTATGTGAAAATTTTAAGAATAATGTAGATCTATCAGGATTCATTCATGTTGATTTTGATAAATTGGGTAAAGAGGAGAAAAACCAAGTGGAGGAGGTCTTATATGCCATGCTGACAAAATTCAAGACAACACCACTAGAATTTTCCAAATCTATACCTAAGAGTCTGTATGACATTGTTGAGCAAAAATGGCATTATTGTATAAATATGGAAAGACAAATTAGGGAGACCACACTGGCCCAAGTGATGTCTAAATTAAGGCACAAATTACTAAGGTTGTAAATAAGTATGTAGTTAGGTTCACACCTAAATATAAAACCTTTAGCATTTTACAAAATTATATTGAGGATGTTATCAAAAAGTCAACATAGATATGGAAACTGATTTATGGGTTAAGCACAATAAAGAAAGGAGGACCTGAACCTTCTAAGGTCAAGGATGATGTTGAAGAAGATGATGACAAAGATAATACTATTGGAGGAGGAGCAAAAATGGAAGAAGATGACAAGGCAACAATTGAGCCTGAGCAGTTGAAAGAATAGAGTGTGTAAGACACACAGTTACTGAGTGTCAGTCCTCCACATGACATAGTTGAGACAACTAAAATAGTAACTATCAAGGATGTTTATTATCTATCAGCTTAGAACATCAACCTCCTTACTAAAAAAGATATTAGATCAGTCTACATTGCAGGCCAAACTATGTGTTAATCTAGTTTTGGTAAGTGTAGATGAACTACAAAAGTTAGTGACTAATGTTGCAAGGGAAAATGTGAATCTAAGAGAACCACCTTCTATTATCCCTCCAATAACTAATATACAACCTTTGATCCAAATGAAAAAATATACATCTACCAAGGTTGATACAATTGTCAAGATTGATACTATTGAGAAGGAGACAGTAGAAGAGAAAGTCACCACTATAGGACAATAGGAAATAAGTTAGATAGACTTATCTGCACCTATAGCACAAGGACAAGATACAAGTCAAATCATAGTGGTAGAACAAGGCAAGCCTAAAGAGAGTGAGTTGAAACCTAAGGCGAAGGAACAAGTTTCCATTCAAGCTCTGGTAGCCTTACTAACATCTGGCACTCCTTCCACACAAACTCTTTAGAAGCCTAGCATAGATGCTATTCCATTGCAAATCTTAGTGCCAAGCCCAATTTCATCAAAGGCTAAAAAGCTAATTCAATATGGAGATGTAACCCTTGATGAAGAAATTTTTATACCCAAATATGATTATAATATCATGACATTAGAACAAATAGGCATATTATAGCATGTCCTAGAAAGGAAAAAGCATCAAGAAATGCTTAGAAGGGAGCATAGGCATAAGCAAGCACTACAAGACATGAAATACATCTTTTTAGATGCATTTAGTCTACCAACTCCAAATGAGACCAAACCACTATTCAAAAAACTAATAGATATAGTGGAGAAGGTCATTAATGATGACCTTGATACTAATGCCAAATTATTAGAATGGTCAGAAAAGAAGTTCCAAAACAAAGTGAATGAGAAAATATCTGGTGACATAGCACTCACACAAGTTGCATTGGAAACTAAGGTTGAAGATGTAAAGAAGGTACTTGAGAACATATTCTCATTGTACACTAAATTGTGCAACCCATTACTCTTCACCCAAGAGACCAGAAGTC
This sequence comes from Cupressus sempervirens, assembly GCA_028749045.1. Lineage (NCBI taxonomy): Eukaryota > Viridiplantae > Streptophyta > Pinopsida > Cupressales > Cupressaceae > Cupressus > Cupressus sempervirens. Next base: position 560,270,206 of record CM053783.1, read on the forward strand.
ACATTCTAAGTCTAGAGAGCTAAATTTCTACATTAGGTGCAAGACTACCAATGAATCCACCTCATAGTGAGAAGCATTTTAGGACATTTTTTCAAACACAGAATCAATTAATTGTATTGATAGTAGATGAGGCTAACATAAGAGCCAAACTGACTAGCATCCAAGCAATCCTCACCCCCATATGGAAATTTTGCACAAGGAGCTAGGCTATGCTAAAACTCTATTGAATAAAGACCCTAATTTTTCTACTTTAGATGGTTTATTCCACTTTGTTGCCAAGCTTTCCATCCAAATCAAGTCATTGGATGGTGCATGTGATAACTGGGATGCAACCCTCAAGATTATGTTAGATATCATTAAATCTTTTCTGGACAAACACATAATAAGTGTATAGCCCATTTGACATAAGTGTCAAAAAGGGGGAGATATGTCATTGGGAGAGATATATACTTTTGGGGAAGAGAAAGAAAAAGGGGGAGAAAAAGATAAAGAGGGAGACATATTTTTGAAAATGAAATAAGAGAAATGGGTAGATATTACTTTTGAGAGCAAGTATACAAGAAGTATCAGATGAAAGAGTATTAGTAGGGAACACATTTACTTAGCAAGAGTACAGAATTTTGGTTACAAAATAGACATATCAACTTAGGGGGAGTTATCAAATTTTGAGGTATACAATTTGAAGTTTTTTATATAAGCTGAGTTGAGATATGTTATGCTCGTAAGATTAAGGATGATAATGTATACACAAGTGTTTTTGACACTCATGTCAAAGTGGGAGATTATGGATCTAAGATTGGCTTTGACAAGTGAGTGTCAATACACTTAAGCCATTTACTTAGTTCATGCCAAACTAATAGTACATACCGAGCACAACATGTAAATAATAGACCATGTTGAGTTATAGTGAGTGTCAAGCCACTCATGTGCCAAATCACTCAAGTGTCAAGCAAATAATATAAGTTGGGTGACATAGGAGTTGAGTAACACAAGAGCCAAGAAAATAGTGGATGTTGAGGAATTTAGGTGCCGAGTCACAATAGAAAGATTAGTGTATGCCGAGCATCAGAGACTTCAGATGTTAAGTAACATCATTTTGACATATTTGTCTGTAATGGCACAAAAAACTATGTAAACCATTTTTGAGTTGACTTAAGGATGAATTACAATATTTTGGAGATAAGGAAAAATCTCTAGTTGGATTCCCTTTGTAATTACATGCAGGCAATTAGAAAATGGGAAGGTTTAAGTAGCAAAATGGATGAATCTTAGACATTGATTCATACCTAACCCTAAGTCACTAATTCTTCTTAAGGAGAACAAAACCCTAAACTCTTCATAATGAGTGTGTAAGGAATTGAAGGGGTGAAGAGAGAAGTTTGCATTCACAAATAGAGCATTCATGGTGACTTAGAAGTTATGAAGTGAAACCACATTGTAGAATTAGTTAACGTAGAATAGAGGATAGAGAAAAGGATATAACATAGAGACATCTAATTGAGAAGGATGAAGAAGACATTTTCTAGAGGTTATTTTTTATCAAACAATCAAGTGCTAACCATAGGATCAAAGTTGAGACATTCTAACAGGTAATTTTAGTAAAAATTCGTAATAGAGTAGTCCTAAAATGCTATATGAAATCCTTTAATAGGGTGTTTACTTAATTGTAAGTTAAAGTCCTCTAATAAGGCACACTTCTAATAGGGTGTTGAAATCCTCTAACAAGGTAAGACCTAACAATCTTTGTAATCCTTTAATAGGGTAGACATCTCATAGGGTAGATCATGACTCATGATAAAAATATTGTAACCTTCATTGGGTACACTTTATTATTGCAATAGTGAATATTTGTCGATGTCATCCCCACCCCAGTTTTATCTTCTCACTTGGAGGGTTTTTGGGTAATCATATCTAGTGTTATGCATGTGAATGCTTACGTGTTTAAATGATTTAGATGTATATGATTTACATGTTATTTTTGTTTACTCATTGAATGCATGAGATATATGTGTGGTGAAAGTTTTATGGGTCCAAGTATAAACTACTGATTCACCCCCCACCCCCTCCCAGAAGTTTACCTTTCCTATTTTATTTCCAACACTTTAATTTTTTTCATACTTTGTGTCATGATATTCATAATCCTTGGTTTTTCTAGCCATTACTCAGATGACTGATACCTAAGTATGCTACACTCTTATCTCACTTTTTTGAGACTACGTTATAGTGTGGTCCTTGTCTAGGCTTTTTCTTTTTGTCCTTGCCTATGACTGTGGCAACAAGAAGCAAAAATGTGTTTTATCCCCATAGACTTAGATGAGGTAGAAAATGAATTGTAATCACACCAGAGGTCACTTCTCAGCTTATACACAGTTTGTCTCCAATTCATCTAGTGACTAGTCTTCATGATCTCCTTCACTTATCAAATCATCTTGTGTTCAGAGAATGTTTTCCATAAACTTACAACAAACTAGGAACCCCTTGTATCAAAAGGATCCTAAAACTATTAAAGGTCATACATCTCCAAATAAAATAGCTGAATTCTTATTTAGATGACCTTTTCAACCAACATACACTGAAACTTATCACATTCCTAAAATGGCTAATCAAGAATCAAAACGCAGAGAACATAGTAAAGAACAAGATCACCAAAGGATTGAAAGACATAAGGAATTTTTTATTGATGAGAATGAGGAAGAAGTAAAAATACTTCTTGAACATATCAAAAAATGTCATAAGGACAAAAACTTCCACAAAGTCATGGAAATATTGCTTAATGAAGAGAAAGAGAAATACTTTATCAAACTTGCTCAAGAGGGAGCCAAGATACCTCATCACTTTAATGTCAAAACAATCATTACACTTGAAGAGGAAACTGAAATGTCTAAGTTGAAAAAAGAACTAAAGATCATGCAAAAAAATTTACCCCAAATGATGCGTGATAAGGACATACCTACAAAAAAATACACCCTAGACACTCTTTGTCTATTTCCTTTTAATAAGCGTATAGACATGCCTCCTTTTCCTAGAGGAATCAAGTTACCTAAGTATAATAAATACTTTGGAACTTCCAATCCCCAAGATCATTTGTGAAATTTGATGCCTTTTCTATGGAAAGTATGCATAATAAGACATATCTCATGCATCTATTCCCAAGAAGTCTAGGTGGTTAGACCAAGGAATAGTTTTCATGATTTCCTACTAGTATCAAAACATTCGATGAGAATGCTAACCTATTTTTTCAATAGTAATCTCACAACATACATCTAGTTAACATAAGACACTTGTGTAACCTTAAATAAAAAGTTTGGTAACCTTTCCTCACATTCCTTTAGAGATGGAGATGAATTTACACCAAATATTGTTGAAAGATTCCTAAAATAGAGAAACTTGACATCTTTACTAATAATCTTTTACTTGACTTTGGGTATAAAGTTCAACTTCAAGGTCCATGCACCTTTGAAGACATGGTCAAAAATGGTGAACTAACCCTTCAAAAGGACACCAAACAAGATTCAACCTCTAGTAAGGACACATCCAATTATGTGAACAAGAACTGAGAGGTTGTGAATGATGGAGTTGTTGACAACATTACTCCTAAACCTGCTAAGGCAACTTTCAATCTTATAGACAATCTCAAAGCATCCAAGAATGTTGAGAAACCTCCTTCTAACAACAAGACATTTGGAAAAAAAAACCAAAGAACTCATCTTGGGTTACACACCAAAAATGAGAATATAGACCTCTTGGTGAACCTTTGGATGTGTTCTACAAGACCTTGCCACAAAAAAAAGCTCATTTCTCCATTAGATATCTCTCATCCTTATGATCCACAACCATGACCACCATGGTAGAATGAAACTACATTTTGCAAATATCACCAAAACAAAGGTCATAAAAACAACAATTGCATCAACTTGCATCACAACATCCAACATCTAATTGATGATGGTGACATTGGTGTGGATGGACATAACAAGAACACAAATCACAAGGCTTTCAAGGAGCCATTCATGTCTAATGAAAAAGGAGAAAAATCTCATAACAATATCAACTATATGTACTCTAATGATGATGATGAGATAGTCCACATGATCAAACTGGTGGATGTTGGGTATTGTGATGTTATCCCCATCAAGGGAAAACAAGAAAAAACTAAACCTAAGACACCATTTGTCTTAAGAGGTCCTACATCCAATACATGTGAAAATGAACCATCACAATCTTGTGCCAATGCTATTACAAATTCTTATGCCAAGTTAGTACTCAAAGGCCATATGTCTTCTACTCTTGAGTCAAAGACAAAAATCTTGCTAGTCCATCTAACAAAGGAAAAAAGTTACAACATCATTTGTAGCTGCTAGCTATAGTATCCTTGATCAATTACAAAGAACAAATGCTCAAATCATGATCTTTTCAAAATCTTTCTTGCTCATAGGAAAATTCTCAAAAAGGCCCTCACTGAGGAAAATGTACCTCAAGATCTTGATCTTGAGAGGTTCCAATCTATGGTAGGTCATCTTACCTCACCTTACTATATGTCCTTCTCTGAGGAGAATGAAAATTCATTGAGTCATCTACATAATCAACTGCTACAAATTAAAGTCATGATACATAAAAAATGTTTCCTTTGTGTGCTCATTGATAGTGGAGCTAGTTTAAACATTGTCTCTACTACTCTTCTTAGAAAATTGCACTCTTTTGGAGATTCCATTGACCCCCATCCCAAGATAACTATGAAGGTAGATGATGAAGTCGAGCTGAAATCTTTAGGTCTGGTGGTGTTTCCACTCTAGGTTGGACCTGTAGAAAAGGATGTCACTTGTCAAGTTCTTGACATTCCCTTAGCTTACAACATTCTGCTAGGAAGACCATGGATACATGAGATGTGAGTTGTACCCTCAACTTATCATCAATGCATAAAGTTCCCATTTCACGGCTCTAAAGTCACCATACTTGCAAATACTAGCTACACTTGTAACATGCTAAAATCCATTGAAAGATTTGTACCTACAAATAGGGATTTTATACACCATCATGATTATAAGCTAAAACAAATCAATAGTCATTCAAGCTAAAAGAAATTGGGATGGGTGTATATATCATAGAACTAGTTCTATCATTGACATCTCTTCCTGAATCTCCCCATCATTATGGGAGACCATCTGAAGTGAAGAGACCTTTTGTGTTGACACCTAAAACTAAGTACAAGGGTACCTTTATTAGGTAAGATGAAAATAGAGCCATTGCTACATGGATATACAAAGAGGAAACTTTAGTTGACCTCACAAAATAGTCTCACAATATTGCTCCTAAAAAGTATGGTCTTGGTCTTAAACTCATGAAATGCTTTGGCTACAAGGGTAATGGTCCAATTGGATGCAACAAAAATGGTTCAATTGATCCTATCAAAGTGATAGCTAGAAGGTCTTGAGATACATCTGGCCTAGGCTTCAAGAAGGTTCCCTTCCATCTAGGGCTTAACAAGTTTATACTAGAACCTAAAAGTTCATCTAACCATGAGTCACAAGATGAGTCAGATGATCATGAGGGTGAAGTTGATGATGAGGATCCTTATGCTTATCCAATCCCTATTGATCTTGCTAAATTCTTTGTAGAACCAGATGACTTTTTACCATGCATTAGCACCGTGGATACTAATAGTGATTCTTTTGAAAAAACTGTTGATTCTCCCTGTATTCAAAAAGACAAAGGAGAGTCCAGTAATGCTTTAATAATTAAGTACCATTATAAAAATCTAGATGATGAAGGAGAATTTTTTCTTATCACTATTGGGGAATTCTACAATCTATCCCCATGTAGCATAGATTCTTGAGAGTATGAATTTGACTCTCTTAGAAAAAACTATAGATAAAGACATAGATCAAGTTCATGTCTATGAAAATATGATTGCAGTAGGTGAATCATCTAGGGTTAGGTAAAATGAGTCCTATCCAACTAGTCTCATCAAGTCTTCGATTAATGATGTTAGTACTCAAAGGCATTCGAACACACTTATACATGATGCCACTCTAGGTCTTGAATTGCTTGTCCAAGCACTTGATGATTATACTATGAATGCAATCAAACCCACCACATCTCTTTCACTCACCTATGTTGAGCTCATAGATTGGAATTCCAATGCATCTAGTGAAGTCCCTACATTCTAGAAGACTATGCTCTTGCCTGTTACTTAAACACTGTCAAACCTGTAATGTCTTCCATCAGTGAAAAAAGCATCAACAGGACTAAAGCTAACATCAAATATCTCAGTCACACAATTAAAAAGAAAAAATAAAAGGTCCAATGGTGAAAAAAGCATTGTGGTAGTATTGAAACCTAAAACAATATAAATAAAAGACATTTCCAAAGGTGAAAACCTCTTTGAGGCATCTACAGATGAGATATTTGATGCACTTCCTAATCATTTTTATGAAAGATAATTAGTGTTGATAGAACCATAATAGTCAATCAACTTGGGTACAAAGGAATAACTTTATATGATACATCTTGCATAGTCACTATCTCCATAAGAAAAAAAAAGAATTCATTGCCTTCTTCCAAGAGAAAAAGATAAATTTTGCATGGACATACTCAGACATGCCAAGTTTAGATCTTGATCTCATAATGCATCATTTATCTATTACACTAGGAGTTAAACCAGTTAAATAGAAACTTAGAAAAATGCACCCTCATGTTGCATTACTTGTCAAAGCTAAACTAGAAAAGCTTCTGAAAGCTGGTTTCATTTGTGCAATTGGCTACACTGAATGGATATCAAACATTGTTCTAGTCTCCAAGAATGAAAAATCGATAAGAGATTGTACAAAGTTTTGAGATATGAATTTCCACTCCCTAACACTAATATAATAGTGGACATGACAATAGGATATGAAATATACTCACCATGGATGGATTTTTTGGTTACAATTAGATCAAAATTGCACCAGAAGATCAGGAAAAGACTGCTTTCACTTGTACATGGGAAACCTTTTGTTGGAATGTGATGCCATTCAGTTTGAAAAATATGGGTGCCACATATCAGAGGGTAGTTACTACAATTTTCCATGATATGATGCATAAGACCATAGAGGACTATGATGATGATACCTTGGTTTAGAGTAAAAAACACAACACTCACCTTCAAGATTTGGGACCCATCTTGGATCCTATGGAGAAATTTAGTCTAAGACTTAATCCCAAGAAATGTACATTTGGTGTAATGTCTAGGAAACTACTTGGTTACATTATTTCTACAAAAGTAATTAAGTTTGATCTAGAGAAAGTTTAAGCAATCATGGATATGACTCCACCTTATAATATCAGTCAGGTGAGGGGTTTATAGGGAAGACTTCAATCCATTCATAGATTCATCTCACAACTGGCAGATAGGTTACAACCTTTTACCAAGACTCTACATAAAGGTGTGAAATATTATTGGAGCCAAGATTGTGATTAGAGTCTAAAACAAATAAAGAAATACCTCGCTAATCCACCAATCTTGATGTCTCCTATCTATGGGAGGCCTCTTATTCATTATATCTCAGCAAAAAAATCATTTTTGGGTATCTTGCTAGCTCAAGAAGATAATGATAACAATGAAAGAGCTAGCTACTATCTAAATCATACACTAATTTCTTATGAAATGAATTACTGTATCATTGCGAAGGCTTGCTTGGTAGTCATATTTGCTTCCCAAAAGCTAAGACACTACATGCTCACCTATACTATGTGACTGGTCACTAAATTTGATCCACTAAAGTACTTATCAACAAGGCAACTCTAATAGGAAGGTTAGCTAAGTGTGTCATGATCTTAAGGAAGTTTGACATTCAATATGTTGAGAGAAAGGCTATAAGAGGACAAGTGATTACTGATCAATTAGTAGAAGCACCAATGCAGATTCTTCTTCCATTGAATGTTGACTTCCCTAATGAATCAATTCTAATTCTTATACACCAAACTTGGGTGACATTCTTTGATGGTTCCTTCACACAATAGGGATTTGGTGCTGGGCTATTGTTCATAACACCACATAAGTATTCACTACCTAAGGCATACAAGATTTTGTTTCCTTGTACAAACAACATTATATAATATGAAGCTCTTATTAATGGCATGAAGATTGCAGTTGAATGGAGAGTGGATGAATTAAACAACTTTGGTGATTCACAATTCATAATCAACTAGGTAAATGATGTGTACTAAACAAAGGATGAGAAATTAATCCCTTATAAATGCATGGTAGATGATTTGAAGAAATAATTTTCTCATATCACTTTCCAATAAGTTCCTTGGGCAGACAAAAAAGTGATGGATGCAATGGTTACTCTTGCTTCCATGTTACAAATGCTAGAGAATGATCTTTGACATGAGTTCTTGGTGGAAATGTTACTCTACCATGCCTATAATTCCCTTGAAATTAGGATGATCTATTCTATTTTAGGACATGACTCATCCTGCTACCACATATATACTCTTATCTACATGACCAAACCATCTTGGACAATCTAACCAGGAATGAAAAATGTCACCTTATCCATAATGCTTCATGGTATGTTATTATTGCTGACAACTTTCTTAGGTGAGGTCTCAATGGAACACTCCTTAGGTGTCTAGAATCAGTGACTCCAAACCCACATTAATTGATGTACATGAGGGCACTTGTAGATCTCACTCTAATAGCTTGACACTAGCTCATAAATTTATTAGAGTTGGTTACTATTGGCCAAATATAGAGCAAGAGGCAATCAAATATGCCAAGTCTTGCAAATAATGTCAGCTCCATGGGAATCTGATTTACACTCCAACCAAGGAGCTAATTCCATCTATCATGCTATGGCCATTCCAATAATGCGCCTTTGATCTTGTGAGTTAAATTCACCCATCCTCTTCAAATGGACACAAGTTCATCATTATAGCTACAAATTACTTCACTAAGTGGGTAGAGGCAGTCCCTCTCTTTATAGAAAATGGAAAAATTGTAGCTCTGTTCATTAAGAATTACATCATATATAGGTATGGTGTACCTTCCTCCATCATTACTGATAATGGAGGATAGTTTAAAAACAAATATCTTAAGGAGTTGTACAAAAAGTTTAAAATCACACAATATTGGTCTTCCATTTATTACCCCTAGGGTAATGGTCAAGGAGAGGCATCCAACAAGGTGATCCTTAAGATCTTGCATTGCATAGTTAAAAAATCTAGAAGGGACTGACACCTTCAAATTAATCCAACATTATGGGCTTATAGAATAAGTATCAAAACTCCAACAGGTACAATGCCCTTTGCTTTGGTATATGGAGCGAATGTTGTACTTCCAATTGAGGTTGAGATTCCCAATTTGAGAATCTCCATGAAGGGCCTCAGTATTGATGATGACTACAGAATATCTTGGCTTCAAGAGCTAGAATTGTTAGACAAATTTCAGCAAGTGGCATGTGATCATCTTTGAGCTTATCAGCAATGTATGTCTAGAAGCTACAATAAGAAAGTTAAGCCATGTGACTTCCAACTAGGTGATCTTGTTATGAGAGAAAACCCTAAGAATCAACAACAATAGGTACAAAAATGAAGTTTGAACCTAACTAGCTTGGTCCCTACATATTCACTGTAGTGTTTGGATCTGGTGCTTACCAAGTTTCTACAGTTGAGGGAGAGGTGCTCAAAGAGCCCATCAACACTCTCCATTTGAAGTGGTTCTACAGTTGATTTAATTTTAGAAGCTCTCTATATATACTTAAATGTCCTAAAAAAGTCTTAAAATTGCAAAAATTCCTTAAAAAATCATTATCTTGGTGAAAACCTACCAATAGGTGTCTTGTTAATACAATAAAAAAAATTGAAAATACCAAAAACAAAAAATTGAAAAAAAAAAGTGTGATTAATGAAAACCTGGCAAATAGGCATCATGGTAGCAAAAAAAGAATCTTTGCCAAGAAGGCGATAACCTGGTAAATAGGCACCTCTTGTTCCAAATGCTACATCTCACAATGCATCTTTTGGCTCTTGTACAGTTGCTTTCCTACTTTGGTTTGTTGCTTTCACTCATGTATCTATGGATTCAATATTGTCATAACTTGGGGGCAACACCCTACAATGTCATAGGAATCTCTCGCATTAGTCACTAGTTGCTCTAACTATGCTTGCCTACTATTACTTGTCTCACTTTTGAGAGTCCTCTCATAGTACATCTCTTGCAATAGTCACCAGTTGTAATTGCATCTGCCTACTATCGCTAGTGTCACTTTTGAGATTCTTTTCGCAGAAAATCTCTCTTGTCAATCACCAGTTGTTTTAACTATGTCTGCCTACTGTTGTTTGTGTCACTTTTGAGAGTCCTCTCATAGAACATCTCTCATGAAAGTCACCAATTGTTCTAACTGCATCTACCTACTATCACTAGTGTCACTTTTGAGATTCCTATCATTAAAAATCTCTCACAAAAGTCACCAATTGTTTTGATTGTTTCTGCCTATTGTCACTAGTGTCACTTTTGTGATTCCTCTCATAGAAAATCTCTCACATCAGTCACAAGTTGTTCTAACTATGTCTACCTACTATCACTAATGTCACTTTTGAGAGTGCTCTCATGAAACATCTCTCACAATAGTCACCAATTGTTCTAACTACATTTTCCTACTATCACTCGTGTCACTATTGAGATTCCTCTCATGAAAAATCTCTTATGTCAATCATTAATTGTTCTAACTATGTCTACCTATTTTCACTAATGTCTCTTTAGAGAGTCCTCTCATGGAACATATCTCACGATAGTCCCTAGTTGTTCTAATTGCATCTTCCTATTGTCGCTCATGTCACTTTTGAGATTCCTCCCATGGAAGATCTCTCACGCCAGTCACTAGTTGTCCTAACTGTTTCTGTCTACTATCACTCAGTTTCCTACTAAGGTTATTCTTACTAAAGATTCCTCTTTGACTTTAGTCACTAGTGGTTCTAACTATGTCTATCTACTATCGTCACCATATTGAAGGGATTTATTTCACACATGTTCTAAATACTGACACTTGACACCAATCCTATAACACAGAAAATGAACTCAAAATGATGAACTTTTTTGGAATATACTGAGATTTTCTTTGTTTTTTTTGCTTTCACTTTATCATTTCTCTTTGAGCAACTTGATGATGTCACTTTCAACTATAGAAGCAAGGACTAAGGGCATGATCTTTTCTTTGTTTTTTGTTTGATGGTTTAGGTCCAATGATCTGAAGCATCCATATAAAAGGGGTGTCCACTATAAGAGACTCTATCTCATATTGGATGGCTGTGTGTACCTCGACTCATTTTATATGGACTCCTCATTAAGGTTGGTTCTTCTCCTTGCTTTTTGGAGTGAACTCTTTATGCTACAGTAAATATTGATACTTGTCCTACTAAGTAAAAGTATAGGTCATTGCAAATATACTTAGCACACTTCTATCTCAGGTTATGAATGCAAGGGTCATTGCAGATAGAATACATACTAATTACTTAGCATAAGAAGGATCTTTCATGTGTTTTATGTGTCGGCATGCAATAAACATTCTAGTCATCCTAGCATTTATTCTCTGATGCTTATGTTAGCTTGGTATTTTAAAAGGGACAAATGTTCTAGTCATTCTAGCTTCTTGTGCCTCGAATGCTTACATTTAATCCCAATAAAACTATAACATATGTCCTATTCATATTTCCATGATTTTAATATCGATGAGAATTGTACAACATGTGGTATTTCACTAAATTATCAATGATGATAATTTTCCAAGCTCAGTAACTAGACCTAGGGTTGCATCTAGCATAGGGTTGCATTGCATAAACACATGGTTCGATCACTGATCTACTTGCATCCTTTATGATGAGAAATTGTTGGTTTCTCCAAAGTATCATGTTTCTTCATGATTGCAAAAGCATTTAGTTCTTTGGTTCATCCTCTTGATCTTCATGGGACACCTATCACTATCAACAAAATGGAACACTCCGTGAGATGTTAGTTCATTCCCATTTTGCATTTCATACATAATTCCATCATTTATCTCATCTACACTACATTCATACATCATATCAATTTTCATTCATAATCATAGCATAAACATCTCATGTACAACAAACTATAAAAAGAGAAAGTAACACGTGTGAAGGTACTCAAATCAAAATCTCATATATGTGTGTGTGTGTGTGCATGTGTGTGTGAAATCAAGTGTACATTAGTGCAAAACTAAACACTACTTGAGCACCGTTGATCTCAAAAATGATACACAATGGTGCTAGCACACCAATTGATACATAGGCAGAGAAAATTTGAAACAAAATGAGCTAACTCTATCCCTTTCCCTCCTATCTAACTAGTAGAGGAGGAGGAGGCATATTTGGCCTCATTAGAGGTCATGCACCCCCTAACTCTTGTGTATACTAGGAAAATCAAAGCACCTACTCTACCTCATCTAGCATTAACATTGCATACATTGCAAAATAGTATACCAATCTTGCTGACTACAACTAGATCTTGTCCTTTTGCTACTCTAATCTCTAAGCCTCTTGCTCTTGCTACTCTCTTAAATCATGAATCTCTTGATCCCACTCTGCTATTTGGGTATCCCTAACTGCAACTTATAGATGAAGCTCTCCTAGCTATTGCTATGTTATCCTCATACACTCTTTGGACCTCCTTAGGGCCTCCTAGGTCTATGCAAAGATATCTTCACCTTGTGGTCCTGTAGGCTGATCCTACATCTCCTTATCACCCACACTATGCTCTTCCTATTTAGCTAGCTATCCTGCCTCTATATGTGGCCTCTGGGTGTCTCCTTTGATGGCTCCTAGGGAACCCATCTCACCTCAATGTTTGTGTTTACCCTACTTCCACTAGCATCTAGGTCTAGTCTCATATGCTAAGGATGAATAAGCACCTGGCGTGTCCTCTGCTTGAGTCTCTCTTACTATGGCTATTGTGTTGGTGCCTTGTGTTGCTTGTACTAGCTATATCAGTCTAGCTATCCCCACTAGATCTATAAACTGAGTGAAATAATGACTCAAAAAATATACCTAGTAAGTTGGAGTAATCCTCGTGTCTGCTACCACTAGTAGATAATCCCATTGGATCACCACTATGGTATGCACATCAATCATCAACCATCTTGTGTCTAATCTTTTTGACCACCCCTGATCTACATTTTAGCTAGCCGTACCTATGAGAAATACTCTTGTGATATATCCTATGGCCAACTATACTATCACCACACCCATGTTAGTGCAAACCTCTTAATGACTAGAACAGATTGACCCATCATTGGTTGAGATGCAAACATGTATCCCAGCTCTCACAATGCATCATCCTAGGCCTTTGTCTTCGTCTATGGTCTCTACACCATGGCTACTAGGCCATCTAATCGAGTTCTCCACTACTCTATCTTCCCTAGTGCTACCTAGGTCAACTGGCCTCTATACCTACATATATAGGGCTCCATGGGATGCCTCTCATCTACAAAAATGGGTCTAGTGAAGGGTAAATGCCCCCACACCCATACCTGAAGAACATAGACCTCGACAACCATACTCTTCCTCTCATGATAAACAATCTCATGCATCTCATGAAACATGTGGGAGAGCATGCATTGACCCCATCCATAATGCTTAGGTGCCCCTAGCATCATTTGCAACATTCATCCCCATCTGCACTCTAATCCATGCTAACCTCTGTCTAGCATGAGGAAGTACCTAATGAATATGACCAATATTGCTCACAATCTATGCATGGGCCCATATGTATGTACTAACTTATCCCATGAGATGGCTCTACCCATGATCAGATCCTCCTAAAATATGGCCCTTAATACCTCTATACCTATCCATGGTACTATGCCATAAACAACTCATGGCCCATGGAATGGGATGCTAAGTATCCTGTAGATATCCTCAAGTGTGATGGTCATCTCTCCCTGGGGAAAATAGAAGGTGTTTATCTCCAAATGGAAACACTCAACTAGTGTAGTTAATAGTGTAGTTAATAGTTCATGATTCACTAGCAATGTTGGAATCTGGCAAAGGGATGATAGTCCCAAAGCATTGATATGTGCCATGTCAGCATCATCTAGCTATCACAACAAAGCTTCATAAGGTGGGTAATGGGATTTGAATCTAATATTAGGAAAGGTAACCTAGACACATGAAAATAATAGGCAATGATCAGTCTTAGATAAAAAAACATGATGGAAGAAAATTTAAAATATCAACACCAAAATCAAATTTCAAACACTCAACTTGCAATTTACACAATGTTTTCGTGTGAGAATTCATCTTCTCACGTGAGGAAATACTTTCTTGTGTGAAAAGCGACCAAACTATTAGTGAAAAAATCACTAAATTTAGGGCTTCTCACATGAAACATGGGCATCTTCCATGTGAGGAATCCCATCAAACCAAGTGAAGAAGTATTGGCTTGGTAATTCTTCATGTGAGGAGAGATTGGACTCGCATGAGGAACAAAATCCTCATGCAAAAACTAACATAGCAAGATTCAAAAAATCCTAAAATGACCTAAAAATGACTTGAAATGTGTGAAAATTTCAAAATGAAGCAAGATTTTTAATGTCTCACTAGATGTCCATACTTTTTTGGCTGAATATGTTCTTTAGAGAGCTCGAATCAATGCCTATGCACAAGGGCCACCATTTTTCTACTCAGAGCTCTCTTCTCCACAAAAGACAAAAGCACAAATGACTTGAAAATGACCCTTTGGGCCATTATATAGGTTTTGAACTAATTTTTCAAAGTGTTGCGATTGGTGTGAAAATCACCTCCTAACTAATGTGGCTGCTTTGAACCCATTTTTAGGATCAAATTTGAAATCTAACACACTTAAATAGCTCAAAATCACATTTTTAAATTTTGGGACATTGAATGCTTGTGTAGTCTAATATTTTTTATACTTTATGAATCTTGAAATCTTTTGAAATCACATCTTTTTTCAAATTATCCAAATTTTTGGAAAAAGTCAACTTAAGTAAACTCAAGTCAACTCTAGTCAAACTTGATCTTCTAGACCTCAAAATCACTCTAAATTAACTCCAAATTCTCTTTAGAGTCTTCTAATCTATTCTACATTCTTTTGAATCTTAGATTTCTTTAGCATCTCTCAATATACTACTCTATATCACTATTCTAGAGTGTCATCTTTTGATTTCACTCCCAAGGGGGTAGGATGATTACATCATTGAATATTTGAAAACTGGCTTCAATTCAATTTGAATCTTATGCCCTCATCACTCAAGGAATCTCATCACTTGAGGCATCTTGTTCCCCTCTATCTAGCATCATACATCATCTATCTCATCTTTTCATCAGCTAATCACATCTTATAACAGTTCTTGTCAGAGTTCAATGGATAGGTATTGGGACAGTCTAACCCTGACTCCTGAGGATCAAGCCTTGTTTTGGGGACGATTCTATGACTCATGATAGGTATTGTTATCTCTTTCATAGACTATTATTTAAGTGTTCTATCTGGACTCTAGGGGATTAAGCTCTGTTCTAGAGATAATTCCAAATTCTTGCTAAGGATTAAGCTTCGTTCTAGAGATAAGTCTAAGTCTTGTTGAGAATTAAGCCTCATTCTAGGCATAATTCTAAGCTCTTTCTTGTAATCACCTTTCAATGGATAGGTATTGAGATAGTCTAACCCTGACTCTTGAGGATTAAGCCTTGTTCTGGGGATAATTCTATGAATTGTGATTAATCTTGTCATCTATTAATGGATAGGTATCGAGATAGTCTAACCCAGACTTCTGAGAATTGAGTCTCATTCTGGGAACAATTCTATGAAGTTTG
This sequence comes from Cupressus sempervirens, assembly GCA_028749045.1. Lineage (NCBI taxonomy): Eukaryota > Viridiplantae > Streptophyta > Pinopsida > Cupressales > Cupressaceae > Cupressus > Cupressus sempervirens. The sequence goes on from CM053783.1 coordinate 560,286,031, forward strand.
ACAATCATTTTTTTATATCAATTTTAGTATCTAGGTGTTCTATTTGGATTCCCTAAGGTTAAGTTTTTCTCTTGAGATAACCTTAAAAATCTTATCAATCTTAGTATCTAGGTGTTCTATCTGGATCCCCTAAGGCTAAGCTTTGTTTTGGAGATAACCTTAAAAAGCTTATCAATTGGTCTCTGTGTCATCAATTTCAGAACCAATCTCACCACATATTGGTATCTAGGTGTTCTATCTAGATCCCCTAAGGTTAATCTTCATTCTGGAGATAACCTTAAAAAGCTCATCAAACTTGGTATCTAGGTGTTCTATTTGGATCCTTTAAGGTTAAGCTTCATTTTGGAGATAAACTTTAAAAACTTATCAATTGGTCTTTGTATCATTAATCTCAGACCAATCTCATTTCTTGATCTATGCTTCATACTTTTGATTTCTTTGAATCAGACATGATGCTCACAAATTCATTCAAAGAGGGGCAAATGTAATACCCCAAAATTGGCGGATTTCCATGCTAAACCAATTCTCATCTATTTAATCAAACCTAAGTCCTATTTTACTAGGAAATTCTTATTCTAATTATCACTACTTGACCTAAGTGTCAAATGGAAAAAACCCTTATCTGCATTAATTACACTCTTTATTTAATTCCTAAGTATTGACTCAAATTAGCTGCATTAAACCTATTAATTAAGTTTAATTTAATTATAAGCCTTCATATTTTAATTAAATTAAAATTACCTCTTTAGCTAATGTACAAAGGAATTAAATGTATTTAATTTAATAAGATAATGCCCTTGTTTTAATTATTGAATGTAATTATTCAATTAATTAAGGTTATGCATTTATGAGGTCATATTTTATTTTATTAAATTAAATATTCTCTCCAAATTCTCTCTTCAGTTCAAAAATAGAAAGTCTGAGTGAACTGGAATTTGAAATGGAATTAACTTAGCTAACTCTTTCTCACACTTAGATGAGAATCAGTTAACTCTCCATCACAGTTAGATCTGAAACAGTTAACTTCATCTGCACAAGGAAGTTTCCATTCTAACTGAATCTCATTTCCAATCTCAACCGTCTATTCTACTTGATCCTGACCATTGATTGATTTGTAGAATTCTATTTAAGAGGCCTTCAATTCCTCATTAAGGAGGTTGAATTTATTTTGCATTGAACTTATGCTGAAATATCTATCCATTGCATTCTTAGCTTAAAATTTCTAGCATTATAATCTCATATTAGTGTTAAAATGCATTCACTTAGAATATTATGCTCTTTTTATTTCTTAGCTTAATATGCATTTCAAATAGATTAATTTACAATCTCATATAGCTTAATCAAATCCTTTGCACTAGAGGTTTGGTTACTAGTTTCTCGTTTGGAGAGAAATAACAAGTTTACAAAAAGTTATTCAAGTTGCAAGGCAGAAGATTAATGTTATCACTAAGTGTAACGTGTTCTTAATGTGGTCCTATAATAATTAATTGAGGTCTAATAGTCGACTATTGGAATTCTTTTATGGAGTCAGTATAAACGAAGGACATTTTCTTTTATCATGTGGCATGGAATAAAATCAAAGAGAAGTGATTGTAAGCAGTAGAGAGAGCAGAATGCGAATTTGAGCAAAGCATAGTGGAAGTGAAGGAAACTTCATTGCCAAAGTTTTATTATGTGATCTAAGGTTTGATATTTGGATCTAAGGTTTGTAACTTTATCTACAAGGTTTGTCAATGTTTTGATTGGTTGAAAGAATATAGGAAAGAGTATCTTAACATTAAATTACATGTTTGGGCAGTGAGCTCTTCTTGTAATTGAAATTGCAGGTTTAGGTAGTGGGCTCTTCTTGCATACATTGTATTGCAACTCCTAACAAGGTTGGCACAAATCCTAACAAGGATTCAAAGTCTCCTAACCAGGACTCTATGTACTAAATGTTGTAATAGACTCCCAATAGGGTCCATCCTCTAGTAAGGAATATTTATATTAGTACATCATCTTGTGGCATCACTCCCATCGAGGTTTTCCATCTAATCAAGAGTTTCCCTAGTTAACATATCTATTGTAATTGTCTATGTGCACATTGTTATGGTTTTTGTTTACTTTGGTTGAATGGTTAAGTTTATTTAAAGAAGATAAATGTTTTAATTATTGGATAACTGATTCATCCCCCCCCCCCCCCCCCCCCCCCCTCTTAGTTATCTTGGTGGACTATTGTTTCTAACATAAATAACATTGAATCAATATCTACAAGGACCATTGTGATGCTTTTTTTAAGTTAAATAATTAGATTCCCCTTGTCCATACTATTTTTGATTTTACTATTCACCACCTAAGGAAATCCCTCTAATGGGGACATTCTACATCTATCGCCACTCTTTATTTCATCAGCAAATTTGTCACTTGCTTTATCATCACCTCCAAAGACTATATTATCCATAAATACCACAATACTAAATAGATCATTCTCAATTTCTTTCAAATATAGATTATTGTCTATAGTACCTTTAGCAAATCCCATTTCTTCCAAATACTTGTCCAACCTTGCATACCAAGTTATAGGTGCTTTCTTGAATCCATACAATGCTTTCTTTAACTTACATACTATATCTCCTTCTCTTGTGGAAGGAAATCCTTTAGGTTGCTCAATCTAAAATTCTTCTTCAAGTTCTCCATTAAAAAATGTTTACTTCACATCCATTTGATACACTTTGAACTTCTTATTTGCTACATAAGCCAAGAACATCCTTATTTCTTCAATCCTGACAACAGGTGCAAATGTCGCTTCATAGTTTATGCCTTCTTTCTATGAATATCCTTTACATACCAATCTTTCTTTTTTTCTCACAACCTCACTAATGTGAAATATCATTTCTTTGTCAATTGTATCATTTAGTTTAAATTTCAATATCAATGAGGGTGTGTACAAGGCAATCTACTATAAGGACCATTTGACAAGACTCAATGATTGGGGGGGGTCACACTAAGAATAGTGACTGACTTGATGTTTTGGATCTATTTGGAACAATTTTAATCTCTCCTATTCTCATCTAACTCTACCCAAAATTCTAAATATTTTACATATTCTAATTTTTTACTCTATAATGGATTCATGGACATTTCCCTTTAGTTTCAACAATTTAAGAAAAATACTAAGTATCCCTCAAACTTTTATAAATTTATTTATTTGAAATAATACTTGATTGAAAACTTTCTAATTTACCATGTCAACAAATGAAAATACTTCTAATACTCAACAAGTTCAAAATGGCAATTGAATCTATTTAACCCATCTAACATTTGATATTCAATTTTTAACTATAGTTCTCACTCTAGAAATTGTATGAACAAGCACTATTCCTACTTTAAACCACTTAAAATTAACAATACTTGGAATGATTCCTATGGTATTAAACTAAGTATGATAAATTTCAAGGAATACAACCATAGAGCCTACCTCAACATCCAGATCCAATTATGTGCATGATATTTCCAATTGTAAATGAATTCAACACACATGAACAAGATCAAAATAACATCCTCAATTATTCGGGCTCTAATCTTGAAGTCAAAATAACTAATTTCTGATTATGAAAGAAATAATAAAGATTATAAACTAACTTCCTAGACTAACATTCTCAATTATTTAAGCTCCAATCTTGAAGTCAAAATCAAAATTTGTTGACTATAAAATAAATAACATAGATTATAAACTAACTTCCTAGACGAGCATTCTTAAACCAACTTGCTATTACTAAAAACAACAACTACTATCACCCCCTAAAATAGATTAATGATGGAATATTTATAATGAATATTCCTTATTGGAAATTTAGAAACTAAAAATCTAAATGTTCAAGATCAATGACTAGAAAAAGGGACCAAACTAGATGTTCTATCATTACAATAGTGAAATAGAAAGTGTCAAAAACACTTGAAGACGTGTATGAACAATGCATGAGATATGCAGATGCTTCTTGAATTAATCCAACCGCATCCTTTAGTTTCAAAATTAATTCTTTAGCTAAGTGAACTTCATTTCCACAAAGTTCAACATTTCAAAAATAAATGTCTTTGAATCTGTAAACACCTCATGAATGATGAAACATAAGATAAGCACAATAATGATACAGATTCACAAGATTTATTTAGCAATAGATAAGGAAAAACACACATTACTATTTGAATATCAATATTAATACATTAGTTCAAATCAACTTAAAATATCAATATTCTAAGTATAAATGCATATAAGTCCTATCAATTATAGGTATTAACATTTTAAAAATGTCTTTCAAATCATTAAAAGAAAAAATAAAAGATATATTAATTAATACTCATCAGTTCTCCCCTTCTTGAACTAGAGGATGTCCTCATCATAGAAGATCTGGTAAGTTTTTCTTATACTCTTCCGTGAAGATGCTCAAACATATTTATCTAAAATTATATCTAAGATAAGCTCTAACATGTTGATACACATTTGTTATAACAACATCATCTATCCAATCTCTGAGTTTCTCACCATCAAGCCTATTTGGTGAATTAAACCAAGGAATAGGATGGATAATTGAGGGAGGTTTGAACTACATTTCTAATCGACCTAGCTCCTTGTAGTTCAATAATATTGTAAATCTCCCTTATTCTTGATTATGACCAAATGAAATTGTGAGGGTTCTTAGGGTCTCTTTCCCTAATACCACTATGAGCTTGGAATGTCAGATGGTTAACTGCATCTTCATATTTCCTAACAACTTCTTGTAGATTTTATCTATATACTTCATTAATATAACCAATCTATGTACTTTCATTGAATTCTTCTCTAAAAGGACTGGTTTTTGGATATTCATTTCTCATAGGAAGACCCATCCTCACTTGCATTTCTAAAAAAATGGCATTCCTATCATCCCACTCATTTTTATTTTGCATAAAAGAAATAAATTCTATCAATCACACATCTTTGATATATAGATTGAGAAAAAAATGAACATTATGACCCAACAAGAAGCCATGCAAATAGAATTCACACATAGAATTACAAACCATAGAACTGCTAGTAGTGTAGTTAGCCATGAACTCAAAATCATTTTCATAAACTAGTTTCCTTTTCAAAGTGATTTGATTATATTTCCATAGCAAAATTTTCTCCCTAAGGAAAAAAAACATATATTTAGGAATATTTCTTTGAAAAAATTAAGTGCAAATCAATTTTTACTACCTGTTCTACCCCACTTTTAGCTTCATCTCTTTCTTTGATTACCTTCTCGAGTTGTTATTATAATTCTACCGTTTGTTGCTTATATCTTTGCTCAGTAAGAGAAAGATATCTAGGTGGGGCTATGGAATTGGATGCTTGTTGATCAATCTATATCCTAGCAAGTTGTAGTTTTTGTAAAATTTCTATCTAATCTTCATATCCCCCTATTACTTCCACAACTTCCTATTTAATTTGGGCTATCCCTTGTTTCATCATGTTCAATTCTTCTTCTTTTATTTTATTTTTAGATTCTTAATTCATCAATTGGTGCTGAACTTGATGCTCTCTATCAATCATTTGAGCATATAATTCTTCTCTCATTCACTTCTCTTCTTCAAGCTCTTGGTCCATCTGAGAGGGAAAAGGTGCTTCCCTCAATTGCATCTCTTCTACAACCTGTTCTTTTTTTAAAATCTCTTTTCCCTCTCTTCTCTAAAAAACTTCTTCATCCTATATTTCTTCTTCATCATTTTGTTGTTATGAAGAACTTTGTGCCTCAAATTCCTCTTCTACCTCTACTTCTTCAGAACTAGACCTAGCATTAGTATGTACTTCAAATCTTTCTAAATCCCCACAAATAGGGGAAATATGGATGGAGCCATAATATTCTTGACCATCACGAAGATTATCATCTACTTGATCATGTCCTAGTCATGAACTATATTTACTCTACCCTAAGATGATTCTTCTAGATTTTTTTGACAATTTCTAATTATATTTAGAGATTCTTTAGTAGGTTCCTTTATTTCTTGTGTATAATGTTCTTTCTCAATAACATATTTTTCAATAGGAAGTTTTTGTGTGACTCCTACATTGGAAATGTAGAGAAGGCTAGGTGATTGGGGGGTGGGTGAATCAGGAACCAATAAAACTTTAACTTCAATTAATCCTTCATAAACTATTTTGATCTAATTACATGCATGAAAGACTAAAAGTAATAAAACATTCATAAAAGTTGACACAATATTTGGTAACCTAGAAACCTTCCAAATAGAAGGTAAATTTAGGGTGGGGATGATACCCATAAGCTTTAGTACTATGGGATAAAGTTGGCCTGTTAAGGCTTACAAATGATCACTTATGATGATCTTCCCTATTAGGAGAAATAAGGACTGTTAATTCTACCTTGTGAAAGAATTTATACAATACAATGAATTATGTACTCAGTTAGGAGATTCTGAATAAGACTATTAAGTCCACCTTGTTAGAGGATTTGATTGATGCACCTGTTAGGATGAACCAATAGCTGATCTCTACTTTGCAACTTGGTTTGTTGAATGAGATTCCTTTGATGAAGAAAGATCACCTTATAATGGATGAGACTCTACTTTTCCTTATACTACTTGTAGCCTTTCAACTCACATGTTCTTCATATATCCTACTCATTTGGATATGACAAGATATCTCTCATATATACCAATCCAAATAATTACCTTCTGGAGTAGACTACAATACCATGTTAAAAAATCTTCACTAAGTTGGGTCAATGCTAACACTCAGGTTTAGAAGACCACTCAAGTGATATTATGACACTCAAAAACATAGTGAACTTAGTAAACTTTGGCACTTAGTTGAAACTAGTACATAGTCCACATTGATCTCTCATAAGTAGGTATGAACTCAGTTAACATTGATGACTCAACAAATATTGAAGAGCTCAGTTGGCACTGAAAAAGTATAGCTAGAATTAAAGCTTGGTCAACACTACTATTCCTTTTTCTTGGTTAACATGGCTAGCTTGGTTGACACTATCTTCTACTCTTGCTTGGTTGACACTATCTTCTACTCTTGCTCAATTAACACTTCATGCCAGCTTGGTTGATACTATCTACAAGTTTAACTCTATGATTGATTTGAATTATGAATTCAGATTACAATACCTGGTGTAGAACCTACAATATTGTAAGTAAATTGAAAACAATTAAAATGCAACAGTAGATGTTCTCCAAGATAAAAAGTGATCCATTCATTTCAAAAAATAGAGTTTATACAATTTTGATAGATCCCAAGGGTCACCATTATCCCTTGGATATGAAAATGAAAGGTCCACAAGCTAATTAATTACAAAATAAACTCTAACAACTATAAAAACTATAAAAAACTATATTAAAATTTACATCTACTTGTAGAAGTCATAACTTTCTACTCGTAGCTTGAAATCATGAACCGTCAATTTTTTTGCAAATATATTCTAGAGTTCTACATTTATCATCTAAGTCTTAAGCATAGCATTGTGACTCCTTAACTCTATCAAATCCTAGAAATGCCCCTGAGACCTCCAAAAATGCAAAATATTAGAACATAGAAAATACTGAAAAAGTGGATTTCAATGCTTTCCAATTTTTTCTTGTGAAAACATCCTCTACATTTTCCTAGACTGTGTTTTGATCATTCCTTCCTCCTTGAGAGGAAATGGACCCCATTTCATCCACACTTTGCATCAGATGTGGAAAATGAAGCTGGATTTGTCCACATGTAAGCCATTTTCCCTGTTGAACAAATTGTCCTACTTTTACCACACGGTACAAATAGATTTTATGGTTCCTCAAATTCTTCATGATAACTTCAACAATTTGATCACTTTGAAGTGGATTGATAGCTTATGGATTCAACTCTATATGACTGATTTCTTCAACACATCTGTAAAATCTAGTTAAGGAGGGAAATATGGCTTCAATAGTTCTACATTGAAGACTGGGTGAATACCCAAAAATGGAGGCAAGTTGAGTTCAAATTCATTTTCACCAACTTTCTTTATAATCTTATAAGGACCATAGCAAAGAGGAAAAATATTCCTATGAGGGCCTTGTAGGCATTCCTTCTGGAAATGCAACCATACCTTATCCCCAACTTGAAAATTATGAAGAATTCAATGCTCATCATGGCTCTGTTTATACTTCTTAGTGGTTTGCTCCAAAATTTCATGAACTTGCTACTAAAAATGATGAATTCTATTAATCAACTTCATTGGTTTGTCCTTCTCCTTATCCAAGCATGGTACCAAGTCAAGTTGCATACCAGGAATAGAAACATTTATTGTTGTTAAGGGCTGATATAGGAGACAAACTTCAAATAGGCTATGGCCAATTGAAATATGAATTTCCCTATTGTATCTATGTTGTACATAGGGAAGGCTCTCATCCCATGTACACGGATGTTTGGACTGATACATACACATGAATTGAATAATCATTTGATTAACAACCTCTATTTGACCATTCATTTGAGGGTTAACAGCAGTAGACTTTGTTAGTTTTGTGTCCATCATTTCCAATAATGAAGACCAAAATTTACTAAGAAAGTGACTATCCCTATCTAAAATAATAATTTTTGGTAGCCCAAAATGAACCCAAACATGCTCAAAAAAGAGTTTTGAAGTTTCTTAAGCAAATATTGCCTTTCTACAAGCCACCAAGATTGCCATTTTTGAAAATCTGTCTACTACAACATATACACAGTCATGCCCATGTTTTTTGGTAGGAAAAATAGACATAAAATCCATTGAAATTGAATGCCAAGGTTTATCTTGAATGGCAAGTGGTAAATACAAACCTAGCTTATGATTTGCAGGCTTTGCAATGGCACATGCTATACATGCTTGAATGTATTTCATCAACATCATTTTTCATTTTTGGCCAATAAAAATATCTTTCTAGTATAGTAGTAGTCTTGACTATTACAAAATGACTAGCAACCTTACTGCAGCAAGCTTCCCATATTAACTTCTTACGTTCTTCCTCATGAACACATATATGGCCAAAATGAGAGTGCATTCCATCTTGCAAGTAAAAATCATTCACATGCTTACCTTCCACTAGCTGAGTATAAACATCAGATAATTCATTATCATGTCCATACAAGTGGGCCCAATTTTATGGTTGGTGGCCACATGATTCTAATACCATACTTATTCCTACAATTGGAGGCCTACTCAGATAATCTGCTACCTTATTGGAGCTTCCTTTCTTATGACAAATGTTGAGATGAAATTGTTGAAGATAAGCTAACCATCTTTGATGTATATCATTATGTAATTTATCTTGTGTTTGCAAAAATTGAAAGGGTTTGTGATCTGTGTGGATGATAGTCTCCTTTCCCTATATATAATGTTTCCATTTCTTACAAGCTTGAACAATAGTATATAGTTCTTTGTCATAGGTAGGATATCTATGGACTGTATTAGAAAAAGTGTCACTATGGTAGGCAGTTGGATGTCCATGTTGAATTAGGACTACTCCCAATGCATACTCTGATGCATCAATTTGTATTTCAAAAGACTGTTGTAAATCAAAAAGAGATAAAATTGGTGTAGAAAATAACCTTTGTTTTAACTCCTCTAATGCTTGTCATTGAGAACCTTTCCACTTGACTTAACTTTCATACCTCCTCATAATGAATGATTCAAAGGCCAAGAAAAATGTGAAAATTCAAACACAAATCTATGATAAAAGTTAGCTAACCCCAACAAGCTACACAACTCTTTAAGATTCCTTGGAGCTGGCCAATCCTGAATTACCTGGATCTTTTAAGGATCAACATGAACACCCTCACTATAAATAACAAATTCCAAGTACTTAATAGTTTGCATACCAAAATAATATTTTTAATTATTTGCATAGAGTCCATGGTTTTGTAATGTAGAAATTATTTGTTCCACATGTTGTAGATGTTCTTTCCAAGTTTTACTAAAAGTTAGAATATCATCTAGATATACAACTACAAATGAGTTAGTGAATGGCCTAAGAACATCATTGATCATCCTCATAAATGTGGCTAGGGAATTTATGAGACCAAAAGGTATTGCCAACCATTAAAATACTCCTTCTATAGATTTAAAGGAAGCCTTCCATACATCTGTTGGATCAATTGGTACTTGATGGTACCAATATTCAAGTGAATTTTAGTGAAAAAAATTTTCCCCTCTAAGCTAGTCTAAGAGATCATCTATCTAAGGAATTGGATATCCATTTTTATAATGATCTTATTCAATGATTTATAATCAATACAAAGCCTCCATGTACCATCCTTTTTCTTTGCAAAAACAATCCGGCTACCACAAGTAGATGCACTTGGGTAGATATGTCCTTTTTGAATTAATTCTTGTATCTACCTTTTTATCTCATCATTCTCTAGAACTAGTCTCCTATATATTGTCTCATTAGGCAATGAGGTTCTTGGTATCAAATCAATAGAGTGTCTAACATGGCATTGTGAGGGTACCCATGTTGGTAACTCAAACACATTCTGATATTTTGTTAAAATCTATTCCATTGATCTTTCTTTTTTTGTAATGGATACCATGGAATGAGAATTACACACATTGTTATTTTGTTCCTCTAGATGGATCATTAATAACACAAATGTACCAGTTTGGGCTATTAATGTTCTACACTATTTTACACTAATCAAAGATGTAGAGTGTGCATGACTTACCTATGGAATCTGGTACTTTTGTCCTCCTAATTTGATTGTCACACTTTAGGGCCTTGACTCATACACTCCATGACCTTGATACATGTATGGCTGCCCCAACAAAATATCAGACACATCAAGAGGAGCTACATCACATCATCTTTGAATGGTTTTATGGAATATGAAAGACAACATTACTTTTTTACCGGCTTACCCACCCCATAGATTATGGTTGTGGGTTTGATGTTGCCTTCAAATATAGTCTCTTTATAATCTTAGAAGATATCAATTTCTTTTGACTACCACTATCAACAATAAAATGTAAAGCTTTTCCTCCTACCCACATTTGTGAATGGAATAATATCTCTTCATCATCATGAACAAATACCTTTGCAGTGGCCACAGTGGTATATGGGTTAGACTCAATGATTTTTTCATCCTCTTGTTTTCCAACTTCTGTCATCTAGGGTTCAATAGCTTCTTCATGGGTTTTCATCATTAAATTCTTTATAGTTCTAAAATCTTTAGTGTTATGAGAGGGACTTTTATGGACTTCACACCACATACCTGATTCCTACCCTATTTTCTTTACCTACCATGTCTTGTTTGCTAGTGAATTTGGAGATGGTTCCTTGGATATTTGTTTTCCCATTGGCTTATTACCTTCACCTTTCCATTTTTTGTTCATTGGATTTTCCCTCCTCCCTCTTTGTTTGAACTTCTCCTTAATTTTTGATGCATATTTGAAAGCACTAGGTAATGTTTTTATATTCAAAAAATCCATTCCAGTATAAATGTATCTATAAAGACCACTCTTATACTTTAGAACTCAATGTTTTTCTGAGTCTTTGATGCCAAGATTTATAGAGCATGAAAATGTTGGTGTACTCCTAAACTAATTGGTCTTTCTTCTATCAGAGTAATTGTCATTGCATATATTTTTGTTCATAGGTATCCTCAGGGTAATATTCTTGTTTTATATCCTCTACAAATTCTTCCCATATGGGTTTTCCATCAAATAACATAGAAAATTCATGTCCATCCTAAGATTCTTAGGTTTCTTCAATTGTTAAGTATACCTCCCATGTCAACTTCACATGATTCTTAGTTTTGAGGAGGGAAAAGGTTATCTTTTCAATATTTGAGAAATTATTAACAAAAAAATACCTCTCCAATTTGGAGAACCATTCATCAACAACATCTGCATTAATTTTTCTTGAAAAGTTGGAATGCCAAAATTTACTTGCACCTTGAATGAGGTTTGCCCACAAAATTTTGAATTGCTTAGATTGGCCTGTAACTCTCATTTTTTAAGAAGCCATGAAAATTGCTCCATCATTTCTTCAAGTTGTTTATTTAACACCTCTTCTACCAGTGTTTTGAAGGATTCATCCATCCCTTTCGATGATTGCTTTTCCATTTGCGATCATGTGCATCTAAAAGGAAGATAATATGAGAGATCTCTTGTGGCCAATCCCAACCTTTGATAAGCTAACTGTATACGATGGGATATAGAGGAGCAAACAACCTCTAATACCACTAATCTGAATTATGAATTTAGTTTACACTACCTAGTGTAGAACCTATGGTATTGTGACTAAATTGAAAATAGTTAAAATGCAATGATAGATGTTCTGCAAGCCAAAAAGAGATCCATTCATTTTGAAAAATAAATTTTATACAAGTTTAATGGATCCCAAGGGTCACCATTGTCACTTGGATATGAAACCAAAAATTCCACAAGCTAATTATTTATAGAATAAACTCTAATAACTATAAAAACTATAAAAAAACTATATTAAAATTTACATCTACTAGTAGAAGTCATAACTTTCTACTCATAGCTTGAAATCATGAACCATCAATTTTTTTGGAAAGATATTCTAGAGTTCTAAACTTATTTCCAACTCTTAACTATAGCACTATAACTCCTTGTCCCTATAGAAGCCTAGACATGCCCCAGAGACCTTCGAATATGCAAAATACTAGAACATAGAAAATAATTTAAGAATGGATTTCAATATTTTCTCATTTTTTCTTGTGCCAACATCCTCTACATCTTTGATCATTCCATCCTTCATAGAAAATGGGCCCCATTTCATCCACGCATCAGATGTGGAAAATGAAGCTGGATTTGTTCATGTGTAAGCCATTTTCCCTACTAAACAAATTGTCTTGCTTTTACCATATGGTACAAATAGATTTTTGGTTCCTCAAATTCTTTGTAAAAACTTCCACAATTTGATCACTTTGAAGTGGATTGACAACTTTCGGTTTCAACTCTATATGACTAATTTCTTCAGCAACATCTACAATATTTAGTAAAGGAGGGAAATATGGCTTCAATAGTTCTATATTAAAAAGTGGGTGAATACCCAAAAATGGAGGCAAGTTGAGTTCAAATGCATTTTCACCAACTTTCTTTCTAATCTTATAAGGACCATAGTGAAGAGTACAAAGCTTCCTATGAGGGCCTTGTAGATTCTCCTTCTAGAAATGCAACCATACCTTATTCCCAACTTGAAAATTATGAGGAGTTTGATGCTCATCATGCCTCTATTTATACTTCTTATTGGCCTACTCCAAAATTTCATGAACTTGCTACTGAAAATGATGAATTCTATCAATGAGCTCCATTTCTTTTTCATTTTCCTTATCTAAGCATGGTACCAAGTCATGCTGCATAACAAGAATAGAAATATTTATTGGTGCTAAGGGTTGATATCCAAGACAAAATTCAAATGGGCTATGGCCAATTGAACTATGAATTTCCCTATTGTAGCTATGTTGTACATAGGGAAGGCTATCATCCCATGTATGAGGATGTTTGGAGTGATACATATGCAAGATTTGAATAATCATTCGATTAACAAACTCTTTTTGACCATCTATTTGAGGATTGAAAGTAGTAGACTTTGTTAGTTTTATGACCATCATTGCCCATAATGAAGAACAAAATTTACTAAGAAAGTGACTATCCCTATCTAAAATAATACTTTTTGGTAGCCCAAAACAAACCCAAACATGCTCAAAAAAGAGTTGTGTAGTTTCTTCAATAGAGATTTCCTTTTTACAAGCCATCAAGATTGTTATTTTTGAAAATATGTCAACTACAACATATCACAAACATACCCATGTTTTGTGGTAGGAAAACTAGACATAAAATCTGTTGATATTGAATGCCAAGGTTTATCTTGAATAGGAAGTGGTAAATATAAACTAAGTTTACAATTTATAACTTTGCAATGGCACATATTGTACATGCTTGAATGTATTTCATCACATAATTTTTCATTTTTGGCCAGTAAAAATATCTTTGTAGTATAGCAGTAGTCATACCTATTCCAAAATGAATAGCAACCTTACTGTAGTGAGCTTCCCGTATTAACTTCTTATGTTCTTCCTCAAGAACATATATTTGGCCAAAGCGATAAAGCATTCCATCTTGCAAGTAAAAAATGTTCACATGGTTACCTTGCACTAGCTAAGTATAAAAATTAGAAAATTTATTATCATGTCCATATAAGAGGGCCAAATTTTTTGTTTGGTGACCACATGATTCTAATACCATTCTTATTCCTACAATTGAAGGTCTACTCAAATAATTTGCTACCTTATAGTTTCTTCCTTTCTTATGACGAATGTTGAGATGAAATTGTTGAAGATAAGCTGACCATCTTTGATGCCTATCATTCTATAATTTAGCTTGTGTTTGCAAAAATTGAAGGGGTTTGTGATCTATGTGATGATAGTCTTCTTTCCCAATATATAATGTTTCCATTACTTGAAAGCTTCAAAAATAGCATATAGTTCTTTGTCATAGGTGGGATATATATGCAATGTATTAGAAAAAGTCTCACTATGGTAGGCAATTGGATGTCCATGTTGCATGAGGACTGCTCCCAATGCATATTCTGATGTATTAGTTTGTATTTGAAAATAGTGTTGTAAATTAGGAAGAGATAAAACTGGTGCAGAATATAACCTTTCTTTTAACTCCTCAAATTCTTTTTCATGAGCACTTATCCACTTGAATTTCACTTTCATACCTCCTCATAATGAATGATTCAAAGGCCAAGACAAATGTGAAAATCCAAATGCAAATCTACGATAAAAGTTAGCTAACCCCAAGAAGATAAGCAACTCTATGAGATTCATTGGAGTAGGCCAATCTTTAATTACCAAGATCTTTTTAGGATCAATGTGAACACCCTCACTATCAACAACATATCCCAAGTACTCAATAGTTTGCATACCAAAATAATTTTTTTATTTATTTGCATAGAGTCCATGGTTTTGTAATGTAGAAAGTATTTGTTCTATATGTTGCAGATGTTCTTCCCAAGTTTTACTAAAAAATTAGAATATCTCCATATATACAACTATAAATGAGACAGTGAATGGCCTAATAACATCATTCATCTTCATCATAAATGTGGTTGGGGCATTTGTGAGACCAAACAGTGTCACCAACCATTCAAATAGTCCTTTAGATTTAAAGGCAATCTTCCATACATCTGTTGGATCAATTGGTACTTGATGGTACTCAGATTTCAAGTCAATTTTAGTGAAGATTTTTTCCCCTCTAAGCTAGTCTAAGAGATCATCTATTTGAGGAATTGGATATCTATTTTTTATAGTGATCTTATTCAATGATCTATAATCAATACAAAGCCTCCATGTATTATCCTTTTTCTTTGCAAGAACAATTGGGTTACCACAAGAAGATGTTCTTGGGTGGATATGTCCTTTTTGAATTAATTATTGTATATGCCTTTCTATCTCATCATTCTCTATAACTGGTCTCCTATATATTGGCTCATTACGCAATGGGGTTCCTAGTATCAAATCAATAGAGTGTCTAACTTGGCAATGTGAGGGTACCCATGTTGGTAACTCAAACACATTCTGATATTTTGTTAAAATCTAATCCATTGATCTTTTTTTTTTTTTGTTGTGATGGATACCATGGAATGAGAATTACACACATTTTTTTTTGTTCCTCTAGATGGATCATTAATAACACAAATGTATCAGTTTGGGCTATTAACGTTCTACACTATTTTTCACTAATCAAATATGTAGAGTGTGCAGGACTTACCTATGGAATCTAGTAGTTTTGTCCACCTAATTTGATTTTCACACTTTGTGGCCTTGACTCATACACTCCATGACATTGATACATGTATGGCTGCCCCAATAGAATATTACACACATCAAGAGAAGCTACATCACAGATCATGTCTTCTTTGAATGGTTTTATGGAATATGAAAGCTGATATTGTTTCTTTACTTGAATGTCTCACCCTTGCCTCACCCGCTCCATAGAATATGGTTGTGGGTGTGATGTTTTCATCAAATTAAATCTCTTTATAGTCTTAGAAGATATCAAATTCTTTTGACTACCACTATCAACAATAAAATGTAAATATTTTCCTCCTACCCACATTTGTGAATGGAATAATCTCTCTTCATCATCACAAGATAATACCTTTGTATTGGCCACAGTGGCATATGGGTCAGCCTCAA
The DNA here is from genome assembly GCA_028749045.1 of Cupressus sempervirens. Taxonomy (NCBI): domain Eukaryota; kingdom Viridiplantae; phylum Streptophyta; class Pinopsida; order Cupressales; family Cupressaceae; genus Cupressus; species Cupressus sempervirens. The sequence goes on from CM053783.1 coordinate 560,302,226, forward strand.
TGATTTTTTCATCCTCTTGTTTTGCAACTTCTATCCTCTCGGGTTCAATAGCTTCTTCATGGGTTTCCATCATTAAATTCTTTATAGTTCTAAAATCTTTAGTGTTATGAGAAGGACTTTTATGGACTTCACACCACATATCTGATGCTTGCCCTATTTTCTTTACCCCCCATGTCCTCTTTGCTAGTGAATTTGGAGATGGTTCCTTGGCTATTTTTTCCCCATTGGCTTATTACCTTCACCTTTTCATTTTTTGTTCATTGAATTTTCCCTCCTCCCTCTTTGTTTGAACTTCTCCTCAATTTTTGATGCATATTTGAAAGCACTGGGTAATGTTTCGATATTCAAGAAATCCATTTCAGTCTAAATGTATCTATAAAGACCACTATTATACTTTAGAACTCAATTTTTTTTTGAGTCTTTGATGCCAAGCTTTGTAGAGAGAGCATGAAAAATATTGGTGTACTCCTAAACTGCTTGGTCTTTCTTCTGTTGGAGTAATTGTCATTGCATTTTTTTTTTCATAAGTATCCTTGAGGTAATATTCTTGTTTTATATTCTCTACAAATTCTTCCCATGTGGGTTTTCCATCAAATAACATAGAAAATTCATGTCCATCCTGAGATTCTTGGATTTCTTTAATTGTTAAGTGTACCTCCCATGCCAACTTCACATGATTCTCAACTTTGAGAAGGGTGAAGGTTATCTTTTCAATATCTGAGAAATTATTAACACAAAAATACCTCTCCAATTTGGACAACCATTCATCAACAACATCTGCATCATTTTTTCCTTGAAAAGTTGGAATGTCAAAATTTACCTGCACCTTGAATGGGGTTTTCCCACCAAATTTTGAACTACTTGGGCTGATATGTAACTCTCATTTTTCAAGCATCTATGAAAATTGCTACATCATTTCTTCTTATTGTTTATTTAACACCTCTTCTACTAGTGTTTTGAAGATTTCATCCATCCCTTCCAATGATTTCTTTGCCATCTATGATCATGTGTGTCTCAAAGGAAGATAATCTAAGAGATCTCTCGTGGCCAATCCCAACCTTCGATAAGCTAACCGTGTATGATGGGACATACATGAGCAAACAAGATTTGATACCACTTATTTGAATTATGAATTTAGGTTACAATACCTGGTGTAGAACCTGTAGTATTGTAACTAAATGGAAAATAGTTAAAATGCAATAGTAGATGTTCTACAAGCCAAAAAGTGATCCATTCATTTTGAAAAATAGAGTTTATACAAGTTTAACAGATCCCAAGGGTCACCATTATCCCTTGGATATGAAAATGAAAAGTCCACAAGCTAATTATTTACAAAATAAACTCTAACAACTATAAAAACTATTAAAAACTATATTAAAATTTTCATCTACTTGTAGAAGTCGTAACTTTCTACTTGTAGTCCAAAATCATGAACCATCAAATTTTTTGGAAAGATATTCTAGAGTTCTACATTTATTGTCCAAGTAATGAGCATAGTGTTACAACTCCTTGGCCTTGCCAAAGCCTAGAAATTCCCTAGAGACCTTCAAAAATGCAAAATACTAGAACATAGAAAATACCAAAAAAATAGATTTTGATATTTTCCAATTTTTTCTTGTGCCAACATCCTCTACATCTTCCTAGACTATGTATTGATCAACGGTGCTCGGTAACAATGTAACCAACCAAATGATTAAGTCTTTTAGCATTGACTGACAATTAGTTTGACCATAAGGTCAAAAATCTCTCCCTTTGGCATTAGTGACAAAAAATCTTATCATATAAAAAATTTGAATACTCAAATTGATGAGTCAAAACTCCCCCTATCAATATACTTGGGTCTATAGATTTATTTTGACTACTATGTTGATACTCGGCCGACACTGACTCTATTTTTTATTTTTTTTCAAAATTATTTTTGTACCTCTATTGTATACATAGATTCCTATTGAATAATTAAATTTCCCCCTTATATAAAAATGTATATGCTATATTCTATATTTCCCCCTTGTTTTTGACACATGCCAAAAAAAATGCATATCTAATAGGTAATACCAAAATGTGAGAGGAAATCACTATGTACCTTCAAAATTAGAGACATGGTTTTGTCCTAATTTTCTTGCAAAACTTTAGAAGTATGCAAAGCTATTTGAACTTTAGCTGATATCTCCATCATATGATCAACAATAGAAAAGTTGTTATCATGGATTAATGTCTTTTCATGAACAATGTGTTTCTATATTACATCCATGTTAGGAATTATCAAACTCTAAATTTCTAATAGTGTATCCTTGATTCTTTATTCTTCTCTTAATAACTCTATCTACAAGTCGGTCAAATACCTAATCTTGACAAAATGTGCTAAGCTACTACTGAGGTCAAGTGACAACTAGTTTACACTTTTCTTTAGATCGGTATCAATCTTTGACAACTTGTCCCTTATTTCCTTGGTAAAATTTGTATTATCACTTAACTTTGCAAACAGAGAAACAACATTATTTAGAGTTCTCTCAAAAGAATTAAGAATAGTGGATAGTTCCACTTGGTCTATGACAATCTTCTATGCCACATTATCTAAAAATTTATTCTCAAATTTTCTCTCAACCCTCTATAGTAACTTTTCTTGACCATTCAAATTTTCATTAAACATGTGAACTATGTCAAAAAGTTAGCCTAAGATAGTTTTCTTCTCATCAACTTCAATACTTAATGTATCAATAAATATACCTTTGATATCTTCAAGTATTTGATTTCTTTTCTTCTTCTCTTCTCTCAGCTTCTACTACCTAGCCCTTCCAAAGTTCTCCACGAGTGTCCATCTAATTAGGAGTAAGATTGGAGGGATCCCAATCTTAAATTACTATATCTTCCTCTAGATCAATTTCATCAATGGAAACTTCTGTCTCTTTTCCTTTTCCCTTTGGAATAGGTGAAGGAATGGTTTCCTTAACTTTACTTATATCTATAGTGCTTGGTTAAGGCTTGACTTCAACTATCATTGCACTTGTTATGGAATCATTTCCACTAGTAGAAATATGACTGGAGACAAAACAAAAAATACAATAGTACCTATAGTGCTTTGTTTTAACTCGACCTGGCTTGATTTGGGGATGAGTGGAGCCTATAGCTCCGTAGATGAAATAGTGACAATTTTACTTATCTTTGAACTCAGTAAGAAAAATCTAATAGCCAATTGAGTGCTTGGTTGAATAATGTTTAACCCAATTTTCTATGACTAGGATGTTGTCCTCTCTAAGATTGATGTTACCAATAAATTTCTTGGAGAGTTAGGGAGGGAGGCCATAACCTCTACTACAATCTTTTCTAGATCTAAATCTTCAATATTCTGAATTTCAAGTAGATCCTCACTAATTATTTCATCTTCTCTATTCTCTTAAACATCTTTTACATAATCAATCTAAATAAATTCTTTAGTGGGATTTGGAACATTTAATCCATAAATGTTCTTCCATGCATTTGTAATGGATTGCATAATAAATTCAATATCATTTGACAAAATTAGTAGTGCATTGAACTTATGGGATAACACTTTTTCATGCCTTTTCAATGCCTCCTTCACTTCTTTTTCTGACGGGTCTGGCATTACCTTTCTAAAGGTTTGGTCATAGATATATTTGGCAACCATTACTACATTATCCCAACAGTGTGATACAACCTTAAGTAGAATATCAGGAACTTGACTACTTAGTTCACTCATAGAGTATTTCAACTTTTCCATCTTTTCCACTAAGGTTTCTTCTATTTTCTTTTGCTCTTCTTTATTTCTCATTTCATACTTAAGAAATTTAAAATCTACCATACCATCTCCTACTTTTAATTGCTTCATTCTTTCTTCAAAGGTTAGAGTAGGCCTTTTGAATGATATATGCTACTCTTCTTCATCTTCATCTTCATCTGCAAGTCTAAGCTTCTTCCTTGATCTGGTGGGTTTGTTGGTGGTAAAGACAAGATTTGACCTTGTAGCTCTCATTTTTGTAGGTTCATCCTTCTTCTTGGGTGGTTCTTCTTCTTCTTCTTCTTTTGTAATGTCATCACCCTTATCTTCTCTAAGAAAAAGAGAGGAATCATATTTCACATTCTCCTTAATCTTTTCTACCTTCTTCCTTCCTCTCTTGATAATTTTAGGAATCTTGATCTCAAGTGTAGTGTCTACCCCTAGTTTGCATTTTGTTATTATTGCCGAACTCTTTTAGGCTAGTTTTATTATTGATGATTAGTAGCATTATTTTTGAGATAACCAGATATTGTTTCAGATTCAGTTAATTTTATGATGAGATTACTTGGTACTCTATACTTCATGTATGCATGATGATTATTACAGTATTTTTAGTTATTGATGATGATTAGTTAGATGGTTTATTATACGTGTTTTCTTATGGATACTTACCCCATACCGCATGTGTATGGTGTGTGTGTTTGTTTTCTTTATGTATGGCATTTCTAATGTGGTTAAGGAAAGGAGTCGTAGTCACCTGCTAGTCGAGATCTACACAATGCACCACTTCTTGCCATTGCCTATTTAGTTTAGAATATTGTGTTTTTACATGTGTGGATTTTATGCAAGTTGCAGGTACTAGGTATCGACTTCCCTAAATTTCTAGGATGAGCGTACCCTATCGCATTATCTCAATAGTAAAAGAGGGGAGATAAATTCTTGAGTCCAAATCCTAAAACTTTAAGCCATTGTCCTAGAAAAATTACGACAAGTATCTGAGTTGAGTACCTTTTGAATGTGTTGAATGACGTTAATTCGTGATTATAACCCTTTAGTATGATTTTGTATGTGTTTTTCTATGATGGGTTTTTGTATTTTGTTTTATGAGTCTTTAGTGATTTTTTTATTAATTAAGTCAAATTAAAAGATTGAATTAATGATTTAATTAAATAGAAAATTATTATGATATTTTAATATTTAATTATATTTAATTAATTGGGAAATTAATTAAATAAAAATAATTAAATTTGAAAATAAAATTTATAAGAATAAATTTAGAATGTGATAATATTTATTTAATTTAATAATAATATTTAGAGTTCATTTTTAAATAAATGCTAAATAATATTATTATTTAAGTTAATAAATATTTTATCAATTAAAAGTTCAAAAATAAATTTAAAAGTGAGAAGATGTTAATTTATTAAAAGTTGTTAGATTGCATGACGTATGCATGAGATTAAAATATAAGAAATTAATTTTAAAAAAAGGATAAAACAAGTGAATTTAATAAAGATATTTTAATTGCATAAAGTGTGCATAAGATTAAAATTTAATTAATTAATTGAAAAGTGAAGTCAAGTGAAAATTAAATAAAGTTATTTAATAATTTAATAAACGTGCATGGAAAAGATAAAGAAAAGTTAATTTAAAGTTGAGTCTAGTGAGTGGAGAGTTCTCTCAGGTGAATGCACTATTAGTGCCCCAATTTTAGGAGAGAACTCCATATCACAATTTGAGGGTTCATTTTCGAAGGACCACAAATTTTTGAGAAGAAAGAATTTCAGAAAAGAGAAGGCTTGGAGAGGAGGAATTTTCTCTATAGTTTTCTTGGGCATAGTGGTTAGCATTAGTGTCCAGGTAGACGTTTGTGATTATTCGCTCAAATTTAATATGCTCTTTCTTCCATGTCTTCATCGTGTCTGTTAAATGTTTGTCTGGGTAATTCTTATAATGAATGTTTTTTTTATTGTAAAATTTTGGTATGCATGTTAATTCTTTCTATGTATGAAGAGATCAAGGAAAAACTCTATTAGAAAACCTCATTCTATAGATGAAAGAAATTAGAATTTAATTTGGGAAAGGTTTGAATTTGAAAATGAAAATTCTAGATTAAAAATTCAAATCCTTGTCTGTATTTCCCCTATCAAATTAAAATGGCAATTGTTTATAATAATAAAAAATATTTTTAAATTTTGTTGGGGAGGGGGATATTGTTTTATAAAAAATTTAAACAAAATATAATTTTAAACAAATTATAATTAAAAAATAAAAATAAATTAAATTTTAAAAAATAATAATATTTTATGGGGAGGGGGTTTTACCCACCCCCCCTTACCTTAATATCCAACGACCTTAGCCATTGCCATAGCAGGAATTACTGCAACAACAGTCTGCTATGGTAGAGTTGTTGTAGGCTATAATGGTCATGGCCTTTCCTTTAAAAAGGGCGGCGACATTAATATTATAATATTCTTTTAAAGTTTTTTTAAAAATTTTATTATTATTATTTAATTGTGAATTAATAATATTTTATGAATAAGTTTTATAATATAAAATTTATTATTATTTAATAATTTTATTAATATATTTTAACATTAATTTATTATTATTTAATAAATTTAAATATTAATTTCATTAGTATTAAATAATTTCATTATTAAGTGTTAATATTAATTTAATTATTATTTAATAATGTTTATTAAATAAGTTTTAATTATTAAATTAATTATTAAATGGATTGCTATTAATTATTAACACTTAATAATTAATAAGATGTTAGGGAGGAATTAGGTTTTTTTAATTATTAATAATAAATCTGATTTTAATGAAATTGTTAATAATATTATTTAAAGTTAATGGGGATTATTTTTAATATTTTAAATAAACAATTATCCTTAGATCATTTGGATCAATGGATTTAGAATCGAAATAGAGTAATTGTACTATTATTTAAATTTAAGAACGAGATTATTTGTAAGGGTAAACTATGGATTTTATCTATTTAAAACATACATTCAACTGAGAATGGAAACCTTACATTAACTCAACAATATATTATCAATCAATCTCAACTATGAGATTATCTTGTTTTCTATGTAATGTTTATGTTTGGGGATTGGGGTTGACTAGAGTGTTGACCAGTTTAGGACATTACTAGAGGCTTGGGAGTTATGTGTTGTGATGTCATGCTAATGTTTGATCTCGATCTTTTATACCCAACCATGGTAATGTGTCTGGTATGCTCTATGAGATGTTTTGATGCATTGATTGTTATTTCTTTCCAATGTTCTCTTGTGAAATTGAGGTGAAATGTATCACCTTCTTGACTTAACCATTTTTGTGTCCTCAATCAATTATACTTGGGTTGCTTTCCAGTCGCTCAATAGGACTGAAGTGTTTGCTTTGTTTTATTGATGTCATGCTATGACATATTTGGACTTAACCATTATGAATCTTCGATCAGTATTATTTTTGAGGATGCTTTCTAGTTGCTCGTAGAGAACTGATGTGATTATTATGATTACCTTTTGATGCTTTCCAGTCACTTGTATAGGACTGAGGTGATTTTTATATGATTATTAATTTGTACTTTTATGAGCCTAGCGTAGGTAATCTATATGTAGTGTTAGGAAGTGGCTTGCAATGAGGGTCGAGGCCCTAAGTGGTTCCCAAGGTAACCCATTGTAAGTTGTTTAATAAGTGAAAACATTACACTAAATGAGAATAAAATGAACCTAATAAGAGTCTTTGTATGTTCTCACCCATGCCTCAAGTGCTAGTACAAACTAGGATGGGAGTAGAGAGAACAATTGGTTGTGACCTTGCATCTGTAGTATACCTTGTCAGTATGAGAGGATACTAGTGGCCGCATAGGGATCACTAGGGGCTCGGGGTCCTGAAATATTCCTAGGGTAACTCTAGCGTGATTCGTGTGATGAAACTTGCCCACTTACATAGTAAATTTCTACATGTCTTATGTGCCTTTGGGTATAGATGTCGACCTATCTTGGAACCCTTTGAGTTAGAATACTTTAAAAAATTTCCTAGACTTAGAGAGTACTTCATTATTTGCTTTGATATCATGTTTGGGACTTGAGACTATCTCCTCAGTGCCATGGGAGTGGGCCATTTGGGTTCCACATGGTCAGGTGGTAGTGCTTTTTACTCTTACCATTGAGATCCATCCGTAGTCATTGTGGCTAGAGCATTCTTTGTCTACATTTCCTTTCATTCTTTCTATGTATCATTATGATGGATGGTTATATTTCATGATGGATGTTATATCTTTAATGATGGATGGATATATCATGTATGGTAAATGGTTTCATTACTTTATTGTACTTGTATCATGGATCTAAGGAGGAGGATGTATTTCTATTTCTACATATGTATATTCTTTTAGCTTTTCGTACCCTGTGACATGTACAGTGGATGATTGAGCATTTCAAATTTTATTGCCAAGTGGCATTCAGAACAAATGTATATTATTTAAATGGATATTGGACTTTATAATTATTCTTTCATATGGATGTGGTATTTGTTAGACTTGGTATTAATTAAATTTAAATGTGACTCAACATTTTGGGATCCTTAAGGAATGTAACATGTTATGTATGTTTTTAGTTGATTGTATATTACTACTTCCGCTACTATGTGTTTGATGTGTATGATTTATCTTTCTTTCTTTAAAAAAAAAATGTTTGAAAACTTACTAAAACTTTAGGTTAATTCTTTTGGATCCCTTGGTAGGGCATTACATCAAGTGAGATCATGGCTTTTGCTTCTTCAAAGGTTCCAAAATAAGGTTTTTTAGGGTCCACAAACTCATTATCAAGAGCCTCTATGATGTCCTTAGTATCATCAATGTTGACCTCATATCCAAGAGGTTTTACCCATGCAACTCTAGGCCTAACTACTTGAATGTATAACTTATCACAATCCACAAGGAAACATATGTCTTGTTCATAGTCATCCACTAGTTGTTTAGGAATTATGAATCTACTTTGCATTCTTTCCTTGAAGGTTTTAAAATATGCATCCATGATGCCCTCAAAATTGTCTCCCGTTTTAGTTATGAATTTATTTATCTAATATACAATGGGTTTGTCCTTCTTCCATACTACATTGCCCTTCGAAGGAAAAAATTGTTGAACATAAAAGGATAAGAAGAATAAAAGTGAACCAAACTTACACAAATTGGTCTTTAATTCCTAGATGCTTTCCATGTTCTTTCTCAACTAGTTCATCTACAACTCAGTGAGGTCAAAATAAATATTGTTCTTCACTACCTTAAAGTCCAAGTCTACAACTTCACATGCAACACAATTTGGTCAGCTGGAACTATAGATCTTATGTGCAATCACATGAATACCAAACATTATTTCCATGTTCATGACCATTAAATTTCATTCCTCTGCCATCCCACTCGGCGAGATTTTTCTTTGTCAGCTCAACTTGACCAAGGGTTTTGGTTGTCTTGGCTTTATCAAGCATGGGAAACCTAGTAACCCTATGAATCATTTTCTTTGTGATCTTGATGGATTGATTAAGCCAGAATTGCATATTGTGAACACAACTCAAGATAAACCCAATCCACTTAATTTGAAATTTCTTTTATATGTGAAATATATGGGTCAAACCCTTCACTTCCAAGTGCTTGTGCTTGGGTTTCAGGTTTCCATCCACACAAAATGCTTCATATGGTTGGTTCATCTCTAAAGTTCCTAATTCCTGAATTGAACAATGATAGAAGGATCTAATATCATGTAGTAATAGTACCTTTGGTGGAATTTGCAAGTGTGCACTGACTAGGTCCAATTCCTTTGCAATCACAGGACTAAGCTTGAACTTTGGGTTTGTAGCCACAACATTCTTTACTAGCATCTTAGATCCCTTCTTGACTTTGTTGCTCAATGAGGATGCCATTATGCTCAGTGAAGAATGAATAATCTTTGACAAATTCACTCTAAATTACTTTTAATTATTCTGAATTGCTTGGGGGCTCAAGATCACTCTGCTCTACTCACTTTGAAAATCACAGTGAAAAATAAAATGTTTGATTCCTCCATTTTTATCAAAAATTGTCTTTAAGTCACCATAAATACATCGTACTATAGACAACTTGGTGATAGCCTATTAACTCATTATGCATGAGAAGCTTGGTTATTACCTTTATCTTTAACTTGGATCTTCAACTCAGTAGACTCTATCTGCATCCACGCTTGGTTAGGTCTCTAAACTTGATGAAGCTCAGTTAGGACTAACTTTGCTTGACTTTGCTCGGTATGGTCATGCAGCCCAACTTTGCTTAATAAGGTCTAAGACACTGGCACCAACTCAGTGATCCCTAATGCATCTAAAATGTTGATGTGGATCTTCTTTCTTGCTAACTGGAACTGATGTAAGATGTTTCTTTAAATCATAGTTTTAGTGATCTCCATGTATAATTAGCTTGAAATAGTCGAATAACCCAATTCATTGTCTTGGGTGTCAACGTTCTCATGAATTTGGATTGCATTCTCTATAGATTTATTTACCCATTGCTACCTCATTTGACTTCTGATATTGTTAGCCTTTTCTTTCTTTTCATTTTCAACTATAGCATAGTTCATATAGTTTTTGGCTAGATGACCAAGTTCTTTTCATACAAAACATCTTTTTGTAGGGTCTCTCTTCCTCATGTGAGTTCTCATGCAATTTTCTCCAATGTGACCATGCTCACCACATAAGTAACATGTACACCATTTTTTATAATCCCAACTAAAGATAGCTTTCATAATTTGTTTTGTTGGGTTCCATTTCTTGGTTTTGCATTCTGAAGATTTGTGCCCTTGTTTGTTGCAATCGAAACATTTTTCTTCAAACTTTTTTTTCTCTGTGCATTCACTTTCTTTGTGACCTTTCTTGTTACAACTATAAGATTTTCCACTAAATTTTGATTTACCATTGCTGCAACACTTGTTTTATGTATGCCCTATCTTTCCACAATGATTACATGTAGGTCTTTTGTTCTTCTGAGCTCCTTGATGTGATGATTCATGAACTTCATTTGTATAGCCTAATCCAACTTTTCCTTTGTGTTTGAATGTAGTTTTCTTGTCCAATTTATTCATGCTTTCTTGAGATTTCATCATCCTTTCATTGGTTTTCCTTTCCATAGTAAGATCATTCTACAATATTGCATTGTCTTTTCTCAAGTTAATAAGCTCATGATTTGCACAATTGAATATATTTATCAAATCTTCTTGCTAAAGAGATAAGTGTTGAATTTCATTATTCTTTTCTTCTATCTTTTCAATTACTAATATTTTATCTTCTTTTTCTATGTCCTTTTGTTCCATGTCTTCACACATTCTAACTTCTTCATGTAGAGTGACATTCTTTTCAAAAGGATCTTTAATTGTTGCACCAAATTTATCTAAATTTATGTCTTGGAAAATATCTTCAATTCTTTCTTCTATGTAGATATTGCCATTCATTTCTGTTGCTAGTTCTTTCCTTCTTTGTAGGGATTTAGAGAGTTGCTCCTTCAATTTCTTGAATTGATCCATGGCCATCTGCAGATCTAACTTTTCATTTTTAATGGGTTTCTCTAATCTCTACACTTCCATTGCCTCTAATATTTTCTCAAGATGCTAAAATTTTGATGTAATAACCAAATGCTTTGATACCATATGTTGGAAATGTAGAGAAGGCTAGGTGATTGGGGGGGTGGGTGAATTAGGAACCAATAAAACTTTAACTTCAATTAATCCTTCATAAACTATTTTGATCTAATTACATGCATGAAAGACTAAAACCAATAAAAAAATCATAACAATTGACACAATATTTGGTAACCAAGAAAAATTCCAAATAGAAATTAAAATTGGGGTGGGGATGATACCCACAAGGTTTAGTATTTTAGTATAAAGTTGGCATGTTAATGTTTACAAATGATCACTTCTGGTGATCTTCCCTACAAGGAGCAATAAGGACTATTAAGTCCACCTTGTGAAAGGATTTATACAATAAAATGAAGTATGTACTTGGTTAGGAAATTATACATAAAATTGTTTAGTCCATTTTGTTAGAGGATTTGATTGATGCACTTGTTAGGATGAACTAGTAGTTGATCTCTACTCTGCAACTTGGTTTGTTGAATGAGATTCCTTTGATGTAGAAAGATCACCTTAATGTGATGGATGAGACTCTACTTTTCCTTATACTTCTTGTATTCTTTAAAATCACATGTTCTTCATATATAATACTCATTTGGATTGCAAGTTATCACTCATATATACCAATCCAAATAAGAGTTGACTACAATACCATATTAAACAATCTTCACTAAGTCAGGTCAATGCTAACACTCAGGTTTAGAAGTCCACTCAAGTGATATTCTAACACTAGAAAAAAAAGTGAACTCAATAAACTATGGCACTTGGTTGACATTGGTGCACAGTCCACATTGATCACTTAGGAGTAGGTGTGAACTTGGTTAGCACTAATGACTCAAAAAATATTGAAGAGCTCAATTGACACTATATTAACTCAACTAGAACTGAAGCTCAATTCACGCTACTATTCCTTCTACTTTGTTAACATGGCTAACTCATTTGATATTTTCTTCTTCTCTTTCTTGGTTAACACTTCATGCTAGCTTGGTTGACACTTTCTACAAGGTTAACTTTATTGTGCTCGGTACCAATGCAACCAACCAAATGATTCAGTGCTATGGCACTAAATGAAAAATAGTCTGACCATAAGGTAGACATCCTATCATATCATTGAATTGCTTGATGTTCAGATTATGATGTTCATGAACTACTTTTTCCTCTTGTGCTTGTCCTATTTCATTTTGATTAGGATTATCCTCAAATTTTTTCTCAACATACGTAGTTCCCTTTTTCAACCTAGTAGAATGTTCTAGCTTTTTTGGATTAGCTAACCCTATAGGATTCAATTCAATTGATAGAAACCTAGGAGAATTTCAAGCAACAATAGGTATTTCTCCCTTCATTATCTATTTTGGCTTCTCTTAAGTCTTAGGATCATGTATCTTTTTAGCCCCATTTTTCCATTTTTTCTAATTTTTAGGTTTTTGCATTTCTTCAACCCTAGGTTTATGTTTTTCCCTTGTTTTAGGCTTTTGTGTCATCTAAGCTTTAGGATTACTACTAATTCCTTCTCTAGTTAAGACGTTATACAAAGATTCTTCTCCAAATGAATTTTTCATGAAACAATGCTTTAAAATCAAATGCATAAGAGTCTATTATCTTACCTCTTTTTCTTTGTTCTGGCATTATGGATTATTGTTGACAATTGGTACAAAATAAATTCTCAAAGAATTACCTTGAGCTTGGGTCACTCTTCTCTGTAATGAAAATGACATAATATTTTTAAACCAAACCCCAAGTACCATCATATTGTCCATGACATGTAACATCTTTCATCAGTACCATTACCAAGGATTTACATGTCTCAAATAGTAAAACCTTGTTGATCCCTTTGGTATTACCATTGCTTTTAACCAATTTGGGTTGTTTATCATCTTCTTAAGCATCTTAAAACTACTCAACCAATTCCTCCAAATTGGTTTTCTTCTTGGTAATTATCTCTCCTTTAGCTGGGATACCTAAGAGTTGGCTTATGATTTCTATGGTGACATGAATAATCCTCCCTTGAAACATCGTGACATTTATATGAAAGTTTTGAACAAATTCATCTATCAATTCTTTGTCAAAACCTTAATTTGTTTTGAGAAAATTTAGCTACCTAGATCATTGTAGCCATTGCTTTGACTCCCAATTCAATTCCAACCTCCCTAGCTTCTAATTTTCTCTTTTACCCCATTAATCATTTCTTACTACATGTAATCTCAAAAAAAAATCGACGAACACACCTAGAAACAATAAAATTATGAAAATAGAATTTTAGTGGATTGGAGGGCTATTTGTTATTTTTAATTTAATGCCTAGTACTTGTAATTATGAATGCCTTAATTAATCATAGATTTTTTCTTTGATTTGTATGAAACAAATCCTAACAAATCACCATCAAATCTTCTTCTTGGAGTGGGAGACATTTTTAAAAGATGCAAGCCTTTGTTGATGTGACACTTGTCTTTCTGAATGTATTTTCACAATAGTTTGAGCATTAATTTATACTTTATTTTTGTTTTAATTTTCCTAGAACATATTTATGAATGATTATTTTTGTACAACTAATTGTACTAATATTCACTTGTCTTGGATTAATCACATAAAATATATTAAAAACTAATGATCAATGAGCTTTTTGATATAATAAATGCATACCTTTTTGAACCTTTAGTGCATTTTAGTTTTTTCTACAAATGTCTTCCACTTGGCAAGAAATAATTAGAGATAATTTATTCAATCTGAATTAACTTTGAAGTTTTAATCCTCCATTATGAATCCAAAACCATTAGGAGCGATCTGGTGCTAATAGGTTGTTTCCATTGTTGGTTTTTATTTCCTATGGACATGAATCACCATTTTTGGCTTTCAATTCACCCTAGTTTATTTTCCAAAAATAGGCCACAATTTATGGTTTTTAACATATTCTCTTTATTTCCTCTTCTTTAGTTTTATGTTGAATTTATCATTATGGAACAAACATCTTCCATAGTGAAAATTTCCACATAAGACTATGGTTCCACCAAGAATTCTTCTTTTATTACTGGTTTGCGGTAAAGTTTCAATTAGTGACCATTTACCAACATAGTCTTCTTTTCACCATCTATGGGACTTAGTTGTACCACTCCATTGGAATATATTCTTTCAACTTGGTAAGGTCCTAACCACCTTATATGTAATTTTCCTTTAAATTCATGAAATTTTGAGTCATATAATAATGCCCAATATCATTGTTGAGAATTCCTAGTTTGGATGTACTTATCATGTCATATTTTCCTCTATTATTGGATCATTTCTATATGAAGTAATGCTTCTGATCTGATTTCATACAACCTATTCAATTACTGAATTCTCTCCTCCTCTGCTTTATTTAGCTAAATAACAATGTCCTTTTCCATCCTCAAAGTCTGATATTGAAACTCAATGGGCATGGCTAGTGTTTTACCATAAACTAGTTCATATGGAGAAAGTCGAATACCTATTTTCCATATTTTATTATAGGCCCATATTGCTTCATCTAATTGGTCTAACCAATATTGGTTATTTGATGAAATCAATTTAGTCAAAATATTTTCTAGTTCTCGATTTGTCACCTTTACCTAACCATTAGCTTGAGGATGATAGGGAGATAATTTCTTGTGGGATATTTGATATTTCTTCATAAATAGACTCATCATATTTGATACAAACTGAGGACCTTGGTTAGAAACAATAACTCTTGGTGCTCCAAACCTATGGACTATATGTCTATAAAGAAAATATGCAACTTTATCCTCTTGAGCCAATGCAAGTACTTTCACTTCTGCCCACATGGTTACATAATTTGTGATCACCAATATATGATGACTTCCTCTAGAAGGTGGATCTATTGGTCGAATGAGTTCAATACCCCATTTCTCAAATGGCTCCAAGGCCATCTAGTGCTGCAATAACATCTCCATTGTTGAAGTAGGTCTCCCCATCTGCTAACATTCATCATAGTGATTCATGTTGGATGAGACAACTTTGGTCAAAGTAGGCCATAAATATCCGAATTTTAGAATCTCTTGAACCATCCTGACAAACAAATAATGGTCTACCTCTAGAGTACTGTGACAAGAATAAATTGTATTATGGCATCCATTCTCTTGCACACATTGATGAAGTACATGACCAGGAGAGTGTTTAAATAAAAGTCCACCCATACATACCTAGAGCTTTCCCAAATTAACTTCTTTTTCTGTAATGATCTAAAATAAGTAGGAAATATCCATGTCACCAAATAGTTTGCAAAATTTGTGAACCATGGCGAATGCATGGAAATGAAGAACAAGTGTTCATCCAAAAATTCATCATTGACAGGTTCATGTTTTAATTGCAAAAACATTCATGATAGAAAATCTGCAACAACATTATCCTTTCCTACTTTATCAATGATGGTTATATCAAATTCTTATAATAACAAAATCCATCTAATAATCACACCTTCTAGAATTGCCTTGTTCATTAGATATCTTATAGAAGAATTATTAGAGTGGGGTTGTTGCACCAAAAGACCAATCTATCAATGCCTAATATAACCACTCAACTTATAGAACACTTAAGGAAGTTAAGCCCTTATCATGAATCTCAAGGGGAGCACTACAAAAATTTCTAACAATTTCCCCTTCAACTTTACGTGAAGGTCTAGGGATTTGAACCTGTGACCAAGCTCTAATACCACTTGTTAGAGTGGGGTTTCTATTGCACCAAAAGACTAATCTATTAATGCCTGATACAACCACTCAATTTATAGTATATAGGAGGTGGTTAAGAACTTGTCATGAATCCAAAGAAAAGTTTTAAACAAATTTCTAACAAGAATGGTCAATGTGAATAAACACTTTGTATCCTAGTATATAATGCCTAAACTTATTTATAGCATATACTATAGTAAGAAATTATTTTTCAGTTGTGGTGTAGTTTTTCTCAAGAGGACTTAAGTTTTTTACTAATGTAATATATTGCATGCATATTACCTTCCTCATTATTTGGTGCCAAAATAAATCCTATTGCATGATTTGATGCATCTGTATGGATATGAAATGGTTCATTTAGTTTGGGTCCTTTAATAACTAGAGCTATTGTTAAAGATTCTTTAACTTTTTTAAAAGCATTTTGATAGGCCTTTGTCCATTAAAATACTAAAAATTTCTTTAACAAAATAAATAGAGGGACACCCTTTTTCTAAATCCTACTATAATTTTTCTATAATATCCTACATGTCCTAATAAAATTTTGACATTAGTTTGATTAGCATGTGTGACAATTTGTCATATTATTTCTATCTTACTAGGGTTGAATTTTATTCCTTCTTTTCAAATGTGATGTCTTAGTACAATACATTCCTGTATCATCAAAGAGCACTTCTCATGGTTAAGAGATAATCTATGATCCTCACATCTTTGTAATAATCTCTCCAAACTTCCCAAGGCTACCTCAAAATTATTACCATGGATTGTGAAATCATCCATATAAACTTCCATACAAGAAGTTATCTACAAAAATTGCAACTACCCTCTTAAATGTAGTTGGGCCATTGTATAACCTAAATGGTAATACATTGTAAGATTATGTACCCCAAGGAAATGTAAATGTAGATTTATCCTTATCATCTAGAGCTACCTATATCTGATTGTAGCCATTGAACCCATCCAAAAATGAAAAGTAATTGCAACTAGCAAGATTATCCAAAACTTGGTCAATGAAAGGTAATGTAAAGTAATTCTTTTTAGTATCTTTATTAAGCTCTCTATAATCAAAAAATACTCTCAATTTCCCATTCTTCCTAGGAATAATAACTAGTGGATAGACCTATTGGCTATCAAGTACTGGAAAAATAAATCCTACTTTCAGTAACTTTTCAATTACTTCCTTAACAAATTCTCTTTAGGCTAGATTTATCCTTCATTGTTCTTTTCTAATTGGTTTAATATCCTTAGTGTAAATATGATGCATAAAAGATCATGATGTATTCCATGTATATCCTAACAATCCCAAGAAAATTCTTGAGTATGCTTTCTCAATACTTGTCTAGGCTTTTTTATCCCTAGTCTATGTCAACATTAAATTTACAATATGAGGTTTGTCCTTCTGTATAAGAAATTTATTTGTTCCTTTTTCCTCATCTTGAACCTCCTTCATTAATGAGTTCAAAGAGAATATGCCATTATGGGAATGATGAAAAAACATGTTATGGTGTTTAGTTTCTTGGTCTTTACATTGTTGTTCATCACCATTTTCTTATCCTTCCTCAAATTATTCTAAGCAAATTCTTGACATTCATTAAACTATTCCTTTAATGTAATAATTTCTAGATGAATTATTCCATCTCCCTTAGTCTCTATCTCATTATCCACCCAAAAGATGAATTTTTAGTTAATTTAGGTTTGGCTGATGGAAATAATGATAAATCATTTTATTTCAACTCATTTGATGTTTTCATGCTACCTGATGAACAATCAATCAAAGATGATGTAGTTACAAAATGGGGTCATCCCAAGATAATGGGATACCCAACATCTCTCTATCTAGCCTTTAAAACCCAAAAGTTGACAGGGTAATTCCAAGTCTCAATGGTCACAGTTACATCTTCTAGACTCCCTTCTGGTTGAGTGGTTGAATTATGGGCCAATATTAATACAATAGATATTGGTTGTATTTTTGTAAAGCCTAAGGCTTTTGTTGTATCATCTATAATAATTATTATTGCTGCTCCTAAGTCAATTAAGATGTTAGAAACTTCCACTTTTCCAATCTTTAAAGTAATCACGGGTGTCCTTGGATCACTATATTTCTATGGTAGAAGTCTTCTAGCCAGGACATCCATGATCATAGCACCAACTTGTACAACATGAGGCATAATATTTTTCCTTCCAAGAGCCTTTATTAAGAGTGTTTTGATCAATTTATTGATTTTAGGTATATCCTTGATAGCTTGTAAGAGTGGAATCTCAATGTTAATTTTTTTCAATTATTTCAAAAGATGAGAATCCATTATATCATCATGGATCTCCTTAGAACTATCTAGTGCTTCTTGATCTTTCTTAAATATTTCAGAGTATGGAACACTTTTTGACTCAGTCTAGTTTGTTTGTAGTTTAATTATTAATGGTTTATTCACCACCCCGAGTTTCTCCTTGTAAGGAAACTTGCAACCAAAAATAATAAATCTTTTCACATAACCCATAATAGATCTGAAATAAATATGTAATTAAAATCAACATGCACAAGAATAGACAACATATCGATAGAAAAGTGACACAAGATATATCATGGGAAACCCTCATTGAGGGAAAAAAACCCAGCTTCCAAAAGCATCCATCACCATGTATTATTCAACAAAAATACCATTGCAATACAACCATGGAAGCCTTCAAATCCATAGCCACAACTAAGAAATCCATGTGAACAAGCATGAATCCACACATCTTATGCCATGCTTAAAACCTTCAAAAATGCTCCCTTGGCTAACCTATCAACCCTTGTCTTTCTCAACTCTAGCATTTTTTCCTTTTGTTCCTTTTGTCTTGTATCTATGACTACCCTTGTGGCTGCTTATATAGTAGCAAGTCCCACAAAACCACTAAGTGGTATTATATAAACCATGTCCTACCTAACCCATTGACCCCACATTTAATATTGAACTTTTAATTCTTTCCCCACTATTAAAAAATTAGATCAAATATTATCACAATGTTACAATACAACTCATCAAGTATATCCCATGGGAATCTATACATGTTACATGTCCATCTAGATGCTCCTAGGTGCAACATTACATAATAATACAAAATAATATTATATTATAATATTATGAAATTTGTACAACACCCATTATCTCAAAAATCTCCCACTTGTTGTATACATTACACAAGGTCAATCCATAGCCACATAAATGAACAAGGAAACAATCCCTCCTAGCACATCCACCATTATGGATCAAAGTGCACCATGTACTCCTTCCTAGTATGCACAAAAAACAAAGTATCCAACATCTCAAACATGAATGATCTCACCTCCTATTATGCCACTATCATTCGATATACATAGAAGCCATCCAAGGAGAAAGCCACCCAACCTGTGACATAAGAATCATAAAATCATGTACCAACTGAAGTGCCAAACACAAAAACTTGATCCAAAGGTAATCATATATATATAGTTGTCAAATATCCATAACTGAAATAATACCCATAGTAAGTTCTAACCCATCAACCTATCCATACCTCCAAAGTTACATACCAAGTGAATCTCACATCATCAACATATCAAATCTATAACCAAAAATCACAAGCCTCAAGAGCAATACCTACCACATATATACCAAGAATCTCCAACTGCAAAAGATAATGTCGAATCTATAGCCAATTCACTTACAACATATCAAAGAAGTGAATCCATGCAGTATCAGGACATCCACAACACATAAACCAATAAATCACACCAACTCTAAATTCAAAATAGTAATTTCATGAAGTATCTAGAAAATTATCAATGTATTCAATACAAAGAAACTAAACCAAGATCAATGTCAAAGTTCCAACCATGGACTCAAAAATATAAACATGACAATAGAATCTAAATATCTCAACAAAAGAGACAACATGCTCCATATGAACATATCATAACATGTCAAAACTCTAAACATTTATCAAGAGTATACCATGACATAATAATGAAACCATCCCAATACCAAGGATAACATATCAAATAAAAGCATAAACCACACCTCTACCAAGCACTCCATGGGTCCTCAAGATGCAACCTTCTTCACACACCATGAAGAACCATCATCTCCACACACATAATGAAGAACCAAGTGCACCATGCAAATGTCAAAGATACTTCCACAACAATAGGATCTAAGAAAAACATCAAACATCTACAAATGCCCAATAAATATAGCAATGCCAAAAACTCTCACTCAATCATGGTACCAAGTCACTCATGGCATCATAAAATCCATCTCCTACATGAAGATCCCCCATGTCTACACTCACACAACCAAAGTGTTAGTACCAAGTGAAACCAAGATCTCCAAACCAAGAAGATAAAAAAATCAAACTAGGAACTAATCCCACACTGCCACCTCATCACTGTCACAAGCTCCCACTAGACTATATATCCATGCTGTCCATGAGATCATGATGAAAACACTATCCTCTAACCATAAGAATACACCAAATAATAAATCCATTGAAGAAGTCAAAGTGCACATCATGAGCTCCTCAAAAGAAACCAAATATACACGATCGTCAACCAATGAAGATATATGACCATAACCAAATTAGGAATCCAAACCAAATAACATTAAAGATATACGTATGTATCTAATCATTCCATGCAAAAATCCATGGTACCATGATCAAATCCATGAACCAAGAATGTAACTCTCAAAGTTTCTAACTTGTTAGCATAAAATAGTCAACAACAATCCTCCACCATGACTGTACCTAGTAACAAAATCTCATCCCTTCTACATGAATAAAAATCAGCAAATCATGTGACTTAGTACATCAAAAACCAAAATCCAAGACACCAATTTGAATATGCACCAATAATGAAACATCAATGGGAAATGACAACAATGACAACCCATAAACAAGCCATAAATGTAACCTATAAATATTAGCCACTTACAATATTGCACAACTTGTAGACCCAAAAAGTCATCATACATATCCAAACCAAACATTGATAATCATATCATTATGAGACGAATATGAAACATAAACTAAGTATACAATGACATCAAATCCAAATCTCCAAAATATACAATATCATAAACTCACAATGTTACTACAAAATATATATATAATAAACCATTTAGATCAATATATCATCAAATAAACCATGCCAAACCTATATCAAATTTGAACCAATGTGTAGAGCTCACAAAGAGCTTTCTATTGACTACTTGAAGTCCAAAATCCAACTCCATATGCCCAAGTTAGGCCCAAATCTATGCTCAAAATAAACAACATCTAACTTTTAGGCTCTTAAAATTTGACAAAATGTCAAAATCATAGAATCAAACCTACAATACTTGTAGTGCTTTGAGTTAGCTTTCCAACTACTATAACAAGTCCAAAATTTAATATTTTGAGTGAAAGTTATGGTTGTTTTACCAAGAAAATATTTTTTATCACTTTCACTATGATTTTTTTTTGTCACAAAAATTTTGATGAGATTAAATATGATGGCTATCACTGGCTGGAACTTAAAACCTTTATAATTTTCTATCAACATGGCCAAACTAGGGCATATTATATACCAAAATTAATAGAAATTTTTGTCTCAAATCCAATTGTGAGGCCTATTTTTGCTGAGGAGGTCATTTTTGCAAGCTCTCCCCTAAAATGCTCATTTAAATGAAACATCCAAAAAATTATTTTGATCTACAACTTCACATGCCCAAAATTTTCCAACATCCCATCATAATAACAAACCTAAAACCCTTAGATCTACAATAAACAACCTATGAAAACCATATATCTTGTCTTCACTTTTATCCTCTCATTCATTCCCAGGGATTTAATCTAGGGTTACAATAATAAAACCATAGCTCTAATACCACTTGTAAGGAAACTTGCAAAAAAAATATTATAGCCATTGCCACATAACCCATAATATATTTGAAATGAATATGCAATTAAAAATCACATGCAAGAGAATATACCTTAGGAAACACTCATTAAGGGAAAAAAACCCAACCTACAAAAGCATCCATCACCATGTATTTTTTAGCAAAAATACCATTGCAATAAAACCATGGAAGCCTTCAAAGCCATATCCACCAACAAGTAATCCATGTGAACAAGCATGAATCCACATATCCCATGTCATGCTTACAACCTTCACAAATGCTCCCTTGGCTAACCTATCAAGCCTTGTCTTTTCCAACTCTTGCCTTTTTACCTTTTATTCCTTTTGTGTTATATCTAGAACTACCCTTGTGGCTACTTATATAGTAGAGAATCCCACACAACTACTAAATGGTATTGCATAAATTATGTGCTAAAACCATGTGTCACCTAACCAAATGACCCCACTATTAAATAATTACATCATATATCATCACAATGTTACAATACAACTCATCAAGGATATCCCATGGTAATCTTTACATGTTGCACATCCATCTCGATGCTCCTAGGTGTGACATTACATAATAAAATAAAGTAATACAATATAACAATATTATGCAATGTGTGCAACACTCATTATCTCAACACTTCCCTTCTTGAGGGTTGACATGTATTGATACAAGAATGGTTCTGTTCCTTAAATTAATGTCATCAATCTCAATGAATTTAAGGCTAGGAGGATTATTATCAACAACATTTTTTTTTCTATTCTTTGGATTAGTCAATAGCTGGGGAGACATTGGAGGCTGATTCACCTGTTCATTCAATTGATTTTCCATAGGATTTAGATTTGGAGTCCACTAATTTTTGAAATTCTAATTATATTACCATTGAGGTTTTTGATTCTAATTCAAATGTCATCGATTATTTTGATTTTCCCAAGTAGGTTGGTTCTATTGCCATTGATTGTGTTGCCATTCACTTGGCTACCATTGAAGGGGTCCCCAAGGCACATTAGGAGGTGGATTTTCATTATTATTCTAGTTGGAATTATTCCATGAATTCTAATTATTCCATAGATTCTAGTTATTCCAATTATTTCTTCCTCCATATTGTCCTTGATTTTGGCCTCTTTGTACAACATAATTTAAATCTTGTTCTATTTCCATTATTTTTTTAACTATCCTTTTATGTTAGAAAAAAGTTTGTAGGTTTTTGTATCATGTGAACCATCACATATCACACAAATATCAATGATATTCAATGGAAATTATCTCAACAATGTTTCACTTTACATTTTGAACAATAAAAGGCCAATGGTTCAAAATTTTTCTAGTCTGCTTGATTGTTTAAATGTATAAGGATATTTTCTCTAAGATTTATAATTTTCTCAATTACCTGGGTTACATTAG
The DNA here is from genome assembly GCA_028749045.1 of Cupressus sempervirens. Taxonomy (NCBI): domain Eukaryota; kingdom Viridiplantae; phylum Streptophyta; class Pinopsida; order Cupressales; family Cupressaceae; genus Cupressus; species Cupressus sempervirens. Next base: position 560,325,624 of record CM053783.1, read on the forward strand.
TTTGGGCTTCTTTTCTTGTAGAACCTCTTATGCCATGCCTAGCACAAGAATAATTCTAACAAATGTCAATAATATCTTCGAAATTTAATTTATTGATATCTCCTTTTCCCATAAGATTCAAGGACTATTGTATCATCATCTATACTTGTACCTATGCTAGAAATTTTTTTAAGAAGACATCACAAACCTGAAAAAATCATTTGTGATGTTGAATCAAGTGTTATGAAAAGGAAAAGACTGAAAGATGACACATGTTTACTTTGTGAATTTGAGCCCAAATAAGTAAAAGATGCCTTAGACAATGAAGACTGGATTCAAGAAATGAACAAATTGAGAAGAATAATACTTGGACTTTAATGCCAAGATCTAAAGAATTTTTTTTTATTGGAACAAAGTGAGTTTTTAGAAACAAACTCAATGAAAATGGTGAAGTAACAAGAAACAAAGAAAGACTAGTATGCAAAGGATATGCTCAAGAAGAAGGAGTTGATTATGGAGAAACTTTTTATCCTATGGAAAGACTTGAAGGAGTCAAAACTTTGGTTGCATATTCAACCTACAAGAATTTCATCTACATTTTTGAATAATATACTTGAGGAATAAGTGTACATTGAACAGCCTAAAAGATTCATAGACCTAGACAAAAAAAATATGGTATATAAACTGAACAAATCTCTTTATGTTGATCTCAAATTGGTTTTGACAAGTGAGTTTCAACACACTTAATTTATTTACTTAGTTTAGGTTGAAAAAGTAGTACATGCTGAGCACAACATGTAAATAATAAACCATGTTGAGTTCATAGTGAGTATCAAGCCACTCATGTACTGAGTCACTCAAGTGTTGAGCAGACAGTGTATGTCGAGTGATTTAGGAGTTGAGTAAATAGTGGTTGTCGAGTGTTACAGATGTTGAGTCATAGTAGAAAGATTAGTGTATGCCAAGCATCAGAGACTTCAAATGTGGAGTGAGATATTTTTGACATATTTTTTTATAATGGCACAAACAACTATGTAAACCATTTTTGAGCCAACTTAAGGATATTTTGGAGATAAGGATAAATCTCAAGTTGGATTCCCTATGCAATTAAATGTAGCCAATCAAAAAATGGGAGGGATTAAGTGGAAAAATGGATGAATCTTAGCTGTAGATTCATACCTACCCCTAAGTCACCAAAGTCTTCTTAAGGAGGACAAACCCTAAACTCTCAATGAGCAACTATGTAAGGATCTGAAGGAGATTATAAAGAAGATTGCATGTGCAAATAGAGAATTCATGGTGGCTAAGAAGTTATGAAGTGAGACTAAGTTGCAGAATAAGTTAGAGTGAAATAGAGGAAAGAGAAGTGTATGCAACAAAGAGACATCTGATCTAGAAGGATCAAGAAGACATCATTTCGAGGTGATCTATTAGCAAGCAATCAAGTGTTGACTACAAGATCAATGCTAAGACATTTTAACAAGTGATTTCAATCAAAATCTCTTAATAGATTAGTCCTAATAGGATATATTTAAATCCTTTAATAGGGTGCTTACTTAGTTGTAAGTAAAAGTCCTTTAGTAAGGCACACTTCTAATAGGGTTTTGAAATCATCTAACAAGGTGAGACCTAATAGTCTTTGTAAGCCTTTAATAGGGTCAACCTTTCACAGGGTAGATCATGTATCATGATCAAAACATTGTAACCTTCATTGGATACACTTTATTACTACAGAAGTGAAGATTTGTGGGTGTCATCCCCACCATAGTTTTACCTTCTCACTTGGAGGCTTTCTAGGTAATCATATTTGGTGTTATGTGTGTGTGAATGTTTACTTGATTACATGTTTTAGATGTATATACTTTACATGTTATTTCAATTTACTCATTGAATGCATGAGATGGATGTATGGTGAAAGTTTTATGGGTCCAATTTTAAACTACTGATTCACCCCCCCTCTCAAAAGTTTACCTTTCCTATTGTAATTCCAACAATTGGTATCAGACTCTTGCTCTCTAAAAGAGAAGCTTTGTAGCTTTGAGGAAAGATCTTGGATTGGAAGTATACAAGTTGGGAAAGACTATTGAGAATCAAGAGATTGAAATACATCTCATTCTAAATCAACTGAATGAAGCAAGAGAAGAACTAAAAAAATCCTTGAAGAGAAGGAAGGAAATTGCTATTGTGGAGAATGACACACAATATAGAGAGATAGACACCACTAAGGTATTTGTAGATGGAGACTCTAATGAATTTAATGTAGTAGTTGTAGATCTAATGGAAAAGAATAGAGCTCAAGCTAAGGAAATTGGAAATCTCAAGCTAGAGCAAGAATCACAAGCCATACTACTATGTGATGTGACTGAATAGAAGAAGAAAGCCATGGAAAACAAAGCAATGATTGAAGATGATAAAAAAAATTTGACCAATAGACTAGAAGAGAAATCATTAGAGTTAACAAATATTTCCAACATGGAATTAGATACACTAAGTCAAATGTTGAATGCCAACTATGAATTGAATGTCAAGGACATTGAGATAACAACATTGAAGTAGAAAAATGAACAATTGCAGAATGACCTAAAAAGAGAAAAGGAGTTTGCTGAAAGTTTAAACAAACCAAGTGAAGACATCAAATACTTTGAGAAATTATTGAGATCCACTAGATCTAATAATGATATATCTAGACTGTGATATTCAAGCACTAAAGAAGGAGAGTCATCCAAAAGTACCAAAGAAAGGAACAACAAAGGTAAGAAATCCAAACCTACTTGTCATAATTGTGGTAAGAAATGACATACTACTAATGTGTGTAGGAACAATATTATAAATCATAATGTCAAGCACAAGAGCATGGTTCATTGCCAAATGTGCAAAAAAAAGGTCATGAGGCACATGAAGTCAAAATCAAGACCATGCACACACGAAGATTTGAAGGATATTGCTACAACTATCAGAAGTATGGACATAGATATTTTGAGTGCAGATCCAAACCCATGTGGTCATCAAATATCCAAACAAAAGTAAGCAAAAATGGAAACTCTTATAATTGGGATTATAATACAAGATATAACTATCATTATTGTCAAGAATATGGACATGTTCCTAAGAATTGTATTAGAAAACACTTTAGAGGTGACTACAAGAGGTGGTTGAGTCAAACCACATGTTTTAGTTGTTTGACGACTAGTCATATTAGTACATATTACGCAACAAGATCAAAGGCACCAAGTTGTGAATTTGATAAAGGAAAAGGCAAGGAAGATGTTGAAAATTTCATAAATGAAATGAACAAGACATGCAAAAGAAACATGATTACAGCACATCAAATGGAGAAGAGATGACTTCACCCAATGGGTAAAGTGATCACACCTCATCAAACTAGGCAATCAAGAGGTATGTGGGACTGATAATTAAAGGCTATATCATACATTAGTTCTAAAGGATTTAGTACTAAAAATATTACATTAGCATGAATAAAGATGCAAGATGTTATTAAGAATCCAAGATAAATATTTAAGTTGTTATTAAGAATCCAAGATAAATCTTTAAGTTTTTCATGTTATTGTCGAGCATGAAATATTTCTTATGTGTGTCGAGTGAAATTCTAGAAGATATCAAGCTAATAGAATGACTAGTTGATGTTGAACTCGTAGTGGTTGTTGAGTAAGTGAAATGGCAATGTATGTCGAGTGAGCCTAAAATTGGTTGATGCCAAGCTTACAACTGTGTAAGCACTCAACATTTATTATAGGGTTTTCAAAGGGTATTTGATAGATTTTAGCTCATTTCACATCATTTAAAATTTGAGAAAGAGTGAGTAGAGTAAAAGGAGATCTAGAAAACACATTCAAAGTAGTTGTAGAAGATTCTAGTAGTGATCTCACACTAGTTCTTTAGATCTCATAAGGTATTTATCAAGAACTGAGCTACACAGTTTAAAATTTTCATAAATCCTAGTTTCACATTATGGCATCAAGTTTGGAGAACGTAGAGGGAAAGGAAGTTTTGAATGTTGAATTAGTGAGTAATGAGGTCAAGCAACCCATTTTCAAAGCTATTCTTGATATTGCTTGTAAGAAACACCCTTCTGGTGTGTTATCTATGATACCACCAAATGTTTTAATGGTGCAAGATGTAAGAAAATGATATAACTAAAAGATAGGAAGCATTGAGGATATGGAGATTAGGGAAGCATATGGAAAACTCTATGATAATGGTGTATTCAAAGAAGAATTCAAAATTGTTGAGAGGAAAGGGTTGACATGAGCCCTAGATTTTCCAAATGTGTTTAAGATAGAATGGATTAGGATAGTGCTTAGCCAAATTCATGATGGTTCACTATGGCTAGAAAATAGACCTATAAAAAATACTAAAAGGATAATTCATAGGGTTACTAGTTACCCAACCTTAGATTGGCCTAAGACACTAAGAAGTGATTCGAAGGAGGTGATTGAGAAAAATACTAGAGTTGTATGGAATAAGAGAGGCATGCCAATTGACACAATCACTAATCCTTTAATAGACATTTTTGTAAGGGTTATATCACACAAGTTCTATCAATCTAACAGATTAAACAGTGTGCCCTATATAGCAGTGGATTTTGGATACAAGATTGTCAAGAAAGATCACACATATGATCTTGCAAAGCTATTCTTCAACAATTGATAGAGAACCTTGGAGCAATTAGAAAGACAAAGAGTGCACAATGTAAATTTGGTTCTATATTGATATGCATATTCTTTTATGTTCAAAATACATTCCCTTCATTTGGAACTATGGGATGGAAAACAAATAGATCAATGGCAGTATAGATTGGTGAATATATTGAGCAATTAAGTGAGAATTTTGAATCTATAATGACAAGTTATTTTGAAGACTTGAAGCAGTCAATGAAGAAGAGGTTGAGAATACTAGTGTCACTAGTATAGAAACACTATGATGATGTATGTTTTCTAGTGGATACTAACTATACTTTTGTACAAGCTGGTACACCAAGGGTAAAATGGTTGAGACCATTAAGTTATGAAATAAATGTGGAGGAAGCCTCTGTAACTATTATTGCATTACTTACAGAAGAGGTGGACAAAAGTGGAAATGTATTTGGAAACAAAGAAATGGAAAAGTCCAAAATTGTCATGGAACTCAAGACTACCTCTACTATGAAGAAAAAAGAGAAGATAGTGAAGAAGTTGAAAGATAAGTTTGGAGAAGATGTCAAGCATGAGGAAGAAGATGAAGAAGAGGATAAAGAGGAAGAAGACATTCAAGTACAAACACCTCTTACACTAATTCAAGGTATGGGTGAAGATTAGGAAGAAGAGGAAGAGACTGAAGGTGCCAAGGGAGAAGAAGACGAGGAAGTACCTACTCCTGCCAAGCCAAAGAAAAGGAAGACCAAGGCACAACCTATGGCAAGGTCTAAGAAAACTACAAAACTAAGCCAAGCCAAGCCTATTGCACCTACTACAAGAGCTAGAGCCTAGTACATGTGCAACAACTCAAAAGGCCAAAGAAAAGACCAAACTAATAGAACAAGGAGGTCAAGAGCAAAAAAGGCCAAGAAGGAAATATGTGCCACAAGTCGAGTCTGATGAAGAGAAAATAGAGTCAAATAACAACAACCAATTTAATGTGGTGAGTCACAATCCTCTTTCAGACTTAGAAAATTTATGTGAAAATGTTAAAAATAGTGCAAATCTACCGGGATTTACACATACATATTTTGATAATTTGGGTAAAGTGGATAAAAATCAAGTGGAGGAAACTATATATGCTATGACGGAAAAATTCAAAACTACTCCATTAGAACTTGCCAACTCTATGCCAAAGAATTTATATGACAAACTTGACCAGAAAAGGAACTATTGTCTGATTCTAGAAAGACAAATTAGAGAAACATCTCTAGTACAAGTGATGCCTAAACTAACTAAGGCATAGATTTCTAAGGTTATAAAGAAATATGCATTTAGGTTTGTACCTAAATATAGAGCCTTAACTATTTTGAAAAATAACATTAATGATGTAATTAAGAAGACCACTTAGATGTGGAAACTTACATATGGGTTAACTAAAATAAATGAAGGTGAGGAAGAGCCCATAGAAGTCAAGGATAATGAAGAAGATGATCAAGAAAACACAGTTGAGTAAGGAACATAAATACAAATAGATGACAAGGCAATAGTTGAGGAAGGGTAGCATGAAGAACAGAGTGTGCAAGACACATAATTGCCAAGTATCAGTCCTCAACGTATAAAAAGTATAGATACTAAAACAATCACTTTTAAGGATGTTTTTGATGTCATAGAGCATAACATTAATCCCCTTACTAAGGAAGATCTCAAGAAGATCCTAGACCAATCCACACTACAGGAAAAACTTTGTGATAATCCTATACTAGTCGGAGTGGATGAACTATAGAAGATAGTGACTAATACTGAAAGGGAGAAGGTGAATCCACAAGAACCACCTTCTATCATCCCTCTAGTAACTAATGTACAACCTTTGGTCCAAATACCAGATGATACATCTTTTGAGGCTAATACAATTGCCAAGATTGGTATAGTAGAGAAGAGCATAGTGGAAACACAAGTTGCTACTATAGAATAGCAAGAAATAGGTCAAATAGACTTATTTGCACCTAAAACAAAAAATCAAAGTGCAAGCCAAGTCATTGTGGCAAAACATGACAAGCCTGAAGAGGCAGAACTAACACCTAAGGTGAAGGAGAAAGTTTCCATCCAAGCCTTGGTAACCTTACCAGCATTTGGCACTCCTTCCACTCAAACTCTTTAGAAGCTAAGCATGGATGCAACTCCATTATAGATCTTAGTGTCAAGCCCAAGTTCATTAAAGGAAAAAGAAGTAATTCAATATGGAGATGTGATCCTTGATGAAGAGATCATTTTTCCCAAGTATAGCTATGAAACCATGACTATAGAACATATGGGCATGCTACAAGAAGCACTAGCAAGGAAGAAGCATCAAGAAAAGCTTAGAAGAGAACACAGGTAGAAGTAGGCACTACAAGATATTAAAGACATCTTTTTAGATGCATTCAGTTTGCCAAATCTTGATGAGACCAAGCCACTAATGGAATAGCTAACAAACATAGTGGAGAAGGTTAGTAACAAAGACCTAGATACTAATGCTAAATTGTTAGAATGGTTAGAAAAGAAGTTCCAAAACAAATTCAATGAAAATATATCAAGTGATATAGCACTGACACAATTTGCATTGGAAACTAAGGTTGAGGATGTGAAGAAGCTATTTGAGAACATATTCTCATTGTACACTAAATTGTGCAATCCCTCACCCTTCACCCAAGAGACCAGAAGTCACATCTTGATCTTTGAAAGTCAGATTAGTACATTAGGTGCAAATATGCCACTAACACCAACTCAAAGTGAGAATAATTTTAGGACATTGCTTCAAACCTAGAGTCAGTTAGCTGCATTTTCTATAGATGAGGCCAACATAAGGGCCAAACTGATTAGCATCCAAATTACTCTCACCCCCCATATGGAAATTTTACACAAGGAACTAGGCTATGCTGAAATCCTAATGAAGAAAGACCCAAATCTTTCTACACTATATGGTCTAGTTCAACTTGCCTTTGAGGTAGCTATCCAAATAAAGTCATTGGATGTAGCATGTGAGAAATGGGATGTAGCTCTCAAGATTATATTGGATGTCCATAAGTCTTTTCTAGAGAAACACAATATAAGTGTATAGCCCATTAACATAAGTGTCAAAAAGGGGGAGAATAAGACAAAGGGGGAGACATATTTTGGGGGAGAATAATAAGAATTTTGGAGAGATATAAGGGGAACGGAAAATAGGGGAGAGTAAGAAAAATAAGAAAAGGGACAGATAAAGTTAGATCAAGCTAAGGGGGAGAAAGAGAAAGCACAAAATAGAGAATGAAGTCAAAGAGTATTATTTGAGGCATATTTGTTCAGTAGAAATACGAAAAATTTAGAACATAGAATAGACATATCAAATCAGGGGGAGTTAACAAATTTTGAGGTAACTAAGTTATTGCAAAATTTTGAAGTTTTGTACATAAGCCAAGTTAGAGATATTTTATGCTTGTGAGATTAAGGATATTAATGTATACTCAAGTGTTTATGACACTCATGTCAAAGGGGGAGATTGTTGGTCTCAGATTGGTTTAGACAAGTGAGTGTCAACACACTTAAGCCATTTACTTAGTTAATGCCAAACAAGTAGTACATGTCAAACACAACATGTAAATAATAGACCATGCCAAGTTCAAGTTGAGTGTTGAGCCACTCATGTGTCGAGTCACTCGAGTGCCAAAAAAATAGTTTATGCCAAGTGATTTAGGAGCTGAGTAAATAGTGGATGTTGAGAGTTACAGATGCCAAGTCATAGTAGAAAGAGTAGTGTATGCTAAGCATCAGAGACTTTAGATGCCGAGTGAGATAGTTTTGACATATTTGTTTGTAATGGCACAAACTACTATGTAAAACATTTTTTATCTAGCTTAAGGATATTTTGGAGATAAGGATGAATCTAAAGTTGGATTCCCTATGCAATTACATGCAGCCAATCACAAAATGGGAAGGATTAAGTGAAAAAATAGATGAATCTCAGTTGTAGATTCATACCTAACCCTATGTCACCAAAGTCTTCTTAAGGAGGACAAACCCTAAACTCTCAATGAGTGAGTGTATAAGGAATTGAAGGAGATTATAGAGAAATTTTCATGCACAAATAGAGCATTCATGGTGGCTAAGAAGTTATAAAGTGAGACTACATTGCAAAATTAGTTAGAGTAGAACAAAGGAAAGATAAGTGTTTACAGAAAAGAGACATCTAATCAACAAGGATCAAGAAGACATTGTTTAGAGGTGATCTATTATCAAGCAATCAAGTGTTGACCACAAGATTAATGCTGAGACATTTTAACAGGTGATTTCAATCAAAATCTCTTAATAGAGTAGTCTGAATAGGTTGTATTGAAATCCTTTAGTAGGGTTCTTACTTATTTGTAAGTTAAAGTCCTTTAGCAAGGCACACTTCTAACAGGGTGTTGAAATCCTCTAACAAGGTGAGACCTAACAGACTTTGTAAGCCTTTAACAAGGAAAACCTTTTATAGGGTAGATCATGTATCATGATCAAAACATTGTAACCTTCATTGGATACACTTTATTACTATAGTAGTGAAGATTTGTGGGTGTCATCCCCACCCTATTTTTACCTTCTCACTTGGAGGGTTTTTGGGTAATCATATTTGGTGTTATGTGTGTGTGAATGTTTACTTGATTACACGTTTTAGATGTATATGCTTTACATGTTATTTTAGTTTACTCATTGAATGCATGATATGGATATATGGTGAAAGTTTTATGGATCCAAGTTTGAACTACTAATTCACACCCACCCACCCAAAAGTTTATCTTTCCTATTGTAATTCCAAAACTTTATGGATTGAAACAAGGCCCAATAGCTTGATATGAAATTCAACATAATTATTTGGTGAAGATTGGTTTTGAAAGGAAAAATGATAACAGTAATCTATATTTAAAGAATGGTAAGAACAATGAAGTACTACTATCTAAAGTATATTTTGATGACATTATATTTGGAGGGAGAGAAGCATTATGCAAATCATTTGTTGTTGAAATGAAGAAAGAACTTGAAATTTCTATGCTTGGTGAAATTAAATTCTTTTTTCGATTAAAAGTATGTCAAATGAAGTTTGGTATTTTCATTACACAATTAGAATACATCAAGGAGATACTAAAAACTTTTGGAATGGAAGATTCAAGATTAGTGAGCACACCTATGTCTATAGGACATAAGCTATCTAAGAATGATGAATCTAATGAGGTGAAACAAACATTATACAAATACATGATTGGAAAATTGTAATATGTTATTTATTGTAGACCTAATATTGCATTAGCAGTTGGGATGGTTTCTATGGTTTAGAAAATCCTAAGGAGGTTCACATGATGGCAATGAAAAGGATAATGAGATATCTAAAAGGTAAAAAAGACTATGGATTGTATTACAAGAGAAGTGATAGAATTGAGCTGAAGGTATTCACTGACTCTGATTGGGCAGGAAATATTGATGATAGAAAAGACACTAGTGGAGGTAAATTATTTCTAGGAAAGAGATTGGTGACATGGACAAGAAAGAAATAAAATTGTAATTCTCAATCAACACCTAAAGTCGAGTATGTGGCAGTTGCCGTGAACTTTTCTAACATTATGTGGATAAAGCAATCACTAAAAGGTATGAAAGAAGAAATTATAGATCTTGTAGTTATCTATTTTCATAATAAAAGTGCTATTAATATTTCAAAGAATCCAGTGATGCACACTAAGACAAATCACATTACTATCAATTATCACTACTTGAGGGAACTAGTTCAAGACAAAGAAGTGAAGTTAGAATATGTGCACACCAAAGAACAAATTGCTGACATATTTACTAAAGCCTTCCCTAAAGATACTTTAGAAGGAGAAAATCAATAAAGACAATTAGAATGAAACTAAGGATATTGATCACTCATGATAGTGAAATATTTTTAATTGAATGGTAAAAAAGTTAGATACATTGAGATATTGAGTTGTTACTAATATTGAGATGTTGTTATCAATGCCAAAGAGGGAGATTGTTTTTTATTAAGAAAAATAGGTTTTATAGGGATCCTAAAACCCAAATGTTTTACATAATAATAGAAATATAAATAACAAGTAAAGTCTAGCTAGTATGCATATGCTTATAAAAAGCCAAAACCAAAAGATAGGCCCATGGCCAAGAAATAAAAACTAGTACCTCTAGATAAGGACGAAACAAAAAATGAAAACTAAAAGTATTAGTTCTCCCTATCTAGAACCTGCAAAGTCTCTACAACTTCATTGATCTTCTAGTTCTCTATGCTCACTTGTTTTTGGTTTTGATCATCTGCTAATCCCCTAGTCTCTTTCTTTTCTTCCTTCATTTTCCCACAATCCATATTGGTTTTATCTACTTTATCCCTACCAAACCTAGCTTCCTTCAAAGAAACACCCAAACTATTAATATTTTCATTCAAGGTGTTCAAATTTGCAATCACCTGGTTAGCCAGGTTCTGATTGGCAGTCTCCATCCTAAGAACTCTTTTTTCAATGATTGAGATATGGTCCTATTGATCAACATGGTGTCTCTAGTTGTTGCTTCTCATGTGGTTTTCCTTCTGGCTTTCCTTCTCCTTGAGTTCTTCTATCTCATGAAATATCCATTTGATAGAACAAAAATGATCTTTCATTCTATTTTTAGCATTGTTGAGCAGGTTGAGCCCATATTCTCTCGCATTGTCAGAGATAGAAACAAGAGCCAGGTCAAGAAGTTCATCGAAATGGACTTTACCATATTTTTTCCTCCATCACCTAGGGGTTCATCGTCTCTCTGACTATAACCATCTTCATCAATTTAGAGTTAAAATTTCTCCACAATCCCCTCCTATCTTTCAAAACCACCTCCCCACTATCTTCCACTAGAGAAATTATCTTCCCCTACGGTGAAGAAATGGTAGTGACTAGGCCCGAGATCAAAGGAGTTTGGTCATTTGATACTTCTAGTAGTGAAGCCTCCTTAACCTTTCTTTTCTTAGGGTTTCCTGATGTAACAATCATATCCTCCTCAACCTTCTCACTCTCCTCCCCTTTCACCTCTTCCTCTGATTCCATATCTTCTTCTTCAATGCTATGCTCCTCCTTCACTTTTTCCTCAATCTTGGGGGGGTTAGGGGTTAAACCACTAGGGATTTTTTTGCTGGGAACCTTGTAGGTAGAGGGGGAAACTTTCTTCCTTTCCTTAGATTTCTTTCCTTTAGAGGGGGAATTTTCCTCTTCTTCAAAATTTATGCTCTGAACTTCCTCAAAATTTGAGCTCTCAGTTTCCTCATAAGCATTTCCAGCTTCTTTCCAAAGAGGGAGATTGTTGAAAACTTACAACTGGAAGAATATTTTTTTTGTCATTGATGTCAAATTTATTTATAAGACATATTGCTACCTAATCTAAATGTCATTTGTATTTGATTAATGAAGAGGATTTGACAGATTTCTCATAATAGTAGCACCTAGAGAAAATGTCAAGTTATTAAAAGGAAGCTACAATGGACATTTGATTAGTTAGACTTTGATAAGAAAAAGTGATTGTTTATATCAAGAAAGTTAAGCTAAGCTAAACAATAGAGTAAAATATTAAGGAATGCTAAGTGATGCTAGTTTAAATCGAGCCACAATAAGTGACGATAAAATCTAGTGTCGACTGAGCATCAGGGTTGACAAAGCAAGATGCTTGTTATTGAGCCAAAAAAATTTCAGCAATCACATGTGATTAAGTGATGACCAAGTGTCATAAATTAGTGATTGTTGAGAATGAATTTAAGGATATTGTAATTTCTAGCTGACTCAGTTGTTTTCTTGGGAGATTTTAATAGTGTTGAAGATAAGATTGATGAGTTGGATCATTAAATTCAAGATGAGGATTAGGTAAAGACCTAATAGATAGATTCTAGAGAAGTTTCTAGAGGATGATCAAGAAGGTGGACAGATATGATGAATCATGTTGAACTTGATTGTAAATCCTAAGATCTACATTGATCATGGGAAAAGAAAAAGAAAAAATTACCTATTTAAAGAGGTATAGAGATGAACTTGAAAAGTGAGAGAGATGTGCATACAAATAAAGGTGGATCAAAGATGCACAAAGGTGAACAAAAGTGTATAAGAGTGAATGTGAAGCTAAAGGAGATTACTTTCATAGATGTTGTTGATACTGATAAGTGAATCTAAGTAGGTGGATTAAGTTTTGATGAAAGGAGATGATTGATTGCTTGAAGGGTTGCCAAGAAAATCAAGAATAGAGATGAAAATAGGAATCTTATCAATGAATCAACACATGAATCAAATAGTTATTTGAACTTGCAAAGTGATTTGTAATCATATAGATCAAAACCTACTATTTTCTTTCTAATCATTGTAAATAGTTTATATTGAAATACTTTATAACAGAGGTTGACCTAATAGTCATTTGAAGGACTTAATAGTTTATGTATATCTTTAACAAGGTGACATTATAAATAGAATGATCAAAGTCCTCTGACAAGGATACTTCTAACAAAGTGATTAAATCCTCTAACTAGGGAACATTTAATAACATGTATTGCAAATCTTTAACATGGTTGGCTCCTAACATAGCTCACTTTGAAAGAGTGAAAAAGTGGTGAGATGTTGTTGGTGGTATTTCCCAAAATTGGTTTCCACATAAAATATTAGTGTCAAACTTGTGTTGAATGATTTATATGTTTTACATTTGATAAAGTTTATATTCAACAAAGTATGTTATGTTTGGGACAATAATTTTATTTATTAGTACAATAAAGACCAAGCATGAGTAGGATAAGCAAAACAATGAGTGCTAAATGTTTAATTGTTCAAATTGTACTTATGAACCTTGAGTAACTAATTTAGCAACCCCCCCTCCAAAAAAAAATTAAAAATTATTATAAACATTTCTAACAATTGGTATTAGAGCTCAATGATTACAGAGAAAAGTTTGAAGGTACTTAAAGCCAAAGATCATGAGTCACAAAAGAGATGTATCAAAGCTTAACAAGGAAAATTTTCATGCATGGAAAACCTTGATGAGGTTACATATATTTAGTATTAGTAATGCTTCTATCAAATTTGTGGATAATGATATGTGCAGGTAACAAATAATCCTCTAACAATAGAACAACTAAAGCAAAGGCAAGAACACAATCAAGCAATGTTGGAGATTGCATTAGCCCTAAGGTATGCTGAGTTTGATGACTTAAAAGATTGTGATAGTGAAAAGAAGATGTGAGATAAATTGAAAACTATATATGGAGGTGATGGAAATGTCTTGAGAGCCAAATTGGAGAGCCTAAGAGGTAAATTTGATGACATGAGAATGATGGAAGCTGAGAATATAGTACAATAGTGTACAATAGTCAAAGAAGTTGTTAATTCTATTCATTGCGTAAATGGAGAAATCAAAGATGAAACAGTAATAAGAAAGGTATTGAGGACTCTACTTCTTATCTATGCCATTAGATTATCTGCAATTCAAGAACTAAGATGTACACTAGGTACCTTGGGATGTGTAATTGGTAGACTAATTGCCTTTGAGATGTCTAACTTTGATAACTACACACCTGCTACTATTGAATTTGTCTTTAGGTCAAATTGATTCTTAGCAAATGGAAAGGAAAAGATGTGAAGATTGAAGAGTGATAGTTCTAATGATGAGTTTGATGAACTTGAAGCCCTTATTGCAAAATTATTTGGAAGATGAAAAGGTAAATATAAAGGTAAACTACTTATTATTTGTTTTTCATGCAAACAAGTTGGTCATATTGCTACTAGGTGTCCTGACAGAGAGGATAAGGATGAAAGGAAGGACAAAAAGTACAAAGGAAGAAGAGATGACATAGATTAAAGGAGAAACAAAGATGAAAAAGGTAAGCAATCTTGTTATATTGCTAAAGAAGAAATTGACAATGAATTTGAAAGTAATGATGATTAAGTTGTCTATGTTGCTATGAAAGAATATTTTGATGAAGATGAGAAAAATGCATTAATCTCATATGTAAACGAAAGTGATAGATGGATAATTAATAATGTACGTTCAAATAAAATGATTGGTGATAAAGATAAATTTGAGGATATTGGTCCATATAAAGGTCGATGTGTTAAATTTGGTAATGATATCCCATGTGTTGTAAAAGGTAAAGGTACTATTAAACAGAATGACATGTAAAATGTGACAATGTTTATTGGGTGGAAGGACTTAAATATAATACATTGAGTGTTTCATAATTGAAAAAATAAAGTTACAAAGTTAGATTCCATAATAGGAAGGCCAAGATACATGATTTTAATGGTAAATTGATTGGAAGTGGTGATCAAACAAGAGGTAACTTGTTCTATCTAGATTTATCTAACAATACATGTTTGTTTGCACAACAAGAAGATATTTGGTTATGGAACAAGAGGTTATGTCATGTAAACTTTGACAATTTGGTGAATATCAATAAAATAAAGAAAGTAAGAGGGTTTCCTAAACTAAAGAAGTCTGACAATGCTATGTGTAAATAATGTTAATTGGGGAAAAATGACCAAGTCTAGTTTTGAGAGCGAAAAATACACTTCAAATGATATTTTGGAATTGGTTGATACTAACCTATGTGGACTTATTAGTGTTCAAAGCTATTGTGGAGATAAGTATTTCATTCTATTTTTTGATGACTACTCTAGGATGATGACTATGATGTTCCTTAAAGCTAAATCTTATGCTTTTTAGTTATTCAAGTGGTATTTATCCATAGTTGAAAAAGAAATAGGGAAGAATATGAAGTTACTAAGATCTAAGAGAGGTGGTGAATTCATTTCAAATGAGTTTAATACATTTTGCAATGACAGAGGAATTAAAAGATAGATGTTAGCAACAAGGATCCCTCCTTAGAATGGGATAGCCGAAAGAAGAAAAAAAAAATAATGGACTATGAAAGAAAATTGATGATGGAGAATAGTGTATCAAAGAAGTATTGGAGAGAAGTAGTTATTACTATTTTCTATACCCTAAATAGAGTACAAGTCAAGAAAGGTACAGAATGCTACACCTTTTAAACTATGGTATGGGCATGCTCCTAATGTGAAATATTTCAAAGTATTTGGAAGTAGATGCTATATACATAAAGATAATAGGAATGGAAAACTTGATGTAAAGAGTGATGAAGGTATATTCCCAGGATATTCCACCAAGAGTAAAACTTAGAAGTGTTTGAACTCTTAACACTAACAAAGTTATGGAAAGTGCAAATGTGAAAATTGGTGAGTTTGAAGAAAGAACCTAAAGATTACATTACATTCATCTATATGGATGATGGTTCTCCCAACACTCCAAAGAAAAAGTAAATAAACCTACAATTTCCCAGCAAATAGGAAATGATATAACACAACAAAAAATTGTTGAGCAACAGATCATGGGTCTCGAGCAATAGAATGAAGATGTCGAGTCATAGATAGGAAATGTCAACCATCAAATAGAGAATCTCAAGCATGAAGAACATGAACTAGAACCTGAACAAGAAAGAGAAAATGACCTTGAGATTATTTTCCAAGATGAACTTGTAGAAGAATAGAGAAGGAAACCACTTGTGCTAGCAAAGTTTGTAAGAAGACATAACAAACTTGAACAAATCATGGGTGATGATGAATCAAGTGCCATGACAAGGAAAAGAATCAAAGATGACACATAATTACTTTGTGAATTTCAGCCCAAATTAGTAAAAGATTTCTTAGACAATTACTATTGGATTAAAGTAATGAATGAGGAAATTGAACATATTGAAAAGAAGAATACTTGGATTTTAGTGCCAAGATCTAAAGACAAAAATGTTATTGGAACAAAGTGGGTTTTTAGAAACAAACACAATGAAAATGGTGAAGTAACAAGAAAAAAAGCAAGACTAGTATAGAAAGGATACGCTCAAGAAGAAGGATTTGATTATGGAGAAACTTTTTCTCCTATGGCAAGAATTGAAGGAGTCAAAACTCTGCTTGCATATTTAGCCTAGAAGAATTTCAAGGTATATCAAATGGATGTCAAATCTATATTTTTGAGTGGTATACTTGAGAAAGAAGTGTACATTGAACAACCACAAGGATTTGTAGACCCAGACAAGAATAATATGGAATGTAAACCGAACAAACCTCTTTATGGATTGAAACAAGCCCCAAGAGTATGGTATGAAAGGCTACATAATTATTTGGTGTAGATTGGTTTTGAAAAAACAAATGATAACAATAATCTATATTTGATGAATGGTAAGAACAATGAAGTATTGCTATCTGAAATATTTGTTGATGACATTATATTTGGAGGAAGAGAAGCATTATGCAAATAATTTGATGATGAAATGAAGAAAGAATTTGAAATGTCTATATTTGGTGAAATCAAATTCTTTGTTGGATTACAAGCATGTCAAATAAAGTTTGGTATTTTCATTACACAATCCAAATACATCAAGGAGATACTAAATTTTTTTGAATGGAAGATTCAAGACCAGTGAGCACACCTATGTCTAAAGGACATAAGCTATCTAAGAATGATGAATTTGCTGATGTGAACCATACATTATATAGATCCATGATTGGAAAATAACAATATGTTGTTCATAATAGACTTGATATTGCATTAGTAGTTGGGATAGTTGCTATATTTTCATAAAATACAAAGGAGATTCACATGATGGCAGTGAAAAGGATAATAAGATATTTGAAAGGTACATAAGACTATGGATTGTATTACAAGAGAAGTGATAGATTTGAACTGAAGTTATTCACTAACTCTGATTCAACATGAAATATTGATGATAAAAAAAGAACTAGTGGAGGTACATTATTTCTAGGAAAGAGATTGGTGTCATGGACAAGGAAGAAACAAAATTATCTTTCCTAATAAACATCTGAAGTTGACTATGTGGTAGTTACTTTAAATTGTTCTAACATTATGTGGATAAAGCAATTATTGAAAGGTATGAAAGAAGAAATTATAGATCTAGTAGTTATCTATTGTGATAACACAATTTCAATTAATATTTCAAAGAATCCAATGATGCACACTAAGACAAAGAACATTTCTATTGAGTATCACTACTTGAGGGAACTAGGTCAAGACAAAGAAGTGAAGTTAGAATATGTGCACACCAAAGAACAAATTGCTGACATATTTACTAAAGCCTTACCTAAAGATGCTCATGAATACCTTAGAGGTAAATTAGGGGTGGTTCCCCTAAACAAAGAAACTTAAGGAAAATGTGCATTGCACCAAATGTGCTAATCATAATATCTTACACTTTGATGCAAAACAACTCTACTTTGGGAAATGGTGCCTAAGGTAGATAGTCTAGTACAACATAATAGATCAATCGTAAACAGATGATAGAAATCAAGTAGTCATGCAAAATCTATATAATTTAGTTGTATGAAGAGATTGAAGCCAAGAAAGTTAAGTGTCTTTGGTATTGTTGTCAAATAGGGATAATATACAAAGAGGGAGAATATAAATAGAGGGAGAGATATACAAGAAAGTGATATATTACTTCTGAAGGAGAAAATCAATAAAGATAATCAGAATGAAACTAAGGATACTGATCACTCATGATTGTGAAATATTTTGGATTGAATTGTAACAAAGATAGATACATTGAGATATTGAGTTGTTGCTAATCTTGAGATGTTGCCATCAGTGCAAAAGAGGGAGATTGTTAGAAAAATAAAATTGGAACTATTGTTATTTTTTCATTGATGTCAAATCTATTGATAAGGCATATTGCTAGCTAATCTAAATGTCATATCTATTTTATTGGTGAAGATGATTTGAGAGATTGCTCATAACAATAGGGCCTAGAGTAAAGGTTGAGTTATGAAAAGGAAGCTACAATGGACATTTGATTAGTTAGACATTGATAAGACAAAGTGATTATTTATATAAAGAAAGATAAGCTAAGTCAAGAAAAAGAGTAAAAGGTTAAGGGATGTCAAGTAATGCTAGTGTCAACTGAGCCATAGTAAGTACCAAGAAAATCTAGTGTTGATTGAGCATTAGTATTGACCGAGAAAGATAGTTGATGCTGAGGAAGAAGTTTTTCAACAATTTTGTGTGATTAAGCGATGACTATGTGTTAGAGCTTTGTGATTTCTAAGTAATAGTGTTGAGAATGAACTTGAGGAAATTGTAATTTCTAGCCAACTCAGTTGATTTATTGGGAGACGTAAAATGTGTTGAAGATAAGATTGATGAGTTGGATCATTAAATTCAAAGTGAGGACTAGGTAAAGACCTAATAGATAGATTCTAGAGAGGTTTCTAGAGGATGACCAAGAAGGTGGACAGATACAATGAATCATGTTGAACCTAATCATAAACCCTATGATCTATGATGATCATGAAAAATGACAAAGCAAGAATTACTAATTAAAGAGGTATAGGGCCAAACTTGAAAAGTGAGAGAGAGGCGCATCTAGAGAAAGGTGGATTAGAGATGCACAAGGGTGAAAACAAGTATGTGAGAGTGAAAATGAAGATAAAGGAGATTTCTTGCGTAGATGCTACTAATATTGATAAGTGAATCTAAGAAGATGGCTTAAGTTTTGTTCAAAGGAGAAGATTGATTGCTTGAAGGGTTCGCCAACAAATCAAGAACAAAGATGACAATGGGAAGATTATAAATGAACCAACACATGAACTAAATAGTGGTATGAAATTTCAAAGTGATTTGTAATCATACATATCAAAACCTACCATTTTCTTTCTAATCATTGTAAATAGTTTGTATTAAAATCCTTTTAATAGAGCTTGACCTAATAGTCATTTCAAGGGCTTAACAGTCTATGCAAATCCTTTAATAAGGTGATATTATAAATGGAATGATCAAAGTCCTCTAAAAAAACCACTCCTAATAGGGTGATTAAATCCTCTAACCAACTCACATTTAACAATGTGTATTGTAAGCCTTGAGCAGGGTTGGCTCCTAATAGAGCTCACTTTGAAAGAGTGAAAAATTTGTGACATGTTGCTGGTGATTTTTCCCAAATTGGGTTTCCACTTAAAATCCTAGTGTCAAACTTTTGTTGAATGCTTTATATGTTTTACATTTGATAAATTTTATATTCAACAAAGTATGTTATGTTTGGGACAATAATTTTGTTTATCAGTATAGTAGAGATCGAGCAATGGTAGGATAAGTAAAAAAGTGAGTGTTATATGTTTAATTTTTCAAATGGTACCCATGGACATTGAGTGACTGATCCCCCCCACTTCCCTCTTAGTTATTTTAAACATTTCTAATAGATCATTCTCAAACATCATAGCTCTTGTTGCTTCTATTATAGACTTATTTCTTTTCTAAACTGTGCCATTATGTACAAGAGTCTTAGGGGATTATACCTACCTCTTAATATGATTCACTTCACAAAATTTGTTAAACTCATTAGAGGTAAATCTCCACCTCTATTAAATCTTGTACATTTAATCTTCAATCTAGACTTATTCTCAACTTTATTCTCAAACAACTTAAAATTCTCAAATGCTTCAGACTTGTTTTTGAGGAACACTACCCACATCATCCTAGTAAGTTCATCAACAATACTCATGAAGTACCTTTCACCATAGAACCCTCTTGTGTTTGTGGGACCACTTAGATTTGTATGAACAATCTCCAATTTTTTTATTGTAGTGAACTTTTTTCTAGGAATATAACTTTTCTTTTGCCTAGCCATAACACATTCCTTGCACACAACATTAGTAGGTTTTACAATTTTTGGAAAATCCCTAACAATAAATGTACTACTTGCTTTCATGATATTATGAAAATTTATATGAAAAATACTTCTATGCCACAACCAACTATTATCAACTTTAGCAACCAAACATGTCATCTATGTAGGGTTCAACTAAAAAACATTACCTCTAGATCTTGTACCAATGTCGATCAACATACCATTTTTTTCCTTAATAATGTTTGTCTTCTCTATGAACTATAACTGATATCCATTATCAATTAGCTTTCCAACACTCAATAGATTATCTTTTAATCCATCAACTATGTTAGTTTTCCCATCAAGAGTAATAGATCATATTCCCTTGATATGACAAGCCACATTGTTACCAACTTTGATAATTCCTCCTTCATGGCTATTGAACTTAACAAATTTACTCATATCACTAGTCATATGATGTGAATAACCATTGTTTATGATTCAATCATCTTTCTTCTCAACTTGTGATACTAGAGCTTTCTCTTCTCTAACTTCTTTATGAAAAAATTCTTCTTATATAGCTACAAATCTTAACTCATCATCACTTTTACTATAAACTCTCTCATCAGACTCATCATCATCATCATTTTCATATAAAAATTCTCTATGCATTCTAGACATGAAATTATTTTTGTACATTTTCACTCTTTTAGAATATTCAGAAGCATAGTGATCAAACTCATCACATGTCCAAAATTTAAAGATTCTCTTACCATCTGGTTCTCTCCTTACAAGCAAGGATCTAGATCTGTTGCTACTAGCATAATCTCCACTAGTGCTTGTACTTTTTGAAAAGTAAGGGTGAATACTTAATGTACTAAAAGAAATCTTCACTCTAGGAAAATTTCTAGACAATTTAATACTTACTTATGTTGCTTCCAATCTTCCAAGAAGAGTCTTTGTAGAAAACTTCTCTTTCATATAAAATTTCTCTATGCATTCTAGACTTGAAATTCTTTTTGCACTTTTTCACTCTTTTAGAATATTTAGAAGCATAGTGATCAAACTCATCACATGTCCAACATTTAAAGATTATCTTACCATCTATTTCTCTCCTTACAAGCAAGGATCTAGATTTGTTGCTACTAGCATAATCTCTGCTAGTGCTTGTACTTTTTGACAAGGAAGGGTGAACACTTAATGCACTAAAAGAAATCTTCTCTCTAGGAAAATTTCTAGACTATTTCAAACTTATTTATGTTGCTTCCAATATTCCAAGATAGAAAACTTCTCATTAAAAGGTATCGCTTGCTCAATCATTTGTGATATCTTCTTGAATGGTGGTGTAAAATTTTCCAAGATCTTCCATATGATCTCATCATCATCTTTTGTTCCATTATAAGACTTGATCCCTGAATTTTTTTTTGAAATTATGCCAATATAACTTTTTATAGATTCATCTTCCATCATTTTAGCCTCTTGAAATAAAGATATCCACTTTTACAATTTGATTCTTTTAACATGCTTATCACCATCAAAAGTAGATTCCAATGGTGTCCAAATTTTATGAGATGTTACTAAGGATTTTACCTGACTATATTCATTTTTAGGAAGAGATGACAAAAGTGATTCTCTTGCAAGCATGTTACACATGGACATATCTCTTTCAACTTCACTATATTCTTCAAGTTTTCTTTCTTCCACAATGGTCTTCTCATTAATTTTCATTAGCCATTATCTTAGACCCATGCATAGAATACGTGTCTTCATCTTCTCTTTCTACCTATCATATTTAACTCCATCAAACTTAGGACTTTCTTTTTTGAAATGACCCACCATTGATCTCCTTAAGTTGTTAAGCTTTTATTTCAAGGACATGATGCTCTGATACCAATTGTTAGGATGTAAATTCCACCAAGATAACTAGGGGGGGTTGAATCAATTATCAAATTGATACAACTTTTATCAACCTTATTGAAACTTAAACATGTGATCAATATAAACAAAAACTATAAAAAGATACACATCTCTATATATGTTAACTAGGGAAACCCTTGATCAGAGGGAAAACCCTGGTTAGGAGCCAATAAAATGCATTCAATATATATTAGTCCCTATTAGGAGATTCCAACCCTGTGAGGCATTATAGAAGGCAAATGGACCTACTATCCAAACAACTTCAGGGTTAAGACCATCAAACTCACTATCCAACCAGCCTCTGTATTGTTCCTTTCTAAATAATAGAAATGCAACTGATCTCAATAACTTGAACTCTTGCTCTGTCCTCTTACTATGCCAATACCACACCAAATACTTCTCCAACTTCACATCATAATGATCCCTTTGATTTCTTACTCACATTTACCAACTTTTCACATTACTTTCATAATTCACACTTACATATATCATCTCAAGGAAAATTAATTTTATTTATACCATGTCTTCAAGATAATTTATTGAGTCAGTGTTGGGGCTTTCCAAATTATAATTATAAGAGGACCTCAATAAGATAATATAATTCATTACATCTTTTCACAATTACAAAATATTGTCGGACCATAGTCTTCACAACATCTCACACATGTGACTTCAGACTAAAAGCACTTGTTCATGTCATCATTAGGTTGTCATTTATCACTGTCAAACCATGCTCATCAAGATTTTATCCTTGTTAGGAGATACACTCTAAACACCAAAATCCACTTCTTAGGTAATCTGTCTACACATTGTCTTCTATAATTCACAAATAACTTTCACATTTATTTGACTTCTTGCATGTGCACTTATCCACTTCATCAGGACACACTATAGAACATATCCTCAACTATGCTTGATCTTATCATCAATAGTTGATCCATACAACCTCATTTTCTATTTTCTACTCTACTAGCCTTCATAGTATTTTGACATCAATGACAAGCATAGTCATGAATGCAACACAAAGTCTTGATTATTGTCTCTCTGTTGCTCTAGCAATGCTATAATACTCATGCTGAAAATAATTGATCAATTCTATATTATTTTTGATGTTACACAATATGTCATATGATTGCTAGTCAATGTACGTTGAGCTCATTTGGGCAATGAAGATAGTTTCATGTGTCTTCCGAGTATTCTAGAGTTTTCCAAGCTCAAAAGTTAGTGTCTACCAAGTTTACTAGAGTGAAAAAGGAAAGAACATAAAAGTTGAGTGTTAACTGAGCTCACTCGGTTAGTGAAGGAAATGTTAGATGAAACTAGTGTTAACCAAGCTCACTCAATTACTAAAGGAACATTGTGAATATGCAATGTTAACTGAGTTCATTTGGTTAACACAAGAAATTATTTATAAGTTAGTGTCTATTGAGCAAGGTCGGCTAATAAAGGATTATCTTGTTTTGGCATATTGAGTTCAATTGATTTGTTTGTTGGTTCTAGCCAACTAAGGAGATGAATATTGATTATTCTAAGTTGTATTCAAGACAAATAGACATTGTGTGATATATAAATATAACATCAAGTTAAGGATTAGAAAAAGGAAGAAGTGCATAGAAGATTTGAAGATGCTAAGGGGAAGTGAATTTGAAGGATAAGCATAATATCCCTGTGGAGCTACAAAGATGCATTTGATTAGAAAGGATCAAGTATACAAGCCAGAGATAAGATCTATAATCAACAATTTAGTTGTATAAGAAATTAGGTCATCTCATTGTTACTTTCTAACCATTGTAGCAGTGATCTAAATCTCTTAACAGAGTTGGCTTAACAACTATTTGTAAATCCTTTAACAAGGTGGCATTTCTAGATTGAAGTGTCTAAATACCTCTAACAAGGCTACTCCTAACAGGATGATTAATTCCTCTAATAGGGTCACACCTAATAGTGTGTTTTGTAACATTTAATAGGGATGGATCCTAACGGTTCTCACTTCAGAAGAGTGAAAATTAGTAACTAGTTGTAATTGGTGGTTTTTCCCAAATTGGGTTTCCACATTAAATCTTGGTGTCACTTTTGTTCACACTATTTCTTTTATGTGGATGCAACTAAGGATAGTCATTGATAATATCTTAATATTTACAAGTTTCATTATTTTCCAAGTTATAGTTGATTCTCGGTGCTTACCAAGTACCTGTGTGTCTGCCAAGTAACAACATAATATAGTTTAATCAGAGTTTATGTTTTGACTTGTTTTGACATCTAAGGGATCTGAGATTTATTTTTGTGGTAACTGATTCACCCCTACCCTCTTAGTTACTCCTCTTATATTTCCAAGAATCAGTATTAGAGAATTTTGGTTCTTGTAGAGAAGGTTTCAAGGACCTAAGCTAAAGATCAAGATGTCTTACAGAAGGGAAATGCCAAAGCTAAACAGAGATAACTTCAAGGCATGGCAAGAACTCATGAGGCTACACTTGGAAACCATTCAAGATTCAAGGCTAAAGTATCTAGACACCAAATACAAGGCTCCTACTAGAGCTATGACTATTGAATAAATTGCAAAGAAGAAGAGTGATAAGATCATGATGATTGATATTGCTTCATCTCTCAACTATGTCAAATTTGATGAGGTCAAAGATTGTGGAACTACTTATGAAATGTGGATCAAGCTAAAAGCCATCTATGGAGGAGATGAAAAGGTAAGGAGAGCCAAAGAATAAAGTCTTAAAGGATAGTTTGATCAAATGAAAATGAGAGAGGATGAAAACATTGCAAAATATGTTGAAAGAATCAAAGACTGTGTCAGGGCTATGAAAGCCTCTGGAGGAACAATTGAAGATGTAACAATGGAAAGAAAGGTACCTGGAACCCTTCTTCCCATCTATGCAATTAGAGTGTCTACTATTAAAGAGATGAGATGTGATCTAAATAATAATATAAATTTTGATGCTCTAGTTGGAAGATTGACTACATTTGAACTAGATAACTATGATAATTATACTCCTAGTTCTAGCAATCTTGAGTCTACATTTGAAGCTAAGGTATCACTCAAGAAGAAAGCTAAAAGGTCTAAAAGAAAACAATCTATAAGTGAAGAGGAAGAAAGTTGTGACAATGATCTTGAAGCCATTGAAGTATTGCTTGCAAGAAGGTATCCCAAAGGCAAAGGAAAGTTTAAAGGTAAGATTCCTCTAATTTGTTTCTCTTGTGAAGAAGTTGGACACATTGTTGCAAGGTGCCCGAACAAAGAAGACAAGGATGAAAAGAAACATAGCAAGTACAAAGGCAAGAAGGATTTTAAGAACTTCAAGGACTACAAGGATAAAGGTAAGAAATCTTGTATTATGGCTAAAGATTTAGATATTAGTGAAGATGATAAAATGGTTTATGTTCTAATAAAAGATGAATCTGATGATGAAGGAGATAAAATTGCACTTATCTCTCATTTTAGAAAGAATGATACATGGATTATTGATAGTGGCTGCTCACATAATATGACTGGTGACAAAACAAAGTGTGAACATATGGAATATTATGATGGTGGAAGTGTTAGATTTGGAAATAATGAATCTGTTAGAAATAGGGATTACTAGGACGGGGGGTGAATCAGTAATCTACAAAATTTAGTTGCCAACTGGATATTATTACTTACTTTAAACCATGCATAACAAAGCAATAAAGTAATGCTGAATAGTAATAGTAACAATGTACAAAGATAATTCATAACACCATATTTTGTTAACTAGGGAAACCTTGGCCAAGGGAAAACCTTGGTGGGGATGATACCCACTAGATAATATACTGATATATAAGTTCCTTGTTAGAGGATGGACCCTATTAGGAGTCAATGAGAAAATTTAGTATAAGCAGTCCTTGTTAGGAGACTTTGAATCCATGTTAGGAGATTCCAACCCTATTAGAAGTTATGGTACAATGTATGCAAGAATAGCCCACTACCCAAACATGCAATTTCAGCTACAAGAAGAGCTCAATGCTCAAATAAGTAATTTATTGTTATCTTCTTCCTTGAATGATCTCTAATCTTTAGCTCAATCTTGGATCAACAAATAGCTCATATAAAACTTTGCATATATCACTTTCACAAAAGTTCCCATATAGTCACAATTTGCAATTCACACTTGCACTTCGCTTGCATAATAGCTCACTTCACAATATTATCACAAAATGTCCTTTACATAAATACCATGCCTTTACACAAATTACTACTGGATTGGCTAAGACCACAAACTACTTTTTCAAGTTAGAGTAAACATCTAGGATGTAGGCCCTAGTTGGAAAAGTAATTGTTTTGTAAACAAAACAATTCCTTCCTTCAATTCCTCTATCTTTCTTCATCAAAACATGAATATCTATGTTTTGTACAGTCTGTACTAACTTTTGAGGTTATACACATTATCACCAACATGTATACTATCTCCACATAACTTCACTAGTCATAATATGATGTCAACAACAAGTTATAAATAAAATAATATACTATTGCAAACCAAATTCTATACTTTGACAATTTTTTGATTACCAAACACTAAGTATCTCTATTTTTGAGGTTTTTCCATAAATGACAACAATTACATATCACTATTAGCCAATTGTGAATAGAACCATGTTGCATGAACAGAAAACGTTGTATCTCACTAACCAATGAACTTACATGTGATAATGCTTATTGGGTTGAAGGACTAAAGCACAATCTACTGAGTGTGGTATAGTTGAATAAAGGTAGAATTCATGAATGGGAAGGCCAAGGTTCTAGATGGATAAGGTAATCTAGTTGGGTCTAGCAATCAAACAAAAGGTAACCTATTCTACCTAGATCTCAATGAAAGTTCATGTTTTATTTCTCAAGTAAAAGAAAGCTAGTTATGGCATAAAAGGTTGTGTCATGTGAACTTTGATAATTTGGTCAAGATAAGAAAAAATATAAGAGTAAGAGGTGTTCATAGTCTGAGGAAACTTGATATGGGCTTATGCTAAAATTGTCAAATTGGTAAGATGGGAAAGACAAGTTTCAAAAGAAAAGACTATCATTCAGAATAAATTTTGAAGCTAGTTCATAAAGACTCTATTGGATAGAGAGATACAATGGAGATAAGTATTTTATTCTATTTGTTGATGATTATTCTAGAATGATGCCTGTAATGTATCTAAAAGAAAAATTTGAAGCTTTTCAAAAATTTAAGTGGTATCTGGACATAGTAGAGAAAGAAACTGGAAACAAGATGAAGTGTTTGAGATTAGACAGAGGTGGTGAATTCATTTCCAATGAGTTCAATGAGTTTTGCATTGAAAGAGGAATTAGGAGACAAGTATCAACACTTGGTAGACCTCAATAGAATGGTATAGTAGAAAGAAGGACCATATCGATCATGGATTGTGCAAGAACCTTAATGATAGAAAATAGTGTTGCAATCAAATACTAGAAGGAAGCAATCAGTACTGCAGTGCATAATTTTAATAGAGTATAGTTGAAGAAAGATTCAAATCAAATTCTTTATGATTTATGGTATGGCTACAAACCTAATGTAAGTTACTTGAAATTATTTGGTAGAAAAATTTATATCTCGAAGGAATTCAGGAAATGTAAATTTGATGTCAAAGGTGATGAAGGCATATTCCTAGGATACTCCTGTAGAAGCAAAGCATATAAATGTTTAAATTTGTCAACTCATAAGATCATAGAAAGTGCACATGTAATAATTGATGAGTTTTCAAAAAAGAGTGAAGAAGAGAGCAACAAGGAACTTGAGGATTACAAAAGGTTTTTCTATTATGAACCTAATACACTGCCAAATCAAATTGGAAGTTAGCAAACTACTCATAGAATCATAGAAAGTACACATGTGAGAATTGATGAATTCACATAAAAGAGTGAAGAAGAAAGCAAGAAAGAACTTGAGGATTACATAAGATTTGTGTCTTATGAACTTGACACATTGCCAAATATAATTAAAACTCGGGAAGCTTCACCTCCCGAGTCCCCAAAATCTCCAAAAGCTATTGAGTTGCAAACAATGCAGCTCGAGTCATAGTCTGAAGGAACCAAGTCATAGACAGTGGGACCTAAGATTGATACTAAAGATCATGGAAGGGTTAGTGGAACAAATTCCAAATCCAAAGTATATGTGTTAGAAAGATATGTCAAAATGCACCATGCACCTGATCAGATCATTAGAGACAAGTCAAATGGAATAATGACAAGAAAAAAATTGGAAGGTACATGTTTGTTTGTTGAATTTGAACCTAGAAATGCTAAGGATGCTTTGGATAATGGAAGTTGGATTGAAGCAATGAATGAATAAATAGAACATATAGAAAGGAATAACACTTGGGCTCTTGTTCCTAGACCTAAGGATTAAAATGTAACTGGAACAAAGTGGGTTTTCATAAATAAGTTGAATGAAGATGGAGAAGTTTCTAGAAACAAGGCAAGGTTAGTATGTAAACGATATTCTCAAGAAGAAGGTATTGACTATGGTGGAGCTTTTGCTCCTGTTGCTAGATTATAAGGTGTTAGAACTTTAATTTCTTATGCTACCCTTAAAGGATTTAAAGTTTATCAAATGGATGTAAAATTTGCATTCTTGAATGGAATTCTTGAAGAGGAAGTTTACATAGAACAACCTAAAGGTTTTTTGGATCCTAGCAAAAAGGATATGGTTTGAAAATTGTGCAAAGTATTGTATGGTCTCAAGCAAGCTTCCAGAGCTTGGTATGAAAGACTTCATAAATACTTGATTGGTTTTCAAAAAACAAATGATAACAATAACCTGTACATGAAAGTAGGGTTAGACATGAAATTTGTATTGGTAGAAATCTTTGTAGATGACACATTGTTTACTAGAAATGATGACTTGTGCAAAGCATTCTCAGAAGAAATGAGTAGAGAATTTAAGATATATATGTATGGAGAATTTTTTTTTTTCATGGATTACAGATTCAATAGAAGAAAGATGGTATCTACATTACTCAATCTAAATATATCAAGGAGATACTAAATAAATTTGGAATGGAAGATTCAAAGCCATTTGGAACACCTATATCTATTGGACTCAAGCTTTCCAAAAATTATGATTCCAAGGAGGTAGATCAGATCACATACAAATCAATGATTGGCAAATTGCACAATATGTTGTACATACTTGTAGTTGGTATGGTGGAAAGATTCTCAGCAAATCCTAAAGAAAATAATATGATGGCAATCAAGAGAATCATGAGGTATCTAAAGGGTATTGAAGATTATGGCTTATGGTACAAGAAAGGAGGCAAGAGTTACACGCCTTCATTGATGGTGATTGGGCAGGAAACATTGATGATAGAAATAGCACCAATGGTGGGGAATTCTTTCTTCGTAAAAGGCTAGTGCCTTGGACAAGTAAAAAACATAATTGTATTTCTTAGTCCACAATAGAGGTAGAATATGTGGCAGCAATAGCTAATTTTTCAAATATTGTTTGGTTCAAACAAGTGTTGGTAGGTATGAAGATAGAAATCAAGGATCCAATGATTATATATTCTGATAACACCAGTGCAATGAATATATCAAAGAATCTTGTTATGTATACCAAAACCAAGCACATTGCCATAAAATATTATTTTTTGAGAGAACTGGTACAAGATAAAGAGGTAAGATTGGAATATGTGAATACCAAAGAACATATTGTAGAAATATTTAGTAAGCCATTACCTAAGGATGTATTTTTGTATCTAAGAGGTAAGTTAGGGGTCATTCCCCTATCTGAAGCCCACTAAATGAAGTTTAGTGATGCATCAACTACAACATGTTGAAGATCAGTCAGTTGATGCAGTATTGAGAAGGGCACATTACATATGAATTAGTACATAAGATACATTGATATTCTTTGAAAATTGTCTTTGGCATGGGATGTCAAAGAGGGAGAATTTGGATGTTAGAATTCATTTTATAAAGAAGGAGAGTAGCAAGCAGATGAACTTGGTGTGATATCAAAAAGGAAGAGTTTTCTATCAAAAGAGGATGTTGAAGATAGAGTCTTACTGATAGAGGGAAAAATTGAAGGTAGAGGGAGTTCACACTGATAGAGGGAATTCTAATGGATAAGAATCAGAATGAAACTAAGGATATGTTCCTTACTTTATTCTTGCTCTAAAAATATCATTGTATTATCACATGTTGTGTTGCCATCAATGCCAAAGGGGGAGATTGTTGAAAATAATTGATTAATTATATATTATCTTTAATGTTACACAATATGTCATATCATTGCTAGTTAGTGCATTCCAAGTTCACTCAAGTGATGAAGACAATTTTGTGTGTCTATCGAGCATTCTAGATTTTTCCAAGCTTAGAAGTCAGTGTCTACCAAGTTCACTCAAGTGAAAACGGAAAGATCGCAGAAGTTGAGTGTTAACTGAGCTCACTCGATTAATTAAGGAAATATTAGATGGAACCAATGTTAACTGAGTTCACTTGATTACTAAAGGAACTTTTTGAATATGTAGTGTTAACCGAGTTCACTTGGTTAACACAAGAAAATCATTTATGAGTTAGTGTCTATCGAGTAGGGTCAGTTAATAAAGGATTTTCTTATTTTGGCATATTGAGCTCAATTGATTTGTTTGTTGGTTCTAGTCGACTAAGGAGATGAATATTAATTATTCTAAGTTGTATTTAGGCTGACTTGAAATTGTGTAAGATATAAATATAAGGTCAACTTGAGGATTAAAAAAATGAAGTAGTGCATAGAAGATTTGAAGATTCTTGGAGGAAGTGAACTTGAAGGATGAGCATAATATCCCTATGGAGTTGCAAAGATACATTCGATTAGAAAGGATCAAGTATACAAGCTAGAGTTGAGATCTATAATCAACAATTTAGTTGTAGTAGAAATTAGGTCATCTCATTGTTACTTTCTAACCACTATAACAATGATCTAAATCTCTTAATAGAGTTGGCTTAACAACTATTTGTAAATCCTCTAACAAGGTGATATTTCTAGATTTAAGTGTTTAAAGATCTCTAACAAGGTCACTCCTAATAGGGTGATAAAATCCTCTAATAGAGTCACACCTAGTAGTGTGTTTTGTAACCTTTAATAGGGTTGGCTCCTAAAGTGTCTCACTTTAGAAGAGTGAAAATTAGTAACTAGTTGCAATTGGTGGTTTTTCCAAATTGGGTTTCCATGTTAAATCTTGGTGTCACTTTTGTTCATGGTATTTATTTTATGTGTATGAAACTAAGGATAATCACTGATAATATCTTAAGATTTACAAGTTCAATTAATTTCCAAGTTACGGTTGATTCTCAGTGCTTACCGAGTACCTATGTGTTTGCTGAGTAACAACAATATACAATTTAATCAGAGTTTATGTTTTGACATCTAAGGGATCTATGATTTATTTTTGTGGTAACTGATTCACCCCTCCCATCTCAGCTACTCTTCTTATATTTCCAACCCAATAGGAATATCATTAACCTTCATGCTAACAGGCATGCGTTTCACATGATTTTGCTAAGGAAAGCCATAACTTATCTCTTAATGAAACATCATATCTTGCATAACTAACCCTCTAACAAGGGATACATTCATAAGGCTAGGTTTTTGTTAGGCATATAAGAGGAGGGGCCTTACATTTCCTCCCTTCAAACAAAGCATCACTTAGGCTCTTTGCCTAGCCCACCTCGGTAGAAGTTGTGTCCAGGACCCCAAAGCCAAATTTGGAAGCCTTGCTATTTTCATTTTCCTACAGTTTGATCTCGACAATAGTAGGTTCTTGTGTAGTGGGACCACTAGAACCCTCATGCAAGGGTTTTATTCTTAATGACAGGAGCTTCTTGGTGGGGATGTGCCCACATCATTATCACCCACCATGAAAATGCGACAACAAAAGTTCAAAACTTACAAAGTAAGGAAAAAATTTAAGTTCCAACTTCCTTTATTGTTTTTTAAATATAAAGCAACCAAAACAAGGGGTCGGACCTTACAAACAAAAAGTTGGTAACTAGCACACTACCAACAAAAACCAATAGAAGACATTACAACATCAAAGAACAAAACTAATAGCCAAAAAAACCTTGTAGTATTACCCTAGACCCCAGGTTTGATAGGGTTAGGACTCACCATTTTGTGATTCTGAATCATTTTCGCCATGGTAGTAAGATCTCCTTCCCGTATTATCTTTTTAACTCAATGAACAAGGCCATTTCTAGTTTTAAAAAGAAAGCCACCATCAACTCGGCTCTGCATGAGGGTCTTCTACTTCTGATTCATGAGCATTTCCATGCTCAAACCATTAGCAAAAACCCTATCCAGGGGGTGGATGTTGACAAGAGCAACTCCAGTTTTTCCTCAGATTCCGACGATGTCGAGAGCATCAGCTCTGATGAGGTTTTTGAGCAGTCTGGTAAGAAGACTAAAAGCCATAAGAAGGATTACCCCTCTATCAATCTACCCAGCAGAAAGAGCCCTAGAGGTCATACCCCAGCTAAAATTGGCTCTGCTGAGGTGGAGGAGGAAATGGATACTGATGATTCTGACAAGGTTTCGAAGGAGGAGCTGGATGAGGAGAAACTGAGAAAAAGATAGAAGAGGGAGGGAGAGAGCATGGAGCGCTCCAGCAGTCAGGGAAAGGATTCTCTGCCCATTCCCCTCTCCCCTATACATCCTCAGCCTCCTTTGGAGGAAAATGACAACTCTGGACAGATGGAGGGGGAAGTGCAAGTTAATAACAGAAGGAAGGCTTGGAAGAACTTCAATGTGAGAACAACCACTATGGGAATCTACAGAGAGGTGATGAACCCCCAACTCTTGGTGGACGACCTCGAGAAGCCTAGACTCAATGAGCTAATTGACCCGGATATGGTGGCTATTTCTGATAATGCAAGAGAAACGGGCATGAATCTGTTGAACAATGCCCACAATAGCATGATCGACAACTTCAGATCAATTAAATGGCTTTTCCATGAGCTTGAGGATGTCAGAGATAGGGTTTCCCAAATGGAAAAAATCAAGAGCAAGACAGGTGCTGAAAGCCAAGGCGACCGAAACAGCTGGGAGACTCTGATGGAGAGGAGAGTAAAAAATATTGAGAACTACAATCACAACCTGGCTAGTCAAATGATCTCCCTCCTCGCTTCGATTAACGACAACATCCTATCTCTCTTGGATAATCTCAAAGACAGGAACCGGATGGAGGAAGATGATAAACAGAACAGAGATAAAGATAGGCTGGATGTGGATAAAGCCAAGGACAACACTATGGAGCAAGATTTGACGAACACCCAGGATCATAAGGTAGAAGAGCAACAAGAGTGCGCCGAAGCTGCCCAGACCATGCTTGAGATGGAGAAGTAGTCTGCTAGGTTGGGTCTCTGTCCTTTGGTTTTTGTCTCTCTTGGCTTTGGCTTTTTGACTGGTCTCTATTTTTCTGGTTGGCTCTCTGGCCTTTTTAGTGGGCAGTTGTTTCGGGCTGGGCCTTTGGGCTTTTTTTCAGCCGTAAGGACTATGTTTTGGCTGGGCATTTTTTCGCTTATTTTCAGCCTATCTTGTTGTTAAACTTATGGGTTTCAGGACCCCTTAAAACCTGTTTACCTTATCAAAAACTTAACAACTATAGTTCTAACCATACTAGGAATGTTGAAAGTATTAACTAACTTTTGACATAAGAAAACCACCCCAACCTAGAAACAACACACTACCATATACAATAACATCTAATCTATAGTACTAATCATTCCACTTAAGTTCAAAATAAAAACTATTGGCACAAACATGCCAACCCAAGTTTGAGTAATAGTTGTAGACCAAAAAACCAAGTAGCAGCATAAAAATAAAAAAACAACCAAGATCAAAAGATCCCCCAGAACTACCATCTTATTTCTCATCCTTGTCCTTTCCTTTTCCAGCTAGTAGAACCCAAGCCCAATCATCAACAAGAAACTTATAGAGGAGCTTGTTATCCCCCATGTCCATTCCTGATTCATCCTTCTCCTGTGCCAACAATTGGAGGGTGGTAGCAGTAGCATGAGTGACCTTTAGTGTAAATTTAGAGGAGTAAAATCCCTCCTCTAAGAATTTGACCCTTTGATCTAGTTGAGTAGTCACATCCTTTTTTTCCTCCTCCTTCTTCTTGTTTTCTAGTTGTCATCTTGCAAAACTTGCAGGTTACTAAAAAACTTGGGATTTTCCTTAACCCAAGAGGAAATGGTGATAGGAGAGGTATCCATTTTGCTATTGTCCTCACAGAAGGTAATAGGTTGTTGGGTAAAGTTGGCCGACACATGAGTAGTCTCAATTGTGATTGCATTACCAGAAGACATCTGGGTGTTATCGGCAAACATCTAGGTATTATCAATAGAATTCTCACTTTTTTCTTTCTCCTCTTTCCCTTTTTCTTTTTTGGAGTTAGAATGTTCTCCTCCTCCAACTCCCTTTCATTGTTCTCAAAGCTCTCCTCTTCTACCTCTTCAACACTAAATCCTTTAGACTTTTGCTTATACCTTGCCTAGGTTTTTGCAAGGCTTCCTGACCTTCTCCTACCCTTTCCTCCTCCCTCCTCTTATGAATCCTCCACTTCCACCTTGACCAATTTTTCAACCTTAATCTTTTTACAACCTTTTTGTTCAATAGCCAATTCTGGGTTTTTCTTTTTCTTATTATCTCTACTAGGGGAAGAGCACGGGGTGTGGATTTTGGTTCCAGTCTTGGTACTTGGAGGGGAATTCTAATGGTGGCACTAGTTTTCAACCACAACAACCCTAGGGGGGCAGAGGGCAAGGTAAAACAGGTAAAGTTTAAAGATCAGGCCCTGGTGGATAATGGTGAAATTATGCCCCTTACTCCTCTTCTCCCTAACATCACTAACCATATCCTCCAGAGAATGTAACAGAAAAAATGGAATAGAAATGAAATCTCTATTTCTAAAATGGTTTAAGAGGGGAAAGTGATAGTAATAATAAACTCCAAACCTGCCTTCAAGTGTAAGGTATTTCATAAGCACCAAACATACATCATCCCAAGGAGCCAGTAGCTTATCCCTCCTAAATCCTCCCCTATAGTGCATAGGTTCTCTACCTTTAGTGAAAAACTACTCATACTAGCCTCATCTGCCATTTTTGTGACCTTCTTCCATTTTTTCCCTTTCATGGACAGCCCAGTGGCCATTACAATTACGTCCTTATTAACTTAAAATTTAATGTCATTTATGGTTATCTTATGATCATTCCACCCATTCACAAATTTGAGAGCACAATTTTTGTCATACCCCACCATCGCCTGCATATAAGGAAGAAATCCCCTCTCCTTTAATAGGTAGCCATCCTTTCTTTAAAATTTTCAATCTCTGTGGGCTCTAGTTTATTCAAATCTCCACCCTTTTATTCCCTGCTAATTTTTGAATCTCCCACCTCAATAATTCACATCTGAACCTCCTTGTCCTCAAGCTTTCTATGAATAATGTTAACCCCTAGCAGCACAACAATGAACCAAATAACTTTACAAGTCCATTTTCGAGACACTTCAAAATCCCATTCAATTTCACTATGGGATTTGTGCATACTTAGCATCATTATTTTAACATCCCTAAAATCTCTAATAGCCTCAATAATTATCTTTTTCATACTTGCAAAAAGTAAATTTTTAAAATTTTGCATTATGTTACCATAATGGAAAAATAACTCACACTTTAATTTACATCCATTCATTATCTAATCTGTATGACGGTGTCTCCTCATCTTTCCCTTAAAATTTTTATTAAATTTAGCAAATTTCACCTTCCTAGATATGATACTACCAAAATTGGCACTGACCTTTATTTGTGTAGCCATATTTAACTTTTTCTCCCCCCTCTTTCCTTGCATATCAAGGCCTTAATTTCCTCCTTTAGGCTTTCCATGCTTCTCCAACATTTCATTACCTTTAATTCAAACCCCATGGCTACAGCAACATCTACCACCCTATTTCCTTCTTTGTATATGTGATGCAACTAGACTTTCTCCATCCCTTCTAATATGTGTCTGATATTCATGATGATAGTCTAGATATTCCAGCCTAATTGGGAAACTCCCTTCACCAAATCAATAATTAATTTGGAGTCACCTTCTATAGTTATTTCCTTTATTTTCATTTCACTGATCAGCTGAAGACCCTAAAGTAGAGCCATCGCTTCAGCCAAATTATTACTTCCTCCCCCTACCTTCCCAGAATAGACTAAAATCACATCACCATCTCCATTTCTCAGCACTCCACTTGCCACTCCTATGCCCCCTTTTGCAACTCCATAAAAAATTAGCTTAAGTTGTGTTAGAGTTGGTAGTTTCCATCTTGTTTGCTATCTCTTTAACACTTTAGAGTTATCAAAATGGTAAAAATCCCCTTGAATACCCCATTTTTTTCGCTATTTGACATTCTTTCCTGCCTAATTCTTTCTTTGGTGTCTTACATTTAGAAATCCTTATATTTTCCTTTATCAATTTCTCCATGATTCCCATGACTACCTCCTCAAGTTTTTCCTCCTCCCAAAAGATTTTGTTGTTTCTTTCTTTCCATATATGCCAGCAAATATATGGTGGAACAATTCTCCACAAAAATATTAGCTTTGGGTGATAGAAGGGATAGTTCCAATTTTCCACAAATTGACATAAGTTATCCTTCAACACCCAACACAATCCAAATTTCTCCCACACCAATGCCCAGATCTTTAAGGTATATGGGCATTCAAGGAATAGGTGAGAGATATTCTCCTCTTTTTCTTTGTAGAGATAGCATTAGTTTTTGATAAAAAAGCCCCTTCTTTTCAGATTATCCAGTGTTAGTATTTTACCATGCCAAATAGTCCACCAAAAAAAATTGATTTTAGGGAGGAGATTATTAATATTTGTAAGCTGATTTGACTATAAAATTGCCACTAGAAGTTAAATCCCATACCACTTTATCATCTTGGATTAGAATAGGTAGTCTTTGTGCTCCCAACAACTCTTCTAACTCAATAAGAAGTTGGATATCCTCTTTGGAATACGTATCCTTTTGTAATTTCTTCCACTTCCTCTCTTGGTCAATATAATCCTCCACCTTCATTCTCATTTCCTCCTTAACATTCTCCATTAGTCTTTTAAATTTGTTGTAAACCGGTGGTTCCCCCCCATCCAATTATACTCCCAGAATCTGATACTTTTCCCATTCCCCATTATCCACCTTGCCCCTTCCCTCAATATGCTTCGGCTCTTAACAATATTCATTTATATTTTGGAGCCTCTTGGGAGATCATTGTTAAAGAGATTTTGATTGAATAGGGAGTTTGACAAATATTTAGTTTTCATGATATTGCTCCAATCTGTATTGTCTTCTCCTAATCTCCATCCAATCTTCCTAAGGAGAGCTTTATGTAGGTCACATAGTCTTCTCACTCCCAATCCCCCCTTCTCCTTTGGTTTGCATACATTCTCCCAATTGACTAGATTAAGTTTGTTCTTTTCCTCCATTCTTGACCAAAGGGAATTCCTCTGTATTCTCTCAATTCTATTTGCCATGTTTTGGTTAATTTTAAAAAGGGACAAAAAGTAGATTAGAATACCCTAAAGAGCTGCAAAGAGTAACTATAGTTTACTAGCAGTACTTAGAATTTTCCCTTTCCATCCTGCCAACTTCTTTTGGATTCTTTCAACAATAGTATTCCAGAAGTCATTGATCACCTCCTTAGTGGTTAGCGATAGACCAAGATAAGTATCTAGGAGGTTGGTTGACTGGCAACCTAAAATGTTCCTAATCTTCCTCTACATAAAAGCACCAATATTAAAAAATAAATCTTACGTTTAGAGTAGTTTATTTGTTGACCTAAACTGTCTTCATAATTACAGAGAATGCTCTTGCATGCCTTAGCTTCCATCATAAGGATTCTCCAAAATGAAATGTATCATCTACAAACTATTGTAACACTTCAATATCAATAGTACTAGTAGGTTTAATCCCTTTAACACATCCTATATTTACCAATTTAGAGAATGATCTCCCCAAAACCTCTACTACCATAATAAAGAGGTAGGGAGATAGCGGCTCTCCTTGTCTTAGTCCTCTCTCTGATTCAAAATTACCCCAAGGGGGTCCATTTAGAAGTACTAAATACTTGACCATACCCACCATCATTCTAATAAGATTTATAACTTTTCCATTAAACCCCACTCTTTCGAGCACATCATAAAGGAAGTCCCACTTAACCTTATCATATGCCTTAGAGATATCCAGCTTGAATGCCATTCTAGGTCTTTTATTTCTCTCCATTGAATGTATGATCTCATGAGTGGTTATTGCCATGCCCAGAATTTGTCTTCCTAACATGAACCCCTTTTGTGGTGTTCCTATGATGCTCTCAAGAAAGGGCTTTATCCTATTGACCAGAACTTTTGCAAAAATCTTATACACTATGTTACAAAGGCTTATAGGCCTAAAATCCAGAAGACTTGTGGGTATCAAAGACTTAGGGACCAAAGTAATAAAAGTCTTATTTATCCTTTTTAATATCTTCCCCATTTTAAAGAAATCTCTGGTAGCCCATACCAGCTCACTTTTAATGACCTCCCAGAATTGATGGAAAAAAGCTGGGGGGAAACCATCAAGTCCTGGGGCCTTGTAAGCTTTCATAGAAAATGCAACACTCTTCACTTCCTCCTTTGTGATGTTTCTTAGAATGCTATTATTTTCCACATTGCCAAGCACCTGTGGGATCGTATTTATCAAAATTCTTCTGATAACCTGATTTCCTCTACTATCATCCTTATTATAAGCCCTATTAAAATGTTCCACCACATGTCTTCCCATCTCCTCCTGGTCCTTATATTCTCTTCCCCCTTCTCCTTCCAACTTGTTGATTGTGTTCCTTCTTTTATGATTGGAAGATGACCTATGGAAAAAGGTAGTGTTCCTGTCTCCCTCAATTAACCATTGGACCCTCGATCTTTGCTTCCAAAAAATTTCCTCCCTCAAAATGATGTCCTTCCATTTTTTTCTATACTCTTCCTCTTCCTGAGTAGGATTTTCCAAGTTATTTCCCTCAGCAATCTCCCCTTGAAGCTTTTTAAGTTTTTCCTCCACTTCTCCTTTGATTTTGAACAAATCTCCAAAAGAACTCTTAGCCTAGCCCTTAATGCTTCTCCTTATATTATCTAACTTTTGAGTTAGTCTATACATTGCAGTACCATCTATCCTTATATCCCACCATTCTTGGAATCTATCTTTGAATTCTGAGTGAGATTGCCACATTATTCCATACTTGAAAGGTTTTGGTCCTCCTTTTAAACCATCCTCCCAATGGAAGATTAAAGGGGAATGGTTAGAAGTAGTTCTTGTGAGGTTCTCCAAATGGGAGTTACTTAACTGGTTCTAGTTCCCTATCACCACCAGCCTATCTAGCCTAACCTGAATGAGATCACTTCCTTTTCTGTTATTAGTCAAAGTGAATGGGTTCCCTCTCAACTCAACATCAATTAAATCCACTCATCCCATAAAATCATGAAGATCCTACAAGCTTTTAGGGCAATCTCTATTTCTTCCTAACTTCTCCAAGTGATAGAAGGGGGTATTAAAGTCTCCCATACACATTAATTGTTTATCCTTCATAGAATCTATAATCCTTTCTAGCTTACCATAAGTTTCCTTCCTCCCTACCTTATTAATAGAAGCATAGATATTAATAAGCCCCCATTTTTGGTTACTAGTTTGGAACTCTATTATTATAAAAAAAAATTTCCCTCCCTACTTCAACTCCCTATGTCTATAATTCTTTCACACCACTGATCAAATCCTTGTAGAGATGCCACCTCCTTGAAGAGGAAAATGAAATCACAACAGTGATTCATCTTTTGAAATCAATTACTTTAGCAGATACAAACAACCACATAAATTATCAATCAAGAAACTTATACTTCCTCTTTCCCAACAAACTAGATCCACCCCAAATACTGAAAGCCTCTGATATGAAAATAAACCATGCATTGGTACAAAGATATAGACTAGATTCACCACTCATATTTAGTGAGAAAAGATTTGAAGAAAGATTTGAAATAATTTACCACTTTGTAAATTCTAAACTAGACTTTCAATATGAAAAACTTGCAAATCATTAACACCTTGAAAAGAGAATACACTTTCTAAATCAATTCTTGACTTTGAACTTTCTCAACAACATTTGCAAAAATTGAACTAATTGAAGATAGACTTATAATAGTCATCGAACACAATTTACATCCAATCTTACAACATATTGTTGTCCATGAACAAAGAATCACTAGGGTGCTAATATTTGAGTAAGAAAACTGGAAAACACATCAGAGAACTTACTACTGCAACTTTTTTCATGCATTCCTCCTACTATATTGAATCTCCTTTCTTCAAATTCTCAAGGTTTGTCTATCATTCAGATTCAATACAATCCCTGGTAGAGTCACCATTTTGTTAGTGTTTTGAAACAACACAGTTCCAAATTACCTTGATGAGAACAAGATACATCTTGGGGCAACTAACTCCCATCTTCAACATACCATTTCAGAAATTGGGCCAACTATAAGGCTAGATCCTTCTTCTACTTCAAGATCTGCAAAACCTAGGTAGGTGGACCTCAGATTCAATTAATACGGTGCTAGTGCTAAACATATTCCTAAATCTAACAAGCCAGATATAACCCTTATATCTCCTAATACTTATGCAATAACAAAGATATGTAGTAGAAAATTGCAAATCTATGAAATTCACAAGCTGAGTGAGGGCATCCTTGTTGGCTCTTCAATGTGAAAGGGAAATACATTTGATTAATGACATTGAGTTCAACAAAACCCCAAATATGCAGCAATAAGAACTAATTGATCCTATAACTGATCAATGCCTTATCCATTGGACAATTCTACAAATCAAATACATACATATGGATACCTGAGACATACT
Source organism: Cupressus sempervirens (assembly GCA_028749045.1). Taxonomy (NCBI): domain Eukaryota; kingdom Viridiplantae; phylum Streptophyta; class Pinopsida; order Cupressales; family Cupressaceae; genus Cupressus; species Cupressus sempervirens. Next base: position 560,366,759 of record CM053783.1, read on the forward strand.
CATATATTTAGATATCTGATCTATCCATTGACCTTGTAAATAGACATCTATCTTCATAAGAATTCTCACTACTTATTGAATATCCTCCTAATGAAACCTGCAACCCTGTCAAGGTAAATAAGCATTTACTTGGCTCTTTGTTCCAACAACAAACTTATCCAGACATACAACCTTAAGGGATTGAAAATGAGTTTAAGCTCTTTGTTCTTAAACACAAAACATTGTAGACAACAGAGGAAGGAGACGAGAATTAGAATGAAACTAAAGAGATTTCTGCTCAATTGTATTCATTTCCTTGAAATTATACATTCATATGCATGAAATTAAAATGTAGAAATGCTTAGCAAATTAGAACTAGTTATATTATCTTCATTATTGATGTTCATACAAAAGAAATTGCCAAAGAAAATGTGGTGTCACAATGATGAAAACACATCAAAACTGGAACAATTGGTCTCACAAATCTGAGAAAACTCAAGATTGGAGTCCATATGGTATCACATTAGTGAGTAATTTCTTCCAAAACTAGAACCCACTAGTTTCATAGTGGAAAAATTGGAACCATTACAATGAATTAGAGAAAGAAAGATATAGGAGAAGATAAATTCCTGGATCTATTCTGTGTCTGACATGTGTCCACTTGGAAAACCTCCTTAAGAAGTTAAAAGCATCTTTTTAATCTCTCTCTATAATTTCATATCAATTCCTCCATCATTTTTCCTTCCAAAAGCATAAAGTATTTCAAATATTTGATGGAAAAATAACTAATTTTGATGCCAGATCTTAGATTAAGGCAAAGGCAAAAATCAGTTAAATGGCCTTTAGTGGCAAGATAAACCTTTTCAGAACCATTTATGCTTCAACAAGCTTTACTATCTTCCCTCCAACCAATTTTGTTTCTCAATGATGAATTTTTCCCATTCTATTGATAATGCCATAGAAATTACAAATATTCTTATAGACTGAACTAGTGAACATCTATGCAAAATCTGACCTCATATTCAGAAAATTCATCTCATCCCAGTTCCAACATTGTATTGAAGTCCATATTTTTCCCATCAAAAACACCTTGAAACTCATTTCGAAAAATATGCCCCCTACTATGGCTCTGGTCTAAAACTTATTTTTTTTTTAAATTTAAAATATTCTAAAGTTCATACTTTAGAAAATATCTTTCTTAATTTAAAAGACTATATGTGCCATTTTTGAGAAAATATTTTAAAACTTTCTTTTTGGCATTTTCCATTTTTCCCCTACCAAGCTTTTTGAGTCAAACCCAGTTTGACCAGGTTGCCACGTGGTAGCACTTGATTGGCCCACCTATCTGCCCAATCAACTACCACCTCATCTTTGACTGGATTGCCACATCAACACCTGACCTAGGCCCACTGCCACGTGGTGCTTGGGCACATTACCACTTTATTTATCTCCAAATCACTTTGGCGAAGTGGTGAAGCATCTATTGTCCGATTAGGCAACGTGTCATCATCTTGTGTGTTTGGTCGTTGAGCCCACCATATCATCACATGTCATCACACATCATCAAAATTTCCTTATGTCATTATCTGGTTGGCCAGCATCCATAGGTCTAACCAAGTGCTTGCTCCTGCCTTCAAAAGGCGGATGTCTTTAGACAACAAGCATATTGTGTAAAGGTGTATTTAACTATTTCATATTTTCCTCATGGCACTAATGTGGGATAAATTTCTAAGGGTTTTCCTCTACTCATGGTGAGAAATCAAAGGCTTCCTCCTTTTGTATGCTTCCTTTGTAGCTAGCGAGGGGTTCCTCTCCTCCCTGCGTGGATTACCCTCCTCTTCACATGGTGTGTTTTGCTCTTCCTTCTTCCTATAGAAGCCACTCCCTTTTTTATATTCAAGTGAATGATCTTTTCTTCAAAGTGTGTGGAGCTCTTGTTATGATGCCATCTTAAGATGTGAGGTCATCTCCCATTCTTAGCCACCCCTTTACTCAGCCACCCCTCTTGTGAAGATGCCTTCTTTGGCTTGTGGCTAGCAGCTCTCTTTGGTAGTGACATCCCTTTGTAAATCTTCCCACAGCCTCCTCTAGCTTGCGTGGGAATCCCTTGGCTCCCCTGCATATCCATCCCACCTCATGCTACTGCCTTAATGTGCATTGCTTCTTTTTGTGACTACGACTATGCCATGTTCTTCAACTCCTTTAATGCCACTTCTATGGACCCCTGCCACATAAGCCACCCCTTTTGTAAAATAAGATCGCCAGTTCCAACTGTCAGGGAAGTTGCATAATCCTTCCTCTTTTTCAAGCTCTCGTACGTTGAACATTTATCTTCTCTAGGAAGACTTGCAATAAATTCCTATACAAAGACATATCAAATCCAAATCTTTCCAGTTCCAACCATTCAATCAATGTCATGCATGAATTTTCTAGGCCACTTTCATTGTTTATGGCATTCAACATATTTCTAGGGCCAATTGCACTACAAAGTTTACTCAAAAATCCTAATTTTTTCTTAGCTTTTGCACCATATGGAATACTTTATAAGGAAAAAATTTGCACTATGGAATGTTCACAAACAAGTTGTAGCCTCTTCGCCTATTTGTAAACTAGTAGACATGCCCTAACAAACCTTCTAGAAATCAATCTCCAAGCTTTAGAAGAAGATCTACCTTCAACCCAAAACTCTCCAATATCATTCACAAGAGATTTCACATGCAAATCTCTTGGAAGATCCTTGATGGTTGTTCATTCATATATTTAGCATCATTTCAAGCATATTTGGCAACATTAACATTTCCAACCTAGAGATTTTCCTAAACACTTTGCATCATTACAAAGATCCTTGCAAACATCACACCCATTTCACAAACTAATTAGACATTAGGTGGGAGGCTTCCAACACAACGTCAACATGAGATTTAGATATTGATGAATGTTGAAGTAGGAGCCTCAACTTCCTAATTGTAGTGACTTCAAATTGCTCACTTGATTTTAGAAACCTTTGGCATTTTTTATTGTCTTATTAATCAAATGACATGTTTTTTCTCTTTATTATGAATACAATTCCACATATTTAATCGCCCTCAAAAATAATATTTCCCCACTTACACTTGATCCCCATGTTACTTCTTTATATATCAATATCACTTTAAAGCTCACGATATCTTTAGGATCCTAGGACATTTCATTAATTTGAATGGAATCAGTTGGGCCCCAAAGCGGGTTCGGCTAAAAAAATTCATTTTGAAACAATTGATATCTCAAACTGATCCACTAATTGCCTAATACTGATTTGAAATAAATTTGACTGCTGTTGTGTCATTAAAAACTCATTTTATCACTTTCTTGTAACTTGTCGAGCTTGTGCCAGGAGGTTCTTTGACTGGCTTTAAAAATTGACACAAACACTTGACCGAGCTCTGAAATCAGACATATTGATTCTTTGGTCCACATACTTTGACCCTATTGAATCTCGTCTCATGATAGATTCTCAGTCAAAAGATATTGACTATCAAATTTTCCCTCTCAGAACTGCCTACAAGAAAACATGTCAAAAAAACGTAATTTGCGATCGGATTTGGCTTTGAAAACTAGGTAAACAGACATTTTGGGAAATGAAAGTTGGGGCATTAGTTCACTATCATGAGGACAACATGAATTTGGGATTAGGGCTCATGATGAACAATAGGACACAAATGGAAAGTAGTCAAAATAGGCTACTCAAATTTGCAGAGCTGGGAACAATGGCAGAAAAGTGGTTTTTTGCAAATGGAATTGACCTGGGAAAGTGTGCAGACAGATTCGTCAAGATTTCTAAACTGGCATGTTTAAAGTATTTTCAGAGGAGAACACAGTGGTACAATCCATTCGATCCCACCTATCACAAATTTTTAAATATGACATCATGAAGAGGGGTTCCGACAGCTCTGCACTTCTTGACACCAGTAAAAGTTGTAAATTGCATTTGGAATCGCATTCAAAAACTAATAAAAAAGATTCTTCATAAGCTAAAAATTGAAACATAGAAAGTCTCCGACCTCTAAAATGCAATGCAAAAGGAAATTTCACATTTTGGTCAATTGGGTCAAAGTTATAACAAGTCAAACAAGGCTTCCTAGAATTCTAAACAATTCACATCAGCATGACATCAAAAATGACCAAATCTGAGGGATTCAAAACCTAGTCAAACAGACTCGAAACAACTCAAAATCTGAAACATAGGTTCTCTAGTATGGACACTAAACACTCCCAAAGTGGTGAGTCATGAAACATTATTGGGTACAAGATATTCAATTACAAACACGACCTCCTGTTGTTGTTTGATACTTACACAAAAATGTAGATTTGGAAATTGCTCAAAATGGGACATCATAGAATGGCTCGGAATGACAATTTATCTAAATGGAATGCATAGACATACTAAATTCAAGGTGTTAGAAACATTAAACACCTCTTAAGCTTCAAAAGTACAATCAGGTTCATGTGCATTAACAAATACTTAAGGGCTTGATTTTTCAATGGTACTCAAAATCGGGGCTTCAATTTTGAGTCCCAATAGGTTCCACATGGTGGCAATACCCCCTGAGGCTCCATCAGCATCCATATGCATGAAGGCAGCCCTAGGCCAAATATGAGTAACTATTCCATCAAAATTAGCACTAGACATTTTTGTTTCTTGAATTAACACATGATCAACCTTTTCCTGCAATATACACTATTTTAGAGCATATTGCTTCTGGGGATTGTTTAGCCCCCTTAGATTCCAAGAGAGGAATTTCATTTCTTACCTCTTGTTATAGTCTCTAGTTTAAGTTGCTTACCACTCGCCACATCCCTTGTTGCTTGTTTTGTCTCAATTGCTCTACTAGTCGATCTTCCAACTGTCCCACATGTTCCTACATTTGGTTTTGCCCCCACCCCCCCCTCTTCTTTTTCTGAATTTCCCATTCCCCATTGTCCCCCTCCTGTGGTGAAGTGGGGCTTAGTTCCTTTTTAGCTTTCTCTAGACTTTCAATCACTTTTGTTGCTATCTCCACTGGAGAGGCTTTTATGATTCTTAGAGCGGTGTATACTCTCTCTTGGGTAGTACAGTTAGTAGCCATATGTTCCTATAAGCCCTTATCTCTCAGACTTGTTGGCAAACTAGGAAGGGAGTGGTGTGCCACTATTTCACCTTCCTCCATCATTTCTCCTTCCTTAAGTTTCCCCAAGGGTGAACTTATTAATTCTTTTATCTCACGTCTAAAAGGATACTCTTCCATTTTCTTCTTATCCTCTAAAGCTTCCCCCACTTTAGGTTTACGTTGCCCCCTAAATCCTTTGATAGGGGTATCTTGAATCATGCTAACCTCCATAATTTGTGTGTTAGTAGTCTCCTCCTTCAATCTTGGAGCTTCTGAAGGTTCCCCAACAGTTTCTTTTACTATTCCCAGGGATCCTTCCTTTTGTTTATCCTTCTACAATTGAGCCTTATAGTCAACTATAAGATGTCCAAATTGTCCACACTTTTGACAGAAAAGCCCTGCATTCTCATATTCTATGGGTTGATATATCTCTCCCCATTTAGTGTTTAGTGTGACCACAGTTAGGAGGGACCGATTCAATGCCACATTCACATAGAATCTAGCATACACTAATCTTGATTTTTGCATTGTCACCTTGTCCGCAGTAACAAAGTGACCAAAGGAATTCCCTACCCACCTTAGGATCTTCTCATCCCAGAATTCAAGGGGAAGTCCAGGTAACCTTACCCAGACTAGAGCTAGCTTATTAAGCTCTACGCTAACATAAAAGCTCAGATGCCACCTCATTAAAGCAAGACAATGCTTTCCATAATACCAAGTTCCTGAGAGTATGAAATTGATATCCTCTTCCGTAGTGAATTTAAAATAGAAAAGGCTACTTGGCATTGTAGAAATACCAACACTACCCTTTATCTTCTATTTTTGGCTCACCCACTTACGCACCATCTCGATCGTGGGTTTGAAGGCAACAAATTTGCCCACTACACATAGTTTGAGGCCAGAGGTAACGATGTCCACCAAAGTATCTGGGAGGGGAATTAATGGCCCATTAGCACTATGAGCAATCTTGGGATCCTCCATTGAAACACTACCCACTTGTGAACCCACTAGTGCATTCATCCAACCTCCAAGGTTCTCATCTATCATCTTCTGCCCGCCTTCCACCGGACGACTAGTAGGTCAACCATTTCCTAAGACAATAGGGTCAAAAAAACGTCTTCCCTTCCACCCCCACAACCCCACTCCTATTTGTCGTTTCCTCCAAATCCCTACACAATGTTAACACCATTTGTAGATCAGGGCAGGGTGGAGGGTCCAAAGGCCTAGGGCCCGCCATGAACGAATTCAAAATTTAAAAATGGGCAACAACGAGTAGCAGAGTTAAAGTTTCCTCTATTACTTGTTGTCAAAGGCCAGTATCATAATTTATACAATTTTGATATATATCATAGATAACATGCAAAAGAAAACACAAGAATAGTTGAAAGCATGAAATTTGGCGATGCCATGAGTTTGATTTGCAAGATATGTAAATTTTGAGCTAAACAATTATTAATAGCACATATCTCTAGTAATTAAATTTCCTTCCATAAACAATTATTAAATTTTTACCCTTTAAAATATATAATGATTATTTAGTTACTTTTATTTCCATAATTTCCCACTCTTTCTACAATATGTTTCTTTCATTTAATTCTTTTCATATATTTCTTATATTTCTCGTCTCGAGAGTATGAAATTGATATCCTCTTCCGTAGTGAATTTAAAATAGAAAACGTCACTTAGCATTCAAAAATACCAACACTACCATTTATCTTCCATTTTTGGCTCACCCACTTATGCACCATCTCGATCATGGATTTGAAGGCAACAAATCTGCCCACTACACATAGTTTGAGGCCAGAGGTAACACTGTCCACCAAAGTATCTGGGAGGGAAATTACTAGCGCATTAGCACTATGAGAAATCTTGGGATCCTCCATTGAAACACTACCCACCTGTGAACCCACTAGTGCATTCAACCAACCTCCAAGGGTCCCATCTATCATCTTATGTCCGCCTTCCACCAGACGACTAGCAGATCCACCATTTCCCAACAGAGTAAGGTCGAAAAAAGTCTTCCCCTCCACCCCCACGGCCCCACTCCTGTCTGTCGTGTCCTCCAAATGCCTACACAATGTTAAAACCATTTGCAGATTAGGGCAGGGTGGAGGGTCCGGAGGCCTAGGGCCCGCCATGAACGAATTCAAAATTTGAAAATGGGCGGCAATGAGTAGTAGAGTTGCAGAGTTAAAGTTTCCTCTATTACTTCTTGTCAAAGGCCAATATCATAATTTATACAATTTCAATATATATCATAGATAACATGCAAAAGAAAACACAAGAATAGTCAGAAGCATGAAATTTGGTGATGTCACGAGTTTGATTTGCAAGATATGTAGATTTTGAGCTAAACAATTATTAATAATACATATCTCTAGTAATTAAATTTCCTTCCATAAAAAATTATTAAATTTTTACCCTTTAAAATATATAATGATTATTTAGTTACTTTTATTTCCATAATTTCACACTCTATTTCTACAATATATTTCTTTCATTTAATTTTTTTCATATATTTCTTATATTTCTCGTCTTTATGATATTCTTCCGTATTAAAATAATGATCAGATATTTTTATTTTATACAATAAGAAAATCTTCATTCTGTACTATTATATAAAACTAAAATGAAAATTCTCTGTGAACTCAACTCATCTTAACTACTTTACATTTTAAACTATAGTTGTACTCTTGTTTTCACCATTATATCATTCATATTGTGGTTATTTTCCAATCCTTGATAGATTTTATATTAGTAGTTTTTGGTTCCCCTTACTCCTACCTTTCCCTTTCAAGCAAAGTCATAGCAACCTAAGCCGTGCTTTAAAATGAAAAGAAAATCATCAAATGTCAAGCTTGTCTCTATAACGAAGACATTTTTTAAGCCACCGCAATGAGTGACTAATGAAATAAAAATATAAGCATAAAATAAATTTTCGATACCTTGGCACGCAAAGAAATACATAGTTTAGTCTCAACGTCCCATCATTTTGGAAGTAAATATGTTAAATTTAGTGGAGGCGAATGATTACAAGTCAATTTAGCCCATCTACATTTCTGTGGCGTACCAAGAAAAAAGTCACGTTATACACGCGCAATGACTTTTTATATAGTTGATTATGTGGTCCCTTAAACTTTACATTACCCACTACCGTGACCACTCCATCACAAATTTATGTTTTCAATATTTTTATGGTGTTAGTCTAGATCATGTATTTCATTATCTTTTTCTTTGAATTGGAAAGAGCACTATAAAAAATTTGTTGTTGAATGTGAATGAGTTTCCCATTCATCTTTTACAAGTCTATAATTTGGCATAGTAACAAGTATGCTTCAATGAGATTTCACTTTAGATTTCACTTTAGTGATAATCTAATGTGATTGATATTGATGATGTATACTCTTTCTATTATTCTATTTATGGTATATTGTTACATATTTTGACGAGACTTAATTTTACATCTTAGAATAGTCTTCTGTCAATAAGCTCACATGTTTTCATTAAAATAGTAACTTTTATACATAATTATGTGTTTCATGATGATATTTTTTATCTCTTGATTTTTTTTATAAATATCTTGTGCCAGTCCTATGGGTCCTATGAACATTCATGATAACATTTCACATCACAATAGAAGTTATGCAATGATGTCATTCATCTTGATGTTAGTTTATTAGCTTCAAATATAAGCTATAAGCCATATCAGTAGTTCATTATCCTCCTACAAGTTACATGATGATAATATAATTCTAAGTGAAAAGTTATGAGAGGATTATGATTTTATTAAAAATGTATCTTTACATGTTAAATCATTTTTATTTATTGATTATGAGTATGTGGATGACAATCTATTATTATTGTTGAATAGTGAATTTATACTTCATCTAAATAAATAAAAATATTACAATTTTTAAATTGATTTTGCATTCTTTACACTTCCTTTATGGGCCTGACATATGTTTTTCTTGGCTAATTTTTGTAAGCATAATGCTTATGTGGATAATATGAAGAGTACGTGTAGGATCAAGACATGTCAAGCTATGGCCTTAAGTGGCGATGATTTTTTTTTTTTTAAAGGGGGATAGTCAACTTGATGTAAAAATTTGAAAAAGTTATCAACCTTATATCAAATAATTCTAAGAATATAATCTATATGAAATTGCATGTGGTTTCTAAACCACTAGCCCATTTTGATAAAAAAATTATATAATTTGTGAAAAATTTAGATTTCAATGAAGTAGTACAAAAATCTTAGGAAAAGATAAGTAGGTGCATGTCTCATCACCTTAATCATAATCAAATAATGATATTTTTTACAAGATTCTAGATATAAGTACTAGACTCATGTTCAAATGTGACACAATTTTTTTGTAATTTTTTGGAAGTAAACAATTAATAATGAATTTTCTTTGACAACCTTTTCAAAATAAAAAGCTCTCATGTGTGACCACCTTGGTTGACCCTAAAATTTCTTTGTCCAAATTGACAAGAAATTCATTTTTTTTTCTCAACCAACATAAGAAAAATCACGCTTTTTTCCATATCGGAGAAAAGGAGGGAAGATACTCGCAAAATAGCAAAATTTTGTTGTTTTAGGGATAACAAAGTTGGTACCATGTAAAATGGTGATTCTTTGCTAAATTGGAAGGGATGAAGTATATAGCTTGCAAAGTGGTGATTCTTTGCTAAATCACAAGCACTATTGTTCAACAGTTGCAAAGTTGTGAAACTTCACAATTTTAGAAGGCATGACATGGCAAGCCTGCAAAAGTGCGAAAATGAATTTTTTACATTCTAAAAGGGACTAAAATAAATAAAGGATATCAATTCAGATCCTTTAAAGTACAAAGAATTAAATCAGAGGAATGTATGTGTTGATAGCTTGATGGAAATTATGAAGTGGCCACTTGAGCAAAAAGTTTGAGCTCATGAATATGAATTTAATGAGAAATAAAGGCAACTAACTATTAAATAAGCTGAATTATTTCATGCGAAGTGGCATGTGTAGCTACAAAGAATTTTGGGGAGCAAGCAAGAAACTGCAAGGTGATTTCTGCAATTGCCAAAAATAGTAAGTTCAATTCTCTTCCCTAATTCAAGCTTCCTTTTCGTAAAATCAAAATGTCGATTAACAAGGAAGTTAGTGCTGAAAAGACTAAGGAAGAAAATATAGAGAAGGTTAGGATTATTTTAGATTTATTCTTGGGTCTTCCGTTATTGGAACAATGGGGATATTCACTGATGAGTTAAGAGGATGTAGAGATTCTACTCTACTAATTTATGGTAGATCTCTATTTTGATATTTCTATGCCAACAAGGATGAAAAGGAGCCTCTAAATAACCCATGGAGATTATAATTAACAAAGATCATTTTTCCAAATATATCTATGGATATTGAACTCATGAATATCTTAGTAGAACACTATGAGCCATTAATTAGAATAGTAAGAAAAGAAGATGAGGTGCCCTTGTTAGTCATCACCAAGACTTGCATCAAGGAATTGATTGACCTAAGCATCCAAGCTCTCACTAAGACTATTAGGGAACAATTCAAAATAGAATATTAGAGTATGGTGAAACCCATTGGACAAAGAAGTTTCCCATTTCATGATCAAAGGCTAAAATAATAGATTGATGCTAGTGGAGCACATGGACTTGTTGGCATAACTAATTTACAAGTTGCTAATGAAGGAAGGAACCTATAAATTTCATGTTCATCACTTACACTATTTGTCATTGATGTCAAAATATTTGGCATATTATTTTAACCTATTAGCATATCATTAGAAAGTATATTATACAAGAAAGTTAAGAAGGGCACATAGAAATAATAGTAAGAGGATACTTATTAGATAATTGTAGGAATAAACAATGGGAAGTAGTGTTAGTGATGGTGTCTATCAAACTATTAGAGACTTTAGGGATTATTAGAATAATAGATATCCAATTGGATTACTAGAGATGCTTGAAACCTAACATATTGTTCTTCGATAGTGGCTTCATCTCCTACATCCAGATCAGCTCTTGCGTTTGGCTTTATGGCAGTGGCTTCAACTCTTGCATCCAGCTCAAATCCTATGTCTAGCTTTATGGTGGCAACTTTGGCTCCTACATCTAGATCGGCTCCTATGTCTAGTTTTTTGGTGGTTGCTTCGACTCCTACATCTAGCTTTTTGGTGGCAGCTTCATCTTCTATGCCTAGCTCAGTTCCTGCATCTGGCTTTATGGTGGTAGCACCAACTTCTGGTGACTTCCTCGCCTCTACCCTTGTTGGGGGCCATTCCACCCTCCCTAACTCACATTAGGGTTGGGTTATGGTCAGTTGGTGCTCTCTATATGGTGTCTCCACCTTAGGAGGCTGGTAGATCTGCAATATCTTATGTTGATGTTGTTGCTTATGAGGCAGGCATTAGAGGGCAGCCTATGTGTTCGAGGGTCTGAGATGCTTTGCCAATTGTAGTTAGAAACCCAATAATGATTGATTTAGAGCTAGTTATTGTTGATGAGATCTCTCTTTATGTGGATCATTTCCCTTTCAAAGCTACAATATTTCATTTTAAGGGTTTTTGGCCCTCTCTGCCAGAGCTGCATGCCTGGATCTCTTGTGTTTTGAAGCCATTCATTACAAGGACATCTCATATTTACCCTATTTCTAGGGGTTTTTTATTGTGAAATTTGAATCTACTAATGATAGAAATTCCATTTTGAGTCGTGGTTTCTCATGGGGGAGAAGTTTCCCTTGATGGCTAAACCTTGGTATAAGGAGTTTGACCCATTGATAAAATCTTTTAATAAGATCCCTCTATGGGTCAAGTTGTTGAATCTCTCCCTTCACCTTTCATTGGAGTCTGTCTTGGAGGTAGTGGGGGAAGCCCTTGGGGATTTCTTGTTGATAGATACTGCATCTTCTAATGCATTTAGGATGATGTATGCCCATATCCTGGTTGACATTGACATCTCTAATGGACTTCCTAAAATGATTATTTTGAAATCTCCACATGGCTCTGGGAACCTACTTCTTGATTATGAGGAAATCCCTTTCCAATGTAGGATATGGCACAAGACTAGTCATCTTGCTTCCTATTGCTCTTTTGAAAAATATAGACCGAAGAAGTCTCCTTCTTGGTGGAAGGGGGTTTCAAATGATCACTACAAGGTTCAGAAAGATTCCTTTGTTGGGAATGATGACTCTTCTAAAGATACTTTGGAGGCAGACACAAATGCTACTTTAGTTGGCATGACTATCCCTTTGGTGGTGACATCTCACCCATGTCTGGTTTTTGCTCATGTGTTTGACTTTATGGTGGCAGCTTTGGCTTCTGCATCTGGCTCGACTTCTGTGTTTGGCCTTATGGCAATAGTTCTGGCTTCTGTGTCTGACTCGGCTCCTACATCTAGTTTATTGGTGGCAACTTTGGCTCTTGTGTTTGGCTTAACTCTTGCATTTGGCTTTACTACTATTTTTGTTGGTTTGTCCCCTCCTTTGGCTCCTTCTATGGTGGCAACTGGTCTATCTCTAGATTTTGTTGTCTTGGTCTTTGGTATGTATTTTGCGGCTATCTCAATTTTTTTGTCCACTCCTGGCATCTTGTTGGTGGATCAACCATTGGCTTCTGGTGTTTCCAAGGTGGTTCCTCCTATGGTTCCTTCTTGGGGTGTTGCTATCCTATATATGGCTTCTACTATCACTTCCTCTTCTGAGGCCTTTTCCCTAGCTTTAGGGGTTTTTGGTTTTGGCTGTGATGGTGCTAATTTTTAATAGTAAAAGGCTGCTAGTTTGGTGGAGGATGGATGGACTATAATAAAAGGAAAAAAGGTCAAGCCATCCAATCCCTCTTTTTATGGCATTGTGGTCTAAAAGGAAAGGTTCAAAAGGGAAAGCCTGATGTGGCTATCCTTTTTTGGCTCTCTTGGCTTTTGGCCTATTGTTCTCTATACTATCCCCTAGCTCTTTTGGCATTTAGTCCTTTGTAGTGTGTCTCACCATGGGGTTTTAAGAGCCTAGTCAAATCCTATTTTTGTGGCTGTAGTGTTCTATTTTATTTGTATTCCACCTTGGTCACCTTTTCTTTGGTGACATGTTTTATTTTGTATAGGGTTTTAGACACCCTTCAAAACCTATTTAGGGTTTCAAGTGCTCATTCAAAACCTAGTTGTATGGCTAATAAGTACTATGTTATCTGTGATGCCACCTTGGTCACCGTGTCTTGTTGGGTGACCTGTTTCTCCTTTGGACTATAGTTTTGGTTGGTTTGGGCTTCTTTGAAAATTTCTTGATCTATAAAGGGTTTCAGATTCCCTTCAAAACCTATTTTTCTATCAAAAATGAGGAAGTAAAAGTCAATATTAGGTTAAGGAAAATAAGGTTGTTCAAGTAGTTTCTATATGGGACAACACAAGGAAATATTGTGATGATAGTAACAAGGAGGAAGCAATGGAATTGTGATCGTCGGATCTAGATTTAGAGTTTCCATGACTTGTGATCTACTTAAGGGAACAAATAAGAAAAAATTGGTATCATGACTAAAAGAAGGGTGGCTGGAAAAAGGAACAAAAATAGAAGTTGTTGAGAGAGCTATCAGAGCATAATGACACTAAGTGGCTTGTGATCGAAGTTGAAAATAGAGGATAGATAATAGTATGTAATTATGTTGAAGAACTTTAAAGGATTTGATATAGAATAACAGTGCAAACTATAAATCATTCTAATTATATTGTTTTCTTGCTATTGTAATAGTTAAAATTCCTTAGTAGGGTGACCCTAATCAATATATTATAAATCCTTTGATAGGGTAGCATTCTTAGATTAGAGTATTGAAATCCTTTAGGCTTCTCCTAAAAGAGTAAAAAAATTAATTGGTCTAGAGGAAAATCTTTTAACAAAGTACACCTAATAGTATTTTGTAACATTTAATTGGGAAAGCTCATAACAAAGTGTATTTGTAAAGAGTAAAAATATTTGTGAGCATCAATCTCACATCATGGTTTTCACCAAAATCAGGTTTCTATGAGAAAAATATTGGTCTCATTATTGTGTGACTTTTAACTATTATGAATGGATGTTTAATGCACTTAATCGATAATAATGTTATAGGTAGAACTAGATTTTATCAATAGCAATACTCGAAGTTGTTAAAAATATTTAATTTTGTGATTACAGATTCACCCCCATCCCCTCTCAATAATCAATCATTTACCTACAATTGGTATCAGAGCTTAGGTCCCTAATTTGGAAGTTTAACTGCTTAGGGAAAAGATATCAAGATGTAGGAAGAATACACCAATGTTTAACAAGTATGAAGATGATTTTGGAATGTGGTCTAGAAGGATGAAATTGTACCTATAAGGACTTATAAATGATGCAAAAGAATATCTCACCACAAAATAAGTAGAGCCATTTGGTAATCTTGATGATGTTTAGAAAAAGGAGTAAAACTAGTACTCAAAATAGTAATGATTGAATTGGTTACTGCTTTAAAGAATTATGTCTATGTTGATATTCAAGATCTATCGACAACCAAGCAAATGTCAGACAAGCTACTATAAGTACATAGTGGAGATGAGCATGTTATGGAAGCAAAAGTAGGACTAAAAGGAAAATTGAATGCCATGAGAATGAATGGAAATGAAACCATTGCTTAGTAGAGGACAAGAATCAAGGATATTATTGGTGTGATCAAAGGAGGGTAAACCCGCAATAATGGGTTACACTATTTTTCCAAAATTAACACTAAACTATCATTTTTCAAAAAAAATCAGATGTAAATTATTGTTTAACAGTTAGGAATTTGAAGATGATGTAAATTAGAGTCTTTTAAGATTTGTTTGTATAGATTATATATATAGATTTAATTTGATTTAATTATTTTTTCTCCCATGAAAATTGGTATGTTATCAAAAACTTCATTTTTAAAGAGTGGCATTGTTTTTGACTCGCAAATTTATTTTTACAATAGATATCAATGCGATTGTTTTCAATTCAATTTTTTAACATCCATACCAAACCCTTATAGGTGGTATGATGTCTTTATCCTTAGTATTTCATATTTTATCAATGTTTAAAGTTGAGCTAATGTTAATTTGGACATACATGGCTTTTGATGCATGTAAATTGTTATATATATGCCCAATTAAAAATTTTATTTTTTTGATTTAAAGGGGACTCGAATATGGAGGTTGTAGTTGTTTTTCAAAAAAAAAATTCTCTTAGTTACTATTTTTCCATGAGCATCCAATATAGAGGTCTAAAATTTATAAAAAACCTCTATTCAATTCAAGTAAACCAATTATACATAAAAAATTCAAAACATATCAAATTTGTAATCATTAGAATCTCATTCCAAGTACTTGTATCATGCTTGACATGTCTTCAGTGTTCGTCTAAACATAGTAATTGAGCCTGGAAGCCATGAAAACAACTAAAAATATTATAGCCTTTCTAAAGACATCTATTTTGCTAGTTTTGATAGAAACTAACTTTCTATCAAATGTACTCAAAAAAAATTGATTGAAACAAATTGTAGGAAGTTTTGATTGAAATTACTTAGCTCGGTTAATGATGTAGTGTAAAGTAGAAGAATCCCCAAAGGAGATGTCCTAGCCCCCAACAAATAACCACATAGTAGATACACAACAACAATGCAAGATCAGATACCAAATCACAAAGATTTATTCATAAAATAATTGATTACATGTAGTATGCCCGACTGTAAGGCTTTCTAGGTTAGGGAAAATACAATAACAATTGCAATAACATTTCTGCAAGATCCCACAAGATCCAACTCACAACACTAATCCCAGCTAGTCCAAATCTGCACTCTGGAAGAAAACCACCAAGGAAATCTCTACTTGTGCTCGCAAGCCCACCAAGAAATCTCCTAGCTTTCTAAGCCACAACCACTATCTTTTCAAAGTTTAATCCTATAGTTCATCCTCTTCTCCAAACTGGATGATAACATGACTAAAGACTCCACAAGACCCCTCACTTATACCCAACTAAGCCACAAGTCAGCCTAGCAATTACAAAATTAAATAAACCCCTTGCATTAAATGCATATTTAAGCCACAAGTCAGCTCACAACAAATATTAAATACAAAATGTTAATCCTTGTGTTAACCCATGGTTAACACACAATAACCACATGAAAATACTTAGGACAAGCCCTAAGTTTACAATAATGATTAAATGCACATAGAAGAGATAACCAAGACCACACATAGGTCCATACAAACTCTCAGATCAATCTACATCATGATCACACACTACATACATTACATGCATCAATAACTCCAGTTAGCACCAACATAGTGTCAAGTGCCAATGAACTCCCAAGCATTGCTGAAAAACCAACACATGTTGAGAAACCAACATATGTCGAGCAACTAATACATGTCAAGTGCAATAGTGAGTGCTGAGAAAAAGTATTTGACAAGCTCTTCAGAGACCAAGCCCCTTCAATGAATGAGAACCTTGGCCAACACTACATTCAATAGTGACTAAGCACCACTCTTTGGTGACTGAGTCCACAACTCCAAAGCCAAAACATCCCCAACATGCAGGATTGCAAGCAAGCCTAGGATGCTCCTGCATTAGTTAACCAATATAACTGAGAGGGAGGGGGAGGGGAGGGGGGTTGAATTAGTTATACAACTATTATAACAATTATCAACCTTATTAATCCTTAACCATATGAACAATATAATCAAAAAGCATAGCAAGATAATCACACACAATAACACTAGATATGTAACTAGAGAAACCCTTGATCAAAGGGAAAACCTTGGTGGGGATGGTACCCAAAAAATGATGTACTAATATAAATTTTCCTTGTTAGAGGATGGACCCTATTAGGAGTTAATAAATATACTTTGTACATATCAGTCCTTGTTAGAAGATTCTGAATCCTTATTAGGATATTCCAACCTTATTAGGTGTTGTAGAAGGAAGATGAACCCAATCCAAAAAAATTTAGGGGCAAGATCATTGAACTCACTGTCTAAATGATCTCCCTATTATTTCTTGTAGAATAATAGAAATGAACTATACTTATACTTCCTCTTCCTCTATCCTATCAACCAGCCTTCTCTTCTTCTTTTAATCTCGATACCAAATCTCCAACTTCACATCCAATAATCCCTTGGATCTCTTACTCGAATTTACCAAATACTCTTCTCTTGTTCACACACTTCACACTTGATACATTCACATCCATACTTCCAAAAAAGGAAACCATCCTTCCTTTATACCATGTCCTCAAAACTAATGCAGGAGCATCTTGGGTGTAAGAGAAATCTTGCATTGCCCAAAAAATTTCCCTTTAGTTGTTCCAATAACAGTTGTCTTAATGCAGAGTTGTTGTCTATGGAGGCTTTCTACGTAGTAAGTCAGTCATATGGGCTCAAAATATTCTAACTTCAATGGTGAAGGTTAATTTTAGTTATATCTATATGTCAATGGAGTTTCATCGCTAGATTATATGTATTTGTAAAGTTATTATAGATTTATGACGTGTAATTTTGGTATAAAAACTTTAGGCTCAATTTTGAAGGCCTTAGAGGCCCTTAATGAGGCCAAATAACTTGGTGGATGGGCACCTGCATGGATCCAAGCTTGTAGATCAAGAGCTAAAGTTTCTAAAAAGTGGTTATAATAGCTAATTGAAGTAATGGTTTGAGAGCTATGGTCTTTCGAAGGTTGGCTAGCCGAAAGTTCAATAAATGTCAAAAGTGTATTTGGTCGAATCTATATGAATTCTTAGGCTATGGTGGCCCTAAGTATTAAGTTTAAGTGTCTAGAACCTTATCAGGCGACATAAAATTGCCTATTTAAGAAAGGCTTGAACATTGTCTAGGATAACTCTGGGTGATAGTTCGTAGCTTTCTTGCAGATTACTATAATGAAGGTACCCATGTGGGTTAGCATATTATAATTCTGAGTTCTATGTTTTTGGATTTACAATGATAATAAGAAGCTCATATTTTGTTCTTGCAATTGTTGTTCTTTCTTTGTTTCTATTATGTATTTATGGTATTAAGGGGAGCAAGCTTCATCAAGTGGTAGCAGAGTTGGATTTCCTAAGTGTGTGGATAGATCGTTGATTGTGAGGAAGTTCACACCAAGATTGTGGTTTGGGCTGAGCAGGTAGATAGATCATGAACTATGAGGCAATTTGCACTAAGGGTTTTAATAGAAGTGCAAAAATGTCTCCACAAAGAGAGCATGGTGGAAAGTCAAAGGTGTTACACCTAAGGATTTTAGAACCCTCTAGAGGAAAATGAAAGCATTACAAGAACATATGCACAAAGGAATAAATCTTTTCATAGGAGATGATGAAAGCGAGGATGAAAGAGAAGAAGAAGGAAATGCAGACCAAGCTATAGTAGAGGAAGTTCTCAACCTAGAGGAGGTGAATCTTTTTAAGGCCATTTCTAATATTGGGAGAAACCTAAGTTTGATGTTGCCACATTTTTGGGAAATCTCAACCCAAAGGAATTGATCAATTGGATCAATGAATTGGAAAAGTACTTTGAATATTAAGAAATTGAGGATCTAGATGGGGTCAAGTTTGCAAAAGGAAAAATCAAGGGTCATGCAAAAATATATTGGCAAGAGATCTAGTTGGATCAAAATAAAAGAGGAAAGGAAAAAATCACTAAATGGGCTCAGCTGGTAGTTAAAATGAAGTGAAAATTCAATCCCATGGATTATGAGCTTGATCTATTGAAGAAAATGCAAGGGTTGAAGAAAGCAGGAAAATATGTTCAAGAGTATATTGAAGAGTTCTACTAAGTTCTCATTATCAACCATGCAGAAGCTGATAAGGAGAAAGTGGCCCATTATATTAATGGGTTAAGGCCAAGAATTGAAGATAAGTTGAGTCTTATTTGAGTGACTAGTATTAAGGAGGCATACCAATTTTCCCTAAGAGTTGAGGAGAAGCTAAGAAAAAAGTTTGATAACAAGAGTAGTGGTAGAGCCCATGGTGGAAGATCTAGTGGATGATCTTATGGTGGCTGAAATGATGATCATAAGAACAAGTAACATTCAACACCCTATCAACATTAAAGACTTGTGTAACCTTAAGAAGAAGGTTGGGGAACCCTTCCTCACATTCCTTCAGAGGTGGAGATAACTTTACACCAAGTATTCATGCAAGATTCCTAAAACAGAAAAGTTTGACATCTTCAATGATAATCTCCTACCTGACTTCGAGTATAGAGTCCAACTTCAAGGTCTATGTACCTTCAAATATATGATCACATAGCCTATCCACGTAGAGGAATTCATGGTCAAGAAGGGAAAACTTACCCTTTAGAAGGACACAAAAAAGGGATCCACCTCTAATAAGGAAAAACCCAAGTACGTCAACAAGAACCGAGAAATTGTACATGATGGGGTTGTTGACAATGTCACTCCTAAACCTACTAAGGTAGCCTTTAATCTCGTAGATGGTCTCAATGCAGCCAAGAATGTTGAGAAACCTCCTCCAGACAACAAGTCATCTAGGAATAAACTGAGAAACTCATGGGCTATGCACCCTAAATGAGAATATACACCTCTAGGTGAACCTTTGGATGTGGTTTACAAAACCTTGTTACAAAACAAGCTCATTTCACCATTGGAAAATTCTTGCCCTTATGATTTTTAACCACACCCACCATCATGGAATGAAACTACATTCTGTGAGTACCACCAAAATAAGGGGCACAAAACTAACAATTGCATAAACCTGCATCACAAAGTCCAGGACATGATAAATGATGGAGACATTGTAGTTGACAAACATAACAAGAACTCAAATCACAAGGCCTTCAAAAAACCTTTCCCAGCTTATGAAAAAGGAGAAAGTTCGAAACCAAAAGCTAACAAAAAGGTCAACTATGCATACTCTAATGACAACAACATGATCGCATGGTTGAACCTATGGATTTTGAGTACTGTGATGTCATTACCATTAAGGGAAAACAAGATAACAATAAGCCCAAGACACCATTTGTCTTGGAGGGACCTACTTCCCATACAATGGTCAACACATCTTTGAAACACTATGCCAATGTTGTTACATGCTTTCACACCAAGTTGGTGCTCAAAGGCCTTGCACCTTCTCCTGATCTTGAACAAAATAAAGATAAAACCCTTGCTGGTCCATCTAGTAAAGGTTCAAAACTCATGATAAATTCAGTAGCAACTAGCTATAGTGTTCTCGATCAATTAAAATAAACTAACACTCAAATCATAATCTTTGAGCTACTTAAAATCTTGCCTAGTCATAGGCAGATTATGGACAAAGCCCTCACTGAGGAAAAATGTTCCTCAAGATCTTGATCTTGAGTGATTTCAATCCATGGTAGGTCACTTGACCTCACCCTACTTTATGTCTTTCTCTGATGAGGATAATAACTCATCGAGTCACCCACACAATCAACCTCTACACATTGAGGTCATGATACATTAGACACATGTTCATCGAGTACTTATCAACAATAGCGCTGGCCTAAACATTGTCTCTACTGCTTTTCTTAAACAATTAAATTACTACAAACTATATTGATCATCGTCGCAAGATCACTATCAAAGCATATGATGAAGTTGAGCGAAAGTCTCTAGGTCTTGTGGTCTTGCCCCTTCATATCGGTCTAGTAGAAAGGGATGTCACTTGTTAGGTCCTTGACATTCCCTTGGCTTATAACATTCTACTAGGATGGCCATGCGTACATGAGATGTGCATTGTGCCCTCCACATATCATCAATGCATCAAATTCCACTTCCATGGTTCTAAAATCACTATTCCTACTAGTACTACCTACACTTGCAATATGCTTAAAGCTACTGAGAATTTTGTCCCTGCTAATAGGGAATCTATTGATTATCATGGAAACAAGCTAAAGCAAATTGAGTAGTCATTCAAGCTGAAAGAAACTAGCATGGGTGAATACCATATTGAACTAGTGTTGTCATTAACATCTCTTGCTAAGTCTCCTCATCATTATGGGAGACCATCTGAGGTAAAGAAGCCATTTGTGTTGACACCTCAAACCAAGTATGATGGCACTTTTGTCAAGGCTATAGTCCCCTTAGAGGATGAAAGTGAAAACAGAGCCATTATTGCATGGCTTTACAAAGAAGAGACTCTAGAAGACTTAATAGAACAATCTCGTGAGATCACTCTTGAAAAATATGGCCCTAGTCTTAGACTCATGAAGCACTTTGGCTATAAGGGAACTAGTCCTATCAGGTGCAATAACAACAGTCTAGTTGATCCTATCGAAGCAATAGCTCAAAGAAATAGAGATACATCTAGTCTAGGCTTTAAGAAGGTTCCCTTTCAGTTAGGGGCTAAAAAATTCATACCAGAGTCTGAGGGTTTATCCAAAAATGAATCAAAAGATGAGTTAGATTCTCAACAAGATAATTTGGATGATGAGGATCCTTATCCTTATCCCATTCCTCATGATCTTACTAAATTCTTTGCTGAGCCAAATGACTTTGTGCCACATCTCAGCACTATGGATGATACTAGTGATTCTTCTGAGGACAATACTGATCCACCCAGTGCTCATTCAGAAAAGGGAGAGTCTATTCAAGCATTATGTATTGAGTACTTTTGTAAAAATCCAAATGATGAAGGCTAGTATGTCCCTATCACTGTTGGGGAATTTTACAGCCTGTTGCTATGCAACACTGATTCCAAGGAATACAAGTTTGATTCCCTTTTGGAAGTGACCAAAGATAAAGATATTGACCAAGTTCATGTCTATGAAAACCAACTTGAACTGGGTGAAATGTCTAAGGTTAGTTCAAATGGGTCTGATGCAACTAGTGTTCTCGAGTCATCAATTGCTGATGTTAGTACTCAAAGACATTTGAACACACTTGTTAATGAAGCTACTCTAGGTCTTGAATTACTGGTCCAATCATTTAATGGCTATACCATGAATGCAATTGAACCCACCACTACTCTTTCACTCACATATCCCAAGCTTATAGATTGGAATCCTAATGCATCTAGTGAAGTCCCCACATTCTAGAATGACTATGCTCTTGCTCGCTACCTGTCGAACCTATAATGTCTTCCACCAGTGAATAGAGTGTCAACATGACTGAAGCTAACATCAAATATCTTAGTCATACAATTAAAAATAAAATATACAGAAGGTCTAATGGTGAAACCACATTGTGGTAGTGTCGGAACCCAAAAAAGTAAAAACAAAAGACATATCCAATGGTGAAAAGCTCTCTGAGGCACCTGTGAATGAGATATTTGATGCACTTCCAAGTCACTTTCAAGAGAGATCATCAATTTTGATAGAGTTGATAGAGTCAATCAACCTAGGCAAAGAAGAACATCCTCATATGAGACATCTGGCATAGTCACTGTGTCCAGAAGAAAGGGAGGAATTCATTCCCTTCTTCCAAGAAAAGAAGATAAATTTTGCTTGGACATATTCTGACATGCCAAGACTAGATTTGGATCTCATTATGCATCATTTGTCCATCACACCAAGCATTAAACCAGTTAAACAAAAACTTTGAAAAATGCATCCTCATGTTGCATTGTTCATCAAAGCTGAATTGGAGAAGCTTCTGAAAGCTAGATTCATCTGTACAATTGACTATGTTGAATAGATATCCAACATTGTTCTAGTCTCCAAGCATGATAAATCTATCAGAGTTTGTAATGAATTTTGTGATCTCAACTTAGCATGTCCTAAGGATGATTTTCCACTTCCCAACATTCATATAATAGTGGACATGATAGCAAGATATGAGATGTACTCACTCATGGATGGGTTTTTTGGTTATAATCAGATCAAAATTGCACCAAAAGATTAGGAAAACACTACCTTTACATGTGCATGGGGAACCTTCTATTGGAGCGTCATGCCATTTGGCTTGAAAAATGTTGGTGTGCCCTATCAAAGGGTAGTCACTACAAATTTTCATGATATGATGCATAAGACCATGGAGGACTACATCAATGATACCTTGGTCAAAATCAAAAAATGTAATACTCATCTTTAAGATTTGGGATCCATCCTAGATCACATGGAAAAGTTCAGTCTCAGGCTCAATCCTAAGAAATGCACATTTGGCATCACATCAGGGAAACTACTGGGATACATTGTGTCTGTGAAAGGAATTGAGGTAGATCTAGAGAAGGTTCAAGAAATTATGGATATGCCTCCACCTCATAATATTAGCCAGATGAGAGGTCTATAAAGAAGACTCCAATCTATTTACAGGTTCATCTAATAGTTGGTAGATAGATCACAACCTTTTACAAAGACTTTATGCAAGGGTGTGAAATTCAACTGGAGTAAGGATTGTAAGCAAAGCTTAACATAGATAAAACGATATCTTTCTAATCTGCCAATCTTGATGCCTCCTATCTATGGGAAGCCTTTGATTTTGTACATTTCAGCAACTAAAACATCTCTGGGAATCTTATTAGCTCAAGAGGACAATGATAACAAGGAGAGAGCTATTTATTATTTGAGTCACACACTGATCTCCTATGAGATGAATTACAACATCATTGAGAAATCTTGCTTGGCAGTTATCTTTGCTTCCCAAAAGTCAAGACACTACATGCTCGCTTGCACTATGCAGCTAGTGGCTAAAATAGATCCACTAAAGTACTTTCTTAGTAAGGTAGCTCTCATAGGAAGATTGGCTAAATGGGTCATTATACTCAATGAGTTTGACATTTAATATGTTGAACAAAAAGCTATCAAGGGACAGCTAGCAGATGCACCTATGTAGAGTCTTCTCCTGATGGACATTGATTTCCCTGATGAGTCAATTCTGATACTCACACACCAAATGTGGGTGATGTTGTTCAATAGGTCCTTCACACAATAGGGATCTAGTTTTGGATTAGTCTTCATAATGCCACATATATATTCATTACCCAAAGCATACAAGATTTTTTTTCCTTGTACAAACAACATTGCTAAATACGAGGCTTCGTTTAATGGCATGAAGATTACAATTGAATGGAGAGTGGATTAGTTAGATATCTTTGGGCACTCAGCTTATAATTAACTAGGTTAATGATATGTATCAAACAAAGGATGAGAAATTGATCCCTTACAAACACATGGTTGATGACTTCAAGAATTATTTTGTGCACATCACCTTCCAAAAAATTCCTTGAGCAGATAACAAAGTGGTTGATGTTATGGCTACTCTAGCCTTCTTCCTATAGATGTTCAAAAATGATCTTTGACATAAGTTCTTGGTGGAAGCATTACGCTACCCTACCTATGATACCCCTGATTCTAGGATGATCTATTCTATCATAGGATAGGACTCATCTTGCTACCATCACATCTACTCCTATCTCCATAACCAAACCATTCTGGATAGTCTAACCCAAAATGAGAAATGTTATCTTATCTGTAATGCTTAACAGTATGTCATTATTGTTGACAACTTTTTTAGGAGAGGTCTCGATAGAACACTCCTTAGGTGTCTAGAACTTGAAAAGTCCATATGCACATTAATTGACATTCACAAGGGCATTTGCAAATCTCACTCAAATGGCTTGACACTAGCTCACAAACTCATTAGAGCTGGTTACTATTGGCCTAAAATGGAGCAATAGGAAATCAAGTATG
The DNA here is from genome assembly GCA_028749045.1 of Cupressus sempervirens. Classification (NCBI taxonomy): domain Eukaryota; kingdom Viridiplantae; phylum Streptophyta; class Pinopsida; order Cupressales; family Cupressaceae; genus Cupressus; species Cupressus sempervirens. The sequence goes on from CM053783.1 coordinate 560,391,487, forward strand.
CCAAGTCCTACAAGCAGTGCCAACTCTAGGGAAATTTGATTCATGCTCTAGCTAGGGAACTAATTCCATCTACCACAATGTGGCCATTTCAATAATGGGCCTTCGACTTGGTGGGTCAAATTCACCCATATTCTTCTAATGGACATAAGTTCATCATTACAACTACATATTACTTCACAAAGTGAGTCGAGGTAGTACTTCTCACAATAGAAAATGGAAAAATTGTAGCTATGTTTATCACATACTACATCATATGCAAGTATGGTGTAACATCCTCCATTATTACTGACAATGGAGGATAGTTCAAAAATAAAGATCTCAAGGAACTATGCAAAAGATTCAAAATCATGCAACATTTGTCTTCTATCTATTACCCCTAGGGTAATGGCCAGGTAGAGGCATCCAATAAGACAATCCTCAAGATCCTCCATTGCATAATTAGAAAATCTAGGAGGGACTAGCACCTCTAGATTAATCTAACTTTGTGGGCATACAGGGCAAGCATCAGGACTCCAATGGGTACAATGCCCTTTGCTTTGGTTTATGGAGCAGATGTTGTGCTCCCAATAGAGGTTGAGATTCCTACTTTGAGAATCTCTATGAAATGCCTTATTACTGATGAAGATTATAGAATAGCTTGGCTTCAAGAGCTATTACTACTAGATGAATATTGACAAGTGGTGTGTGATCATCTATGAGCTTATCAGCAACACATGTCCAGAAGATGCAACAAGAAAGTTAAGCCATGTGACTTCCAAATGGGTGATCTCATCTTGAGAGAGAATCCTAAGAATCAACAAGAATGGGTGCAAAAAGGGAAGTTCAAACTAAACTAGCTTGGTCCTTACATAACACTATAGTGTATGGATCTAGTACTTTCCCTCTTTCTATAGCCGAGGGAGAAGTACTCAAGGATCCTATCAACACTCTCCACCTGAAGTAGTTTTACAACTGTTCTAATTGTAGAAGCTCTTTGTATATATCTATATGTGATGAAAAGCATCTTAAAAATTAGAAAAAGTCCTAATTTTTTTTAAAAAAGTCATTACCTTGGTGAAAACCTAGCAATAGGCACCTTGGTAATACTAAATAAATTGAAAAATTCCAAAATACGAAAAAATAAAAAAAGAGAAAAATACAAAAAAATTGAAAATCAAGAAAAGTACCATTGGTGAAAACCTGGAAATAGGCATCATGGTAGCAAAAAAATAGAAGCTTTTCCAAGAAGGTGAAATCTTGGTAAACAAGCACCTCTTGTTCCCAATGCTCCATCTTATAGTGCATCTTTTGGCTTCCTATACAGTTGCTTTCCTGCTTTAGTTTGTTGTTTTTGCTCATGTATCCATGGATTGAATCTTGTCACAACTTGGGGGCATTGCTCTTCCACATCATAGAATCTCCTTCATGATAGTCACCAATTGTTTTAGCTATGTCTACCTATTGTCGCTAGTGTCACTCTTTTCAAAGATTCTCCTCATAGAATCTCCTTCGCGATAGTCACCAGTTGTTTTAGATATGTCTGCCTACTATCGCTAGTGTCACTCTTTTTGAGATTCTCTTCATAGAATCTTCTTTGCAACAATCACCAGTTGTTCTAGCTACATCCACCTACTGTCACTTGTGTCACTTTTTGAGATTCCTTAATGGAAGATCTCTCTTGTGTTAGTCACTAGTCATTTTAGCTATGTCTGTCTACTATCACTCGATCCTCTTTAGGTTCTTCATATTGAAGACTCCTCTTTGACCTCAGTCACCATTTGTTCTGTCTACTATTGTCACTCTACTAAAGAGATTTCTTTCACTCATGTTCTAGACATTGAAATTTGACACAATCCTATAGCAAAAAAAATTGAACTCAAAATGTTATACTTGTTTGGATATGCTAAGCATTTTCTTTGTTTGTGATGAGAGAAGTTTATGAATCTTTTTATACCATCTTTTTATCCATTTTATGCACCATCATATTTACTTCCATATTCTATTTTCCATTCCATCTCATCCCATTTTACTACTTTATGTTACATCTGGTTAAATATATATAAGTTATATTTAATATAGTTTTGAGATTAAAATATAGGAATTAATTATTGATTATTGTTACTAACAAGCATTGCTATTTTATGTCTTGGAAAATATATTTTCTAATATATAGATTTCAGGGTGTTCATCTTCTTGTCATTTTCCATGCAAAAAATCTTCCTGTCACTTTTGGTCACGAACTTCTACCTATCATATGATGGCAATGGATATAACTATTCATGATCTCCTATCCATAAATAATATCATATCAAGTGAAACCTACATGAAATAATTAGAGGAAAATCTCGTGATTTATGTGCCAGCTATTTAGAGAAAACAAAATCTGCAAGGCAAAAATATGACAGTTAGTTTTGCGTTTCAATTTGTGAGCAAATGAGGACGAATCTAGAAAATCCAAGACATGGGTTTTGTCTAGAATGGGCCCAATTAAGTTTCCACCGGCATAATCTTTAGAAACTCAACCATTTAGAAGTTACCGATGGTTTTATAAACATAAGAATTTTGATTTTGATGTTGCAACCAGCCCAAAATCCACATTTTTCTACAACAACTAATGGTTATATCCACGTGGATAATGATTCACTTTGATAGGGGATTTGATATAACCATTTCCATCTCTATTTTTTCTTGATGTTACACAAATTTGTTAATAATTTGTAGTCATTCTCAAACAAGGAATTACGTGAGAATGTTTTTTAGATACAACAAAACAAGCTCTCTATTTTTATATGCATTTTTTGTAAGACTACAATATATATGATGCATAATGTAAGTTACGAGAGAGCAGATTTATAGTAGATTAATATATAGAGATTATGTTGATAACAAATGAAAATGCCGGCTTTGTAGGCAGATTTTTTCTATAGCAGAATTCTGTGGAAATCTTATATTATTTATGGATGAATAAAATATTATTATTCTGATCGAGGAAGAGTAGAAGGTTATTTGTGTTTCTTCACCAGGCATACTGAGGAGGCAGGATCCACTTCTTGGGATGACTGCTGATTTAGTTTAGATTTGTTGTGTGTTATAATTTTAATTAATTATAGACTTAGTATTTTAGTTTAAATATTTTAATTTATATAATTATACATAATTATAATTGATTCTTATTTTATTTTAGTTTTAATTTTTAATTTAGATTTATTTGGTTTGCTATTTATTATAGATTAAATGTTTTCTAGTTTTTAGAATAGTTTTATTTAAGAGTTTGAGCTTACCTCCTGTCGCCAAGAAGTGATAGTTCCTATCACCAGATTTGTTTGGTTTATTGTAGGTTTCCTTCCACATGTTCTAGTTTCATGCATCCCCACTTGGTTTTCTATCTTCATCCCTTGAGCATATAGCCACTATACCTTTCACACGTTTATGACCCCAGATTGATATTTAAATGTGAGATGAATTGGCTCTTAATCTTATCATTTATCCTTAATATTTGTACCACAGTTTCACCCAACATTTTGGTGCCATTACCAGGGAAAGGTATTAAAGGTGTGAAATCATAGTAAGACAAGTTAGGAATAGTGTGCCTTTGGGAGTGTCTGATCAAGTGTCGACCTTGGTTAGTCTGATACCATAGGTTTGCATTGTAGTAAATCATTTAGGTGCATTGTTTTTTTTTTACTTTGTAAATAGGGTTTAGAAGTTAGATCTATTATTTATGTTATAATTTGTTGTTGTGAGTAATTGATAAAGAAAGGGAATTTTGAAGAAAAATGTTTAAAATGATGCATTTTCAAGGTAGTCCAACATCAAATTTGAAAAGAAGAATTGGTGAAGGAATTGCATCAACCAAAGGTGATTTTTTTACCCGATTATTACCTAATGTATGCAACTTAAATGATCTTGATCTTCCATTGTCATAGGTATGTACAAATTTTATTTCTATATCTAAACAAGAGAAAATAATTGATGAATTTTTAGGACAATGGGATTTTAAGAATGATGATTTGACAATTTGTTGTTCTATTTGTTACAGGAAGTGTGATGAATGCACCTACCCCAACAATGAAGGAAACATGTTAAATAAAGTACAATCTATTTGTGAGCCTCACCATGATAAGGGTGGCAGAGGGAAAGTATTCCTTGTAATAGTTGAACCATTTCAAACAACAAATCAAGATGATCAAGGTATGCATAATAATGTTAACATGAATCATCACTCTATTGCATTGCAAAGTCAACATGTCTCTTCAAAACATCCTTCTCCACCTAGCATATATGGTGAATATGAAAATAGATGCTCACAACAACCACTATATCCATCCTTACCATATCCATTATTCCCATCCTACTCACACCCACCTACTCTATATCTAATACGACCTTTTACATTATCTTTATTCCATTCATTTCACCCACCATCCACCCCAACATATCCACCAATGGAAATTATAATTCCTCATGAAAAATTACATAATAAGGTGGATCAAATAACATATGTTGATGACATTTCAATTATTCTTTTAAATTCTCTTCATGTGCATGAAAATGATGATGTGACTAAAAGATGTGATTTTTGTATAGAAGAATTAAAAGAACATATTCATCAATTCAAAAACCATCAATTTAGTTCTTCTTATCTATTTCTTGAATCACAAAATTTTGAGATATTTACACACATAAAGAAATTGTACATTTTGATTTTATCATTGAAAAGATATGTATGTGTGTTGGAATTAATCATGCACTACAAGTTGATTTAATAATCATTCCAGAGTTGTGTGTGATGAAAAATGATAACTTACAAGATCTATTCTCTAAAAATGTTTTAATACACAAATATATAGACCTTGGGAGGCCTATGATAAAAATGTGTATTCCTCACACACTTATTGATTTGGGTCTAGCTTATTAAACAAAACTTGAAGAATTTGAATGCATTAATGACCAAATAACACGTGTTGCAAATGGATGTTCATTATTCTTCATTGTTGATTCTTTACATTATCCTGAGATGACTAAATACACTATGGATGATTCATTCATTTAAAAAGAACCAAGGTATTAATATCTATATATTTCTCATGCTTGGTTGTTGTATCTTAAGATGATCATTCATAAATAATAGGCATTGAATCTCTTTCTTGACTCTTTTGATGGTTTGAATGCTCACGAGACATCAAGAAGGAATCCATAGAAATACTAAAACTCAAAGATATTCTTAAATTTGCCTACTTAAAATTTTCTTGATGTTCTTATGACCTTGTAGAATGAAGTTAAGTTGGGGGGAATCCCTCCAACTTTGTGATTCTTGGATGATTTTCAATCAAGCTTCATTGATTGTTTTGTTAGTCCTCGACATGTGACATCTCAACAATTCAAGGCATGTGTTCTAGTGTTCATCAACATTTCTATTATATGAACACAAGATTTTATCCATTCTCTCAAGTATCTATTCATGTTAATAACTCTACCTATCATTAGTAAAAATGCATTACTCACTTAACGGTAGGGTTATTAACTGGATAAAAATTACTTTACTATACTTGGTATGCTTGGTTTTGAGAATATGGTTATAGGTCTCTTGTTATTGTGACATGATCTTAGTACCATTACTAGTTGATGATGCTTTTCTACACAAGCATTTCATAACACACTATGTTGGCTTTGTTAACATTGTGTGGGCTTGCTCGCTATCTGGTGCATCTCAGTTTTACTATGGGAGATCACAAGAAGATTGTGGTATAAGGTGTTCCCCATCTTGAGATAAAAATTATTTTCTTTGGTGATTTATCACATGGAGGAAAATGTGCAACTTGGTCTATGAGATTCATGATTCATTTTGAGCTACACATCCAGAAAAACTTTGAAGATGTTGCAGATCATCACAGTGCTTCCTCGAGTTGCGTCTCCTCCTCTTTAAAGTTTTATGGAAACATTGGAGACTATCATTGGTATTTCACTCCATACTCCTCTCTTTGGTAATGAAGGTGTGTCACTCACAACTTTACATTTTTCTACAATGGATATTTCACAGACTTCAAAAGAATAGGGTTTCATATCTTCATGTGATGTCATCCTATTATATCATAGAGAAATGTGAGTAGCACCATCACTATGAGTGATTCTCTTACCTTAGTGTGCTAGTGTGTTCCAAAGTTATCCAAGAAGATTTCAGATTCAGTGTTGTGAGATACATGGATCAAGGTTGATCTATGAAGTGTTTTAGTATTCCCAAGTTTGTGGAGATTATTCGTAGTCATCATTCTAAGTTCATTATGCAATCAAGATTCAACAGAGCCTTTTTCGTGGTCATGGACAAAACTTAAGTTTTGGATGGTATCATTTTCCATCATCCATATTACAATTTCTTATTCTTTGGTAATTATATGCAGTTATTGGAAAAGAAAAAATTAAAAAAATGAATTAAAAAAAAAAAAAAAGCAATAAAAGATCCAACAATGAAAACCTTCGGGTCTTGTTGGCCAGTTAATATCTGAAAACCAGTTTTTGGTAGATATTAATTGCAAAATAAATTCTTAGTGGTGAAAACTATTTTTACAGTGCCATTAAGCGGTGAGTGATTGAAAATTGGCTTGCCAACGGTCACTTGTAGTTATCAAAAATTGAAAAAATCAAAATCAAAAAAAAATTTTAAAAAAGAAAAAAAAGAAAAGAAAAAAAAAAAAAAAAAAAAAAAAAAATATATATATATATAAATATATATATATATATATATATATATATATATATATATATATATATATATATTTTAAAAAATGACAAAAGAAAATGCAATAATTGGTGTTCTTGATTTTTCTACTAATCATTATTTTCAGGAACACTCATTGGCTTTAGTGGTTCTTTCATTCTTGGCACCTCCTATCACTTACTCTTGTACCTCAGTGTGATCCTCAAATCTTTGATCGCCTATAGTATGTGTTATATATTCATTTGTGGTGCTATGGACAATGGATTCAACTCCCTTCAGTGTGATCTATAATGCTTCCATCAGATGACAATGGCTACTAGAGTTGTAGTCTCAGTCATAATCTTGGTTCCTCTTAATGGGTTACTCTCTACTACCTTCATTCAGATGGTGATATTTTGTGGTGCTATTTCTCTTGGTAGAGTTCTTGGTTACTTGTTCGCACTTCACGGTTGCTATGATCCTTTGCCTTTTGACCTTGGCATAGAAGGACATGCAAGTTGGTAAAATAGTCAATTTTTATTTTCTATTATTTTATCTTATCACTTTATTAATAATTCTTATTATATTGATCATATGTGCAACATCCCTACCTTTCCTCTCCCTATTTCCCGAGGATGGTCAACCCTTTAAGTTGGGGGGAGGCATACTACCCTTATTAAATATCTTTGTCACCCATTATTTCCTTTATCCTTGTTCATCCCATCCTAAAACCCATTATTTCATACTTCATATTTCTCATTCATGAGCCCTATCATTTCACCTATTTTACACATGTTGAAAATGAAGACAAGTTTTCATGACACCTCCTATATATAGGCATTTGAAACATGATGCTATGCAAAAATGAAGATGAAAAAATACAAAGAAAAAATTGAAAATTAGAAAAATTGAAGGAGGTATCAACATTGGAAAACCAACCAAACAAATGAAGAAATAACTATTTTCATGAGAAACTTAGTACAGCAAAGGGCAAGGTGGTTATATATAAGCTATAATAGTTAAAGGTGATAGCTAAGGTCTTCAATCCAAAAGATCCCTTGATCATAATAATTGCACAAGGACGTGCAATATGTTAAGTTAGGGGGAATGATGAAAACAGTTTATGAATCTTTTTATACCATCTTTTTATCCATTTTATGTGCCATCATATTTACTTCCATATTCTATTTTCCATTGCATCTCGTCCCATTTTACTACTTTATGTTACATATGGTTAAATATATATAAGTTATATTTAATATAGTTTTGAGATTAAAATATAGGAATTAATTATTGATTATTGTTACTAACAAGCATTGTTATTTTATGTCTTGGAAAATATATTTTCTAATATAGAGATTTCAGGGTGTTCATCTTCTTGTCATTTTCCATGCAAAAAATCTTCCCGTCACTTTTGGTCACGAACTTCTATCTATCATATGATGGCAATGGATATAACTTTTCATGATCTCCTATCCATAAATAATATCATATCAAGTGAAATCTACATGAAATAATTAGAGGAAAATATCATGATTTATGTGCTAGCTATTTAGAGGAAACAAAATCTGTAAGGCAAAAATATGATAGTCAATTTTACGTTTCAATTTGTGAGCAAATGAGGACGAATCTAGAAAATCTAAGACATGGGTTTTGTCTAGAATGGGCCTAATGAAATTTCCACCAGCAGAATCTTTAGAAACTCAACCATTTAGAAGTTACCGATGGTTTTATAAACATAAGAATTTTGATTTTGCTATTGCGGCTAGCCCAAGCTCCAGATTTTTCTGCAACAACTAATGGTTATATCCACATGGATAATGATTCACTTTGATAGGGGATTTGATATAACCATTTCCATCTCTATTTTTGCTTGATGTTACACAAATTTGTTAATAATTTGTAATCATTCTCAAACAAGGAATTAAGTGAGAATGTTTGTTAGATACAACAAAACAAGCTCTCTATTTTTATATGCATTTTTTGTAAGACTACAATATATATGATGCATAATGTAAGCTACGAGAGAGAAAATTTATAGTAGATTAATATATAGAGATTATGTTGATAGCAGATGAAAACACAAGCTTTGTAGGTAGATTTTTTCTATAGCACAATTCTATGGAAATCTTATATTATTTATGGATGAATAAAATATTATTATTCTGATCAAGGAAGAGTAGAAGGTTTTTTTTGTTTCTTCACCAGGCATACTGAGGAGGTAGGATCCGCTTCTTGGAATGACTGGTGATTTAGTTTAGATTTTTTGTGTGTTATAATTTTAATTAATTATAGACTTAGTATTTTAGTTTAAATATTTTAATTTATATAATTATACATAATTATAATTGATTCTTATTTTATTTTAGTTTTAATTGTTAATTTAGATTTATTTGGTTTGTTATTTATTATAGATTAAATGTTTTCTAGTTTTTAGAATAGTTTTATTTAAGAGTTTGAGCTTACCTCCTGTCGCTAGGAAGTGACAGTTCCTATCACCAATTTTGTTTGGTTTATTGTAGGTTTCCTTCCACATGTTCTAGTTGCATGCATCCCCACTTGGTTTTCTATCTTCATCCCTTGAGTATATAGCCACTATACCTTTCACAAGTTTATGACCCCAGATTGATATTTAAATGTGAGATGAACTGGCTCTTAATCTTATCATTTATCCTTAATATTTGTACCACAGTTTCACCCAATATTTTGTTTCATTTTCACTTCATCATGTCTCCTTGAGCAACTTGATGATGTCACTCTAACCAAAGAAGTCATGATTGGGGGCATGATCTTTTCTTTGCTTTCTATTTGTGGTCTAGTTCCAATAATTTAAAATATTCATATAAGAGGGGTGTCCACTATAAGAGCCTCCATCTCATATTGGATGGTCAAGTGTACCTCAACTCCTTTTATACGGATACATAAATAATGTTGGTTCTTCTCCTTGCTTGTTCGAGTGAGCTCTTCATGCTATAGTAAATACTAATACAAGTCCTGCTAAGTGAACATGTGGGTCACTGTGAGTATATCTAACATACTTCTATCTTAGGTTACAAATGGAAGGGTCATTATGGACAAAATAATTATTGAATACTTAGAATAAGATAGATCTCTTGTGTGTCTAGTGTGTCTACATGCAAGAACCATTTTGGTCATCTTAGCATTTATGCTCTAATGCTTATGTTAACTTGCTACATTAAAAGGGACAAATATTCTGGTCATTCTGGCTTCTTATGCCTCAAATGCTTACATTTAATCTCGATAAACCTATAACATATGTCCTATTCATATTTCCATGATTGCAATGTTGGTGGGAATTATATGACATATGGAATTTTGTTCTATGCTCAATGATGATAACTATCGAGGCTTGGTAACTAGACCTAGGGTTGTATCTAGTTTAAAGTTACATATATCATAGGATTGCATTACTTGGTTTAGCATATGATTCGATTGCAAATCTACTTTTGCCTCCTGTGATAAGGGGTTGCTAGTCTCTTCAAAGTATCATGGTTCTTCATGGCTGCACAAGCATTTGATTCTTTGGTTTGTCCTCTTGCCCTCCTCGATGAAATACCTATCACTGTCAAGCAAAAACATGGAACACTACATGAGATGTTAGTCCATTTACCTATGAATTTCATTCATAAATCCATAAGTTCATTCCATCTACATGTACAACTCAAATCAACCATGCATCCATACATCACATCACATTTGCATCTCATAATCATAGCATAAAACATCTCATATAAATCAAATCACAAAATGGACATTGACAATGAAATTTACACAAGATGCTTGACTCAAAATCTTATATATATATATATATATATATATATATATATATATATATATATATATATATATATATATATATATATATATATATATATATATATATAAGAATGTGTCAGTACAAAAACATGAGTGCTTCTTGAGTGCTATCGATAAAAGATGATACAAAATGGTGTTGGCACACCAATTGATACATAGCCAGAATCAAAACTTAGAGATAAGTTATTAGATCTATATATATATATATATATATATATATAAGAATGTGTCAGTACAAAAACATGAGTGCTTCTTGAGTGCTATCGATAAAAGATGATACAAAATGGTGTTGGCACACCAATTGATACATAGCCAGAATCAAAACTTAGAGATAAGTTATTAGATCTAACTCTATCTGGCACACTCACTCCTAGAGGAGGACAAGGAGGAGTAGGCGATGACATATCCAGTCTAGCTGGTGGTCATGCACCCCTAGTCTCTCAAGCATACTAAGAAAATCTAGGAACTTGCTAAGCCTCATCCGGCACCATTGTGGAATATGCTACAAAATAATAGGTTGCTTGGGATACCTGTAGTCTAACCTTGTCTTATAGCATCTTCTCCCTCTACTCAGCTACCTACACTTGCTCTTGTAGCCTCTGGATCTCATGATCACACTCTGCTATCCGGGTGTCCCTCATGGCCACCTATATCTATAGCTCTCCAAGATGTTGAGATGCCTGCTATATCCACTCTCTTGACCTCCTTAGAGCATCCTTAGGTCCAATAGTAGGTTTATCCTACATCTCCTCATCGAGCATCTCTAGCTACTACTCCGTAGGTGCCTGCTCCTCTATGCATGATCCCTGTAGCTGACCCTGCTCCACCCTACTACCATCAACACTTGGATTTGACCCCATCTAGCATGGGGGAATTTGTACCTATTGTACTCTCTATCACACTTACTTTGGTGGACCCTATGGTGCCTATTGTTGTGCTAGCTATTGAACTAGAGCCTATATGGGTGCTTGCTGTAGTCCCTGTGGCCTAGGAGCTACCATCCCCAAAGTATCTATGAATTGTGGGAAGAGATGACTGATAAAATATGCCTAGTATGTAGGCATCATCCCTACATTTTCTACATCTAGGAGGTAGTCCCACTATGTCACAACTAGGTTGCACACATCTATCATCAATCTCTCAAGATCTAACCTCGCTGACCATCCTCACTCCAAGTCTTAGACTAACCTAGTATAAGAGCAATACTCCTACAAGATGTTCTAGGGCCACCCATACTATCGCCATACCCATGTGATGGGAAATATCTTTATGATATGGGTGGCTTGGCCTAATAGTGGTCATGAGAAAAACATCTAGCTAAGCTCCCAAGGAGAATCATCCTAGTCCTTTGTCTCTCTCTAGGGCCACAATACGACTGAGACTAGGTCATGAAGATGTGTCCTCTAGTGCTCTATCTTACCCAGACCTACTTGGGTAAGCTGCCCTCTATACCTACAAATGCAGGGCTCCATCGACTCCCATGCATCCTCAAAAATGGGTCATGTCACTGACAAGTGCTCCCATGCCTAGATTTGTAGCACATATACCCTAGTGGCCATACTCTTTTGCTCATGGTACATTATCTCATACATCTCATGGTACATGTATGTGAGGATGCATTGTCCCCACCTAAATCTCTCTAGGGCATCCAACATCTACTAAATTATCATGCCTCAACCACACTCCAGTCCATGCTATCCTCTGTCAGGCACTAGGCAACAACTAATGAAAATGATGAAAACTGAGGCCAACCTGTGAGTAGTCCCATATGTGTGGATGAGCTCATCCCATGTGATGGCTTGCCCAATCACCAAGTCTCTCTAAAATATGGCCCTGAATGCCTCTGTGCCTACTCTGGGAACAGTGTCATACACTACTCATAGTCCATGGAAGGGTATTTGTAGTATCTAGTAGATGTCCTCCAGTGTAATCATCATCTCCCCCTGTGGAATATGAAAGGTGTTTGTCTCTAAATGGAAATGCTCCACCAATGCTATCAACATGTCATGATTCACCAGCACTGCTAGTATCCAACATAGAGATGTTAACCCTAATCTATCAATGTGTGCCATATCGACATCATCTAAGCTCTACAACAAAGCTTTGTAAGGTACGTAGTGTGATCTAAATGTGATGTCATCAAAGACCATCTGCACACACAAACAAAAACAACATGCAAAGAGTTAGTACCCACTCGAAAAGTAAAAAAAATAGCAAAAAAAATGCAAAATTTGGACAAAAAATAAAAAATGCAATTTTTACATTCACTCAAATACTAGAATTTTGTGCAAAAATTCATGTTCTCACATGAAATTTTGCTTCTTCATGTGAGAAAATAAGTCCTCGCATGAGAGACAATGAGACTCTAAGAGAAATCTACTCGAAATCCTATGCAACTTCCATGAGAGGTGGATATCTCCCACGTGAGATTCCCCACTAACACGCATGAAGAAACACTGGGCTAGTGGATCTTAATGCAAAAAAGGATTGGGTTCACACAAGGAAAGACACCCATGCACAAGAACCAGTTGACCTACCCTAAACACATGTTGAAAATGTGTAAAAATACCTCAAAATGCATGAAAAATTAAATGCAAAGAAAGTTTGTTGACTACTCACTAGAGTTCCATAGTCCAATGGCTCACTATGTTGTTGGGAGTGCTTGAAACGGTGTGTATGCACTAGAACTACCATCTTCCTCTTAGAGCTCTCTTCTTCACTAAAGAAAAAATGCACAAATGATTTGAAAATGACCCTTTGGGCCCTTATATAGGTTTTGAGCTAATTTTTCAAAGTGCTTCAATTTGTGTGAAAATCACACCCTAGCTAATTTGACCATTCTGAATCCATTTTCAAGATCGAATTCAATATTTGACACACTTAAGTGGCTCAAAAATGCATTAAAATTTTTGCGACCGATACGATTGACCACTTGTGTAGTCCACATTTTTGTTGATACTTGGTGAATCTTCGAATCTTTTCAACTCAAATTTCTTCAAATTTCATGTCAAATTTGAAAAATTTAACTCTAGTCAGTTATGGTCAAACTTGGTCAACTTTTGGTCAAACTTGGTCTTCTAGACCTCAAAATCACTTTGAATTGCCTCTAAATTTTCTTCTAATTATTTTGATCTCTTCTATATTCAGTTGAATCTTCAAATTCTTCTGTATCTCTCTCTATACTACTTTACATCATATTTCTAGTGTGTCATCTTTCAATTTTGCTCTTGAGGGAGCAGGATGATTACATCATTGAATCTAAATTTCAAAATCAATCTAAAATCTTCATTGCTCAGGGCATCTTATTCCTATATTATGTCCTCATTGCTAGGGGCATCTCATCACTAGGGGCATCTCATTCCCCTTTATCTAGCATCATTTTTTTCATCTATCTCATCTTTTTCATCAACTGATCACATCTTATAATAGTTTTTATCAGAGTTTGATGAACAAGTATTTGGACAGTCTAAACCCCGACTCCTAAAGATCAAGCCTCATTTTGAGGATGATTCTATGACACATGATTGAATCTTTTTATCTATTCAATTTAGGTATCTAGGTGTTCTATTTGGATCCCTTAAGGTTAAGCTCTATTCTAGAGATAACCTTTAAAAGCTTGTCATTTTAGGTATCTAAGTGTTCTATCTGGATCCCTTAAGATTAAGCTCTGCCCTAGAGATAATCTTTAAAAGCTTATATCAATTTAGGTATCAAGGTGTCTAGATCCCTTAAGGTTATGCTCCATTATGGAGATAACCTTTAAAAGCTTGTCATCTTAGGTATTTAGGTGTTCTATCTAGATTCCTTACAGTTAAGCTTTTTTCTAGAGATAACCTTTAAAAGCTTGTCATCTTAGGTATCTAGGTGTTCTATCTAGATCCCTTAAGGTTAAGCTCTATTCTAGAGATAGCCTTTATAAGCTTGTCATCTTAGGTACCTAGGTGTTCTATCTGGATTCCTTAGGGTTAAGCTCCATTCTAGAGATAATCTTTAAAATCTTATCAATTTAGGTATATAGGTGTTCTACTTGGATTCCTTAAGATTAATCTCCATTTTGGAGATAATCTTTAAAAGCTTATCAATTGGTCTTTGTATCATCAATTTCAAAACCAATCTCATTTCTTTATCTTCGTATCATGCTTTCTAATTTTCTTTGAATTGAACGTGTTGCTTGCACATTCATTCAAAGAGGGGCAAAATGCAACACCCCAAGATTGGCTCATTGTCATGACAACCAATTCTAGTCTATTCTGATCAATTCAAAAATCCTATTCTACTAGGCAATTCTTATTCTAATTTTCACTACTTGACTTAATTGTCAAATGCTGAAAACCCTAAATTTGCATTAATTAGGCTACCTATTTAATTCCCAAGTATTGACTCTATTTAGTCACATTAAAACCTATTGATTAAGATTTAATTTAATTTGAAGTGTTTATAATTAAATTAAATTAAATTATATCCTAAGGCTAATGCATCAAAGGAATTAAAAATATTTAATTTAATAATTATGCTCATTTTATTTAATTGCATGAGATTATTCAATTAAATGGAAAAGGCATTAATGATGTCATATCTCAGTTTATTAAATTAAATAATATCTTCAAAATCCTCTCTTCAATTCATAAATGGAAACTCTTTAGTTAACAAAAAATAGAAAAGGAATGAAATTAATTAATTCCTTCTTTCACTCATGAAAAGCTCAATTAAATTCCCTTTCTTAAGGAAGTTTCCATTTTAACTGAATCTTCTCCCTAATCTTAACCATCCATCCAAACTAATCTTGATTGTTGATCAATTCTTGCATTTTATTTAAGGGATTCTCAATCCCTCAATACAGGGGTTGGAATTTGATTTGTATTGAGTTGCTATCGAAATAGTCACTCATTTTAGCTATAATATTTTGCTAAATACTTTAATATCATTTTTAGATTAAAGTATGCATACATTTAGCTTAATGTCTTTTATTTCTTAGATTAATACTTGAATTTTAATATAGATTAATTGCATTCTGATTCTACATCAAATCCTTCATTCTAGAAAGATCTAGTTGCTTGCATCTTGATTTGAGAGCACATAGGCAAAATCCTTCTAGTTAGAAGACAACAGGTCACATTGTCAGGTGTCTTGGATAAACGATTCAATGTTTATTCCAGGATGATTCTATAGGTAATGCCCATGTTGAAGTCTAGGTGAAAGATTTGAGGTCACATTTTCATGTATACACATAGCTATGATTTGGCTGAGCTATGATTGGAACAATTATTAGAAAATCTTCGAGCAATAAGGAAGGAGAAATTTTCTTGTAAGTTTGGTTCTTTACTTGTTTGTATATTTTTTTATGTATAAAATTTATTTCCTACTATCAACATAGTTGCATGGGATAGGAGCTAACCTACTACTAAATAGATTAATGATCTTATTGAACAATTGGGATAAAATTTTGAGGCCATCATGGATAACTATTTTGATGAATTCAAGAACAAAATGAGGAACATGATGAGAATACAAAAATCAATGGTAGATCATTATATGATGATATATGCTTTATTGTAAAAATAGATGATACATATGCCCAAGTATATTTCCAAGGGTTGCATGGCTAAGGAAATGCAAGATGAAGATAATGTAGATGTAGTTACTATAATAGTTATTTCATTGTTGTTTGAGGAGATAAACAATAATGTCGAGCCCTTCGAAAATTATGAGTCAACTAAGATCAAAATGCTAATGCAAACTAAGTGCCCAAGATAGATGGAAGATTAAATAAGATGATTGAAGATCTTTAGGAAAAGCTTGGCACAAGATAGTTCTAGATAATTAAGGGAAAACGAGAGGATGAAGAATTTGATGAAGGAGAAGAAGACAAAGAGTCAAAAGAAAAAGAGCTAGTTGTTGTTGAGCCCAAGGAAACTAAACAAAAGAAAGTGGTTATTATTTATCCCAATGTAAAGAAGGATATGAGAAAAAATATGAAGAAAATAGTTATACCTCTAGAGCCCAAGTTAGAGAGGAGAATGATTACTAGATCCAAGGTATCTCAATCCTTGACTACAAAGGAAAAAGGAAATCCAACAAAGAGGAAGATGACCAAAGTAAAAAAGAAATGTTTACCTAAGAGGTCAAGAAGAAAACTAGCTATGACACTTGATGAGGAGGAAGATTAAGAAGAAACAAAGTCTGATGATGTAAGGAAACTTCATATTATACCCAAACTATCTCAATGACTACTGATTAGGTATGTGAGAAGTTTAGAGAGTCATCTAGTATGGAATCTTTTAAGAAGATTAATTATGATTCTTTAAATAAAGATGATCAAGAGAATCTTGAAAAGGCTATGATGGTAAAATTTAGATGTACACCTATAGAATTAGTTCAAGGCATTCCTAAAGATCTTTATAATAAATTAGATGCTAAATGGAAGTGGGCATTATCCACTAAAAGTAAAATAAGGGAGACTACCTTAGCACACAAAATGCTTGACTTAGGGAAGACACATATGTCTATAGCCCTAAAAGATTTTCTAAAGAAATTTGTACCTAAAGAGAGTGCATACAAAATTTTAAAGAATAAAGCTCATGAAGTAGAAAAAGAGAGTATTATTATATGGAAGGAAAATTTTTGATTTCTAGTGCCATCGACTGAGGAGGAGAAAGAGGAAGAAAGAAGAAATGATGTAGAGTTAGAAGGTTAGGATGATGAAGAAGAACTCACAAAGTTAGAAGATGAAGTGGGAATCTTGATAGAGAGGAGTAAACAACCTGATGTTTCACTATTGAGGACATTCTTGATTCATCACCACCAAATTAGAATTTATTAACTAAGGAAGATTTTAAAAATGCTAAATTAGTTGCCTTAGACACCTTTCTACCATGCACCAATCTAGTTTTTTCTAAAAATGCAAGACTATCCATGGATTAAAAGTGCACAAATTGATGGTTTTCAAATTACATTAGTTATAGTTATTCTAGACATGAGTGTTAAGCAATAAGGAAAGACAATTATTGTGTTTCCATCATTTACTCATTCCATAGAGTGTTGGAAATACAAATGGGAAATATATACTTCTAAGAGGGGGGATGAATCAAAAGTACAAGTCTTTAACCAATAAAACTTTTTAACTCAAAAATAATGCATGCATAACATATAAAGTAAATGCATCCACATAAACACTTGATACTAGATACGATTACCTAGAAACCCTCCAATGAGAAGGTAAAACTAGGGTGGGGATGACACCCATTATTCTTCACTACTATAGCAATAAAGTTCACCTGTTAAGGTTACATAGTTTGACCATTTTCTTGATCTGCCCTGTGAAAGGCCTACCCTATTAAAATCTTATAAAAGATTGTTAGATCCTACCTTGTTAAAGGATTTTAACACCATGTTAAAATTATGCTTGGCTAAAGGACCTTAGAGCACTCACTTGGAATGTCACCCTATTAAAAGATTTTACAATGACTATTAAATCAACCTTAGTCCAAAGCATTTCACCCTATTGATATAGTTGTTAGAAAGTAACAGTAGAATGTTTGATTTGATACACTTACAAATTTAGCCTTGCTGATTTTAGATTGCAATTTTGTCCATCTTGATCCTCTTGATCTATTATATCAATGCTATATAGCTTCTCCTCTATTCTACAAATTGATTCTACAATTCTTTCACACTTCTAAGTCACCTTGTATGCTTTCTGATCAATTCACCCTTCCACTTCCTTCAATTCTTTTCTTGCATCACTTCCTTACATACACATTCACTCTAATACACTATAAATTATGGGACTTCATCTCCCTTTAAAAATACTTTGGTGGCTTAGTGTTAGGTATGAATCTACGATTGAGATCTATCCATAAGTTGGCTTGAAAATAGTTTACATAGTTCTTTGTGCCATCACAAACAACTAGGTCCATTTTGTATTACTTGACACTTGATAATACTGATGCTCGACACTTACTATAATTTTGTCCTGCTTGATACTTGAACTTGCTCGGCACTCATTGCAACTCAAAATCTATTCATATTATAATCAGGATGTGTTACTAGCTTGGCATGAACTTAGTAAATACCTTAAGTGTGTTGACACTCAATTTTAAAAACCAATCTAATATCAACATAGAGGACAAAATGAATGAGAAAGAGGCAGAATAGGAGAAAGAGTTGATAGAGCCAGAGAAACCAAAAGAACAAGAGGTTATTAAAGCTCTTATGAAAATATCGAGTCTCATGCAAATAGATGCATTAATTGTTACACCTATTTAATGGGTTATATCAACTCCACAAAAGCCAAGACAGACACCTAGATCGAGTACAAAGGGAAAACAACTACATGTATTAGACTTCTTAGTTACCAAAAGTCACACATAAAGTTGATACACTAGAGGAGATAATAAGTTTGGATGATGTCATCAAACTACCCATATATGACCTACACAATATGACTCTAGAACATATGCAAAATTTGCAAACTTTTTTGAGTTACAAAACAAAGAAAGAGTAGTTGAGGAGAGAACTCAAGCAAAATTAGGCATTACATGATATTAAGGAATTTTTTTTATGCTTTTGAGATTCATAATGTTAATGAGCAACATCAAATGGATAAACTCATGTATGTCATTGATAAGGTACATATAGAGGATATAGAGACTAGTGATAAAATGATGATATGGTCTAAGAAGAGGTTTGAGGACAAAGTTTTGGAGAAAGTCTCAACAGAACTTGCAATCAGCCAGGTTTAGGTTTTTAATCTTAACACTAGTTTGGAAGGAATTTCAAAAGTAATTAATTCTTTATATATGAAACTTTGTGATGTTGATTTCTTCACATTGGAGAATCAACACTCTTTTGATCAAATTCAAGTAGACATGAAGGCTTGTACTATTTCTTTGGGTAGGAACACAAGTTCAATCTCACAATCTTATAATAAATTGACATTAGGTGAAGATTAACTAAGTTGATGGCTAGAGATAATAACATTAAAAATACATTGATTTCAATTAAATTAATGTTATTACCTCATTTAGAGATAATTCAGAAGGAATTATTTGTGGCTCAAAATCTAACAAAGAGAGATCCCCATCTCTCAACAATAGAGAGACTAGTTCATCTAGCTACTTAGCCATAAATTGAAATTCAAGTCATTGAATCAGCAAGATCTAGATGGCATCAAGGACTTGAAGAAATTTTGTCTTCTCAAAAATCTTTTTGGATAAATATCAAACGACCCTTGCAAACCCCAAGCCAAAAACAAGGGGGAAATATCCTCATGTAAAATATGCATAAACAAGGGGGAAATCTGCTCATACAAGATCAAGGGGGAAATATTCATTGAAATTTTTATCATTACAACATAAAGTGGAAATTATTATAGAAATAATTGAGAAAAGGGCTAATGGATAAGTTAGAAGATTAGGCTAGAAAAAAAGTTATTAGACAAATCAATATCAGAGTTCATAGACATGTATATATTGTATAGAAGAATTAAAGTTTGTTTCGAAGACCAAATCACAATCTTAGGGGGAGTGATTTTATTTTTATTTTTAATGGATTTCTAAGTCATGGAAAGGTTTTTTTTCCACTAATGTCAAAGGGGGAGATTTCTGATCCCTAAGCCTTGTTCCCTATTAGTTTCCAACACTTAGTCATTTTCTAGGCAACATTGGTCAATCATCACTACAACCAAGCCATCCCGAGAAAGCTGAGCTACAAGGACTTTTTTTTATATATAATTACATAATGAAAAAGTACACATTTCAAACCAATATACATACCAAACAAGTCAAAGGTTGCCAAGAATCCTAGTAGATATTGAGCCAGTATACATGTCGAACAAGTAAGAGGTTGTAGAGCACCGTAGTAGAAGCCAAGCCAATATACATGCTAAGAAAAATAATGGAGACTAAGTGATGTAAGGTTAACTTAAGCCAAGTGAGTTAGTATATGATGAGACTATATAATCAAATAGACAACATGAATGTTAGTTATGACCGAGTGCCAAAACATTCAATTATCAAGTAAACCAATTTTGGAATATGTATTTGTAATGGCACAAACTCTAATGTCAACCATTTTGATTGACTTCTATGTGACATTTAAGGATTGTAGAGATAATCAAGGAACAAATTACTTATTTTTTTAGAAGGCATTAATCTTAAGAAAGGTAGATTAACCAATTAGAAAATAAGAAGGGACAAATGAAAAAATGATGAATTATGGATCATTGATTATAATCTAGAACTTTCTATGATTGCCTATTTAAAGAGGGATATAACCCTAAATTATTATTGAGAATGGGAGAGTAATGGGAGTGATATGAAACTGTGAAGGTGTGAACAATAAAAGGATAGAGCAAAGAAGTTTAAGCTTGATAGGGAGATTAGGTAGAGCATCTTAGTAGTGAAGGGAAGAACAAAGAATATTAGATAAGGAGATCAATTTTATACATTGAAGAGAGGATATCTATAAATAATTTCTAGATAAAGCTAAAGGATCAGGTACTGAGACATTCTAACAAGTGCATCAAGGAAAATATCTTAACAAAGTGGTTTTAACAGACCTTGTTCAGATATCCTAATAGAGTGCTTAGTTTATTGTGAGTTTAAATCCTTTAATCAAGGTAGACTTAATAGTCCTATATTGATTTTAACTGAGAAGACCCCTCACACAATAGATCATCAAAAGTAATCAAATTGTAGCCTTAACATGTAAACTTTGTTGTTGTAATAGTAAAGATTTGTGGGTTTCATCCCTACCCTAGTTTTATCCTCACCTTGGAGGGTTTCTGGGTTACCAAAATTTGTGTGCTATGTGTTTATATTTTCATGGATGTTATGCTTAGGTATATTTTATTTCAACATAATATTTTGTGATTATATGGTGTGAGATCTAAGATATGAGTTGGATTAGGAGTGAATGCAATTAATTTGTTATATTGTTCAAGCAGAGAAAAGTTTTATAGATCCTGTTTCATCCCCCCTCCTTAGTATCTTGTTTCCCAATCATAATTCCAATAGACTAAAATACTTACAAATTAAAATATTTATATGTGTGGAACTTAATAAATAAGGACAACTTCTTAAGGTTGGAGAAGGGTCATCCTAAGCTCAATAGGCACACACATCTCTCTCAAGTACAATATCTCTCTAAATTTCTATGTAGGTGCAGGGTTCCATAATAGATGAAGATAATTACACCATTGTTTCTCTCAAGGATACTATATCTATTCTAAATACTACCTATTCCATCATGAAATAAACTTGAATTGTCAACCCAAGGATGTAGGACTTTAAATGGGTTAGTACAGTATGTGCACTAAGTTCCTTTCAGAGTCTTAACACCTATCCTATAGGAAGATAAAATGTATGAAAGAATCTATACTACTAATACAGAATAGTAACACACTTGGACTAACAACAGATAACTAAAGAAAAGTTTTGAAAATGAACCTAAACTAGTTAACAACTCAAAACATCCACCATGATCATTTTCCACAAGTGCTATAGGAACTTTCACTGTAACAATGTTGTAGGACTAATGCAGTAAATCTATCTTGAAAATAGGAAATTGTGAGGAATGAATCTACTCTACCTAAATCTATTCCACCTCCCAAGTGGGCACCTTGGTTGGTTTCAACTAACTAAGAACACGAGTATTTCAAAATAAATCTTTCATTAAGATCCTTCTTTAATTACATCAACTGAATAATTCATGAAGAACTGAGAAAGAGTAACTTCTAAATCTTAAACCAACATTGTCTATCTTTTACAAAGATGATCCAAATCCATTATATAGAGGATTGGATACTTACTAAAAACATAACATAAATTTTTTGAACAAAAATCACTAGAAAAGAAGGCAGAAGATCAACCATGACATAGTACATCTATTACTAAGAAATAGAATAACAACTTGTAGGAAATATAGCAAGTTGGGTCTTCCTAGATTTTGTGGAATAGTAACTCCTTTGCAAGCATGGCTTATCCATAAGAACTAAACTACACTTTCCTTGCCATGATTGGTCTTCATCATTATCTTCCTTTAATGTAGTAATCACCACCCTTTTGCACCCCTCTTCATTTCTTGAAAGTTGGAAAAATCCGAAGACATATACAAGATAACATTCCTACTCTTATTCATATATTAGAGCATAGATTAAAATATTTATATGAAATACTGCATTCTATGTATAATATTAAGTAAAGTATGTCATACACACTACCCATAGGTTTAGTAATTTCTAGCTATCTTTGGCATAAGTTCACAAGATATTTAAACAAATGTTTTGGAAATGTTTTTCACAAAGCACAAAGAG
Organism: Cupressus sempervirens; assembly: GCA_028749045.1. Lineage (NCBI taxonomy): Eukaryota > Viridiplantae > Streptophyta > Pinopsida > Cupressales > Cupressaceae > Cupressus > Cupressus sempervirens. The sequence continues at coordinate 560,414,310 of CM053783.1, forward strand.
TAAGTCTAAACTATAAACAATATATCAATATTAAGACATTAATATGCCTCATCAATAGGAAAGATTTATAAATTTAATTTTTAATTTTAGAGAACTTTCCCCATGTAAGTGCTTGATTTTATTTGATATAGTGTGTCTGGTAGTTGACGATAGAAATGTTGGACACTGAGAAATTGAAGTTGAAGCAATAGATATTGAAGAAGCTTCATCACAAGATCACAGAAGTATGTTCATCGAGATCTTTAGTTCATCAAAAGTTAAATTTAGAATATTTCTAGATGTTGGGATTTGGATAAAATTACATAATATTTGATGTTATGTATATACATATATGACCCTTAAGAAGAATGTATCCTAAGACTTTAGAAAAAAAAATCTTGCAGCCCTAGATCAAGCAATTGATGAGAATGTTAATCTAGCTCAAAGATTGAAGAGAAAAATAATTCATAGAAACATAGATCATTTAATTGAAATCAATGTGGAAAAATTGATAGAATATTTTGTTGGTCTCAAATTGGTTTTGACAATTGAGTGTCAACACACTTAACCAATTTCTAAAGTTGATGCCGAGTATGATATAGATGCTGAGCTACAGTATGTGCCAAGCCAGAGATTCAATAGGTGCCGAGTAAACTTTAGGTGCCAAGAAAATTTCAAGTTTCGAGTCATTATAGGTGCCGAGAAAAGTATAGATGCCGAGTGAGATAGAGTTACTATAGGAGCCAAGCAAGACAATATTCCTATATGTGCCAAGCATCAACAATTAGTAAGTGTCGAGTAACATAGAATCAACATATGAGTTTGTGCCTTCATAAACTCATATGTAAACCATTTTTGAGCTGACTCTAGATGAATCTTGAAGGATCTAAAAGATAATATCAAATCTTTTACATTCCTTATGTAATTAGCATGCAACCAATCAGAGAAATGGAGAAAGCATGCAACCAATAGGAAAAGTGTAAAGATTTGAGTGGAAAAGAAGAATGAATATTGATCATATATTCATACCTAACCCTAAGTCTTCAAATCCTTTATAAGGAGGTAAAAACCCCCATAATTTGTATATGGAAGAGAGTTGTATGGGAGAATGCTAGCGAAGTTAAAAGGGGTGTAAAGACTTAGAGGAAAGAACAACACTGTAGAATCAAGTTGATCAGAATAGAGCATCAACACTATGAACAAAGTTATATTAGATTAGGAAGGATTAGGTAAGATTGAGCAAAACAAGGATATGGAATCAACAATATAAGATTCTAAGTCATCAGGTCAACACATTCTAATAATTTCTAGCCATTATATTAGGAATGAAAATCCTATGGAGATAGGTTGGTTTAGTAGCCATATTATAGAACCTCTAACAAGGTGATAAATCCTTTAATAGGGTAACATTCCAAGTGAGTGTTTGTAAATCTTCTAACCAGGTCACTTTTAATAGAGTGTAAAGCCTTTAACAGGGTAGGCCTTTCATAGGGCAGACCATTGGAAGTGGTCAAACTTTGTAACCTTAATTAGTTAAATATTGTTGTAGTGATAATTTGTGGGTGTCATCCCCACCCCAATTTTACCTTCTCATTTTGGAGGGTTTCTGGGTGACCAAAATCTTGTGTTATCTATTTTCATGCATGTCTTTAATTTTATGTTAATTTGATATGGTAGATGCATGTGAATGATCTTAGTTAAAAGTTTTAAAGGTTAAAGTTTGTTACTTTTGATTCACCCACCTCTTAGAAGTAAATCTTCCCACTTGTGAATTCCAACAGTTGGTATCAAAGCCGTGTTCTCATAAGGAGAAGCCTTATAACTTGGAGAAAAAAGATCTCGAAATGGAAGTCTACAAACTTGGGAAGATAATAGAAAACCAAGTGATTGATATAAAACTCATTATACACAATCTGGAAGAAGCTAGAGAAGAACTGAGAAAATCATTAAAAAGAAGAAGAGAGATTGCCATAGCTGAGAATCATACACAATACAAGGAGATTGACACCTCAAAAGTGTTTGAAAATGGAGGTTCCAAAGATTTTGATATAGCAATAGAAGACCTGATAGAGAAGAATAGAGCCCAAGCAGAAGGGATCAGGACTCTCAAGCTTGAACAAGAATCACAAGCCATGATGCTTTATGAAGCTACTGAACAGAAGAAAAGAGCTATTGAAGATAAGGCTATGTTAGAAGATGACAAGAGAAACCTTGCCAGCAGATTGGAGGAAAAGTTAATTGATCTTACCATAATTTCCAACATGTAGATAGACACCGTAAGCTAGATGATGAATGCACATCATGAGTTGAATGTCAAAGATATTGAGATCTCTACACTGAAGATGCAAAATGAACAATTGCAAAATGAATTGAAAAGATAGAAGGAGATTGCAAAGAGCTTCAACAAACCCAATGAGGCTATCAAGTACTTTGAATAGCTACTAAAATCACCAAGAGCCAAAAATGATACTTCAGGACTAGGATACATAGCATTGAGAAAGGAGAGTCATCCAAGATTGTAGAAGAAAGAAGTGACAAAGGTAAGAACACTAAACCTACTTGTTATTTTTGTAGTAAAAAGGGACATACCTCTAATGTGTGTAGGTGTAAAAATGCCCATCAGTATGACAAACCTAAGAACATGGGTCACTATCACAAGTGCAAAAAGCAAGGACATCAAGCACATGATTGAAGGAATAGAACTATCAGAATACCAAGATTTGAAGGTCACTACTACAATTGCAAGAAGTATGGAGATAGAGCTTTTGAGTGTAGATCAAAGCCTATGTATCAACCAACAAGGTCAAACAATTATGGACATCACTACAATTGGGACTACAAGACTAGGCATAGCTATTACTACTATCAAGAGTATGGACACATCCCAAAAAATTGCATAAGAACACATTTCACTAGAAACTACAACAGATGGTGTAGCCAAACCACATGTTTTAGTTGTTTGAAGACTAGAAACATCAGTAGAAATTGCCCAACAAAGTCAAAGGCACCAAACTTAGAGTTCAACAAAGGAAAAGGAAAGGTAGATGTTGATCACATCAGACGAGAAATGAATAAAACATGGAAGAAGAAAGATGAAAGTAGCACATCTAATGGAGGGATCACTTCACCTAAAAAGTCAAGTGGTCAAACTTCATCTAACTAAGAAAAAGAAGGAATGAGGGATTGATATACAAAGCTTTATCATACATCAGTTCCAAGACAAGACAGTACTAAAAAGGAAAGATTAGCATGAATACAGATGCATAGTTAAAACTTCAAGTTTTCACAAGTGTTTTCGAGTTGCCTTTAGATGCTGAGTTGTTTGCCAAAGTCAATAGAAGTTGAGTGATTAGTTGTAGTCAAGTTGATAGTGGAAGCTGAGTAAAGGGAAATTTCAGTTGAAGCCGATTAAGGGAAACTCTAGTGTATGCCAAGTGTTTAAAAACCAATGGAAGTTGAGTAATGTAGAAATTCTTAAGAAGCTGAGTGGACAGCTATAAATGCACTAAGCATTAAATGCTACAAAATAAGGGTATATGATCACATTTTGAATCATTTTTCTTCATCGTAAACAAAGAAGAAAAGACAAAGAAGAGAGCCAAATGATTTCCAAGTAGAGTTTGAAGCATTTGAATAGATTTCTATGCAGATTTAACACAGTTTCATCAATTTCAAAGTATTTATACTAGTGTTGAGTTACACAATTTCAAATTTCTTCGTGTTTAAACCTTAGATAGAAGAAATGGTCTTTAGTTCTAGGAAACCTTAGGAGAAAGAGCTATTTGAGGTCTTATTAGTGTCAAATGAAGTTAAGAAACCTAATTTTTGGCCTATCCCTAAAGTTGGCTATAAAAATGACCTAGTCAAAGCCCTATCTATAATTCCTCCTAAGGTAGTAATGGTCGAAGATGTTAGGAGATGTTATAACTACAAGATAGGTGCCATTGGAGACATGGAGATGAGAGAAGCTTATGATAGGTTGTGTGAAAATGGAGTCTTAATGAAAGAGTTTCAAATTTTTGAGAGGAAGGGTTTAACTCATGCCCTAGAGTTCCCCACTATCTTCAAAATTTAATGGATCTAAATAGTGTTGAGTAGGATTCATGATGGAAGTTTATGGTTAGAATATGGCCCAATCAAGATGTAAAAGAGGATTGTTCATAAGGTAACATGGTATCCAACCCTAGATTGTCCCAAGACCCATAGAAGTGATTCCAAGGAAGCTATTGAGAAGAATATAGGAGCCAAGTAGAACAAGAGAGACATGACCATAGATACTATCAAGGAGCCTCTTGTTGATTTTGCTATTAGAGTCATTTCTCACAAATTTTACCAATCTAGAAAACTCAATAGTGTTCCATGCATTGTAGTAGAAGTTGGCTATGAATTAGTTAAAAAGGATCATACATATGATCTAGTTGAACTACAACTGCAACAAATGAATGAAAACCTAGGAGAAATAAGGAGAACTAAGGGAGCACAATCTATATTTGGTGCAGTTTTGATTTGAATGTTTTTCTATGTACAAAATAAATTTCCATTCTTTGGAAAATTTAGCTGGAAAACAAACAGGTCCATTGTAGCCCAGGAAAATGAGTATATTGAAGAAATGGGGGCAAATTTTGAGACACTCATGACTAGTTATTTTGAAGATTTCAAGAAATTCATGAAACAGAGACTAAGGATACCTATTTCACTAGTTGAGAAGCATGTAAATGATGTTTGTTTTCTTGTTGATATTGACTATACTTACATTCAAGCAGCCATACCAAGGGTTAGATGGCTAAGAATTCTTGGTTATGAGATAAACATTGATGAGGCATCTATAGCCATAACAACTCTACTAGCAAAGGAAGTAGATAAGAGTGCACCACATTTTGGCACATATGATGTGGTGAGATCAAAGGTAGATATGGAATCAAAAAATGCTTCCACATTGAAGAAAAGGGATAAATTGGTGAAAAAGCTCAAAGATAAATTTGGAGAAGGGGTAGCTAAGGTAGAGGAAGAAGAAGAAAAAGATGAAGATGAACAAGGGAAAGGACCACTAGCATTAACCCAAGGCATGGGTGAGGATGTTCAAGAAGAAGAAGGTGCCAAGTAGGAAGAACCTAAGGCTAAACTCCAAAAAAGGAAAGCATAGAAACAACCTGCCACACAACCAAAAGGCAAGAAGAAAGAAGCCAAGCCAAGCCCATTTAAACCTACCACAAGGTAGATACAAGGGAAAGAACTAAGGTTGCAAAAGAATAAGAAAAGAAGAAAAAAACATAACAAGGAGGGCCAATAGAGAAAAAGAGAGGGAAATATGTGGCACCTCCAGAGTCAGATGAGGAGAAGAGAAAATCTAATAATGAACAATTCAAAGTGGTATGTCACACCACTAAATCTGACCTTGAAAATGTTTGTGATAACATTAGGGATAATGCAGATTTAACTGGATTGAAAACTATTGATTTTAATAACTTGACAAGAGAAGAGAAAAACATAGTGGAAGAATCAATCTACACTATGATGGGGATGTTCAAGACTACTCCACTTGAACTAGGCAATACTATGCCTAAGAGCTATATTCCATTGTAGAAAATAAATGACATTATTACCTAAAAATGGAGAAAGAAATAAGGGAGTCAACTTTGGGTCATGTAATAACTGACCTCACTAAAGGTCAAATAAGCAAGGCAAGCAAGAAACATGGGAGAAAATTTGCACCCAAATACAGAGCCTTCAGTATTCTACAAAATGAGATTGAAGATGTTGTGCAAAAGTCCACAAAAATGTGAGAATTGATTTATGGGCTAACTATAGTGAAGGAAGGACAAGAAGACCCCTTTGAGGCAAGAAATAATGATGAGGAAGTAGAGTAAAATGAAAAGGAGGAAGAAGGGGAGAAAGAAAAGGAAGAAGTTACAGTGGAGACGGAGACAGAGAAAGATGATGAGGCAACAATTGAGAAGTAACAATAGGAATAGAGTGTCCAAGACACACAATTGCCACCACCTAGTCCTCCACATACTACATCTATATCTACAAAGACAATAATTATGAAGGATGTTCCTAATACTTCAAGTTAGAACATTAATCCATTAACTGTAGAGGATCTTAGAAAGATCCTTCACCAAACAACTTTGCAATCATAGTTGTGTACAAACCTTGTTTTAGTGAGTCTAGAGGAATTACAAAAGGTATTAGTTGACATTACCAAGGAGAAGGTGAATACAAAAGAACCACCTACACAAACTCCTACAACTACAAGTGGACAACCATAAGAGAAACAAGCATAAGATGCATATGTTAAGGTTGATTCCACAACTACTAAGGAGCCAACAAAGGAGCAAATAGGACAAAGGGATACCTCTACTCCAATAGCACAAAGTCAAGGTGTACCTCCTCTAATCACCATAATTGATCAAGACAGAACTAAAGAGGACAAGGAAGAGGAGACAACCCCTAAGGAGAAGGAACAAGAGGCAATCCAAACATTAGTACCATTGCAAATATCAGCACCAAGCTCAAGCTCTACCAAGGTAGCAAGGGTACTTCACTATGGAGACCCTACACTTGATGAGGAGATAGTCATACCAAGCTATGACTATAACACAATGAACATAGCACAAATCAATGAAGTTCAAGAGGCACTAGAGAAGAAGAAAAAGTAAAAAATACTTAGGAATGAGTATAGACAGAGGCAAGCATTAATAGAAATTAAGGATATCTTTCTTGATGCATTTAGCCTACCAGTACCTGATGAGATAAAGCCCATTATGGAGCAACTATCTAACATAGTGGACCAGGTAAAAAATGAAGACCTAGATACAAATGTTAAATTACTTGAAGAGTTTGAGAAGAAATTTCAAATGAATGGTAACAAGAAAATATCTAGTGAAATTGAACTATCTCAAGTTGAATTGGCTAAGAAGGTAGAAAAGGTGAAAGCAGTACTTGAGAACATATTCTCATTATACTCCAAATTATGTGATTCCTCATACTTCACACAAGAAACTAGCCAGAGGATATTGAGCTTGGAAAGGAACCTCAAGATATCTAGCACACATCTACCCAAGGATCTAGCTCAAAGTGAGAAGCATTTTGCCACAATGCTTCACACACAAAAAGAATTAGTTGTACTTATAGTAGACGAGGCTAACACAAAGACCAAGTTGATAGAAATAGAGTTTGCCATGACCCCACACATGGAAGTATTGCATAAAGAGATGACCTATGTAGAGAATTTTTTGAGGAAAGATCCAAATCTTTCTACATTAGAAGGTCTGGTACACCTTGTAGTAGAGAAAACCATCCAGCTCAAAGCATTGGAAATTGCATTGGACAATTGGGATGCTTCTCTGAAGATTATCATGGAGGTAAATAAAACCTTTTTGGCTAAGTATTCCATTAATTCTTAGGACCCTTTGACATAAGTGTCAAAAAGGGGGAGATATTTAATAAAGAGGAGATATAATAAATTGGGGGAGATATACCCAAAGGGGCAGATAATCAAATTTTTGAATTTTGAGGAGAAATAAGGAGATACAACCAAAAGGATACAAAAGCTACAAGATGTGTAAAAGGGGGAGTACAAAAAGAGTAGACAAGGTAAAGATAAAGAGTATCAGAAACATCAACATGAGACAAATCTAGCTTAAGGAATTTTGGATATAGAAATGACATATTAGCTCAGGGGGAGTTACAAGCTTTCAAGGTATATAGTCTTCTAAAAAAATTTGAACAATTTTTTTTGAAGTTTTGTACATATTCCAAAAAGGATGTGTATTATACTCATAGAGATCAGATTCATAATGCTTAGTTAAGTGTTTTTGACACTCATGTCAAAGGAGGAGATTGTTGGTCTCAGATTGGTTTTGAAAATTCAATATCAACACACTTAACCAATTTCTAAAGTTGATGTTGAGTATGATATAGATGCCGAGCTATAGTATGTGGTGAGCCAGAGATTCAATAGGTGTTGAGTAAACTTTAGGTGCTAAGCAAGTTTCAAATGTCGAGTCACTATAGGTGCCAAGTCACTATAGGTGTCGAGAAAAGTATAGATGCTGAGTGAGATAGAGTTACTATAGGAGCTGAGCAAGACATAATTCCTATATGTGCAGAGATCCAACAATCAGTAAGTGCTAAGTAACACAAAATCATCATATGAGTTTGTGCCTTCACAAACTTAGATGTAAACTATTTTTGAGCCGACTCAGGATGAATCTCAAAGGATCTAAAAGATAAGATCGAATCTTTTACATTCCCTATGTAATCGGCATGCACCTATTGGGACTAAAAATTGCATGGTCCATTTTCAGTCACATTTTGAAATTTTTGAAGAATCAATGCCCTAAAGTGCTTTTTATGCATATGTAGCAAGTTGTCGATTTGAGGCCTAGATGGTGTTTGAGTGGCTTAAAACCTTTTATTTGACATATGCATGTGATCCACAGTGTTATTTCTCCATCCTAAATCATTCAGTGAAGTCCCATTCTGAGCTAGTGTCAAAATTTGCAATCCTACCTATGTCAAATAGCGATAGGAGGCTGTGTTTGCAACTAAATATCTCACACCCAAAAATGTTTTGTGACTTGCCACTTTGGGAGTGTCTAGTATCCATATCCTCGAGAACCTATTTTTCAGATTTTGAGTCATTTCGAGTCCGTTTGACTAGGTTTTGAATCCCTCAAAATTGGTCAGTTATCTATTTTCATGCTGATGCACTTTGCACATAATTCTAGAACGCCCTGTGTGACGTGCTATAATTTTGACCTAGTTGACCAAAATGATAAAATTCCTTTTGTGTTACATTGTAGAAGTCAAAGACTTGTTATGTTTCAAGTTTTATCTCATGATGAATCTATTTGATCAATTTTCAAATGTGATTCAAAATTCAATTTCTATCTTTTTACTCATGTTAGCATTTGCAGATGTGTCGGGACCCCTATTCGTGATGTGAGATCTCAAAATATGTGATAGGTGAGATCAAATGGATTGTAACACTACGTTGTCCTTTAAAAATTCTTTAAGTGTGCTGATTTTCATGTCATGACGAATCCATTTGCACACTTTTCAGGGTCATTTCCATTTGCAAAAAATCACTTTCTGTCAGTGTTTCTAGTTTGCAATTTTGAGTAGCCTACTTTGACTGATCGCTATTTGCACCTTGATTTTTATCATGATCCCAAATTGTAGATCCACACTCTCCTCATGATAGAGAACCAACGTCCCAATTTTCATCTTTCCAAGTGTCAATTTGCCTAGTTTTCAAAGCCAAATCCAAACCTAGTTTGTTGTTTTCTGACTTGTTTACTTGCAGGTAATTCTAAGAGGTCAACTTTGATAGTCAATATCTTTTGACTGAGGATTCGTCATGAGATGAGATTTGACATGGTGCAAGTTTTTGAAATAGAGAATTAGTATGTTTGATTTCAGAGCCCAATCAGAGGTTTGGATAAGTTTTTAAGGCTAGTCAAAGGACCTCCTGGCACAAAGTTGACAATCTGCAAAAAAGTGATAAAATGAGTTTTAATTAGCAGTTTAGTGATCAAATTTGATTTCAATTAGTATAATGAGTTCAATAGATCATTTTTTCAATTCAGTCATTTGGAAATGAATTTTTTTTAGCCGGACTCACTTTGTGGCCCGACTAATCTCGTCAAACTGATTTTGCAAAGCTAAGGACAAGCTTGCAAGTGTAAGGTCAGATGAGTGGCAACTTTACAAAATCTTCTAAATTCTTGCTACCTCATGACAAAAGGAAACTTGCATATGTAGCAAAAGAAAAGTTCTCTGCAAATAGTGATCATATGGCCCTTGTCCATTGGATCTATTTATGATTATTGTTGGAGAAATTTTCTGTCAGCACAAACTATGCAAGCCATACATTCTCTGTGCAAACAGTTTCACTTTCTGCTAAAGGAGGCCAATCTGTTGGATGGTAATGCTGATATCGTAAATGAGTTGAATGATAATCAATCTTTGGTGGAAGCAATTATATGTGCTGGTCTTTTTCTTGGAGTCGCTTTTGTTGTGAATAGGAAAAAATGCATTTCTCTGAAGACTATGCTAGATGGTCACATTTTGCTATATTCTAATTCAATGAATGGTCAAAAGGAAAATATTCCCTACCCCTAGTTGGTTCTTTGAGAAAGTTAAAGTCAATTTAGTATTTCTACATGATTCAACAGGAATCTCAGAATCTGTCTTATTGCTTTTTGGAGGTGCAGTTTCCCATGGAGAAGTAGATGGTCATTTGAAGATGTTAGATGGATACTTGGAGTTTTTTATGGAACCTAACTTAGTAGAGATCTATTTGAATCTCAAAGATGAGCTTGATGACCTAATTTAGAAGAAGCTTCAAAACCCTAGTATGGATATTCAGAAAGTTGGTGATCATCTATTGCAAGTTGTTGAAGAGCTCTTATCTGTAGATAGATGTGAAGGGAGGTTTGTTTTTGGTCATGAAGTCTACAAATCCCAGCTCCTAAAAAAAAAAGTCAAGAAATCTAATGACATGAATGATAATGATTTGGGTGTCAGTCAAAATCCCAAAGGATTATTACAAACACTTGCATCAAGAGCAGGATATGGTCAACCTCGTTATAAGACAAAGCATATGAATGATAACCAATTTAGAACAATGGTGGAAATTAATGAGATGCAGTTTGTGGGAAGACCATATAAAAATAAAAATCCCCACATTGAAAATGAAAAGGAGAAGCTCCATGCTAGGTAGTGATAATGGCTAAGAAGGCACAACATGTTTATGAAAAAAGCAAGGGAGTTTGGAGAATAGGGCATGACTTATAAAAAGATTTGGAAAATCTACAAAAAACATCCAAGACCACACCCATGGCATCAAGGGAGGGCTCCTAAAAAATTATACCATCCATTCCTATGCAAATTGATTGTCACTTTCATTGCCATTTCATAAAACAAAAACTCTTTTGATCTGTGATTTGGTTAGTGACAATACTCTAGGAAGTTGTGTCTGCCTATATGATTTAATGGATTTGGAGCATATGCAAATACCAAAAGGTATGAACAAATTTTCCTTTATAGTGAATAGGCTACTAGGATTGATTTATGTTTTAGGAGGATATGATAGTTATGATGAGGATTCTGACAAGTTTGGGGATCAGTTATGCTTCAACGCTTCAGTTTCCACAGTTGCAAGGAGAGCATGTTCATTCATTGGGGTATATTAGTCTTGGAATACATTGATTTTTAACATATCATCATTAATTGCTTCTTGAATGTAGTAATGTCATCGTCAATGGTCTTCCTTATAGTCCATTTGGTTTGTTCAAAGCACCAATGAGAGCACAGAGCAAGGGCAAGAAAACAATGATAAAACATATATCCCACATGTAGCAGGCTAACACATTTTATAATCTTTAAATGCTATAGCACACACTTTGTATAGTGTCTTAAGACAAAGGCTTTTGAAGCCTCAAGCATGTATGTGGGCCCTGTGGTCAACCAGCTAACTAGAGGAAAGAAGACCAAATTTTGACCAAACATATGCAGAAAAGCCAGTGATGTTAGCATTTGTAGGTCGCAAGTCATAAATCCAACGATTCGCTATCTTGTCATAAGAAAATGGCAAGGTTTTCTAATGGTGACATAGCGACCTGCCAAAAAGATCTCAAAATTGGATGAGGAGTTAATAAAGCAATGTGGATCTTGCCTATGGAGCTAGCAATGAATCGAGCAATGCCAAGTGGCAGTAGATAAAATGATTGAGTAATGATATGGTGGGAGAATCTTAGAGGTCACCAGATGTTGACACATGTCCTCATTGTGTGGCCATCGCTATGTCACCAAATGGAAGATGCACAAGAATTACCATAGCAACATGACAAGGGTCGATGAGGTGACGACACGTGGTAGCGGGTCCCGATAGCACTGACAAGGCAGATGCAAGTTTTGACCAATAATGGAGTGCCATGTGGTAATGACGAGGTAGGTGTTGATTGGGTAGTTACTGGGTGATGATGGAGCAACAAGGCAACCAATTAGAAGGTGACACATGGTGAGCTTAGTCAACCAAGTTTGACCCGAATTAAAAAGGTAGAGAAAAATGAATGATTTCAAATATAAAATTCATTTTTATATTCTCAGGGTTGGCTTCACATGTAGTAATCAGACATTTTAAATGATGTCTAATTTTTAATATAGTTTAAACTTTGAAAAGTTTAATTTTTTGCAAAATGAATATGGAAGCCATAAGACAGAGGTTCAAACTTTAAGCAAGCATAACAGGTGCTATTTTTAACCAAAATGGGTGCTCCAATATACCACCAGAACTAGAACGAGCTGAATTTTCCAAATTTGAAGTTAGATTGTGCACAGGTCTTCACCAGTTCATGTTATAAGCCATTTTTTTAAAATTTTGAGGGCCTTCTCAATGGAATGAGCAATTTTGATCATTGATAATCAGAATTGGTTAGAGGGCAATTTTAAAGGCTTGCCGGGATCTGAATGTTGAGAAAATCATCCTTAAGCCATCTTCTTGCATTCTTGAAGTCACTTTGTAACTGGTTTTTCACTTTTATCGTAATTTCATTTTAACACCAAAATTAGTTACATTCTTTCATCATGAGATTTCTGAGATATTTTTGCCTTGTAGAGGCCAAATGATAAGATTTGATTCACCTATTGAGGAGAGAGGGTACAAAGAGGTTTTTTCATCTTCTGGGGAATGAATTCTTAGTGGACACTTGTCATCTCCTGATTAGATCCAAGATTTTCTTCTTCCTATATCTATCTCTTTCTTTCTCATTGTATGGGTTCCAATTTTTGGAGAAAAAACCACTCATTGCTATGATACCAGGTTTTGGTTCTAGTTTTTGATGTGTTCCCATGAATGTGACACCATTCATTCAACAATTTCTCTTTTGTATGAATAGCAATAGTGAAGTTAATTCAGCTAGTTTCAGATTTGTTAGGTGTTTGTGTTTTTGAATTTCATGCATTTGAATGTATAATTTCAAGGAAATGAGTACAAGTGAGCCAGAATTTCTTTAGTTTCATTCTAATTCTTGTCTCCTATCTCAGTAATTTGTAGTCTTATGTGGTCTAGGAACAAAGAGCTGAGACACATTTGCATCCCTTTAAAGTTGTATGCCACATATGTTTTGCTGTTGGAACAAAGGGCCAAGTAAATGCTTGATGTGTTTGACAAGGTTGCTGGTTATTTTGAGAAGGATATTTCATAAGAATGAGGTCTTAATGAACACCAATGTTAGAATCACAAAGTGATAGGATGGATCTGATATCTTGGTGTATGAAATATGTCCTAGATATCAAAAATGTATGTATTCAATTCATGGAATTGCCCAATGGATTAGGCACTAATCATTTGTAGGATCAATTCGTTCTTATTGCTACATGTTTGAGGATTTGTTGAAAATCAACATCAATAATCAATTGTATCTCCCTTTCATGTTGAAAAACCTAAATGTGATGCCCTCACTCAACTTGTGAATATCATAGAGTTGCAATTTTCTACTGTAGATCTATGTTATTACATGAGTTAATAGGAGAAATAAGGGTTTTATCTACTTTATATTAGATTCAGTATATGCTTTGATAACTGGTACCATATAAAGAATCTATAGGTCCACCTACCGAAGTTTTGCAGAGCCTGAAGAAGAAGAAGGGTCTAGCCTTATAGTTGGCTTGGTGTTTGAATGGGCATGTTGAAAATGGGAGTTAGCTGCCCCTAGATTTGTTTTGTTCTCATCAAGGTAATTGGAAACTAGTAACATTTTCAAACACCAACACAGCTAATCAAAAAAATGGAGAAAGCAAGCAACCAATAGGAAAAGTGTAAAGATTTGAGCTGGAAAAGAAGAATGAATATTGATCATAGATTCATACCTAACCCTAAGTCTTCAAAGCCTTTATAAGGAGGTCAAAACCCCATAAATTGTATATGGAAGAGAGTTGTATGGGAGAATGCTAGAAAAGTTAAAATGGGTGTAAAGACTCAGAGGAAAGAGTAGCAGTGTAGAATCAAGTTGATCAGAATAGAGCATCACCACTATGAACAGAGTTATTAGATCAAGAAGGATTATATTAGATTGAGTAGAACAAGGATGTGGAATCAACAATATAAGATTGTAAGTCATCAGGTTAACACATTCTAATACTTTCTAGCCATTGTATTAGGAATGAAAATCCTATGGAGCTAGGTTGGTTTAGTAGCCATATTATAGAACCTTTAACAAGGTGATAAATCCTTTAATAGGGTGACATTCCAAGTGAGTGTTTGTAAATCCTCTAACTAGGTCACTTTTAATAGAGTGTAGAGCCTTTAATAGGGCAAACCATTGGAAGTGGTCAAACTTTGTAACCTTGATCAGTTACATATCGTTGCAGTGATAATTTGTGGGTGTCATCCCCACCCCAGTTTTTTGTTCTCATTTTGGAGGGTTTCTGGGTGACCAAAATCTTATGTTATCTATTTTCATGCATATCTTTTCTTTTATGTTAATTTGATATGGTAGATGCATGTGAATGATCTCAGTTAAAAGTTCTAAAGGTTAAAGTTTGTTACTTTTGATTCACTCCCCCTCTCAGAAGTAAATCTTCCCACTTGTGAATTCCAACATATTCTAGTCAACCTAAATATACTATGAAGAGGACATTGAATACAAATTCTAAGGAAATAATTTCACAATTTGTAAATCTTGATACAATGGAGAAAACTAAATTATTATTAATATCACTTCTTAAAGATGAATTTAAAAAGCCATTGAAACTATTGGGTATAGATACAATCATAAAAAAGAGGAGTACTTATAAACTAAAAAAAAGATGTTGTTGGAACTGTTAAGGAAGGATTGTATTCTATTGGGATAAAAACTAGATCTACACATAGATCTATTCGATGAAGAGTGATACTGAAATCTATTTTAAATAAGAAAATATTACAAAAAAGACATATCTCTTCACTTTTATCTCATATTAGGTATAGTCAGAAAAGAGTATCACATTATTTGAAAAGGAGAAACAATTGGATGATAGTACTTTAGAAGGCAACTGGGTAGTACTGTGCAGAGCTTCTTGGTCTGATAGGATTGAAAAATAGTTAAGAACTTGGTAATTCAATTTTGGATTGATAGTACTTGTCCTTCACCAAATAGAAAATATATCATCAAGTAGAGGTCTAAGATTAAGGAATATTTGCAACATGAAAAAAATTGGTTGGATGTCACACAACATGAATTGTACCTCTCAATTTGTAATTTAAATCTTGGAAAAAAGATTAGATAAACAATGTTTCAAATATTGAAGCCCTATTTTGTGAAGATTAATAAATCTTTTGAAACTTTTTGTTGTTGACACCATGTCAAATTTGATTTGTACTATCAAGGGTTATAAAACATGACAAAAGAAAGTGGTGGTTCTCAAAATTTTTTTGATCCTGAATGACAAAGCCAATTCATAACATCAATCTTATGTAACAAATTAGATGATCATGTAATAGATGAAATATATTTCATAAGAGGAACTTGTGAAACATGTGGTAACCTAACCAAATTTCATTTGAGAGATGAAGATATTGATGGCATGAGAATGGTAGAATGTAAGAAATATAAGTACATAAAGTTTGAAACAATAGTTGGAAAAGAATCAACAAGGTTGAAATATGTAGAGGATGAGGTACCTATTGGAGAATTTATGTCATTTTTTTTGTAAATTGATTCAACCACACATACATCATGCTTTTTTTTCTAAGTGGCATGAAAAATAGTTTCAAACACTTAGAGAAGCTTTCCCACTCAAAACAATTTTATCTATTGTTGATGTTGTAGAGAATTACTTATTGATTTCTCAAAAAAAACTTCAAGAAGAATACTACTTTACAGAGTAGGTTACCATTATGGTCCAGGTATCTTATTGACATTTACAAATTGATTTGGATGGTGTGGAAAGTATAGATCTATTATGAGTCATTAAAAAAGAGTATCACTTTTACATTAGTGATGACAAAGAGCATGGCACACTTCTTGTGGAACATTTTTTTAAGACATTATTTTGAATATTTGACCAAAAAAGGCATAAAAATAGAAAAACATTTTGTATGGTCAGATGGATGTGAAACACAATTTAAATCAGCTAGACCCTTTTTTGCATTATGTAGATATGATCAATACCAAAATATACCACATATTTGAAGTTTTTTTTAGAGTGGACTTGGAAAGGGTAAGAATGGTGGTGAAAGAGCTTGTATCAAACATGCTTTAAGAAAGTATCAAATGGAATAGAAATGATATCAAATTAATAATGCTCATGATGTGGTTCACTGGTGCAAAACACATTTTATGGTACCAGCAAATAGAGATAACATGTCATCATAAGAGGATCGAGTCATACCATTTAGAATGTTTTGGTAGGTACTAGGTATAGATTTAACACAAATGTTAAAAATTAATTTGAATATTTAAATCTAACACTCATCCTTTTGTCTAGATTTTATTGATCAAAACTATGGTGGTTGTAGTAATCAAGAATGTGGATATATGGGTAAATGAACTTTGGTACCACTAGATGTTATTAATATGAATGAATTTGAGGATGAAAAATTTGATGATATTCCATTGATTTCTAGTGATTATAACCATATTTTAGGATTGATCATAGTTTATATGTACATATAAATAAAATTTTCATAATTTTGGTTAATTTATAATTTATACATATACTTTGTGTAGGCAATGTTTTTGTAGTCATGACAAAATATGAAAATGTAGAAAGTGTTAGCACGAATATAGATGGTATTCCTTTGGGGGAGTATCCTAAGCATTGGAGAGCATGTGATAGTATTGATATGTTTGTCATTGGTGTCAACATAGAAAAAATATTATAAAGACTAGAAGAACAGTAGACATAGATAGTGTTTGTACAAACAAAGTTTAAATGATCAAGTGATACGAAGTTAAGGACATGCTCCACATTATCTCTAGATGATGAGGTTAATTTCACATAACATAAGTCGAAGACATACAACAATTATAAGTGATTTATAGAGAAAAGTTTAGAAACAAAGTACCTATGAAACAATTTCTAATGATTGTATTATATCTTCTAACTGTACCTATGAAATGTGGACCTCTAAACCTCACAAACACCTCGACATAGTCATTACTTGTGGAATCATCTTGGAATAAACATTGAGTTGTTTATCCAAGAGGTTCGACAGTGCAACTTGTCACCTTCTATCTAGAAGGATTTTTCCCGTTGATATCCTCAGAATCTCGGTGCGAGCAACCAGACCCTCTAAGAATGAAGGATTTGAAAATAAGATGCAACTAATCTATGTGAAATGCAAATTAATCTAAAATGAGATATGAAAACTAGTCTAAGAACATATAAAAGAAACTTATGCTAAAGATGTATGCATATTAGATCTAGATGAGAATTAAGCTAACAATGAAAATCTATGAGAATGTAATAAGCTTAAATGAGTATGCAATTTGGTAGCAATTTGATGCAAATTCTAATTCATCCCCTAAAATGAAGAATGAGGGTCTCTTAAATAGACTTTCTTGGAAACCTCCGACAATTGAGATCGATTTCAATCAACGGTCAGGATTGAAGATGAAGTTCAGTCATAAAGGAAGATTCCCATATTAGAGGGAGTTAACTGGCTTAGATCTGAGTGTAAGAGTCGGCCAACTCAGATAGACTTTAGTGTCAGAGTAAGTGATCTGAGTCATTTCCAATTTGATTAGTAGTGAACTAGGAATTTCCCTTTTTTGAACTAAAGAGAAATTTTGGAGAGATATTTAATTTAATAAAATGAGATATGTTCTCATAAATACCTTTTCTATTTAATTAAATAATCCCATTTAATTAATTAGAGATACTTTTCTATTTAATTAAATAACTTCATTTAATTGATTAGGAATGACTCCCTATTTAATTAAATAACTTTGCTTAATTAATTAGAAATAGCTTTCCATTTAATAAAATAATTTGGTTTAATTAATTAAAAATAGGTGTATTTATTAAATTAAATTAATTTAATTCCTTAGTACATAAGCCTTAGGACATAATTTAATTTAATTAAAGTGTAAATACTTTAAATTAAATTAAATTGTAATCAATAGGTTTAATGTGACTAATATGAATCAATACTTTAGGAATTAAATAAAGAGTATGATGAATGCAGATTTAGGTTTCCTGCATTTGACAATTAAGTCAAGTAGCGAGTAGCAAAATAAGAATTGCCTAGTGACATAGGACTTTAGAATCGATTAGAAATAGACCAAAATTGGTGATCGTGGCAATAAGCCAATTTTGGGGTATTACATTTTGCCCCTCTTTGAATGAATGCGCAAACAACACGTTCAATTCAAAGAAAATCAGAAAGCATGATGTGAAGATGAGATTGGTTCTGAAGTTGATGATACAAAGACCAATTGATAAGCTTCTAAGGACTATCTCTAGAACAGAGCTTAATCCCAAGGAATCCAAGCAGAATGCCTAGATACCTAAAATTGATAAGCATTTAAAAAGTTTCTTCAGAATGAAGTTTGACCTTTAAGGATCCAGATAGAACACCTAGATACCTAAGATTGATAGCATTTAGAAGATTATCTCCAGAACGAAGCTTAACCTTCAAGGATCCAGATAGAACACCTAGATGCCCGAGATTGAAAGCATTTAGAAGATTATCTCCAGAACAGAGCTTAACCTTCAAAGATCTAGATAGAACACCTAGATACCTGAGATTGATAGCATTTAGAAGATTATCTCTAGAATGGATCTTTACCTTCAAGGATCTAGATAGAACACCTAGATACCTGAGATTGATAGCATTTAGAAGATTATCTCCAGAACGAAGCTTAACCTTCAAGGATCTAGATAGAACACCTAGATACCTAAGATTGAAAGCATTTAGAAGATTATCTCCAGAATGGAGCTTAACCTTCAAGGATCTAGATAGAACACCTATATTCTTGAGATTGATAGCATTTAGAAGATTATCTCTAGAACGGAGCTTAACCTTCAAGGATCCAGATAGAACACCTAGATACCTAAGATTGATAACATTTAGAAGATTATCTCCAGAAGGAAGCTTAACCTTCAAGGATCCAGATAGAACACCTAGATACTAGATATTGATAAAGGATAACAAGGTCCAATCATGAGTCATAGAATCATCCCTAGAACAAGGCTTGATCCTCAGGAGTCACGGTTTAGACTATCCCAATACCTATCCATCAAACTCTAAGAAGAGCTATTATAAGGTTGATCAATTTGATGAAAAGATAAGATAGATGGAAAAGATGCTAGATAAGAGGGAGCAAGATGCCCCAAGTGATAAGGACATAAGATGGGAACCAGATGCCCCAAGCAATGAGATTCAAATTGAGTTGAATTTTAGTTCAATGATGTAATCATCCTACCTGCTCGGTAGCAAAATCGAAAGATGACACACCAAAAATATGATGTAGGCAACATAAAGAGATATTGGATAAATCCAATATTTAGTAGAATATGGAAGATGATTTAGAGTCAGTTTAGCATGCTTTTGAGGTCTAGAAGACCAGATTTGACCATTAGTTGACTAGAATTAAGCAAAGTTGACTTGAGTTGAAGATTTTCAAAATGAATTTTGCAAATATGAAGAATTTAGAATTGAAAGGATTTCAGGAATCCCAAGATATCAGATAAATTCAGACTGCACAAGCGTTTGATCGCGTCGATCCCCAAAACTTTAAAATGCATGTTTGAGGCATTCAAGTGTGTCAGATTTTGAATTTGATCTTGAAAATAGATCCAGAATGGTCCAATTAGCTAGGGGGTGATTTTCGCACAAATCTGAGCACTTTCAAAAATTAGGTCCAACCCTATATAAGGGTCCAAGGTGTCATTTTCAAACTCATTTGTGCTTTTGTCTTCTAGTGATTTTGAGCTCTAAGAGAGACCTAGCAGTTAATGTGAGATATCATCGATTCGAGCGCTCCAGATGTCATAGCTGGCCAGCAAACTACAGACCACTAGTGAGTCGTCGATTATTTACCTTCATACTTTTGCTTTCACACATTTCTAGGTCATTTATTGCATTTATTACCATGTTTTTAGGAGGTCCAATCGATCTTTGCATGAAGCCTATCATCTTTCGTGCGAAGATCTTCTTTCTTCGCACGAAGAAATAGGGTGCACGCTGTTTCTTCGCGTGCGGTGGGGAGGATCTTCATGGGGAGGCTCTCATCTCTCACGTAAAGAATGAGATTCTTCATGTAGAGGGAATTTTTTTCTCGTGTGCAAAGATATTTTCTTGTGCGACGATGTGATTCTTCGCCTAAGATTTAAGATCTTCGTGCGAGACTTTGCGAACTTTATCCAAAATTTCACGAACTTCGTGTGAGATTTCATGACCTTCGTGCAATATTCTGTGACAGTCATGCTTAAAAGTTTCACTTTTGTGCTTAAAATTTGTATTTTAATTTGTTTTGGTGTATCGTTTCGACTTGATACTGATTATTTTGTTTTTCATTTTTGTTGTGCATGCAAGAGGTCTTTGGTGATGTTGCATTCAGATCGCACTACCCACCATATGGGGAGTTATTGCAGAGTCTCGATGATGTTGATCAGACACACATTGCTCAATTGGGTTTGTCTTCACTATGCCAAATTCCAGCTGTGATGGTAAATCACGACTTACTGACAGCTTTGGTGGAGCGTTTCCATTAAGAGACAACGCTTTTCATTTGCTGATGGGTGAGATGACGATCACCCCAGAGGATATATGGAGGATACTAAGGATCCCATTTTACGGTGCCTGGGTCATTTATGATATAGTGCCTTGAGCAAGGATAGAGGCACTATCCATTGTGTTTGAGAGAGAGCTACTGAGGGGTAGAACCATCAGCCGGGATGAGCTGATGCAAACCTATGGACCGATGCACAGCCTGACATCTATGCTGGCTATATTTTTGAGCTATTTCTTATGTCCTGATAGAGGACAACATGGTTTGGAGTGCGGGTGGGGAGTCATGCTCCACAAGATGTTGGAGGCACCCAAGATCTTTGGGTGGGGTTAGTGCATGTTGGCCCACCTTTTTTATGAGATGCATGAGGTAGTCTTCCATGAGAAGAAGACAATGGCAGCTGGGGTGTATGTCTTATAGATATGGTCATGGCAACACCTTCCCATATGTAGGCCAATTCATGAGGATGCCTGAGAGCCTATGAAGCCTTATATATGCAGATATCGAGGGCACATTACCCAGGTCCACCTGGGTAAGATTGAGCATTGGAGGATACATCTTGATGACCTAGTCTCCATTGTATGGCAACCTTGGTGAGAGACAGCGGACTAGGATGATGCCCCCAGAGAGCTACCATGGATGTTTAGTTCTCGACTACTAGTGGGCAGGACCACATTAGTTATAGAGAGATTTGTTATTTCACAAGTGTGGTGGCAGTAAGGCCGACCACATGACATTTCTCCTGAGTACTGCACCTATGCCAGGTTGCAGAAGGATGTTGAGCGGGGATGGCCAGCATGGATGGATCCAGGGTGGTCCATGATAGATATTCACAGCCTAGCTACAGTATAGTGGGACTACCTACTAGAGGTAGTAGATGCAGGAATGACGCCTGCATATCAGACATTTTTGATCAGCTATCTATTCCCATGCTTTATAGATCTAGTGGGGATGGTAGGATAGGGACAAAGGCAGGTGCCCCAGTAGCAATAGGCACAACCACAGCAGCTAGATTAGCCATAACAGAAACCATGAGTCTAACAGTGGGTACAGTAGATGCATATTCCTTCGTGGTAGATGGGATCAGACCTAGGTGTCGAGGTAGTGGAACTGGACAGATCAGCGACGATGACAAAGGACCAATTTTGTGATCTAGTATTGAGATTAGAAGAAGCAGTCTGGCTAAAAGGATAGAGAAAGAGGAAGGATAAATTTTATTCAATTCTATTATTCTACAAGGAATAATAAAAAGATCATTTCAACAATGGATTCATTGGTCTTGTACCTAAAGTTGTTTGGCTAGTGGGTCCATGTGCCTTCTACAACTCCTAATAGGGTTGGAATCTCCTAACAAGGATTCAAAGTCTCCTAACATGGAATGATGTGTATAGAATGCTTTCATATAATCCTAATAGGGCCCATCCTCTAATAAGGAATATTTATATTAGTACATCAACTTGTGGGTACCAACCTTGCCAGGGATTTCCCTTTGATCAAGGGTTTCCCTCATTAACATATATGGTATTATTGTGCATGATATTCTTGTTGTGGTTTCTAATTATATTGCTCATATGGTTAAGATTAATAAGGTTGATAATTGTGATAATAGCTGGATAACTAATTCACCCCCCCTCTTAGTTATATTGGTGGACTATATATTCTAACTGTTGGCGCTCAAAATTGCCTTGCCGATTTTGAGCACCATTGAAAAAATCAAGCCCTTAAACGCTTTTAAAAATGCATGTGCTTGGTTGTACACGGCTGTCCATTCGAGACCCCTTAGGTTTTTAATGCTTCTAGCACCTTTCATTCAGTGCGTCTAAGTGTTTCATGAAGATCAATTGTCATCCCAAGTCATTTGTCGAAGTTCTATTTCAAGCATTTGTCAAAATTGCAATTATACCGAAGTGTCAAACAGCGACAGGAGGCTTTGTTTGTAAATGAATATCTCGCACCCAAAAATGTTTTGTGATTCACCACTTTGGGAGTGTCTAGTGTCCATACCTGAGAACCTATGTTTCAGATTTCAAGTCATTTCGAGTCCGTTTGAATAGGTTTTGAATCCCTCAAAGTTGGTCAGTTACTGTTTTCATGCTTTTGCACTTTGCACCTAATTCTGGGAAGCCCTGTTTGACGTGCAATAACTTTTGACCAGTTGACCCAAATGAGAAAATTCCTTTTGCGTTGCATTGTAGATGTCAAAAAGTTGCTATGTTTCAAGTTTTAGCTTATGAAGAATCCGTTTGGTCAATTTTTCAAGCGTGATTCCAAACGTAATTTATAAGTTTTAACTGGTGTCAGTAGTTGCAGATTGATTGCAACCCTTATTCAAGACGTCATATCTCTTGATCTGTGATAGGTGTGATCAAATGGTTGGTTTCTTTGTGTTTTATACTGAAAGCACTTTAAGTGTGCTAGTTTTCAAGTTATGACGAATCCATTTGCACAGTTTTCCAAGTCAATTTCATTCGCAAAAAATGCTTTCTGTCAGCATGTCTAGTTCGCAAATTTCTGAGTAGCCCACTTTGACTGATCGCCATTTGGGCCCTATTATTTTTCATAAGCCTAAATCATAGATCCGTAATGTCCTCATGAAAAAGATTGAGTGTCCCAGTTTTTGTTTTCCCATGTGCTAATTTGCCCAGTTTTCAAGGTCAACTCCGAGCCTAGTTTGTTATTTTCTGACATGTTTGTTTGCAGATAAATCTGAGAAGGCAATTTTGACGGTCAATATCTTTTGACCTGGATTTCGTCATGAGACAAGATCTGACAAGATGAAAATATGCAGAACAAAGAGTCAGTGTGCCAGTTTTCAGAGCCTGGTCAAGTGTTTGGATCAGTTTTTAAAGCCAGTCGGCAGGCCCTGTTAGCAAAAAATCACAGTTGGCAAATTATGTAAAATGAGCTATAGGATTGATTAATCAGCAGTTGAATTTGATTCCTATCAGTATTAGATGGTTAGGGGATCAATATGAGATTTTAGTTGTTCAGAAACAAAAAAAAAATTAGCTGGACCCACTTTGGAGCCCGACTAATTCCGTCAAATTGACAAGGTTTTTAGAGGTGAAATAAAGGATATCTTATTATAAAAAAATGATGCAAATTGACCATAGAATATTTCCAGGCTTCTATGTTGAGATCCCCTTTCCCCTAAGCCTTGGGAGAATAATATAGCTATCTTGAGTATGATGGTTGGATTGTCGAATTTGGGATCACATTAGGTAGAAAAGAGCGCAAGAATAAGCAATGAAACAATCCAAAGGTTTTTAAAGATGTCACTCGTGATTTGTCATGAGAGTTATGTACAAATCACATTGGTTTGGTTGGAGAAAGGATAAATACCTATTATAATGATAATTCACATATGATGAATTGGATATCACCAGTTTCTAACCAGCCTTTGATATGGCACAAGATAATAATAGTGTATTCCTATGGTGCCTTGTCAAGCAACTTATTCTTTGAAGATGTTGACTGTAGTGCACTCTCCATGCATAGAGGAAGCTGCTCCAACCTTGAAGAAGAAGAAGGTGGCTTATAAAGCCCACTTAGGAAGCCACAGTCCACATTGAAAGGCACCATCGAAGAAAACCCATATTTGTAGATCGAAAGTTAAAATGAGTGCAATTGATTTGTGAGGATTTCTGAAAAGGTATTTGAGTGTGTGCTCATTGTTGCTATGAGACGTGCATTTAGAAACATCACTGGCTGTTTGAAGATTATATGCTGGAAACGATTCTAACCATGGATTCTTAGTTTTGAGTTTGAAGATAGAACAGATTCTTCTCATCAAAGGAAAAATTACATATGGTAGGCTGGACACTTATTATGAATTATAGATCGCAGTTGGCATTTAAAAGGGCAAAAAATGAAAAAATCTCTCTATATTAGAGCCTGCCAAGTCCGAGGCTTCTGATTCTTCTTAGCAAAAAAATGTCAACCAACAACTTATAATCCAAAAAGGCTTGGACCTAATTTACAGCGTTAGAATTCAAAGAATGGCATGTGCTTAACAAAAGAAAGCTGACAGTTAAAAAAAGGGCAGAGGCACCAAGTTTAGAGGCAGATTGCGAACACAGAAGGTAACTCATGCCTGGGTAGACCACGCTAGGCAAAGAAGTTACAAGTTTTAAAGCAAAACAAAGCAAAAACCTGTTCTCCCATTGGCTGCACATAAGAGGTTCAGTCCTTTATGTTTGGTGAGCAGGGGAGCGGCTAAGACAAAAGAGGAGGCATAACGTCCACAAAATTCAATGAAGCGGGCCATTGCAATGGAGAAAACTCATGCGTAAGGACAGTTTTAAATGAAAAACGTCCATTCCCTATAAAGCAAGGCCACGCCAAAGGGGAGTCTGTGCCAAACATGAGCTCCACGTTTTGTAGAGGTAGCAAGCCAAATGCAATGAAAAATGAATCAGTCAGCATTAGAAAGAGATGGAAATAAGTTAAAACGGGGGCGTCATCAGTTAAAGAAGCACCACAACATTAAAAATGGGAGTCGATCGGAGCAGCTAAGATAAAAGCTAAAAATCACGCATGAGAAAAGAAGTTGCTGGCCAAAGAACAGTGAGATATCATTATCCCACATCAGGCAGATAGGAAACTTTTTAAATGTTCAAATAGAGTGACACTCCCACTGCATTGTGTCACAAAGAAAGGTGCTTTCGTGAGGTAAGACATGCGTGGGTGGGGCCTGTGGTTGGCTGGCCAGATAAGACAAAAGAAATAAATTTTAACAAATAGACCGTTGGGAAAGGTCGCCAAAAAAAGCAAGAAATCCGGCTAGTCGCTACCTCGCTAGCCAAAAATTTCTTGAAAATCCGGCTAATGAGGTAGCGAGTCGCCAAATTTTTTTGAAAAATCCAGCAAGGGTCAGAATGCAACGTGGGTCCCACGTGAAATTCCATCAGCGAATCAGATGGTGACAAGTGGCGATAACAGAGTAAATGGATAGTGATGTGGTGGGCAAATGGCAGGAGCGCACCAGATTGCGCCACATGGCAAATCTGACGCATTACCTTGCTAACCGAAGTTGCTCACCAGTTAAGCATGGCGAGGTAGCGAAGAGACAACACGTGGGGGATGATGTAGATCAGGTGTCCAATTAGAATGCACCACGTGGCATTGGTCAAACCTAGAGTTGACTCAGATGGAAGGAGAGGGAAATATGAAGGCAAATAAAATAATAATTTTTTATTGTTTCCCAATTTTCAAATCACGTTCAGGTTTTTTTTAAAATTTGAAAAAGGGCATGTTCTAAAGTTTTGACTTTAGAAGTAATTTTAAATTTTTCAAAAAGTTTAAAAACTAAGTGTGCAGACTTGAGCATTTTTTTTAAGGCGAGGGAGTCATTTTTTAGATCGAGATTAAATGGGTTTCTGGGAGGCTAGATATGCGATATTATATATCGCCGGAACCGGGAAGAAACAAATTTTCCAAATATGAAGTCGGTTCTTACACAGGTGTTCATCAATTTGAGTTACATGTCAATTTGTAAAATACAGGGCATTGGTGACAGAATAGGCTGAGTTCTTCATTGATGATTAAGATTGGTTAGAGGAAAGTTTTAGCAGTCAGTTGCAATCTTAAAGTGAAGAAAATCAATTTGAGGTTGTTTCCTTGGTTTCTTGAAATCACATTGTAACTGGTTTTTCACTTCTTACCATGAATGCATCAAAGATCAGTTGCATCTTTTCATCATTACTTTTTCAGATATTTTGATGCCTTTGAGAGGTATAATGATAAAGATTTGATCTGCCAGTTGATAGAGAGAGGGAAGAAAGAGGTTTTTCAGTTACAGAGGATTGGATTTCAAGTGGACACCTGGCAATTGCATATCAGATCTGGGAATTCATTTCTTGCTAGCTTTTTCTTTCCTTCTTCATTTTTTTTGAGGGGGTTCCAGTCTTTGGAGAAAAACCAGTCACTACTGAGATACCAAATTTTGGATCCAGTTTTGATATGTTCCCATACTGTGATACCACATATTTCTTTAGTAATTTCTCTCATGTGAATAGCAGTAGAAATAAGAATACAGATAATCTGATCTGTTAGGTAGCTTTGCATTTAAATTTCATGCATCTTATTGTAATTTGTTTCAAGGAAATGAATGATAAGGCAGCAGCAAGTCAATCTTCATTCTGATATCTTGTCTCTCATTCATGCTGTTTGTGATCTTTTGTGTTTTGTAAACAAAGAATATGAAACTCAGTTGCAACTTATTGGTTGTATATGTTGATTTATTTTTCTTATGAATCAAAGAGTTATGTAAATGCTTGATTCCTCATCATAGGATTGCAGATTTCATGAAGGGATAAGTCGAGTATGAGGTTCAGAAGGATGCAGATGTCTAGTTCACAAAGTGGTTAGATAGATCAGGAAGTCCTGATGTATGGCACATATCAGTGATTTTCAGGGATGTGTGTTAGGTTTTTGTATGAATTGCCCAATAGATAAGGCACTTATCACTTATAGGATCACCTATTATACTGTTGCATATTTGAGGTTTTGCTGAGATCAACATCAATAATCAAATGCTTTTCCCCTTTCATGTTGAGGAGCTATAATAGAATGCCCTCACTCAGCTCATGAGATTCCTAGATCTACATTTAGCTACTATAGATGGATGCCATTTCATGAGTTATCAGGAGAAATAAGGGTTTTATCTGCTTCATATTAGATTCAGTGTATGCTTTGACAACTGGTACCATATAAAGAATCTATAGGTTCACCCACCTAGGTTTTGCAGAGCCTGAAGTGTAGAAGGAGTATAGCCTTATAGTTGGCCTAGTGTCTGAATGGGCATGTTGAAAATGGGAGTTAGCTTCCCCTAGATGTGCTTTGTTCTCATCAGGGTAATTGGAAATGGGTAACGTTTTCAAACTCCAACACTAACTATTGGTATTAGAGATTTAGGTAATTGAAGATAAAGCTCAACCACTTTGAGAGATCCATGGCAAGTCATTTCAGAAAGGTTAGTCCTAAGTTTGATGGGGTTAACTATGAAAGTTGGAAGGAGAAAATGAAGACTCATCTTCTGTGTATGGGTCCAAGTTATTGGTACTTGACAAAAGACATAAAAAATATTATGGAAGAATCCAAGCTTGAAGAATATAGTGAAGTAGAAAGAGATTTTTCATGTGCCATATGAGAGCTAGAGAAGCCTTACATAATATCATCTCTTCCTAAGAATGAATGCATTCAAGTAAAGTCACTAGATACACCTCATAACATTTGGAAAGTGTTAGAATCTACTTTTGAAGGTGATACAGATACAAAAAGGACAAGATTGAAGAGTTGGATATGTTTACTTCAAGATTCTAAAATGATGGAAGATGAATCTCTAAGAAGCTATGTTGGCAGGATATCTATGATTGTTGTAGGACTTAAGTTATATTTTGGAAGCAAGGAAGAAGATTAGGTTGTGTGGAAGATCTTGAAAACTTTAACATCATCATTCAAGAAATTAGCATAGATGATTGAACTTTTGATACCCTATACTGATAAGTTCACCTGGAAAACTTTTCTTGGAAGAATAGAAGCAACAAAAGTGGGTTTAAGATAATCTAGAGAATTAACAAGAATGGAGACAACTTTCAGTGCCTTAAATGTTTGGTCATGTTTGTCTAGAAGTGCAAGCACTCATGGAGATTTCACTAGCAATAGTAGAACCAAATATGATGAAGATAAAAATATTGAAGAAGGTATATCCCTTCTTGTAAGAAGAGAACCAAATGGTAAAAAAATATTTAAATGTTAGACTTAAAATGAATTTGGTCATTATGCGTCTAAATATCCTAAAAGAGAGAAAAAGTATAAGGGAAAGTTTAAGCCTAGAAGACCTACAAATTTTTTGTATGCTAATGAAGATGAGGAATCTGATGAAAGAATTTAGAGTGAAGATGATGATGAGCTAGGATTTGTAGCCATCAAAGATGATGATCTTGACACAAAAATTAGAGAGGAGAAAGCTCTAGTTTCTTAAGTTGAAAAGAAATATGAGTGGATAATAGATAGTGGGTGTTTGCATCACAAGACTAGTGATATGTACAAGTTTTTTAAATTTAGGAATCATGATGGAGGTATTGTTAGAGTATGTAACAATGTAACCTATCACATTACAGAGATACGATCTATTACTCTTGATGGAAAGATTCACACTGATGATGTTTACTTTTTTGATGGTTTAGAGCATAAATTTTTGAGTGTTGGATAGTTGGTGGATAAAGGTTATTAGTTATAATTCATATAAAATACTTGCATGATCAAAGATATAGATGGTAAAATGATTGGAACAGGTACAAGATCTAGTGGTAATGTATTTCAGTTGAATCCCACTGAGATGACATGTTTGGTTGTTAAAGTAGATAGAAGTTGTTTATGGCATAGAAGATTTTTTCACATACACTTTGATAACATTATGAAGGTTAGTAGCATATTTGCACTTAGAGATATTCCTCAGATAATAAATCCTACCAATATTGTTTGCAAAAAATATATCATGGCTAAATAGAAGAAAACATCATTTCCCAACAAGAAATTCACTACTACAAAGAAGTTGGAGTTTGTTCACACAGATTTGAGTGGACCTAATAGGATAAGAGGCTTCTATGGAGAAATGTATTTCATGATTTTTTTGATAATTTTAATAGAATGATGTGGGTAGCATTTCTTAAAGAGAAATATGAAGCATTTGAGAAGTTTAAGATATTTAAGAATAGAGTTGAGAATGAATCTGGTGTTAAGACAAAATGTTTGAGATCAGTCAAAGGAGGAGAATTCACCTCTAGAGAATTTAACATGTTTTGTGATGAGAATGAAATCAAGAGATGATTATCTTTACCCAAGACCCTTGAGAAGAATGAGATTGCAAGAAGAAACAAATTAGTATTAGAGGTAGAAAGAGAAATGATGTTTGAGAATGATTTATCCAAGAAATTTTGGAGAGAATAAGTGAATACAACAATGTACACCATGAACAAAGTAAGATCATAAAAGATATGAATAAGACCACTTATGAATTATGGTTTGGTCATTCACCTTCAATAAAGTATTTCAAAACCTTTGGAAGAAAGTGTTAAATAAAGAGAGATGATGATGTTTTAAATTTTTATCCAAGAAGAGAGGAAGGTAAGTTTATTGGTTATTCATTGAAAAAAAAGGTTACATATATTTTAACCATAGAACCAAAACAATAGTTGAATGTGAAAATGTAAAAGTTGACAAAAAGCTTGGAATTAAAGAAAATATTATGGATTATGATTCTGATGATGAAGAAGAAAATATTGGAATTATTAGATAGAATGTAGAAGGTTTCTTTGAGACTAACAATGATCTAAAGAATGATGTGCAAATTGTTGAGCAAAGAAGAAAACTGAGATCTAAACCAAGAGAATAGATAAAAGTTGAGATAGCAACTCCTACCTCTACTGGAAATATGAAAAAGAATCACCATTTAGAGAAGATAATTGGGAAAAAAGAAAAATAAGTGATGACAAGAAATAGAGTTAATGAGGAACTACATTTGATTTCTCAAGTTGAACCTAAGAGTTCAGATGAAGCATATAAAGATGATCACTGGATTCAAGAAATGAAGGAAGAATTATATTAGATTGTGAAGAATGACACATGGGAATTAGTTCAAAGGCCTAAAGACAAGAGCGTTATTGGAACCAATTGGATTTTTAAAAACAAGATGAATGATCAAGGGAAAGTTGTAAGAAAGAAAGCTATACTTGTATGCAAAGTATATTCATAGCAAGAAGAAATATATTATGAAGAGACATATTCCCTTGTAGCTAGAATGGAATTAGTGAGAATTTTCTTAGCTATGTAGAAAATAAAAAGTTCAAGGTGTATTAGATGGATGTTGAATCAACCTTCCTAAATGGAGAACTTGAAGAAGAGATATATGTTGAACAATTTGAAGGTTTCCCTCTAATAGAAGAGAAAAATATGGTATGCATATTGAAGAAAGCTTTGTATCATCTAAAGAAAGCAACTAGAACCTAGTATGCAAGGTTGGAAAAGTATTTAAAAAATCTTGGACTTTCTAAAGGTATGACAGAAAATAATTTATACTTGAAAGAAATTGACAATGGTTTTATGATAATAGTCTTATTTATTGATGACATAATTTTTGGAGGCAATGATGAAGCAAGTGATATGTTTGCTGAAGAAATGAAGAATGAGTTTTAAATGAGCTTGATAGGAGAGGTGAAGTTCTTTCTAGGTTTGTAGATTGTGCAAAACATTGATGATATTTTCATTACACAATTGAAGTATTTGAAGGGCTTATTGAAAAGATTTGGCTTGGAAAGTCATAAGCCTATTGGTACATTGGTGATAACTAGTTACACATTATCTAACAAAGATGAGACACCTACAATAGAGAAGAAAAAGTATAGATCTAAGATTGAAGGTTTGCAATATCTAACTCACACTAGACCAGATATAACAAATGTAGTTGGGATTGTAGCTATATTTCAAGCTGATCCTAATGAATATCACTATGAAAAAATAAAGAGGACATTTAGATATTTGAAGGGAACATCTAACTATGGAATATGGTATGATAGATCAAACAATTTCACTTTATGTATCTTTAGGTAAGGGCTTTATAAAGATATCTTTATAAAGCCCTTACCTAAAGATACATTTTAGTACTTGAGAGGTATTGTTGGGGTTATGCCCCTGTCTACTTTACAGTAGATGATACAAAAATTGCATCATTCTAGTGGTAGATAGCACTATTGTTTGACTAGATTAAATGCTGATGCTTCTTGAATAAGGGAGTATCTGTGATGACTAGAGTCATTAAGGACTCTTGGCAATTGGTCTTGAACAATGTATTTGGACACTTGAGCTGGTTGAAGACTTGAAATAGTTGATTGACATATTGAGGCCTTTGTCATTGATGTCAATGGGGGAGAAATGTACATGAAAAACATCGGCTAGATGAATAGGGGAGAGATAGTTGAATGAGGGGAGATGAGCACATGTTTATTCTTTATTGAGGAAATTTAGAAAGATTCATATCTCTATAGTGGAGATATACAAAATAAATATTTATGATGTATGGGGGAGAAGGTGAGAGTTGTTTAGTTTGTGAGAAACTGATGCCAATCCTTAAGAAGATGCATAACAAAGAAATATTCTAGAGGATTTTAGGTTTGATTGATGAAGGGGATTTGGAAAGATGAGGGAAGCAACATTAACAAAGTATTATTTGGTATTCTTTGAACCTAGATGTTTTTCATATATGTTGTCATCAATGCTAAATGGGGAGATTGTTAGCACAAATGCTGATGGTATTCATTTGGGGGAGTAGCCTAGGTATTGTAGAGAATGTGACAATATTGACATGTTGCATTCATGATTATGTTTGTCATTGATGTCAACATAGAAGTAATTATGTAAAGAGTGGCAAAATAGAAGACAAAGATTGTGGTCATATAGACAAAGTTTTGATGATCACATGTTGTAAAGTTAAGGACATGTTCCACACTATGCCTTGATGATGAGGATGCAAAGTGTAGAAATAGAGTATGTATGAAACAATTTCTGATGATTGTATTATATCTTCTAACAAAGATATAATCTAGATATGTGAAGTTATATAGTGATAGAGGAAAGTCTAATGATGATGTCAGTAAGTATGCAAGTCTTGAAGTCACACATGTGAGAGGTTGTCTAGATTGTGAGCTGACAATTATATTGTAATTGCAAAATAATTAATTATCTTATTGTAGTCCTATTATAATTAATTGTGAAAGCCTCAAGACCGAGTCAAGGAATTTTTTTGACAATGTGGTATAATAGAAAGTATTTTTTTGATTGTAGAGTGTGTTTGTGGAATTCAAAGTGATTAAGGAGGTGAGAATTAGAGAAGAGTATATTGTAAATATGAGTAAGTGATCCAAGGGATTATTGGATGTGAATTTTGTGACCTAGTATCGAGATCAAAAGAAGTACGAATCTAGTTGATAGGATAGAGAAAGAGGAAGGAGTAGTATAATTAAATTCTATTATTTTTCAAGGAATAATACAAAGATAATTTTAATAGTGGGTTCATTGGTCTTTCCCCTGAAGCTATTTGGACAGTGTGCCCATTTGCCTTCTAAAACTCCTAATAGGGTTGGAATCTCTCAAACAATGGTTCAAAATCTTCTAACAGGGACTGGTATGTGCTGAATGTTTTCATAAACTCCTAATGAGTTCTATCCTCTAACAAGGAATATTTATATTAGTACATCATTTAGTGGGTACCATCTCAACTGGGGTTTTCCCTCTAATCAAGCATTTCACTAGTTAACACATATGGTGTTATTGTGCATGAGTATCTTTTTGTGGTTTTTGATTATATTTCTCATATGGTCAATATTTAATAAGGTTGATAATTATGATAATAGTTGGATAATTGATTCAACGCCTCCCCCCTCTTAGTTATATTGGTGGACTATATATTCTAACAGAATGTGCTACCTATTATTTATTGCATGCACCTTAGAAAGAGAGAAGCTAAAAAAGATTAAAATAAGTGATGGAATTATGTTTCCCATAGCTTAGTATAGTTGAATATACATCTATGTTTTTATGAATTCAAATTTACTGACTTATTTGATCGATGTACATGGATATGTGTACATATATTCAGTAAGTAATTAATCTATGATATTTTTAAAATGTGTATGTAGGTTCTACTATTGTACAAGGAACATATTTGAAGAAAAAAAGAGTACTTAAAAATGTGATTCATTTCACTAATTATCAACCCAACAAGGTTTATCAGTATAGTAACCATCTAATTTCCATTGGTCTAACTCTTCATCCAGTCAAAGGAGCTCAAATACATAAGTGGAGACTTCATATTGATGATCATGAGAGAATATTACATATTATCCAACAATGAGAACATCCACTAGATATGAGATAGAAACAAATTGTACTATACAGACAAGCATATTTTCTTGAATTATGCACAAAATTTGGTTGAACAATTTGAAATTAGCACACCTTTTTGAGCTATTTGAACTTCTTTTACTCTTTTATTTCACTACTCAAGATCAAATTGTGATTTGTAACTAATTAGGACATGTGTCTTGAGGGGAATAAATTCAAAAAATTTCCTTAAGGGGATGAAATTAGGAAGCTTCTTAAGGAGATTAAGTATATTGCAATCAAAATTTTACTCTTTCATTTAAGTTTTCAAGTTCAAAATGTGATTTGTAATTTATTATTAAAATTAGGAGTATATGTAACTAACTACAAAATGTGTCTTAAGTGTTGATATCACTGACTGATCCATCCATTAGGCAACATTATTCATTCATCACCATGACCAATCCATCAAGAGAAGGCCAAGCTACAAAGGACTTGTCTTATATATCACTACATGATGAGCAAATCAAAGGTTGTTGTGCACCACAATAGAGACTAAGCATACATGTCGAGTAAAAAAAATGGAGATCAATAAGTGTAAAGTTTATTAATTCTGATTGAGTCAATATATGCCAAGCCTATAGAAGTTGAGAGACATGATGAATGTTAGTTATGATCGAGTGTCAAAACATTCAATTGCCAAGTAAACCAATTTTGACATATGATTTTGTAATGGCAAAAAAACTTATGTAAGTCATTTTAGCTGACTTCTAAGTGACATTTAAAGATTGTAGAGATAGTTAAGGAGAAAATTATAGATTTTGTTGATATAGACAAGGGATGAATAACTAGGGCCAAAGGCTCACCCAGCTATCCAAACCACCCTGCAAGAGTTAACACAATGAAAGCAAATATGAGGAACAACAACTAAAGGAGGAAGAAGAATGAAATAATTTGATTGATTCTTCAAATATTCAACATAAATGCCTAGCTATAAGTCCTTATAGGTTATAGCCAATTACAAATACATTCACATTCAAAGATCCAACTGTAAATTCTCACTTTTAGTTCTGCTCTGCAACCTACTCTCCAAAAACATGCCTAACTCCAAGCCTAAACACTATATATATACTTGCCAAAATGGCTTATAGATTATTCTAGAATATTACATAAGATGAGGGCTGAACCGACAATGGTCTGGACACAACCCAAGAAAAGATCTTAACATAAATGTCACGATAAAAAATAAATCCCACATGTCAGCTTGTAAAAATCATGTCCAAATGCTGACACTTGGCATACACTGGGTAACTTGGCACATGAAGAAACACTTGACATATGTTAGGTAACTTGGTACATGAAGAGTCACTCAACATACATTGGGTAACTTGGCACATGAAGGAATTGCTATAGTAACTCAACACATGAAGGACTGTTAGGCACATGAAGGAATTGGTAGGCACATGAAGGACTGATAGGCACATGAAGGACTGATAGGCACATGAAGGAACTACTAGGTGCATGAAGGACTGCTAGGCACATGAAGGACTACTAAGCACATGAAGGAGCTACTAGACACATGAAGGACTGCTAGGCATATGAAGGAGTGCTAGGAACATGAAGCAACTACTAGGCACATAAAGGACTACTAGGCACATGAAGGACTGTTAGGAACCAACTTTCAGAATGAGAAAAAATGAGTAGGACAACAAGGCAACCCTAGATGCCCCTACATCAGAAAACTGATGTTGACAGAAATGATTCTCCTGAATCATTGAGATGTCCAAACTTCAGCTGAATCTAACTCAAATTGAGAAATCCATGAAGCATCTTCAATAGTTTTGTTCTTCCACTTCACCAAATATTCATAGTAATCTTTTCCTCTTGTGCTCTTGCCAACTCTTTGATCCAATATTTGTTCAACTTCTTCAATCTACTTCTTAGGATAGACATCTAATACAACAACTTCATCCTCTAACTCATGATACTTATACAAATTGACAATATTGAATATAGGAGATATATCCATGTCATCAGGTAACTCAACTTCATAAGCATTACCACTATCAAACTTCTTCAAGATCTTACAAGGTCCAAATTTCTTCAACTTCAGCTTACTATGTGTTCCAACTGGGAATCTTCCTTTCTTCAGATGATCCATCACCTCATCACTAACTTGAAAATCATGGTGTCTTCTAGACTTTTTAGTATTCTCCTTATACTTCTAATTACTTTGTTCCAACCTCAACTTCACTTCCTTATGCAAATAATCCATAAAATCGGCAAATTCTTATCCTATAGTGCTCCTCTTTTCTTCACCAACAACATCTCTCAAATCTGATATACCTCTAGGATGTATTCCAGTAATAATCTCAAAAGGTTTCTTTCCTATACTCCTATTCATAGAATTATTATATGCAAATTCAGCTTGTGCCAATACCATCTCTCAATTACTTAGCTTATTCCCAACTAAACATCTTAGCAAACTACCCAAGCTTCTATTCACAACCTCTATCCGACCATCTATTTGTGGATAGAATGTAGAACTAAACTTCAATTCAGTACCCATCTTCTTCCACAAATTCTTCCAAAAGTAGCCAACAAACTTAATGTCTCTATCAAAAATAATACTTCTTGGTAATCCATGCAATCTCATAATCTCTTTAAAGAAAAGTTTAGCAATGTGCTCAACATCTGATGTCTTCTTACATGGTATGAAATGAGCCATCTTAGAAAATCTATCCACTACAACAAATATGGAATCATACCCCTTCATTGTCTTAGGTAATCCAAGAACTAAATCCATACTGATGTTAGTCCAAGGTTTCTTAGGAATAGTAATAGGTGTATACAAACCAGCATTTTGACTCACCCCTTTTGCAACTTGAAAAACTCCACAAATCTTTACAAATTTCTGAACATCCTTATACATTTGTGGCCAATAATACTTCTCTTTTAGAAAACTCAATGTCTTATAAATTCCAAAATGTCCAGCTAATCCACCACTATGCTTTTCCTTAATTAGATTCAACCTCATAAAACTTCTAGGAATACACAACTAAATACCTTTGAACAACATACCTTCTTGAATGAAGTACTCATCGTACTTACTTATGTGATCTATCAGATTTGGTGCTCTACACTCTCTCCAAGCCTTAGAAAAATTAGGATCCACATCATACAACTCTTTCATTTCATCAAAACCAAGAACTTCAACCTTCATTTCTGTTAGCAAGGAACATCTCCTACTTAATGCATCAACAACTCTATTAGTAACTCCACTCTTACACTTAATGAAAAATGTAAAACTCCACAAATACTCAACCCACTTCATATATCTTTGATTCAATTTATGTTCATTTCCCAAGTATTGTAAAGCTTTATGATCAGTATACAACACAAACTCATTAGGAATTAAATAATGTCTCCACTTCTTCAATGCTTGAACAATGGCATAAAATTCTTGATCATACACATAATACTTCCTTTTATCATCATTCAACTTTTCACTAAAGAAAGCAATAGGCTTACCTTCTTGACTTAATACAGCTCCTATTGCATTACCACTTGCATCACATTCAACTTGAAATACTTTGTTAAAATTAGGTAAAGCTAATACAGGTAATTCAACAACCTTTTGTTTCAAAGTCTCAAAATTCTTATCAGCTCCATGTGTCCACTTGAATTCCTTTTTATCTCCCCTCATTGTCTCAGTCATAGCATTACAAACAACATTGAAAATATTTATAACCTTTCTATAAAAACTAGCCAAACCATGAAATGATCTTACCTCACCCACATTCTCAGGTGTAGGCCATTCCAAAATTGCTTTAGCCTTCTCAAGGTCCATCTTCAATCCATCAGATGAAATCACAAATCCCAAATACACAATCTCCTCTTGGATAAAAGAACACTTTTAAAGATTAATGAACAACTTTTCCCCTTTCAACCTCTACAAGACTTGTCTAATATGCCCAAGATGTATATCATCCAAATAAAAAATCACAAACTTACCCAAAAATATTTCTAGAACTTCATTCATTGGCCTCATGAAAGTACTAGGTGTATTAGTCAAACCAAAAAGCATAACCAACCATTCATACAAACCATCTTTATTTTTGAAAGTAGTCTTCCATTCATCACCTTCTCTAATTCTGATATGATGATAACCACTCTTCAAATCAATCTTGGTAAAATAATTTGCTCCACTAAAATAATCCATTATGTCATCCATCATTGGCATAGGAAACCTATATTTCACTGTGATCTTGTTAATAGCTCTTGAATTAGTACACATTCTCCATTCTCCATTATTTTTAGGTGCTAATACAGTAAGTACAACACACGGACTCAAGCTTTCTCTTATCAAATCTTTCTGCAACAACTCATGCACTTGTCTATTAAGTTCTTCATTCTCTACAAGTGTCAATCTATATGGTGCTTTGTTTGACAAACTAGATCCAGGAATTAGATCCATACAATGACTTATACTTCTTACTGAAGGTAAACCATCAGGAATATCATCAAAAATCATGTCTTTATACTCATTGAAAAATTCTATAATTTCTACTAGTACTTGGCTATCACTATTTGTTGTCACTCGGTCATTACTACCAACACTGAATCCTCTAGGAACTATGGCAAAATAGACTTTATTCCTTTTCATTTCCTTTTCAAATTGTTTCCCATTAACCATGCAAATTTTTACAATAGTACAATTTAACTCATCTAGAATTTCAATTAAAGGTAGCAATATTTGTTTCTTCTCATTTACCCAAAGAGTATATTGATTCTATCTTCCATCATGTACAACATATCTATCATATTGCCAAGGTCTACCCAACAAAATATGACAACAATCTATGGGCATAATATCACACAAAACTTCATCAAAGTAATGTCCAATTTTGAACTTCACAAGGCATTGCTCACTTACCAATATCTTATGCTCATCTTTGATCCATGAGACATGATAGGGTTTGGGATGTTTCAGCCTCTACAACTACATCCTGGTAACCAACTCTTCTGATGCTAGATTTGTAGAACTTCCACTACCAATGATCACTTTGCAGCATTTTCTAACCATCTTACATCTTGTCTTGAAAAGACTTCTCCTTAAAATAGGTTCCTCACCACTTTCCTTATTACAAAAGGTTCTTCTCGCCATCAAATTTTCTCTAGCCTTAGGTCCACTTGGTGAACCCTCATCATCTTCTTGAATCACAACATTTTTGTTACCTTGCCTACTTTCAGAGGATCTACATTCAAAAGATCTATGTCCTTCTTTACCATATCTGAAACAATTACCATGAAATCCACCTCTAGAATAGGAATTACCTCTTCCTCATTAATAATTAGTGCCTCCTCGGTAAGAATTACCACTTTTCCATTCGATCTTGCCTTTATCATCATTCTTCCATTCAAATTTTCCTTTATCCTACATAAAACTATTAGATTTTCCACTTTCTCCATAAGATCTACCTTTGCCTCTCTATAATCTACCACCTCTACCTCTTTGTCTTTGTTCATGCTTCTTTGTTAAGATCTCCTTAGCTTTCAAGGCATATTGATATGCTTCTTCTACACTTTCTAGCTTCACAAAACTTATTTTATCTTGAATTCTAGATCTCAATCCATTAATGTACCTTAAAATTTTCTCAATATCATCATCCACATGTCGAAACTTGATGTCCAATTTATAGAATTCCTTAGTATATTCTTTCATAGTCATGTCCTTTTGTTTCAAATTTTGCATCTTTCTCAACAAGCTAACTTGGTAATCAACAGGAAGGAATTTGTTCTTTACCTTGTTCACCATCTTTGGCCAAGTTCTAATCTTCTCCTTTCCTCTCCTTTATCTATCTATTTGCAAGTGCTCTCACCATAGTGATGCATGACCTTTCAGCCTAGTGACTACAATCTTCACCTTTCTATTATTAGGAGTGTTTTCATACTCAAAGAACTTCTCCATATTAGAGATTCAATCCAACACAACATTGATATCCAATTTTATATCATAAGAAAAAACTTCTACAATAGGCTTTGAATTTTCCCTAGATAACACTCGCAATAATCTTTCCTCATCTTGATCTTCTTTAGGTTCTAGATTATGGTTTGGTGCTATTGCTTCATCATCACTTACATCATCAAGATGTGCTCCTCTCATCTGGGTTGTCTCTGCAACATCTAATCTAGTTGCAATTTGTCTCAACTCACCCAATATAGCATCATCAACATTTCTTCTACCACAAACCATCATTACAAATCAGGTTCCAGCAAGATTGTAACCCTCTGCAAATTGTAGGTCAAATTTGCAAATCTGCCACCCTACAACCAAATCCAAATCAGGGTTCTACATGATCCAATCTCCACAAGGAAGAACCCCAAGCTTTGATACCAAATGACATAGGAAAGGGATGAATAATTAGGACCAAAGGCTCATCGAGCTATTGAAACCACCTTGCAAGAGTTAACACAATGGAAGTAAACATGAGGAACAAAAACCAAAGGAGGAAGAAGAATGAAATACTTTTATTGATTCTTCAAATATTCATCATACATGCCTAGTTGTAAGGCCTTCTAGGTTATGACCAATTACAAATAAATTCACATTCAAAGATCCAACTGCAAATTTGCACTTTTAGTTATGCTCTACAATCTACTCTCCAAAAAAATCCCTAACTCTAAGCCTAAACACTCTATATATACTTGCAAAAATGGCTTATAGATTATTCTAGAACATTACATAAGAGGAGGGCCGACTTGATAATAGTTTGGACAGAACCCAAGAAAAGATCTTAACATAATTGTCAAAATCAAAAATAAATCCTGCAGGTTAGCTCATAGAAATCATGTCCAAATGTAGACACTCAACATACACTAGGTAACTTGGCACATGAAGAAACACTCGACATACACTGGGTAACTCGGCACATGAAGATTCACCTAGCATACACTAGGTAACTTGGCACATGAAGCAATTTTTTTAGTAACTCAACACATGAAGGACTACTAGGCACATGAAGGATTGCTACGCACATGAAGGAATGCTAGGCACATGAAGGAACTGCTAGGTGCATGAAGGACTACTAGGCACATGAAGGAACTACTAGGCACATGAAGGACTACTGGACACATGAAGGATTGCTAGGCACCAACTTGCAGAATAAACAAAAATGAGCAGAATCACAAGGCAACCCAGGATGCTCCTGCATCATAAATCAAATTAACCAATCAAAAAATCAAAAGGGTAAAGCAGAAAAAGGATCAAATTTAGATCATTGATTTAGATCTAGAAATTTATATGACTATCTATTTAAGAAGGGATGTAACACTAAAATCACAATTTAGCAAGAATAGAGTGTGGAGGAGCAACTAAGATTAGTATAGAGCAAGGAAAGAAAATTTTGATAGAGAGATTAGATAGAGAAACCTAGCAGTGAAGGAAAAAATATAGCATACCTATAAGGAGGTCGGATTGAGACATTAAAGAGAGGAGATCCCTAAATAGATTCTAGAGAAAACTGAAGGATTGGGTATTGAATCAATTTTGATAGATTGAGTCAAGGAAAATCTCTTAATAGAGTGATTTTAATAGACCTTATTTAAATATCCTAACAGATTCCTTACTTATTGTAAGTTGCAGATCTTTTAATCAAGGTGAGACCTAATAATCTTGTGAAGCTTTTAATTGAGAAGACCCCTCACAAGGTAGATCATCAGAACTAATGTTCAAATTGTATCCCTAATAGGAGAACTTTGTCATTGTAGTATTAAAGATTTGTGGGTTTCATCCCCACCCTAGTTTTACCTTAACCTTGGAGAGATTCTAGGTGACCAAAATATTTGTGTTATGTGTTTATGTTTTCATAGATATTATTATTAGATAGATTTCATTTTAGGATTACAGTTTATGATTATATGGTATGAGATCTAAGATATGATATGGATTGGGAGTGAATATAATTGATTTGATTTATTGTTTAAATACAAAAAAGTTTTATAGATCCTAATTCACCCACCCTACCCTCTCAGTATCTTATTTCCCAATAAGAATTTTGACAATTGGTATCAGAGCTTAATTCTCTTGAAATAAGTCTAATAGCTTGAGAGTTATGGTATTGGAAAAGGAAGAATACAAATTGGGAAAGATCATTGAGAATCAGATGATTGAAATATTGATCACATGACAAGATATATTGTCAGTTAGTGTCAAAAATCTTAGTCATAATGAAAATATAGTTGCAAACTGAGTTACTAGTATGTAGTGTTAACTAATATCACAAAGGATCCAAGAAAACACATTAATCTTGTAGAAAGTTGTAGTGCTGATTGAGTTGACAGTTCACACCATGCTCCAATGTGAACCGAGTCAACATAGTAGTATTATTCCATAGTAATGATAAAAATAGTAGAGTGATGCAAGCTAAGTCAAAAACATCTATCAAGTGACCAATGTAAACTAAGAACCCAATTATTACTAATTGCTAGAGATATCCAAGGAGGTAGTGGTAGTTGAGTGTTTCCAGTATTGCTTGAATAAGATATTGACTTGAGTTACAACACTGAGCTGACTTGGTGATTATTTTTGGAACTATTCATGTTGTAGACGGCCTATGAAGGAATTTATTTGAATGGATATAAGGTATTTTGTTTATCCAATAGAGAATGTGTATTCAGTGTATCTTTATTCAAGCATTATCGAATATGGAAGGGAAGATTGTATAAAAGGCTACAAGCATTCCAAGGAAAGGAAGAGACTCATCTATCACAGTCAAGTGATTAATTTACTTCAAATAACCTTCATTAGCAATCACTATTCCATTTTAGAGATCAATGCATTGATTCATTCTAATAGGTACACAAGTACCAAATCCTTTAACTAGGTGGACCTAATAGTCCTTTGTAAAAACTCCTAAAAGCACATACTTAACTATATTGTATAAATCCTTTCACAAGGTGGACCTAACAATCCTTACTGCTCTTAATCAAGTAAGATCATTAGAAGTGATTATTTATAGTCCTTAACAAGCCAACTTTGTTACTATAGTAGTGAAGCATTATGGGTGTCATCCCCACCCCCATTTTACCTTCTACTTGGAGGGTTTTTGGGTTACCAAGTATTGTGTTATGGTGTTGTTACTTTACTATTTTATGTTTCATACATACCAATAGATTAGATAGCTTAATAATGTAGTTAGTTTAGAGCAAGAAGTGGTTCTTGATTCACCCCCCCCACCAACCCCCCCCCCCCCCCCCCCCCAACCTTATTCACCTATCTTACATTACATTTCCAAAAATTGGTATCACAGCCTTGTTCTCTTATCATAAAGTTTTACAGCTTGAGAGAAAAAAATAGATACAATGGAAGTATACGAGCTAGAGAAAGTAATTGAGAATGAACATTTAAATCTAGATGTGGCCATGGAAAAAATGAAGAAACTAAAAAATAAACTCTCTCAAACCCTAACAAGAAGAAAAGAATTACCAAAAAAGATGAATGATAATATCTACATAGAAGAAAGGATTGAAGATATTTGCAAAGAGAGAAGTTCAAATGAAATAGATGCAGCTATAGAAGATCTACTTAGAAGGAACTTTATTCTTCAAGAAGTCAAAAAATTGAAAAGAGAATAGGAGATTTATTTGGTCAGCATATGTGAAGTTATTGAACAAAAGAATTAAGCTAAAAATGAAAAAAATATGGTAGAAGAAGATAGAAGACTACTCAAAACTAGGATAGAAGAAAAGGACAATGAAATCAACCGACTTTCATTACATCAGTAAGACTTGGTAAATTAGTTAAACCATTCAAATCAAGAAGTTATCCATTTGAGGATAGAAAATGAAAGACTCATGAATGCTCTTAGAGAAGAAAAAGAAACCAATGAAAGAAAGATAAATTCACAAGAAAGCATAGATCAGCTAGTTGAGATATCCCAAAAAAGATAGAAAGGTAAAGTAGGATTGGGCTATACTGAATAAGGTGATCATCATAGCAAGGAGCTCAAAACAATAAAAGACCTACATGCAATCATTGTGGAAAATTAGGGAATATTTAAAACACATGTTTGAGCAATGGAAAGTCAAAGTTTAATGGAAAATGTTATAGTTGTAACAATCATGGGAATAGAAAAAGTGAATGCATAGAGAAGACCAAATTTGAATGAAAATGGTTCTCATGCAAAAAACAAGGTCATAAATCTTTAGATTAGAGAACCAAGAATTGGAATCCTACCAAACAACATGCTAAAGCTATCTTTGGTTGGGATTACAACACTTGGTGCAGATATTATTTATGTGGATATTCTAGACACATTAGACCAAACTGCATGAAGTTTCACCTCACAAAAAGAAATCCTACCAAAAGATGCT
Source organism: Cupressus sempervirens (assembly GCA_028749045.1). Lineage (NCBI taxonomy): Eukaryota > Viridiplantae > Streptophyta > Pinopsida > Cupressales > Cupressaceae > Cupressus > Cupressus sempervirens. The sequence continues at coordinate 560,458,268 of CM053783.1, forward strand.
ATGTATGCAAAGAACTTGGTCATCTAGCAAAGCATTGGATGAATAGAAGAAAATTTAAAGATGGAAAGAAATAAAATGATGATACAATCAAAAGAAAAATAAAGCAAAAATGGGTAAAGAAGTCTCTAGAGAATCATAGTGAAATTAGTGAGGTCATTAACAACCAAGACAATGGATTGGGTGATTCAATCATATCTACATAAATATGCAAGGAGATCATTAGAGCTGTGATAAAGCTCACATTCTACATCAGTTCACTTCATCCAAGAAAGATAGTCCAGACAAGCATATTAGATGCACTTGGAAAGATGAAAGACTCATACCTAACTAAGCATGGAAAGACTTGATTGAGTCACTGACTCAACCGAGCATGGAAAGATTGTACTAACCAAGCTTCAAGATCAAACCAAGTATCTTTTATCTACCTAGGTAAAAACCATTAAGTGAAGCCCTAAGTTTGGAAATTTGATAAAAGGTAAAGATTAAAGCTCTTTTTTCACTATGATTTCAAAATTCTCTTTGAGCTCAATATTTCTTAAGCCCCCCAAAGAAATTTTAGTGCAAACTATTGAAGGATATTCTTAAGCAAAGTCATCATCATGAAATTCTTCTTCAACCATGTAGTATGGTAGCATCTTCCAATTCAAAGGTCAAGAAAGGTTCATAAATATTGGTAAAGAGTTTGGATTGCATTCCTCAAAAATTCCATCTATATCCAACAATTTTAGAGGAAAATGATCCTCAAGGCATTCACTCTTCCATTTTTTTAGAAATAGATAATACTGAGGGGGGTGAAAATGTATTTTTAATATTTTTACCCACAACTAAATATTATTAATTACTTTTCCATATACATAAGAAAATAAACCAACAATGCTAAAAAGTAGAAACAACCATACATAGAAAGCTCATAACACCATATTTTGTTAACAAGGGAAAACCTTGATGGGGATGAAACCCACTAGATGATTCAGTATATAAAAGAATATAGTTAAGGATATTGACCCTATTAGGAGTCTATGAAGAATGTATAGTGTCTTGAGTCCATATTAGGAGACTAGGCCTTGTTAGAAGCCTCAACCTTGTTAGGAGTTGCTTCAGCCTTATTAGGAGTTGGTAAATCATATACAAATGTATGCAAGAAGATCCCACTTCCATAACATCAACTATACAATAAGTTCTTCAAGAGAATAGGTATACATAAAATACTAGGTCACTTTTTATAATTGCAAATCTTTTGATTGCCAATTTATCATACAAAGAGTGTCTGCACACATATCATATCTTGCATAACATTTCTTTGCATCACATATCATAATATCACATTCAAATTCACCTGTCCACACTTAAATTTGCATTTGAAGTTCTTTACTTATATCAAACATATTAGTAATTTCTTCCTTAGTTAGCTCACATATTATCCTTAGAGTGGGCTCAATAAGATTTAGTAATCAAACCTATTCTGCAAGTTGTACAAGTCAATTTGTTAACATGCTCTATTCTACACTGTAAGGTATCTACATCAATATTTCTTCCATAAATTTTACTTGATTGATCATATGGACATTCACACTAGTATGCATCATCAGGATGACATCATGCATCTAGGGTTAATTGCACAAGAGAATATTCCAAGGGAATATTCTACTATCAACAAATCTTGTCATGCTACTATAACACTGTCTAATATTCAAACAATTTTCCTTAACAAATAATCATGACTAAACTACAAAAAAAATGTTACCATAAATGACAACCACATATCTCACCTTATCAAATTGATTGGTCATATTGCCAACAATCTCCCCCTTTGGCATTGATGGCAACATTTTGGAAAAATTGGCTAAGTTCCAAACATTTTTTCATACCAATCAAAGTAAATAACCATAACATAGTAAAAACATTGTATTCATGTTTTGAAAAGATTACATCCCTTATAACTTCGATTAAATTTAAAAAAAAAAACAAAACTTACTACTATACTTCAAAAAATAACTATATAACTTATAATTACAATTTTCCTTATTTCTCCCCCTTTGACATCAATGACAAAGGTGCCAATAAAAGGAAAAAAATCCTGTCAAAATTTGAAAGTTACATCAAAACTTGGAAAAATAATCATTGAAGTTAGTCTTCAACTATGCAAGGTGTTTCTTCCAACTATCTTTTAGTACATCAGACACAATGATTAGCACGCATAGAGCATATGCGGCTAACTCTACTGCATTCAAATCTGTGGCCACAAACTTTTCATATGAGGACTTGGCTGCAAAGCATTCTACCAACTAATTTTGTAACAATGTAATCTCTGGGGATAAATGGTCCCTCAAAAGTGTAAATCTTTTTAGAGCTTTCTCCTTTTTTGCTTGTATATCCCAGATGCTATCATGAAGTGCTTGCATTGTATGCTCAATGGTTTCTAACTTCTAATTCTATTTCAAAAATTTATTAGTGAGTGTCTGAAGCTCAGTTACCTTCTCTTTGATTTGCTCATCAAATCTGTGAAGATGAAGGTATACCATGTTACACTTAGCATATATCTGTTTCCCTTCTTCCATAATTTGCCTCAATAACTTAATGCATGCATTTAAAGTTTCTATATCATTCCTTATATTTGTACACATGGTATTAAGAAGTTTACCATCATGCTTAGTTTGTGCTTGAATTGTAGCCACATTGGTAAGCATTGTAAACTCATTATCAAAGGTTTTGCACAAGATTGCTACTCTCTATTAGATATTTACAAGTGTATCAACAAGACTTACTATCTTCTCCAATCTATCCAAAACTAAAGTTAGAGTCTTCTCAAAAGACTTCACAGATTTCTTCTTTTCAAGAAGTTTACTTAAAGAAGATATAAGGTTTTGTGCCTTGTATTCTTCATCTAACTATAATATTATTTTTGTGACCACTACTGCTTGTTTAGGTGGTGTAGAAGGTGTTACTACTACTATTGCTAGAGGTACACTTGAAGTAGTTGCTTCAATGCTAGATTCAATTTTCTTTGTAGAAGATGAATCTTCTTCATTAGATGAGCTAACATAATCAATAATATTGCCAACAATGTTGGAACCAAAATCTTTAAATGGGTCCTCAATTTTATCCATTATTTTATTAGTGTCATCCACTTGCATAGATTCACTGCCAATGGTAGTATGTGGTGAATCACTTGGAATTGGTGCTTTAGTTGGTTCCTCAAAACTATGAGGTGGACTAACTATAGTGGGACTTGTTTCCTCTATCTACACACTCTTCTCAGACTCCTTAGGTATAGGGCTTGCCTTCTTTGGTTGCACACTCTCCTTTGGCATAGTATTAAATGTATGTGACTATTTCCTTTTGAGTTTCCACATTAACTTCTTCATAATTTCCTCCCATGAGGAGAATGGATCTCTTCTTATTTCTCAATAATGGTGCTATTCTTTTTAGAATTTTAGTTATTTCTTCCTCATTATTTACAATACATAGCTTTTTCACCATATTTATTCGTATTTCTTATCTTCCTCAATAACTCTACTTTTTTTTTTAAAAGTCTATCTTACAAGTCTTCGAGTATTTGACCTCTTATGCTATCAAACCTTTTATCTTTTAGGATCATATTTCTAACTACAACATTCTCTAGCTATCTTCTATCCATATTATTGTACAAGTCATAGTACTTATTCAATTGTACAAAATTATTATCATTAATAATGTGCATGTTAAGATTTTCTACCTTGGGTTTCCATGCTTTTCTTCCCACTAAAGTCTTTGCTTCTTGATCTGTTGGCTCTATTGGTCTGTCACTAGTTTCTTTTTCAGATTTAGAAGAACTAATTTGCAAGGTTCTTCTCTTCTTACTTGGTCTACTTGTAGTTTTCTTGACTCTCTTCTCACACCTTCTAGATTTCCTAGGTATTGACACTTCCTCTATTTTCTTTGGGTTCCTTAGAGGTTGCTACTATGCAATTGCTACATATGGCACTGTAGTTTCTTGCACACTTGTCTGGGCAACTATGTCCTCTTCAGTAGGTTTGGCCATTGTAATAGGTGTAGGGGTCAATAGTTTAGATTGACTGATAGCCTTCATTTCCATGGCTATCCCTTTCACCTCTTACACATTCCTTTCTTGTCATTTCTGATTCCTTCAAGATAGAATCAATCACTTTTTCTACCTTCTTCTTGGAGTCCTTGATTATTTGACTTATTTCAAATTCTCTCATTTTCTTATTATATTTCCCCCATCTAGGACATTCAGAATAAACTTCTGAGTGTAGGATTATCTATGCATATCCTTCAATTAGTTCCTCACTCATTTTGTAATACATGTGAAATCTATTTCTACCATGAAGCATAGTTCATCCTTATATTTTTCAACTAGCACAGTAGGTATCCTACACCTTTGCTTCATTTTAGCTTGCAAAGATTTCACCATTCTGTCAATATCATTATCTCTAACTATTTCTAGTTTGGTTCTATATGCACAAGTGATAGTTTGCATTGCACACTCACTTCCATCCCAATTTGTGATACTAGGAAACTTCTTTGTTGTGTAGAAGAATATATGTGTCAGTAGGGATTCAAACCTAAAGACTACACTCCTAGACTTCTTGATTCTTGATTGTTAGAATTGTTTAGAATAACTAAGAGTGGGGGTGAATCAATTATCCAAGGTCCAATGATGTCCAATTAAACTTTTTCTACAAATCCTTAATGGCACATAACTGAAATTATCATGTATGCAATTGAACATTAAACAACCATGAGAAGTAAACATGCATTACAATATAACACTAAGGATTTGATAACCCAAAAACCCTTCAAGAATAAGAAGGTAAAACTAGAGTGGGGATGATACCCACAAAATAACTGCGCAATTGATTTCAACCACTTCTGATGGTATGCCCTATTAAAGGCCTACCCTGTTAAAGGCTACAACACATTGTTAAATGTGACCTTGTTAAAGGATTTAAGAAAATTCAACTTGGAATGTCACCCTATTAAAAGATTTACATAGAGTTGTTAGGCTCACCCAAGTCCATGGGATTTTTAGTCACCCTCTCAAAAGAATCTTTCATCCCTCTCTAAGGATCTCCTATCCTCCTCCTAAGGATCTGTTATCCTTCTCCTAAGGATCTCTTTATCCTTCTCTTGAGGATCTCTTTATCCTTCTCCTAAGGATCTCTTTATCCTTCTTCTGGGGATCTTCTATTCTTTTCCTAAGGCTTATCCACCTAGCTATTAAGCTAACCTAACAATGTAGGGTTTCAATATCTAATACAATGGTAAGAAAGTATTAGAAGGGTTTGACCTGATATAGACTGCAACCCTAACTATGAAAATTTTAGATCACTCTTTGATTCCTTTCTTTGCTTGGCTTTCCTCCCTTGTAGTGCTGACAGCTTGTTCACCCTTCAAGATCTATCTCCTTGAGTTTCTCCACTCGTTATGCCAATGCTTTTCTCTAGTCACTTGATCAACTTAGAGTCTTGATGATTTGTTCTTACTCCTCTTGACTTCTTTACATGATCATATTTATGACCAATTCCCTCTCTTGCATGCGCACTTGATCTCTGACCTGTAACTCCTTATAAAGAAGTTATGTTCTTGATTTCCCGCTCAAATCTTAATTTTCTCTTGAGAAAATGGTATTGTTTTCCCTCCAAATTGTTTCTTTTGGAAACTTCATGATGAATCCATTAACATTCACCTTGGATTGGTTCGCATGGATTACATAGAATTTTGTAACATCTAATCATCATTCATAACTTCCAACTACTTCACAAAATTTGATGTAACAACCTTATCGCTGTTGATCTGGTGAATCTTGTTTTAACAAATAATGTAGAAACTCAACATTATTGGTTTACTAATGCTCGACACCTTCTATGCTACTCGGCTTCTTAATGCTATTTATTGGCACTCGATAGCTGAAGCATTTTGGCTTTGCTCGATACTTGGAAACTTACTCGGCACTTGAAGGATTCCATGTTACTCAACATCTGAGTAATCACTCAACTTATACTGAAGTTGAACTTGCTTAGCTTCAACTAAGAATCTGTTCGGCTCTAACTTGCTTGCTCAGTTCTTTCTAATGAACTTAGTTAATCCTTACATCTTTGATGTATCACAGTGTGTCCATCCTCTTAGAGTATGTCATCAATACATTATTTCTTCTATGGCTTAGCTGATCCTTATACTTCATTACATCATCATAACTTCAACCTTTCTTTAGGTACTTTAGTTACATCTTATTGATTGCTACCTCCTTGTCAATCAACCAATTAATAGTGTTTGGATCACTAAAACAATTGTCATTCTTGCAAGTAGCAAGTTTGACATCAATGACAAAACAATGATTGAAAACATTCTTTACCAGTTCCATTATCCTTTATTCATGATCTTTTCAATCATTTTCAACAATCTCCCTGTTTGGCATTGATGGCAAACCAAATTGATCAAATGATTAAGCTGATCAACTTAGTTACCACCATAATTACATACATTTCCTGCTTGGTATATAAATGATACAAACTAAATCCTTTAATCTGCTTCTCCCTCTGTACTACTGCATCCTTACTCTATATTCCTGATCCTGCATAGCTGCATTGTTGAATCTTATTTCTTCTAAATCTCCCTCTTTCTTATACATCTTTCATATATATATTCTTCTTACTTTATATTGATTAGTTTCTCATATATCTCCCTCTTTGACATAAATGCCGAAGATGTAGCATCTTCAACATGCTAAATATAAGCTTTGCATTTTCATGTTTTTCTCCTTCTGTCACCATGCTTGTGACTGATCTAGAATTTTTGTTCCTATTGTCATCCTCTACATCATTCTTCTAATATTTCAATGATCTACTCCTGTTGATGTAGGGCAGCTTCTATGTTGCTTTAGACTGCTTGAGTTAGGGGCATTACCCCCAACTTGTCTCTAAGATATTCATATGCATCCTTGGGCAATGGTTTGGTGAAGATATTTGTAGTTTGTTCCTTTGTGTGAATGTACTCCATCTTCACTTGTTTGTCTTCCACCAATTCTCTAACATAGTGATACTTGATTGCAATGTGCTTGGTTTTTGCATGCATTACTAGATTCTTGGATATATTTATAGCACTTGTATTATCACAATACAGTGTCATAGGTTTAGTTACCTCTTCTTTCATTCCTTTCAATAGATGTTTAAGACACACAATGTTTGTGCAATTGACTGCTGCTGCCACATATTCTGCTTCTGCAATGGACTGAGATGTGCGTGTTTGTTTCTTGCTAGTCCAAGTAACTAGCCTTTTTCCTAAGAATAATGCTCCTGCCCTTGTGCTTTTTCTGTCATCAATGTTTCATCCCCAATTTGCGTCTGTATATGCATTGAGCTCAAACTTCTCATTCTTTTTGTAATATAGGCCAAAATCATCAGTTCCTTTGAGATACCTCATTATCATTTTTACTTCCATGAGATGATTTTCTCTAGGATTGGTAGAGAATCTAGCCACTATTCCAACTGCTAGTGCTATGTTTGGTCTGCTATGTACAACATATTGTAGTTTTCCAATCATGGATATGTACATTGTTTGATTGACTTCAGTTGATTCATCATTTTTAGATAGCTTATGTCTTGTTGCCATTGGTGTGTTGACTGGTTTGGAGTCTTCCAATCCAAACTTCTTGAGTATCTCCTTGATGTATTTTGATTGTGTCACAAATATACCATGTTTTAGTTGATGCACTTGCAATCCTACAAAAATTTGATTTCTCCAAACATAGACATTTCAAACTCATGTTTCATTTTGTCAGCAAAAATTTTGCACAGTACTTCCTTTCCTCCAAAAACTATATCATCCACAAATATTTTAGATAAAAGAATATCCTTACCTTCTTCTAATTTGATGTACATGTTGCTGTTATCATCAGTTCTTTCAAATCCTATTTGCACTAGATACTTTTGGAGTCTCTCATACCAAGCTCTAGGGGCTTGCTTTAATCCATATAGAGCCTTATGCAGTTTACATACCTTATTTTTGTTCTTTTCATCAAATAAACCTTTTGGTTTCTCTATGTAGACTTCCTCTTCAAGTATACCATTTAGAAATATGGACTTTACATCCATTTGATAGACTTTAAATCCTTTGAGGGCTGCATATGCCAGTAAGGTCCTTACTCCTTCCATTCTGGCAACTGAAGCAAAAGTTTCTCCATAATCTAGTCCTTCTTCTTGTGCATACCCTTTACAAACTAGTCTTGCCTTGTTCCTTGTGATTTCACCTTTTTCATTTAACTCTTTTATGAACACCCACTTGGCTCCAATCACATTCTTGTTAGTTGGTCTTGAGACTAAGGTCCATGTCTTGTTCTTCTCAATTTGTTCTATTTTTTCTTTCATAGCATTATACCAGTCATCATCTATTATGGCTTCACTTACTATTTTTGGTTCCATTTTTCTGAGAAGACATGTTTCATTTCTGAGTCTAGTCCTTGTCATTGGTCCTGCCTCTTTATTTCCAATAATTTGATCTACAGGATGATGTCTTTTCACATACTTTGCTAATACAAGTTCTTTCCTTGTTTGCATGTTGTCTCTTTCAAAATCTATATCCTCATGCATATTTTCATTAGGTATTTGTTCATTTTCTTCTTGTTGGCTATTTTCAGAGTCTGAATGAACATTTTTTGTATTCTGCAGCTTGACTTCTGAATGTGTCTGTTGTTCAACATTCACTGTCTATGACTCGACAGATACTAGATTTTGTTGCTGATGGTCATTCTGTGTTGCAACTTCACCATCGTTAGGTATAACTTCATAAAATTATACAAAGGTCTTGTATTCCTCTTCTTTCTTGGTGTTTTCAATACTTTGAACTTCTACAAGCTCATCAAAGTTTACATTTGTACTTTCTACTACTTTGTTAGTGTTAACATTCAAGCACTTATAAGCTTTGCTTCTAGTAGAATAACCAAGAAATGTGCCTTCCTCACTCTTTGCATCAAACTTTTCATTTCTAGAATCTTTATATATATAGGATTTCCATCCAAATATTTTGAAATGTTTTACATTAGGAGAATGCCCATACCATAATTCAAAAGGTGTTGCATTTGTACCTTTCTTGACTTGAACTCTATTGAGTGTGTAGACTGTAGTACTTACAGCTTCTCTCCAGTACTTGAGTGCAACATTTTTCTCTATCATTAAGGTCTGGGCACAGTTAATAACTGATCTATTCCTTCTCTCTACTATACCATTCTGAGGTGGAGTCCTAGGTTTTGATGTCTACCTTTTGATTCCTCTTTCATTACAAAACTCTTCAAATTCTCTTGATGTGAATTCACCTCCTCTATCAGATCTGAGACATTTTAGGCTCTTTCCAATTTCTTTCTCAACTCTAGCCAAATACCATTTGAACATTTGGAATGCATCTAATTTTTTTTTCAAGAACATGACTGTCATCATCCTTGAATAGTCATCTACAAATAACATTATATATCTGTCACCTTTGTAGCTTTGTACTTCTATAGGACCACACAAGTCAGTATGAACTAGCTCTAATACTTCATTAGAAGTATAAGTCTTTCTTTTGAAAGTTGACTTGGTCATCTTCCCTAGTTGGCATTGTTTGCACATGATGTTATCAGGCTTCTTCAACTTTGGTAGTCCTCTGACTTCCTTCATTTTGCTGATGCTTAGCAGATTGTCAAAATTTAAATGACATAGTCTCTTATGCCATAACCATACATCATCAGTTTGAACAATAAGGCAAGAAGCATCTTCCATGTCAAGGTAAAACAAATTACTCATAGTCTGATCACCTTTTCCTATTAGTCTTCCTTGAGAATTATAAATCTTAGCAATTTCTTTTTCAAATTCAACCCTACATCCTATGTTGCCTAACTGTGAGACACTTAAAAAGTTATAATTCAGGCCTTCAACATAGTATGCATTATCACATGATATATTTTCAGTAAGCTTGATACTACCTTTCCCTTTGATCTGACATGGTGCATTGTTACCAAATCTAACACTATTTCCTTCATATTAAGTAAAGGAAATGAACTTACTTTTATCTCCAATCATTTGATGAGAGCATCCGTTGTCTATGATCCATCTATCATTCTTGTTCATGTAGGTTACCAGGGTAGTTGCTTCTTCTTCATCTGATTCATCCTTAATAGCCACATAGACTACTTCATCATCATTTTCATCAGAGTCTTCTTCAACAATGTAGCATCTTTTTCCTTTACCTTTGTAGTCCTTGTTTTCCTCTTTCTTGTTATTGAAGTTGCCTCCATCCTTGTAATTTTTCTTTTGTGTGCATTTGGCTACAATGTGACCAACTTCATTATAATTGAAACAAATTATTGGTAGCTTACCTTTGAATTTTCCTCTTCCTCTATGAAATCTTCTTGCTAGTAATGCCTCCAATTGGTCTACATCATCTTCATCAGTGTTGCTGTCACTAGATGCATACTTTTCTTTTCCATTCTTTCTCTTTGTTTGCACCTCATCATTGTCTTTTATCGTCATCTTAGCTTTGAATGTAGATTCAAAGTTTTCTCACTTTTAGTTGTCAAAGTTGGATAACTCAAAGGCAGTGAGTCTTCCAATTATTCCTTCAAATGTTGCTGTGTTGCCTGGTACACACCTTAGCTCTTGGATGGCTAACTATCCTACTAGACATCTTATGACATTGACTACTTCCTTCATCCTTGCAACATATTGAGCAACATTCTCTCCTTCCATTTTCATATCATCAAATTTTCCTCTTAGGCTTTCTCTTTTGGCTTTTTTGACATTATCATCTCCTCCATATATTCTTGATAATGTATTCCACATCTGATGTGAAGTATCACATCCTTTGATGTCATCATACTTGACATAGCTTAGTGTCGAAGCAATATCTAACATTGCTTGATTGTGCTCCTTCTTCTTTCTCATGTCATCTGCAGTGAGGGGTCCTGCAGGGTCTACATGGTCAACTATGATTGAGGTCTATGCATAGTCACTTATTGACCGAGTTGTAGCTTCATCAGACTTTGCCATGAAACAAAATTGTCTTTGTTTAGCTTGGGAACTTCTCTCTTGGACATCTTGATCTTTCTGCTACAAGTACCTTGAAACAAATCAGTAGTCTGCTCTGATACCAATTGTTAGAATTATTTAGAATAGCTAAGAGGGGGGGTGAATCAGTTATCCAAGGTCTAATGATGTCCCATTAAAATTTTTCTACAAATCCTTAATTGCACATAACTAAAATTATCATGTATGCAATTGAACATTAAACAACCATGAAAATTAAACATGCATTAGAACATAACACTAAGGATTTGATAACCTAGAAACCCTCCAAGAATAAGAAGGTAAAACTAGAGTGGGGATGATACCCACAAAATAACTGCGCAATTGATTTCAACCACTTCTGATGGTCTGACCTATTAAAGGCCTACCCTATTAAAGGCTACAACACATTATTAAATGTGACCTTGTTAAAGGATTTAAGAATTCAACTTGTAATGTCACCCTGTTAAAGGATTTACATAGAGCTATTAGGCTCACCCAAGTCCATGGAATTTTTAGTCACCTTCTCAAAAGAATCTTTCATCCCTCTCTAAGGATCTCCTATCCTCCTCCTAAGGATCTCCTATCCTTCTCCTAAGGATCTCTTTATCCTTCTCCTCATGATCTCTTTATCCTTCTTCTGGGGATCTTCTATTCTTTTCTTGAGGCTTATCCACCTAGTTGTTAAGCTAACCTAGCAATGTAGGGTTTCAATATCTAATACAATGGTAAGAAAGTATTAGAAGGGTTTTGACCTGATATAGATTGCAACCCTAACTGTGCAGATTTTAGATCACTCTTTGATTCCTTTCTTTGCTTGGCTTTCCTCCCTTGTAGTGTTGACAACTTGTTCACCCTTCAAGATTTGTCTCCTTGAGTTCTTCCACTTGTTATGCCAATGCTTTTCTCTGGTCACTTGATCAACTCAGAGTCTTGATGCTCTGTTCTTACTCCTCTTGACTTCTTTGCATGATCATATTTATGACCAATTCCCTCTCTTGCATGCGCACTTGATCTCTAACCTGTAACTCCTTATAAAGAAGTTCTGTTCTTGATTTCCTGCTCAAATCTTAATTTTCTCTTGAGAAAATAGTATTGTTTTCCCTCCAAATTGTTTCTTTTGGAAACTTCATGATGAATCCATTAACATTCACCTTGGATTGGTTTGCATGGATTACATAGAATTTTGTGACATCTATTCATCATTCATAACTTCCAACTACTTCACAAAATTTGATGTAACAACCTTGTCATTGTTGATCTAGCAAGTCTTGTCTTAACAAATAATGCAACAACTTGACATTATTGGTTTGTTGATGCTTGACACCTTTTGTGTTACTCGGCTTCTTAATGTAATTTACTGGCACTTGAAACCTAAAGAATTTTGGCTTTTCTTGGCACTTGAAAACTTACTCAGCATCCATTATCTTTTTCTGCTACTTGGCACTTGAAGGATTCTGTGTTACTCAAAATTTGAGTAATCACTCAGCTTATACTGAGGTTGAACTTGCTCGGCTTCAACTAAGAATCTGTTTGGCTCTAACTAGCTTGCTCTATTCTTTCTAATGAACTTAGTTAATCCTTACATCTTTGATGTATCACAATGTGTCCATCCTCTTAGAGTATGTCATCAATACATTATTTCATCAATGGCTTAGCTGATCCTTATACTTCATTACATCATCATAACTTCAACCTTTCTTTATGTACTCTAGTTACATCTTATTGATTTCCACCTCCTTGTCAATCAACCAATTAATAGTATTTGGATCACTAAAACAATTGTCATTCTTGCAAGTAGCAAGTTTGACATCAATGAATAAAAAATGATTGAAAACATTCTTTACCAGTTCCATTATCCTTTATTCATGATATTTTCAATCATTTTAAACAATCTTGATATGTTAGCCAACCACTATGTTTGGATAATGTCACATAGATTAACCTCTTCACCCTTTACTGCCATATAAGCTGCATGAAGAAATTTGACAAGAACTAAATCTATCCTAGATCCATGGTTGAACTTATATCCCAAAATTTTACCAATGATTCTCACTCCATCATCTTGAATGGTGTTGACCTTCATGTTTCTACCATCAAAACATCTGTTGAGATTCATTTCAACTAACTTGTGCACATTCTTTATGTGCATTGAATTGCATCCTTCATTGTTTAACTTGTGACCTTGTGAGTTAGGTCATTATTAATGCATATGACAAAATCTCCCATCCATAGAAGGTCATCATGAACTTTGCTCAGAATTATTCTTGTTCATTCATGATTATCAAAGTCTGTATAGAACATGTGCTTAACTAGGTTAAGTTGTTCTATGTATGCATGTTCTAGTTTAAGTGACAAACCATTGTTGCACATTTTCTCTAATTCCTTATGGATCTCTATATCTCTTATGCTTTCAATTTTATAGTGAATAAAACCTCTTATATCTTTGACATGAAGTACATTTTCTTATACTCATGAAAATGCTCCAATGGGGTCATCAAGCAAAGAAACAAATGGGTGTTTCTTGAAATTATATCTAGGTCTATTGTTTACATTAAATACTTCTTGTCTTGCCATTTCCAAAAATATACTCAAAATTTTTTGGAAAATACATTAATTTTTCATTTAAGGGTTTTTAGTGATTTTGTGTATCTCCAAACTTCTTCAACACTTCAAATATCTCTTCAGTCTCACACTTAAGATTTCACATAAGCAAATGATGTTCATAAATCAATTTGTGTCCTTTAAATCTTTTGCAATTTGTATTTTGCATTAAATGCATATCTGCCACTAGTCCAAATATTGTCTCTATATAATAGAGAGGTTATTCATCTTATATATCCTTATCCTAATCATATTAAGAAATGCACACTTAACTATAGACTCCTCTAAATGTCTAGTATGTACCATTAACTGTGAAACTTATGATTTTCTTTCTAACATTAGTTATGATAACTGACACACTATTTTACTGAGAGTGCTTAATATGGGTAAGATGGGTTATAGACAATAAGCGACTTTACTATTTTCATAGGTACAATAGGATGACCTTCTTCCTAAACTGTGTGAGAATTTCTAGCTTCTTTTTCTTTTACAAATATTCCTTAAATTCTTGTTTCAACTCCTTCATTTCTTCCTTCAAACTATCATCATTTCTTCTATTGTTACTTCTATGATTCTGATTCCCATTAAGGTTTCTTCTATCCATTCTACAAAACTTTTCTATGTATCCAAAGTTATTACATAATTGGCATACATGTACATTCCTTCTTTGTTCATTATTCTGGTTGTTAGGTACTCTACAATTCCTTGTTATGTGTCCAATATTGTTGCATCTATAACAAAATTTTTTTCTTCTTTCTCCACTTTCATTGATGTGAGATCTTATTCTATTGGTTGCATGGTTAGTGTTCCTATACATTCTACTATTTGCATTATCACTATCAAATTTACGATTCTTACAATCTACTACATAATGTCCATATCCATGACAATTGTGATAATAAAAATTTGAATTAGGCTTAAAAGACTTACCTTTGCAATCATCTCCATTATGTTCAAGTTCATTACACTAGGAATGAGATTCCTTTCTTTTGTTATCCTCATCTTTATTAGATTCTTTAGATCTCTCAAAATGAACAACATTCTCCTTGTCCTTAAATGTATCATCTATTTTGCTTATTCTTAGATCCTTTTTTACTTTAGGGGTATCAAGTTCTTTTCTCTCAATAGATTTCTTGGTGGATTTTCCAAGGAATAATCCAAGTCCAGTCTTGTCATAACTAGGTCTCTATATAGATATTTGTTCTTCAATCTTTTCACTACTAGTATATAATTTCTCAAGATGTTGTTTGGTTTGCACCAATTCACCTTTCACAATAGTGTTGTATTTCTCTAATTTTGGATGCTCTAACTTGATAGATTCCAATTCAAATGTTACCTTGCTTAACTAGGATCTTAGATATGCATTTTTAGCTTTTATTTTAGAGTCATTCTTTCCTCCATTTTTCTTAAGACTTAGCTTGAGTTCAACTATTTATAACTCATGCTTCAAGATCTCATTTTCTTTCTTTAGATCTTCAATATCATCATCACTAGTTTACTTACTAGGTCCTTTTTGCTTTAGGTCATCTATCTTGTCCTTTAGTTCACCAATGCAAGCTTTTACATCTTTATATATGTCTTTTAGGCCATCTCTTTCATCAATAAGAAAATCAATTTGTTCAAGAGCTTCTTCAAGATTCTTCTTCAGTTGTTCCATATTCATAGTGATCTTATTCAAGTTGTTAAATCTCTTCTAAATAAGTAGGCTTTGATACCAATTGTTAGAAATAGATAATACTAAGGGGGGGATGAATCAGTATTTTCAATATTTTTACTCACAACTGAATATTATTAATTACTTTTCCATATGCATAAGAAAATAAACCAACAATGCTGAACAATAGAAACAACCATACATAGAGAGAGCTCATAACACCATATTTTGTTAACTAGGGAAACCTTGGCCAAGGGAAGACCCTAGTGGGGATGAAACCCACTAGATGATTCACTTTATAAAAGAATCTAGTTAAAGATAATGACCTTGTTAGGAATCTTTGAAGAATGTATAGTGTCTCAAGTTCCTATTAGGAGACTAGGCCTTATTAAAAGCCTCAACCCTATTAGCAGTTGCTTCGACCTTGTTAGGATTTGGTAAATCATATACAAATGTGTGCAAGAAGAGCCCACTACCCTAACATGCAACTATACAATAAGTTCATCAAGAGAATAGGTATACATATAATATTGGATCACTTCCTTTACTTCACAAATCTTCTAATTGTTAGTTCTTCATACAAAGAATGACTGCACATGTATCATATCTCGCATAACATTGCTTCACATTACATATCATAATATCACATTCATATTCACTTGTGCACAATTAACTTCACATTTGAAGTTCTTTACTTAAATCAAACATATTAATAATTTCTTCCTTAGTTAGCTCACATATCATCCTTAGAGTTAGCTCAACAAGATTTAGTAATCAAAACAATTCTGCGAGTCCTACAAGTCAATTTGTTGACATGCTCTATTTTGCACTATGAGGCATCTGAACCAATATTTCTTCCATAACTTGAACTCAGTTGATCATACAGACATGCGTAGTGGTATACATCATCAAGATGATTTCATGCATGTAGGGCTAACTATACAAGAGAATATTCCAATGGAATATTCTACTATCAACAAATATTTTCATGCTGTTGTAACACTGTCTAATTCTTAGACAATTTTCATTGACAAATAATCATGACTAAACTAGAAAAAAAATATTCCCATAAGTGACAACCACATATCTCACCTTATTTGATTGATTGGTCATATTTCCAACACATTCCTCGAAAGGTGTATCTCATCCACAATATCAAATCATTTTATCATTGTTCTATCTAAGAGCTAGGAAAGCTCAGGCTAGATCAGGCCTATGCAACGTTATGTGAAAATGATATGCTCAAGCTTGATTGCAAGCATATGGAGGTCAAGGGCTTGACCTACACCATCCACATGCCTAGGAACTTTCAGATTAATTAGATGAGTCTTATACTAAGCCAAGTTCATAATATGTCATTTTGGTTGGAACAAACCTACCCTATCACTAAGAAGATGATTCACAAGATAATAGGCTATGCTATGAAAAAGAAAGTTAAGACTACTAAAACCCTCGGTTGGGTATAAATTTAAAAATTTGAAATTTACTAAATGGGATAATATAGGCATAAAGTTGAACAATGTGATAGACATGGAAATCAAGTTTGGCATCCATGTCATTGCTCATAAAATCTACAACTCAAGTTGTGCTTACAACATGCCATGTGAGGCAGTGGAGCTAGCATACAAGTTTACAAAGAAGAACCTTCCATTTGACCTTGCTGAGCTTCAGTACTCCTAGGTAAGAAAGAAGATGGATAGCATTTCAACATTAAAGACTAATTCATGTAAGTTTAGTTCACTCTTAGTATGTTTGTTCTTTTATGTAAATAAATTCTTTCCTTCCAAAGGAATTTTTTTTTGAAGAAAGACACCTTAATTTTGTATCAAAACAATGAATTCAAAAGTGAAATTGGTGAAAAATTTCATGGCATCATGGATGCTTACTTTAAAAATTTCAAAGAAAGAATGCAAAATAGGCTTAGGATCCCTAAGTATCTTGTCAAAGATTATGAGAAGGGTATATGCTTCCTAGTTGATTGTGACATAGTTCACATTTAGATAGTTAGACCTAGGACATCATGGGTTAAATCTTTGGCATATGAGGTGAATATTGATGAAAAAAATAATATTATTGAGGCTCTCATCAATGAGCCTATGGACCCCAAGTCTACTTACTTTTAAACTTATGATGAAGAAAAGACAGGAACTCTTGAGATTTAGATCCCTCAAATTCTGAAAAGAGGGAAGAAGGAGCTGGAATCCATTGGAAAGAAACTTTCCAAATTAGACACCAAGGGTAATGATGTAGAAGAGGAAGATGAAGAAAAATAAAGTGATGAAGAAGAAGAGGAAGAAGAGGAACCTCCTAAGAAGAAAGAAAAGACCCCATCCAAGCCACTCCAGAGGGCAACAAGGCCAACTCCTACGATTATAGCTACCAAGCCAAGGAAGGAAAGAAAACATCTGAAGATTTAAGATGAGGATGAAGATGAAGGAAATATCCTAATTATATCATTCAAGAAGAAACACCTCACCTTTGAAAAACAACTAGAAAGTATAAGGGAAGGAAGGGGCATGGAAATATTTAAATACTTCAAGTATGACTCTAGAAGAAAGGAGGAACATAAATAGATTGAGGAAGCATTAGTTGTGAAAATGGAAAAGTGGAAATATGATTCTTCTAAGCTTAAAGGGAATACTCTTGAAAACCTACTAAAGGTTGTTTCACACCATTGGGATAATACATCAAAAATAGAGAAGGATATTAGAGAGTAGACTTTAAGAAATCTCATGCCTAATGTTCATGACAAAGAAATCAAGGAGGCAATATCTAACCGTGAAGATAAATATACTCCTAGATTTAAAGCTTTCCAAATTTTGTCAAATAAAATAAAAGATATTGTATAGTCCACAACAAATACATGGAAAAACATTTTTGACATCAAGGAAGAAGGAGATTTTCTAGAGATTTAGACAATTGAGGACTCTGATGCTGAGAAGATTGCAGCAAAATTCATGGCATCACTTCCCTCCACTCCACATAAAGTAACAATTGTGGAAAAATAAATTGAGTTGAACTCAGTTCAACCTAGTAGTGAAGTGAAGACTATTACACCTTCATTGAGTTTGGTCACAAAATAAACCAAGCAACATGTCCCATCAACTTCAACTTGGAACAAAACATTCCCTCCGTCTCAACCAAGAATCTTGCTCTCTTAGTCTTGAATGAGTAGTGGCAACAAGAATAGAAGAAGGATTCAATTGACAAACCAAAAGCTATCATTCCTTCTTTAGTAGCCAAAAGCAAGGGAAAAAAGAACATATTTGATGGTATTGATGTTGATGAGGAGATTGTAATCCTAGAGTAGGACCAATCAAATCTATTTTCCAAGCAAATAGATATCATAGGAGAGCTATGGAAGAAAAGGGAAAATAAAAGAATGCTAGGATCTAAGAGAGATAGGAGCCAAGTCTTTGAAGACATCAAAGAACTATTCATAGATGCTCTATCTATAGAGGTAAATGAATAGGTCCCCATCATTGATCAATTAATTGATATTATGCACAAGTTCAATGAGGATACTAATGGGTAGGATAAACTTCTCATGAAAGCTAAGAGAAAGTTTGAGAATAAAGTGCTAGAAAATGTAGTACAAAAGATAACAATTGATCAAGTAGAACTATCTACTTTGATATCTTCATTAAAAAATGTTGTAAATAGTGTTGTATCTTTATTTCTAAAGTTGAGTGATTCCACTAACTTTACAAAGGAAATAAAGGAAAAATTAGCCAAGATTGACAAGGACTAATAGGAGAGTGCAAATTAGTTGGCACTTAATCCAAGCTCTAGTTTTAACCACTTAGTAAAATCCAAATTTTTGACACATCTTCAGGTAGAATTGCTAAGTGAAAAGGCCAAAATAAGCATGACAATATTGATATTCAAGGTATGCTACTTCCCCACATGGACATTATGTAGAAGAGGATGGATCATGCAAGGACATTAGTCAAGGACACAATTCTTGTCAGTTGCATATCATATATATGAGTTATCAGTAGAGATTTAGATTGTTCTACATATTTTGAAGGTTCTAAAAGATAACTGGGATAAGACTTTGTCCATAATTTTGAAGGTACACCATGATTTTCTTTCTCATTTTGGCTTAAACATGTAAATATTTTGACATTTATCACAAAAACAAGGGGGAAAGAAAGTCTACAAAGGACGAAAGCATAAAGAGGAAGTATATGTACATATATGTAAAAGGAAATATGAACAAAAAAAAAGATATGTAAAAAGAAGAAAAACAAAAAAAATTTTGAAAAACCAAAAATATAGTTTTTAGTTCAAACCAACTTGTAGAGTCTTCAATGAAAATTGATCTACTAGATCAGGTATATTCCAAGGGGGAGTTTGACTAAAGAAGTTTTTCAAATCTTGTGTATGATAAGTATTTTTGTCACTAATGCCAAAGGGGGAGATTGTTGATCACATGACAAGATATATTATCAATTAGTGTCAAAACACGTAGTCATAATGAAAAGACATTTGTAAACTGAGTTACTAGTATGCAATGTTAACCAAGCTCACAAAGGATCCAAGGAAATAAGTTAACCTTGTAAAAAGTTGCAGTGTTAGCATAGAAGTCTTGTTCCATAGTAATAATCAAGATGGCAAAGTAGTGAAAGCTAAGTTAGAAATGTCTACTAAGTGATCAGTGTAAACTAAGCACTCTGTATCTACTGAGCACTAGAGCTAGTCAAGGAGACAATGGTGACTAAGTGTTTCCAATATCACCCGAGTAATACATTGAACGAAGTTATATCATTGAGCTGACTTGTTGATTTTTTTTGGAACTATTTATGTTGTAGATGACCTATGAATGAATTTATTTGAATGCATATATGGTATTTTTTTATCCAATAGAGAATGTGTATTCATTGTATCATCATTCAAGCATTAGCAAATATGGAAGGGCATATTGCCTAGAAGGTTGCAAGCATTCCAAGGAAAGGAAGAGACTCATGTATCAAAGTCAGGTGATCATTTTACTCTATTAGCAATAATAATTGTATTTTAGATATCAATCCACTAATTCATCCTAATAGGTACACCAGTCCCAAATCCTTTAATTGGTTGGATGCAATAGTCCTTTCTAATAGATCTTAACATAGTACATACTTAACTACATTGTATAAATCCTTTCAGAAGGTGGACCTAACAATCCTTATTTCTCTTAACTAAGTAAGATCATTAGAAGTGATCATTTGTAATCCTTAGCAAACCAAATTTTTTATTGTAGTAGTGAAGTGTTGTAGGTGTCAATCCCACACCATTTTTACCTCTACTTGGAGGGTTTTTGGGTTACCAAATATTGTGTTATGGTGTTTTTATGTTACTATTTTCTGTTTGATGTATACAAGTAGATTATGCAACTTAATAAAGTGGTTTAGAACAAGAGGTTAAAGTGGTTACTGATTCACACCCTCCTCTCAGTCACCTAGCTTATATTACATTTCCAACATGAAATCCATATCATATTGTAACAACTTGGAGGAGAAAAAGAAGAGTTAGAGAATTCCTTAAAGAAAAGGAAAGATATGGCCATTCATTAGAACAACACAGTATATAAGGAATTTGATGTTAAAGAATTGTTTAGCAGTGCAAATAATGGTGATAATGATGTAGTAATAGAAGATATATTGGATCAGAACATAATTCTAAGTAAAGAAGCTGGAGAACTGAAAATAGAATACAATATTCAATCTATAAGACTATGTGAGGTGACTAAACAAAAGAAGAAAGCTGAAGAATATATGATCATGGTTGAAGAAGACAAAAGAAAAATGTCTACTAGACTTGAAGAGAGATCATTTTATGTGTAGAAGCTTACATACATCAGTTGGACATGATGAATTAGTTGTTATTTGCAAATTAGGAGTTGAACAGAAAAGACATGGAGATCACTAATCTGAGATCACAAAGTGACCAACTAAGAAATTAGAAGGAATTTCTGGAAGGAATGAATAAACCAAGTGAAGCTATCTAATACTTTGAAGAATTGATGAGATCACCAACATCATCCAGTGAAAGAGATTTTGCAAAAATAGTATATTCTTTTTGAATTTTAAAATCCAAGAGTATAAACTAAATCTAATTTTAATGCAAGCAAAGACCTAACAACTATGAAAATAAAATTTAACACCGCAAAATACAATAGGGCATCTAATTCCACAAAAGATAAGAGGGCAAGTATTTCAGGTTTACCAAAATGAATAAAAATAAAATAAGATCTCTTGTCAACCCAAATTCCCAAGAGGACTGATCCAGATTGATTAAGCACAAGAAAGTGATCAATGCACAAATGGTTCATGCAATAAAGAAAATGGAGAAAGGATAACCTATGGTCTAGTAATTTGAGATGAAAGTGCTTAAATATTGAATAGATAAAAGAAAAATACTTACCTTAAAGTAGGCCAAATATGGAAAATGTTGATTTCTAGTGTCTGTGTACAGTTTTAGGGATCTCTGCTACCTAAACTAGACTAGAAATGTCAAGATGGAGAAAACCTAGAAAAAAATTGTCCTTTTGAAGGGAGCTCGACCTTGACCCTGATAGCAGGGAACAATCTTCCCCTAGGGCATTATTATACCCTAAAAAGTTGACCTTGACCTACACTACTTTGACAAAATTTCTATTCATGGATCCTACGAGTTTGATGAAAAGGGTATAAAAATCTTCTCTTCAATTCATTATTAAACACTTGTATCTACAAGAAAAAAGGTTTTTTTTTTTGGATGGGGGGTTTACCTTGGTCAAACCCCAACTTGGAATCAACCTTGAAATATAATTGAAATTGCAATATGTATAAACAATGTAATTGGAACTATTCACCTTGCTTATATTTAAATCCCTATGAAGGATTTGAATCCTTGAATCCACAAGTATGGAAGGTCCAAATGAATGTAGAAATGTAAGTAGGATATGTCAAATCAATGGCATTAGATCTTCAACACCAATCTTGAATGTATCTTTGCATAGAAAATGGCTTGGATGAATATGGATGGAGAAGTCTTCAATAAGAGGGGTCCATAGAGATTGAATCCTTTAATAGCTAACAATAGTCCTCCTTGATGAATTGGATGCTTAAATGATTGAAAATTTGAATTCTTGAATTCTTGATAGATAGTAGATCTTCACTTCATAGTAGGTAGATAATAACTTTGCTCATAGATAGTGGATAGATTGTAGATGTCAAAATGAGGGAAGAAGGCTTCCTTATATAGATATCTAGGGCACAAAATCCTAGAGAAGGCTAACATGGGAGCATTAAATACTAATTAACCTTAACCCCTAGGAATGGACCTATATTAAATTTAATTTAAGAGTCTACCATTCTAAAATCCAAAATAGCCAACCCAGAAGTGGGAAAATGAAACTTTCTGAAGCCCAATGTACCGAAACTCCTAGAAATTGAAAAATGGACTTGGGGTCAAGGATGAGGTCCACCCTTCCCTAGGTCAGGCATGAGGTCATCCTTGACTTAGATCAAGGTCAAGGTTAACCTTGACTTAAAAGGTCATCCTTAACCTAGAAAGTCAAAGTTCTTAGTTTCATAGAAAATGTTGTTAGAATTAGGCTAGAAATAAAGAGAGAGAAGCATAATAGGGGGTGAAAAACTAGATCCATACAAAGACCCATTCAAGGTGCTTGACATGACCCCAAACCACTTACAGGGAGGGATAAACACTCTTAACATGAAAGTGATTCCATTTTAAGATGATACATTTATCTCCCACTTTAGTAAGAGTATGGACTCAATGCAAACTCTTGATAAAGTAGATCATAATGAAATGATAATCTTATTAAAATCAAAGGGAAAAAGAGATCCTCAAGTCCCCAGAGACTCAAGTCTTTTTCAACTCTAAGATCACAATAAGATAGAAATCTCTTTAAAATAAAGAGTTTGATTATCTCTCCCAATGAAAACTTATGTCTAATTGTGAACCATGCAAGGAAACTGCACAACTAGAAAGGTATAATTGAACTGCCTAGTGAATGTGACTACTCACTAGTCAACCCATCAAAGATTTACACATAAGAATATTCTATTCTATAAGAATAAAATTAAAAAGAAAAAATATATCCAATCTTAAGGACACCTTTGACCTTATGGGATCAAATATATTTGAAACTAGAGGAATCAAGAGATCCTAAATTATAAATCCATGCTTTAAGGATTAGTTATTAATCCAAAAAGAGGTGAAAAAGGGTATCTTGAAAAATATATATGTTTTGAAAAGTGTTTTTGTGCAATAGTGAGCAGAGCATATGCCCCCCTATTAAATTCATTGCTAACACACTAACATGAGTAATGACTTTAACAAAAACATAAAAAAACTACACTGATTACGTTTCCACTATAAGATGCCCATAGACGAAGAAAAATAAAGGGAAATAGTACATAAACATACAAAGAACATAGAAGGGATCTATCTGTTGGAGTAAATAATTAATTATTAATTATTTATTCTATTTCTTAAGCTTACTTAGGTAAATGCATTTATTTATTAGTTGTAGTCTAGGAGTTTGTTATAAGTTGTTGACAATACAGGAGTTTGTTCTCTCCTAAGTCATACTTATCCTCTCACATTGTTCGAGGACTTTCCACCTCAAGTGGATGTATGATTAGTTGTCACACTTATCTCCTAGCATCTTTTAGCTTATTCTAGAAGATTCTTGGAGCTCTTTATATTTGAGCTCCCTCATTGTATTTTCATCATATCAATTCTCATTGTAAATACATTTTCATTATGTTTCAATATCTTGTGATCTCTCATCTCTGTTTAGGGTTTTTCCCTTGCTCCATGCTCTTCCTCTCCTTGGCTTCTCTTTGATAGGTTTTGCATGCAGGTGATCTTGGGCATCTTTGGAGTTGGCTTTCATCAACTCCAACATGGTATTAGAGCCTTCCTGTTGCTACTTCATTGAAGAAATTTTGAAGCCATGATTTGAAGTCACAAACCCTAGTTTGTTTGTGCATTTTTTCTTCAAATCAGGGGATCAATAATTTTTTAGAGCACTTTCAGCCCAAATGGACACCACCATTGGATCCAGAAGGCCATTTGTAGTCAAGATTCATATAAGGTTTTTCAATTTTGGAGATAGAGCTCCGGGAGGCAAATTTTTTTTTTTGTTTGAAGGGCTTTTCATACGAATGCACAATGATTTTTAAAAAATATATATATATAATTTGGGCGCACTACCCAGTGGCCACTACTATGTCACGACTACATGGCCCCTAGCGACAACCTTGGTGGCACCACCCTCTGCACATACATCCTTTGCTATGGCCCGAGTGCCACTCATTTTGCTATCTCCGCCAACGGTGACGCCCCTCAGCACTCCACTCGACCAGTGGTTCTGCCCAATCTCTGCCCCCTCCATCGCAGCTCAACCCAAGCTCCTCTGGTCTATGTCAGCACTTTGTCAGCTACTCTAGCCAATCTCTATCTACTGCATGGAGGATTTTCTGAGTCACTAGCCACTTGCTGCATGACACATGGCAAGACTACCACGTGACCCCTACCACATCATCTGCTCTACCATGTGGTGTCCACGTGGCTCTGCCACCTGGTAGCTACATGCCTTTTTTTGTGGTGACAGCTTCAAAACCATCAAATTTAATCGTGTGACTTGTTGACATCAGCCGTTGCATCATCATCCTTGCTTGCACTCTCCTTCTAGGTCATTTTGGACCTACTTGCAATTTTTTGGCCATAACTTAAGCATACGAAGGTATTTTTACGATCTGAAAGAAGCATCAAAAAGCTGGTTCTGAGATGGAGACATTGGTGTAGGTATTTTTAGGTTTTGATGCATTTTTATTGCCTATTTTTTTAGTCAAATTTTGAAGTTCTATTTTTGACTCTGGCAAGCATATCTTTTGCATCCCATGCCTATTTTTTGAAAACTTTATATTTTTGGAAAGTTGGTTCTATCATATTTTTAGAAATGTGGTCCTTTCTCTTAGTTTTTAGCCCATGCTCTTGCTATCATAGTTTTGGAATTTTTTCTATATGGTGGATATCTTGAGTGTTTTAGGCCCAAGGATCATTTTCTATGCATGGTTTCCTTTGTTTTGAGCTGTATTTTGTTTTGTATCAGCTTGTTTTTAGTTTTGATCATTGTAGCTATCATTCTAAAGCACTTTTATGTATCGCACTGAGATAAAGTGCCACTTTTTCATTTCGGGAGTCATGAACATTGTTTTGAGTTAGTTGTACATGCACTATTTTTATAAAGCACCATGGGGGGGGATAGTTGTTTTCTATTTTAGGCATTCTCCCTTTGTCAAGTGAGTTTCCCTTCCATGACATTAGCCCATGTAGAGTCAATTTGATTGTGTCTTTATAGGTGTTTGTACCTCTTTCCCTCTTTCGTCATTCTTGGTTTGTCTGCAGGAGACTTTGGCCCACCTTCTCAGTTGCTTGTCATCACACCCCATCTACATTTAGGGGGGTTATGTTGTTGTTCTAATGCATCCTTGGTTCAATGGCTCAATAGTGTGAAATATGTATTCAGTGGTTGATCCTATGTACAAGGCGATTGCAGTGGCTAGCTACCTATGCATTTCGATGAGATGGATCATCTACCATATAGACATGCTCAATTCGTGCCTTCTTCTTTCATGGAGTTTTTTCATATCAGTAGTTTGGTAGATTTGCAGCTTCTTCATGCTTCAGTGATGCTTCTTCGTGATCACTCCTTGTTTCTATTTTAGGGGACATTCCCCTAGTTGAAGACTTCTTCAGTTCTTCACTAGGTTTTTAGCTCTTTTGGGGGGAGGGTTTTTCCCACGCGGTTTTCTCTCTTTCCCCATTTTCAAAGATTTCATTTTCTTTGTATTGTACATGGGTACCTAACATGGCCTCATTGCTGAGACCCATTCTGCATTCATCTTAGTTTTGTGGGCTTAAGGCATTTCCCTAAGTTACACTTAAGGGGGGGGTGTTAGAGTAAATAATTAATTATTAATTATTTATTCTATTGCTTAAGCTTACTTAGGTAAATGCATTTATTTATTAGTTGTAGTCTAGGAGTTTGTTATAATTTATTGACAATACAAGAGTTTGTTCTCTCCTAAGTCATACTTATACTCTCATGTTGTTCGAGGACTTTCAACCTCAAGTGTATGTATGCTTAGTTGTCACACTTATCTCCTAGCATCTTCTAGCTTGTTCTAGAATATTTTTGGAGCTCTTTATATTCAAGCTCCCTCATTGTATTTTCATCACATCACTTCTCATTGTAAATACATTTTCATTGTGTTTCAATATCTTGTGGTCTCTCATGTCCATTTAGGGTCTTTCCCTTGCTCCATGCTCTTTCTCTCCTTGGGTTCTCTTTGACAAGTTTTGCATGTAGGTGATCTTGGGCGTCTTCAGAGTCGGCTTTCATCAACTCCAACACTATCTACTGTGGGGTCAGTATGATCATAAGATTATATATATAATGAATTGACCTCATTCCCCCAAGAAAGTAGAAATACAATCACAAAGGAAGAAATATTATATAAGAGATACAAAGAAGAATTTTTTCGACCATGACTTGGAGACCAAAAAGAATTAGTGCTACCAAGTCGCAGATCCAAGCATATTTAAATAAGGAAACATGTAAAAACAATAGCACAAGTACAAAATAGCATGAAACAACATATGGAAGAATAAAGATACATATAGAAAAATATTACAACAAGTTTGATTTCTTTATCAACTTGCACTTATAGAGGGAAGGAATGCAACTCAGTTGGAAGGAAGATTGGATCTAAGGGAATTCATCAATAATGAGGGCTTAATGGACTTGGACCTCCATCGTATCTAGTACACATGGAGCAACAAGATAATTGGTAATGAATGTATTCAGGCTAGGCTTGATCGTGCTCTATTTCTGTCGACTGGACTAAAGACTTCATTTTTAAACTGGAGGTGTGTCAAAAAATTGGTTCGGATCATTTCCCTCTTATATTCACTGCTGAAAAGATTAATCTCAAGAAGAATTTTCCTTTCAGATTTGAGAAGATGTGGATGCAACACCCTCATTTTGAAACTAAATTGAAAGAATGGTGGAATATAGAGTTTGAAGGTACTGCCCTCTTTAGAATTGCTTCCAAGCTAAAAAATGTTAAAAGGGAAATCAAAAAATGGAACAATAATAGCTTTGGGAATATTTTTGAGAACAAATCTACTATTAAGGAGGATATTCTTAATATTCAAGAAAAAATATAGAGGAAGGTTATACCTCTGATCTCCTCCTTAAAGAGAATGAAAAGCTTGTTGAATACCATGACATCATTACTAAAGAAGAAATCTTTTGGAGATAGAGATCTTGATTGTTATGGTTGAGAGAAGGGGATAAAAATACTAAGTTTTTTCATCTTTCCACTCTGAAGCATAGGGCCAAAACTCACATTTCACATCTAAAAATGGGTGATGTGAAAATTGTTGATGAAAAGGCTATCATGAATGAGATGGTGACTTTTTTATCTTCCCTTATGATGGTTGATTCTAACATTAATGTGAAAAGTCAGGCTAAACTCCTCAAAGTGATTCCACCACTAATTACTAAGGATCAGAATAAAATGTTATGTTCAATTCCTAAGGATGATGAAATTCTCAAGGCTGTTAGCTCATTGGGAGGAGATAAAGCCCCTGGCCTTGATGGATTCCCCATGTTCTTCTTCTAGAAGCTTTGGAAAGTGGTTGGTAAAGATGTTTGTGATGTTGTTAAGGAATTCTATGGGGCTAAACAATTTCTCAAAGAACTCAACTCCACTTTTTTGTGCCTTATTCCTAAGAAAGTTAGGGCTGATTCTCTAGATCAATTTTGCCCGATCAGCCTTTGTAACTCTTTCTATAAAATTATTTCCAAAGTTCTCACTTCTAGACTTGTTTAGGTGATCCCATTGATTATTGTAGATGAACAGAATGGTTTTGTCCCTGGTAGACAAATTCTTAACTCTATCATCTCTACTCATGAGAATATTCATTCCTTGTCTTGTTCTAACAATCAGGGTTTCATTATTAAAGTGGACATTGCTAAGGCCTATGATAGAGTGGATTGGTCTTTCCTTTGTAATATTTTACTTTCTTTTGGCTTTGATCATAAGGTTGTGGGTTTGATCCGCCAATTGGTTTCTACTATCTCTATTGTAGTCTTGGTCAATGGTAGCTCCTCTCGCTTCTTTTTTCCTTCTCAAGGGCTGAGATAAGGAGATCCTTTATCCCCCATCCTTTTTGTTATTATGGATGATTGTTTGAGGATATTTATTGGGGACTTGGTCCAAAGAGGTTTGCTCAAGGGCTTACAATCTTCTTCTCAACCGTTAACATGCTCCCATGGACAATTTGTTGATGATACTATCTTCATGGGTAGGGCTGAAGTGAAGGAAGCTAAGATTTTAAAGCAAGCTATTAACTTATATTCTGCTACTTTTGGACAAGGGGTAAATTGTAGCAAAAGTGCAGTGTTCTTCATTAACACCCCTATCCACAGACAAGTTAAAATTGCTAAAATCTTGGGATGTTCTATAGGTTCTCTCCCTTCCTCTTACTTGGGGCTCCCCCTAGGCTTGAAGGTCCTTGATTCTTTCTAGGAAGATCTTATTAACAAATTCAGCAAAAATTTGGTGGGATGGAAAAGTATTCTTCTAAGCCAAGCTGGTAAGTTAACTCTTCTCAAAGCCTGTCTCTAGAGAATTCCTACTTATGCTTTAAGTCTTTTTAGAATTCCTTTTAAATTTGCTGAGTAAATTGATAAAATTCAAAGAAACTTCTTATGGTTTGGCTCAGAGAATAAAAGGAGATTGCCTTTAATTGCTTGGGATCAAGTTTGTAAACCTTGCAGTGAAGGGGGATTAGGAATTCAGAAAACCTGTAGTTTGAATAAAGCCCTTCTAGCCAAACAGAGGTGGAGAGTGTACCATGACAATAAAGAGTGGAGTTCCATTTGGAAATATAAGTATCTCTTCAATTCTTACTCCCTTCTATATTTCCTTGAATCTCCTGATGTTATTCACTCTTCCTCCATATGGGCAGTTGTTCAGGGGACCAAGAAAACTTTTAAAAAAGGATGTTCCTAGAAAGTTGGTAATGGATTTAAAGTGAATTTTTGGGAAGATATCTGGCTTATGGATCACCCTTTGACTGAAGATTTTAATGACAAGGCCTTAATTGATTGATGCAAGCAGAGTTTTGGCCTTCTTGTTTGTCATTACTGGCAAAATGATTCATGGGTGAATTTAACTGATGTAAGTGTTGGATTTAGTAATATCCAATTATCCCTTAATGTTGTTTCTCTTTACCCTTTTCTGGAGGATGAGATAATCTGGTTTGCTAACCCTAGTGGGAAATTCAAAGTCTCTTCTATCTTTGCTCCTAAGGATAAGAATAATCAACCTCTTTGGAATCAAGCTTGGATTAAGGGTCTCACTCCCAAAATTAACATTTTCTTTTGGACTCTTCTCCAAAACAAAATTTTGACTCTTGATAACTTGCAAAAAAGAGGTATAAATTTGGTTAATAGATGTTCTTTATGCGGAAAGGGATTTGAAGATAGAGATCATATGTTTTTGAGTTGTTCTTTTTCCCAGGAAGTTTGGACATGGGTACATCAAAACAATGTGGATCTTGCTTTCAAGAGTTGGAGATGCCCCTCAAAGGATGGTGATGCTCAATTTCTTTGGAAACTAACCCTCCCCCATCTTTGGTGGGGCATATGGTAAGAAAGAAATAATAGGTATTCAAAAATAAAGATCTTCCAGGTTGGGTGCTTGGTCAAAACATTATCAGAGCCTTCAAGGAGAATTTTTTGTCCCAGAGGGAGCCCGCTCAGACCTTCCAACTTGATCACCCTTTAAGATCTCAAGGATCTAAGTTGAAAATTGATAATCTTAGATCAATTATAAAATGGCTTGTTCCTCCTAATGGATGGATCAAAGGAAATTTTGATGGAGCAGCCAAGGGTAAATCGGGAAGAGCAGGATGTGGAGGTGTTCTTAGAGATCATATGGGAAATGCTATTGATGCTATCCCTATTGGTCACTTGAATAGTCATATTGCTAAAGCTACTGCTGCCCTTTATACTACTATTTTAGCTATTGATTTGGGGTACTCCAAATTATGGTTGGAAGGTGATTCTCTAAATATTATAAATATTCTTAATAATAAAAATACTACCTCTTGGTCTATAGAGGCAATGGTTATGAAAATCAAAACCCTTTTCAAAATTTTGAAAAGGTGGTCATTTCCAATACATATAGAGAAGCCAACGAGGTTGCTAATTGGATAGCTAATCACATAGTACAAATGGGGCAAAAGATGAGGTGGTTCGATGACTTACACAAACATGTGGATCTTAAAGTGATTATTAATTATGATGTTATTCATTCCAAAGTGGAAAAGATTTGCTCAGATTAGAAATTTAATGTTTTGCAAGAGTGGCCTTACGATTGTTAGTTTAGCATTCCCAAGGAGGTACATTCATGTGAAGGCTATGTGCTATCTGCATGTATCCTCAAAAAGGCATCCTCAATATTGTGTCACTAAAAATTGGTCTCACTTCTACCTCTCTACTATTGATATCTGGGTGTCACTGATTTTTTGTTTGCTCTTCAATATAGGAGGTGAACCAAGGAAGTAGGAACCCAAAAAATGTGATGATTGGAAGGCTAGGTAGGACATTTGAAAGATTCTCTAGAAAGGGAAGGTGGTCAGCTACATGGAGCGGTTGCATAGATTCAAACCCCATGTCACCACTACCTTCTTCAAAAACTGGGTGGATGATAAAGTTACTCTACATGGAGTGTCCATTAAGCTGACTAAGGAATTCATTGCTGAAGTCACTGGTCTTCCCATGAAAGGTATCAAGTTTTCAAAGCAGACCAGTATTTCCAATGCGGCGTACAAAAAATTCTTGAAGATGGAAGAAGAGGAACTGCAATTGGAAAAGAATGGCGACTTCTATGATGTGCAATAGATAAAAGGTATTTGGCATGATGTGCTTGGTTGTATTTGTGAATATTTCATCCTTGATGGAAGAAATAAAAGGGTGCACAAATTCCACTTTGTCTTCCTTAATCATTTTAGGTACAAGGACATAATTTCCTTCCCTTTCTATTTACAGTTTTCTTTGCTCCAAAGTTTGAATGCCCATAAAAAGAAACAATCTTGACCCATATTACATGAAGGTCTGATTTTACTCATTGAGGGTTTTTGTAAAAATAAATCCATTGCTTCATCCTCGTCCACTGGCAAGCATAAGAGTCCTAATCTTGTTAAAGGAAAAATGGATGAGAGTGTTAAAAACAAAATAAAGGCTAAACTAAAACCCTCTAGTTCTCAAAGACAAATTGAGGATGGGGATACTAAGGTGGAGAGAATTGATGGCTTAGATAAGGATGCCCTACAGAAGAAGAGGGGATGGATGCTGGGGAGTTTAGCTCTAACCTGGATGGTTACCCGGATTCAAAAGACAAGAATGAGGATGGGAGAGAGGAATATACTACTGAGGTGAATTCAAAATAGAGCAAGTCTAAAAATGAGGACACTCATATTGTGTCTGGGGGAGGTGATAAAGAGAAAGAAAATGATGATTTAGCCATTTTGAGTGAGGAGGAAAACATGGGGAAAGCTTCCACTCCTCTTAAGGAGACTGAGGGACATGATAAGGAGGGCCAAAGCCACCATATTCAAGCAGAGCCTGGTGAGGTGGAGCTATTGGATGGGGGGATTTATATTGATAAAGATGGCTCTGTTCTTCACACCATTGTTGATGATGTAGGTGACTCCCTGGTGAGGGAAACCAAACTCTCCTTCCTTCACTCTACTAAAAAAAAATCTAACTCTTTCTTTCAAGTTGATTCCTGGTTATATAATGAATTAATGGGGCTAAAGAAGAAAGTGGATACCTTGCAACATAACTAGGAGGTTGATCGGGCTATTATTCAACACATGGAGGTGCAAATGGGAGATATCCCAAAAAAATTGAAGGATTATGAGTAGAATCTTAGACTGCTCATCAAGGAAAGTGGAACAAAAATGGAGCAAGTGACCTCAAGCATCTGTGTAGCTGCGGTGACTTTGGGTAAAAGAGTTAATGAAGGAACCATATCTTCAGAGGGCCCAAGTAAGAGGACAAGATAGAGTTTGAGAAAAAAAGCTTTGATAGCTGCTACTTCTTCGGCTACTAACTCCATTTAGGACATGAATAAAATTGGTAAGGAGGCTATGAAAATGATTACGGAATTGCAATAGTTTCCTAGGTCTTCTTTTCTGGTCGGGTTCTTGTGAAGGTCCTGTCTGCTGGCTGGTTTTTTTGGTTCCTTTGTTTGGTCCTATTTTCTGGATTTTAGTTTTTTACTTGTATTGTAGGTTCTAGGTCCTTGTAAAATGTGGGTATTTTATTTGGACTTTATTCATGGTTTCACGTCCCTATAGAACTTGATTTTGATGCTACTTTTTAGTAGGTTTATGGGCTCTTTCCTGTTGGATGGCTTGTTTTTTCCTTTATTGAGGATGTGTAAGGGTTTCGGGATCCCTTCAAAACCTATTTTTACTATAATCTAAAAATTGCACTTATAGAGAAACAAAGATTGCATAAAAGAATCTAACAACATTTAGCAAACACATCATGAAAGAAATACAATACAAAAACACACAAAAGGGCTACCATTAAGGACTAGCCAATAAATCACTCCACCTATTCTCCCCATCTCATTGTATATCATTTAGGAAAGTAGGTAACTCACAAGAGGGACTATATCCAACATAGTAGGAATGGTAACCAGTTCCAAACAAGGATATTCTTAAGAAGCACAATGTTCTATACTAGGTGTAAGTATCAATTGTAAGGAAATCATATTATGTAAATCAATATCAATGTCAATAGTTTCATATTCATCATTAACATCATCAAGAGTATCTTCTTCTTATAGATTAATCAAAATAGGATCTAGGATACAAATGGAATCATTAGAATCATGCATCATAACATCATTATTAGAAACAACTTCTTCTAACACATCATGTATAGTTGTATTCAAATAAAGTAAATATTTAAAAGCTTTAACTTGAACATGATGCTTTTTATGATGTTGGGTAGTAGATTGATTATGTTTTTCCTTACTTGAAATTTGTTGAGAACTAGGAGGAACAATTATTGGATCCTTCATAGATTCTATAGGAGGATTAATAGGATTATTAGGAGACTAACAAGAAATAGGAGGAGCTTGATTAAAAGATGTAGAAGCCATTGATAAAGGAGGTATAGAAGGTGTAAGAAAAAGACCATGGTTAAGATATAGAGGAGGTAAACTTAACTCAAGAATCTTATGATGCTTATAGGCTTAATATGAGTAGAAAAATGATCAAGATGAGAAGGACATGAATTAGGTAATGAAAGCCAAAATAAATCAAGTGTAGCACAATCCCTAGGCCTAGAGATAAGATATAAACTATAATTAATCATCTTCACTTAATCACCATAAAAATATTTAAGACATTTATGAATGCGTGAAGGAACAAAATCCATGGAATTTAACCATGGTAAACCAAGCTTAACTTGAAATAGATTAGAAGTAGGAACAAAAATAAAGGTAGTGTTTAGAATTTTTCCATAAAGTTCAACCAGTAATTGATAGAACCAAATCATGGATAAAGAAAACCATAACAAGTTTGAATCCAAACATCTGATGTATCATAAAAATCACATTGCAAACCTTTCATAAAAAGATTTTCTTTTTTAATCACATTAACTATGGAGGTAGAATCAACAAGATAACCATGAGTGGGTATCTCAACAATCTTAGCATAAATATAAAGGGGACCATCAGGAGCTTTAATAATCTCAAAATCATCAAAGGTAATCAAAAGTTCTCAAGGTCATTTTTTCTTAGGTTGTTGTTGAGTTTTAGGTTGAGGCTTCAATTTAGGCTTAGGTTTTAGTTAAGGTGGAGCTAAAACTTGAGATTGAAGCAGAGGTTGAGACTAAGGTGGAGATATAGATTTGACCAAATGTTCCACTTGATTAACAATATAATTAAGATCATACATCTTTGAATCATACATAATATCCATAGAAGATGGTTGTGCAATAGTATTAGTGTCATGTATAGGTAAAGGTTTCATATAGATTTGCAAATTTTCATTAGGAGGAGAACCAAATTTATTCCCACTACCATAAAAATTATCAACAAATAAATAATTAGAATCAATTAAGTCTTGAGCCTTATGTTTTAAAGAATAACATTTCTCAATATCATGACCATTCTAGCAATGACATTGACAAAAAGCTTTCAGATCAAAAGATTTAGACATGATTGTAGCATGTAAAAGAGGTAAAATAGGAGGTAAATTAATCATATTAGTAGTTAAAAAAAAATTATAATAGAAAATAAAGATTTATAAAGAGGATTAAACATACAATCCAATCAAAAAGCAGTGGATGTAGAAGTGTCATTATAAGATCTAACAATAACTTGATCAACAACTTCATTTTCTTGTTTTTTTATCTCAAATAGTTCTTGAATTTTTGAAATTTATTTTGATTAGGAGAAATGCCACTTTTATCAATAGGAACAAGAGCCATTGGAGTGGTGCTTTCAAGTTGACTCACTTTTTCATTTAATTAATCAAGTTATTTATTACTCTAGTTACATAAGCTTTCTCTTAGGCACATAAAATTAATATTCTATGTTAATTATGATGAACAAACCTTGTTTTCTTTCTCTTTAGGGTTTCTTTCACCTTTAAGGTTGTACTTTTGTACTTTTTGTTTTCATAACTTGGAATACAATTTCACTCTCACATAGTTGAGATTTTCCAAGCTCTACTTTCCCTTTTCTAGTTTCTCTTTAGTACAAGTTATTTGCATGCAGGTGTTCTTGGTGATCTATGAAGTTGGTTTTCAAAACTTGTACATGATATCAGAGTGTCCCTACTACTTCTTGATTTGGAGAGTTTGAAGCCACGATTCAGAGTTAGAAACCCCAAATTTTTTGAGTTTTTTTTCCTTCAATTAGGAGGAGGTCTTATTTTTGGCTCACTTTGAGAAAAAATGGACATTGTCATTGTGCTCAAAAGGCCCATTATAGTTAGAATTCATATAATATTTTTAACTTTTGGTTACTGTAGCATCAGGTAAAACTTTTTTGGCCTCTCGGAGGGCTCTACAGACAACTTTTGCAAAAAAATTGAAGAATATTTTGGGTGGTCATAATAGCCACTCCACCTAGTGGCCACCATGACACCACCCCATTGCTATTGTAGTGCCTCTCACACTCAGCCTAGACAGTACCTCCATGGGCAGCACCACCAACACATAGTTGTAACCCGACCTCTACTTCACGGCCATTGCCACACCACCAGGCCACCAACTCCTCTATAGTGCCACCCTGGTTTGTTGCCAAGCCACCACCTCCACTGGCGGGACACCACTCAACCCCTGACTAACATTGATATCATTTTCTAGTGTTTCATGTCATTTTTTGGTGGTACATGTTACTTTTTTGGCACCATTTTTTTGACCCTGCTGAGGTCATTTTTTGGTAGGATGACATCACTATCTAGCCACTAATGTTAGCATTCTAGCAGCTAGATTTTTTTCCAATGATAGGTTGTTGATGGTCATACAGTTATCAATTTTTTTGTTGTTACAGTAATTTTCCAATGAGCTTGTCTTTTGGAGCAATAGTTATTTTTTGGCCATAACTTGAGCATACGGAGGTCTTTTTTCTATCTAAAAGAAGTGCCAAAAATATGGTTCTAAGATGGAGATGATGATTCTAGTTTAATTTCATTTTGAGTCAATTTGAACTCCTAATTTTGGCATTGAAGTAGAGACTTTAGTTTCCTACCTCTCTGTATTTGGTGTCTAGGTTCTTTTCTCAATTTTTGTGCTTTCAATAGTCATTGCTTTGGTTTTTAAGTGATATATTTATATGTTGTGGGGGAGAATTTTCTTTTCTATAATTTACTTTAGAATTGACTCTTTTTCTTCTATCTTCTTCTCTCAATGTCAGACCCCTCTATGGCCTGGCTAACACCACACAACAATCACAATTGGAAAGCACACATGACTCGACTTCTTATGTCACATGGCTTATGGTCATGTCTAGATGAGAATCAACCTATCCTACAACACTTTTGAGGTTCTTCAACACAAGAACAAAATGGATGAAGCCATGGGATTGATTGCATTGAACATCTTTGATAGTCTACTATTTCACCTAGATAGTTTGACCACACCTCAGGCTATTTGGACCAAGTTTCACAACTTGTTTGGCACAGTGAATGAGTTTCAAGCACTATAGCTTGATGCAGAATTGACTCCTTTGACACCTGCTAGCTTTTCCACCATTGAGGACTTCTTGATGAAGTTCAAATCTCTACATACACTTTTGCAAGGATGTGAGAAAAACAAAACAAATGACGAGTTTTTTTTTTTACACTCTCAAAGTTGCGAGGATAGTATCATATCTTTTCTTTCACTTTCTACTCCATTATGGATGCCTTGGGTAACAGACATCAGATGCCTTCTTTTGAGACATTTTGTGATTAGTTGACATGGGAATAGGCAAAGATCTAACAAGTGGATGCCTCTGGCTCTTCCAACAGAGCATTGGTTGCTCAAACTTCTCAGGAGAAACGAAAATAGAAAGCCAAACTAAAGAAAGATATGCCAAAAACTAATTCCAAACCTCTAGCTAACCCTTCTAAGGGTAAATCTACTTCAAAGTCTATTGAGTCTACCTCTAAGACTAAGAAGAAATCAGTTGAGACCTACATTTTTTTGGAAAGGATGGACATCCCATTTCTATGTGTTGGAAATGTCTGGAGGATTTAGAGGAAGCGATGCAAGAGCATCACATTTCAGCTCCTAAGTCTTTGTCCCCCCTATAAGGAAAGGTTACACTCTTACTACACAAGTTATGACTTCTAGGCCTACTTAGATTATTGATTCCAGTGTCTCTCACCATATGAAAAACACTCAGTAGTTGGTCACCTCACTTGCTCCTTGTGCTACTTCACAGATTGCTATTGGAAACTCATCACATCTTTTAGTTGTGGGTTCTAATTCTATTGCATTAGCTAGGGGTTCTCTTTAGGATGTTCTTTTCTTCCTTGGCATCTTGAAAAACCTATTGTATATTAACAGATTTACCACTATGGCTTTGGTAAGATAGCTAAGTTCTCACCACACGATATGGTTATTTAGGACTTACTTGATTCTAAGTTGATTGTGGCTACTAGGAGTGTTGAATCTACATCTCACCTCTACAGATTTGATGGATTTGAGTCTTCTCATGACATAGGTTCTTTTCTTGTACCACATACATATTTAGTAAGTAGACTTTGGCATGAACGTTTGGGCCATGTCAATTATAGATATCTTTAGTAGATGAACACATAGGCACTTTTTCTTGGATTTTCCCAAATTTCCTACATAGATGGTGATTGTGAGGGTTGTAATCTTGGTAAACAACATAGGGATCCTTTTCCACATGGATGAGCCACTTGTGATTTGGTACTATTGGAGTTGATTCATAGTGACCTCATGTCATTTCCAACTCCTTTTTTTAGTGCCAGTTATGTACTTACTTTCATTGATGACTTCTCTAAACATACATGGGTGTACTTTTGAAGTACAAGTTTGATGTCTTTGATTCCTTTTGAATCTTTAAGAAATTTTTTGAGAAGTAGTTTGGTATTTCTATTTGATAGATACACACAGATAATGGGGGGGAGTATGTGAACCAAGCTTTCAGAGATTTTTTCACTGAACATGGTCTTCAACATCAGTTTTTAGTGCCCTACACCCCTTAGTAGAATGGTCTAGCCAAGAGAAAGAATAGAACCCTTTCGGAGATGGGTAATTATATGATTCAATCTAGGTCCATGGATTTTTCTTTATAGTCAAAGGTAGTCAATTGTGCCAACTATGCTCAAAATTAGATGACTCATAAGGAAATTCAGCATATGACACCTAAGGAGGCTTGGTCTCATGTCAAGTTCAATGTATCTTCATTTTGAATTTTTGGTAGTGAAGCATGGGCATTTGTACCAAATGCTTAGAGGAAAGCAATGGAGTGGAAGAGCCTACACCTCATTTTTGTTGGCTACTGCAAGGATGTTAAGGCCTATAGGTTTTTTATCCTGATTCTAGAGAGGTCCTATTTTGATGGGATGTCCAATTTGATGAGCACCTTCCTACAGTAGATATCCTATCTCCAGAGTCTACTTCACTTACAACTACTCCTTCATCCTTTCTAGTGTCTTTTCTGGATGATGAGGATGATGATCTTGGTGATCCTAATTTACCTCCACCACAGGATCCTCCCTAGATGCCTAAATGGGCTCGAGCTATAGTTAAGGCTATAGGATCTCTAGCTAGTGACCCTTCCACTTCTTGTCACACCCATTCTCATACTACAGGTTCTAGTCTTCTCAGTCATGCTATTTGTGATGATCCTAAGACATTTGCAGTAGTGATAGGACATTCCAAGTGGGACAATGCAATGGAGGAAGAGTATTATTCTTTGATGAAGAATCATACTTGGGATCTTTGTTCTCTTCCTAAGGAGAGAAAGTTAGTGTGATGCAAATGGCTATATCATACTAAGTTTGTTGCTAATGGTTCCATTGATAAGCACAAGGGAAAGTTAGTGCGATGCAAATGGCTATATCATACTAAGTTTGTTGCTAATGGTTCCATTGATAAGCACAAGGACCGTCTTGTTGTGAAGGGTTTTTCACAAGTTGAGGGTATTGATTACACTAGGACATTTGGCCTTGTCACCAAGATGAACTCTATTCACCTTATCTTATCTATCATAGCTTCTTAGGGATGGCCCATTTTTAGATGGATGTGAAGAGTGCATTCTTGCATGGTGATCTTACTGGGGATATTTACATGGAGCAGCCTCAAGGATTTGTGCAAGATTCCTCCTTGGTTTGTAGACTTAGATGCTCATTGTATGGTCTCAAACAGGCCCCTCGGGCTTAGTATGAGAAGATGGACTCCTTTCTACTTTCCATAGGCTTCACACGCTACCATTCTAATCCTATAGTCTACATTCAACATCTTGAGGCTGAGGTTTTGATCCTTGTACTATATGTTGATGATCTTCTTCTCATAGGTAGCTCATCCTCTATGATTATGGATGTTCAAAGAGCATTGATGGAATAGTTTGAGATGATTGATCTTGGTTTGCTACACTACTTTCTTGGTCTATAGATTATTCAGTCCCATGATGGAATCTTTGTTTACTAGCATAAGTATGCTCTTGACA
This sequence comes from Cupressus sempervirens, assembly GCA_028749045.1. Taxonomy (NCBI): domain Eukaryota; kingdom Viridiplantae; phylum Streptophyta; class Pinopsida; order Cupressales; family Cupressaceae; genus Cupressus; species Cupressus sempervirens. The sequence continues at coordinate 560,497,849 of CM053783.1, forward strand.
TGCTTGATTGCAAGCCTACTCCCACGCCTTTTCAATCAGGTGTTACCTTGTCTACCTCTTGTACTTTGTCTTTAGTGGATTCCACATTGTACTAGTAGTTGGTTGGCAACTTGTTGTACCTGACACACACTCATCTTGATCTCTTCTTTGTAGTGGGTCTTGTCTCTTAGTTTTCACATGAGCCTCATGAGAGTCATTGGAGAGCTGCCAAGGGTATTTTGAGATACATTAAAGTCACACTAATGTATGGCATTCATTACACATTAGGGACTCCTCACATTTTTGGCTACACTGACTTAGATTGGGTAGGTGATATTGATGATCGAAAGTCTACTTCTGGCTTTGTTTTTTGTCTTGGCTCTAGTCCCATCACATGTTTGTGCAAGAAGCAACATGCTCACACACTTTCATCTATAGAGGCTGAGTATCAAGTAGTAGTGCTTGCTAGTTAAGATATTTTATGGCTTCAGAAATTTATGACTGAGTTTGGTTTTCCTCCTGATCATCCCACTATTATGTGGTGCGATAATCAGAGTACTATTCATATTTTTCACAACCTTGTGGAGCATTAGTGCACTAAACACATTGAGCTTCATATGCATTTGATTTGTCATCTAATCTAGGATGGTGTTCTCTCTTTGGAGTATATTCCCACTAATGCCTAGGTTGTCAAAATCTTCACCAAGTCATTTGCATCACCTCACTATCTTTAGTTGTGGTCTACGCTTGGGGTTACAAAAGTTGTCCTTGGGGGGTCTTCTTGAGGCCTTCCTTCCTTCATGTTTGTTCTATCTCTTTTTTGGAGAGGGGTTTTTCCCACTAGGTTTTCTCCCTTGTTTTGGGTACCTGATCAAGCCTTGTTGTCGGGACCCTTTTTCCTACTTTCATAGCTTTGCTAGGTTAGCTTCATCTTGAGCTTTGCTTAAAGGGGGGTGTTAGAGTAATTATTTGTTATTCTTACTAATTAGATTGTATTGATTTAATTAATCAAGTTCTTTATTACTCTAGTTACTTAAGATTTCTCTTAGGTGCATATAATTAATATTTAATATTAATTATAATGCACAAACCTAGTTTTCTTTCCCTTTAGGTTTCATTCACCTTTAAAGTTGAAATTTTGTACCTTTTGTTTTCATAACTTGGAATACAATTTTTCTCTCACATAGTTGATATTTTCCAAGCTCTACTTTTTTCTTTTTTGGTTTCTCTTTAGTATAGGTTATTTGCATGCAAGTGTTCTTGGTGATCTGTGAAGTTGGTTTTCGCAACTTCTACAAAAATGATGAAGCATTGCACAAAGTTGTTGAAAAGAAGTAAATTTAGTAAGAAGATTCTTATCTCTAATACCCTTTTCCAAATTTGAAATAAGCATATGTTGAATATCAATATCAAAAATAGGATAGGATATATGAGCATGCAAATGCTTAAATCTACCAATAAATTCATTCAATTTTTCTTTAGAATTTAGTTTACAATACATCAAATTAGCCAAAGACACTTGTGGGTAAATCTTGTTTTGAAATTGTTGAATAAAAGCATTGGCAAGTTGAGTAAATGAATTAATAGAATAAGGAGTCAAGGAACAAAACCATTGTAATCCCTTGTCACAAAACATTTGAGCGAACAACTTAGCTAAAATCCTATGATCACAAGCATAAATGCTACAATGGATTTGAAATATTTTAACATGATGAACATGATCTCCCTTGCCATTGTAATTCTCAAGATGAAACATATCAAATTGCTGGGGAATGAGAGTATGAATGATATCTTGAGACAAAGGACTTACCATGTCACAAGTTGGAATACTAAACTTGTTTTGAGTCAAGGATGCAAGTTGTTATAAGGATGACATAGTTTGGGACAAACTGATAATTGTTGAATCATGAGAGAAAATAGGAGGACTAGAAACATTAGAAACAATAAGTAAAGTGTAAGAAGCTACAAGAATGGAAGGCAAAACTAGAGAAACATGAGGAACTATAGTTGGTAGAGGATTAGAATAAGAAAAAGGAATATTATGATAAGAAGGTTGTGATATAGGAAGGGACATGAAAGGAATACTCATAGGGATATAGGGAATAGTTAGAGTCACCAAAGGAGTATAAGTTAAAAAAAACTAGGGAAAGAAATAGAAGAATGTTATACACTAGTGATAGAAGAAAAAAACACTAAATCTTGAGCTTCTTGAGCTAAAGATTTAACATTGGAATTCACAAGGTGAGTAATATCATGCAAGAGATCAACACTTGGTCACTATTACAAAGAACTTTCTTAAGAACCTCTATAGCTTGAATAAAATCTTGATTATTGTTTTCTTGAATAAGCCAATTACCCAATTTATCAAGTTCAGTTGAAAGTTTTTTGACTTTTTCAAGAGGAAATCATAAAGAATCAAAGTCTCATCTGAAATATTAAGGAAAGAAGAAGAAGACTCAAGCTCAAAGGTACCCATAAGTCTATGACTGCATGTAACCCTAAGATTAGAAGTAGGACTAGAAGTAATAAACCAATGGAATGAAAATAAACTAAACTAATAAAACATAATACATAAATATATTTTTATTTTGAAAGTGATTATGCATACAAAATTAAAAAAATTGAATTTTAAAATGTAAGAGTGTAAACTAAATCTAATCTTAATGCAAGAAAAGATCTAACAACTATGAAAATAAAATTTTACACCACAAAACAAAATAGGGAATCTAATTCCACAAAAGAAAAGAGGGTAAGCATGTCAGGTTCACCAAAATGAATAGAAAGAAAATGGGACCTCTCCCCAACCTAAATTCCCAAGAGGAATGATCCAAATTGATTAAGTACAAGAAAGTGATCAATACACAAATGGATTAGCAATGGAGAATAGTGAGAAAGGAGATCCTATGGTATAGCTATATGAGAATTAAGTTCTTAAATCTCAAATAGATAAAAGATAAATACTTAATTTAAAGTAGGTTAAGTCTAAAAAATGTCAATTTTTGGTGTTTGTGTATAGTTTCAGGGATCTCTACAACCTGTTCTGGACTAGAAATGTTGAGATAGAGAAAACCCATAAAACTTTTGTCTTTTTGAAGGGAGGTTGACCTTGACCTTGATAATGGGGCACAATCTTACACTAAGGAACAATTGTACCTTGAAAAGTCAACCTTGACCTACATTGTTTTGACAAAATTTATGTTCATGGATCGTACAAGTCTGATGAAAAAGGTATCCAAATATGCTCTTCAATTCATTGTTCCACACTTGTATCTGCAAGAAAAATGGTTTTATTTGTTTGGATGGGGGGTTTACCTTGGTCAAATCCGAGTTTGGAATTAACCCTAAAATATAATTAAAATTGAAATATGTATTAAAAAAAAAAGAACTATTCACCTTCCTTATAATGAAATCCCTATGGAGGATTCAAATTCTTGAATCCACAAGTACAAAAGCTTTAAATGCATGTAGAAATGTAGATAGGATGTCTCAAATCAATGGCATTAGATCTTCAACACTAGCTTGAATGTATCTTTTCATCGAAAATGGCTTGGATGAATATGGATGGAGAAATATTCAACACAAGGGCTCTATAGATATTGACTACTTCAATAGCTAATAATGGTCATCCTTGATGAATTGGATGCTTGAATGCTTGAACACTTGAACACTTGAATGCTTGATAGATAGTAGATCTTTGCATCATCATAGGTAGATAGTAACTTTTCTCATAGATAATGGATAGATTGTAGATGTCAAAATAAGGGAAGAAGGCTTCCTTATATAGAGATCTAGGGCACAAACACCTAGTGAAGGCTAACATAGGAGAATTAAATCCCAATTAACCTTAACCCCTAGGATTAAATCTTGATTAAATGTAAGTTAAGAGTCTACCATTCCAAAACTCAAAATAGCCAACTTGGAAGCAGGAAAATGAAATTTCTAAAGCACAATGTCCCAAAACTTCCAGAAATTAAAAAATGGACTTGGGGTTAGGGATGAGGTCAACCCTTCCCTAGGCTAGGGTTGAGGTTTACCTTGACCGAGAAAGTCATATTCCATAGTTTCCTATAGGAAATTATCAAAAATATGCTAGAAATAGAGAGAGAGAGAGAGAGAGAGAGAGAGAGAGAGAGAGAGAGAGAGAGAGAGAGAGAGAGAGAAAAAGAGAGAGAGAGAGAGAGAGAGAGAGAGAGAGAGAGAGAGAGAGAGAGAGAGAGAGAAGTAGACCAAGGGGAAAATAACTAGATCCATGCAAAGACTCATTCAAGGGGCTTGACATGACACCATCCCACTTACTCAGAAGGATAAATACACTTAACATGAAAGTGCTTCCATTTTAAGATGATATAGACATAGCAAGCATTCTTCATCCACTGAAGTGGGAGATTCATCAAAGAGTTGTGAGCAGAGAAATATAAAACTAAAAGGTAAACCTACATTTTATCATTGTGGTAAACTGGTGCAAGGCACCTTCCCTTTTTTATGCTTTTAGGTGTTCTTGGTGTTGGTTTAGGTATTTTTAGATATATTTAGGTGTGTTGAATAAATTAAAATGGTATGGATGTAAGGTTGGTCAACCATATTTTTGTAAGAGCCTATAGTGCAAAATAGGTTGAAAAGTTGATATTTTGGCTTAAAAAGTGGAAAATTTTCTATTTTGATATAGGATGGGTTTTAGGGGTGATTTAGGGCACTATTTAGCTTTTATAGGTTCAAGGTACTCACACTCAACCATTGAGTTGTCAAACAAGGTCAAATTGCTCATTATGCAAAAAGTTGCTTAAGCAACTTTGACAACTTTTGCAACAATGGAGCAACTTTTGGTTAGATCAGTTATCACTACCCACTATAATCATGGATTTGATGCTTGGAGGAGCTTAATGAAATTTTGTATTGCATTTATTGTCTTATGTAGTTTTGTATGGACTTTTGTGGTTGTACTATGCTAGAACTATATTATTTCTTTGTGGTTGTATGCCTTGAACAGATTTGTGGACTAGATTAAGACCCATAGGGATATAGATGATTTTAATATCTTTCATTTCTATTAGATAGTTTTTTTAAAAGTTACTAGAGTGTCATGTTAGGAGTTTTTGAAGGTTATTATTTATATAGGGCAGTCACAATGTTGTTTGGCAAATAAATGGCTCTAACCTAAAAACCCACTAGTGGAAATGGTTGAAACCATGGGGAAAGTAGGGTTAGAGCCTATACATAATTTTTTTGTATTTTTTAAGTCCATTTCTTGGTTCCAATGGCAAGCCCTATGGCTAACTATTGAACACAGGTAAGCTAGGACATGGTAAAAATTACTTTGGCACGTGTGCCCATAGCCTTGTGGAAAATAAATATTGAGGTCTATAGAAGACCTAAAAAAACCCCTAGAAGGTTTTAGAGGTGGAATGAGTTGAAATAAGGTGTGGAGACCTTTTTGGAAATTCTTTGTGCTCATTGGTCCAAAGGCCTAATTTAGTGGCTATAAACTAGGGCCTGACAGAAACTAGGGTTATGAGTGAAACTAGAAACTAAGATTTTGGATTTTGGAAGTAATCTCATGTACCTTTAATATTTTCAAGGAATTTATTGGGTTCATTTGAAAGTTTTTGAAGTTTTGGCTTAAAACAAACAAAATAGGCCTTTTAGGGGCTAGGCAACTAGGTCTCCTAGTGGTTTGGAGATCAAATGAGTTGGAAAAGAGACTAGAAGTATGGGAATGGGTTCAAAGTGAATTTAAATGAGTAAGTAGACTAGTAAGTGTCTAAGGTAATGTGTATGAACATACTAGGTAGAATATTGGGCATTCTAGGAGGAAAGACTAAGGAAGAAGACTAGGTATTTGGGAGCATGTTAGACTAGTTCACCCTTGTAAGCTTGGAATCTTGTAAATATCAACTATACCTTAGAGGAGAAGTTGATCACAAGGTCTTAGAGGTCCTAACTAGATAATATTCTAAACCATTTGATGGTTAGGAAAGTAAAGGATAAATTGAAGTGAAGAAAACCTAGGATACCCAACTCCTCTGCATCAGAGTGGTATTAGAGCCAACTTTTAGTTGGTACATGTTTGACAAAGAAGGAAGTTAAGGGAGCCAAGAAGCTGATAGTATGCCATCCAAGGAAATGATAAAGGGTGCCATAGTGGAATTGGTCAAGGATTTATTGGCCAAGGCTAATCAAGCAAGGACAAAGAGTAAGAAAAAATTACCAAATGGAGAGATGAAAATGATGAGGAAGATGAAGAAGCTCTCACAGGGGAGAAAAAAAGAAGTAAAGAAGAGGTGGACCAAGATAAGGTGGTGTTCTTGGAAGCCTTTCAGTCTCTCAACAAGGAAAGTATGGAACACATCTCTTACTATAGTGGTAGCATGAATGGGGATAATTTTTTATTATTAAGGAAAATAGACTTTAAAAGGGCTTTGAAACCTAAAAAAAGAAAGTACAGTCAAATAGTGCAACGAAAAAGGCTACAAAGAGCCTGAACAAAAAGAATGAAAAACTCCCTAAAAAAGAAATAAATAGGAAAAATCTAGGGAGAGATGCCAAAAAACTAGGGTAGCCCCCAAAAGGCCAGGGTGCTTAGACAATGTCTCTCAACATTTCAGCAGCATTGATCTTGAGCTCAGTCAACTTTCTTGTCACCTCCTTCATCTCAGTAAGCTCATGATTAGGGGTCAAGGTATCTCTTTTCCTAATACTTGATCTGGTTCATTTCTTGGCTCCTTCATCAAGAGTCCTTTACCTAAGGCTAGTGTTTGGATCCTACTCCCTACAGATGTTCTATTCATCCACAAAGTGAATGAACTTATTGATTTTCTTATTGCCCTTGAGGATGTTAGTACTCTACTCAACTATGCCTTGCATAGTCTTATCCATCTCAAGAGTTCTGGTATTCCCTTCATCCACTCTTTTGTCCATACTTTGTTCATCTTCACTAACCCTATTCCTTAGGTTTAAGGTCTCTCTCTTTTGAGTACTCAATTTATGTTTAAGGTCAAGGATTTCATGGAAAATCCATTTAGTGGTTTGGTAGCTATCCACTACACTATTTTTTGCATTGTTGAGAACATCCATGTCTGGGTTCTCCCTTGTAATGTTATTGAGGATAACCAAATCTGGATCGATTAACTCCTCTAGCTAAATTCTACCCTCCTCATTTTCTCTAACATGGGTTCTAATAAGTTCCCTTTTTATACCCAACTTAGTTAAGGCATGGTAAAAGTTCCTCCACACCACTTTCCTATCCTTCCCTATAACCGAGCATATGTAAGTGGTAGCACCCACATCCTCATAGCCCTATTCAAGTTCCACCCTATCAATGGGGACTTCCTCCACCTTCTCACTTTCCTCCCCTTGTTTCTCCTTATTATCCTCTAAGGTATTCCTTTTGCACTTTCCAATCCCCATAGCCTTCTTCTCTCTGTTGGCTGGCACTTTAATTGTTATGGTTCTTTTTCTCTTCCTTCATTCCTTACCTTCCCCCTCCTTAATCTTGTCCTCTACCTCTGCACTTTCACATCCCATGTCCATCCCTTCTTTCCATTCATTATGGCCCCAATCTAAAGAGGTGTCAATATCTTGAGTGGGTTTGGGAAGCACATTTTTCTCCTTGCTATCAGTGAGGGTTTTTTTCTTGGAGCCCCTCTGCAGGATATCTGAGTCATCCAAGTCTATATACAAATCAAAATTTTCCTACATATCCAAAGGCAAGTACATCTCCTCTGACTCATTAGAGTCTCCTTTGATTTTCTTGCCCTCTTTTATGTCTTTGACATGTTTACTGATAGAACTAGCTTTAAAGTGTTCATAGGTTAATTGTGGAAAACCCTCATGGAGAACTAGGTTCCTTGTTTTCTTATCTTGATACTCATTAATATTTTTGTTCAAGGAAGAATAAAGGTAAAAGGGGATGGAGACTTTCGACCCATACTTGAAATGGCTAAGCAACACAAAATGGTATGTGCAAATGTAGTCGAACCTGGTGTCAAGAGTAATATACTTGATGATGGCTTGAAGCAAGAATCTCCACAAAGGCTTGATAGATTTTAGGAGGTAGTGGGTGCCCTTCTTCACCAATGCTTTTTTCTCCTCTTAGTTCTTTGTGAACTCCATGACTGCTTGCCTAGAGACCTTATGATCTTTATAGAATTTCTTTCCTATAATAGGGATGCCAATGACATGGGAGATGATTTCTTTCATGATAGAGATCTCCACCCCATTGATTACAACCAAACTTTCATTCCAATTTTTGACCATGCTTTTGGATACTAAGGGTTTCCATCCATGAAGGTGCTTGATATAGCTAGTTGTTTCACCCTTCTTTAGGATGTTCCACACCTTAGTTATTCTTTTCCACTTCTAGGCTTCATCCTCTAGGTCCCTTTTGTGTCATTCCCCGACCATGGTGTTCTCCTCACCATTGTCTCTATAACTAGTAGCCTTCTAGACTTGCAAGTATTCAACTCTTCTCATTTTCTTACCACTTATTTCCTTCTTGTCAATTTGCTTCCTTCCCATGGTACTTGACATGGGTTGATTGATATTATAGATATGGAAATTATGATAAATATTGTACTTCCACCTCAAAACTCTATGTATTCCCCATAAAAATTGATAATCATATTAAGTTCACACGTGTTAGTACTAATTTCAATCCGTAGATAACTAACATTCATTATGGCATTTAATTATTCCCAATCTACCTAGGATATGATTCTTCTTGATGTCTTCATTAAATTTTGACTGGATGTCATTTCTATTTGTCCATTTGGCCACCTCGTTATGCTTCACAACCCAATTTTCCAACTTGTCTACCACATTTTTGTTCTCATGGTACTTATGTTCCACATAGATTTTTTCAAATGTTTGGAGGTCCAAGATGCATTCACCAATAATATTGGCAGTAGTCTAAATCATTTTATTTCTAACATTAAGGCAATCAATAATGTTTTTAGAGTCTCCTTCTAACCAAAGAAACCTCACTTCAATTTCTTTGGCCAACTTGATAGTCTAATGAGTCACAATGGCCTCAACATAATGATTAGTTTTAGTCCCAATGGGGGAAATGAGAGCAGCAATACCTTTCCCATGTCAATTCCAAATGATGCCATCAACCTCAACCTTTCTTGGGTTGCCTTTGGAATCCCCATCAAAATTAGCCTTGAATTAGCCCTCAGGTCAAAGGGACCAACAAAATCCCTCTCTTTTATCTATGACTCTGGTTTGAAGAGTAGGAATGGGGCCTTTGGAGTTGATGAAATTTTCCAACAAAGCATTGAAACATTTATGAAAAACCACCTTTGAGTTTGACTCCTTGTCCCTGAAGATATGGGTTTTTCATTCCTTCCAAATTCCTCAACACACATGGGGTAAGGCCCATAGCCATAAATTCTTAGAATCCATATCATCTAGTCCAAATTTCCATTGGACAAAGAACTCCAAAATATTGGAAGGAAAGCACTAGGATAGATTAAAAAAAGATAAGAGAAGATACCAAAAAGAAATAATGAAAGGGTAGTGTATAAAAAAATGATCAACACTCTCACTATTAATCTTACATCAAATACACCTATTGGGAATTATGTTAAATCTTTTGGTGAGGTTATCCACAATGAGGATGCAATTTTGGAGCATGATCCAAAAGAAAATGTTGGTCTTTGGAATAAGGGTCGGGTACTAGGCTTTTGCCCAAATAGGGACTCAATCCTGAGATTGTAGAGACTCAAAACCAAAGGCCACAAAGTAAATACCATTTGCAATATCCCCCAAATAATGACATCTTTATTGTTAGATAAAGGAATATGTCTGATCAGGTCCATCAGTGGTTTTAGATCTCCAGACATAGTTAGGTCAATCCACCTATTGTGAATTCTATAGTCACTCACCCTACTCCCAAATCTTTATGTATAGACATTAGCCCATCTATTGAAAGCCTCAATATCCAAGAGCAAACTAGAGTTGAGCTAGTCATCAAGCCAAAATTTGATGTCTTCCCCATTACCCACAAGCTAGTTGGCTTTGCCAAAAGCTAAATCCTTATTCTGTAGAAGACTAGTCCAAATGCAAAAACCACTGGGGTCAGACACCCTATTGATGAATTTTTTAAGATTGAGGTTATTAGCATATTTGGCTAGAAAAATATCTCTCCACTCACCTTTATTGTTGAAAATTATCCATATCTTCTTGGCTTGAAGGGAAAAATTAAACTATTTCAACTTGTGAATCCCCAAACCTCCTAGCTTCTCAGATTCATAGATAGAGTCCCAGGCCACCGATGGGTATTTCTTGCTCTCATCAAGCCCTGACCACATAAATTTCCTCTAAATATCTTCTTGGTGAGCTGCCACTTTAGAAGGAATGGAAAAAATGTTGAGGGCATAAGTAGGTAAGTTCTAAAGAGTAGATTTGATCAAAATCACTTTGCCTGCCTAACTCAAAGTGATACCTTTCCATCTAGCAAGCTTCCTATTGAATCTATCCACAAGATCATCCTAGAAAGATTCAAGTGGTTTTAGCCCCAAGGGAAGCCCTAAATAAGTGGATGGGAGCATACCAACCTTACACCCCAAAATATCTGTTATCTTATTCTCCCTTCTAGCTAGGGTATTGAAGAAAAAAACTGAGCTCTTGTCCCAATTTATTAGCTGCCCAAAGGCCTTGGAGTAAGTGTTCAAGATTATTTTAATAGATCTTTCTTTCCTTATATAGGATTCACCCATAATAGTATCATCAACAAACTATTGATGAGTGAACACAGAAGGGCCCAAAAATAGTTTTAGACCCATTAGAGCTCCTCTCCTCCTACTGGAGTAAATGAGCCTACTTGGGCCTTTAGCTAGAATGATAAAGAGGATGGGGGATAAAGGTTCTCATTGTCAGAGACCCTTGGAGGGTTTGAAAAATTTAGAGGGAGCTCCATTCACAAGGATAGAAAAAGTGAGAGAAGAAACTAGTTGGGAGAACAACTTCCTCACTTTAGAATTGAAACCAAAAGCATCAAGAATGCTATCCAAAAATCCCTAGTCCACCCTGACATAAGCCTTTGAAAGATCTAGCTTGAGAAGAAAAACCTCCTACTTCCATATTTCCAAAGAATGAATAACCTCATGGACTTCCATGATGGAATCCAGAATTTGCCTACCAGTGACAAAGCCCAATTGTTGGGGAGAAATAATATCTGCAAAGATGAGGATAAGTCTATTACAAAGGACATTCAAAAAAAACTTATAAAAAGATTTGCAGAGACTTATAGGCCTAAATGAACCAAACTTATTCACCCCAGCAAGATTTGGCATGAGAACTAGAAATGTAGCTTTAACTTCTTTCAGCAGGTCTCTAGCTCCAAAGAATTCCTAGATAGCTTGAACAATATCATCATTAATGATATCCTAGTACATCTAAAAGGAGAAGGTTCGGAAACCATCAAGGCTAGGGTTCTTCTCATCTAAGAGATCAAAAATAGCCTTTTAAATTTCCTCATACTTAGAGATAGCCAGTAAGTCCCAGTTCTGAGCATAACCAATGATTTTAGGAATGGAATTGATAACCTCATTCTGATCCTCCACATCCAAGTTGAGGTCTTTAGTGAGCATCTCACAAAAGTACCTTATGTCCTCATCAAAAATATCATTATCATATTTTAGAGTCTCATTACCCTTTTTGATCTCACTAATTTTATTGGTTGCCCGATGTTTCACTATATATAGTGGAAGAATCTAGAATTTTTGTCACCTTCCTTAAGCCAGACAACTCTCAACCTTTGCCTCCAAAATATCTCCTCTTTGCCCACAATGTTGTGAAGCTTAGTTAGGATAAATTTCTTGGAGTTGAGAGAGATATCATCATAACCACAATTCTAGATACCATTCTGCACCTCAGCCAAGTTCCCCAATACCCTTTCTTTGTCCTAGAATATGTTGCCAAAGTCTGATTTATTCCACTTGAGGATCTCATATTTAACATGTCTATGTTTCTTAACAGCTTTATACATAGCTATCCCATCCACCTCAATATCCCACCATTTTTAAATCTTATTGTGCAACCAAGATGAGATGGCCACATTTTTTCAAATCTAAAAGGGAAAGCCTTCATTCTATTAATTCTATCTAGAGTTAGGGAGATGGGGGAATGATCTAAGCCAAGTCGTACAAGAGAAGAAAGCTTACAGTGGAAGTTTTCCAACCAATCCAAAGAAATAATAGCTTTTTCTAACCTATCCTGGGTACAAGCTTGGCCAATTCCCTATTGGACTAGGTGAACTTGCATCCACCTAGGTCCACATCTAGAAGGGCTAGATCCCTAATCATGTCAGCCAAGTGTTGTCTACTTTCAACATCAGGTGGGAGAACTCCTAACTTATCAAAGGCTAAGAAAGGAGTATTAAAATCTTCCATAAAAATGCACTATGTATCACCTAAGTTAATAGCCAAATAATGAATTTTAATCGAGAAACTCCTACTATTTTGAGTATTGGGAGCATAAAGATTCAACAAAAAACCACCTAGTTTGATCTTTAGGGTTGAAAAATTTCATAAGCAAAATATTACCTTCATTGAAGAGAATGGTAGCCTCCAACGAGTCATTCAATATGGTGAGAAGCCCTCCTAAGGTAACCTTTGAGTCTGTGGTATTATTTTTCATTATTTTGCCAAAAGAAATCATCTCTATCTTTTCCTTTTTCATTTTGGGTTCTTGAATTAAAAAAATGTCTGGTGTATGGTCCCTTACCATATTCCTAACTATTTTCTATTTTTGGATTCCATTGAGTCCACAAATGTTCTACAAAATGATCTTCATGCTTTGATTGATGAACATAATTCCAGAATGGTTCTTTGCATTCCATCCATTAGATTCCTTCTTGTTTCTTCCTATCTAATTTGGTTCCTACTTTTTCTTCCTGAAGTGGTGGATTTATTTCCAGTATTAGCTTTAACCCTGCTCCTAGTGGTTGCTAGAGAAACTTGCAAGGGGCCTCATCTATTCTTCTTTCTCTATTTGACTAAAGTCCAAGGAGCCTCATCCTCCTTACATTGATCAAAGAGAGCTTCAAATATTGAGAGATGCCCTGGGGTAGTGACCGAGAGTCTTTCAAGGATTCTATTCACCATCATAGGTGATGCTCCTTTAATAGGGATATTAATGGATTCCTAGGATAGAAGAAGATCTTGCATCACTCCAGTAGATCCCACCAAGGAATCTAGGACAAAAGAGATATCCAACTCCTCTTTAGAAATAGCCAAATTTAGTTCATCCTTCTCAGGAGATGGAATTCCCCCCTTCCTATCCAAATGGTGATTTGATACATGGATTTTAGATGCTTCATTGCTATTCAGAGGGCTATCTATCCTTTGTCTTTTCCCTCCTATCATTCCCTAATTCACCCCCTAAGATCTTGTTCTCTGGAGCTTTGACATTAGTAGGAATTTCTTTTTCCATAGGCTTATCACTCCTGTCATTCCTAGCTTCATCTCATGTGTTCTTGTCTTTTACATTTTTCTCCTTCTACACTTTTCTGGGTGCTTATCTTTCTTTGTGTCATCTTCGTTTTGGGATTTTCCATACTTTCCTTTCCCTTTGAATAATGGACAAGTATTCACTTTATGCCCTGCCTTTTTGCAATGGAAACAAGCAAAAGGGACATTTTCATAGTCAATATATTGAACCCTTCTACCTAAATGAGACTGGAATTCAATCACTTAGGGAATATCTTGTCCCTCCATCACCCCTACACATATTTGGGCACGCACAAGCCTTTTCTTGGCTGTAATAAGAGGATCAATAGACAATAGTTCTCCAAAGGAATTGGCAATACTATCAATGACATCCCCATGCCAATATTCTAATAGCAAAGCTGACAACCTTATCCAAAATGTGGCCTAGGTTAGGAAGTCATTGTTTAGGTCTAGGTTAGATGTCCACTTTTGAAGGACAAGGGTGGAATTGCCCAAAAACTAGTTTCTCACACACATGATTCTAGAGTAGTCATTTGAGCAAGAGAACTCAAAAGTCATAAAACCCTTAGCCATGGCCGTGACCTCAACCTACCCTTTCAGTTCCCATTTGTTCCTTGAAAATACCCTTACCAAATCTATGTTAGGTTTAGGGCCAATAAATTTTCCCACCAGGGTTGACACCATGCTAAGGATATTATGGTCGATAATCTCACTAGGAAGTTCCAAAGAAAAGATCTTGTTTTCCTTATCAGATTTGTCAATGATTTTGGGAAAGATTGACTTACCTATCAATTTTTCCATAAAGAGATTCGACCATTGATCCCATGCCTCAGGAGTCCTACCTTTAGAATGTCTAGGAATAGGAATCTTTTCACTTGGATGTGGCTATAAATCATGTGGGTCCCCAACCTTCATTGAATCAACATCTTACCCCACCTTTTCTTGCTCCACCTCTACAATTTATTCCCCATTTCTTATATTCTTTAAATTACCACTTGAAGATCGATTCAAATTTCCACTCTACTCCTCTCTGCTTGCCATTCAATTCATACTAGAGCTTACGAGAACTGAAAAAAATATATGGGGATAAATTGTTAGCCTAGCTAGAAGCCATTGATGACTAATTTAACTACAAGGAAGTGCAAGAGGAAAAAAGAGTTAGTTATGCTAAGGCTAGACACAAGGGCTCAACATTGGTGTTAAGGAAAATGATGCAAGATGATAGGATAGTAGCAAAGAAGAATAAAATAGTAGCATGGGAGAGAATGAAGATAAGAATCAAGACTCATTTTTTGTCCACTAACTATGAGATTCAGATGTATCAAAAGTTACATAGTCAAAGGCAAAGGGATATGACAGTAAGTTATTACATTGAGGAGTTCAATAGGTTGAGTCTTAGGCCTAAAAGGAAAGAAGAAGTGGTAGAAAAGGTAGCTAGGTACCTTAATGGCTTAAGGCAGGAGATCCAAGATGAAATCACTATGTTGGTCCCTGATAGCATGCAAAGTTGTTTCCAAATGGCACTAAGAGTATAGGATAAAATTAGGAGGAGGAATGGGTCTTATCAGAGGGTAAAAGATAATAACAATAGAGGATTTAGAGGAAGAGGAAACTTTGGAAGGGGGAAAGGTCCTAATAATCCCAATGAAGGACAATCAACTAAACAATGTGGCAATAACTAGTATAGGGGATCCTTCCAAAAGGGGGGATATAGAGGAAGAATGCCTCCAACAGGTAGATTTTAGTCACAAGGAAGGTTGAACTCAGTCTTTACTAGAAGGTGTTATAACTATAACCAAGTAGGACATATAATGAGTAGGTTTCTTAAGAAGGCTAGTTCCTCTTCAATGGGGAAAAGGAGAAATCAATTGGTTCAAGAGGATGACACACAAACTATTACTTCTCCTACTTCCATGGTAGGGCTAGTAGTGGATGGAGAGAATATAATGATAAGGAGAACTTTATTGAAAATTCCAAGTGTTGTAGAGCCTCCACAAAGGAAGAATCTATTCAAGACAACCGGTAGGTCTTATAGGGAGATTTGCAAGGCAATAGTGGAATCTAGTTCCACTAATAATATAGTGTCTACTAAGATGGTGGATAAAATAAAGTTAAGGAGGATACCTCATGTCACTCCCTATAACATTTCATGGCTAAATAAGGGACAAAAAATAATGGTAAATGAGAAAATTCTTGTTGATTTTGAGATTGGTGAATATAAAGACAAGGTTCTATGTGAGCTCATTCCAATGGATGCATGCCACCTACACTTAGGACGTCCATGGTACTATGATGTTGAAACTATCCACGATGATGAGAAGAATACCTATGTGATCACAAAATAGGGAAAGAAATTCCAAATGGATCCATTGTAAGTACCTAGTGAGGAGAATCATATAGGAAGTAGTGTAACATTGTTGAGTGTGAAAGAGTTTCTAAAGGCTATGAAGAAAGGCAAAGGGGTTTGTTGTGTATTATTAGTGAAACCAATGGAGGAGACCAAAGAGAAAGCCAATATGCCATTAGAGGTACAAGCATTATTGGAAAGGTACCATGACATAGTAGATAATGGGTTGCCAAGTGCATTACCACCAATGAGGGATCTGATTCATCAAGTTGACCTTATACTTGGAGAAAATTAGCCAAAGAAAGTAGCATATAAGATGACACCAAGTCAAAATGCAGAGATAGCAAGATAGATTCAATATTTTTTAGATAAAGGCTTGATAAGGAAGCGTTTAAGCCCATGTGCTATACCTACAATACTTGCACCTAAAAAGGATGGGAAATTGAGGATGTGTATGGATTCTAGGGCCATAAATAAAATTGCAATTAGATATAGGTTCCCAATGCCAAGAATAGAAGATTTAATAGATAATTTAGGAGGTTCTTGTGATTTTTCCAAAGTTGATTTTTAGTTAGGATATCACAAAATAAGAGTAAGGCCTAGGGATGAGTGGAAGACAACATTTAAAACAAATAAAGGACTCTATGAATGGCTTGTTATGCCCTTTGGTTTAACAAATGTACCTAGCACATTCATGAGGCTCATGAATGAAGTGCTAATAGATTTCATTGGTAATTTTGTAATTTTTTACCTTCATGACGTTTTGATATTTAGCAAGTCCAAGGAGGAGAACTTGAAGCATTTGGAGATGGTCTTGAGGAGACAACATCAAGAGAAGTTGATTATCAATCAAGAAAAGTGTGAGTTTATGAAAACTAAACTGGTTTATCTTGGTTTTGTAGTAGCTAATGGATGTATTAAGATAGACCTTAATAAATTTAAGTCAATATTAGAATGGCCTACCCCTAGTTCCATAGGAGGTGTTAGGAGTTTCCATGTTTTGGCCTCCTACTATAGGAAATTTGTAACAAAATTTAGTCATGTATGTGCCCCTATCCTCAACACCATAAAAGGTGGGATCAAATGTCAGCTTAAATGGATAGTAGTAGTAGACCAAGGATTTGAAATGTTGACAAAGAGGATTATAGAGCTACCTACCCTTAGGTTCCCTAATTTCAACCAATTATTTATGGTGGAGCGTGATGCCATCAAGTTGGCCCTAGGAGCTATATTAAGTAGAGAAGGACACCTTGTAGCTTTCTTCTTAGATAAGTTTAATGAGGCTAAACAAAATTACTCCACCTATGACTTGGTGTTATATGCTTACCTAGAAAATTTGTAGTCTATAATCATGTTTTAAGTTTCTTCAATGGGCAAGACAACTTGAATCAAAGGCACTTGAAGTAGGTTGAATCTTTATAGGCCTATATATTTGGTATCAAGCATTAGAAAGGTGTTAGAAATAAAGTAGCAGATTCTCTAAGAAAGAGAGTCATATCCCTACAAGAGATCCAATTACAAAGCATAGTATTGACTGATTTGAATGAACTCTACAAAGAAGACAAGGACTTCAGAGAAGGCTATGAGGCATTTGTGAAATTTCAAATGGGATTCAAGGTGGAATTGATGAAGGGCCACACCACCCTTACCATCTCACAACCAAGAATGCAACAATTGCAACAATATGGAGACAAAGAGATGACCAAAATTCTTTGCAAAGCATACTATTATTATACTTGAAATTCCTTACAATATTCTCCAAATGAGAGAACTATAAATTCTTACAATATAAGAGAGCTTTCACACTAAGAGCTTCCAACTAGCTTGCACACCAAGAGCTTCTACAATAAGAACTTCCCAACTAAGATCTTACACATTAAGATCCCTCACCTCAAAAGCTTCTTTACAAGAAGAGATCACACCTTGAGAGCTTCACTACAAGAGCTTGCACTCGAAGAGCTTATACTTGAAGAGCTTGATTATAAATGATCATAAGCCTTTCTTAAATAGGCACTTTTAAGTTAAGATATTGTAAACACAATCAATGTGGGATAAAAGGTAAATACGACTACCTTAAAAAAAATATTAAATTCCCATCCAAATACAACTAAAAACCACCATGTGGACCAATTATAAAATTACATTTCCTTTGTGGATCACAAAAAATATTAAATGGATGATGCAAGGAAATTTCCACAAACTTCTAAGATGCCACCTACACACTTTGTCAATGAAATGACAACTATTTTTATATTTATGCCACCTATGCACCTTGAAAATAGAAATTCCTATTTTCTCCTTTTTTTCTTTTTCTTTTTTTAAATTTAATTTTTCTTTCTATTTTTGTCACTTGCTCTCTCCTCAACAATTTTTTTTTTTTTAAATTATAATTTTGATCACACCCCTTTTTCATGATGCAAGATGCTCCTGCATCAAACACCCATGGTAAGAATAATTTTGTGGATATGAATTCACAAAATGAAGTAGCCACTACTGATAGTTTTATTCTTCCTCCAACACATAGTTGGAACAAGTATCCACTGCTGATATATTTCCCTCTTTCTTCTTTTCCAACACCTAGCTAGAACAAGTGTATGCTACTGAAAATATTCCTCTAGAATGAACTTTGTCCAAGTATAACTTTCATCCTCCAATTCAATATTCCTTTCCATGGCACACATCACTAATAAGATCATGATATAAACCATCATCATATTTCAAATTCATCTCAAAGACAACATCACATGATTTGTAAGAATTTACCTCTTTCACATATTCATCTTTGATTTCTTCTTCCATGTATTCAACAAGGCAAGTAACCACTTCACTTATTTGACTTCCAATCAAGGAATTGTATGAATCCTCTACTATTGTAGTATTAAAATCATCTTCATCCACTTTTGGCTCTCAAATATTTTAATCTTCATGGTCTTCATCTTCTCTTTCATTTTCTTCAACTTCAGGTTTACAAATATTATTCTCTTCATCCTCTTGATATTCTTTTGTATCCCATGTGTGATACTCTACTAGATCTTCCTTCTTTTTTCTATCCAAAGAATCATCAACATCTATTTTCTGGTGATGCACACTTCTCTTCCACAACTCAGCTTCTAATTCATTCACTTGGTTCTACAAATCAAAGAATGCAACTCGCAATGCCTTTTGATTTCTTGCTCTAACTTTCTCAAGTCTAGGAATCCTCAAAATCCTTCCAATAACAAATGTCATCTTCTTCTTTCTCTTCTCCATGATCAAGTTTGGATAAGAAAAACTCTATGTAATGCAAGCACCTCATGCAAACTACCTCACAATCAATGATTTGTCTACACAATTAGCTAAAATCTATCTACCTCACATGTAGCGATCTATCTACACACTCAAGAACTTCTTCTTGAAAAACTTCACCTAACCCAAGAAGCTAGTACAAACTACCTCACATTTGGTGCTCTATCTACACACTTAGGAAAACCTATAGTTTGAGAGAAGGTATTGGAGGAGGGTTTTTCTCCAAGATCAATCAATATTAAGCCAATAGGGTACATCTTTGGTTCTATTTTTGTTGTCCTAAATGTAATAGTAGATCACTTCTGATAATAATAATCCCCTTTTCATATTGAATTCAATTTGTCCTAGGTTGTGTCCTCATTAGTGGTATCAGAGCTAGAGTTCCTAAGCATGTGGACAGATCACCGAACGTGAGGTAGTTTGCACTAGGATCTTGGGATTGGTGAAGTTTTTTAAGAAGAATAACTTGAGTGTGTAGATAGATCACCAACTATGAGGCAGTTTGCAAAAGGATTGTGATTTCAACTAAGTGTGTAGATGGATTACCGATTGTGAGGTAGTTTGCACAAGGTGCTTGTATTGTATGAAGTTTTTCTTGTATAGAATTCATCATGGAGAAGAGAAAGAGGAAGATGACTTTTGTTATTGGATGGATTCTGAGGATTCCTATACTTGAGAAAGTTAGAGCAAGAAATCAAGAGGCATTGTGAGTTGTATTCTTTTATTTGAAGAAGCAAGTGAATGAATTAGAAGCTGAGTTGTGGAAGAGAAGAGTGCATCACTAGAAAATAGATGTTGACAATTCTATGGATATGGAAAAGAAAGAAGATCTAGTGGAGTATCACACATGTGATACAAAAAAAGATCAAAAGGATGAGGAGGAAAATATTTGTGAACCTAAAGTTGAAGAAAATGAAAGAGAAGATGAAGAGCATGAAGATGAAACTATTTGTGATGTAGAAGAAAATGAAGATTATTTGAAGAATACAATAGTAAAGGATACATACAATTCCTTGGTTGGAAGTAAAATAAGTGAAGAGGTTACTTGCCCTATTGAATACATGGAAGAAGGAATCAATTATGAAGATGTGAAAGAGGTAAATCCTTATGAATCATGGGATGTTGTCTTTGAGATGAATTTGAAAGATGATGATGGTTTATATTAGGATCTTGCTAGTGATGTGTGATATGGAAAGGAATATTTGTGTGGTGTTGCTAAGTTTATTATAGGTGTATTTAATTTAACAAGATTGGAGGAGGATGAAAGTTAAACTTGGAAAAAGTTCATTCTAGAGGAGTATTTCTAGTAGCATACACTTGTTCCAGTAGGTGTTGGAAAAGAAGAAAGAGAGAAATATATTGGTAGCAGATACTTGTTCTAGCTATGTTTTGGAGGAAGAAAAAAATGTCATTAATGGCTACTTCATTTTGTGAATTCATATCCACAAAAATTTTCCTACCATGGGTGTCTAATGTAGGAGCATCTTGCATCACGAAAAAGGGGTGTGATCAAAATTATAATTTAAAAAAAATGTGGAGGAGAGAGAAAGTGACAAAAATAGAAAGAAAAATAAAATAAAAATAGAAAAAATAGAAAAAAGGAGAAAAGAGGAATTTCTATTTTCAAGGTGCATATGTGGCATAAATAGAAAAATAGTTGTCATTCCATTTATTGAAATGTATAGGTGGCATCTTAGAAGTTTGCAGAAAGTTCCTTAAATCATGCATTTAATATTTTTTGTGATTCACCAAGGAAATGTAATTTTTTAATTGGTCCACATGATGGTGCTTAGTTGTATTTGGGTGGGAATTTAATATTTATTTTAAGGTAGTCATATTTACCTTTTATCCTACATTGGTTGTGTTTGTAATATCTTGAGTTAGAAGTGCCTATTTAAGCAAGGCTTATGATCATTTGTAATCAAGCTCTTCAAGTATAAGCTCTTCAAATGTAAGCTCTTCAAGTGTAAGCTCTTGTAGTAAAGCTCTCAAGGTGTGATCTCTTCTTGTATAGAATATTTTGAGGTGAAGGATCTTAATGTGTAAGATCTTAGTTGGGAAGTTCTTTTTGTAAAAACTTTTGGTGTGCAAGCTAGTTGGAAGCTCTTAGTGCAGAAGCTCTCTAATATTGTAAGAATTTGGAGTTCTCTCATTTGAAGATTATTGTAAGGATTTTCAAGTATAATAAAAGCATTCTTTGTGAAGCATTTTGTCATCTCTTTGTCTCTATATTGTTGTGATCTTGGTGGTGAGTTGGTAAGGGTGGTGTGGCCCTTCATTAGTGGTATCAAACCATATGTTCATTATTGGTAGTAGAGAGCATCTTGCATCAGAACTTCAGTGTGTTTGCATTATAGGAAAGTTTATTGTTTAAATGTCACCTTATTTGCATACCCCAAAGCTTAATGTGGGAGAAAATTGTGAAGGTGAAACACTGTGGGAGTTTAGGAGGACACTTTGGAGTGGATAAAGATTTAGAGAAAGTCAATAGCCATTACTATTTGGCTAAGATATATTTTCATATTAGAAGTTTTGTGGAACAATGCCAACTCTACCAAGGAGAAAAAGGACAAAGCAAAAATAGTGGATTGTATCAACCACTCACCATAACCCAAAGGCCTTGGGAGTGCCTTAGTATGTATTTTTTGTTGGGTCTACCAAAGGCCAAAAGGGGTAATAAATTTTTTTTGTGGTACAAGATGGAACAGTTTATTCCATGCAAGCAAACCAATGACACTTCTCAAATTGTAGGCCTATTCTTTAGGGATATTGTGAGAATTCATGGATTTCCTATAAATGTTGTAAGTGATAGATATAGAAAGCTTTTAGGTCACTTTTGGAAGACCTTATGGAAAAAACTTGGCACAAATTTATCTTTCTCTTCAGTCTACAATCCTTAGAAAGATGGTCAAATAGAGGTGGTGAATAGGTCACTTGGGAATTTTCTAAGATGTCTAACCAAGAAGCATGGCTAGTCATAGGATCATATCATAGGGCAAGCTAAATTTTCCTATAATGACTCTATCAATAAGAGCACTAGAAAAAGAACTTTTGAAATAGTGTGTGGGGCACATCCTAGAGGGATCTTAGAGTTAAGCGATCTCAACTTATTAGACAAAAGGAGTGCACAAGGGCAGTCATCTGTAGAGAAGATGAAGGAGCTTCATGATCAAATCACCAAACCTTTGAAAAAATAGGGAGAGAAGACAAGACAAAAGATGATAAAAAAAGAAGAGATCTATACATCAAAATAAGGGATCTAGTCCTTGCATACTGTTGAGTTGTCATTTTGCATGATGCTTAATGACAAGAACCATATTAAACTCCTCTCTTGAAAATTTTATCTGGAATCAACTCCAATATTTTGAGTGATCTTGTGACCTAATAGAATCTGCTTAGTTGAAGATAAATGTATTTTTTCATAGGGAGGCCTTTGCTGGTTCTAACTAATTTTGGATAAGATTTTGAATCTACATACTATCTCAAAAGAAAAACCACACAAAAAGAAATTTTTTTTTTGTATTTTTCTATTTTTTATGCATGCAATCTAACAATGCAACTATATGAATTCCTAAATTAACCAAGTGTTTGTAAAAGAAAATAAAGAAGATAAAGTAATAAGAGGTTTAATAAAATAACTTGAAATGTAAACCCCTAATGGACATAAGCTATAGAAACAACACGTCTGCAAGTTAAGCCTTTAAAATTTTTGGAAGGTAACCAATGAAAATAGGAGCATCGCTTCCTTAATTCCATTGATGTAGTCATTGATGGGAATTCAATAACCATAAGAAATTTCACTTTTCATCAAATTGAAAGGCCACAAAAAGTGCACTCATGCAAGAGAAAAAGCTATGGAGGAACAATAAGATGATCTCTTCTTGAATTGAGTACATTAGTAGAATTTGTAAAATCATAGAAAACACTAGAATGAAAAGATCACTCAATCAAAATAGCACAATAAAATCATTGGCTCCATTATACTTCATGAACGTGCATTCACAAAATATAACACATTCAAGCAAGAATCACTGCACTCCAAATGTGAGCACCAAAAGCATATATTATTGCATTAAAATAATGGCCCAAAATACATATTACATTCTTAAATTTATAAGAACTCTTCTCCTAAATTTGTGTTGAGATTGAGAGATATCTTTTTGCAAACATGTTCTTCTAAACTAATAAAACAAATTTATTTATATACAAACTAACTCTCTAACTAGTGCTTAGTAGGACTCCATGCATATTTACATCATTAAATGGATGCATGAGCCTTTAAATGTCTTAAAAAAAGAAAGCATGAGAAAACAAGAAGAAGAAATCCATTAGATGATGTAGGAGTGTCTAGAAGTGCCAAAACTAGAAGTTACACATTGACTAGATGTTTGTAGGAGTTAAACTACCATTAGAATGGATTTCTAGAGCATGAAAAGTTCTAAATTTTGAACTAGTAGTTAACTATAAGTGCACCTCTAACTTCCTCAAAAACTTTTGATACACCTCAGAATAAGCACACCTCAAAATTAGTGCCCCTAGTGCACCTAGCATACTTGCACACCTCAAAAGCTAGCACACCTTGGAAGTAGGGGCAAAAAATTCAAAATTTTACCAAGTGTCAAAATTGAAATTCTAGCTTCTAGGTTTTGTTTTCCTTTATGCTAGAGCTATTGTAAGAATTTTCCTTAGGGTAGAATTCACCCAAGACCAAGGAACTCAAACACAAGCACAAAATATACTAGAGTATGATTAGAATAACTATATAGTATTAAATTATATGTAAAAGTACACCAGGAGTGCCTATATATAAAGGCCTTTGAGATTCATCTAGAATGCCTAAGAATCAACATCATGATAAGTCATAAAACTAGGAACATGTCCACATAATATGGGTTATCTTCCATTAAGCACGAAAGTAAGTGCGATGATGAGAGGCTAAGCCTACAGTGGTGTGACATGTAAATCAGCATTTTAGACAACATGTGCTAAATTAGGAGTGCGAATAAATGTGTTATCTACATGACAACTTAGTAAATGATGCAAACTGCAGTGTTGTAGACACCATGTGCATAATTAGAGTTGCATACTTCTGTGTTGTCAACATGACAACTCAAAAAGGTGTACAAAATCCTAAGTGTCTCATAAAAATAAATAATAAAATAATGCACTAACCTAAGTAAACTTAAGTAAAGTGCAAATAGTAAATATCTATTTACACCAACACCCCCCCTTAATTGCAACTTAGGGGAATGCACTTAAGCTCATGAGTGTAGGATGGGTCCTAGCTACAGAGCCATGTTAGGTACCCATGGACAAAAGAAATGCTATAGAATGAGGCAATGCAATCTCTCATAAAGTAAAGAAAGAGGGAAAACCTACTCTATTGTAGGACAATACAATTATTCTGATCATACTTTGGTCTATTTTTTGTATCCAACCAACTAAAGCCCTGTACCTAATACATAATGTATCCCATGTGTATGTGTACCCTTCATGTAGTGCAAAATGCACTTGGGAGCCTTCCAATGAAGCTATTATGGTTCTTGCATAAAGTGTGAAACCATGCCAACTACAAAATCTATATCAGGGCATGTATGTGTCAAGTAGATAAGGCTCCCAACTAATTGTATATATAATGTAGCATCAACAAGTGGAGTGGTACACTTAGCCTCTAGCTTGACACTTGATAGAAAGGGAGTAGAATTAGGCTTGCAGTCACTCATGTGAAACTGAGAAAATAAGTCAAGAGCATACATGGGTTGTGAAAGTGATATCCCTGCTAAAGACTATGTAATCTCAATACCAAGGAAGTAATGTAGAAAACCCAAGTTTTTCATAGCAAATATGTCTTATAGAGAGGTCTTGACACTGGAAATGATGGATGAAGTGCTTCCTGTAATGATTAAGTCATCTACATAAAGGAATTATCTTCTTCCTCAATAGCCTTGTCCCATTCTGGAATCCCTGATGCTTCCTTAAATGGCTATGGATTTGAAGCAATAGCTATATATGCATGTGGAAATGACTTGTCCTATGACCTAGTCCTCTGAGTGTCTAAAGGATTTCCCACCAATGAACCTATTGCATCAAGATTTTAATGTAGTGGAAGAAGAAGAATGAATTTCCTCAACTATTTGTCGACCCTATAAAGGTAGTATCCTATGAATCAAAGTTGGAGGAATCTCATCTTCTGAGTCACTGTCATCACTATGATCACTATCCACGAAGGAGGAAGAAGGAGGAATTGAAGAAGCAAAACTTGGACATGTTTCTTACAATTGAACACTCCTCTCATAAAATATTTCATGCATCTCTAGATCCATTAATTTTTATTCCTTGAGATGGTTAGGACATCCAACAAATATAAATAGTTTTCTTTGCAGTTCTAATGCCTTTTTCTTTTGTGGAGGTATCCTTGCCCATGCTGGACAACAAAAAACTTTGAAGTGTTTGACACTTGGTTTTCTTGCACACCATGCCTTGAAAAAGGTGTTATTCCATCTAAGGCCTTATTCAAACTTTTGTTTTGGATGTAGTTGGCACAACACATGGCTTCAGCCCAAAACACTTGATCTAGAGACTTATGTTGAAGCATACAAGTGATCATTTCCTTAAGGGTTCTATTCTTTCTTTCAGCTATACCATTCTATTGTGGTGTATATGTGACTAAATGTTGAATATCTATACCCTCATGTGTGCACAATTCTATAAGCTTGGAGTTGACATATTCCCTGCCATTATCTATTCTAAGGATCTTGATGGCTTTTCTTGATTTTTTCTCAGTTGGAGCTTTAAAGGTGATAAAGTTATCAAATACTTCACTCTTATGATTTAGTAAAAATACCCAAGTGTACCATGAAAAGACATATATAAATGGGCCTTACCAAAGGATGGTACTGGAAATGGGTTAGCTACTATGAACCAATTCTAGAACAAAAATTACCTTCCAAGAATTCCTCTTGTCATATTTCTCTTCGAGATGCTTGTCTACTTCACAACTTTGATGTACACCCTCTAAATATTTGACTTGAGGTAGACCAATGCACATTTCCTTGCTACTGAGTTGCTAAAGGTAACAATAATTAAGATGTCCAAATCTTTCATGCCATAGTTTACTTTGTGTATTAGAATGTGTCAACAAGGCAAGAGAAGTGGACTTAGGCACAAAATGTGAGAAAGAATAAAGTCTTGTCTCACGATTAGCCTTTCCAACCTCAACCATTAAATCATCTTTGAGATTCTTCACCACAACTATATCAGGGAGGAACTCTACTTTGTTGCCACATCCATAGTGAGTTATTTGATGGATGGAGAGAAGATTGATGTTGAGGTTAGGAACATGAGGAACATCCTTGAAGATGCCATTTTCCAACTCAACATTTCCTTTACCTTCTACTTCCACTTGAGTATCATTTCCCACATAGATGTAAGGTACATTTGATGGTTTCAAAGAGGAAAACTACTCCCATGAAGCACCCATATAATGTGTTGCTCCTAAATCTAGAACCCATTCCTCGGCATTGTTTGTACTTGTAACCAAAGCTTGTCCCTTACCCTTTGAAGTGGATGAAGTTCCCTTATCCTTATATGCATTTGGTATATCAATTTTATGTTTCCTCATAATGTTGACCAATTCATCAATCTTCTTATCGTTACACTCATGTTCATCATGACCATTCCTCTTACAATAGGAACAAGTTTTCTTCCCTTTTTGTTGGAATTGTTCCCCTTTTGATTATTTGTAAAGAAGACTTTCCTTGTTGTGAATAAGATTGTTGAGTGGAAGAAGATTGATTTGAGGAAGATTGTTGTTTTGAGGAGGATTTTTACATGTCATCTTGTGGCTTAGCCTTCCATTGCTTCTACTTCTTGTTGTAGTTTTTGCCACTTGAATTGCCTTCATTTTCTAGCAAAGCTTTGGTCTTGGAAGACTTGAGAATTCCCATACCCACTAGATTGTCATGTTCTAAGATCAACATTTTTGAAAATTTCTCAAATGAAGGCTTAACATAGGCACTACCCATTGTTAATTTGTGTGTATTAAAGATAGAAACAAAAGGAGCATATTTAGGTGGAAGATGAGTCATGATGTGTTTGATCATCTTTCCATCCTTGATGGGTTCACCAAAATCCTTAAGATAGTCTTTAATAGTGTCAAAATTCCTATGATCCAACTTGAGAAGTTTGTCCTTTATGGTGTAAGCCATGTCTTCATCTACTATCCCATACCAAGCTTTAAGTTTAGCCCAAACCTCTATCAAATCGGTAAGCTTCCTAATGTGAAATTTGACAGGATCAGAGATATTTTTCAACAAGGTTCCTAGGGCCATTTCTTGTTTGGATTCCCAGTATTCTTTTTGAGCTTCATCAACATTAGTAGGAGGTTTCTTTGTTGCACCAGTAACATAATGTAGTAAACCATTTTATACCAATGGTTCCTTAATGTTTTCTTTCCAAGTGGCATAATTATGTGGAGTTAAATTTGAAAAAGTACCCATAATGCAAGAGCGCAAGATCAAGGAGACACAATACATAGTACCCCCCCCCCCCCCCCCCTTTTCACTCAATAAAAAAATCCCCCCCACAAATGAATGATTTTGGCACTTTATATATAGTGCATTTACAATAGGCCACTTGTCAAAATGGACAAAGTTGGCCTTTTGATTTTTCTGATTACAACCTCTGTATAGAGTACAAATCTGAAACTTTACAATGTAGCTCAAAAATACAACAATTGTGAAGCAATACAATGCAAATCAAGAACTACATCTGAAAGTGGTATTTTTGTCCACACAAGACTACAATCTAACAACAAATCTAAAAAGTAGACAAAATAATATACATTTTCAAAAAAAACTAGAGCCTAGAAAGGAATCCAGATGAGTTCGTATGATGCATTTGAAGTTGCAAAATGCAAGATTAGACAGGTATAGTCACCAAAAAATGCTTATTCTAACAAATTCATGCACCAAGACCAAAAAATAGCTGCGCCATTGAAAAGTTCAAGAAATTTTACCTAAAATCAAAAAATAATGACACCTAATTTGGAGTTTGGATGTTTGAGTTATGGCTTCTCAAAGTCGGCCTGCCAAATAAAAATTGCATCTAAAGAGGGGTCTGGAGAGGAAAACATGATGTTAAATTTGATGGTGAAACAACCATCATAGTACTTCAAAAATTCCCTAGAATGACAGTCAGACAATCGTCAAGTTTAGGCTTGCAAATTGCTGATGTCAACAAAAATGTAGGCCCTAGATGATGCCAACATGACATCATCATCATATGAATAGTTACAGATGGTATTGATATGTACAAAAATTTGAAGGTGTTTGATGACATGGCTGCTAATTGTATACCTTGCTATCATATGGAACTATTGACTTGGCTGACAACTTTGTGCTAACATGTCTTATTTGTATGTGATAGCTAGTGGAGGTGGAAACTCCACGTGGAGGGCTTGGACACTTGTCCCTTTTTTTACGCACTACATGTATACTATAGTTTGTAGCATAGAAGCTGACATGGTGTGGTTTGCTCATAGCTAGCCCCTTTCTATGTGTCTCTTGTGGATGTGTGGTGGAGAGTGTATGTGTCCCCATGGGAGATAGATTGGTGATGTGTGTCCCTATCTTTATTCCCCATGCCAAAAGTTTTTAAATGCAACATCGCTAGATTCTATTTCTTTATCATCGAAAATCCACTAGATCATTGCTGGTTTTGTCCCACATGCAATGTGTGGACAAACTTAGAACTATTTAAAATAGAACTCGCGAATCATATAAAAAAAAGGGTGCCCACAAGGTGAAAGGCATTTACCATGAGTTTGTAAGTTAACTGCTAGAAATTTGAATGTTGACGTTGGTAAATATTTTGCAGCTAGTAATATTGGTGAATGTCAATTATGATTGGTCTTCACTAGATTGTGATTAATTCCTACAAATTAAAAAGGAATATTTTTCTCCGTGCAGGGTTGGGGTGTGACTGGCCAGTGCCTGTGCAAAATTTTTTTCTCTTCCTAGACACTCAACTAGGCAAAAAATAATTTCAAAAAAAAATACCAAAAATGTAGAAAAATTGTAGATTTAATAGATCTAAAAAATGAATTTAATAGATCAAATAAAGACCATACCCAGCTTGTAAACCAGGCTTTCAGGTTCCAATTTGCAAAAAAAAAAAATCCTCACAGTCAACTATGGCATAAAATAGGCAAATTTATAGTCAATCTTCATTGAAACATCACTCTGGATACAATAGAGAGGTTTGTTTTAGCTCTAGATGCTCCTAATTGCTATTGATGCTCCAGATCTAAATTAGGTCCATTTGAGATCCCTTTGAGAGATGAAGCAATGAGGTCTCCAATGGCTATGTGACAAGTATCTCCCTCATCTCTAATACCATGTAAGAATTTTCCTTAGGGAAGAATTCACCCAAGACCAAGGAACTCAGCCATAAGCACAAAATAGACCAGAGTATGACTAGAATAAATGTATAGTATTCAATTCTATGTACAAGTAAACTAGGAGTTCCTGTATATAAAGGCCTCTAAGATGCACATAGAATGCCTAAGAATCAGCATCATGATAAGTCATACAACCAAGCACATGTCCACCAGATATGTGTTATCCTCCATTAAGAATGGAAGTAAGTGTGATGATGAGAGGATAAGCCTACAATGGTGTGACATACAAATTAGTGTTTTAGACAACATGTGCTAAATTAGGAGTGTGAATAACTATGTTGTCTACATGAAAACTTAGTAAATGATGCAAACTCCAATGTTGTAGACACCATGTACATAATTAGAGTTGTGTACTTCTGTGTTGTCAACATGACAACTCAAAAAGTGCGCAAACTCCTAAGTGTCTCATAAAAATAAATAAATAAATAATGCAAAATAAAAAATTAATGCACTAACCTAAGTAAACTTAAGTAAAGTTTAAATAGTAAATATATATTTACACCAATAGCTATGTCTAGGTATTTGCTCTTGAATTTCTCTATAATCTTAGTGACTTGGGCTACATCTAGAAAATCTAAAGCTTTATATTTTCTGTAGTGCCTACCCTCGTTCACATCTTATCTAGACATATTATTGCTATTGTTATTAGACTTTGATGGACTAGTACTATGTAGATGGATTAGTGGTATTGTTTTGACACTATCAGACATTATGTTATGGATTCAGTTATTATAGGATGAGATCATTTAGACTTCACATTTCATGTATGTATGATGATCATTATATTGTTTTCAGTTACTGCTGATGATTTGTTAGAGGTTGATTATCTTATGTGTTTTATTATGGATACTTACCCCATACTTGCATGTGTATGGTGTGCGTGTTTTCTTATTGTATGGCATTTCTGATGTGTTTAAGGAAGGGAGTCGTAGTCACCTACTTAGTCGGGATCTACACGATGCACCACTTCCTGCCATTGTCTGTTTAGCTTAGCACTATATATATTGTATGTACATGCATGGCTTTTCTGCAGGTTGCAGGTACTGGGTATCGACTTCCCTGAATTGCCAGGATGAGCGTACCCTATTATACTATCTCAATGATAAGAGAGGGGAGATAAATTCTCAAGTCCAAATCCCAAACCCTAAAACCATTTGTCCTAGTGAGTTAGGACAAGTATCTGAGTTGAGTACCCACTGAATGTGTCGGATGACATATTTTGTGATTTTTAATCTTTTAGACTGATTTCGTATGAATTGTCCTATGATAGGTTTTCATATTTTATCATGAAGGTCTATGGTGAATTTTCCATTAATTAAGTCTTAACAAATAGATTTAATTAAAAAATTAATTATTTGAGAGATTAAATATCATGATTTTTGATATTTTGATTATGATTAATTCAAGAAGAATTAATCGATAAATAAAAGAATTAAATTAAAAGAAAATTAGAAATTAAAATAAATAATAATTATAAAATATTAATAAATCAATAAACAAATATTAATAATAAAAGTTATAAAAATTAAAATAAAATTTATGAAGATTAAAGTGGGAGTTATAAATATTTAAATGAAAATTAATTTAAAAAGTTATTGGAGTTATAAGTTTGCATAGGAAATAATGAAGTTCCCTATTTTTTATGTGTCAACAACACGGGGGTTAGTGCATCAATTAAGCACATGGTGTCTACAACCCTAGGGCTTATCAAAAAGGTTGGAAATAGGTCCATGCTTAGTTGGCGATATCTTCCAGCTGATTCTAGAAGCATTCTAGGGTTATCCGAAAGCTCTTTATATTCGGGCATTCCTTAATAGCTTGGAGATAGCTAGGACATAGCGTGGATAGTATGGTTAGCATGGAGAATAGTTGAAGCATTGGAGGATTCGGGAAAATTCTAAAGAAGGGGAGCTTGCTCTACGAGTTGTCTGAGGATAAGCGAGTTAGCATCAGAATCCAGGTAGATTCTTGTGATTTCATCATAATACTTCTGCATCTTGCTTTCCCCTATCTTCTTCATATTTTCCATATGTCTTCATTGTGCATTTTCAATTTGGGAAATTAAGTTTTATTTAAGGATTCCATATGCTTAGATCTGAAAATAATATGGATTAGGGTTGCAATTCATGAACAAACCCATTAGAATTAGTCATTAGAGAATTCTTAAAAGAACAAGTTTCATAGAGAGGTTTTGAAAATGAAAGCTTGTATTTTTATAAACATACTGAGATTCTGTATATTATATATATATACATAAACCTTGTTATGTATATATATATACATACATATATATATATATATATATATATATATATAATATATTTATATAATTACAACCTTATTATGGTGGAATCGCAACTTATTAAATCACGCTGCGATTGTTTGATAAAACAAATACTAATGCATGTTTGGGTGGGGGCGGAATCGCACCCATACCTGTGCTTAAAAGAGTCACGCAGTACCTGTTGCGCAGTGTACCCGCAATTGTATTGGTCACAGGGTACCTGCGACAGCAGGGTACCCACGGCAAATGTCACCATAGTGACAGTCGATGGCATATTCGA
The DNA here is from genome assembly GCA_028749045.1 of Cupressus sempervirens. Classification (NCBI taxonomy): domain Eukaryota; kingdom Viridiplantae; phylum Streptophyta; class Pinopsida; order Cupressales; family Cupressaceae; genus Cupressus; species Cupressus sempervirens. Next base: position 560,529,931 of record CM053783.1, read on the forward strand.
TTCGGCTTTGTTCTAAGGAAACTTTGTTATTCAATTTCCTTTATGAATCAAAATTAATAAAAATTTGGTTCCATTTTTTATAAAATGCAAAAAAAAAAAATATTATATTATATATGTACGTATGTATATGTTTAAATATAAATATATATATGTATATATGTAATATTTATATATATATATATATATATATATATATATATATATATATATATATATATATATATATATATATATATATATATATATATATATATATATATATATATATATATATATATATATATGCTATTAAAAGATTTAAAGTTGATAATAAAAGATTTATAAATTCATCTCTTTTTAATGATGAATAGTTTTGTAATTTTATAGTTTTAACTATTATGAATTAATAGTTTAGATTATAAGATATATGAAGCATATGAAAATTAAGTTAGTGGTAACGTCTTTTAAATGTTATAATTGCAAACTGAAGTTTAGAGGGAATTTTTAATCCATCCAAAAATTAATACATGGAAAAACGTAGGAAAATGTTCTTCCTCTAAACTTGGGATACAAAAACTGAGATTTTGCATATGAATTCAAATTTGAAAACTTAGCAAAACCAAAACATGTGTTTACATTGTGTATTCATTATGCTAATGTTTTGGGTTTTGGGTTGACTAGTGTTGACCGGTATAGGACGTCTACCAGAGGCTTGGGGGTTATGTGAATGTGATGTCTTGATGATGTTTTAATCTTGATCTTTATAAATCCAACCATGATTATGTGATGGAATGCTCTATGAATTGGTTGTGAATACTGATTGTTATAGTTGAGATTCTTATGTCTGGGACCCTTGACTTAACCATTATTTTGGTCATCGATCAGTTATCCTTGGATATATTTTAGTCGCCATGATCGGACTAATATGTGGATTTATTATTGATGATGTCATGATGTGACATGTTTGACTCAACCATTTTGGAGTCTTCGATCAGTATGATTTTGAGATATATTTTGGTTATTGAGAACCAATGGATATTTTGATTATCAGTGATACTTCAGTTGCCAATAGAGAGCTGTTGTGTTCATGATTTTCTATGGATGTTGCTCATGGTGATTTGATGCTTTTATGCATATTTGATGATTTTTAATCATGGATATTTGTTGATCCTTATTATGGTGATTTTGTGGACTTTCTTTATGTTTATGATACCATGAGCATTAGGGTAGGATATCTGCATGTAGTGTCAGGAAGTGGCTTGCAATGGGGGCCGGGGCCCTAAGAGGTTGCCAGGGTAACTCATTGTAAGTTGGATTAATAAGTGATAACATTCACACACTTAATACTAACTGAATGAACCTAAAAAGATAAGAGTTTTTGGTTCTCGCCCATGCCTTGAGTGCTTGTATAGGCTAGGATGGGAGTAGAGAGAACGCATGGTTGCGACCTTGCATTCCATAGTATGCCTTGTCAGTATGAAAGGATACTAGTGGCCGCATGAGATCTGTATGGACCCGTGGAGTTTAGCTAACTGCCAGGGTAACTTGTACGAGATAAATGCGATGACACTTTCCCGCTTGCATAGTAGGTTCCTACATGTCATTGTGTGCCTCTGGGAAGTAGATGTCTATTTTGTGATTGGAACCTTTGAGTTAGTATTCTTTTAGGATTCCTAGACTTTAGAGTCGTGTGCTATGTGGTTTTGATAACCTGTTTGGGACTTGAGATTATCTCCTCAGCATGGTGGGAGTGGACCACTTAGGTACCACGCGGTCGGGTGGTAGTGTATTTTCCACTCTTATCATCTGAGATTCATTGAGACTTTGTGGTTAATGCATCCTTCGTGATGGTGGATATGTATCCTTTCATTGATGATTAGCATGTTAGATGATGATATCTTATGCTTTACTTTTTTATGTTAGTAGGATGTTTAGGAGTGACATTCCTACAATCATAATACCGATGATCTCTTCGATGCTTGGAATGTTACGCACGGAGGGATGGCTAGGATCCACGATGGTCTAATGATGCTATTAACGGTTAGGAGGAACTGTGCACTTAGTTTATTTATTTGATCTTTATGATAGATGTAAATGACTTTTATGATGATGTATCATGAGTATCATATGATTATCTTTACTTTGATGTATCATGGATTAGAATAGGATGATGTACCTTATTCTACATATGTATATTCTTTTAATCCTTCATACCCTGTGACATGTACAGTGGATGAATGAGCAGTTGGATATGTAATAATTGAACATTGGACTTATCATATTATTTCATGTGGACATGATACTAGATGGATTCATGTAAGTAATTCACGTTAAGGGGATCTTAAAGAATGTAATCTATTGTATATGTTAAGTTTACTCTTTAGATGGACATTGCTATTGCTTCCGTTATTGTGCATAAGTTGTATGTGGTAATTACTTTAAAAAAAAAAAAAAAAAATGCTACCAAACTTAGTGAAATACTAGGTTAATTATTTGGATCCCTTGATGGGGCATTACATTTTCCCTTAACTTTTTGCTTATAGTTTCCTACCTCGATGCAAGTCTCTACAAAATCTCCCAGTTTCACATCCAAATCTAGTAGTGCCTTTTTAGTCCTAAATGCTTGTCTAATATCATCATCAGTGGAAGCTTCTTCAAAAGTCTTCCAAAATTGTTCAACAATTTCTACTACAATCATTATTTTATCCCTTGAATCATCTTCAAAAATGTCTAAGAATGCATCACTATAATGTATCTATGCCTCCAAAATTTTCTCTTGGGTCTGATCCTTGAGCTTATGAATATGTACATGTAATGTCTCCATAACTTTGTTTCCATCTTAAATCTTCTCTATCCAATTATAAATTTTATCTAACTCATCCAGTGTATATGCATCGATTGACATTTGATACCTTTGACCCTTTATTGATTGTAATGCGTGTAGGTCTTTTCCCTAGGTATTTACTTCATCCATTAACCTAAAATCCTAGTTCAAGATAGCAACCAACTTATCTACATTATTCCACATATGGTGTGGTAGTTTAAGATTTCCTTGTATAATATGCACACCTTTCTCTTCAAATCTTTCTTGTCATTGCCAACAAGCTTTCAAAAATGGATCTAGTTGCACATTCTCCCTGCCCCTTTTCCCAAGTACCACATTTAAAGTCTCCTCATGATTTTTAGGGTCCAAAGGACCAAAAACTTCATTTAGACATCCCTTTAGGATCTCATTCTACTTCTGAAGAGTTATTAATTTAGTCTCATCCTATTCTAAGTTCCTAAACACTTCTTTGATTCCCATTATCACCATTAATTTGGCAATGTCCACAGTGGGTTTTCCAAGCATGACCTCCCTAATTTGGTAATCCTTTGGATTCAAGTCCTCAATATCTACATGCAAAGGAGGGATAGCAACATGTACAAACAAGTCCTAATTCTAATCACTCATTATAAAGGCTAGTGTTTGCATATCTTCTATAGGTGACTTAGGCTTCTTGAAAGATTCAATTAATTCTCTCATTCCTTCTTCCTTAGTAGAGTAGTGTTGTGTTTTGTTTCTAACCATCACCTCTTTCCTCAACCATCTTGGAGTATGTTCCACCAAAGATTCACATTTTAAAGAAGGAGTTTTTTATGCTATGCTATTTCCTTTATCACTCCTCTCTTGAATCTTCTCCTTTTGTGAGAGATCCACATTAGGAATTTCTATATGTGTTGAGTCCATTGTCCTCACCTCTATATCATGGGAAGTCTATTGAATCTTCTCACATATTTTTACTTCATTTGACACTTCATCGGAAGGTACTTATTGTGTCTCTTCTTCCTAATTCACTTGGACATGTTCTTTGTTACCTAGAGGGAGAGGAGTAGCTGAACCTTTATCTACACAAAATGACTCTAAATTTGGTTGTGGTGGAGCTATTTCAGGTCCTTGTGGCTGAGTGGAAATTGACTCTAATCCTCTTGTTGAGGCTGATTAGTCAAAGTATCCCTTATCTTATCTCCCACCAACTTAGTGCCTACCAGTATAAAATCAAAATCTGACATCTAAAAGACAACAACCCCTTCATTCTTCTATTCATTGATCTATTACTATAGCTCATCCTCTAAAGTCATAGACTGAATAGGCTATGTGGGAATGGATGGTGTTGTAATGGTAGAGCTTCTTATCCATTCTAACTCTGTGGCCCTAGCAAGATAAGTCCTCCAAGTTAAAGGGAGGTGATCTTCTTCATCTTCATCTTCCTCTTCTTCTTCTTCTGAGATAACCTCTAGTACTGATGGAAAATGGATAACCTTTCTAATCACCTTTTATCTCCTCTTGACTAGAATTTTGATCTATCTTTTCTTAGGAGCCAATGGAGAGGATTGTACCTTTTTTTTAGGTAGAGATACTTATTCTATTTTTTTTTTAGCTCCTCCTTGCCCTTGTTCTATCAGTGGCACTTTAGGGTTATCCTGCATCTGCATAACTTCTACATTCTCTGACCCTTGTATATTCTCAGCCCCTTGTTATGGTGGTGCTTGATTTTTTTATTCTTCTAGCTTAGCTTTTTGAGTCAAAGTTCTTTTCCTCTTGCCCTTATCCTTCTAAGCCCTATAATATGAAACTTCTTTGTTAAGTTGGTGCATTGTTTATGGCCTCACTAGGGATTAAGCTATGAAAGTGGGCACAATTACCCTAGCTCCTCTACCTTTTGTTGGATGGGCTATTGCTTAGAAGACAATTTTTTGAGGAATTGGATCTAGTTCGAAAGGTCTTTTAATCCAATCCTTGGTCAATTGAATGACATACCTTTCCCTATGATTAACATCAAAATTTTCTTCTTTATTGATCTTTGGATTCATAATAGGTCAATCAATGATTGTATCTCTATCATAAAATAGATGGACATCCTTGGTATCTTGTTGCACTATCTTTAAAGGAGCCTTTATCTTCAAAGCACTACGTGCAAAATAGAGAGTCATCCTACAATAATCGCTTATATAGATTTTGTAGTGTTCTACTACATGTATCTAATGGTCCTCAATTGTATCTTTATGTTGAAATTGTTTCCCTACCAATTACTACTCTTCCAATGTTATCAAAATAAGGACTAAGATACTTATATTCATCCAAGGGATACTGATCCCACTCATACTCAAAAGTCAAAATATCTGTAAGAATTTTCCTTAGGAAAAAATCACCCAAGACCAAGTAACTCAAGCACAAGCACAATAGTAGACCAAAGAGAGTATGATTAGAATGATGATATAATATTCATTCAATATGGATTAGAGAGTATACTAGGAGTTCCTATATATAAAGGCCTTTAGAATGCTTCTAGAATGTATAGGAATCAACAACATGATAAGTCATACAATTAGGCACATATCCACCAGATATGGGTTATCCTCCATTAAGCACATGAGTAAGTTCGATGATGAGAGGATAAGCCTACAAAGGCGTAGCATGAAAATTCCATGTGCTAGATTAGGAGTGTGAATAACTATGTTTTCTACATGAAAACTCAGTTAATTATGTAAAATTTGATTTTGTAGACACCATGTGCTGAATTAGAGTTGCTTACTCCAGTGTTGTCAACATGACAACTCATAAGATTATGCAAACTCCTAAGTGTCTCACTAAATAAATAATATAATGTAACATAATAAAATAATGCATTAACCTAGGAAAATTTAAGTAAAGTGTAAATAGTGAACACTTATTTACACCAACACCCCCCCTTAAGTGCAACTTAGGGGAATGCACTTAAGCTTATGAAAGATAGGATGAAGTGCATAATGGGTCCTAGCTACTAGGCTATGTTAGGTACCCAGGTACATAATGAAATGCAATCTCTCATAAGTGGAGAAAGAGGGAAAACCTCATGGGAAAAATCCTCCCCCCAAAAAGAGAGATAAAAAAACTAGATGCATGGATGGATGGAGTAACCAAGACCCCCCATTACAACATACACCAAGTATATACAATAGAGAAATGTGAGAAGAACACTATCCCAAAAAAGTAAAAGGTCCCCCCACAAGAGAGAAGAAGAAGAGAGAAGAGGTAGTCTCCCCTCCAAATGAAGAGTGTTCATCATTGATAGCTACTTTGATGTAGAAATAGATCTAGGATTGTTGAATAGTGTTCCTCCCCTTTGGAAGAAACAATATCATGGGAACAAAGAGATGCTTCCCCTATGCATAGAAATAATCCTAATGAGCAATGATGTCTCTGAAACTTGCTCAATTGTCCCTATCAAGGATGAATGTAGAACCTATCCCAAAGAATCTACTATCTCCTCAACTAATAAAGAGACCTCTTGCAACTGTTGTACATAAGTATCAACAATCACATCAACCTATGAAGATCAATCATGTAAAGAATGGACATGAGGGTCAGAGTGAGCCCTCACAAAAATTGAAGAATGATCTTCTCCATCAAGGATAATATGTATATCATCCATGATGTCCCCCAAATTCTCTATGTATGACTCCACAAAAAAACCTAAAATGTTTTCTATGTAGTCAACCACTGATGCTGGAGCTAGAAGACTAGGTCTACCCTACTTTGTTGGACCTATCACTATGGAAATATAGGCACGTGGTGTATGCTAATGTCATGACCTCTTTCTGCAACTGTCGATAGAACCCCACATATCTAAATCTAATGAAGCACTATCACTGGTGTCATTATTGATTTCCACAATGTATGAAGTGCAGAGAGGATTAGAGGATAAGCTAGGTGAACTTTCCTCAAAGTGTACATTCCTCTCTACAAAAATATCATGTGTCTCAAGATCCATAGGTCTATATGCCTTAACAATATCATCATATCTGATGAAAGTACAAGGCCTAGGTGGTGGTGCCTTGCATCCCCTAGAAGATATGTTTGCCCATGCTGGACAACCAAAGACTCTAAAGTGACTCACAACTAGTTTTCTATCATACCATCTCTCAAAAGGTGTTTTTCCATCTAAGGTAGGATGAGGAGACCTATTAAGTATGTGATTGGTACTATTGATTACTTTGACTTCAAGTGATGGATCTAGAGTCTTGGCTTGTATCAAGCAAATTGCCATGGTTTAAGAGTTTGTATCCTCAATGCTACAACATCTTTCTCATACAGACTGAATGTTGGTGGATTATGAAGATTAGTACCCTTAAGTTTGCAAAAAATTTTAAGTCTTTTGTTTACATATCTACTTTCATTATCCATCCAAAGAACTTTGATGACTTTCCTTGATTTCTATTCAACATGAGTCTTGAAGGCTAGAAATTTATCCAACACTTCATTCTTGTGATGAAGAAAGTATCCCCAATTATACCATGAAAAATCATCAATGTAAGTAAGTATGTAGCAACCCTAGCTAACTGATGTCACTGCAAAAGGACTTGCTAGTACCTTGTGAATCAACTAAAGAGCAACCAGTGCTCTTGAAGACTTCCCTTTATGTGACTTCTCCTCTAGATGTATATCCAATAAACATGTTGAACATTCACCATGGGAAAAGTTGATTGTAGGTAGACCATTGACCATATTGTTTGAGCAAAGCTGCTAAAGATAGTGAAAGGCAAGATGTCCATACCACTAATGCCATAATTGGATTTGTGAATTGGATTGATTCAACAAGGCTTTTGAAGGAGACTTGGGCACAAAGTGGGAGAAAGAATACAACCCTTTTTCATGATTAACTTTCCCCACTACAACCAATGAGTCATCTTATAGACTATGCATCTTTACTAAGTTAGGAAGGAACTCAACTTTATGGCCATCTCCAAGGTGAGTGATTTAGTAAATTGAGAGGAGATCAGAACTTAGGTTTGGAACATAGAGAACATCTTTGAACTCTTCATTTTCCATCTCCACATTTCCTTTCCCTTCAACTTAAATTTTTAAATTATCTTCTACAAAGATGTGTGGTACCTTAGACTACTTCAATGAAGAAAATCTCCTTTTGAAAAACCCATATGATATGAGGCACCTAAGTTAAGAATCCATTCCAGTGAAGAATTTGAATTTTCCATGAGTGCTTGCCCTTTGACCTTTTAAATCTAAAGAAGACCATTTTTCCTTATAAGCATTAGGCAGTGGAACATTATGTTTCTTCATGATGGTTGTCAATTCACCAATTTTTTTATAACACTCATGTTCGTCATGACCCATCTTCTTGTAATAGGCACACTTTTTCTTGTCCTTATTATTGTTTCCCTTCTTGTTTGAATTTGAGGAAGACTTTCCTTGTTGATTTGATGATGGTGTTGTCTTTTTTGCATCCCCTAATTTTTTATTCTTCCACTTCTTAGTCTTTCCCTTTCTTTTATTTGAGGATAGACTAGCTGAATTTTGAGAACCCTCATTATTGGCCACTAGTGCCTTAGACTTTGGAAAATTGAGAATCCCCATTGATTTTGACTTCTTTTCTTCTTTATCTAATAGTTTAGCATAATGATCAAAAGAGACTTTCTAATAGGTAGAACCTAATGTAGTCTTTGAGGTTTTATAAGAAGAAACAAATGTGGAGTACTCTGATGGAAACTTATCATGTATGAGATAGATTAACCTATCATCTTTAATAGGACTCCCAAAATCATCAAGCTTCATTCTTAATTCATTTACCTTTATGATAAAATCTTGTATGGAATCAAATGTCTTAGGATCTAAGGAGACAAGCTCATCTTCAATTTTGAAAACATCTTCCTCAGACACTTTACCATATAGTTTTTGGAGGGTATCCCAAGCTTTGTTGGATGTATGAGACTTCTAAATCTGATATATGATCTTGTCTTCAACCCCCAAACAAATATCACCTAGGGCTTTCCTATCCATTATTTACCAATCAATGATTTCACTGGTAGATACTTGATCACCTATTGGTTTAAGAAGGGTACCATCTACATTTTGAGAAACTCCTTTATGCATTAAGTGACACCACATTTTAATGGACCATGTAGCACAGTTATGTGGAGTTAATTTTGGGAACTTAAAATTTCCCATGATGCATAAAATGAAAGAAAAATAACAAAAAGGAGGAACACAACACCAAGAACACCCCCCATTTTCACTCAATCAAGAAACCCCCCCAAAAAAGACACTTTTAACTCTTTATATGTAGTGCATTTACAATGGCTACTTGCCAATTTTGGCCTTAGTGGACTTTTGATTTTTTCTTTTACAACCTCCTTATGGAGTTCAAAACTAGAACATTACAATGTTTCTCAGATATACAACAATTTTGAAGATATATCAAAGTATTATAATGCAGAAAAAGACCTAATTCTGAAAGTGACACTTTTGTCCACACAACCTTGTAATTTGATTGTAGTTCTAGAAAGTAGAAAAAAACAATGTACTTTCAAAAATAACAAAACCTATTTTTGTCTCTAGATAAGCCTGTATAGAATATTTGAAGTTGCAAAGGTAGGATTGGATAGGTATAGTTGCCAAAAGATGTAATTTCTAACAAATTCATGCACCAAAACTAGAAAAGAACTACACCACTAAAAAGTTTAGGAAATTCTAGCCAAAATTTTAAAAAAATTGCACCTAATTTGAAGTCTACATGATTGAGAAATGGCCTCCCAAAGTTAGACTGTCAAATCAAAAATCAATCTAGAGAGGGCTTGGATCAGTAAAAGACAAGGTTAAATTTGATGGTTATACAACCATTACAGTAGTTCAAATTTGCCCTTGGATGATAGTCAGATGATTGTCAATTTTAGGACATTGGATTGCTAATGTCAGCATACCAAGGCCCCTTGGATGATGTCAACATGATGTCATCATCGTACATACTATATAGAAAAATTTGATGTGTCCTAGTATGGTTGCCACATGTATAAGCCATGTGGCATTAGTTAGTACTAAAGAGGATGTCAATTTGGTAGCTAACATACCCATGGCTGAGTCAAAGTTGAGCTATCCATCATGGCTATTGATAGGGCATATGCATGGATGCATGTGTGGCTAGAGTTAATGCCACATGTCCTAGTTTGGTAGGGGTGGATGAGCTTTTAAAAATCATTTCTAGTGTAGATTTGTGGGGCTAGAAACCTTAACTATAACTAGTGGTTTATTGTTTATGGTGTGAGGTGTCCAAACTACTATGGGCCATAAGAAATAATCGCTAGGAATCTAAAAAATGGGATTCAACAAAATAAAATGATCATTGGTGCTTGAGTTTTCATCCCACATTGGCTATTGATAGGGCACATGTGTGGGCGCATGTGCGGCTAGAGGTAATACCACATGTCCCAGTTTGGTAGGGGTGGATGAGCTTTTAAAAATCATTTCCAATGTAGATTTGTGGGGCTGGAAACCTTAACTATAACTACTGGTTTATTGTTTACGGTGCTAGCTGTCCAAACTACTGTGGGCTAGAAGAAATCATTGCTGGGAATCTAAAAAATGGGATTCCACAAAATAAAATGATCACTGGTGCTTGAGTTTTAGTCCCTAATCTTTAAAAGGTAAAGCCTACATGCTATGCAATAAAATAGATCCACCAGACTTGGGCCACCGATGATGTCACCAGGTTGTGAGTTTGGCTACTAGTTGTAAGGAGCTTTCCAAAATTGTGTGTGGCTAGTAAGAGATAAATGTTGCCAATTAAATAAAGAATATTCAAAATTAAGAGGGAACATCCTCTATGGGAACTAGGGTGTCATTGCCTGGCTTGTGTAAAAAAGATTTTCTCTATAGGGGCCTATAGGGCCAAAAAAATTCTAAAAAATACAGAAATTCAAATAATTGTAGAGAATAATTTAATTGTAGATTTGAAACAATTGAAATGTGTAGATCTAATACATCATAGAAAATTTACAAATCAAGCCTCTGGGTGTTAGTTTGCAAAAAAAAATTACCTCAAAATTCACTTTGGCCTAGCATAGACAAATTTATAGCCAATTTTCATTGAATCGATGTTCCTGATGCAATGGCAAGGTCTATTTTGGCTCTAGATGCTCCCAATTTTTGTATATTCTCTAGATTTGGGTCAAGGTGTTGAAGCAACAATGGTCTTCAATGGATATGTGAAGAGAATCTCCTCAAGCTCTAATACCATGTAAGAATTTTCCTTAGGGAAAACCTCAACCAAGATCAAGGAACTCAAGCACAAGCACAATAGTAGACCAAAGAGAGTATGATTAGAATGATGATATAATATTCATTCAATATGGATCAGAGATTACACTAGGAGTGCCTATATATAAAGGCCTCTAGAATTCTTCTAGAATGCATAGGAATCAGCAACATGATAAGTCATTCAACTAGGCACATGTCCACTAGATATGGGTTATCCTCCATTAAGTATAGGAGTAAGTGTGATGATGAGAGGATAAGCCTACAAAGGTGTAGCATGCAAAATAATGTTTTAGACACTATGTGATAAATTAGGAGTGCAAATAACTATATTGTCTACATGATAACTCGATTAATTATCCCAACTCCAATGTTGTCAACATGACAACTCATAAGAGTATGCAAACTCCTAAGTGTCTAACGAAATAAATAATAAAATAATGCATTAACCTAAGTAAACTTAAGTAAAGTGTAAATAGTGAATACTTATTTACACCAATAATATCCTATTTCTAAACCATACTAAATGGTCCTATTGTAATGGGACACACATAGGTTTTTTATGTTTCTTTCTTACTCTCTCATATGTAGACAATAGTTTTCATACAATCTCCAACAATACGAGTTTGTCACATAGATACCTTGGGAGCTTCTTGGGATTGACAGTTGCACTCACTACCCTCAAATAAGTGAATGTTTTAAATTGGATGTAGTAGGTGTCAATTTTTGTAATCTTTGTTGCTACCTCATCAAAAATCATTTTCACATAATCTCCTTCAATGAATTAGATGGTTGCAAAAATGAAGGCATCATTCACTATTTTGTACTCCTTATTGTGCTCTAAAATATTTTTCTTCACCGATTGGGGGTATACTATATAAGGCCATGTGTTTGTATCTTGCATGTTGCCCCTTTTAAAAAATCCTGGATAGTCTATTTCTCTCATAGCTAATAGGTACACCAAATAATATGTCATATAAAAATTCTTATTTTTCCTAACTACCACTAGTGGCTTGTCCAAATTCTCACAGAGAATTAAAGCCCAATCAATTGGCATCTTTTCTATTCTAATGGTCTTAATAAAGTGTACCGTCCATATGTTTAGGTGTCTTGATGCCGGTAACCTCATGACTCTACTCAAAAGTATTACAAAATATCCAATATCATCTTTCATATTTCCCCTTGTGATGTCCACTTTTCCTAGTTTGCATCCAAGAGGAGTCTTCTCAATGAGGTATGAGGATTAAATGATTTTTTATGCTTCCTCTCCATGCTCTTTGTACCATCTTTCCACTTGATGATATATCAATATGATATATTGATCTACTATTGGAAGATGAAATACATTCTTTATGTTCTTAGGCCTTATATCTAGCATGATCTCTCCAGTTAAGCTTTTCACAACGCTTTTCTTATGAGACAATTTTTTTCCAGTGCCACAATCAATTCCAAAGACTATGCTGATACTAGGTGTGATGTTGCATTGACTAGCCTTGACCTAATATGAGAAGATATCATTGGGGACTTCACAGTAGGTTTGTTGCATAGAACTAGGAATGTGTTCTAGTCAATATGGCTAAGTTCAATGTCCCAGATCTCTGAATACTCATCTTGGAACTGTGACTTTTCTAGAACACCTTGAAACTTGAAAACTACTAGTTTTAGAACCATGTTTATAGTGAAGGAGGACAAGGAGGAAGCCATTGAATCTAAACAAAATCAAGATCCATTAATCTAGAAACTTAAAAAAATCAATCTACATACACCCTAATAATGACCAAAATAAAACCTAGAAACCTTGACTCTAAAAAACATCAAAAAGCCCTATTTCTAAACCTAAAAGACAAAAAAGAGTGCACCTTAGAGGTGTGTTAGGTGCACTTTAACAAACACAAATTCTATTAAGGGTGCATATCTAGCACACCTCCTAGGGTGCACTTGGTGCACACCCTTATTTCTCAAAGGGAAGTCAATGCAAAAATGAAAGGGTATGCACTTAGCACACCTTACTGTCCTTAGGGATGTTTGAGCCTAGTAAAGGTAGGTAGCTATGTACCTTGGATAGTTGTATATCTATGCACCTTTTACAAGGTGAATACTTAGTGTTTGTTGGGTTTTTAAGTTTTTTAATAATGTTAATTGAAAATAAGGTGCACCTCAAGAGGTGTGCAAGGTGCATACCTTGTGCCTTTACCTATATTAAATGTGTGTTGTGTGTGTAGGTGGAGTAGATCAACACACCTTAGGAGGTCCGAAAATGCAAGATACTAGAGCAAGAGGAGAAAAGTGATGGGGGAAGAGGCAAGGGTCCTAGGCTTTATAGGCTTAGGGCTTAGCACACCTCTTGGAGCTGTACAGGTGTGCAAGTGTGCACTTCCAAGAGGGAAGTGCTTTCCCTTTTGACTTAGCACATTAGCACACCTGGTGAGGTGTACTAATGCACATCTCAATATGTTAATATTGAATTTTCTCCACAATAAATCTAGCTTTTATGATCTAGTTTTTTAGGTAGAGACCCATATTAGCTAAAAGATACTAGGCAAAACCCTAGAAAGACTTAAATCTTGGACTAGGGATCCACAAAGCTAAAAAATAAAGTAGGGGGTCCCCATTTCTAGGTGAAATGGGGCATGCATTTTGAAACCACAACAAATACCTCAGCAAAGAGAGGCTACCCAAGGGTCAAACAACTAAGTTACTCATGAAGAGGTAGGCCCATTGAAGTTTTTGTACAGATATGGAAAGAATGTCTATGAGGTGGAGTTACCTCCTGATTTAGGAGTCTCACCAATCTTCAATGTATTTTATTTGTATCCCTACAAGTGGACACCCTTTGATTTAGGTCAACCCTCTCTTGGAGCTTTTGAGGATGCTGATTGGGTGAAAAGCTTGCCTAATCCAACACCTATAAATTTGGACAATATTTTGGATTATAAAATCCTTGGGAAGACCAAGAAGAGTAACTACAAAGATTATCTCATCAAGTAGTATGGACTAACTAACTCTAAGGCTACTTGGATGACAAGGGCAAACATTATCAAACATGGAATCACCAGTGAAGACCTCCTAACTCAAGGGACTTGAGTTTTTGTCCTAGCAGAGTTTGGTGTAGAGAACATCCCCATTTTGATTCTTTTAGGTGTTCTTGGGGTTGATTTAGGTGTGTTTATTTGTGTTGAATAACTTACAATGGGTTGGATGTAAATTTGGTCAACCATATATTTGTAAGAGCCTATAATGCTTAATAGGTGAAAAAGTTGCTATTTTGGCTTAGAAAGTGGAAAAGTTGCTATTTTGATATAGGATGGGTTTGAGGGGTGATCTAGGGTCCTATGTAGCTTTTCTAGGGTCAAGGTTCTCACACTCAACCATCAAGTTGTCAAACAAGGTCAAATTGTTCATTATGCAAAAAGTTGCTAGCAATTTTGAAAAGTTGCTCAAGCAACTTTGACAACTTTTGCAAGAATGGAGCAACTTTTGGTTAGATCAATTATAACCACCCATGATTTGGATATAAGCATGGATTATACTATTGGATAAGGTTAAAGGAATTTTGGATTGCACTTATTGTCTTTTGTACTTATGTATGAACTTCTATGGTTGTACTGTGCTAGAATTGTACAATTTCATTATGGTTTTATGGCTTGTACTAATTGGTGGAGTAGATTAGAACCCATGGGGATGTAGAGGATTTTAATATCTTCCATTTTAATTAGATAGGTTGTTTTCAAGTTACTAGAGTGCAATGTTAGGAGTTTTTGAAGGTTACTGTATATACAAGGCAGTCATAATGTTGTTTGACAAAGAAATGGCTCTAACCTAATAACCCAATGGTGGAAATGGTTAAAACCATAATGGAAGTAGGGATAGAGTCTATACATAGAATTTTTGTTTATTTATTTATTTTTTTCAGTCCATTCATTTGCTCCAATGGAAAGCCCTATGGCTGACTATTGAACATAGGTGAGCTAGGATAGGGTAAAGACTACTTTGGAATGTGTGCCCATAGCCTTGTGGAAAATAACTATTGGGATCTATGGAATCCATAGATAACCCCTTGAAAGGTTTTAGAGGTGGAAGGAGTTGAAACAAGGTATGGAGACCTTTTTAGCAATTGTTTGTGCTCACTAAAGTAGAAGCCTAATTCATAGGCTATAAACTAGGGCCTGGGAGAAACTAGGGTTATGTGTGCAACTAGAAGCTAAGATTTTGGATTTTGAAAGTAATCTCATGTACCTTGAATATTTTAAAGGATTTTAGTGGGTTCATTTCAAGATTTTTGAATTTATGGCTTAAAATAGATAAACTAGGCCTAATAGGGGCTTGCCAGCTAGGTCTCCTAGTGGTTTGGAGATCAAATGAGTTGGCAAAGAGACCAAAAGTTTGAGAAAGGATTAAAAGTGACTCTAAATGAGTAAGAAAATAGTAAGTTTATAAGGGAATATGTGGAGATATCCTAGGTAGAAGATTGAGCATTCTAGGAGGAAAGATTAAGGAAGAAGACTAGGTATTTGGGAGCTAGTTGGACTAGTTCACCCTTGTAAGCTTGGAATCTTGTAAAGATCAACTATACCTTGGAGGATAATTTGATCCCAATGATCTTGGAGATCCTAAATAGAGAAGATCCTAAACCATTAGGAGGTTAGGCAAGAAAAGGAGCAATTGGAGTGAAGAAAACCTAGGATACCCAACTCCTCTACATCATAAACTTGGACACACAATGTAGATTGGTAGAAGGAAAATGGTATGCAAAACCCTAAATAGAAGTTTACTAGTAAGTGATTTAATTTTAAGAAAAATATGGAGGCCAAGCACATCAATGTAGGTCAAAGACAAGTGATGCACCTACTACACCTAGATTTGAAGGACATTGTTACAACTGTCAGAAATTGGACATAAAGCTCAAGAATGCAAATCAAAAGAAAAATTCAAGTAGACATATAAAAGGAAAAATCAAGCACCTAAAAAAGGTAACTTCTACAATTGGGATTAAAAAACATGGTATAATTTTCATTATTGTGAAGAGCATGGACACATTCTAAAAATTTTCATTAAAATGCATTTAAAAGGAAACTATAAGATATGGTTGAATGAGAACCTAGTGTATTTTAGTTGTCTTAAGATTGGACATGTTGGTAATAACAATAGGACCTAAGCACCAACACCAAACAATGAAAGAAATAAATGAAAAGGAAAATTTGAGATGCATCCAACATTAAAAAAATTGTAGAGTCTAGAGGTAGTGGAGAAAGAAAAGTCAAGATCACCCAATCCAATGGATTAGGTGGTCACACCATGTCCAACAAAGCAAGAAGGTATGTAAGGGACCATATACTTAAATTTTATATCATACATCAATTCCTAATAATAAATGTGATTAATATTCCATTCTAGCATTAATCAAGATGCATTAAGAAAAACCTTAGAGAATGATGCAATGGAGCCTAGTTTAGCAAGTCTTGGATGACCAACTAGTCCTTAGATCCTCTTCATTAAAGCTATGCCCAACAATAGGACCTTTAATCTTGTAAAAATTCTCAAGCACAAATTAAAAGTTCTCAAATTGTAAGGTTAAGGTTATCATAACCTATCCCCAAATAAGGAAATCATAATCATAAGGCAGACCCCTTCATACAAGACAACTTATCACAAATTACCTTATAAGCACAAATTGACAATTTTTGACACAAGATGCCAAAAACACACAAAAGTACTAAGGGTGACTCAGGGTTGAACTTGTGGTCTATTTAGGTACATTATAATGTGGATTAAAGGTTAATACCATACCATGCAACATTCAAGCATTAGTTTCTTCATAAATCTAGGCTTGTAGCCCTTTTACATGAAAATGAGACTTAACTTCAGAAATCTCCACATAACCCTATAAGAAAATCATATATTCAAATACCCTTTTTGGGTTTACTAAACATTCCAAAGCACAAGGATTGGATGGTGGAAAAAAATTATGTTTTCCCTAACTTCTTCCCTAGGCAATTAACCTTATTAGGTCTCCAAACACAAAGAAGGTACACTTTTCCAATGCCCAAACTTCAATATAACTATTGGATCATGAAGTAGCATACACAAGGAGTTTCAAACCTGATTTCAAACCATGATGACAACTTTGGAGCAAGTTATGGGAGATATTGATCAACATGGGACTTGCATGCCTAGGGCATCAAATTTCTCCTTACCACCTACATATTAAAATATGAAACCAAATTCATCTTAATAAACATAGTCAATACTTGGATTTCACTTGAGGCCATTAAATTCCCATTGTGAAATCCCAAGATATGGAAAATTTTGATTGAAACCCTAGATATGACAACTTTTACAAACATCTTCTAAAAAAACTCCAATATCTTGAGTTAGGGGATGGATCATAACTTAAAACCAAAAGCATCCAAAAGTTATTTCATCAGCCAATCCAAAAATGTACATTGATCCTACTAGTGTGTCCATACACATCTATACAACCTATTACAACATGGAAATGACAAGAAATTTGAGCTATTTTATTGATTGAAAAGAACAAGAACATCATGTTTTCCTACCACCTTTTTGTAAGGGATTATGTAGGAATCTCTAATAGTTACAAAAACCTTTCAAAAAAAAATTGGCTTTTGGGGAGTCATTTTACAGAATATACAACTTTTTGCTAAAATTTGCTTGACAACTTTTAAGTAATTTTTGCAATTTGTCCAACTTTTTCTATTTTTTATCAAAACATGATCAAACATAAAATATATGATCCAAATAGGAGAAAAAATTGCTAAAACATGAAACTATCAGTTTATCCTAAGATTCTAGGCTATTTGGACACCTTTGACCATAGTTGACCAAGGGCTTATAATTATGCCAATCTTGGAACTAGGCCTTACAAGGAGGTTCAAATTTATAGCCACTATTTATAACATATCCAATTAGTTATTAAGACCTTGAAGATTTCATGGAAATGTACCAAGACTCTTCATTTGTTGAGGATTTTCCTACACCATACTCCTGTTGGCTTTTTGAACTCAAGTTCCCACTTGAGGTTAACTGCTCAATAGAGGTGCCATGTTGCTTAATCTAATCGTTTGTCATCCAAGTTGCATCAATATTAGGGAGACCTTTCTATTTCACTAGATTTTGCATGTACTTTTTGTTCCTTTTTTGTTTCAGCAACTTGGTTTCTAGTATTACTTCCAACTCAACCAGTCTTCTTTGAGGGAGGGTAGTAACATATTATTCATCTACTTTAACATGCTGAGCCTTTTCACTTGTTCACCTATCATACCTTTGTAAGGAATAAGGTCTACAACATGGAATATTTGAGAGATTTTCAAGGTAGGGGGAAGAGATATTTCATAAAAATTCTCACCCATTTTGTTTAGTATGGTATATGGCCCAACCTTCTTCATGTGAAGTTTTATATACCTACCCTTAGGTATTCTCTCTTTCCTCATGAATGCCCATACCTTGTCTTCAATCTTGAAATTCACTTCTCTTCTTCTCTTATCTGCCTTTTATTTGTAGTTCATGGTGGATTTTTTTAGTGTTTCCTTCACTTCATTCTATACCTGGTGATTAGCTCTGCAAGTTCCTCTCCTTGTGTACTGACTCTAAAATATGATGGAAACTCTACCAAATCCAAGGGACCTTTAGGATGAAGGCCATAAATAGTTTGGAAATGAGTTTTTCCAATCAATCTATTCATAGAATCATTGGCAAGAGAAAATCCCAACTCTGAGAATGTTGCTTGGTGGGATATCTTAGGATGTTTCCTAGTGACCTATTTACCATCTCAGTCTGCTTATTAGTTTGTGGGTGATAGGAAGAGCTATAGGTCAATTTTTTTCTAATCTTATTGAAGAGAGTCCTCCAAAAATGTCCTTAAAACTTGAAATCCCTATTTGAAACCATAGTTTAGTGTAGGCCATGAATTCTGACCACTTCTCTAAAAAAGAGATGTGCAATATGTGATGCATCATTTGTGCTTTTGTAGGGTACAAAGTGGACCATCTTGCTGAACCTATCTTTTATGAAAAATACACTATCAAATCCTTGTTTTGTTCTAGGAAATCCCATTACAAAATCCATTGAAATTGATTCCCAAGGTCTTGTGAGAATTGGTAAAGGATTAAAAAATCCTTGGTTTGTGGATACTCCTTTTTATTGTTGATAGATTGGGCAAGATTTAATAAATTTCTTGACATCATTACCCATCTTTGGCCAAAAATATCTTCTCTTTACCATGTCTATTGTCTTGTCTATTCCAAAGTGACCACCTAAACCACCAAAATGTTTTTCCCCAATAATTTTTTTTCCTCATGGAATGTTTAGGGATGCATGATTGATCCCCCTTAAATAGGAGTCCATTCTGATTCAAATAATAAGAGAAATTAGTATAGTACTTTCCTACCATTTTGGTGCAAACTTCAGAAGCCTCTCCAAAATCTGAATCACCTGCATACAAGTGCTTTAGTGAGTCCATGCCCACACTCTAGAGTTCAACTTCTTCTACCAATCCAATTCTTCTACTAAGGGCATTAGCCACCTTATTTGGCACTCCATTTTTGTTCTTGATATTAAATGTATATGCTTGTAGTTGTTCCATCCATTTTAGATGTTTGACTCATAACTTTTCCTAAGAATGAAGGAAATGTAACACATGATTATTAGTATAAACTACAAATTCTTTAGGGAATAGGTAGTGTCTCCATTTATTTAGGGCCTACAATATGGCTTATAACTTTAAATAATATCTAAAGTAATTTTTCTTTGCCTCATTTAGTTTCTGTAAGAAAAATGCTACTGATTTACCTTCTTGACTTCAACAACACCTATTTCTGAGTTTCTTGCATCAATCTCAATATAAATACCTTGTTGAAGTTAGGAAGTATAAAGATTGGGATACTCTATTATTCAAGTATTGGAAGGTATTGTCAACTTTTTTGATCCAATCAAACTTGTTCTTCCTTCCTCCTTTAATGGTTTCTAGCATAGGACCACATACATGACTGGAATTCTTAATGAATTTCCAATAAAAGGTAGCCAAGCCATGAAATCTCCTTACATAACCTTGGTTTTTTGGTGGAGGGTAGTTCATAATGGCTTCAACCTTCATAGGGTCCATCTTGAGGGTTCCTTGTGAGATGAAAAAGCCTAGGAACACAAGTTCCTTCTTCATGAAGATGCACTTTTCCATGCTGATCACCAACTTGTGCTAATGACATTTCCTTGAAACCTATTCCACATCATCCAGGTGTTCTTCTCCACTATGACTAAAGATTATTATATCATCAAGGTATGCTAAAAAAAAATTTCTAATGAAATCAATAAATATCTCATTCACAAGTCTCATGAATGTATTAGGTGCATTACTTAACCCAAATGGCATAACCAACCATTCAAAAAGACCTTCAATTTTCTTAAATGTTGTCTTCCATTCATCTCTTGGCTTGATTCTAATTTGATGATAGCCCAATTTCAAGTCAATCTTTATGAAGCAAAAATCACCTCATAGTTGGTCTAGCAAGTCCTCAATCCCTAGCATAGGGAGCTTGTACCTTATAGTGATCTTTTTTATATCCCTTATATCAGTTCCTAATCTCCATTTTCCATCCTTTTTAGGGGCAAGGATTGAAATAATTGCACATGGACTGAGACTTCTTTGAATCAACCCTTTCTTAAGGAAATCATTCACTTTTTTTGCAGTCTCTACATGTTGGGTTGGAGTCATCTTATAAGCTGATCTGTTAGGAAAGGATGATCTAGGGATCAAGTCAATTTGATGACTAATATCTCTTAAGGAAGGGAGGTTTGTGCATAAATCACTAGTAGTCAAATCACTATACTTTATTAGCAAGTATTTAATTTCATTTGATATTGGTTCTTTGCCCTTATAATTGATGTTTTCCTTAGGCTTAGAGACAAGTATGAATCCATGAGAGTTAGGTTCCTTCAATGCATTTCCCTTTTCCCTATGGTGACTATAGTAGATTTTGCCTTAGGATTAGGAATTAGTTTCTTTGTAAAGGTTACCCCTTTCTTTGTTAGTATTTTTCCAACAATTATGTGTGGCATCCACATCATATTGCCTGGGTCTACCAAGGAGAATGTGGGAGGCATCCATCTCAACCACATCAGAAATGACCTTGTCCTTAAAGTCTACAATAGAGAACTCTATCCATGCTTGTTTAGTTACAAGGGTTTTCTAACCCTTTGTGAGCCAAGAAAAATGATAGGGGAAGGGATGGGGTTTCTTAGGTAGTTTTAATTTTTCAACCATTTCAAAGAACACCAAATTTTTAGTTGAACTAGAATCAATCAAAAGACCACATACCTTGCCTTGGCATTTGATCTTTGTTATGAATAGATTCTTCCTTTGGGGTGGTTCTTGGGTTTGAGGGATTTGTAAGAAATCCCACCTTATCATCAAACATGTGCCTTCTTTAGGTTCTAGATCCATCTTTTACTATTGGTCCTTTTCAATGAGTTGTATTCTCCTCTCCGCTTGATTATTATTCCCTTTTTTAAGACATCTTCTTGCATGGTGACCTAATTGATTGCAATTATAGCATTTTATGGGGCCATTACCTCTTACTCTACCTCTATTAAAGGGTTTACCTCCTATATAATTTACCTTGGAACTAGGCTCTCCTTGATCCTTGTTATGATCAATGGTCTTATTGCCATTATTCTACCCTTTACCCCAAGAGTTTTTCTTGACCTTGAAGTTCTTATTATTGTTATTTTCCTTCCCTTTTCCTTGGTCTTGTTTCCCCTTCCATTTCTCCTCAAATTTTTACTCTAACTCATATAACTTATTCACAAAAGTAGGAGTGCATAGGCTTAGCTCCTCTTGGATGGGTACCTTGAGGCCATTCATGTACCTAGCAAGTTTTTCTTCCTCATCCTCCACTGTGTTTGTTTTAATGCACAACTTTAGGAAATATTCTATATAGGAACTCACATCTAAGTCATTTTTCTTTAGACTTTGCTTCCTTCTATGGAGTTGTACCCCATAGTCTTTAGACACATAGGTCTCTCTAACTAGTGCCACCATTCTATCCCAAGATGAGATCATGCTCCTTCCTTTCTTCACCCTTCTAGTCTAGATGATGTTCCACCAAGTTAGGGTTTCCCCATTCAAGATGGACTTTTCCATTTTCACTATCTAGTGCCACCATTCTATCCCAAGATGAGATCATATTCCTTCCTTTCTTCACCCTTTCAGTCTAGATGATGTTCAACCAAGTTAGGGCTGCCCACTTCAACTTGGACTTTTCCATTTTTACTATTTATTTCTTTGGAATGTTTTCACATTCAATAAAACTTGTCAAGGCCTTAATCTAATCTAAGGCCACATCTGCATTCATCTTACCATTGAAAGTTCATAGTTCCAACTTCCCTTCCATGGTCCTCTTTTCCATGGAGCATTCAAAAGAGGTCTCTCTTTTGTAGGCACTTCTCCATCTTGATTAGGGTCTTCTACTTCTTTATCCCTATCATCTTTAGAATGTGCCTCCTTGTTTTTGTCCAACTTCCTTTCATGTTCCTTCAACCTCTTTGTAAGAGTAACATTTGTCACCCTCAGTTCTCTCATCATCTTTGCAAGTTATGCATTAGATACCCACATAGGTATTTCTTACTCTTCATTAAGAGAAATGGCTCTAATACCACTTGATGCAATGGAGCCTGGTTTAGTGAGTCTTAAATGACCAATTAGCCCTTAGATCCTCTTCACCAAAGGTATGCCCAATAATATTGCCTTTAATCTTGCCAAAGTTCTTGAGCACCAATCATAAGTGCTCACATTAGAATGGTAAGGTTATTACAACCTATCCCCAAACAAGGAAATCCCAATCACAAGGAAGAACCCTTCATACAAGACAATTGATCACAAATTGACCTATAAGCACAAATTAACAATTTTTGACACAAGACCCCAAAAACTTATGAAAGGACCAGTAGTGACTCACAATTTAACTTGTGGTTTATTTAAGTCCATTATAAGGTGGATTAAATGTTAAAACCATACTATGCAACATTCAAGCATTAGTTGCTTCACAATTCCACTCTTTAGGTTTGTAGCCATTTTTTAAAAAATGATACTTAACTTTAGAAATATCCACATAATTGTATAAGAAAATCATATATTCATATACCCTTTTGGGGTCTACTAAACATGCCAAATCACCAATACTGGATGGTGTAAAAAAATTGGGTTTTCCCTAACTTCTTCCCTAGGCAATTGGCCCTATTAGGTCTCCAAATACAAAGGAGGTACACTTTTCCAATGGCCAAACTTTAATCTAACTATTAGATCATTTTGAGGCATATGAAAAAAAATGCAAACCTGATTTCAAACCCTGATGAAAAGTTTGGAGTGAGTTATGGGAGATGTTGATCAATGCTATAAGCATGCATATGAAACTTGCATGCCTAGGGTATCAGATTTCTCCTTTCCACATACATATTAAAATTTGAAACAAAATTCATCTTAATATACATATTCAATACTTTGACTTCACTAGAGGCCATTGAATTTCCATAGTGAAATCCCAAGACATGAAAATTTTTGATTGAAACCCTAGGTATGACAACTTTTAGAAAAAACTTCTATAAAAAATCCAATATATTAAGTAAGGGGATTGATTAGGACTTCAAACCAAAAGCATCTAAAAGGTATTATGTCAACTAATCCAAAAATGTATATTGATCCTCCAAGTGTTTGTACAGATTCATACAACCTATTACAACATGGAAATGATAGGAAATTTGAGTTATTTTATTGATTCAAAAGAAAACGTAGATCATGTTTTTCTACCACCCACCTGTAAAGGCTTATATAGGCATCACTAATGGTCACAACATCTTTTCAAACAAAATTTGGCCATTGGGGAGTCATTTTACAAAATGTGAAACTTTTTCTCTTTTTGATCAAGACATGATCAAATATCAACTAAATGATCAAAATAGGACCAAAACATGGTAAAAAATTAAAAATATCAATTTATCCTAAGATTCTAGGCTATTTGGACACCTTCAACCATAGTAGACCAAGGGCTTATAATTATGCCAATCTTGAAACTAGGCCTTACAAGTAGGCTGAAATGTATTTTCACTATTTCTAACCTATTCTATAGGTTCTTAGGACCTTTATTATGTCCTTCAAATGTACCAAGAGTTCATTTTTGAGAGAGCTCATACACTAGAGAAGAATTGGGAAATGGAATTAATTACACTATCAAGTGTCAAGCATCACTAATATTGTTTGTATTGATCAAGCATTTCAATATAGATGAAGATCTTACATTGAACAAGTTGATGTATTGACTAAACAAAATGGTATTGGCTAAGTTAAGTAATAGTGATCAAGTATCTAGAAGCATGAATGTAATGTAAAAACTAAGATGAATTGCATGCACCTACCAAAGTACAAATTCATTTATTATAGACCTAAAAGACAAGATTGAAACTATATATAAAATTTTAGTACTCATTTCATTTTACCAAGTGATTTTCAGTGCACAAGTGATTCAAAGGCGATCAAGGCAATTTCAATGACATAGAAAGTGAATCACAATGTGCCCTTGGAAAAATTGGAAGAATTTAGTAAGTAAAGTTTAAGTGCTAGGTTAAGTTGATTTCACAGATATTAAAGAAAACTTGATCAAACCCTAGTTTAGAAATGACATCCTTTATATTTGCATCCATAAAAGAAATGTTGAAGGAAAGAAATGCACAAATTGTGAAGAAAAATCATTGTCATCCATCAAAATTCAAGGAGTACCCTAATATTGCACTGACTGGTGATGAATCTGGCACCCTATCATCAATTCCACCAAGAGTGATAATGAGTCATGATGTGTTATCATGTTATATGTGAAAAGTTGTAGAAGTTGGAGACTATGAACTAAGAGAAATTTATGAGAAACTATGTGATATTGGAATGCTAAGAGATGAATACAAGATTGTTGCTAAGAAAGGGATTACCCATGCCATACCTTTTCCAAAGGTATTCAAGGTTGAATGGATAAATATTGTGTTGAGTAGAGTTAATGATATGAATATATGGTTGGAAGGTGGACCATTCAAGATAAAAAGCAAATTATTTACCGAGTTACTAGTTATCCCACCTTGGAAATACCAAGGACAATGAGGTGTGTCATGAAAGAACTTGTAGAAAAATTTAGAGGCTAAATGGAATGGTCATCGAATGTCAATTGATGAGATCAAAGATCTAATTCATGAATTTGTATTGCATGTAGTTAAAAACAAATTCTATCACTCAAGCTAACTAAATAGTGTTTGTTGCATTATAATA
This sequence comes from Cupressus sempervirens, assembly GCA_028749045.1. Classification (NCBI taxonomy): domain Eukaryota; kingdom Viridiplantae; phylum Streptophyta; class Pinopsida; order Cupressales; family Cupressaceae; genus Cupressus; species Cupressus sempervirens. Next base: position 560,555,292 of record CM053783.1, read on the forward strand.
GACCTGGGATATAAAATTGTAAAGAAAGATCATAGTTGGGATATAAATAGTGTTTGTTGCATTATAATGGACTAGGGCAATGAAACAAAAAAATGTGGTGATTGTTGATCCAAAGGTGAAGGAGAATTTGAAGAAAACTGTGAGGAAGATAGTCACACCTCCAAAACACGAACCAAAGTGGAGAGTGATCACAAGATAAAAGGAAGCCCAATAGAGAGGAGTCCATCCAAAGCATCAAAGAAAAGCTTACCAAAGAGTTTGAAAAGAAAAGTGGTCATTACACCTGATGAGGAGGAGGATAAAGAAGAAACTAAGCTTGGAAATTTAAGAAAACTTCAAATTATTCATAGACAAACTCCAATGACCATCAACCATGTACGCGAGAATATTAGAGAATCAACTAGTATGGAAGAATTCAAAAGATTGATTATGATTAGTTAAATAAAGATGATCAAGTGAAACTTGAATAAACTATGATGGATATGATGATAAAGTTTGGGTATACACCTATAGAATTAGGTGAAGGCACTCTTGAAGCTTTGTACAATAAATTAAATGCTAGGTGAAAGTGGGAATTATCCACTAAAAGACAAATAAGGGAGACCACTTTAGCACAAACAATGCCTAACTCGGGGAAGATACATATGTCTATAGCCCTAAAACATTTTGTAATGAGATTTATACCTAAAGGGCTTACAAAATTCCAAAGAATAAATATTGTGAAGTAGAGAAAGAGAGCATAATAATATGGAAGGAAGCATTTGGACTACTTGTTCCATTGGCTAAGAAAATGAAAGAAGAAGAAGGAAAATATGTTGTAGAAATAGAACAGAAAGATGAAGAAGAAGTTGCAAAGCTAGAAGAAGAAATAAGGCAATTGGTAGAAGGGAGTGAAAAATAAGATGTTTACACTATAGAAGACATTCCTAATTCATCACCATAGAATACAAATGTATTAACTGAGGAAGACTTGAACAGTGCTACATCAAATGCCTCAGATATCTCTCTACCATGCACCAATCTAGTTTTGTTGTAAATACAAGATTATCCAAGGATTGAAAGTGAAAAATTTGATGATTTTCAAGTTACATTAGTTATAGTTACTTATGACATGAGTGTCGATAAGTAGGGTAAGGCAATAATTGTGTTTCCATAATTCAGTCATGTCATAATAGGTTAAATAGATGAGAAAAAAGTTAAAGAGGGGAAGAGTCGACAGAGAAACCCAAAGAACAAGAGGCTATTCAAGCTCTTATACAACTATTTGTATCAAGTTAGTAGAAACACTAATTGTTACACCTGTACAATAGGTAATATCAATTCAATAGGAAAAGATACCTAGATTAAGTAAATAAGGAAAATAATTGTAGGTATTACAACCAAGTAATAGCACCCCGCAGTCATATATAGTGGCATAGAAATAGTTTACACTAGAGGAGATAGTGAGTTTATATGAGATCAATACACTTCCTATATATGACCTAAATAATATGACTTTAGAACAAATGCATCATTTACAAACCTTGTTGAGTCACACAACAAAGCAAGAATAGTTGAGAAGAGAACACAAGAAAAAGAATGTACTGCATGATATCAAGAATATTTTTGTTGATGCTTTTGAGATTTTAGATGATAATGAGCAACATCAAATTCTGGATGAACTAGTGCATATAGTTGACAAGGTTCATACATAACATATAGAGACTAGTGAAAAATTGATGAGATGGCCTAAAAAGAAATTAGAGCACAAATTTTTTGAGAAAGTTTCAACAATAATTACAATTGAGCAAGTTAAACTTTCTACTCTTGTAATAAGTGTAAAAGAAATTTTGTCAATCATTGATTCTTTGTATACCAGATTTTGTGATGTTGATTTCTTCACATTGTAAAATCAACATGCTATTGATAAGATACAAGAATATATGAAGGTTTGTACAACTTCATTGAGAAAGAATGCAAGTTCAAGCTCCCATTCTTATAATAAATTGGCATATGATCAGGGTAGATTAGATGAATTGATGGATATAGAAAATAACACTATGAAAACATTAATTTCAATTCAATTCATGTTATTACTCCATTTAGACATAATTCAAAAGGAATTATCAAAGGATCCAAATTTAACAAGGAAAGATCCACATCTTTCAATAGCAGAGAGCCTAATTGATCTAGCTACTTAGTCAGAGATTCAAATACAAGTCATACAATCCATGAGAAATAAATGGAATAAAGGACTTGAAGAGAGTTTGGCTTCTCAATTTTTTTTTTGCATAAATATCATCTGACCCCTACAAACCCCAAGCCATAAGTGTAAAAAGCAAGGAAAAAATTTCCACATGACATAAATAAGGGGGAATATCCTAATGTGTATATTCAAAGGGAAAATGTGAATAAGATCATAAGTCAGCATCAAAGTTCATATACATGTATATATTTTATAGTAGAGTTAACATTTTAGAATATTGAATCATAGTCTCAAGGGTAGTATTACATTTTTGATTGCTAAGTCATGACAAACTATTTTTTCCACTAATATCAAATGGGGAGATTGTTGATCTCTAAGCCCAAGTTTCCTCTTAATGTGCAACAATCAATCATTTCTAAGGTAGAATTGGTCACTCATCACTACGATTGAGCCATCTAAAGAGGGCTAAGGTACAAAGGAGATGTCTTCTATATCACTGTATGTCAAATAGGTCAAAGGTTACCGAGCACCCCAGCAAAAACTAGGCAAGCATATATGCCAAGTAAAATAATGGAGACTGAGCAATGTAAATTTAATTAATGTCGAGTGAGTCATTATATGTTGAGCCTATAGAAGAAGAGAGACAAAATGAATGTTAGTTATGATTGAGTGTTAGAACATTCAATTACCAAGCAAACCAATTTTAACATATGACTTTGTAATGACACAAATACTTATGTAAATCATTTTACTTGACCTCCACATGACATTTAAATATTGTAGAGACAAAGGATAAAATTACACATTTTATTAGAAGGCACTACTCCCAAGAAAAGAAGATTAACCAGTTAGAAAATCTAAAGGGTAAAGCCCTAATAGGATGAATTGTAGATCATTCATTGAGATCTAGAACTTTCTATGACTATCTATTTAAGAAGGGATCTATCCCTACAATAAAAATTGAGCAAGAAGAGAGTGTGAAGGAGAAATAAGCTTAGAACATAGAAAGGAAGGAAAAGTTTAATAGAGACATTAGAGAGAGAAACCTAGCAGTGAAGGATAGAATAGAGCATATCACATAAAAAATTCATATTGAGACATTAAAGAGAGGAGATTCATATACAACTTCTAGAGAAAATTGAAGGATCATGTACTAAATCGGTTTTGATAGATTGAATTAGGGAAAATCTCTTAACATGGTATTTTTAATAGACCTTATTTAAATCTCCTAATAGAGTCCTTAACTCATTGTAAGTGTAAAATCCTTTAATCAAGGTGAGACCTAACAGTCTTGTAAAGCTTTTAACTAGTTAGACCCCACATAGGGTAGATCATTAAAATAGATCAAATTGTAGCCCTAATAGGATTTTTTGTTTTGTTTTAGTAGTAAATATTTGTGGGTTTCATCCTCACCCCAATTTTAGCTTCACCTTGGAGGATTTCTTAGTTACTAAAATCTTTTTGTTATGTGTTTATGTTTTCATGGATGTTATGCTTAGATACATTTCATTTTAGTGTTATAGTTTATGATTATATGGTATGAGATCTAAGATATGAGATGGATTAGGAGTGAATAGTGTTAGTCTTATATTTTTTAAACAAAGAAATGTTTTATAGGTCATGATTCACTGACCCTCCCCTCCACCCCTCAATATCTTGTTTCCTAATAAGACTTCCAACATTAAGGGGAAAAAATTCAAAAAATTTCCTTAAGGATGAAGTTGGGATGTGTCTTAAGGGGATTAAGTATATTACAATCAAAGTTTTACTCTTTCATTTAACTTGTCAAGTTCAAAATGTGATTTATAGTTAATTTTTAAAATTAGGAGTATATGTAACTAATTAGGACATGTATCTTAAGAGGAAGAAATTCTAAAATTACTTAAGGGGATGAAATTAGGATATTTCTTATGGGGATGGCATGTATTGCAATCAATCTTTTACCCTTTCATTTAACTTGTCAACTTCAAAATTTTATTTGTAACTAATTATTGAAACTAGGAGTATATGTAACTAATTAGGACATGTGTCTTAAGGGGAAAAAATTTAAGCATGCTTTAAAGGAATGAGATTAGGACATGTATTAAGGGGATGGAGTATATTGCAATAAAACTTTTACTCTTTCATTTAACTTATCAAGATCAAAATGTGCTTTCTAACTAATTATTGAAATTAGGAGTATATGTTACTAATTAGGACAAGCATCTTAAGGGGAAGAAATTGAAACATGCCTTAAGGGGATGAAATTAGGATTTGTGTGTTGGAAATATAGGTAAGTAGGATAAGTTAGAGTTGTCATTTATGGAAACATGTCTCTGGAAAAGAAGAAACAATTTACAGATAATTATTTCACAGTTAGAACATAAAGTTGTGTAAGTATTAGATAGTTTCATTGCAAACACATGAATAATTTTGTTGTGTATAAATAAATGAGTGATAATTGATATGTGCATAGTTAAGGATAGATAGAATAGAGTGTCATGATGACATGTGTAAGTGGGAAAGTCTATATAGATTGTGCAAAAGGAATTATGCATTAAACACTAGTAAAGGAAGTGAACATAGAAAAACATAGCACACCAGTAAAAGGTGAATCATAGGTTAAAGACTTGTTTTGGTTACAAAATAATTATTTAAGTAATTAGTGACAAAATCCTAGATGTTAACCCTAAGAGGGTAAGAGTTATTTTTGTATTTAGCCAAGCATGTGAAATCTTGAATAACAACTAGATAGAGTTTTATGAAATGTTAAGATATAAATGAAGATTGTATTATGTGAACCATATGATGTGAATTCTAATATATAATAATAGGTATGGAAAGAGAAGAAAAAGTAAGATTAGATATTGAAGATATCACCTATAAGAGGTTTTGGTATCTATCTCTTTTTGTATAATCATATTGTGTAATTGCATGTTTGGACTATGGGCTCATCTTGCATACATTGTAATTTTAATAAAAAATCCTAATAGGGTTGAGGCTTCTAATAGTGCGTAGTCCTCTAACAATGAATGAAGCACTATATGTAATTTATAGACTCCTAATAGGAACAATATCCTTAATAGGATACTTTTATTTAGTGGATCACTTTGTGGGTACCATACCCATTGGGGTTTTCACTTGGCAAGGGTTTCCCTACTTAACAAAATATGGTATTATAAGTTATATTTTTGTATGGTTATTATTATTGTTCATATTATTAGTTTACTTTCATATGCATGTTATACAATAATTAACAATATTTAGTTGTGGGAAAAAGTTTGTAGACATTATGTTGTATTTATCATTAGTGGCAACACTTATTTGATTCTAAATTATTACCAAGCTCATCACTTAGTCTACAATTTATACTGAGCATTCAATGGTTACCTAGTAAGTTCAAAAGTTAAGCAGTTTACACTAAGCATTCCTAAAGCTACCGAGTGAGTGTGTAGTTCAATGGTGTATACTAAGCTTATAGTGTTCACTGAATAGATAGTAGTCACCGAGCTTCACAGTGTCTACCAAGTCATTAGTTTGTGTGATGTAAAGCCAGTGTCTACCAAGTGATGGATGTGTAGTGTATACTGAGTGATAACAAGGTAAATGAAGGATTCAGTATCTATCGACTAACACTATATCTACCAAGTCTCCAATGGTTACTAAGTTCAAAGCTGTGTTGTGTGATTAGTATGGACTGAGCTTTTACTTCTACCAAGTGCATGATGATGCCAAGTAATGCAGTGGACACTAAGTATCAGAAGGTCACCAAGTCAGCTATTAAGAACCCGATTATTTTAATATTTGGTTGACTTAGTAATATTTTATTTACTTGTAGCCAACCTTTCTATTGTAATTATTGAATTGGTATATATGTAATGTATTGTATCATTTTCAATGTATGGATGTGAAAATCAATGAATGGATAATGTAATGTTTTGAGAAGAGTGAATGCAAATCAGCAGTAGAGTAGAATATTAAGCAAGGTCTACAAGGAGAAATAAAGATATATCAGTCACAAGAGGTGATATGTACTTCAAGGATCTAATTAGCAATCAAGTTGTAAGTCAGATCTACTATTTCATCCTGATAGGTGAATCAATTTTCCAAATCCTTTAGCAAGGTAGACTTAACAATCTTTGTATAAATCTCTTAATAGAGTGCATACTTCATTGTATTTTTGTAAAACCTCTAACAAGGTGGATCTAAGGGTCCAAATTGATCTTAATAGGGAAAATCATCAAAAGTGGTCAATGTAAGCCCTAACATGCCAACTTTATACTATAGTAGTGAAGTTTTGTGGGTATTATACCCACCCTAGTTTTACTTTCTATTTGGAAGGTTTTTGGGTCACCAAAATGTTATGTTCATGTGTAATGAATGTTTATCTTTTCTCATGCATGTAGTAGACTAGATAAATGAATGGTAAATGATTTATATTATTCAGTGTTGAATTGATTTAAAGTTTTTGAGGTTACTAATTCACCCCTCCCCTCTCAGTAACCTAATTAGTCTTGATTATTTCTAACAATTGGTATCAAAGCTATGTGGTTCTCAAGATAAAGTTTGATAGCTTGAGAAAGATCAAGGACAATGGAGATATTCATACTTAATAAAGCTATTGAGAATTAGAAGCTAGATCTAGAAATGACCATAGCTCAACTCAAGGAAGCAAAAGAGCATCTTTCCCAATCACTAAAAAGAAGGAAGGAACTTGCAAGATAGATGAATAACCACCAGTATGTTGAAGAAAAGATTGAAAATTTTTTCCCTTCAAGTAGTCTAGATGAAGAAAATGAGGCAATAAAAGAACTCCTAGAAAAGAATAGCTCTCTACAAGTGGAGGTAAGAAAATTGAAAAGAGAACAAGACATTCGGTCAATAAGAATTTTTGAAATCTTGGAACAAAGAAATAAGGAAAGTGAAGACTTGGAGGCAAGGAACAATGCAAATCAAAATCAATCCCTTCAGCAAGAAAGTCTTATCAATTAGCTCTCCAATGCAAATGAGGAAATAATGAATCTAAGATCTAAAAATGAAAGTTTAAGGGATGATTTAATCACTGAAACATAGATTAATGAAAGATTGAAAGATGATCTAATTTCTAAAAAGAAACTCAATGAAAGGATGTTGAAATCGCAAGTAGACATGGATCAATTGAATTAGCAAAGTGAGCAGAATCTCTATAGGCAAAAAGGTAAAATAGGACTTGGTTACAAAGAAGAAGGTGAATCTTCCAAACAAGGTGCCCAAAGGAATCAAAGACCTACTTGCAATCACTGTGGTAAGTTAGGTGATACACCAAACAAATGTTGGAGCAATGAAAAGGAAAAATTCAATGGAAAATGCTACAATTGTAGTAAACATGGTCATATAGCTAATAAATGCAAGGAGAAACCAAAATTTGAAGGTAAATGTCACAAATGCAAGAAACAAGGACACAAGGAATTTGAATGTAGATCTAAATCATTCAATCTAGCTGAAAAAATTGTCAAGGCAATATTTGGTTGGGATTACAACACTTTCTGTAGCTATCACTATTGTGGAGAATATGGACACATTGGCATAGATTATACAAGGCATCACTTGAGAAAGATAGATTCAACAGTAATATGTTATACATGCACTAAACTTGGTCATATAGCTAAAAACTACATGAATATAGGAAGAGTTGAAGATGAGAAGAAAGCTAAAGCTAATAACATTAGGAAGTAGATGAGATAGTAGTGAACTCCCAAATCTATTGAGCAAAATAGTTTAAATGATGGCTATGTCACTCAAGAAATGGGTGACTCCACCATTTCCAATTAGATTCATGAAGGAGGAATTGGAACTATATCTTCAAGCTATATCTCGAGCAGTTCCAAATGAAAAAAAGTAGATCCAAATACGTATTTCATATATAGAGGGATCACATGAAATCAATTCATACTGAGCAAGGCTGGTCACAAACTCAACCGAGCGAGGTCAGGAGTAATGAAATTTTGTTTAGTCATCGAGTCACAAGTTTCTACCGAGCTAGTGAGTGGATGACATTCTATCATGCACTACATCATTATGGTACCTAACATTAATGGAGAAATTTTTCATCAAAAGGGAAAAAATTGACTTCATTTTTTACCATAACTTCAGTATACATAGAGCTAAGCGATTCTAGGTGCATCCAAGCAATTTTGAGTGAATTTCTAGTAAAGAATTTGTTCAAATTTTTTTTATCATTTATCGAGAAGCCATGTCATCCAAGAGTAGTACTAGTAGCAAGGTAAAATGAGGATCTAAAATGTTGGTAAAAGGCATGGAGTGGAAAGCACTAAACTTCAAGCTAGTTCCAAGAGTTACATAATCTTTGGATCCCAATGGTGCACAATCTCAAATTCCACCCAAGGTACTTCTAATTAACAACATTCATACTCATTTTAAGTTTTCTATTCAAGAAATTGGAACCCTAGAAATGGATAGTGCCTTAGAAGAAATGTGTGTTGATAGTTTGTTGAAACTTGAGCATAAGCACTTAGAAACTAAAGGGTTGACCCATATCACACACATGCCAAGGAGCTTTCAGATTAAGTAGATTAGGTACATTCTTAGTCATGTGCATAATGGAAAATTATGGTTAGAGAAGCTAGTATTAATAACCAAGAAAATGATTCATAAGATTATAGGTCTTCCCATACTAAACAAAGAAAAATCTACCAAAACCCTAGGTTAGGATGAACTCGAGCAGAAAACCCTAGCCAAGTGGGATGGTAGAGGTCTAAAGATTAGCATTGTTTATGATGTTGGATTGAGATTTGGTGTTCATGTCATTGCCCATAAGATTTATAGCTCTAGTCACTTGAATAGTGTGCCATGTGAGGCAGTGGATTTAGCATTTAAGGTTGTGAAGAAAAACATGGAATTTGACTTGTCAGAATTACTATTGAAGCAATTGAATAAGAATATGGACAGTATTAGGACATCAAAGAACAACCTTTGTAAATTTGGTTCTTTTTTGACATTCCTTTTCTTCTATGTACAAAATTTTTTCCCATCTAAAGGTTCTATTGTATGGAGAAAAGATGTACCTATCTAATATCAGATAAATTCATTTATTGCAGAAATGGGTATAAATTTTGACAGCATTATGGATAATTATTTTGAAGATTTCAAGGAAAGGATCAACAATAGGTTCAGGGTTCCTCCTAAGCTTGTTGAGGATTACAAAGATTATGTATGTTTTATGGTTGACTGTGATAAAGTGTATATTCAGGCAGTCAGGCCCCGAGTTGCATGGGTAAAACCTCTCCCATATGAGGAAAATATTGATGAAACCAGAGACATCATTGAAGCACTGGTAAATGAACTTGCAGATCCTAAGAAACCAATTTTTGGTACATATGATGAGGTCAAAGCCAGAATTAAGCTTGAAATCAAGCCACCCTAGGCTATCAACAAATTAAAGAGGAAGATAGCCAAGATGAAAACTACTAATGGCCCTCTTATGCTTACCGAGGGTAAAGGAGAGGATGCAAAAGAAGAAGAAAAAGAAGGAGAAGAATAGGAATCTGAAAAGGAGGTAGAGTGAGCAAAGAAGAAAGGAAGGGTAATCATTACCAAACCTCCAAAGGCCTCCATAGCTATTTTCACTAGAAGATCAAAAGGAAAAGGAAATAATGAAGTTATGCTTGTAAAGCCCCCGCTTACCTTCTAGGAAAGGTTAAAATAGATGGAAGGAGGAGTAGGCATTACAAAATTTAAGGCCATAAAGTTTGAGACAAGGAATAATTCTGAAAAGATGCATATTAAGGAGTTGGTACACACCAAAGTGGGAAAATGGAAGTATTCCTCAGATCAGATTGCTCCTCAGATTTCAAAAGAATTGTTGGCAAGATTACAACCAAGGTGGGAATCAACTATACAGACAACTAAAGATATATATGAACAATCTATGAGAAAGTTACTACCAAGTCTTATAGATGTAGAAGTGAAGGCAATCATGAAAGAAAATGAAGGTAAAATGATGATTAGATTCCATACATGTTTGATTTTGATTAAAGACATTGAGCATGTTGTTAGAGATGCAAAAAACATGTGGAAGAACATCTATCATCTACACAAGCCCAATAAAGATCTAGTAGAGATTAAGGATGATGATGATGATAGTGATGATGATGAAGATGATAACACTCCATGTGTTACCATTGGTGCTAGAGATTATTAGGAAGTGATGAAGGATGATGAAGAGAAAGAAGAAGAAGTTGAAGAGGAAGACAAGGAAGAAGATGAAGAAGATGATGGAATGAAAATAGTAGCAGAAGTCATTGCTTCCCTTCCTCATTCTCCACATAAAACTACTACATCATCAGGGTCAGAGATAGCTTCAGCAAGTATGATTGCAACCACCTTAGATATATCATTTGCACAATCATTAGTTGCTACCTCACAGCTCTAGGTATCTATAATGGAAGTGTCTACCACTTCATCTACCAAGCTACAACCCTCTTCATCAACTCTCCAGTCATCTACTTCAGAACTATGCATAGCTGCTAATTCTTCAATTGTGTCAACTTCTACAGTAGCATGTATAGTAAGTTTACCAGTATGTTCTATAGTTTTGTCTACTATAGCTTTAATTGCACCAACTTTTGTTACAATCAGTTCTTCAGTTGTAAGTATTCTAGTTTGTATACCACCTATTGGTAATTCATTTTTCAATAACATATTAGTTTTGGATATAGTTAGCACTTCTTTCAATTTTCCTTCAGTTGGACCCATCCAAGTTTTTAGTGCAAGTCTAGCAATTTCTACTATTGTTTCCATTTCTAAGTCCAAAGAAGTAAGCTCAGAAGTAAAACCAAAGACTCCTCTAAAAAAAATTCTTATTGGCAAAGAAATTGATGAAGACATTGATTTGGACAAGGAAATTGTTATTCCCAAGTTAGATTTGGACACTCCCACAACTAATGAAATGATATGATTAGTTAGCTTTTGGAGCAAAAAGAAAGACAAAAGAAGCTTAGAGATGAAAGAGATAAAGAGTTTACTATAATTGAGAATGCTAAAAATATAATAACTGAGGCTATAGGTGTTAATATAGACTCATCTGAACACATTTTGTTGCAATTGGAAGAAGCTATAAATAAGTTCAATGAGGATACATCTAGCCAAGAAAAGCTCATTGAGAAGGTAGAGAAGAAGTTTGATAATAAGGTGCTTGACAACATTGCTCATCACATTGTCATTAACTAGGTAGAACTATCTACAATTTTGAGCAATCTTGAACAATCCTTCACCAACGTGACATTACTTTTTGGCAAGATTTGTGATGTTACTGAGTTCACCAAGGATATAAAGGAGAAATTGAGTAAGATTGATGTTGATATGAAGGCAAGTGCTCAAAGGCTATAGCTTGACCCTAGTTCAAGCTCAGCACATCACATCAAGGTGAAGATTTTGTTAGAAATGCAGGTAGAATTGCTAAGAGAGTAAGTCAAGATTAGGTCTACACTGATTGATATACAAAATATGATCCTTCTAGTTATGGACTCAATGCAGAAACACATTGCATATTCAAAAATATTGGTCTCGGATAACAATTTTTCCATAGAAGATCATATGATTGAACTTTCTGTAGAAGTTCAAGTGGCACTCTCCACCTACAAAATTTTGCAAGACAATTGGGATAAGACATTGGCTCTTATTCTCAAGGTACACTCCAAATTTCTCTCACATTTTGGTGTCTCTATTTGAATATTTTGCATATCTCTTTGACATTATTGTCAAAAAGGGGGAGTAAGAGATAGTAAGAGACATGGGAGTAAGAGATGGTAAGAGATGATGGAGAGAATAGATTGATTTATGTAAGAAATAAAAATGATGAAAGGCTATGTATATATTATGCCATATGTCTGGGGGAGATATGTAAGATATGTAGATACAACAACTTTACAAAGATCAATTTTGAAAAATAAAAAATTAGAATGTTAGTGTACATAAGGCTCATAAGTGTTTTTGTCACAAATGCCAAAGGGGGAGATTGTTGGCATTATGTTGTATTTTTCATTAGTGACAAAACTTATTCAATTCTAAATGATTACAAAGCTCATCACTTAGTCTATAGTTTATATCGAGCATTCAATGGTTACTTAGTAAATTCAGTAGTTAAGCAATTTACACCAAGCATTCCTAAAGCTATCGAATGAGTGTGCAGTTTAGCAGTGTATACCAAGCTTATAGTGTTCACTGAGCTTCATAGTGTCTACCAAGTCATTAGTTTGTGTGATGTGAAGCCAGTGTCTACCGAGTGATGGATGTGTAGTGTTTATCGAGTGACAACAAGGTAAATGAAGGATTCAATATCTACCAAGTGACACTATATCTACTGAGTCTCCAATGGTTACCGAGTTCAAAGCTATGTTGTGTGATTAGTATGGACAAAGCTTTTACTTCTACCAACTGCATGATGATGCCAAGTAATGCAGTAGACATCGAGTATCAAAAGGTCACTAAGTCAGCTATTAAGAACCTAAATTTTTTACTATTTGGCCAACTAAGTAATATTTTGTTTACTTGTAGCTGGCCTTGCTATTGTAATTATTGGAATGGTATATATGTAATGTATTGTATCATTTGTAATGTATGGATGTAAAAATCAATGAATGGATAATGTAATGTTTTGAGAAGAGTGAATGCCAATCAACAACATAGTAGAATATTCAGCAAGGTCTACAAGGAGCAGTAAAGATATATTAGTCACAAGAGGTGATTTGTACTTCAAGGATCTAATTAGCAATCAATTTTTAAGTTAGATCTACTATTTTATCCTGACAGGTGAATTAGTTTTCCAAATCCTTTAACAAGGTAGACTTAATAGTCTTTGTATAAATCTCTTAATAGAGTGCTTACTTCATTGTATGTTTGTAAAACCTCTAACAAGGTGGATCTAATAGTCTAAATTGTTCTTAACAGGGTAGATCATCAGATGTGGTCAATGTAAGCCCTAACAAGCCAACTTTATACTATAGTAGTCAAGTTTTGTGGGTATCATCCCCACCCAAATTTTACTTTCTATTTGGAAGGTTTTTGGGTCACCAAAATACTATGTTCATGTGTTATGAATGTTTATCTTTTCTCATGCATGTAGTAGACTAGATGAATGAATGGTAAATGATTTATATTGTTAAGTGCTAAATCAATTTAAAGTTTTTGAGGTTACTAATTCACCCCTCCCCTCTCAGTAACCTAGCTAGTCTTGATTATTTCAAACATCTTGAAGAATCACTTGAGCAATTTGATCTTCTTACTAAAGAAAGTGACAACCTAAAAGAAAGGTATGAAGATGCAAAAGATTACATTAGAAAATTGAAAGATAAGATTGATCATATCAAATATAGAAAATAACCTAGAGAGAAGAAGAAAGATAGTGATGAGGTAGAATTTTTTTTAAAGAAAATGAGATTTGAAAACATGAGTTGAAGATTGCTGAGCTAAATCTAAATCTGAAGAATGATGATAGCAAGATTGAATCAAATTTGAAATCTTAGAATGAAGATCTAAGATCACATCTTACAAAAGTGATATATGAACTTGATTCTATCAAAATAGAGCATGTAGAACTTGAGAAGTACAATAATATTATGAAAGGAGAATTAACCCAGGCTAAGAAAAAGTTAGAGAAGCTATATTCTAGTAGTCAAAAAATTGATGAGAAACCATGTTATTAGAGAACTGAAGAATATGAAGCTAGAAAGGAACTAGATCCAGTTGTTGAAACCCTTAAACTTGAGAAGAATAATCTGAATGAGATTGAGCCAAGTCAATCTAAAGAAGTACCTAAAGAAGTTGAGAAACTAAGTCAACCTGAGAAATGTGATGAACCTAAGAAATTATAGCAAGTTAAACCACCTAAAGAGGTAAGGTATGAATTAAAAGGTAGATTCTTTATATGTAATGAGGTTGATCATATGAAGATAGATTATATGAGTAAGTCATTCAAGCCTATTACTAATTTCTATTGTTTTTTATTAGGTAAAATAGGTTTTATAGGGATCTTAAAACCCAAAGTTTTACAGCAAAAAGAGCGAGATGAAACAGACTAAACAAACAAAAAATTGCCACAAAAGGCCAGAGACAAAAGAAGGCCCAAAGCCAAAGAACAAAGGCCAAAGATAGAAAAGAAAAGCTAGGCAAACAGGCTAGTGGCCATCTGTGTCCATGGCCTGTAGGGTTTTTGCAACATCATTGTCCTTCTGACTGGCCATGCCCTCCTAAATCCTTGTAGGAGTGTTCATCTGGTTCCCCTGATTCAGTTGGTCACTGGCCTCTTTCTAAAATTCATCCTAGTTGAATCCTTGCTTTGTGTTCTGCTCCACATCCCTATCAAGGCTAGTTGTAGTCAGATAGTCCCCCAGATTGACAATATTCTCATTCAAGGTGTGAAGGGTGTCCACTATCTGTTTGATGATTATCTAGTGGACAAAATCCAGCCTTTGGACCATCTGCTCAAGCTAGGTGAGTCTGTTATCCTGATGGTCTCTGGAGACCTAACCTCTATCTTTCTCTTGGCTACCCACTTGGTAATTACTTCCTCTAGCTTCCTGGTCCTTGTTAATACCCTAGTTGTTGGGATGGTTGTTCCTATCCTTCAGAGCCTCAATTTCTTGAAAAAGCCACTTGATGGAATGAAAGTTGTCAATCAGACTATTCTTTGCATTGTTTAGGAAGTTGAAGCTAGTTTCATGCACATTGTCAGAGATAACCAAAAGAGCTGGGTCAATGAGCTTGTCATAGTGGGTACTTCTATCAAGGTCCTCCAACACCTAGATTTTAGTAGGTTCTCTAACAATATCCAAACTGACCTTGTCCCCATAGAATTTCCTACAGGCCCTCCTCTTGTTCTTTTTTATTACCTCCCCCCCTTTTTCAACCATGATTTCAATAATCTCCTCTAGTGGAGAAATGGGAACCTCCTGAGGTGAATTGGGTGGGGTAGGGCTGGGGGGCACATCAACATGGTCACTGGGATGTTCTTCGAGCATGGCCTGGTTCACTTTTCTTGTCTTGGGGTTAACCTTGGGGTCCATAGGGGTCACCACCTCCTTGTCATTTTCTCTCCCCTTATCTTCTTCCATCTCACTTTCCTTCCCCATCTCCTCCTCCTCCTCCTCTAACTCCGTATTAGACTCCACATCATCATCACTGGCCTCTTTTACCTCCTTAGGATGAGGAGAGGGACTAATTTCGATTGTTATAATTGTCATGGTTTTTCTCATAAAGGAGTTGATTGTAGGAAACCTAAGTTTGATAGTAATAATAAAAATAGTAGAATTTTTAGGGATACTAACCCTATAGGAAATGAAAAAAGAAGATCCATAAGAAGATCTAATGAAGGATAAAGAGCTAATTGAACAAGGAGGAAAATTGTATGTTACAAGTGTGACAACTTTGGACACATTGCTAGGAATTATAGAGCATCAGTTAATCAAAGAAGGAGTACATTTTTATTTTAGTTATACAATAGTTTTGGTCACATTAGAAGATTTTTGTAGAATGAATATTAGG
Organism: Cupressus sempervirens; assembly: GCA_028749045.1. NCBI lineage: Eukaryota > Viridiplantae > Streptophyta > Pinopsida > Cupressales > Cupressaceae > Cupressus > Cupressus sempervirens. The sequence continues at coordinate 560,570,995 of CM053783.1, forward strand.
AAAATCAATGTAGGAATCCAAACTTTAGAAGGAACAACAACATAAATGTAAGAAGAAGTTATAGTAGCAACAAAAGTATTAAAAAAAAAACCCAAAGAACATGTTGAGGAATTCAAAGAGGTATTTGTAAAGGAACAAGATCCATCAAGTTCACATGTGGTATCAAAAGAACAATATTTTGATGCACCTGATGAAAAATTGAAGTCAACCATTGTGTGTGATTCATCCCAAATGAATTAAGCACTTTTAGATTGAAGATAGAGTACCAAAAATATGGAATAGAAGATAGAGATAGAGTTAATAGTTGCAAAGTTAGTAGAAGGAAGAAAAGATCATGTAGAAGCTCTGGTTAAAAGCACATGTCATTTGGAGATTGCAGGATGATGTATGAATGAAATCAATTTTGTTGGTTAATAGAGATAGCTTTTTATGGATTGAGTAATTGCACAATTAATGCAAAGATCATTTTGAAAAGATATAAGTCATTTAAGAATTATCATGTCTATAATTCAACCATGTGAATTTAAAGACAAATCAAGAGTGATTTGATAGCAGAATTGAAGGAGATTTTAAGAATTTTCAAGTGCAAAGAATAGGCAACCTAGTTACATGTTTAAATGGGGTATTTCACTCTTAAAAGAAGGATTTAGTTTTTAAGAATTGTGTCATGAATTCAATAATAGAAATGGATAAGTACTAATTTTAGAATGTAGAAGATGAAGAAAAACCTAGAATAAAGATAAACCCTATTTAGTATGTGATTAATGACCTTAGCACTACATTATCAAAAATGCCTAAGAACATCATTCTTTTAGAAGATGTGGGTAGTTATCTAAAAAAAAAGTTTTAGAATGTAGGTGAGGATCATATCTTAGAGGAATTTGATCATATTTACAATCATCTAATGAGTTATAAAAAAGGTTATGAATATATGAAATAAAATGAGCTAGTTAAGTTTTTATATTATTATGAGTTTGATAATGAAGAATGGACTAGGATGATTTTAAGTAGAATTCATTAAGCTAAGTTTTGGTTAGGAGATAATTTAGTTGAAAACTTTGCTAAAATTTTTCATGAGGTCATTGGACTATGCAATGAAGGAAGTACACTAGTAAATGAAAAAGAATGTCAAAAAGTTAGTGCTTGACAACACTATGTTAGTTTACAATGGTAGAGGCATTATCAAAAAAAAGACCAAACAACATGATGCCAAATTATTGAGAAGAATCATAGCAAAAAGGATGTGTTACATCTCTAGAGATGATGACATGGAAACTAATTTTATTCAAGTATCCTATAAGACTTGTGTTGACAAGGAAAAGGTCAGCCTTTATGGGATTCTAAGAGTGCAAATGATAGAGAACATGGGGAAGATAAAGAAGGTTAAGAATATTTAATTTAGGTTCCAATCTTTGATTACACATATGTTTTTTTCATTTAATCAAATTATTTCCTTCTATGAAAGCATGAACTATAGTAAGAAGTAACAAATAGACAATAGAGAAATTTTTTGAAGTGTATAACAGACATCGTAGAAAAGGTTAATGATAGTGTAGATTTGATTATGAAGACATACTAGATTGAGATGAGGGAAAGTTTAAAAATCCCACCCTCAATGAAAAAAGTCACAAAGAAGATTTTTTTTTAATGGCAGATACAAAATTTACATATATTGAGGCAGTTGAACCAAGGATGTTGTATGTTGAATCCTTGGGATATGAGATCTTTGAAAAGGAAATAGAAGGATATGCAAAAACTATCCATAAAGAATATAAACATGATAAGTTTGATAGGTCAAGAACCTATGAGGAGCTAATGCAATCAACTAGTCAAGCCCAATTGGAAAATTTAGCCAAGAAGAAAGTAGAGGCAGTCATAAAGAAATCTATTGAACAAGTTGGAATGTTAGTTGAGGAAGTGTTGAGCTCTTATTTTAAATAATGCTTAATGACATGAATTCTTTCAAACTCCTCTTGAAAATCTAATCTAGGATCAACTCCAAGGTTTTGAGCAATCTTGTGAACTACTAGAATCCACTCCATCAAAGATAAATTGATTTTTTCATAGGCAGGCTTCTGTTGGTTTGAACTAATTCAAATAAGATATCTAATCTATTGTTTTGAAAAGTAACTACAAAAGAGATATATTTTTGGTATTTTTTGTTTTATGATGACTGAAATTTATACATGAAACTATATGAATTCCTAATGTAATGAGAGATTAAAGAAAGCAACTTGAAATAGAAATTTCTAATAGACATAAACCATGATAACAACATGTCTACAAGTTAAATAATTGAAATGATTGGGTAGGAAACCAATGAAAATAGGAGCAACACTTCCTCAATTCTACTAATGCAATAGTCTATGGGAACTTAGTAATAAGCAAAAGATGTTTCACTTCTCATCAAATCACAAGGCTACAAAAAGTGCACTCACATGAGACAAGAAGCTATGCAAGAATAATAAGGTGATCTTTTCTTCAACTTGATACATCAGCATAATTTGTTAACATGAGGCAAACACTAGAACCAAAAGACTACACAATCATATCAACACAACAAAACCATTGGCTCTATTATTATTCATGAAAATGGATTGACAAAAATAACACACTCCAGCAAGAATAACCACACTCAAAATGAGAGTACCAATAGCATATATTATTGCATCAAAATAACAGCCTAGAGTACATATTACATCCATGTATTTATAAGAAAACATCTCTTATTGTGTTGAGAGTGAAATATCCTATCATGAAAACATGTGCTCAAATATAATAAAACAAATCTAACTATATACAAATTGACTCTCTAAATTGTGCTAAGTAGGTCTCCACCCTTGTTCATATATATTAATGGGTGCATGAGCCTTTACATGACTTAAAACCATAAAATAATGAGAAGATAAGAAGATAGAAACCATTAGATGATATGGGAATCTCTACAAGCTCTAAAACTAGAAGCTTGACCTTCTTTGGGCATTTCTAGAAGTTGAACTATCACCAAAATACATTTTTGGTTCATGGAAAAATCTAAATTAGGAATTGGTAGTTAACCTATCGACACACTATTACGTCTTCAAAATCGTCAGTACACCTTTGTGAATAGCTTACTTGCACACTTGCACACCTTGTGCACCTGTGCACCTTATTGACAAGCTCCAAAAATCCAAAATTTTCCCAAGTCTTTAAAATGAATTTCTATCTTCTGGGTTTTGTATCCTTTTATACCAAAGTGATGATTGGATGTTTTCTCTTGAATTTCTATATGATATCTATTACTTTGGTAGCTTCTAGAAAATCCAAAGTTGCATACTTATCTTTAACTATTCGTTGGTAGTTACTAACCTCCAAACAGGTTTTTGTAAAATCCTCAAGTTTAGTGTCCAGTTCCAACAACACCTCTTTAGTCTTAAATGCTTACTTGATATCATCATTAGAAAAAGAATCCTCAAAATTTCTTTGGAATTTTTGGAAAACTGATTGCACTAGCTTGAGATTTATTTTTGATTCATCTTTAAAAATCTCAAGGGCATCAACATCGTAGTACTTCTCTGCTTCCAAAATCTATTCTTGATTTTGGTCCCTTAGCCTCTAAATATCTTCAAAAAGTCTTTCCATGACCTTATTGATAACAACTATCTTTTCAATCCAATCCTCAAGATTATCAAGCTCTTCCATTGTATAGATCTCCATGAGTGTACGATACCTATGACCTTTTATTAATGTCAAAATCTATAGGTCTTTTGTTTAGGTATGTACCTCGTCCATTAACCCAAAATCCTAGTTCACAATGGACAATAGTTTATCCACACTTGATTGAAGGGTAAGTGCACCAAGTTGTGGTGCCAAAAAGATGGCACCCATTTTTTTCTAACTTTTAATGGCATGTACGCACATTTTAAAATCCCAAAAAAGAGATATACCAAAAGGTAGCATTTATGCATTGTTTAGAAAGCCTGGTGAACAAAATATTGTTAGAGAGACAACTAAATGGTTCTCCATCCATTGGATCATACATGATGGTATAAGAAATAATTTTTGGGTTTGATGGTGGATGGTTTTTGATGCCCCTCCCTGCAATAATCACGAGGTCCCAATATATTTCTTAAAAAAATTATATTGTGATTTTGTCCGTGGGGAGATCCCCAATTATTTTGATATCTTAGAACCTCAGGGTAGAGGTGGGGGGTCATCATTTGAGAGGATGGGGGTTCATCATGACCCTAATGTAGTTAGGGCACCTATGGTCAAGCCACAAGGTGAGCATGTGGCTATTCCTTCAGTTGTGAAGGAACATGTAGAGGCCAACACTCTAGGGACTATTAATGCTTTGACAAAAAATCTCATTCATTGTACAAATCCATTAGTTGAGGAGGAGCCTTTTGTGTGTTGTGGTCACATGTGCACATTATGTAGATCCTTATGCACATTTGGTAGTCATGCTAGAGATGGTGTGTGTTGGTGTTTTAAATGGTACTAAAACTACTAAGTGACAAAAAGCTTAATACCAGAATGACAATACATACACAATCTAAAGACTAGCCTATTCTTATCAACAATTTCATATGTAAGGTATTTGGACCCAACTTCAACAAAATCACAAATGGTTTTCTACTCTTTTGGCTCTGCACAACTAGGGTGGGTATACCCAGGGATGGTTCAAATCTGAAACGACTATATGAGGATTATTCTTAGTTTCATTCTAATTCTCATTTCAAAATCCTCAAATATATACATAATTCTTACTAACTTGCCAAACACATCCCATAAACAGATATGGCCAAGAAGTCATCTATACATCTGCAGACGTTTTCAACAACAATGGCTAACTGAAGCTAAAAAGATTTCATGCAGACAAGTGCTGGCCAACTTTGAAGATCCACAGGAAATAAAAGTAAAATTTGATTTGATGATGCATTTGAAAAACCATTTTTAAGATACTTCTCCTTCAACTGAAATAACTTGATCAGTGCCTAATCCATTGGGGGTTCAGAGTCTATAGCAAAATCTAAGATCTAATTTGTTGCCTTACAACAAATTGTATCAGCAATTCTTATCAGAATTTATCATTCAAAATCCTTTTCAATACTTAAAGAATCTTATCACATTCATCAAAGCTTTTACTTAATCCATTGAATTAACAGCAATGATAGATGGATATACAACCTAACTAGATTGCATTCAATTGTATAGGCTTTTACTCATACAACATCAAGGTAGCTAAGTATTGAGCAGGAGACAAAATTCAGAAAGAACTGATATGGGGATAGTTCATAGTTTGTATTCATTTCCTTTGAAAATGGTACATCTCTTACAATAAACTCAGAATAGCCTTCCAAAAGAAACACAGTTCATTCTATCTTCATGTATTTTCAGAAAATTTGACAGAAAAATACATTACAAACTTGCTTTTACAAATTTGGACCAAAAACTAGACTAAGCACAATACTTAGAAGAAAAAGAATTCGGACCCTTCTTTAGCCTTGGGATCTCACTTAAATAGTGTGATATGCAACAAGCTTAGGGCTAAAGAGAGTGACACTTGTCCTTTAAAATATACTGACGAACGTCTGTAGTAAAAGACAAAAAATAAATAATAGAGAAGCTAACACATCAAAACATCCTGGGTGGGTCCCTTTCTGTTATACTTCTCATTTGTTTTAACAAGAAGATAGGATCTGATTCTCCAATTATTCTTCATCCTCAGAGTAAGTAGCCATGAGGTTTGAAAGTGATGTATTGTCTTCAATTACCTATAAATTTACTTCAACCTGGGGAGTTTCTGTGTCCTCAGTATTAACTTTGGGGGTGATTGTTACTTTTTCACTTTCTTCCTCATCATCTTTTGATATTTGTTCTAGAAACTAATTTTTTCATTTATTAAAAGCATCATCATCTGGCCAATCAAAGCTCAAAGCTTCTCTTTGTATCATTATTAAAGAATTTGTATTTTCTTCTAAAATATCAAATTCTTTCCCCATAGCAGTATAAAATAACTGTACTTTTACTAGTTCCTCATTAGTCTTAGCCCAGAACCAATGGCCAGTCTCACTCATGATGTTTATTATTCTTTCATTTAATAATTCATCCATCTCCCTTTTCTACTTTTCTTTTTCTTTTAGCATATCAACAGATTCTAAAGCACAAGGAAATAGTGTGAAATTTTCAGTGGTGTATTGGGAAAAGCAGAGTGTTAATCTTCTCTGTAAAGAATCCCTTTCATCATCAAAATTCTCTAGCGTATTTAATAAATCAAAAATCTTCTCAACTTGATGATAAGGCATTTGAACTGCAGATATACATATGATTGTAATATCATTATTTCTCTCCCTCCATTTTTGTGCAAGAAGAGTCAGCTTATCCTTATCCCTGTTCAACTCATCCATGAGGGCTGCAGTTCTGGCCAACTGATCAAAGAATTTTGACCATTGTATTTTATCCCTCAAATATATTATACCCTGTTTCAACTTTTCTTCATATTGATTTCTCAATTCTATCTGCAACTCATGCAATTTTGTTTTTTTTGCTTCAAAGTCCTCTGCAGTATAGAATTGGGGCCTTTCAAGGGTGTCAGGTATTTCAATGATAGGGGTTGATCCAAAAAATGACTGTGAAGGGTACGCAATTCTAAGTGTACTGGATTCTCCCACCTTTCTTTTCCCAAGTATCTTCTCCAATTGAGATACCCTATTTTCCAGCTCAATTATCTTTTTTACTTCTTGATTGTAGGTATCCACCACTATTTCATACTTACTCTGCAAATCAGTCATTTCCTTTTCTTCTCTTTCTATAGTGGCCAAGGAAAATTTAGAATAGTCCACATTCATATAGGCTTCCTGTACATTTGAGGTATCAGCGACCCTCCTCACAATGATATTCCCTGTTAGTCCTAAATCATTAGGCTGTAATGGAGTAGTCCTGGATCCTCTTCTTAGTGACCACATAACAAGGGCATCTTGATCATTACTGAATGTTTTTCCCAAGAATTCCTTTTTATCTAGATCCTATAATCCTAAATTATTTGACACAGAATTAAAAATTAAGGCATCAACAATATCCCAATTGGGCAATAATAAAATATTTGCATTTTTCACCATCTGTCTACCCTCGTCAGGGGTTATATTTTGGAATTCTTGTATCATTTGTTCTTTTATTTGATTCTGAATGGAGGCTTCATCCATTTTTGGATGCTCTGCTTTCATATTCCTACACCTTTGTTCAAAAATATGCATGTTTTCCCTCCATGCAAACTGATGGAAAGCCCTAGATTTTACAAAACTGTTATCAGACAAAAATTGTTGACTGGCCTGCTCCAAAACAGGGTCTAATTCCCTTCCTCTGAAATCTACTACAGTTAATTCAAAACTTGGCACAGGAGGCTCCTAGGGGTTCCCTTCATCAATTTCTACTTGAGTAACAAAAACTCCTCCTTGCGACCCCATTTGTTCAATTTGCTCATTGGTGAGATGCTCTTCCTCAATTCTCATTGGTGTTTGGGAAGGTGAGTAACCTTCATAATGGGCTTCCTCTTCCCTTATTATTTTTCTTCTCTTGGGAGAAGGTTCAGGGGGTCTTTCTTCAAGGATAGTACTAGTAGATTCAATTACCTATTTTTCTTTGTTTACAATGGGCATCTGCTCCCAAATAACAGTATATCCTATCGTCTTTCAGACAACCAGTGGACCTACTCCTATGTTAGGGGTGAAATCCAATTTCCTCATAACTTCTCTGGCTTTATCTAGAAAAGAATCGATAAAATGTTGTTTCTTTTCATTCATTACCTCCATTATTTCTAAGAATGTACTCATGAGCTTATTTATCCTATCTGCATTAGTTGCAGCATTACTAAGAGGACTGTAATCTTTGTCAAAACAATTAATAAACTCCAAAACTTTTGAATAGACTCTCCACTTTTCTTTCTTTGTTTCTTGCTCCTAGAGAGAGTATTCATTCCTTATTATATCTTTAGGGAAGTAGAATTCATGCTGACTTGGACAAAGCTTGATCCTATATCTAAGAGCAGAATTAAAGAAGTCTTCTATGTCACAAAAATGAGCATGAGATACTGCCATCTTATACCGATCCAAAAATTTGTAGAGGAAGATCCACCCTTCTTTAGTTATTACAAACTGGTGAGCTATAGTGAAAGTAGGAAAAATTGATCCTGTTCCCCTTTTGTGCAAAAAAGTCTCCTCCACTCCTCCCAACTGCCATAAAAATTCAGCTACCCCTACCTTTAAAGGTACCTAATAGGGTAGTACATGGGGTGTCCCTTTGAACCCATAGATCCTAATGACAGTTGAGACTGGATATGGGATAATATCTCCCCAATTATGTGAAACTTTTAAACTATGGGGTCTATCCATAGGCCTAACAAGATGCATTAGTGCCTTAGGAATTTTGGGATTGTCACTCAATATGAGGCATCTTAGTTTAGAAGCAAAGTGCCTATCAAATCTAACAAAACTAGCATTTTCTGTTTCCCAAGTCATGTCTACACTCCATAATTGAACTGGTAGTGCCTCCCCTTCTTGTTCCCTATTTAAAACTATTTCTTTACTGAAATATGTAACCCCTTTAAAAAGAAACATATGCATCAATAGGGAGTACTAACCCCAAACCTTTTCCACCTTGCCCTTTGCAATCCCCACCAATCCATTGTGAATCTCATTAGCCAGGTAAGATGCAAAATCAAAAAATATTTCTACACCGAAAGAAGAGATTTGGGTGATCATATACATGAAGCTCACTGGAATAAAGTCTTCTTCACCCTCTCCGAAGACTCTGCACAGGGTCTTGTATATTTCTACTGCCCTGGCATTAAAGCATGATTTCTTGAAAGGTTCTTTAGAAGATGATGTTATTGTTGGTAGGTTTCCAATTCTGCCTATATGGGCTTTCAATGCACCTTGTCTAACTATATCCCTTTTGGACATATATTCTTTTTCTAACTCTATCAAATTAATGGGCACATGATACATGGTGAGAGGTCCCAGACTGAAACCCTTCCTAATTTCTTCTGGACTGATGGTAATTAAAACCTCACCATCCATTCTTCTCACTACCTTAGTGGCTAGATCATAGCTTTTCACTATAGTTTCAAGCAGGTCATAATCCATAAACACACTGGGAACAACAAGCTTTCCAAGATCAAAATTCCATATATTGGCATGAGGGGCATATAATTTCCTTTCTGCGAACCATTTTTTGAACAGACTCAAACTAGTTTGAGAAGTCTAAGCATCCTGAACCCAATTACCCTTATCATATAGTCCATCAACTATCCTTAGCCTAGGGTTCAATGAGGTTAACCTCTTAACTTGTGCCATCTCTATAGTAGAGTCAGGAAGCAACTCAAGCAAATCATCATGCACATTCCTATCCAAATAATTTATTACACCTAAAAATCCCTTCTTCGGAGGCATCCTGGACTTATTTTTTACAGAACTGAAAAGCCTACGAGGATTATGGTAGTATTACTTACTTGAATTTTGTCTTTTTTCTCCTCTATATTTTTGCAAACTTTATGGGAATAGACAACTTCACAATTTCTACCAGGCTTTGGCACACTTTCCTTTAGTAATTTCTCTTGCACAAGAATGGCTTCAAATCTTTGCTCGTGTAAGATGAAACTGATGAAATCTCTCTGTATTATTCTCTATTTTTTCTCATGGACGATGCTTTCATGTCTAATTAATACAAGGAGTGGCACTAGATTTTGTTTTTAAAACTGCGTCGTCGATCTTCAAAGATCCTACGATCATGTGATATGGAGAGAACAACTAGGAGTTGCATTCAACATGTCAGTCAATTTACCCAATGAGAACTTACCATGTATATCATTCTTTCCTTGATGGTGCTTGTATCTGGACCCATTGACATCTGAGGACACGTGTCAGCATGTCGCTACTTCGTTATGCATAAAAAATGAGCATCTTGCCATAGCGAAGCAGCGACAATCATCGATCTGATTTGGAATCAATCAAATGATATGCTACTGGGTTTGCTCAGAAAGAAGTTGGTGGGCCCTATTCGCTATATCACTATAATTATCTCCCTTGCAACTCTTCATAGCGAGAAGATGATAGCCATTGATCACATACTCAATCAAGGGTGAGGAAACTACACGGGGTCTTCTGATTCATATTCGCTATGTCGCATGGCTTAAAAAGCATGCAATTTTGCATAGTGAGGTAGTGAGCTCTGTTGATTCCATTCCAAGATGATGTTCAGGATCTCTTTGTACATTTGGTCAGAAAGGCATTAATGAAAAATGGATCTATGCATAGTTGGCACTGGTCAAAAATTTACTTTAGTCCTAATTATCATTCCATGTCACCAAAGGTCCTGCCGATCTTCAAATTTCATGAGGCCTCGCTACTTCGCTAACGGTGAAGTATCTGATTTTTTTGATAGCGAGGAAGTGAGCTTCGACATTTTAATGAATTCTGTACCAAAAAATGCAAGGGGTAGAAGATAATTATTGTTGTTATTTAAAATGCTTCTGACAACGACATTTATGACTTGTCACGCCACCTGGTGTAGTCATGGTACCGACAAAATGCAACGTCACCGCCCCTTTAGATTTCATGGGCCTCACTACTTTGCTAACGGAAAAGTGTCTAATTTTTCTGATAACGAGGTGGTGAAGTGTCAGAAAAATCATCATTCTAGCTCTTATTTCAGATATCCTACTGGGTCCCCTTTCTTGTTTGGACAGTAGTTGCAATGTGTGCCTGCACAATAAATCATTTAGAAAATAAAGCCCCGACCGTTGTATCTTCACTTTGCGGTCCCACCTTGTAAAATACTCAACATTCGCTACCTCGCATGGCTTAAAAAGCATGCAATTGTTCATAGCGAGGTAACGACAACGGTAGATCTACTTGGATCTGAGGGCTGGAAAAATTGAGAAAAAAAGGGGATCTCGGGGGAACAAAAAACAAAAAGGGACAGAATATTCGTCTCACTTGAAAATTCAAAAGTTTCATGCCCGACAGTTTATGAACAAAGAAAACATAGGTTTTTCATGAGTTTTTTCTTTATGGATGGATTATCCAGAAACCCTATGTTTCACTTAGAAATAAAAATTCTGACTTTTCTACAATTTAACAAAAACTTCTGTTGCACAAAAAGTCAGACCAACAGTGTGGATGATGGGCTAGTCACTGATCAGTTCCTAAATGAGACATTTGACATTGACACCGGTAAATTAAAATTATAATAAACTAATTTGATCACATTTAGTATGTATAGTGAATGACTAATTAATTAGCATCTATTGACATTGTTGAAAATTTAGGGTCAGAGTGTTAGTGGCCCTAGTAGCAATCCCCTAGCCCCATTTTTTACACCGTCGACAAGTCCAAAGGTATGTATTAATTTAATCATTTAAATTAATACATATATTGATTAAGTAATCATATGAAGAATTGAGAAAAAATTTTATGCATTTGCATCAATTCTCTATAGGACTATCAACATTCACTAGGGACTCCGAGCCTAGATGTGATATGAGTTTCATAGAGGTACATTTGTTTCATGTTAATTTAATTCATTCAATTATATTTTTTTTAATTTTTCATTGTATATGTAATGTGTATTGTATGACATGCAACTCTTGATATCTAAGACTCCTCCTCATCTTTGGTAGTCCATCAATCATGGAGTGGCCGCAGCTATGGCTAGTTCATAGCTATTGACTGGGGTATGAAAGATTTTTCTTGGTTTTAGTTGTTGTTTATAATAGTTAGTATCAAAATTTATAATGTTATTTATAATTTATTATATTGATTGAATTGTTGTAGGGTTTTGTTACACCCGATTGTCCATGAGCCTTTGAGGTGGACTTGCAAAGCGACTATTTGATGACAGTAAGAAAATAATTAATTTTGTGTGTACATATATTTGATTTCAATGTATAATAATTATTGATTAATGTATACTTTGTTTGTATCAGCTTGAGTTAAAAAAGAGCCTCAAAAAAAGGATGAGTAAGCGTGTGAGGAAGACCCCATCATATCCATCATCTCCCTCCACACGGTGACCAAATACCTTTAGAGATTTGTTTCCTTCCCCTTGTGGGAAGGAGAAGATATAGTTGATAGATACACATGTATAGGCATCAACGGACATATATGTTTGATTTTATGTTAGTGGACATATTCAATATACATTTGATGTATATATGACATTTTATATTTGATGTATGACATTTATTTGATGCATGACATTATTATACTTATGACATTATTGGATAATATATGATATGTTTGTTCATGTATGACATTATTGGTTATCATAATATATTATGTGTTTGTTAATGTATGACATTATTGGTTATCATTTTATATTATATGTTTTTTCATGTATGACATTATTGGTTATCATAATATATTATGAGGTTACATGGGTACTTTTACCCACACCCCTGGTACTTGTACCCATGTACCAAAGTACCAGGTACACGTATCCCAAGTACTGGGTACTTGATGGAGAGCATCATAGCTAAGGACCTTGATTGAGATTTTGGATTATTATTTTTTGGTTTTTTGTTTGTGTAGCAGCTCATTATTTATCAAGCTTAATTCAATACCTAATCAATTTGAAAGTTTGATAGAATATTGATTAACAATAAACTTTATCACTATTCAAGCATAATTTTATCATTTCCAATATGTCATCATCATATGATTTATGATCTTGTTCATGTTTAAAGTCTTCCTTCTCTATTATTTGTTTTTCAAGCTTAATTCAATACCTAATCAGTTTGAAACTTTGATGCAATATTGATCAACAATAAACTTTATCAATGTTAAAGCCAAAAATTTATCATTTGCAATATATCATTGTCATATGATTTATGATCTTCTTGTTCATGTTTAAAGCATGCCTTCTATATTATGCATCTAAACATTTATCATAAATTATTATTACAAACATATAATAAATTTGAAACTGAAAATAATACATTACATTTGCAAACTTTATCACTTTTATTAATTTGAAAAATTATTGTCATGACTCATAAATTTAGGTTTTCTATAAATATAAAAGAATAATTAAAAATAAATTTTGGCATACCCAAGTACCCTCATCCCCTATTATAAAAAATAGTTGTACCTGTACCCATACCCATACCCATACCCTAAGTACCCCAAGTACCTTCATCCTCGTGCAACCTTGTATATTAAATGTGGATCCTGGTGTTTTTTCTACACTTATGTGGCCTATAGGATGTCTTGCTACTTAGAACATCCCCTAACCTTTCCCAACCTCCTCACTAGGTTAACTGATCCAAACTTGTGGCATCACTCCCTTATTCTTCTAAGAATAGTATCCCTCGAAAGGTTTTATAGGTCTACTAGGGTATCATAGCACTCCCTAGTCCAACCAAGGTTTCCATGATGTCCTAAGGTGTTATTGAAACACTTGTACTATGCTTGAATGGATAAAAACAATGGGTTTGTACCTAATTTCAAGATTTCTTCACAAAAGGGCTACAAGGAGAGCCCCTAATTAGGCCTCCACCCGAATTTCTAGGACCAATAACTGCTTTGTCTTAGAGTTTGAACACCTCTAACCTTAAGAAAAATTGATACATAGGACCCATGCTCAAGGATTTTTAGTGTCTCAGGTTGCATACAAGCTGTACAACAAAAATAGAAAAATTGAGGATCTGGTAAGGTTTTCTTGGCTGCTTGTTGTCCCCAATTTTAAGACACCTTCCACACTTCATAAAGAATCCTCCTCATACCCCTCTTTAATCCCTTAAAAGGGCAAGTCTTCATTCTTCAAGCTTTACTCTCGAGAGCTCTTTCTTTGCTGATAGTCCCTAGCCAAGCATTGCCTAGCTCACCTAGGGCTTGGTCAAAGAATTATTTGCACTCACTTTCAAGGTCCTTGCTTGAATAATATAATGCATTAGGGTTTGTAGCCTTGAAATCCAAAAGAACATGAAATTTCCATGTTGGAAACAATACTTACAACCCTTTCATGATATACAACTCCAAAATAAGCATATAGAATGAGGAAAACAAGCCTATATGGAAGAAGCATGACAATTTTCTAAAGGATTTACCAATTAAATTTCTAGACATTGTTCACTTTCACACCAAAGGTCAAAACATACTAGACATGGTTCACAAGATAATGATCTAGATTTAGAAATCTGTCAAATTTAATAATCTATCCCTTCTTCATTGTCTTCAAGTGCAATAACAACAAAAACATGGCCTAGAGTGACAAATGTACAAAATGAGGTCATTAATTCAGAAAATACTTAGGTAAAAATTATGAAGTTACATATTGAAATTGCAAAGATATATAAATATATATATTACTAGGTTGCACTAGATCAAACAAGCAGTCAAAGTCAATAGAAAAATCCATCTCTACCATTTTTAGTGCTTGTGGGGGATGATAAGTGTCAATTGGGTCCAAAATCCATATATCCCATTTGTCCACCCATTCAGTTGACTCACAGTCATCCCAATTTTTCTCTACACATGATGGACAATAGCATGCCATTTTTTGCATGTGGATACTCCATGAACCTGCATCAAAGCTTCTAAAAGAGTGCAATTCATTGGATCTTGTTAGTGTGCAACAATCTTCATATGGTGCAATGTTAGTATTATCTATCAACCCAAAAAATCTACAAACCGTAGACTCACCTTCCTTACCTAGACCCATTGTAGCGTTACACCACTGCATGATGGATTTTGCATCTATCAATATTTCTCCATCTTTGTACTTTAGTTCTTCATGAGCTAAAGCTCTTTTGATGCATGCATCTACACCATCGTGCTCTCCCTTTCCATGACTAGCTTCTATGAAATTCCACATATATTGAATTCTACACAACCTATTCATCCTGCTCAACCAATAGAACATCTGGGTGTTATTGAATTTGGATTCACAATTGTGTGACCAAATAATGTGCTAATGATGTGTTATGCCCATGTTAGCTAAATCTCCATAAAATAGTTGAAAACAACCATGTACAAACTCCATAGAATGTGATCGATCATCGTTGATATAAAAATGGTACTCCCTCAAAATCTTCTTATCATCCTCTGTACTTGTAGGTGAATGCATGAATGTTATGTGAAAAAATATGGAAACCTATTGAGAAGTATAATACTTTCTTGTACCTCATTTTTTGGTTGTAGTGTGTAGTTCTCTATGAAGTTTATAATGAAACAATGGTATCTAGTGGAAATGTATTCTTGCACAACTTGAATTGAAAATCCAACCATCGAGCTTTATGTGTATGCCTTGCATACCTGTAAATAATTTTTTCACAAAAAATCTTCATGAACTCATACACTAAAATCTTTACAATGACTAAATCACATCTTTTACCCTATTTCCCATCTTTTAGAACACTTTTCACTGTCTTAAATTTTCCATAATCTACTATTTCATTTCCAATTGCATGTGTATTATCCATATGTTCACAAGTTGATAAAAGTTGCAAAGAACCAAAAAGTAAGCATGTGCCATCCAAGCATGATGTCTTGTAAAATTTTTGGTCATCCCCTATTTCACATAAAATGTTGAATATGAATTCCCTTGAAGATCTTGGTGGCTCATTCATGTCACAGTCTTACAAAACAGACTCAAAATGCAAAAACACACATATATGCCTAAAAATATCATAATGGTTAAAAAATTCAATATGTATCCTACAACAACAAGTTGTGTGTGTGTGATTTATCTTCACATAAAAAGGTTTACCCATCTCAAAAAATCTTTAACTTAGTTGAATTTTAGGATATATATCAATAAATTTTTCAAAAAACTGTGTTTGAGTTGAGTCCAAAAAATGTTTCGCATGTAGGTTGCAATTTTGGCTACCAATCCTCCTTCTTACAACATCTCTTTGATTAGGGGAAACATGTGTGTTATTTTTCCAAAAATCTTTGATCAACGATTTCAAAGCTTCACTAATTTCTTTACCCTTTCATGGTAGTCTACTGCTAAATGTTCATAACTTTTTTTTTTTGGATCTTCCAATCTCTCATGCCTTAGTATGGCTCTCCTTAGAGTACCTCTACCAATTTTCAATGTTTTTCTTGTCTTTCTCATGAGTCAAGCTTTTTTCATTAGGGTACTTACTATTGTCAATGTAAGTACTTGTCTTGTGATATTACTATCTTTGGTGCATGATTTAGAACCCACTTTGTCATAAGAACTCATTAGATTCTTTACAATGCTTTTTTCATTTGAATTGTCCATCATTCTTAGCCCAAGAATCTTCATGATAGGCCTAAATTTCAAATTTCTCATCATTTCAACAAATAATTGGCATTGACCTGTAATATTTAATTCTTCAAAGAATAATCTCCACGTATGATTAATTTTTCTTTGACAAGTACGCTTACTAACCTTGTCAGGCATTGATTTCAAAATATTAGTATCAATATCAATCAAGTATTTTGGTCTTCTAAAATGAATACTAGAAGGTGTTATAATCTCTTCCATTCCCTCAACATTTTGAACATCAACATAAGGTTACATGTTTTGCATACCTTGAACCAAAGATGGTGTGCCTTGGCAATAAGATGCAAAAGATGGAATAACACCTACTTGATATGTTGATGTTGTGCCTTCAACATGACATGAAGGAGTGTGTACATTGTCAGATCTACAAATTAGCGTCTTTTCAACATGAGAGGATGATATGACTCCAACATTGGAAGGTGGTGTAGCTTCACAATTCAATTTTCTTCTTGAGCATAACAGTCTCATTCATTCTTTTTGTATTTTTAATTCTTCCTCTTTCTTTCTTTGTATCAATGGTTCTTGATCCTCTTCTAAAGTCGATTCTTCATTATTACTTTGCAATTTTCTTTGTTCATGTAGTAGTTTGATTTTATCTCTTTTAATTGCCAAATCTCTCTCCCTCTCTTCATTTGTTTGATTTTTTGGTTTCTTCCTTTCCATGATGATGATTTCTACATTTCAAATTATTCTAACATCTGAATTACTTAGAATTTATAAATTACAAATCATTCAAATACATATAAAAATTACAATTATTTCAATGAATACACAATATATATCAAACAACTTGCCAAATTTCTAACCATTTCCAAATAAAAATTCATTCAAACATAAAAATTTCAATGAATTCACTATATATTAAACAACATGTCAAATTATAATCAAAATTGTCTCTATATATCAACAATTAATATTTAAAAAGGATTGCAATATCCTTTTCTATAGAAAGAATTTTCAAAAATCCTTCAAATAGCGTATCCAATGATTGAATTTGGTGTTTGCTAGCTTCAAAAAGTCTTCAAGTAGTGTTTGCTAACTTCCAATAGCTTGAAACCCATGTTTTCTGTCAGAACTATAGAATGCACAACAAACAAAAGCAAAATATGGATCAAAAGGGACCCAAACTTTGTGACCATTTTTTGGTGATTTCACATAGTGCATATGCACTATAAAGTGCACATGTACTATAGTGCATACACACTATGTGAAAATACATCTCTCCCTATCCCACCATCCCCCATCCCCTACTCTCTCTCTCTCTCTCTCTCTCTCTCCCTACTCTCTCTCCTCTCCCATCCCCTACTCTCTCTCTCACTCTCCCTCTCCTACTCCTTCTCCCATTTCCTACTCTCTCTCACTCTCTCTCACCCATCCCCTACTCTCTCACTCTCCCATCCTATACTCTCTCTCACTCTCTCTCTCCCCTCCCATCCCCTACTCTCTCTTGCTCACTCTCATCTTCCATCCCCTACTCTCTCTCACTCTCCCTCTCCCACTGCCTACTCTCTCTCACCCTCTCTCCTCTCCCATCCCCTACTCTCTCTATTTCACACAATCCCATCCCCCCTCTCTCTCTTAGGCTACTCTCTCTCCCCTCCCCCATTCCCTACTCTATCTCCCCTCTCCTATCCCCTACTCTCTCTCTCTCCTCTCTCCCATTCCCTACTCTCTCTCTCTCTCTCTTGCTCTTCCTCCCCCACCACCTACTCTCTCTCTCCCATCCCCTACTCTCTCTAACCCTCTCTCCTCTCCCATCCCCTACTCTCTCTCTCACTCACATCCCCCCTCTCTCTCCCTCTCCCATCGCCTACTCTCTCTCCCATCCCGTTCTCTCTTTGCTACCCCCTATTCTCTCTCACTCTCTCACACTCTCTCCCATCACCTACTCTCTCTTACACACACTCCCATCCACCCCTCTCTGTTTCCCACTCCCTCTCCCACCACCTACTCTCTCTCACCCATCCACTACTCTCTCTCTTAATCAAGCTACTCTCTCCCCCCTTCCATCCCCTACTCTGTCTCTTTCATAGACACACACTCCCATCCCCCCTCTCTCTCCTCTCCCATCCCCTACTCTCTAGATCTCTAACACACACTCCCATCCCCCCTCTCTCTCCCTCTCCCACTCCCTCTCCCACTACCTATCTCATTCTCACGCTCTCTCTCCCATCCTCTACTCTCACTCTCTCTCCCATCCCCTACTCTCTCACATTCTCTGCCATCCCCTACTCCCACTCTCTCTTCCCCATCCCATACTCTCTCTCTCTCTACCACCCCTACTCTCTCTCACTCTCACACTCTCTCCCTTCTCCTACTCTCTCTCTTACACACATTCCCATTCCCCCTCTCTCCCTCTCCCACTCCCTCTCCCACCACCTACTCTCTCTCCACCATCCCCTACTCTCTCTCTTTCACACACCCACACACTCCCATCACCCCTCTCTCTCATCTCCCATCCCCTACTCTCTAGATCTCTCATGCACACTCCCATCCCCACTCTCTCTCCCTCTCCCACTCCCTCTCCCACCACCTACTATCTCTCTCACTCTCTCTCCCATCCCCTACTCTCTCTACCACCCCTACTTTCTCACACTCTCACACTCTCTCTCTTGAACACACTCCCATCCCCCTCCTTCTCTAACTCTCTCTCCCATTGCCTACTCTTTCTCTCCCATCCCCTACTCTCTCTCTATCTCTCTCTCCCCTCTCCCATCCCCTACTCTCTCTCTCTCTCACTCTCTCACACACCCATCCCCCTCTCTCTCTCTCTCACTCTCTCACACACACCCCATCCCCCTCTCTCTCTCCTCTCCCATCCTCTACTCCGTCTCTCACTAACTCTCCCTCTCCCACTCCCTCTCCCACCACCTACTCTGTCTTTCACTCTCACTCTCTCTCTAACTCTCACTCTCACTCTCACTCTCTCCCTCTCTACTCTCTCTGCCACCCCCTACTCTCTCTCTCTCACATTTTCACACTCTCTCCCATCCCTTACTCTCTCTCTCTCTCTCTCTTACAAAAATTTCCATCCCCCTCTCTCTCTCTCCCTCTCCCACTCCCTCTCCCACCACCTAGTCTCTCTCTCCCCCATTCCCTATACTCTCTCAAGCTACTCTCTCTATTTAACATAGACACACACACACTCCCATCCTCCTCTCTCTCTCTCTCTCTCTCCCTCTCCCACTCTGTCTTCCATCGCCTACTCTCTCTCCCCCCATCCCCTAATCTCAATCTCTCCCCCCATCTTGTACTCTCTCTTTGCCACCCCTACTCTCTCTTACACACATTCCCATACCCCCCTCTCTCTCCCTCTCCCACTACCTACTCTCCCTCTCCCATCCCCTACTCTCTCTCTTTTACACACCCACACACTCCCATCCCTCCTCTCTCTCTCCTCTCCCATCCCATAATCTCTAGATCTCTCACACACACTCCCATCTCCCCCTCTCTCTACCTCTCCCACTTCCTCTCCCACCACCAATTATCTCTCTCTCACACTCTCTCCCTCTCTACTCTGTCTCCCCCATCCCTTACTCTCTTTCCCCTCTCCCATCCCCTACTTTCTCTCTTTTCCACCTCTACTCTCTCTCACACTCGCTCTCATGCCCTACTCTCTCTCACACACACTCCCATCCTCCTCCTCTCTCTCTCTCTCCCCCTCTCTCGCCCCCTCTCCCACTACCTACTCTCTTTGTCATCCCCTACTCTCAATCTCCATATCCCATCCTATACTCTCTACCACCCCTACTCACTCTCTCACATTTCCTCTCTCTCTCCCATCCCCTACTCTCTCTCCCATCCTATACTCTCTCTCCCATCTCCTACTCTTTCTACCACCTCTACTCTCTCTCACTTCCTCTCTCTCCCATCCCCTACTCTCTCTCTCCTCTCCCATCCCCTACTCTCTCTCTCTCTCTCTCTCTCTCTCACTTTGCCTCTCTTCTTTCCTTTCTATGCACTATTTAGGCCTCAATAGTGCATGCACACTAAAGTGCAAATGCACTATTAAGACCCAAATTTAAAAAGTTTTAAATATAATATGTGCACTATAGTGCATATTCACTATAGAGCATACATAGTATTCAAACCTTTTCATTCTACCAAGCCTAAGGCTTGGTTTTTCATTGGGGATCCAACCCAAAGGCTTGGAGTCTATAAACTGGTTTGAGATGTGTTTTTCTGCAAATATACAAAAAATGATTTTTTTTTTTGGTGTGCTCTCCTTCAAGATTCCTCGTGGTTGAGCATTGATAAGATCAGGTTACATGACATTGTCGGTCTCTGTGTTAGCTATATAACCATATAATTTATTTTTTATTTGAAGTATTTCAAGCCTTTTATCTATAATTTCTTTTGAATGTATGTCCAGTTTTTTTCAAAAACCAACATGTACTAATTGGGTTGTAGATTTTAGCTCATTCATCAAATTTTGCAAAAACTTAGTTTTTTAGAAACTAGATTCCATTCTACACACTTTCAAAAAAATAATTTTTTATTTTAGATTAGTTTTCAATCATTTCTATGGGGAGCACACAAATATTTCACATTTTTGGGATGTGTCTAGTTAAAAAATTTATTAAAAAAAATACATATTATAAAATTACCTAAGAAATCTGGGATAAACTACAGTGTTAAGTAACTTTTGACCAAAGTGATTATTATTTTTTTTTTAAAGTTAAAATTTTAGGGGGCCCACACTTTGTACTGTGTTATTTTTTTTTGGAATAAATAGTACCACTTTCTATAGCCCCCTTTTTTGAGGACCTAAAACTAAACCATTTTGAAAAAAAAAATTACTAGTTTAGAAACAAGATTGAAAGGACTACTAATTTTTTTTTGTCATATCTTAAAATTTTGAGCATAACTATCTTCAAATTCTTTTTGAATTTTAGAAATTGCTGATTTCAAAAAAAAAGGTGTCCACTTATACCCCCCTTTTTGCACCACAACTTGGTGCACTTACCCTAAATGTAGTGCAATAGATTCAAATTACCCTACATTATCTATACACCCTTCTCCTCAAAATTTTCATGCCATTACTAACATGATCCCAAAAATGGATCCATTTGAACCATGCCCTCTTCCTTTCTCTTTGGTGTCATAGCAAGAGTAATCTCCAGATCATTTGGGTTTTTTGGGCCTACTATTCCATGTAGATATTTTCTCATGACCTCATTTTATTTGTTCAACATTAGAAATTCTGACTCATTTCTATCCATATTCTTGAACATTTCTTTTATGCCCATAGTAATTAGTGATTTGGCAATGTCTACTATGGATCTTCCTAATAAAACCTCCTTGATTTGGTAGTTGTTAGGATTCAAATACTCAGTCTCAAAATGTGGAGGAGGGATAGCTAAGTGTGCAAGTAAGTCATGATCTTGGTTCTTCCTAATGAAGTTGCTAGTGGTTGTGCATCACCAATAGGTGGCTCAGGCTTCTTGATGGCTTTTACTAGCTCATCCATTCTCTCCTTAGTAGTTACATTCAATAGCCTCTTCTATTGAACCATGACCTCCCTCTTCATCCAAGAAGGTGTAGTGCCCATTAGAGACATATATTTGACTAAAGAGGGGGTTTCCACTAGAGGTCCCTTTCTTGTATTTTTCCTCTTTAGAATCTTTTAATGTTGAGAAAGATTACCAATTTTGAATCTCTCTTTCTCCTTGGGCTAATTTCTTTGTCTCAGTATCATGTATTTCCCCCTCTTTTGATACTTTATTAGCTTGCATTTCTTGGGCTTTTCTTCCTTTGCTTCCTATTATTCAGAATCTATTATAGGAGGAAGTGACATTGTCAAAACTTTGTCCAGGAGTGACAATTTATGAGATGGTAGTGAGGGTAGGCCCAAAGGTCATTGAGATAAAGGTGTTAATTGTTTCTAGTCCTTTCTTAGGTATTAACTCATTGGAGTATCCCTTATCATATATGCCACCATCTCAATGCTGATAGACATGAAATCAAAATCTAAGAGGTCAAAGATATCTTTCTCTTGACCCTCCATGATTACAATCCACTGTTGTTGATCATCCTTTGTAATAGTAACCTAAATATGTTCTTTCAGAATGGATAGTGGCATTAGGGTGGAGCTTCTTCTTCTTTCTTCTTTTGTAGCCCTTTCCAAGTGAGTCCTCTGACTTAAGGGGACATATTCAACTTGTTCCCCTTCTTCTTCTTATTTAGCTTTTGGAATGGTTTTGGGAACCCATGGGGAGGAGTATTATTTTTCTTCAATTTTCCCCTACATGACCCTCCCATAGTGTATTCAACCCTTTCCTTCTTAGGAATTGAGGGGGAGGCTTCTTCCTCTTGACCTATCAGTAGTACCCTTTATTCTTCCTCTTGCTTTGGCTCCTATTCTTGTCTTAGTGGAGGCACTTGCTTAGTCTATTTGAATTGAGCTTCTGGGTTAACTTGCGGCTCCAAAGCATTAGGTTAAGTTTTCTTAGACACCCTTTTCTTTTTTTTCTTTCCCTTATCTACCCTAAATTACTCAAATTCCCTCTCATGTTGATGTATTATTATTGGCCTCTCTAGGGATTGAGTAGGGAAGTTTGGTATTGTGTCTTTTGCACCTTTATCCCTAGCTAGGCATATTATGTCTTGAATAGAAATAGTCTAAGGAACAAGATCAAATTCAAAGGGTTTTTTGATTCATTCACTTATTAGTTGTACTATGTTCCTGTCTCTATTATTGATGTTTGCATTCTCATCTCTGCCAATATCTGCATTCATTATAATCCTATCATAAATTTTATCTCTATTATACAGTGGATATAAGACATATTTTGTGTCTTTGTTGACATCCTTTAATGCGATCTTCATTTTGAGGTCATTTTCTTCTAGATGTAGAGTCATCCTACAATAATCCCTTATTTAGATATCATAGTCATCTATTGCACTCATCTAGTGATCTTCTAGTGCAACCTCATGTATGAACTACTACCCTACCAGATGCTACACCATTCCATTATTAAAAAAGTATGGGTAAGGGGAGTTGTACTCTTCTAAAGGATATTGATCCCATTTTGAATAAAATTTCATTATATCCTACTTCTATTCGACCTCAAAAGCACCTATGGTGGTTGGCCACACCCATGTCATCTTGTGGTGTTTCTTCACTTTGTCATATGTAGATGTGAGTTGCCTAGCAATCTTTGAAAAAATGAGCCTATTAGAAGGATACCTTGGAAGCTTCATTGGGCTCACCTATGTGCTATCTACCTTGAGGTATGTGAATGTTTTCAATTGAATGTAGTAGGCACCAATCTCTAAGATGCTTTGCATAATCACCCTCTATGATGTAGATTATTGTAAATATAAAGATGTCATTAACTATCCTAAATTCTTTTCTATGATCTGAAAGCTTCTTATTTACCAATTAAAGGTATACCACATAAGGCCATGCATTAGCATCTTGCATGCTACCTCTTTTGTAAAGTCCTAGATAGTCATTTGTTCAAGCCTCCAATAAGTACACCATATATGATGTCATATAAAATCTTGGATTGACTTTTACATCTACCAAATGCTCATGTAGATTATCACTAAGGATGGTAGTCCAGTCTATTGGCATTTTTGTCATCCTCATGGTCTCTATGAAGTGCACCATCCAAATGTGAAGGTGTCTTGCTATAGGGAGTCTCATGGCTCTGCTCAAAAGTATAATTGCATAGCCAATATCATCCTTGTTTTACCCTTGAGTGATATCTACTTTCACAACTTTGCAACCTACCAGTGTTCTATTTGTTAGGAAGAAAGATTGAATTATTTCTTTGGCTTCCTTTTCATTGTCCATATACCATCTTTATGTCTGATCATAGTTCATCTTTACATATTGATCAGCCCTTTTCAAATGAAACACATTCTCAATATTCCTCAGTCTGAGGTCTAGGACTATCTCCACTTTGAAACTCTTGAAAACCTTTTTTTCAAGCACATAATGTTCTACCAAGGTCATAATCAACTTAGAGGTTTGTACAAAAGCTAGATTTGATGTTGCATTTACTAGCCCCAAACTGATCATAGATGATACCATTATGGATATTTCTCTAGGCTTTTTGGAAATGGTGAGGAATAAATTCCAGTTAATATGTCTAAGCTCGATGTCTCTGATTTTTACATGTCCCTCCTAAAAGTAGGATTTCTTTGGCATACCTTGGTATTTGAAGACAATAGGCTTAAAAGAAATATTTTCTACCATTGAGAATGATGATGAAACCATTTTATTAGAACTACAAGAATGACATTATTCTAGACAGTTGAAAATATAACCCAAAACAAACCCTAACTAATAAAAAACTAGCCCAAAACACTCAAAATAGTCATGATAGGTAGTTTCCCACCTACAAACTTTGGAATGAAAAATAGCACACCTAGTGCACCTTCACAAGTGTGCTAAGTTTGTTGAATGGTTATTTTAAGGTCATTTAGTGTAGTTGTACACATGCACATGTGTGTACCCTAGTGAGGTGCCCACATGCTCATATGCGCAACTGTAAACATACATTTGGAAAGTGCAAGTGGGTGACTTAAGTCCTCAATTCTTTGTTTATAAATTAAGGGTGCATACATGTACACCTTGATGTGGTGTGCATACGTGTACCCTTATGTAATCCTTAAGTTTCTTGTGAAAGGTGTGCATGTGTCCACCTTTGGGAGGTATGCATGTGCACACCTTTCCTTAAGTTTTTTGCATTGGTTTTAGCTTTAAAATTTTGAAAAAAGGTATGAACATGCACAACTTAGATAGGTGTGCATGTTCACACCTTTCCAAGACTTAGTGTTCATAGGCTTTTTTTATGTTTTTCTATTTTTTAGTGCGAACAAATTTGCGCACATGCTCACCTTTAGAATGTACATATATACATACATGAACACTTTTATAAGGTACACATTTGTGCACCTTTAGTGTCCTAACACTTGTGTTTTGTGTTGTGTCTAGGTTTAACACACATTTGGAGGTGCAGTTAAACTAGGAGCATTGAGAGAAATGAGGTAAGGGGAGGGGGTCTCAAGCTTATATAGGCCTAGGCTCGATGTGTGCACACTTTAGAGGTGGATGCATGCATATGTGTGCATCTCCAAAGTAAAAAGAGTGCACACTTTTACATTTAGTGCACTTATACACCTAGGATAGGTGCACATGTGCACTAGTGTGCTTTTTGCACAAAAAACACTTATTTTTCAAAATTTTCCCAATTCTGATACCAAGGGGCTTCACAATTAGAGGCAAAGGCTAGACTCAAACTCTAGGGGGAGTTCCAAAGTATCCCAGACCCCATACTAGGGGTCTATGAGACAAAAATTTACCAGGGGATCCCCATTTCCAGGAGAAATGGGGTGGGCATTGTGAAACCACAAAAAAAGCCCCAAAAAAGGAAGAAATGGAAAAAGTATTTCTTCACCAACAAGCATTCTTCTAACATGTGTCAAATAAAAACTAAATCCTGAACACTTCAAATAGCTTTCAAGTTCCTTGATAGTAAAAACATTAGAATCTTGAATCTTCAAGCTCATGCGTTCACATTGTATTCATTTCCTTTCACATTTCAAGATGGAAACAATCCTCCATTCCATCTATCCATTAATTAGGATTCCTTGTAGATCATGTGTATCAGTCACTATCTAACCACATTAGAGAATCCATTTAGAGGGCTCTTGATGGGTTATCATATTTGTATTTTAGGTTGTGAGTACTATTTTGGATCCTTTCTTTACAGAATTTACATGTTTCTGTATGATTCTTCCATGAAGTGATTTGTATATGTACTAGATAGCTATTTTGGAGGGCATATCCCTATTGTTAGATTACCTTTCTCAAAACTTTTGGAACCTTTAATCCTTAACACCATCTTTTTGTTGTTTTCTTTCTATACCTTTACCATGCTTAGACTATGTGACCAAGGCATTGGTGTCGTTTCTCAGATTCTCTCAATAGTTTGATAACATTTGCATTCCTCTTTTATGAAACTTTAAAAACTTTCACACAAAACATTGACCTTAAAAATTATTTAAAATTACCTTTTTTGTGAACTAACAAGTTTTGGACTATCCCTTGCTACCATCAACCTTGATTTGAAAACACCAAGAGAGTCAATCTTTAAAATTTGAAAAATGTTGAGAGCTATTGATCTGCAATTCTAATTTGAAAACTTAAAGTCTTTTATGACTAAAAGTAATATTTCTTCCCTAGTTGGTAAAAGAAATAAAATCATCTAAATTCTTTGACAAAGAAATACCTCTTCCTAAAAATTGAAACCACAAGGGGTGATTTATGAAATGTATCAAGAATGAGTTTCGATTGCACCTAACCCATAGAATGACACACCTTCAAAAGTAATCACAGAACTAAAATTAAACAACTGAAAGAAGAAAAGTGAAAGCAAACACACTTTCATAAATATTCAATGTTCTAGGAATTGGCCATTGATAGGCAATGGGAGAACATGATTGGAGATTCTGAAATATTTTGTTGTGGCCAACTTGTTGAACCACCATTTGATGACAACTTGATGTTTTCCCATATGCTCCAAGGATGTTGTTCTTCTCTCATCCAATTCCAAGAGATTAATTAATTTGATATGAACTCTATCTATGTCCTCAATATATCCTTTCCAAAATTTCAATACTAGAATCCTGAGATTAAGTGGGAACACTAGTTCTTGTTCATAGATGATTAAATAGGGAGATATCCCCAAATAATTTCTTATCTTAACTCTATCCATCCATAATGCATATTTTAGCTTAGTGTGCTAGTCTTTTGAATTTTCCTATAGCAATTTCTTTAACACTATAATCAAGTTTTTATTGGTGGACTAATCCACACCATTCCCTTGGGGATAGTAATTTGAATAGAACTTGATTATAACCTAATTATCTAGTTCCCATTGAGTAAGAAAGATTGATAAAAATGATGATTCATTATCATATATTAGGAAGAACAACATACGAAACCTTGTGACAATGTGTTCTTTGAAGAAATTCATAATAACCTTTACCATGTAATTTCTAAAAGCTTCAGCTTTTGTCCAGTGCATGCAATAATTGGTAGCTATGAGGATGAACATATGTCCTATTTATGATGGTGGGTTTACTGTAGCAATAAATTTGAACCCCCACTTAGCAAGAGGGTGAACCCCAAACGTTGGTTGTAGTGGCATAGTTGGATGCCTTTCTCTATTAGCACTTCTCTAAAAAATATGGAAAGAACGTACATGTTCAAATGTATCCTTAAAGATGGTAGGCCAAAAATAACTTGATCACAAAATCATATATGCTATAGCTTCTACTAATTTTTTTGATGTGCCATATCTATCATGAAACTGATCCAAAACTTCTTTCACTTCTTTGTGTCCCAAACTTTTGAATAAATTCCCTCATAGCTCCTTTTGTAAATTTTTCTATCTTGCAACATGTAGGATTCACATTTCATCTTGAGTCCTCTATAATAGGAACTATTCATCCTATTGGGGTATTGATTTTGCAAAATATAATTAAAAATATCTTGATACTAAATATCATTGATGATTCCTTCATCAATATCTACTTTAGACACCATGATCTTTTGTTGATAATCAATGTTGATTCTATCATCAAATTTAATTTTGTTATCATTACCAATCTTATTATCTACTATCGTCTTGGTTAATCCTTGTCCTCTTATATACTTCATTGGTTGAATCTCCAAATCAAATACTTGCAATATAGCCATCCATTTTCCTCATCTCTCACCTAGTTCATTTTGCATCAGCAATGTCTTAACCATAGGGTCAAGAATAACTTCATATATCTTGTTCCTGAGTATATAATGGTGCAATTTATTAACTTCTTTTATTAATGCAAAAGACTATTTGTCAAGATTAGAATAGTTCAACTCAATGTTCTTGAGCGAGTATCTCATGAATGCAATAGGTTTCTCATCATCTTTGTCTTTCTTTTGAGTAAGAATCCTAGTGCATGAATGTTCTAAAGAAAATGAATAGATTTTGAATGGTAACTCATAATCTGGACTTACAAGAACTAGGGCCATACTGATTGCTACTTTGATGACTTAAAAATATTACTTTATATTAGGAACCCATTTAGTATTTTCTCCTTTCTTGATTAGATCATGAAGAGGATGTACTATCTCATCAAATCCACTAATGAACTTATGTATGAAATTAATTTTTCCAAAGAAAGATTTCAGTTCTTTGTGAGTATTATGAGGAGGTGAAAGATTAAGAATGGGTTCTATCCTTTTGGGATCAATAGATATCCTAGCTCAGAAATAATATGACCCATAAGATTTCCTTTGGTAACCCTAAATAAACACTTTTTGAGATTTAGTGATATACCATACCTCTGATATTGGTTGAATGCTTGTTTCACGTCTACAATATGAGTACTCCTATCTTTAGAAAAGATAGTAAGGTCATCCATGTAGATAACTATGCACTTGTTTATTAGCCCTTTCAATGCTTCATTTATCACTTTTTGGAAGATGGCTCTAGCATTGATCAGTCCAAAAGGCATCCTTCAGTATGCATAGGTTCCCCATTTTGTTGTAAATGTAGTCTTCAACCTATCTTCTTCATCTACCATCACTTGATTATATCCATAATATCTATCTAGAAAAGACATCATTTTAGACCCATTCATAATTTTCAACACTTCATTGAGTGAGGGTAATGGGTAATTATCATTCTAGGAAGCCAAGTTCAGATTTTGAAAATCCACAAAAGGCAAATTTCTCCTATCCTTGTCCTTATCAGGACCAAGTTACTGACCCATGCAGAATGCTAGATTGGGAAGATGGTCTTAGCATCAAGAAAATTTTGTACTTCTTTCATTATCAAAGGCTCAATTATGGTATTCACTAATCTTTGTCTTTGATAAAAGGGTTTGGCATCAGGTTTCAATGGAATTTCATGAATGATGATCTTGGGATCATAGGTCTTGAGTTCTACATAACTCCATGCTATGACATATTTGTACTCTATAAGAATTAAAGCATAGTTTCTCATTCTTGAGAGTTACAAGCCTTTCCAATTCTCACCATCTTTGGATCTTCTTCTATGCCTAAATTATATGAATCAAATTCTTTGACTCCTTTTACTACATGTTGATTAATCTCAAATGGAGATGCCTTCTAACTCTACCATCCCCTTGGGAATAGTATTGATCTTCAAATTTATAACTCTATCTTCGTCCTCTAGCTCATCTTCTTTAGGTTTTTCTTCAAGAGTGTAGTGCCTCTCCCATTTGACTTTTGTAAGTCATCTCGATGGATGCAACCTTGTTGATCTCTCCTTGATAAGGGATCATGACTGGGAACATGAGTGGTCTACACCCTTGAGGTGATTGGATTTATGTTACTGTATCAGTTTATTTGATTATGCTTATGAATGATTTATGAGATTATGATGTGATCTTTGGTTCATTGAGGTTTTTGCTAGTGTTTACTAGGATTAGTGTGGTATCATGATGTTTTCGTATGATTACCCATAGATATGTGTAGAGATTATACTATGTACTATTATCTTGCTACACTAGAATAGGTTCCTATAGAAGTGGTTAGTCATGTTTATGATCATGTTCACTTATGTGTTCTAAGTTCCTTTTAATGTTGTTTAAATAACCATAATTAAATGCTTAGATAATTAGAAATGGATTGTCCATGTTGGATTCATTGGTTATGTGTTGCAAATACTTGTTACTCATATTATGTTTTACATTTCAGAAGACCTGAGCATCATATATGATACTTTGGTTTTAGTATCATAGATGTTAGACTACTATATTTTTTAGTTGATCATATTTGCATGATGATTCCCTTTTGCAATGATAATATGTTTTATGATGATATTTGGTTATCAAGTATTTGGACATATCTCTGATTATGGTATGTGATAGATTTAATGCTATGGTTATTTACTTCATTCTTGCTTAATTATGATATATGTGAGTGTGAGTGATATAAATATATTATTTTAGTATAATTGAATAAATGGTTAAATTATTTGGTTTAATGCATTTATTTATTTGGCTAAGTTATTATATGCAATTGCACTTGATCGTGTATTTCAGTGTTCAAGATTTATATCCTTGGTAGTGGCACATGGAGTTAGTGATTCAACTATTTATATTTTACCAATTTTCTCCCTATATGGTTGATGTATCTTATTTAATTTTTTAATTAAACATTTTGGTGATTTGATAAATCCATACTCATTTTCATTATGTGATTAGAAAAATGAATGTGTCTATGCATTTAGAGGTTCACGTTGTTGTGAAAGTTGTTAAGGAATTTCTATGATTTTTGTTTTTGGGCTTTATTTTTATCATTTTTTATTTCTGACAACTTTTCCATAGATGAATTCTAATTAATTGGAATAGCCTATTTTTGTTTGGGTTGATTCTATATTTAACTAATTCTCCTAGTTTTTATCCCTAGTCCATTATTCACTTTAAAAGTGAATAAGTATTTAAAAAGGAATTTAATTCCTCACTTATCACTTTTTGAATTAGAAAGTTTGAGAGTACAACCCAAAATCCTCTTCATGAGGAATTACTATTTTGTTCATTGTGGGAGCTATAGGGGTGGAATCATCATAGGACAGTCTCGTTGGATCCAGCTTGGGGAGACCTTGGATTGCTACAATTTTTGGCTACTTCTATAGGATTTTTATTTTATGGTTCAAATTCCCATTTTTCCCTTTTGGTTACAAGGTAGGGCTCCCCTATTTTATTTTTTTAGCTTTATTTCCACTTCTATTTTTGGTAGTCATTTGTTGGGAGGATGAGAACTAGTGTTCCTCTCTATTTATGTATTCTAGTTCTACCCAGTTGCGTAGGTATGAGCATTTCCCTATTTTTTAGGATGATAGTTTTGGGTTTTGTACCATTATGCTAGTTGTTTTTGCATATGGCCTAAAAACCTAAATTTTCTAGGATTTTTGTGGCTTTTGTGCCCTAAGACCAAATGGGTTTTATTTTCAAAGTTAATGATTTTTGGGGTTTTTACCTCATTTTGGGTGTTGCCCTATTTTCTCAAGTTTTTTTGGCATGATGTTGCTCATGGACTTGGATCATTCAATGGGATGCTAGCTAGATCATTGTTGCACTTTTATGTTAAATTGGGGTGTATGCCACATCCATACTCTCGACCTTGTGTTTGGTTGAACAATTTTATACCTGGTGTTAATATTTCTTTTAGACCCTTATTTTTATTTCATGGACACTAGGATTTGTGTAGAATCCATACTCGTAGATTGAGGCCAATTGAGTGAGTTCATGATGTTTGGTCTTGTTGCATCATTGAATTCATGTAGAATCCATACTCCCAGATTAAGGTTGGTTGAATGATTTCATGATGTATGGTTTTATTGTTCTTTAGGGTTCATGTAGAATCCATCCTCCCGAGCTTGTATTCAGTTAAGTGTTATTTTTCTTGTGTTCTCATCTATCCTTGGGTTATGATAATTGTGATGATGGTGCACTGCACATGAGTAGTGCATGTGCATTTTTGGGTGACTTTTAAGGCCTAATCTCCTAGTGGTAATGCAATTGAGTTATGATAATTTGGGATTGGTTTGGAAATGAACATACCTATGAGAACTCATCATTGGATGAGCATGGGTAGGGTAGGGTAGCATATTGAGGGGGTTTCTATCTCCATATCCTGGTGTCCATGCCTAGTGCATTTGCATCCAAAATTTTTAATCAAGTGATAACTAAATAAAATTGTTTGGTAATAAAACTTAAGATAATAAAATGTGTGAGTGCCCAATTAAGTTTGAGGACCTAAAATGTGTGAGAGCTTTCCATTGAGGAGTTGAACTACATGATACAAGATTGGGCTTTCTGATGCCAAGTGACTATCCATGATGTCAGCCCCTACGTAGTAACCCATTGAGTGTCTAACCAAGACCTATAGTACTTGCATTATCTCATGATCTTGGTTGTAGTCATTTTAGTGTCTAGTGTGAGTGTTAGCCATGGATGGTTTCTTTGTGTATGTTTGTGGTTGGATCATTATCTTCATCAACATGATGGGAGTGGATGTATGGGTTTCACATGGTTGGGAGGCATAGCTACCTTCACCACTATTGGGAATAGGTGTACAAAGATTGTCTATTGTTCCAGTGTGACTATTGCTTGATTTTTTTCACATGACATGTTGGGTTCTAGAGTATGCTTTCTTTGGAATGCTTGGATATCATGTTTAGATGATGTTGGTTATTTGGCACATTCCCTTATTATGATGTTTAGCATATGATTTAGAAGGTGTGATTTTATTAGTTGGAATATCCAATTCTTTACAATTTAGCATGTTAGATTTCCTTGTTCTTATGATCTCCTACATTTTAGTAATGACGTCCTCATAAGATAGCTTTGACAATTTGGTTAGTAGTTTCAGATGTTATGCACAAGGGAAGCTAGGACCTTCAAGGTCTCATGATTCTATTATGGTTGGGAGGAACTGCGCATGAGTTTTTTTATTCTTGTACATTACCATGTTGCTTCTATACATTGCTATGTTTTAGATGGCTAGGTGTAGTTTCCATCTTATAGTTAAAGCATTCAAGTGTATATGCCTTGATTCATGGATCTAGTACTCCCTAGTGACAAGGAACTTCATTTCTTAGCTTTTTAGTTAAAATTTTTTTGGCTTGTTGATTTTTTTCCTTGCACAAAATTGTACCTTCTCATGCAAGAGTCCAAATGTTTGCATGGTGTGTTGAGTTTCCTCATGCAAAACTCCACACCAATTAAGGCTGTTTAGGCTATTGGGCCAAGCATCTCCTTGTGTTGTATGGTGCATTTCCTCATACGAAAGGTAGCTCCTTGCATGGTGTGTTTTACTTCCTCACACAAAATTCTGTCAGTTGTGTTCCTTGCTTGAAAAATAGGGGTCATCTATGTTGGTTTTCGAGGAATGCAATTTGGTGTTTTAAGTACCATTTGGGTTTGCTTAATTTAACATATTTTGACCGATATGAGATTATTTGTTTTGTTGTCATCTTTGGTCTTCATTTCTTTGTTTGAGTTTTTTAGTTTGGTTATAACATTTAGAGATTTTTTGGTTGTCGGGATTATGGATAAGTCTTCCATTGTGATCTTTGTGATCCTCATATGTTGAGTGTCATGTACATCCATAGTTGTTTACTGAAATTTTTTATCTTGGCTTGTATTGAATCCATGTTCCAAGGATCTATGGGTGGGGCATTAAAGGGAGTATCATCAATATCTTGTCCCTCAAAAAGGCCATTACACGTGCTAAACTCAAGAATATGTTGGTCATCTTAAAAGTCTTGGATGTTTGTAATATTATTTGGAATAGATGAGGCATCAACCAATTCAATTGAAAATCTCTTTAGCTTTGTGCTTTCAACACTTTTTGAAATGGCAAGGGCATCATAAACCATGTTCTTTATCCTTGGGATGGACCTTATGTTCAAGGCCTCAAAATCTTCCAACAACTCCCAAACTCTATTTTGGTATGCAAGTAGTCTCCTATCATTGCATGAGTAGATTGATTTTACCCATCTAATGACTAACTAAGAGTCTCCTTCAATTATGAGAGTCTTTACATCCTTTTCCAATACGGAGTCCTTGAATCAAGGCTTCATACTCTACAACATTGTTAGTACATCTAAATTGTAAATGATGTGTTACATAAATAGACTTACCTTTGGGATTAATTACCTCAATAGAACCATCAAACCTGAGTGTTGAAAGATTATTTCTTTGGGACCCATTACAATATTTCACATGGTGGACTTGGTGAGTTACCACAGTTTATCTTTGATACATGGGTCATTTGTTTCTCTTGTTGACTTTGAATATCCCTAGTCAATTTAATGATCTTATCAATCTAGGGTTTTGGATGAATGACCACTAAGGTCCAACCTTAGCCTTTTACAAAATGTCTTCTCCTCTAGACTTTGATCACTCCAAGTGGAGGATTGGATAAAACCCCACCATCTGAAGAAGTGTCACTATATGACACATTGGAATCTTGCTTTTTTTCTTCATAAATATCAACCAATTCAGATGTGCTTAGAACTCAAACTTTCCTTTTGTACCTTAATTGTTATTTGGTCATTTTTCAGTTGCATTATCTATGTGATTACCCTAGCAACTACTTCCTAACAATGTGAGTATTCAAATTTTGAATGAATAACTTTTTGTAACCTAAATAATCTTGGAAGAAGTAAAATATTTGGGTCTTCTCCCTTTCCTAAGCATTGTAAGTTTACAACCATACAGTCTACAAACTGAGCAACAAGTTCTTCTTTTGGAGTAGGAATCATAGATTCTTTATTCAAATGGTTAGGTTTCTCAAAAACATCTATGTCAAGAGACATCACTTTGTAAGAGCTTAGCTTAGCTACAAAAAATGTTACCTCATTTGGTGCATTATATTTTGTGATCATTGTCTTCATCTTTGGCTTAACATCAATCTTGATCTAATTATTCAATCCCTTCAAAGGTAGCCATAATTGAGTAAAATTAGTTGAAAACCATCCTCTCAAGAAAATTTTCCATTCTCTACTTAGCAATAATCCATAAGTTTTAGGGAGTTCAACCACATATATTCCTATAATGTCTTGAATTTGGGGATCTAAAGTCAACTATATTCTAACATCTTTCAATACCCAAATAACTTTTAATTTTGTCTTGTTGAGTTGTATCACTATCCAATTTGAGGGTTGAGGAGTGACTCCCAACCTTTGAACTATAGAAAGTGGAATGACGTTGCAAGAAGCTTTTGAATCTATAAGACAATTGTGTAGGTTTTTTCCAAAAAATTTAAGACTAAGCAAGAAAGGAGGCACTTCATCCTTGTATTTATACATGGTAGGCATTGTCTAAGAAGTATTTCCTTGTTGTGATGTTGTCTTTTGAGGGATTGTGTTTACATTTGGTGTTGCATGCTCACCCATATGTTCCATGAGATGCATAAGATCATCTACCATGAGTGGAAGAGTATGGGCGTTGTTGTCTATGTTTTACAAATCTAGGCATGGGAGTACCTGCTAGTCACTAAACCAATTTTTGAGGATGCACAAGAGCCCATGGAGCCATATATATGAAGACATAAGGGCCAACTTATCTAGATACATCTGGGGAAGAATAAGCATTAGAGGGCACATCTCGATTACCTAGTATCCATCGTATGGTGGCCTTGGAGAGAGACTGAGGACTAGGGTGATGCTCCTTAGGAGCTAATTTATATGATTGCATCACAACCACTGATAGGATAAGCTACGTAGATTATTGAGATATTTCCCATCACTCATGTATGGAAATAGTACAAGCAGCCATAGGAAATTAGTCAAGAGTATTGCTCATATGCCTAATTAGCTAGAGATCTAGAGTGGGGGTGGTCAGCAAGGTTGGACCCAGGGAGGTTAATGATCGATGTGCACAACCTAGTTGCAACATAGTGGGACTATCTTCTAGCCATAGCAGATGTTGGGATGATGCCTACCTACCAAGTGTATTTTGTCAACCATCCCTTCCCATGGTTCACAAACCCATTAGGGATAGTAGCTCTCAAGCCACAGATACCTCAGTAGGTAACATTAAAGGGACCAACACAGTAGCCAATATAGTAGCCACCATAGGGACCATTAGAGTAGGTGAGACATTGAGTGAGCTAGGTACATATTCCCCCCAATAGATGGGGTTAGATCTAGGTGCTGGTGACATTGGGATAGAGTAGGGTTGGCGGTAGAGACCATGCACAAAGGAGTAGGCACTAGCTAAGTAGCAAGCTGAGCATTTAGATGAGGACATATAGGACCAGCTTGCTACTAGACCCTAGGATGCACTGAGGAGGGCTAGAGAGTGGATTTGGTAGGCCTCCTGATAGCTAGGGGAGCTACAAATTTAAGTGGCCATATGTGACACTCGAATAGCCGAGCATGACTGTGAGATCCTTAGGCTATAGGAGTAGGTATAGGTAGTTGAGCAGAGAGTAGAGTAGTTGAAAGATGAGGTCTAATTATAGGCAACCCAAGCAACTTATTACTTTGCATCTTAATCCATAGTGGTTCCTAATAATGCTCAGCAGGTGCCTCAATTCTCACAGTATGCTCAAGATTTAGGAGATACGTGCCCACTAGCTAGGCCAAATATGCCTCCTCCTCCTCCTCCTCCTCTAGGAAGTGAGGGTGCTAGGGAGACCTAGACTTGATTTTTTTCTTTGAGTTTTTCATCTGGCTATGTATCGATTGGTGTGCTAGCATCATTTTGTATTGATAGTTCTTTAGTAACACTCATTTTTCTACTGACATATTCTTTAATACTGATATGTACATATATGCATATATGAGATTTTGAGTTGATTATCCTATGTACATGTATGGATGCATAGTTGATTTGATTTGTAAATATAGTATAGATGAAATAAATTATGAACTTATGGACAAAATACACATGTGAATGGGATGACACCTCATGTAGTGTTTCATGTTTTTTCTTGACAATGATAGGTATCCCATTGAGGAGCATGAGAGGAAAAACCAAAGAATTGAATGCTTGTGCAACCACAAAGAATCATGATACTTTGAAGAGACCAATAATCCATTGTCATGAAAGATAGAAGTAGATTTGCAATTGAATCATGTGCTTAGCCAAGTGACATATGCAATACCAACCTATGCTAGATGAAACCTTAAACTAGATGCAACCCTAGGTCTAGTTACCAAGCTTCGACAATTATCATCACTGTGCATATAGTGAAATCGTATATGTCATACAATTCCCACTAACATTGCAATCATGGGAATATGAATAAGACATTTGTTCTAGTTTTTTCAGGATGAAATGTAAGAATTTGAGGCACAAGAAGATACAATGACCAGAACATTTATCCTTATTAATGTACCAAGTTAACATAAGCATCAAAGTATAAATGCTATGATGACCAGACTATTGCTTGCATGTAGACACACCAGACACACAAGAGATTCATCTTATGCTAAGTATTCAATAAGTATTCTATCTGCAACAACCCTTGCATTCATAACCTGAGATAGAAGTGTGCTAGATATACTCATAGTGATCCATGCATTCACTTAGTAGGACAAGTATCAATATTTATTATAGCATGAAGAGTTCATTCCAACAAGCAAGGAAAATAACCAACATTATTGATGTATCCATATAAAAGGAGTCAAGGTACACACAGCCATCCAATACAAGATGGAGGCTCTTATAGTGGACACTCCTCTTATATGGCTACTTTAAATTATTGGAACTAAACCATAAATAGAAAGCAAAGAAAATATCATGCCCCTAGTCATTGCTTCTCTAGTCAAAAAATGACATCATCAAGTTGGTCAAGGAGACATGATGAAGCAAAAGTGAAACAAAAAAATAAAATACTCAGCATATCCAAACAAGTATATCATTTTGAGTTAAGTGTTTTTGTGTTATAGGATTGATGTCAAGTGTCAATGTCTAGAACATAAATGAAAGAAATCTCTTCAGTAGGGTGATGATAGTAGACAGACGCAGTCAAAATGGCTAGTGACTGAAGTCAAAGAGAAATCTTCAATGTGAAGAACCTAAGTAGGACTGAGCAATAGTAGACAGACACAGTCAGGATGATTCATGACTGATGCAAGAGAGATCTTTCATAAATGAATCTTAAAAAGTGACACAAGTGATAGTAGGAAGACACAGTTGAAATAACTAGTGAGTATCACAAAAGAGATTCGATGAGGAGAATCTCAATGAAGGGTGACACTAGTGATAGTAGGCAGATGCAATTAGAACAACTAGTGACTATTATGAAAGGGATTCTATGAGGAGAATCTCAAAAAGGAGGGACACTAATGATAGTAGGAAGATGTAGTTAGAACAATTGGTGACTATTGTGAAAGAGATTTAATGAGGAGAATATCAACAAAGAGTGACACTAGCAACAGTAGGTAGACATAGTTAGAAGAACTAGTGACTGTTGCGACAAAGATTCTATGACACTAAAGGGTGGTACTTCTGAGTTGTGACAAGATTCAATCCATGGATACATGAGCAAGAAAGCACACAACTATAGCAGGAAAGAAGTTATACATGAAGCTAAAATATACACTGCAAGATGGAGCATTGGGAACAAGAGGCACCTATTTACCAGATTTTCACCTTCTTGGTAGAACTTTCTCTTCTTTTTTTTTTGCTACCATGACTCCTATTTCTAGGTTTTCATCAATGGCACTTTTCTTGTTTTTCAATTTTTTTTTATTTTTTTATTTTTTTGGTATTACCAAGGTGCCTATTGCTAGGTTTTCACTAGGGTAATTATTTTTTTAGGACTTTTTATAGTTTCTAAATATTTTTTAGGACATTTAGATATATATATATATATATATATATATATATATATATAGAGAGAGAGAGAGAGAGAGAGAGAGAGAGAGAGAGAGCTTTTGAGATCAGATCATTTGTAGAACTGCCTCAAGTGGAGAGTGTTGATAGGCTCATTGAGCACCTCTCCCTTGGTTGTAGAAAGCTAGTAAGCACCAGATGTGAACACTATAGTGACTATGTAAGGATCAAGCCAGTTTTGTTTGAACTTCCCTTTTTGGATCCATTGTTGCTAATTCTTAGGATTTTCTCTAAGGATGAGATCACCCAGTTGGAAGTCATGTGGCTTAACTTTCTTATTGTAGCTTCTTTACATTCACTACTGATAAGCTCAAAGATGATCGCAAGCCACTTGTCAACATTCTTCTAATAATACTAGCTCTTGAAGTAGATATATTCTATAATCTTCATCTATGATGAGGAATTTCATAGAGATTCTCATAGTAGGAATCTCAACCTCTATTGGAAGCATAGCATCCACTCCATAAACCAAAGCAAAGGGCATTGTACCCATTGGAGGTCTAATACTTGTTCTATATGCCCATAGAGCTGGATTAACCCTAAGCTACCAGTCCCATCCTGATTTACTAATTGCATCATGCAAGATCTTGAGGAACACCTTGTGGGATGCCTCTGCTTGGCCATTAACATGGGGGTAATAGATAGAAGACTAATGTTGCATGATTTTGAGTCTTTTGCATAGCTCCTTGAGGTTTTTTTTTTTAAAACTATCCTCCATTGTTAGTAATAATGGAAGAAGGTACACCATACCTACATATGATGTAGTTTGTGATAAATAGAGCTACAATTTTTCCATTTACTGTTGAGAGAGGTACTACCTCTACCCACTTTGTGAAGTAGTCTATAGTGGTAATAATGAACTTATGTCCATTAGAAGAAGATGGGTGAATTTGACCCACAAGATCAAAGACCCATTATTGGAATAGCCATAGTGTGGTAGATGGAATCAATTCCCTGGCTAGAGTGTGAATCAGATTCCTATAGAGCTAGCACTATTTGCAAGACTTGGAATACTTGATTTCCT
Source organism: Cupressus sempervirens (assembly GCA_028749045.1). Lineage (NCBI taxonomy): Eukaryota > Viridiplantae > Streptophyta > Pinopsida > Cupressales > Cupressaceae > Cupressus > Cupressus sempervirens. The sequence continues at coordinate 560,610,695 of CM053783.1, forward strand.
CTTGCTCCATATTTGGCCAATAGTAACTAGCTCTAATAAGTTTTCAAGCTAGTGTCAAGTTGTTTGAGTGAGATCTGAAAATATCCTCGTGAATGTAAATTAATGCATATTTGGACTCTTCAAATTCTAGACACCTAAGGAGTGTTCTGTCAAGACCTATCCTAAAAAATTCATCAGCAATAATGGCATACCATGAAGCATTGCAGTTAAGGTGAAATTTTTCATTCTAGGTTAGACCATCTAGAATGGTTTGGTCATGCAGATAGGAGTGGATGTTGTGGTAGGGAGATGAGTCTTATCCTACAATAGAACAGATCATCTTAGAATTAGGGGTATCATAGGTAGGGTAGAGTAATGTTTCCACCAGGAACTCATGTTGGAGTTCTTTTTAGGGCATTTGTAGCAAGGAAGCCAGAGTAGCCATGTCATCAACCACTCTTTTATTTTCTCAAGGAATTTTCTAAAAACTAATGTGAGTAAAGTATTTCTTCATATCATCAACCATGTATTTGTAAGGGATCAATTTCTCATCCTTCATCTGATATACATCATTAACCTAGTTTATTATGAGCTAAGAGTCCCCAAAGACATTAAATTGACCCACTCTCTATTTAGCTAAAATATTCATGCCATTAATCAAAGCCTCATATTTTGTAATGTTATTTATACAAGGAAATAGAATCTTGTATGCTTTAGGCAATAAATATCTATGTGGTGTTATGAAGAGTAACCTAGCACTGGATGCCTGTTATGTGAAGGACTTGTCAAAGAACATTACCCACATTTGGTGTGTGAGTGTCAAAATTGACTCATCTGGAAAATCAATGTTTAGTGGTAGAAGACTCTATATCAATGCATCCACTGGCTAATCAATAATCACTTGTCCCTTGATAGCTTTTCATTCAACATATTGAATGCCAAACTCACTTAGTATTATGACCCACTAAGTTAATATCCCTATTAGATTTTCCTTACTGAGTAAGTACTTTAGTGGATCAACTTTAGCCACTAGTTTCATAGTGTGAGCAAGCATGTAGTGTCTCAACTTTTGAGAAGAAAATACAACTGCCAAGCAAGTTTTCTCAATGATACTATAATTCATCTCATAAGAGATAAGTGTGTGACTCAAATAGTAAATAGCTCTTTCCTTCTTATTATTTTCTTCTTGAGCTAATAAGATACCCAAAGATGTTTTAGTTGCTGAGATGTACAAAATCAAATGCTTCCCATAGATACGAGGCATCAAGATTGGAAAATTAGCAAGATATTGTTTTATCTGTGTCAAGCTTTTCTTGCAATCTTGACTCTAGTTACATTTCACACCCTTATGTAGAGTCCTTGTAAAAGGTTGTGATCTATCTGCCAGCTATGATATGAACCTAGAAATAGATTGGAGTATTCCTTGTAAACCTCTTATTTGATTGATATTATGGGGTGGAGGCATGTCCATGATTGCTTGAACTTTCTTTTGATCCACCTTGATTCCTTTTATAGACACAATATATCCTAGTAGTTTCCTTGACGTGATTCCAAATGCACATTTCTTAGGATTAAGCCTTAGACTAAATTTTTCCATGCGATCTAGGATAGGTCCCAAATCTTGCAGATGAGTATTTCATTTTGCACTCTTGACCAAGGTATCATCCACATAGTCCTCCATGGTCTTATGCATTAAGTCATGGAAGATTATAGTGACTACCCTTTAATATGTAGCATCAACATTTTTCAAGCCAAGTGGCATCACCTTCCAACAGAAGGTTCCCCATGTATAAGTAAAAGCAATATTTTCTTAAACTTTGGGTGCAATTTTGATCTGATTATAACCAAAAAATCCATCCATGAGCAAGTACATCTCATATAATACTATCAATCTTCACAATCATATCAATGTTGGGAAGTGGGAAATCATCCTTAAGAGATGCTAGGTTGAGTTTATGAAAGTTAGTACAAACTCTGATAGATTTGTCGTGCTTGGAGACTAGAATAATGTTGGATATCCATTCAACATAATCAATAGCACAAATGAAACCAGCTTTTGAAAGCTTCTCTAATTCAACTCTGATGAGCAATGCAATATGAGGATGCATCTTTTGAATTTTTTGTTTGACTGGTTTAATACCTAGTGCGTTGGATAAATGATGCATAATGAGATTGGGATCTAGTCCTAACATGTCAGAATATGCCCATGCAAAGTTTTTCCTCTTCTCTCAAAAGAAGACAATGAATTATGTTGGAATTATGATATATTTATCATTAGTGCAAACACTTCTTCAATTTTGAATGCTTATCTAGCTCATCACTTAGTCTATATTGTATACCGAGCATTTAGTGGTTACCTTATAAGTTTGGCAGGTAAATAGTTCTCATCAAACATTCCAGAGGATACTGAGTGAATGAGAAGTTCAGCAATATTTATCGAGTGAAAAAGGTAAATGAAGGACTTCATGTTTACCAAGTGAAAAAGGTAAGCGAAGGACTCAATGTTTACTGAGTGAAAAAGGTAAATGAATGACTCAGTGTTTATCGAGTAAAGCAAGGTAAATTAAGAAGTTAGTTTCTACCGAGTGACACTATATCTACCGAGTCACCAATGGTTACCAAGTTCCAAGCAATGTTGTGTGGCTAGTATGAATCAAGCCTCTAATCCTACCGAGTGCATGATGATGCCGAGTATCAGAAGGACACTGAGTCAGTTCAGTGAACTCAAGTTATTTACTATTGGGCTGACTCAGTAATATTTTGTTCACTTGTGTTTTGGCCAACCTTGCAATTGTAAATATTGGAAAGGTATATATGTAATGTATGATATCATTTGTAGTATGGTGTGTGTGAAAATAAAAAGAGAGTGATGTTTGCATGTGAAGAAGGTATTGCTATATTTTGAGAAAAGTGAAAGGAAATCAACAACAAAGTAAAATATAGCAAGGTCAACATAGGAGCAGAAAAGTTATATCTATCACATCAGGTGATCAATGCAAAAGGGATCTTATCAACAAATAGTTATAAGCAGATCCACTGCTTCATCCTAATAGGTGAATCAATTTCTAAATCCTTTAACAGGGTAGACTTAACAGTATTTTTTGTAAATCTCCTAATAGAGTGGATACTTTATTGTATGTTTGTAAATCCTCTAACAAGGTGGAGTCCTACTTGTTCCTAACAGGGAAGATCACCAGAAGTGATCATTGTAAGCCTTAACATGCCAACTTTATGCTGTAGTATTGAAGTTTTTTGGGCATCATCCCCACCCCAGTTTTACTTTCTATTTGGAAGGTTTCTGGGTCACCAATTCTCTAGGCACATGTGTAATGAATTTTTGATCTTTCATTTATGCAGTAGATTAGATGAATAAATGATGAATGGTTAAAATATTGAATTGTTTAAAATTTTTATAAGTTACTGATTCACCCCTCCCCTTTTAGTAACCTATCTTATCCTAACTATTTCCAACAATTGGTATCAGAGCTTTGTGGTTCTCGAGATAAAGTTTGACAACTTGAGCAAAGATCAAGGACAATGGAGATATTTAGACTTTACAAATCTATTGAAATTGAAAAGCTAGACCTAGAAATGGCCATGGCTCAACTCAAAGAAGCAAAGGAGCATCTTTCTCAATCTTTAACAAGAAGGAAGGAACTTGCAAGACAAATGAATAATCATCACTATGTTGAAGAAAAGATTGAAGACCTTTTACCATCAAGCAGTTCAAATGAAGCTAATGAAGCAATCAAGGAACTCCTAGCAAAGAATGGTTCTCTGCAGGAAAAAGTAAGAAAGCTTAAAAGAGAACAAGAAATCTAATCAATTAGGCTATGTGAAGTTTTGGAACAGAGAAAAAAGGAAAATGAAGACTTAGAGGAAAGAAATAATCAATCCCTTCAACATGAAGATCTTGTAGGTCAACTATCTAATGCAAATGAAGAAATTATGAATCTAAGATCTGAGAACGAAAGTTTGAGAAATGATTTAATAACTGAAAGACAAATCAATGCAAGCTTACAAAATGATCTGAGATCTGAAAGACAAATCAATGAAAGTTTGGAAAATGACTTGATCACTGAAAGGAAAATCAATGAAAGAATGATGAAATCTCAAACAAACATGAATCAATTGAATCAATAAAATGAGCAGAATCTTCATAAACAAAAAGGTAAAGCTGGTCTTGGATATAAGGAGGAAGGTGAAACCTCCAAACAAGGTACACAAAGGAATCAAAGACCCACTTGCAATCACTATGGAAAGATAGGTCATACATCAAACAAATGTTGGAGTAATGGAAAGGCAAAATTCAATGGTAAATGTTTCAACTGCAATCAGCATGGTCACAAAGCTAATGAATACAAAAAAAAACCAAAATTTGAAGGCAAATGTCACAAATGCAAGAAACAAGGTCACAAGGCATCTGAATGCAAATAAAAAACATTCAATCCAGTAGAAAAAATTATCAAAGCAATATTTGGTTGGGACTACAATACTTGGTGCAGGTGTCACTGTTGTGGAGAATATGGACACATTGGGATAAACTATGCAAGACATCACCTAAGAAAGAAGGATACAAACATAAGATGTTACACATGTACTGAACTTGGTCATATAGCCAAGAATTGCATGAATATTGGAAGAATTGAAGATGAAAAGAAAGCTAAAGTTGATAACATTCGGAAGTAGATGAGACAATAGTGGATTCATAAATATACTAAGCAAGACAATTCAAATAATGGTCATATCACTCAAGAATTGGGTGACTCTACCATTTCCAATTAGATTTAAGAAGAATCAGGAATTGCATCTTCTAGCCATATCTTAAACAATTCCACAGTGAAAGAGTGCAAATGATAAAAATTAGTATTTCAGATACAAGGATCAAAGAAAATTTATCATTCACCGTGTTGCATCTATCGAGCAAGGTTGGCTAAAGACCTTACCGAGCTAGGTCGGGAGTATCAAAGATTTTGTTCAACCACTGAGTTGCAAGGTTTTATTGAGTAAATCAATGATTGATTGGTACACACTATCTCATCTCAACTACCTTTGTACCGAGAATTAATGATAGTGTTTCCATCAAAAGGGCAGAATTCGATTTCATTTTTCACCGTGACTTAAGAATACTTAGAGCTAAAATATTTCCAGTTGCATGCCAGTGATTCCAAGTGATTTGAAGAAAATTTCCTGTGACGAATTTTTTTGAATAATTTATCATCCATCGAGCAGCAATGGCCTCCACAAGAACCAGCAATAGCAAGGCAAAAAGGGGTTCTAAAAAGCTTGTGAAAGGAATTGAATGGAAAGCCCCAAAATTTAAACTAGTGCCTACAATTGCTGAATCACTTGACCCACACGAAGCTCAATCAAAAATTCCACCTAAGGTACTTCTTATTAATGATATTTTCACTCATTTCAAATGTACTTTTCAAGAAATTGGTACATTAGATATGGACAATGCCCTAGGAAAATTATGTGTTGATGGAGCCCTAAAACTTGAGCATAAACACTTAGAAGAAAAAGTCTTGACCCACATTTTGCACCTACCAAGGAATTTCCAAGTTAAATGTGTGAGATATATTCTAAACCATGTACACAATGGTTAGTTGTGGTTGGAGCAACCCGTATTGATAACTAAGAAGATGATTCATAAAATCACGGGTTTGCCTATGCTCAGTAAAGCCAAAACCACTAAAACCCTAGGTCGAGATGAGTTGCAAAAGAAAACCCTAGCAGGATGGGATGGTAGAGGATTGAAGCTTAAAAATATATCTAAAATGGAACTCAGGTTCAACATTGATGTAATTGCATATAAACTATATAGTTCTAGTAAATTGAATAGTGTACCGTGTGAGGCTGTGGATTTAGCATTTAAGGTAGTAAAGAAAAATCTAGAATATGACTTGGCAGACTTCCTATTGAAATAGTTAAACAAGAATATGGAAAGTATAAGGACTTCAAAGAATAATCCTTGTAAATTTGGTTCTCTGTTGATCTGCTTATTTTTCTATGTGCAAAAATTCTTTCCATCAAAAGGAACAGTATTATGGAGAAAAGACATTCCAATTCTATATCAGATTAATGAGTTTATAGCAAAAATGGGTGAAATTTTTGACAAAGTCATGGATAAATATTTTGAAGACTTCAAGGAAAGGATGAATAATAGGTTTAGAATTCCTCCTAATCTTGTTGAGGATTATAAAGATGATATATGTTTCGTGGTTGACTGTGATGAAGTGTACATACAAGCAGTCATACCCCAAGTGGCATGGGCAAAACCATTGCCTTATGAGTTAAATATTGATGAAGCAATGGACATCATTGAGGCACTGGTGAATTAACCAACTATTCATAACATCCCTGTCTTTGGAACTTATGATGAAGCAAAGGCCAAAATTGAGCTTGAAATTAAGCTACCATAGGCCATAAGCAAAGGCAAGAGGAAGATAGCCAAATTGAAAACTGCAACTAGTCCTCTCATGCTAATAGAAGGAAAAGGTGAGGATGAAGAAGATGATGAAGAAAGAGGAGGAGAAGAAGAAAAATAAGAACAAGAATCTGAAGAAGAACCTCCAAAGAAGAAAGGTAAGGCAATCATTACCAAACCTAAGAAGAAGCCTACTATAGTATTCACTAGAAGAACAAGAAAAGGCAAGCAGGAACCTATACTGGTCAGGCCTCCACCCACATTTGAGGAAAGGCTCAAACAATTAGAAGAAGGAGCTGGCATCACAAATTTCAAGGCATTGAAATTTAAAACAAGAACAAATGCTGAGAAAATGCAAATTGAGGAACTGGTACTCTCCAAGATGGGTAAATGGAAATACTCCCCAGACCAGCTTTCTTCTCAAATCTCCAAAGAACTACTGGAGATATTGCAACCAAGATGGGAGTCAGCCACCCAAACGGTAAAAGACATATATGAGCAATCTCTGAAGAATCTTCAACCAAGTCTCATTGGAGTAGAAATAAAGATTGCAATGAAAAACCATGAAGGTAAAATGATGACCAGATGTCACACCTATTTGATTTTAATCAAAGACATTGAGCATGTTGTAAATGATGCAAAAAACATGTGGAAAAACATCTATCATCTGCATAAGCCTAGTGAAGACCCAGTAGAAATCAAGGATGATGACAGCAGTGACAGTGATGATATTAATGGCACTCCATCCATCACAATCTCACTAGGAGAGCTACATGCACTAATGGAAGAAGACAAGGAGGAAGAAGGAATAGAGGAAGAAACTAAAGAGGAAGATAAGGAGGAAGATAATCTAGTAAAAATTATAGCAGCAATTATTGCATCCCTTCCTCACTATCCACCTAAAACTATCACATCATCAAGGTTGGAGTCAGCTTCAATAGGTTTGATAGCATCTGCATCAGATTTATCATCTACACCTACCACATCATAGCTCCAGGTATCATCAATGGAAGTGTCTACCACTTCATCTACTGAGCTACAACCCTCTTCTTCAGTTATCAAGCCAGCCTCCTTAGCTCCATCATCATCAGTCAGTATAATAGTAAGTTCCACAATTTTGTTAGTTCCATCTTGTTCTACAATTTTGTCAGCACTATCTACATCTACTTCAAATCCAATTAGTTCAGATACTACTATACCGAGTGTATCATCATTTTTGGGAAGTATTCCAATTTTTGATTTGGTAAATACTTCTATTGGCATTCAATCCTCAAGTCCTATCCTAGTTTTTACTACTAGTCCTTCCATCTCCACTATTGTGTCTATTCCTAAGATCAAACCAGTCATCATAGAAGTCAAACAAAAGCATCCATTAAGACTTCTGATCACTGGAAAGGAAATTCTAGAAGATATTGACTTAGACACAGAGATAATGATTCCAAAGATTGACTATGAAAATGCTACCATTGAAGAGATGAGGTTTGCTAGTCAACTAATAGAGATGAAAGCTACACAAAAGAAGTTAATGTCTAAAAGGGATAAGGAATACATAATAATTGAGAACACCAAGAATATAATTACAGATGCTATAGGTGTTGAAGTAGATTCTACTCAACACATTTTGATTCAGTTAGAAGAGGTTGTAAATAAATTCAATGAGGACACCTCTGGTCAAGAAAAATTGATTGAAAAGGCTGAAAGGAAATTCGATAATAAGGTGCTTGAGCACATTGCTCAACACATTGCAATAAAACAGGTAGAATTGTCCACAATTTTGGCCAATCTTGAAAATTCCTTTAATAATGTAACTTCACCTTTTGCCAAACTTTGTGATGTTACCAAGTACACCAAGGAGATCAAAGAAAAATTGAATAAAATTCATGAGGATATGAAGGTTAGTGCCCAAATGCTACAACTTGACCCTAATTCAAGTTTATCCCATCATCTCAGAATTAAATTTTTGTCAGAAAAGCAGGTAGAGTTGTTGATAGAGGAAGCAAGGATTAGGTCTACCTTGATTGACATTCAGAATATGATCCTTCCTATCATGGACACAATGTAGAAACACATTGTCTACTCCAAAGCATTGATCCATGACAACAATTTCTTAGTTGCAGATCATATGATTGAACTTTCAGCTGAAGTTCAAATAGCACTCTCCACCTGCAAAATTTTGCAAGAAAATTGGGATAAGACTTTGGCTCTTATTCTCAAGTTACACTCTGATTTTATCTCCCATTTTGGTGTTTCTGTGTAAATATATATTGTTTAATTTGGCATTATTGTCAAAAAGGGGGAGATAGAGAAGAGATAGAAATATTTGTAAATACTCTATGCATATTGTATGGGTGAGATATATGTAAATCAATACATCAAATTTTTCACATAAGTTTTGGCTCATAAGTGTTTTTGTCACTAATGCCAAAGGGGGAGATTGTTGGAATTATGATATATTTGTCATTAGTGTGAACACTTCTTCAATTCTGAATGCTTATCTAGCTCATCACTTAGTCTACATTGTATACTGAGCATTTAGTGGTTACCTTATAAGTTCAACAGGTAAACAGTTCTCACCAAGCATTCCAGAGGATACTGAGTGAATGAGAAGTTCAACAGTATTTACCAAGTGAAAAAGGTAAATGAAGGACTTAGTGTTTATCGAGTGAAAAAGGTAAATGAAGGACTCGGTGTTTACTGAGTAAAGCAAGGTAAATGAAGAAGTTAGTTTCTACCGAGTGACACTATATCTACTGAGTCACCAATGGTTACCGAGTTCCAAGCAATGTTGCATGGCTAGTATGAACCGAGCCTAAACTCCTACCAAGTGCATGATGATGTTGAGTAATGTAGTGGATACTGAGTATCAGAAGGTCACCAAGTCAGTTCAGTGAACCCGAGTTATTTACTATTGGGATGACTCAGTAATGTTTTGTTCACTTGTGTTTTTGTTGACCTTGCAATTGTAAATATTGGAAAGGTATATATGTAATGTATGATATCATTTGCAGTATGGTGTGTGTGAAAATAAAAAGAAAGTGATGTTTGCATGTGAAGAAGGTATTGCTATATTTTGAGAAAAGATAAAGTGAATCAGTAGCAGAGTAAAATACAGCAAGGTCAACATAGGAGCAGAAAAGTTATATCTATCACATCAGGTGATCAATGTAAAAGGGATCTTATCAAAAAATAGTTGTAAGTAGATTCACTACTTCATCCTAACAGGTGAATCAATTTATAAATCCTTTAACAGGGTAGACTTAACAGTCTTTTTTGTAAATCTCCTAACAGAGTGCATACTTTATTGTATGTTTGTAAATCCTCTAACAAGGTGGATCTAGTAGTCCTACTTGCTCCTAATAGTGCAGATCACCAAAATTGATCATTGTAAGCCTTACCAAGCCAACTTTATGCTGCAGTATTGAAGTTTTATGGGCATCATCCCCACCCTAGTTTTACTTTCTATTTGGAATGTTTCTAAGTCACCAAATCTCTGGGCACATGTGTAATGAATGTTTGATCTTTCATTTATGTAGTAGATTAGATGAATGAATGATGAATGGTTAAAATTTTAAATTGTTTAAAAGTTTTATAAGTTACTGATTCACCCCTCCCCTCTTAGTAATCTATCTTATCTTGAATATTTCCAAAAAATTCCTCTTTTTCCTCTATAGATAGTGACTGTGCCAGATGTATCATGTGAGGATGTTCTTCTGTGCCCAAGTTGATTGACTATGTTGGCTCTATCAATATTGATGATCTCTCCTAAAAATTACTAGGAAGTGCATCAAATATCTCATTTGCAGGCACCTTAGAGAGGTTTTTGCCCTTGGATACGTCTTTTATTTTTACTCTTTTAGGTTTTGATACTACCACAATGTGGTTTTCACCATTGGACCTTCTATTATTTTCCTTTTTGATTATAAGATCGAGATATTTGATGTCAGCTTTAGTCATGTTGACACCTTTTTCACTAGTGCAAGATGTTACTAGTTTGACAACATTTAAGTAGCAGGCAAGAGCATAGTCATTCTGGAATGTGAGGACTTCACTAGATGTATTAGAATTCTAGTCTATAAGCTTGAGATATGTGAGTGAAAGAGTAGTGATAGGTTCAATTGTATTCAAAGTATAATTATTAAATGCTTGGACCAGCAATTTGAGAGCTAGAGTGGCTTCATCCACAAGTGTGTTCGAATGCCTTTGAGCACTAACATCATCAATAAAAGACTCAAGGACACTAGTTGGGTTGGACCTGTTTGACCTAACTCTAGATGCTTCACCTACTTTGAGTTGGTTTTCATAGACATGAGCTTGGTCAATGTATTTATCTATAGTTACTTCTAAAAGGGAGTCCAATTCATATTCTTTAGAATCAGTGCTACATGGCAATAGGCTGTAGAATTCCCCAATAGTGATAGGGACATACTCTCCTTCATCATCTGGATTTTTACATAGGTACTCAACATGTAACATCTGACTAGACCCTCCCTATTCTTAATGAGCATAGTGTGGATCAGTATTGTCCTCAGAAGAATCACTAGTACCATCCATAGTGCTAACACATGGCACAAATTCATCCATCTTACCAAAGAATTTAGAAAGATCATGAGGAATAGGATGAGGATAAGGATCTTAATCATCAGTATTATCTTCTTGTGTATTAGACTCAGCTTGTGACTCATTTCTGGATGTACCCTTAAGCTCTAGTATAAATTTGTTAACCCCTAAATGGAAGGGAACCTTCTTAAAGCCTAGACCAGATGTATCTATGTTTCTTCAAGCTACTGCTTTGATAGGATCAACTAGACCATTGTTATTGCATCCAATAGGACTAGTTCCCTTATAGCCAAAGTGCTTCATGAGTCTAAGACTAGGGCAATATTTCGCAAGAGTGATCTCATGAGCTTGTTCTATGAAGTCAACCAGAGTCTCCTCTTTGTAAAGCCATGCAACAATGGCTCTATTTTCACTTTCATCCTCTAAGGGGATTGTAGCCTTGACAAAAGCATCATTATACTTGGCTAAGGTGTCAACACAAATTGCTTCTTTGCCTCAGATGTTCTCCCATAATGATAGGGAGACTTAGGAAGAGATGTTAATGACAACACTAGTTCAATGCGGTATTCACCCATGCTAGTTTCTTTCAACTTGATTGACTACTCAATTTGCTTTAGCTTTTTATCATGATAATTAGTAGATTACCTATTAGTAGGGACATAGTTCTTAGTAGCTTTCAACATATTGCATGTGTAGCTAGTACTTGCAAGGATAGTGACTTCAAAGCCATGAAATGGGAATTTTATGCATTGATGGTATGTGAATGGCACAATGCACATCTCATGTATTAATCACCTTCCTAGTAGAATATTGTAAGCTAAGGGAATGTCAAGGACCTAACAAGTGACATCCCTTTTGATAGGATCGATGCAGAGGGGCAACACCACAAGACCTAGAGAATTTCTATCATACACTTTGATAGTGATCTTGCAATGAGGATCAATAGAGTTCCCAAATTACTCTAATTGTCTAAGTAGAGCAACAAAGACAATATTCAACCTAGCTCCATTATTGATGAGTACCCAACAAACTCATATCTAATGTATCCTAACCTCAATGTGTAGAGGTTGATTGTGTGGGTGACTCAATGAATTATCATCCTCCTTAGAGAAGGAAATATAGTAAGACGAGGTTAGATGACCTACTATAGATTGAAATGACTTAAGATCTTAAGGACCATTTGCCTCAGTCAGGGCTTTGTCAAGAATTTGTCTATGGGAAGGCATGATTTTAAGTAGCTCAAAGATTGTGATTTGAGCATTAGTTCATTTTAATTGATCAAGAACACTGTAGCTATGGGTTGCTAAGCTTGTTGCAAGTTTTGCACCTTTGCTAGATGGATTAGGAAGGGTTTTATATTTATGTTGTTCAAGATCAGGAGTAGAAGGCACAGGGCCTTTGAGTAGCAACTTACTATGAGAATACGTAACAACGTTGGCATAGTATTGTGAAGATGTGTTGTTGGTTGTGTGGGAATTAGGGCCCCTCAAGACAAATGGCGTCTTAGGTTTATCATTATCTTGCTTGCCCTTGATGGTAATAACATCATAGTACTCAAAATCCATAGGTTCAACCATGTTGATCATATTGTTATCATTAGAGTATGTATAGTTGACCTTGTTGTTACATTTTGGTTTTGAGCTCTCTCCTTTTTCACAAGAGGGGAAGGGCTCCTTGAAAGCCTTGTGATCCGAGTTCTTGTTATGTCTATCTACCACAATGTCACCATCATCAATCCTGTCCTAGACATTGTGATGCAAGTTTATGTATTTTCCAGTTTTGTGTCCCTTATTTTGGTGGTACTCACAAAAAGTGGTTTTGTTCCACCATGGTGGGCATGGTTGCAGGTCATAAGGGTGAGAGTTGTCCAATGGTGAAATGAGCTTGTTTTGTAGCAAGATCTTGTATACCACATCCAAAGGTTCACCCAAAGGTATATACTCTCATTTAGGGTGTGTAGCAAATGAGTTTTTTGATCTATTTCCAAATGTCTTATTGTCAAGAGGAGGCTTCTCAACATTCTTAGTTGCATTGAGACTGTTTGTGAGATTAAAGGCTACCTTAGCAGGTTTAAGAGTGACATTGTCAACAACCCCATCATGTACAATTTCTTGGTTCTTATTGACATACTTGGGTTTGTCCTTGTTAGAGGTGGATCCTTGTTTTGTGTCCTTCTAAAGGGTACGTTCACCCTTCTTGACCATGAATTCCTCTATGTGGATAGCTTGTGTGACCATGTCTTTGAGGGTGCGGGGACCTTGAATGTTATGAGAATACTACTAGATAAACAAGTTGGCAATTTCATCAAATGTTTTGATACCAAGAGGTAAGTGTGAAAACCACTCCATAGCCTAAACATCTAGACTTCTTTAGAATAAATGCATGAGATATGTATGATTATGCATAAATTCCATAGACATGGCACTGAATTCCCATAAATGATCTTGGGGATTGATAGTTAAAAATTATTTATCATACTTAGATAACTCTACTCCTCTTGGAAAAGGAGCCATGTCTATGCTCTTGTCAAATGGAAATAGGCAAAAAGTGTCTAACGTGTATGTTTTTGTGGGTTTGTCTTTATCATGCATCATTTGAGCTAGTTGGTCTTGCATGATTTTTAGTTGTTTTTGGAGTTTGTAAGTCTTAGTTTCCTCTTCGGGCATGATGATAGTTTCCACATTGAAATGACGGGGTAGATTAGCTCCCTCTTAGGCACGTTTGAGAAAGTATTTTTCTTTCTCTTCGTTGAGCTTTTGAAGTTTTTTATCTCTACAACACTTTGCTATGTGTTTAGGAAGTATTTCAACCTCTTCTTACTCCTCATCAGTGTAATGGTCTTTTTATTTGCAATTCCTAAGTTGGTCTTGGTTTTTGTATCAGCCATTGTAGGAAAGTGTTTAGCTTCACTATGTTGTGATTGGAAAGGTCATTTGAAAAAGAATTCAGATGTGTTGTTTGGAGATGTAGGATCTTTGCTAGTTTCAGGGTCCTCTTGATATAGGGGGTTCTTGGTTTGTTGTAAGTTTATGGAGAACGTTCACTAGACTTGAGGAGATCTGACAGGTGAAGGAAATCATGAAGATTCCTCACTAGATGAACTAGATGTAGGCCATGTATAAAATGGAAGGCAGCCTCTAATGTGATTATGACCCCTAGCTCAACCTCACCTAAGTCTAAGGGGATAAAACACATTTCCACTTCTTGTTGTGACAGTCCTAGACAAGGACAAGAAGAAAAGACCAAGACAAGGATCACACTAAAATGTAGTCTCAAAAAGCAAGAGAAGAGTGTTGTATACTAAGGTATGAGTAGTCTAAGTAAAGGCTAGAATAGCCAAATATTATGACTATCATGACATAGAGTATAATGAACACTAGAGGATGAGAACAAGACAACTGAGAGATGAGACTAGTTAAAGTATAGATCACAAGTCATTAGCTAAGAAAGATGCCACTATTTGGGACTATTTGTAGACATAGAAGAGGCAAACTAATGTAGGAAACAAACTATACATAGAGCATAGATAGCTCTAACAAACCAACTTGATAGTTTTGACTCAATATCCCATGCGAAGATTCTTTGGAATATATGCGAGAAAGCACACAAGACTAGGCAAAGACTCAGAATAGCAATTTAAACTCACAAAGAGTTGCATAGAACCATGTGAAGACATGCTAGGACTTGCAAGAAAAATAGAATTTAGACAATTGGAAAAGACTACAACATCTTGTGTGGATATTTGCATCAACTCACATAAAAACCTAGATAGGACCATATGAAGAAATGACAAGCCAATGGTGCTCACAAATTTTTTTGAAGACTATGCATGAAAATAGAGACTAGACTAACAACTAAAAACTTGGATTTTGAAGAGACCTTGAAAATTTTAGATCATACTAGATAGATTATTGGACAATTTTGGTAGATTTCAAACAAGTAGCAAGGTTGGTTTTTAGGTCATTAATAACATTTGGTGTTTAAAAAAGACAAGTGTTTTCGAAGAGACACTAGAAGCAAAAAATAGTCAAATATAATCCAACTAAGGATAAATAAACTCAGAGGGATGGGGGAGTCTTGACTTTAAGTTTGCTTAGATAGGTTTGGACATGTTTAAGAATTGATAACAAACATGCTTTATCCCTAAAACCAAAAAATGGTAGAGAAGGAAAAACCTTTGTCCCACAACTTATTTGCATGCATGCACCTCACACAGCTGTGTGACACCATAGAGGGAACCTATGTTTTTAGTGTATTCAAAGGGCTCAATAACATATATGCTAAATGAACACCCTTGTGGCAGGGGTTAAGCATGTATGCCACCTTCCAACACCTAGTAGCATGCCTATGGTGAGTTCTAGGAGAGATTTTTCCCCTCCTTGCACAAATATTATACCCCCTTTTAGAGGTGAACCAAGTAGCCTCTAAATAAAGGTTTTTACTTCACTTATATTCATATTAATCCCTAGTGGCTCTGCAAGTAGAGTTAAGACTAGCAACCCACACTAGCATCTGAAAGTGCACACACTTGCTTAGCAAGACTGGGGTCGATGCTAGCCTGTGCAATAGATAGAGCCTCACCTTGATATGTGATATCAAGAATGAAAGAGAGGAAATTAATATGGCTTTGGAGTCTTTTTCTCTACAAAGCTTCTTTATTATAGTGAGTTGGAATCTTTAGCAAAAGGAGTGTGCTCACTTGGGTTATTCCCAGAGGTTGGATTACTCCTACAAGCCCTCTAAAGGATTGACTTGAACTGGTGGTTTAGATCTAAGAGTCAAAGTTTTTGATTTCCCTTAAGAGGAAAGATCGTACTCCTCTACGTCATTTCCTCACTTAAACATACAAGACATGTTAATCACTGAGTTAACTTAATCAATCCCACCTTGGCCTATTCCAAGACTTTGATTCATAAAAGGAAATCATCATCCCTTTGTTAAAGGCTTCATTTGGGAGAGCCAATAACTTTCTTACCTCCCTTGGATGCCATCTTTGAAAGGCTTCTAGGTTTCTGATTCACCCTTGGTCATGACCTCCAAGTTGTGAAGAGCATACTCCTCTATTCCCTTGTCTTGCACCCTTTGAAGTTCACAAGCCTTAATTAGACTATGTTTGGAAAGTAGGAAAAAGACACAATGTTTTATGTGGGTTTTAAAATTGGTCTTTGAGAATTATATCTTTAACAACATCTTGCAAACACATAGTCAATTCATGTTTAGAAAGTTTGTGTAAAAAGGAATCTTCATCAAAACATCCTGAAAACAACTATTATACTACAAAAAATTAGAAAACTAAAATAAAGATGCTTCAGAGACCACAAAAAAATGAAATGAAATGATAAATAGCATTGAAAATCTACATTTTAAATGTCATTGCAAGATCTCACACGAACTCTTAGACAGACATGTGCAAGAAAATGAGGTGTTGCATGAGAAAACACGCAATGGGGCACTTTTTCACATGAGAAAGTGTAGAGAAGTAGGCAAAATCCTCAAATCTTTGCATGAAAATAAGATTTTTTGTGCATAAATCTAGAAGTCTGTATGTATAGGTATGAAAGAATGACAAAAATATCAAAAAAATATGACAAATGA
This sequence comes from Cupressus sempervirens, assembly GCA_028749045.1. Taxonomy (NCBI): domain Eukaryota; kingdom Viridiplantae; phylum Streptophyta; class Pinopsida; order Cupressales; family Cupressaceae; genus Cupressus; species Cupressus sempervirens. The sequence goes on from CM053783.1 coordinate 560,627,256, forward strand.
GGCCAAAAAACTTGTTTTTCTCGACCCCACAGTGGGCACTAGAAATGTACATGTAGAATGTGACCTCTAATTGTCACACACACTTCAACATGGTCCTTACTTGTGGAGTCATCCTGGAATAAACATGGAGTCATTTATCCAAGATGCCCGACAAAGTGACCTATTGCCTTCTAACTAGAAGGGTTTTTGCCTATGTGCTCTTAGATCAAGAAGTAGGCAACCAAACCTTATAGTACAAAGGATTTATGCAAAGTATGTAGTTATGTAGTTAATCTAAATGATATACAATTTATTCTACTAAGTAATAAGAGAAATTAAGCTAAATGTATTCATTTTGATCTAAATGATGCTAAAATATCAAGTATGAAAGCTAGATTGCATAAATTAATTTGACAGCACTTCAATATGATTCCAATTTCCAATCTCTATAATGAGGAATTAAGAGTCTCTTAAATAGAATTCCTAAAATACACCAATGGTCAAGATTAACTAGGATGAATGGTCAAGATTAGAAATGGCATTCAGTTAAAATGGAAAGTTTCCTTAAGAAAAGGAAGTTAACTAATTTATTTTGAGTGGAATTAGGAATTAACTGATTTGTTTCCTTTTCTAATTTCAGTTAACTAAGAGTATCTATTTCTAAACTGAAGAGAGAATATTGGAGAAGATATTTGATTTAAAGAAATTAAATATGAACTCATAATTGAGTATTCTAAATTGAATAATTAAATTCAACAATTAGAATAAGAATATTTAATTAAATCAAATATATTTAATTCCTCATGTATATTAGCTAAAAGGGGTGAATTTAATTTAATTAAAGTACTAAGACTTATAATTAATTTAATTCAATTAAAAGGTTAATTTAGCCAATTCAATGAATATTCAAGAATTAATTAAAGTAAGTGATTAATACAGATTAACAATTTTTTGCATTTGACATTTAGGTCAAGTAGAGATTATCAGAATCAAAATTGCCTAGTGACATAGGACTTTAGGGTTAATCAAATAGACTAGAATTGGTTAACATGGCAATGAGCCAATTTTAAGGTATTACAATTACACATCTCAAGTTAATTGGTGAATCTACCATGTTTGCAAAGAAGGCCATTGGTGGAACAATGGGTGGAGGTTGGTTCAAAGGTGGTAATGGAGATGATGAAATTTGGAATGGAAGTGGTAGAATTTTGGGAAATCCTTTGTCACCGTGAGGCTTACAAAAATGATTGAGTTCTAAGAACTCAAGCTCACTATCTAAAGATCTTAAAGCTTTCTAAAATGGAGATGATGGATTAGGATCTTTCATCTTGTGATAATTCTAGAAAAAGTGCACCTCTAAGGAAGCACACTTTCTCAATACAATGCACCTAGTGCACCTACACACCTTATGAATGGTTTGGACAAAACAAAATTTGAACTCATGAAAACTTTAGAATTTGAAAATAGCATGTTGTTTTTCAACTTCAAATAATATGAGTCCTCCCTTCTAGCACCACTTCTCTTGAGTTGTCAGTTTGCATGGTGCTTAACAACAAGAATCCTTTCAATATCCTCTCTTGAAAAGCTAATCTAGGATCAACTCCAAAGTTTTGGGTGATCTTGTGACCTACTGGAATCTACTCAATTGAAGATAAATGTATTTTTCAAACCAATTTAGATAAGATGTTTGATCTGCTATTTTGAAAAGTAACCATAAAAGAGATATATTTTTTATATTTTCTATTTTATGATGAATGTAATTTATCAATGCAACTGTATGAATTCCTAATTTAACCAAGTGTTAGAGAAGTAAATTTTAAAAAAAAGGTAATGAGAGATTAAAGAAAATAAATTGAAAGGTAAATTCCTAATGGACATAAACTATGGTAAGAACACATTTGTGAGTTAAATCATCAAAAAGATTGGGTAGGAAACCATTGAAAATAGGGAGTAGTACTTTCTTAATTCTACTAATGCAATAAAAAATGGGAACTCAGTAATGAGAAAAAGATGTTTCACTTGTGATCAAATCACAAGGTCACAAAAAGTGTGCTCATGCGATATAAGAAGCTATGCAGGAAAAATAAGGTGATCTTTTCTCCAACTTGGTACATTCGTAGAATTTATTGACACAAGGAAAACACTAGAATTAAAAGATCACAAAAAAACTATTAGCTCCATTATTATTTATGAATATGCATTCACAAAAATAACACACTTTGAAAAGAATAACTACACTCAAAATGAGAGAAGAAATAGCATATATTATTGCATCGAAATAATGACATAGAGAAGATATTACATTGATGTGTTTATAAGAAAATATCTCCTCTTCTTGTGTTGAGAGTGAGAGATCCTATCATGCAAACATATGCTCAAATCTAAGTGTATATAAACTAACTCTCTAAATGGTGCCAATCAGGTCTCCACACTTGTTTATGTCAATTAATGGGATCACAAGACTTTACATGACTTAAAACCATAAAATAATGAGTACATAAGAAGATAGAAGCCATGAGATGATTTGGGAGTCTCTAGGAGCTCCAAAAATGTAAGCTTAACCTTCTTTAGGCATTTTTGGGAGTTGGATTACATTCAAAATGCATTTCTAGTGCATGGAAAGCTCTAGATTAGAAATTGGTAACTAACCTCTTATCAGACTATTACTTCTTCCAAATTGTTAGTGCACCTCTATGAATAGCACATCTGTGCACCTGCACACCTTAATGATAGGTTCCAAAAATCCAAAGGTTTCTTATGTGTAAAATATGAATTTCTAGCTTCTAGGTTTTGAATCCCTTTATACCAGAGAAATGTTTCAATGTTTCCTCTTGAATTTCTCTATGATCTCTACTAATTGGGTACCTTCTAGAAAATTTAGAGCTGCATACTTATCTTTAACTATCTCTTATTAGTTACTAACCTCAATATTGGTTTTTAAAAAATCCTCAAGTTTAGTTTCCACTTCCAACAATACCTCTATAGTCTTAAATGTTTTCCTGATATCTTCATTAGAAGAAGCATCCTCAAAAGTTCTTCAGAACTATTAGACAATTGATTACACTAGCTTGAGTTTTACTTTTTACTCATCTTCAAAAATATCAAGGATAGTAGCATGGTAGTAGTTCTCAGCTTCCAAAATATGTTCTTGATTCTGGTCCCTTAACCTCTGAATATCTTCATGAAGTCCTTCCATGACCTTATTGCTAACAACTATCTTCTCAATCCAATCCTCAAGCTTATCAAGCTCTTCCACTATATACACCTCCATGAGTGTATTATACCAATGACATTTTATTAATGTCAAAATCTATAGGTCTTTCACATAGGTATGTACCCCATCCATTAACCCAAAATACTAGTTCAATATAGACACTAGTTTATCCACACTTGATTGAATGTAGTGCAATAGGTTCAAACTACCCTATATTATTTGAACTCCCTTCTCCTAAAAATTGTCATGCATTGCTAACATGCTCCCAAAAAAGGATCCATTTGAATTTTATCCTTTTCCTTTCTTTCTAGTGCTATAGCAAGATGTATCTCTGGATGAACTAGGTCTATTGTGCCCACTATTATATGCATATAGCCTCTCATGATCTTTTTTGGTTGATAGCATCAATAGTTCTGACTTATTTCTATCCATGTGCTTGAACAATTATTTTACACTCATAGTAATTAGTACTTTGTGTTAATCTTATATTGGTTTTGATAAGTGTGCATCTATACACTTTAGTCATTTACTTAGTTAATATATGCAGAGGATGTTAGATAGAAGTGAAAACAAATGTGGAAGTTAATATATGCATTATCAACATTAATAGAAGCTAACTAGACACCTATTTAGGTAGGAGAAGATGAAGAAGATGATAATGAAAAATGTATAGTTGAGGGAGGGACTGATATGAATATTGATAACCAAGCACCAACTAAGGAAGATTAGCAAATAAAATAGAGTGTACAAGATACACAAATTCTGGGTGCCAACCCTCTATAGGTGACATATGTAAACACTAAAACTATCAAAGTGAAGGATGTTTCTGATACTATTGCTCAGAACATCAATCCCCTTACAAATGAAGATTTGAAAAGAATACTTATCTAGTCCACTCTCTAGGCCAAATTATGTGACAACACTATAATGGTAAGTGTGGATAAAATTTAGAAGACAAAGATTATAACTGTAGGGGAGGAAGTGAAAACAAAAGAAATTCCTATCATCACTCCTCCAGTCACAAGTGTACAACCTTCATTACCCATATTTGTATATCAAATGAAGGAGACAATAGGTTTCAATTTCAATACACATATGAAAGACACTCTCATCTCAGGAAATGAACAAGAAACTAAAAAAGATAAGGTTGAGACAGTTGGAGAAGACAAGACAAAATTACCAACAAATGATGGGACTCAAGTCCAAACAAGTCAGGTAGATGCACCTATACCTCTAGCACAAGATTAAGGTGCAAATAAAACCTAAGAGGTAGAAAGGAATAAGACTAAAGAGACTAGTTTGACACCCAATCCAAAGTAGCTACTAGCTATTCAAGCACTAGTGACATTACTAGAATCCAGTACTCCTTCTAGTCAAGCTCTTCAGAGACTGAGCACTAAGGAAACTCTAATAAAATTTTCAATGCTGAGTCCTAGCTCATCTAAGGTCAAAGAGGTAATTACTTATGGAGATATTAGCCTAGATGAAAAGATTGTATTGCCAAAATTTGATTTGGAAGCAATCACAATTGAGCATATGGGTATATTACAAGAGGCCCTACCAAAGAAGAAACATCAAGAATTTCTTAGAAGGGAGCATAGATAGAAGCAAGCTTTGATTGACATCAAAGAGATTTTACTAGATGCATTCTATCTACCAACTCTAGATGAAACCAAGCCAATTGTTGAACAATTGACCAAAATAGTGGAAAGAGTTAGTGACACAAACCTAGATACTAATGTAAAACTATTAGAATGGATTAAAAAGTTTCAAAACAAGGTAAATGAGAAGATATCTAGTGGTATAGGTTGAACAAGGAACCAAGATAGAGACTATGAATAAGGTACAAAAGAGCATTTTCTCTCTGTACACAAAATTGTGTAATCCTACACTCTTCACATAAGAAGTAAGGAATCACATCCTAAGTTTAACAACCCATATGCAGACATCTAGTGCTACTTTACCCAAGTCTCTAGCTCAAAGTGAGAAACATTTCAGATACTTATTGCAATCCTAGAATCAGTTAGCATCATTACAAGTAGATGAAGCCAACGTTAGGGCTAAACTAATCAACATTTACTCCTCACATGGAGATTTTACACAAGGAGCTAGGGAAACAATTATGAATAAAGACCCCAATATTTCTACATTAGATGGCTTAGTCCACCTTGCTATAAAGATAGCCAACCAAATTAAATCTTTGGAGGTAGCTTATGATAGTTGGGATGTTGCTCTTAAAATTATACTTGAGGTCCATAAATCCTTTTTGGAAAATTACACTATTAGTGTATAAACCCATTAACATCAATGTCAAAAAGGGGAAGGAAGAGAAATAGGGGAGTAAGTAAGCAGAACAAAGATATATCTATATATCTATACCCAAGGGGGAGTAAGAAACAAAGGAGTAAGAGAACAACAAAATACAAAAATTAGTTCAGATAGGAACAAAGAAAGAGTATCAATTAATGCAAATCTACTTAGATTGAGAAAGATTTTGATACAAAGTATAGTATAGAAGATATTAAACAACTTAGGCGGAGTTATGAAATTTTGAGGTATAAATCATTTTGCAAAATTTTGATATTTTGAAGTTTTGTATAGAAGTTGAATAAATATGTATGTTATGCTTGTAAGGAGAAGATCATCAATGCATGACCAAGTGTTTTTGACACTCATGTCAAAGGGGGAGATTTTTAATCTCAAATTGGTTTTGACAAGTGGGTGTCTATGCACTTAAGTCATTTACTTAGTTCATGGCAAACAAGTAACATATATCAAGCACAAAATGTAAGTTAGAGCATGCCAAGTAAAATAATGAGTGTTGAATCACTCATATGTTGATTAATTCAAGTGTTAAGTAGATAGTATGTGTCAAGTGATTCAAGTTTCAAGAAAGTAGTGCATATCAAATCATTTAGTTGCCAAGTGACAGCATTGAAGTCATAGTTAGTGCTGAGCACCAAGGACTTCAAATGCCAATTAACACATTTTTGACATAGTTGTTTGTATTGGCACAGACTACTATGTAACCCAATTTTGAACTAACTTAAGAATTAATTTATGATCTTTTGTTGATAAGGAAAAATCTTAAGTGTGAATCCATATGTATTACATGCATCCAATTAGATAAAGGGAATGTTTAAGTAGTAATATGGGTGAATCATAGCCATTAATTCATACCTAACCCTAAGTCACCTAAGTATTCTTAAGGAGGAAAAACCCTAAACATGTACACTAAAAAGAATGAAATTCCCTAAACCCTTCTATCCAAGGTTTTCCATGGATTGGAAAGCTTCAATGTTAGCTTAGAGCTCCCTAGTCATGGAGTGCAAAACTATGCAAATAAGCACAAAATAGCTCTCACCTAAGCCTTAGAGATGCAAACCTTGCTAGTAAACCATGATATGGGAGATTCTTTGAGAAAGAGAAAGAATACAAGTGTCAAAGAAGTCTTAATGCATGTAATGCAACAATGCAGCTACGCTAAAATGAAATGCACAATGCAACTAAGCTAATCAAATGAAAATGTTATTGCCATCCTAATTAGACTATGTGATCTAAGCTACTTGCAAAAAAAGGAATTACACTATGTGCAAACTAAGCTAAGATTCCATGTAAATAAAATTCCATGAATACAAAGAATGAAAACAAGAAGGTAATGGTCTCCACAAAAGCTCTCAAGTACTCAAACTGAAATCCAACAACACAACAATACTCAAGAGTGTGGATCCTTTGAGGGCAGAAACCCTCTTCCTTTTAAAGCCATACAGATGGTAGGGATCAAGATTGAGAGGGTGAATGATCAATGGTTGCAATTGTAAATGGGAGGGATCTGTGTGAACACACAAGTTAGCCAATAGGAAATGAGTTGACTTGTCATATAAGACAAAAGTCTCATAAGCTTTTCTTTTAATTTCAAAAATAGAAAACAGCTTTATGTGTGCACTTTAAGTGGGTTAGGAGAATGGGGTCTTTTTATTTAATTAAAAGGGGACATGTTCTTTTAATCAAATAATGAACTTAGGATAGCATAGTCAAATTATAGGTTATAATCAAATTAATTGATTATTAGCAATTTGGTCTAGGTAAATGATTAATTAAATTAGCCAAAATGCTAAGAAGAGGGATAATAGTCTAGATGACCATTTTTGGGTGATTAAATTTGCCCCTCTTTGACAAATGTGTGATCAATTTGAGAACACATTATGTCAAATAAAACAAAAGCCAAGTAGGCAGCAATAGACATAGATGTCTGATTTCAAAGAATGAAATGTAGAAAGAGATAGTGAATCCTAAATGTATAGCCTAATAGCGATAGTACTAAACATTAGGAAAAGATGATGTATGCATCCAAGAAGAATAGTAACACCTAGCAAAGTAGATAGGTCAAGATCAAGTGAAAATATCAATCATATGATCCTAAGAAATAGATAGTTGTAGCAAGCAATGATAGAGTAGTTCTGCCACCTCAAAATTGAAATTGAAATGAGATAAGAGGAACACAAAAATGAGCTAGATATGAATAAATTGAGATATAGAAATTTCCAAGTTGATGGATGAATGATTAGAACCAAAGAGTGACTATTAAGAAGTGATAGAATGCCCCAGCTTGATCAAAATTGACGATGAAGGATAAAGCATAAAAATTAGGTCAAATTGAGTGAAAATTTGATTTTAGATATGAAAAGATGAATAGAAGGAGATATGAAGCATAGAAATGGTGAAGAAATGAAGAAATAAAGGTGCCACAGTGATGATTTAGAGATTAGGCCTCAAAAGGTCAGTTAACTACTCAAAAGAAGGTAGAATTTTAAAATACAATTTTGACCATCGAGATGAACATGAATTTTGATTTCAATCCTAAAAATGGATCTAGGACATCAAAATTAGCCAAGGGTGTAGTTTTTGTGCAATTCTGATAGGTTAAAAAATTAGGTCAAAATGGGGTCAGAAGCTATAAAAAATGGCCCAAGTGTCATTTTCAAATTCATTTTGTCTTTTGTGATTTGTTGAGAGCTTGTCAGTGGTGGAGAGGCTACGATGGCTTTGGAAAACATTCCTCTTCACTGACACCAATTTGAGTGCAGCTGGTTGCACAATTGGCCCGAGCAATATGGGCCACTAGTAAGTAATGACTTTTTATCACTTTTTTGAACTTTTGTGGTGTTTTCTTGCACATTTGTATGGTTTGTTGTAAAATATCATGTGATATTTTAAAAGTGTCGCATGGTTAGTCTAATAAATATTGTGCAATAGATTTTTACACAAAATGTATCACACTCATGCTATGTACTCTATTGTATGGGACATACCCATATATCACATGGATCAGTGCAAAATGTTCCACAATAGAGTTATGTCACATAGCTTTAGGAAAAGTATTGCATGATACTCTGTCAGCAAATAATGTCACTTACAACATGGAAAAGTGTCGCACAACATGTTTTTTGGATTTTTTTGTGTTATGATTACATTGATGTGTTATTGACATGTATATGTTATGTGCTAATGGGAGGTATTCCCAGTGCTATTGATCAGAGCCCCCAAAGTGGTGGTGTTGCATGTTGTGCAGTATCTGAGCAATGATGAGCATGTGGCCATATCTACAATGGGTTTGTGATGGGTTATACAGATGTTCCATATATGGGCAAACCATGGATTATTGACTGCACTGGCTGAGCAGTGGCACAACAAGCATAACACCTTTCATTTGCCAACTGGTGAGGCCTCTATTACATTGGAGGACATGTATCACATTCTTTGAGTGCCATGCCATGATGAGCTAGTAATTTTCTTTGATTTTTTACTATTTTCATGTTTTGCAAATGTTGATGCAAGAGAGACTAATATCAATCTTTCTTATGTTGCAAGTGTACTATGATCAGACCTCAATAGAGGGGCAAGCCATGATGCAACAACTATTTCATGATGTCACTATCTTAGATCAACATCAAGGTTAGGACCAGTTGATTGTGGAGTATGGAGTAGATTTTCCTCTTCCTAGCTTGCTATGTTCATTGGTGGTGTAGGCTTTAGTGATTAACAGGGTCCAAAAGGGATTCCCACTAGGATGAGGGGATGACCATGCAAGATGGCATGGGGGCCTACAATATTGGCAGAGATGGACCATGAGCTACATAAGATAGTCTATCACAAGGGGCACTCATGGGCATGCGGTGCATTAGTGGCACATATCTAGGCCTGGGAGCACATTGTAGTGATTCAGCCATGAGTGTAGCCATGAGAGTGGAGTTAGTCATACATCTTTGGTTATAGAGGATTTATCCCCCAAACACATAGTGGGGATGTTACCTACTATCAATGGATCTTTCATGAGTTGACAACATTCACATGGCAACCCTACCGAGAGTGCCATAGATGGTCAGATGCATGGGAGTTGGATTATATGAGATATAGCAGACCATTGGTGCATACGACAATTGATGTAGTGGAGCGATTTGTGATTAGCTGAGTATGGTGGTAGTTTGTAGAGTGGCAGGTCATATCGGTGGAGACTACCACCCATGCTCAGATGAGGTCATATGAGGCATGAGGATGGTTGTTGATGCTGGATTATTAGATAGCAGTGTGGGATATTGTGATGCTAGTGGCAACTCCCTAGGATTATCACCCAGATGTGGCAGATGTAGGGGCAGATCCAGGATATTTATATGAGAGATAGAGGCACTTGTTGCCATGATTTACAGAGCCTGATGAACTACCCATACAAGGGGGACATGGAGGTAGTGGAGGTGGAGGTGGAGGTAGAGGTGTGAGGTGGATGGAGGTTGGAGAGGGATCCCAATTAGGCTAGAGGAGGATGTGGGCATAGGCTATGAGGAAGATGGATGAGGAGGAGGAGGAGGTGCCACTGAGGCAATGATGAGCAAGGAGAGCAAAGGTGTAGGTAGAGTAGCCAACTGGGGTTGATGATCAAGATTTGAGGATCCATGCCTTGGAGGAAAAACTTCAAATAGCTCAAGTAGCCATCGCGCTATGAGACCAGCAGTTGATAGATGAGTGAGCATGGGTGGATGAGCTCTAGAGGGAGCGAGACACTACAAGGCAAGAGGCAACACATCATGGTTCATGTTCTACATATTATTATGCCACCTAAAGAGGTGTGGTGCTATTATGGTATGGACTTCTCAACTACTTAGAGTGGGCTGGTAGATCAGAGGGTGTGATACAACTGCCAGCTAGGAGATAGGCTCCACCACCAGGGCTACGACCTCCTCCTACTGTGGAGGGTGGAAGTCAGTCATAGGCTGATAGTTTTGACATATTGATTGTACAACATGTATTTTTGAGATGAATATCTAGATTTTGGATCTCATTTTTGAATATGTACTATGACACATTGAGATATATATATGAGATACTAGATTTGATTTGGCAATTCTGTGTACTTGTCTCAAATGGATGTTTCAACATTTTCATTTTCATGTGATGTTTCAATTTCTATTTCTTGCTCATGTATGCATTTGGTTGGATACATATGCTCATGTGTCTCTCTTATGTGTGGTGTTGTTAGCTCTCATGTGTATGATATAGACTTTTTAATGCTTCTAAAAATATGTGACACTTGGATAGATTGAATATGATGCTTAGATTAACCCATTGTGGTGACAAGATAGCAAGATAGATATGAAATGAAAGATCAAGAATGTGAAAGACATGATAAAGAAAGCAAAGAAGAGTGCAGAATCAGTTAGTTGATAGGTTCGCAAAAAGATAAAGAGAGAGTTCTCCCCATATGCAGAAATGCAAGACTAGACTAGAAAAATGAACCTAAAATGCAAGCTAATATGCCAAGTGGTTTATTGGCAAGTGACACATAACATTTAGACTCTTATTTAATCATGGAGCTTTTATTTAGGACATCATGAGATCATATAACCATTACTAGCATAATTATGAGGATATGAATATGACCAATATCAGATAGGTATGTGGGAATCTAATCTAAGCATCAAAAACATAAAATTCAAGATGACTACATGATCAGATTCCCTAAGTTTGATATAGAAAGATTACACCTATATCAAGGCATAAATGACAGAATAACCCCCGAGTGTGGTTTTGTGAAGAAAATAGGCAAGGATGATACATTTATAAGTCCAAGTGTCAAATAGGATCAGCATGAAATGCTTGAAAAAACTATAGACAAATAAAGTATACCCACAAGCAAGAATCAAGAAAATATGCCCCATACCCCCAGTCTTCAAGTTAGTGACATCCTTGAGAGACTATTAGGGAGGGAACACATAGTAAATAAATTTTCGTAGACAACACACAAAGTAAATAAAGATTAGCATAGCTCAATTGCTTAAGTGTTTAAGATCATGTGTGTAAGTCACTTTGCTATTTTTTCAAACCTTGATCCTAAGAAATATCACGACATCAAAGACTGTAGGTAAACTATTTGAAAGTGTTAAGAAACACTTGATGTCTAGTTGGGGGGGTAGTGTTGAGAAACACTATTTTGCGAGTTGCCAAGGAAACCCTAATGCATAAGGAGACTTCAAATAGGATAAATAGTTGTGCCCCCAAGACAAGGAAAAGAAACAATTCCAAGCTAGGAAATGTGTAGTGAAATGAGTGATTGAGATTGATAGACATAGGTGCAAGGGTTTCAAGCAATGCCTATTTCCAAGTTTTCACCACTTGACATTTTATTATTATTATTATTTTTTCAGGAATTTTTATAGTTTTTTTATATTTTTGAATTTTTTGATTTTTTTGGTGATACATCAAAGTGCCTATTGCAAGGTTTTCACTAAGATGATCATTTTTTCAGGACATTTTCTAATTTTTAGGACTTTTTCCAGGATCATAAATATGTACAGGATAGTTGAGCAATATGCCTTTAAGCATAGAACTTTTTTAAGTGTAAGACATTAATAGGCTCTACAAGCTCTTCCCCTCCAAGAGTAGACAACTAATAAGCACCAAACCCAAAAGCTACTGTGATAATGTATGGGCCTAACTAATTAGGTTCAAACTTTCCTTTCTGTTCTCTATGCTATTGATTCTTTGGATTTTCTCTAAGCACAAGATCACCAACTTGAAACTCACGTGGATGAACCTTTTTATTATACTGGGTAGACATGCAATTTTGATAAGCCCTCATGTGATCAAAAGCTACTTTATGATGCTCATCAAGGGTCTCTAATTCATGTATTCCCATAGCTCTATTATGTTCATTAGTTATCAACCCATGCAAAGAGACTCGCAAGGAAGGGATCTCTACTTGTAATGGGAGGACAGCCTCAGAACCATAGACTAAAGAAAAGGGTGTGGCCCCTGTAGGAGTATGAATAGTAGTTCTATAGGCCCAAAGTGATGGATTTATCCATTGGTGCCAATCTCTCCTAGACTTATGAATTGTGTGATGTAGGATTTTCAGCAATGTTTTGTTGGAGGCCTCTACTTGACCATTCCCTTGAGGGTAATAAATAGAAGACCAGTGTTGTTTGATTTTAAACTACTTGCATAGCTATCTGAGGTCCTTATTTTTGAACTATCCTTCATTATCAATGATAATAGAAGAAGGGATACCATATTGAAAAATTATGTGATTCAGTATGAACAAGGAAACATGTTTTCGGTAGCAGCAAATAATGGCATAGCTTCGACCCATTTAGTGAAATATTTAGTTGCTAGAATGATGAACTTGTGACCACTAGGTGAACTTGGGTGAATTTTTTTGACCAAGTCAAAGGCCCATTTTTGAAATGGCCAATATGTCACAGAAGGGATCAACTTACATCCAGGAGCATGAATTAAGTTACCATGGAGTTGAAATTTTTGGTAAGAGTTGGCATAACAAATAGCATCAGCTTGCATAGTTGGCCACTAATAACTTGTCCTAAGAAACTTCTGAGCAAGTGCAATGCCATTAGAATGTGCTCCACAAATGCTATCATGGACTTTGGCAAGTGTCTTTTTAGATTCTTCTAGTTCTAAACATCTAAGAAAAGTTCTGTCTAGACCCCTTCTATACAAGTCACCAAAGACCGAAATGTAATGTGAGGAATTATGAAGAAATTGGTGTTTTTGGTTGTGCATGAGGTTCTCAGCAAAAAATTGATCATGTAGGTAAAATAAGATGTCAACATAATGAGAAGAATCAAGACCTAAAATAGTGCAAATCACTTGGTTATCCAGGGAATCATAGGCAGGATGATGTAGTTCTTCCACCAGGAACTAAAATCAAGATTCATTTTCTTGTAGTTGGAGAATAGATGCTAGAGTAGCCATAGCATAAGCAAATTTTTTTCTACCCTAGGAATTTTTTGAAATGTCACAAAAGTGAAGTAGTTCCTTAGAGAATCTATCAACCTTTTATAAGGTATAAACTTATCATCCTTTGTTTGATAGTCATTATTCACCTGATTAATAACAAGTTGGGAATCCTTGTAGATATGCAATTCAATTATTCTCCATTCAAGAGCCATCTTGATCCCATTTGTTAAAGCCTCATATTAAGCTATGTTTTTTGCACAAGGGAACAAGATTTTTCATTATTTTGGAATCGTATACCCATGAGGAGAAACAGACAATATACTAGCTCTAGCTCCATTTTATGTGTAAGAACCATCAAAAAACATTTTCCAAGTTCTTTCAGTGATGTACATTATTGAGGCATTTGGAAATTCAGCTTGTATGGGTTTTATGTCCTCTAAAGGAAAATTAGCAAGTTGATCAACTATAGCTTGACCTTTGATAGCTTTATGTTCGACATACTAAAAGTCAAATTCTGAAAGAATCATCATCCATTTAGCTAGACAACTAGTAAGTGTAGCTTTGCTCAACAGATATTTTGAAGGATCAATTTTATTAACTAGGTGAATTGTATGTGCCAACATGTAATGTTGAAGCTTTTGAGAAGCAAAGACCACCACAAGACAAGCTTTCTCAATTCTGGTATAATTCATCTCATAGGAAACCAAAGTTTGACTAACATAATATATGGCACATTCTTTACCAGTCTCATCCCTTTGGGCTAATAGTGCTCCTAAAGAAGAACTTGTAGCTAAGATATAAAAGATCAAAGGTTTTCCTAGAATAGGTGGCATCAAGACTAGAGGTTTTTCCAAATGCCCTTTGATTTGATCTAGACTTTGTTGACATTCATCATTCTAGATATGAGAAGTTCCTTTGTGAAAATTCTTATTGAAAGGTTGATCTTTATTAGCCAATTAAGAAATAAACCTTCTTATGGATTGCATACATCCTTGGACACTTCTAAGTTGACTAATATTTTTTGGAGGAGGCATATCTATGATAGACTAGACCTTTTCGGGATCGACCTCAATACCTTTCACTGAGATAATGTAGCCTAGCAACTTTCCTGAAGTGACACCAAAGACACACTTTTTTGGATTTAGCCTAAGTTGAAATTGTTCCATATGGTCCAGTATCAAACTAAGATCTTGAAGGTGTGTGTCTCTTGTTCTGGATTTTTCCAATGTATCATCAACATAGTCTTCCATATTTTTATGCATCATGTTATGGAAGATGGTGGTCATTTCTCTTTGGTAGGTAGAACTAGCATTCTTAAGCCCAAAAGGCATAACGTTCCAATAAAAAGTACCCCATGTACATGTGAAGGCTATCTTCTTTGATTAGCTGGAGGTATCTTAATTTGGTTAAACCTAGAAAACCCATCTATAAGGGAGTACATTTCATTCCTGTAGTCATGGCTATGATCATATCAATATTTGGTAGTGGGAAATCATCCTTGGTGCATGCTTTGTTAAGATCTCTGAATTTGGTACAAACTCGAATGGTTTTTTCATGCTTAGATATAGGTACAATGTTGGAGATCCATTCTTCATAGTCAATTACTCTAATAAATTTTGCACTCAAAAGTTTTCCGAACTCTACTTTTACCAACAAGGCTACATGGGGATGCATCTTCCTCAATTTTTGTTTAATAGGCTTGATATTAGGAGAAATGGATAAATGATGCATGATAAGATATGTGTCAAGCCTAGGCATGTCTAAGTATGTCCATGCATAATTGATCTTTTTATCCTAGAAAAATTGGGTAAATTTCTCCTTTTCTTTAGTTGACAATGATTGAGCTACATGAATAATTTTAGGAGTTTCCTCTTTCTCCAAGTTGATTGGCTGCATAGGCTCAATAAGAACTAATGACCTATCTTGAAAATAGCTGGGAAAAATACCAAGTACCTCATCCATGGGTGCCTCAAAGAGGTTTTCACTATTAGATATGTCTCTATTTTTACTTTTTTAAGGTCTAGACACCTCCACAACATGGTTTTTTCCATCTAACCATTTATTTTTTCTTTTGATTTTATAACTAAGGTACTTGATATCTAATTCTATCCAGTGAATTGTGGGTTCACTGGTGGAAGAAGTGATAGGTTTAATGGAATTTAGGTAATAATCGATCTCATAGTCATTGTGAAAAGACAATATTTATGGTGTTTGATACTAAATAGACTAGTCCATGAGATTAAGATGGATTAATTAAAGTGAGGGAGAAGCCACAAGGTGATTACACAAAAAGAGTCATCTCTGGTGACATGCAGAGGTGAGCCTATATTGAATGTTGCAAAGGTATCCAAATTAGAAATAGCCCTAGAGGAACTAGCATGATCCACTAAAGCATATTGTGAGCCAAACTCATGTAACCCTACACTAGTTTCATCAACTACATTTGGTTGAGTTACATAGGTGTGAATAACATCCACTCCTAGTTCACAAGAAGCAACCGATAGACTTTCCCATTCATACTCTTGAGAGTTTGTACTTTGATCTCTATCAATTAAATGAGAAATATTTTGCCAAATCCGACCTCTATTCATGTCCTCATGATCAGATTCATCTTGTTCTAGTTTTTGAGAAGTGGAAGCTTCAGCATCATCAGATGTATTCGGAGTTTCTTCCCCCCAAAGAAGAGAAGTTGTAGGCACAAAGTCTTCATCTTCCAAAGTGCTAGCCACAAAGGGAGGATTATTGTCTTTTGAATCACTAGATATGGGTGCATTTTGAGTAGACATTGGCATATTATCCTCTAGCCCAAATCATAAGCCATCAGTGTCTCGAGCATCACAACCTTGGGGATGACTTTAAGGTTCAGATAGAGCTTTTTTGCTACTAGTTAAAGACCCATGACCTTGATAGCCCATATTTTAAAGCATCTTATATCCTTTTCCATATCATGTGGGAGAAATGGGAGTGGTAATGATAACATCCTATTCATCATCCTCTCCCTTGTATATCCAGTCTTTAATAGCTTGTTCTTCATTTTTTGCTTCTAAAGGAACTAAGGACTAGACAAAGGTGCGAAAAAGTGTCATGGTAGATGTGGAAGGTTTCTTTTTGGAGGATGGTTTCCCATAAGACCATGGGGAAAGTAGTAGAGAAGCAATAGAATTTAAAGTGTAGTCTCCCATACCAAGACTCATCATTTTCATTTTTAGTTCACATTCTATAAGAGATGGTGTTGGCTCATGAGAAGAGTGATTGTTGGGAACTAGTGTTTTAGTAGTAGACAATATGTTGATGGAAATTGAGTTGTCACCGGGTACAACTACTTTAGTGCCATTGAAAAGGAACTTGATGCACTACTTGCATGTCATGAATCCATGGTCGTCCTACTAGAAAATTATATGCAAGTGGTATATCTAGAACTTGGAAAACAACATCCTTTTCCACTAGACCAACTTGAATCGGTAGCACAATTAAACCCTTGGAAGGTCTTTCAACTTCTTCGTAAGCTTTTATGGTGATCTTGCACCCAGGATCAATAGCAAATTTTGAAATGCCCAACTGTTGGATGACATTAAAGGAGATAATGTTTAACCCTGCACCATTGTCTATCAAAACTTGGCAAATGTGAGTATGAAATATTTGGACTTCAACATGAAGAGCAAGGTTGTGGAGATTACTAGGAGCTTGATCATCTTCTTTAGAAAAGGTGAGGTGATAAGGTGAAGAGATATGATACACCATAGCTTGGAATCATTTTGCATCGATATCTATGGGAACATTGGCAGGGTGTAAAGCTTTTTCAAGGATATCCTAGTGTAAGGGAGATAACTCTACCAACTCAAAAAATGGAAATTTGAGCCAAGGTATGTTGTAACTGACTTACAAGGTCATAGTTCAAGATCCTAGAAGTAGTTGGTTTCTTAGAAAATGAAGCATTCTTTGGGTCTTGGGCAACTTATAGAACAACCTTAGATTGCCCCCTAGTAATAGCATTAAGTGGTTCATTTTGTAATGAAAAATATCAATCACCCAGAGCCAAAAATGTACACTAAAGAGAGTGCACTTCCCTAAACCCTTCTATCCAAGGTTTTCCATGGATTGGAAAGCTTGAATGCCGGCTTAGAGCTCCCTAGTCATGGAGTGAAAAATCATGAAAATAAGCACAAAATGGCTCTCAGCTGAGCCTTAAAGATGCAACCCTTGCTAGTAAACCACGAAATGGGAGATTCTTTGAGCAAGAGAAAGAATGCAAGTTTCAAAGAACTCTTAATGCACGCAATGCAAGAATACAGCTATTCTAAAATGAAATGCACAATGGAACTAAGCTAATCAAATGAAAATGTTACAACCATCCTAATTAGACTATGTGATCTAAGCTACTTACAAAATAAGGAATTACACTATGTGCAAACTAAGCTAAGATGCCATGTAAATAAAATTCCATGAATACAAGGAATGAAGAAAAGAAGGTAATGGTCTCCATAAAAGCTCTCAAGCACTCTAATGGAAATCCTACAACATAACAATAATGAAGAGTGTGGATGCTTTGAGGGGATAAACCCTCTTCCTTTTAAAGTCATATAGATGGCAGAGATCAAGATTGAGAGGGTGAATGATCAACAGTTGAAATCAAAAATGGGAGGGATCCATGTGCACACACAAGTCAGCTAATAGGAAATGAGTTGACTTGTCATATAAGACAAAAGTCTCACAAGCTTTTCTTTTAATTTCAAAAATAGAAAAGAGCTTTACGTGTGCACTTTAAGTGGGTTAGGAGAATGGGGTATTTTTATTTAATCAAAAGGGGACATGTTCTTTTAATAAAATGATGAACTTAGGTTAGCATAGTCAAACTATAGGTTATAATCAAATGAATTGATTATTAGCAATTTGGTCTAGGTAAATGATTAATTGAATTAGCCAAAATGCTGAGAAGGGGGCTAATAGTCTAGATGACCATTTTTGGGTTATTACAAAACCTTTTATGAATGATCAAAGAGAGAGAATGAGATTTTTCATGCACAAATAGGACATTCATGGTGACCAAGGTATTATGATTTAAAGTTACATTGTAGAATTAGTTAAATGGAGAACAGAGGAAGGAAACAGTAGATAGTAGAGAGACATCTGATTAGAAAGGATCAAGTACACATTAGTATAGAGGTGATTTGACACCAAGCAATAGAGTGCTAATTCTAGGATCATTGCTGAGACATTTTAAAAGATGAATCAATTAAATCTCTTAACAAAGTACTCTTAACGAGCTATATTGAAATCCTCTAACAAGATGCTTACTTAATTGTGAGTTGAAGTCCTCTAATCAAGCACACTTTAACAAGGTATTGAAATAATTTAATAGGGTAAGACCTAATAGTCTCTGTAAGATTTTAATAGGGCATACATTTTATAAGGTAGACCATATTTCATTATTAAACATTTTAACCTTCATTGGATACATTTTATTAAGATTTGTTTGTGTCATCCCCACCCCAAATTTACCTTCTCATTGGAGGGTTTCTAGGTAATCAAATCTTGTGCCATTCATGTGTGAATGCTTACTTGTTTCCATATTTTAGACATATATTCTTTAAATTGTATTTTAGTTTACTTGTTAAATGATGAGATGGATGTATGGTAAATATTTTTATGGGTAATAATTTTAAGCACCAATTCACCTCACCCCCCCTCAGATTTTATCTTTCCCATTGTAATTCCAACACTTTGGTAGTGTCTACCATGCACCTTCCTAATAGGACCTCCTTTATTTGGTAATCGTTGGGAGTCATATCCTTAGTACCAACATGTGGAGGAGGGATGGCTATGTGTACAAGCAAGTCTTAATCATGCTTCTTCATAATGAAGGCTAGTAGTCATGCATCACCCATAGGTGGCTTAGTCTTCTTGATGGCTTTTACTTTCTTATCCATTCCCTCCTCAATAGTTGCATTCTACTACCTCTTCTATTAATCATGACCTCCTTCTTTAGCCAAGTAGGTGTAGTACCCATTAGAGACATATATTTGACTGAAGAGGGGGTTTTCACCATGTTGGAGTTCCTACTAGTAAGGAACATATTAGGTGGGTTTAAACATAATATTAGGAAGCATAAGATAGGGACAAGCCTAAGGATTAGCTAAATCCTATATTCACCAGAGCTAAATCTTAGTTATGGACCAACATTAATAGAGTTATTAAGACTCACTTCATTTTAGGATCTGTAGGGCCAAGGCAGGCAAATCTTAGGGATTTAATCTTATTAACTTGATACTTTTCTCTCCAAGACTATCCCCTATAGCAATTGTCAATTTTATTCTATGGTTATCTTGTAAACTTTTTGATCACAATAGTTAACTATAATAAAAGGGAAAGGAAAATAGAATAAGTAATGACCAACACTTCTAGTTCATCATTACATAAAATGGTAAACTGATTTGTTTGTTATGTTTTTTCTGCAATTAGGTGAATTGTCAACTTGTTCTTGAACTTAATTGACTAGTGTCTTATCCATTGATATATAGAGCAAAACCAAAAAACTTGGACCTATTTAATCAACTTGTAATTAAATTTTCTAATATTGAGCTTTGAATTTCATTCTTACCATATCCTTCTTATAAACCCTAAACTCTATCAATTATAAAATGAAATTCAAAGCTCAATAATCAACATAATCATACTCCCCTCCATGGTAAGAATATTACACATTTTTGTCTATAATGAACTCAGCACCATACACCACATTAGTCCTATCTTTTCCCAATATCATGTGGACACCACATCCTATTTTCACAAAGTAATTCTTGAATTTTTCCAAATGCATCATCTTCTCCACCTTCTTAGGGTAACCACCCACACTCTTTAGGTCCATATGGATATGTTGTAGCATAGACTTCACTTTATAAGCTTTTGTATTTCTTTCAATTTTCTTCTTTAGATCCTCCAAATCTAGAGGCTAGCCCATGGCTCCATTAAATCCAAAAGCTTCAATGAATGAAGCACAATCAAGTGTACAAAGAATAGTTCCATCTCTCATTTGAAAATATTTGGTGGTTAGATTGTATGATAGAATTAGGGCCTTCACCAATTCTACATCCCCAAAGACCTCTAGAAATATCAACTTCACTAGGTTCTTTTTCCATGAATTACACACTGGGATCTTCTTCTCATTGTTATGATAAATATATTTGAAAATATTAGAATCCATGACCCCATGGCATGTAGCATCTCTATATAGAGAATATAGGTCCACAAAAGCATGGTCATCTATAGCATTAGCATTTGAGGAACCTGGGAAAAGCTTAATCCATTCTTTGATAAACCTATTAGAATTTTTTTTGTTGCATTTTTCCTCCCTTAGAAGTTGATCTTTCTACAACCTCCATGATCGATGCTTGAATTTCTTCTACCTCTTTCTTAGAAATCCTAAAAGTATGCTAGAAAATAATGTATAACTCTATCCTTAGGCACTGAAAACAATTATCTGCACACACTGAAACCACTACAATTGCTTGGATTTATTTCTCTCTATGAACGGTAAATTGTAACTGATAAATAGAATGTATTTGTAGCTAAATATACATCATAAATGTTTATCTTTGCATTGATTTTCACCATGCATGATCCATAAAATCATCTTATTATGTCACCTTAGGAGAGTGTCACTATTATTGTCTAGCAATGCACTTTTATACCATACTCAAATCTTGTTGGTTGAGAAGTTCATTGTCATTTCCAATTCAAAAAAGTGAATAGCATATTTCATGTCAACTTAGGGTTTATGATATTATGGTCAACCCTGAAATTCAAAACCTTTATAATATCTTAGGCAAGGATTAAAAGCTCTACGACCTTATGATCTTGTACAATTAAAACCCTTATTGAACTACAAACAAGCTTGGAAATAGTCTCTATGATCTCACAATAGGAGGTTACAACAGCATTGAAGCCTTCCTTTGAAATATTATGATCTCATGACATGAAGTCTCTATTTCACTACATAGCATCTTATCTCATTTTTCTTGGGCTCACAATCCTATGATTGCGGCTTAGCAAACTACTTCATGACATCAATGGTCATCCTTTTTACCCATAAGATGCTACAAAAAACCATTATTTCCCTTCATTGTAACATCACCAACATCAAATGTTAGTTCTATGATACCTTGATGCATTTCCTATCATAGCATCATAGCATCCTTTCGCTACCCTTAAGATCTTATAGGACACTATCTATCATAGCATCAAGGAATGGGATTTGTGAGATCACATGCTTATGCAAAGACATCCTTGGCCCTGCTGGCTTTGACATGGCAACTATGTTGAAGGTGTTGTAGCCTTGAAAAATTAGGATGGAACACATGTCACATTTTTGACTTGAACTACTAGCTTGCCTTTTCATTAGTCACCATACAATCTTACGATCATAAATCTCTTGTAGCATCGTAAGTTCAAAATATCTTTTTTATGACCTTACAAAACCTATTGCTTCGTAATATATTGTTTTGTAGGGTTGGAAAACTTAAAATGTTTCCTTGTGTTTCACACTTCTATGATCCTATGACAAATTGTTTGTCACATAGTTGTAACCCTTATCGAATATTTTTATGATCCCCTAATGATCTGGTTGTCATAACATCACACATTGGGCTTAGAAAATTTTCAAAATGACATACGATCATATGATACAAAGGGAATTGTAGGATCATAAAATTTATCTTTTTTATCTATGATACTATGATAAACATATATCTTAAGATCAGGGAACTAAAAACAAAACTCTACGATCCTCCATCAATCCTTATGTCATAACATCGTAAGAGATGATTAGAGAGGAAAATAAACTCCCTCTTAGATATAAAACTTAGGGTAAGGTCCAAAGTTTGGGTTTTTATTAAATTTCTTGTAGGATCAGATGAGGATACAACCCTAGTTCATCATTAAGCAAAAAAATAACTAGATTAGGGCAACAAAATCATGTTAGGGTCATCCTTTGAAAATGAAAACAAATAGCACATGAACCCTAACATCACAAAAAGCTTTTAAAATATTTTTACCATAACATATGGAATTTTAGTTTAGGGAAAATAGAGGCTATCACATTGCAAGTCACTTTCCCTTATCATTCCTCTCTAGAGTGTTTTCTCATTGAGCAAGATTACCAGTTTGAATCTCTATTTCTTCTTGGGCTAATGTCCAAACCTCAATATTGTGAGAATTTTTTTGAGGTCCCTTGTGTATTTTCCCCTACTTTGATACTTAATTGGCTTGAATTTGTTGGCACTATTCTTCCTCTACTACTTGGTCTTTAGAGGTTTTAACAGGAAGAAGTGGTGTTGCAAAACCTTTTTCTAGGAGTGACAAATCTTGAGATGGTAGTCGGGGAAGGCCCAGAGGTCTTTGAGGTAGAGATGGTAATTGGTTCTAGTCCTCTCCTAGGGATTGACTCATTGGAGTATCCCTTATCTTCTCCCCCACCATCTTAGTGCTAACAAGAATGAAATCAATATCTAAGAGGCCTAAGACATTTGTCTTGAAATATTCAATTTTTTCCCTATCTTCTTCTACTTCAGATTTTGAAATGGTTTCAAGAACCTATGGGCAAGGTGTATTCTTTTTCTTCAATTCCTCCCCCCCCCCTGCCCCCCCCCACCCCCCACCTCCCATAGTGTATTCAACCCTTGTCTTCTTGAGAATTGAGGGGGAGGCTTCTTCCTCTTGACCTATTAGTGACACCCTCTATTCTTTCTCTTACTCTAGCTCTTGCTCATATCTTGGTGGAGGCACTTTCTTAGTCTCTTGGACTTGAGCTTTTGGGTTAGCTTGGGACTCTAGATCTTTAGGTTCAACTTTCATAGACACTCTTTTCATTATCAAGATGTCATAAACTTTATCTATGTTGTATGGTGGATCTAAGACATCTTCTATGTACACATGTGTGCATCTCTAAAGGACAAAGAGTGTGCACTTGTGCACCTAGGATACGTGGGCATGTGCTAGTGCACTTTTTGCATTAAAAACACTCTTTCTTTTATAAATTTCCCTAGTTTTTTCACTAGGGGGCATCTTCATTAGAGGAAAAGGCTAGACCCAAACTCCAAGAGGAGTTCCAAAATCACCTAGAACCTAGACTATGGGTCTAGGAGACAAATATTTACTAGGGGATTTCCATTTCTAGGAGAAATGGGGCAAGCATCATGAAATCAAAATAGGAACCAAGTGTAGTGAGGCAAAAAAACATTGGCATGAAGAAAATTGGTCAACAAGTGATGGTATAAATTTGACCCTTGGCATCTTCAGAACCAATAGATGGAGTAACAATGACAAAATTGTCCCCTATATAATAGTGACCTGCTACTACAACACTATGGAACAATATCTCAACAAGAGGCACCCATCACACCTTCTATTCCACTGACATAGGAATTAGAAAAAAAAGAAGTTGAAGTGGTTGAGGTAAAGAGAAAAATAGTTAGACTTAAAGAAGTAAAGCAAGATTCACCTAATTCTCCTAAGAAAAATAGAATGGAGGCAATGAAAATAGGTCCTAGAAGGAGACAAAAGGAATTAATGCCAATCCTACCAAGAAAAAAGATGTGAGGTCAAGTACAATAATAGAAGGCTACAAAGAAGAAACCAAAATTTGTGGATTTAGGATGTAAGGCTTGGAAGCCTAACATTGAAAAGGTAAAAAAATGCCATCATTACTGAGGGAAAATCTCTTTAGTTGAATAAGTCTTATCACTTGTATACAGGAATTGACATATTAGAGATAGAAAATGTTATTATTAGACACAAATCATCCTATCTAATAAGAAATTTGAGGATGTTAAAGATGAAATTCCAAAAGAGTTTCTAAAGAAGATAAGAACATTAGACAAAACCAAGTCAGGAAACTATGCCAAG
Organism: Cupressus sempervirens; assembly: GCA_028749045.1. Taxonomy (NCBI): domain Eukaryota; kingdom Viridiplantae; phylum Streptophyta; class Pinopsida; order Cupressales; family Cupressaceae; genus Cupressus; species Cupressus sempervirens. The sequence continues at coordinate 560,651,596 of CM053783.1, forward strand.
TTGATAGTGATGAGCACATGGATATCTTAATGAAGATTATAGAACTAGATCTAAGAAATAAGAAAAGATCCATACTGATAATGGGATGTAATTATAACAAAGTTAATGAGGAAATTGAAAATAAAATTGTGTAGATGATGGGAGACCTAAATAAAGTAGAAACAACATTACTCCAAATTACAATTGGAACATACCCCATGCAAATTGGTGGAACTAAGGTCATAGTTGACAATAATAAAGATCCCTTTAAAGATCATAGGACAAGTATTTTTGGCAATATCTCTAGTGGTTCCAACTTTGAATAAGAAGTAGATGAAGAAGAAGAGAAGACAAAGAAGATAGCTGAGAAAAGGAAGGAAGAAGAAGAGAAAATAAAGGAGGAAAAAGATAAAAGGAAAAAATACAAACAAAGAAATAAGAAATTAGAAGAAGATAAAAAGAAAGAGGAAGAAGAGGAGAAAGGAAGAGAAATAAGAAATGAAAATCAAAGAGAAAGAAGAGAATAAAAAAGAAGAGAAAGAAGAAAAGAAAAAGAAAGATAAAGATGAGAAGAAAAGGAGGATGAGAAGAAGAAGGAAGAAGATGAAAAGAAGAAGGAAGAAGAAGATAAAAAGAAGAAAGAGGAAAAAGAGAAAAAGAGAAAAGAGGAAGATGAACAAAAGAAGAAAGAAGATGAAGAAAATAAAATAAAATAAAAAAAGAGGAAGAAAAGAACAAGAGAGAGGAAGAGTATAAGAATACAAGTGCACCAAGAAAATCTCTTACCCTTGCATCTCTAATAGAATTTGATAATGATGGTTAGCCAAAGATAATATCATCTTCAAATAAGATAATTAACAAGAATAAATAGGTGAAGAGTTTACAAAAAACTCTTATGGATGTAACTAAAAAGTTACAAGGTACACTAGTAGTAAGGTTATTGAATCCTAATCCAAAGGATAGATCTAAGGTACTGATTCAAGCATTTGATGCTAAATTCACTATTTTATCAAATGTGATAGTAGTTCAAGCACAAGAAAATCATGATGCTCAAATGTTTGACATGGTATGCTAGAACATTAGAAATGATCTAGGATCTCTTGATGTTTTCATCAAAGAGCCAAGGAGATGCAAGCTTGAAGGAAAGGCAATTTATGCCAAATGTGCCATGTCCTTCAACTTTAGTAAGGAAATTGATGAAGAGTTGAGAAAAAAACATGATGAAGTTAGGAATTAGTGGACCAAATAATCCAACCAAGCACCAAATTTGAAGACATTGAAAGATAGATCAACAAGACTTATGATGAGATAGGTCTAATAGAACTTAATAGAGAAAGTATTGTAAAGAGGTTCTCACTTTTAAGAGAACACCTATCAATGAAGGTCAACACACTTGAACAACAAGAGGAGTCTCTAAAAGAAAAGACATCCTTTAAAAAGTTTGTTTGCATAGACTTGAATGTAGTAGAAACCACATCTTATGGGTTGTACACTCTCCTTAGCATATTAGAGGGAGTGAAAGATACATGGGAGAAGAATGAGAAGAGTCTAAAGCTAAGATTTGTAGATTGTGTTTCTTCACTATCAACCTAATCGAAAGGTAAAGAACTAAAATTTTGACATGTATATAAAATTTGACACCTTTATCAATGATGTCAAAGGGAGAGAGAAGTTAAGTAAAATTGTATAAAGTAAGGGGGAGTAACACTAATATACTAAGGGTCAGTAGTATTATACAATATTAGGAGTTATAAGGAAATATGGTGATAAATTTAATGATCTAAAAATTTTGAATGTTGAAGTTTTGTAAACTTTTGAAGGCCAAATTTTTGAAGAAAGTTTTTTTACAACATTTAGGAACTTAGCCAATTTTCCCATATGTTTCCATCAATGCCAAAATGGGAGATTGTTGGAAATGTGGCTAAGTAGGAAACGTTAGAGTTTTCATTTATGTAGACATATACCTCAGGAAAAGAAGGCACACATTATAGATAAGTATTTCACAATTTATAGAGTGATAACTAGAATGTGCATGATTAAGGACAAATAGAACAGAGCATCATGATGATGTGTGCAAGTGCACAAGTCTATCTAGACTATACATAAGGAATTATGTATTGAACAACAGTAAAGGCAGTGAACAGTGAAGAATAGAGCACAATAGTAAAATGCAAGTTACAGGTTAAGGAATTATTTTGTTTACAAAATAACTACTTAACTAATTAGGGAGGACATCCTATATGTTAATCCTAAGAGGGAAAGAGTTAATTTTGTATTTAGCCAAGCATGTAAAATTTTGAAGGCCGACTAGACAAAGTTTTGCAAAATGTTAAGATATAAAGAAAGATCATATTATGGGAAGTTTTAAAAATGTGAATATATCATATGCAAAGAATTATGCAAAATATATGATAAAAATTCTAATTTATGATCAGAGGTATGTGAAGAGAAGAAAATGTAAGAATAGATATTGAAGATATCATTAGTAAAAAGGAATTGTATCTATCTCTTTTTGTATAAAGGAATTATATTTTATAATTTCATGCTTGGGTAGTGGGCTCATATTGCATACATTGTACTTGTAAAAACAATTTCTAATAGGGTTGAGGCTTCTAACTGGGCCTATTCCTTTAACAAGGACACATACACTATATGTACTTTATAGACTCCTAACAAGGTCAACAAACTTAACAAGATACTTTTATTTAGTGGATTATTTTGCGGGTACCATCCCTACTAGGGATTTCTCTTGGCAAGGGTTTCCCTTGTTAAAAAAAAAATGGTGTTATGAATTCTCTTTGTGTATGGTTATTATTAATTTTCAGCATTGTATGTTTACTTTCATATGCATGTTATAAATTAATTAACAATATTTAGTTATAGGAAAAAGTTTGTAGAATACTGATTCACACCCACCCTCTTAGTGTTACCTATTTATAATAGTGTATTAAGGGGAAGAAATTCAAACATGCCTTAAGGCGATCAAATTAAGATGTGTGTTAAAGGGATGAAGTATATTACAATCAAACTTTTACTCTTTCACTTAACTACTCAAGTTCAAAAAAAAATTGTATATTTAAATTATTCAAATTAACATATATTTATAATTAGAATATGTTTCCTAAGGGGATGGTGTATATTGAAATCAAAAGTTTTCTCTTTTGTTTAACTTGTCAAGTTCAAAATGTGTTTTGTAACTAATTTTTGAAATAAGGAGTATATTTAACTAATTATGAAATGTATCTTAAGGGGATGAACTATATATTTACTCTTTCATTTAAATACTATAGCTAAAATTGTGTTTTGTATCTTTAAATTATTCAAATTAGCATATGTAAATAATTAGAATATGTGTCTTAAGGGGATGAAGTATATTGCAATCAAAATTTCACTCTTTTATTTAACTTGTCAAGCTCAAAATGTGATTTTTAAATAATTTTTTAAATTAGGAGTACATTTAACTAATTAGGAAATGTATCTTAAGGGGATAAACTATATATTTACTCTTTCATTTAACTACTCAAGTTCAAATTGTTTTTTTTATCTTTAAATTATTCAAATTAGCACATGTAATTAATTAGAATATGCATCTTATGAGAAACAAATTAGAACATTGTGCTTAAGAGGATAAAGTTAGGACATGTCTTAAGGGGATGAAGTATATATTTACTCTTTAGGAACTATGTAACTAATTAGGATACTTTTTCATAACAGGACATAAATTACATGTAATGTCTAAATATCTAAAGTACTTGTCCAAATTAGGACATAAATGAAATTATCAAACATTTATTTAACTTAAATTAAATCAAACACATATAATTATTAAAGATCATCTTGAACATGTTTCACAATAAACACCATCATACATACACATGTACATGTAAATTATAAATTCTATATCAAATGTCATTTAATCATACCTAAATATCACTTGCATATAACACAATTAATCAAATATTTATACATCAATCATCAAATGTGTATGTGTGTGTGTGTACTAGAATATAATCCACATGCAAAAGAAATGTCTAGAATATATATGTGGATCAAATGTATATGAAGTAGAACATGTAATGGTCAACATGTAAAATAAATGTGTAGAATTTATATATTTGTGAGTGTTAAATACGAGCCTCCAAATTAACCACACACCTCAACATGATCATTATTTATTAAGTACATCCTAGAATGAACATGAGACTATTTATTTGGCATGTCTACACAAGGTAATTTGTTTCCTTCTAACTAGACTAGGTTTTACAATGAGCTCTCATAATTGAGAGTTTAGTAACTAGATCAAACTAGAATGAAGGATATAAATGAATGCAAATGCAAAATTAATTTATATTTTTGAGATTTTGCATGCAAAGATATGAATTAATCTATATGATGTGCAGATTAATCTAAGAACTAGATAGGAAAATTTCTCTAAATGGATGCATTATAATCTATATGAAAAAGTATGTGAAAGCAATGAAGTTGTGAATGCAAAATGCTTGAGTTCTCAATCCAACAATAGTTTGACACTCTTCAATTGAATCTTCCCAAATGAGAGGATGAAGGTCTCTTTTATAGAATCTTGGACCCAATCAATGGTCAAGATTAAATCACATGAACAGTTAAGATTAGAGGAGAAATTGTTACGATAAACCATGGATAGAAATAATAATTACATGAAAATATAAATAATATTAGAAAATAATAAATCACATAGAAAACACAAGACACCAAGATTTAATGTGGTTCACCCAATTTTTGGGCTATGCCCACCAAACAACAAGTCTAGTATTATTACGATCTAGTGATTACAATCTATAATCCTTTATAGCTCAATACTAGCACAAGAAGACATGTTTGAATTACACCTTATGAAAATCCCTAACCCTAATTAGTCAACACAAACTAACAAAGATATAGTCTTCCATTTTTTATGGATTTGAATGAGATGGATTAGGAATGAATATTGATTTATTCAAATATGACCTCATAATTTAATATTATAATTAATTAAATAATTAATTTCAACAATTATAATGAAGCTATTTAATTAAATCAATATATTTAATTCCATTTTCATGTGTATTAGATAAAGGGGGTGGATTTTAATTTAACTAAATTGCTAGAACTTAAAATTAAATTAATTTGATTAGAAGGTTATTTTTGTCAATATTTTGGAATTAAATAAAAGGTGTGATTAATGTAGATTAGGGGTTTTTTTGCATTTGACACTTAAGTCAAGTAAAGACATTCTGAAAAAATTCCTAGTACAATAGCAATTAATTGATCAAAAAATTGATATTGTAGGATTGATGCACAAAAAATGGTTCAAAATACCAATGTGCTAATTTTGGGGTATTACATTTTCCCCTCTTTGAATAAATGCATGAGTAACACATTATTTCAAAGAAATTGGAAGTATAAGGCATAGAAGAAGAATTGAGATTGGTTCTAAGATTGATGATATGAATATCAATTCATGATATTTTTAGTGTTATTTCTAGAATGAAGCTTAACAATCTAGAGTCTAGAGACACCACCAAAGATATCGGTCGAATAGAATAAATATTATGATAATTCATAGGATCATTCCCATAACAAGACTCAATCCTTAGGAGTTAGGGTTTGAATTCCCTAATACCAATCTATTAAAAGATTACAAGATTAATCATGATTCATAGGATTGTCCCCAGAATGAGGCTTAATCTTCAAGAGTTAGGGTTAGAATACCCCAATAGCTATCCATTAAATAGTGACTAAAAGAAATCTTATGATCATCTCTAGAATGAAGCTTATTCCTCCATTTTTTAGAGAGAACACTTGAATATTGTCCCATAAAATAGATAGAAAGACCTATCATGAGTCGTAGGATTATCTCAGAATTGAGACCTAACCCTTAAGAGTCCAGAAAAAATGCCTAGATACCTATCCATCAAGCTATGAGAAGGACTACTATGAGCTCGATTAGTTGATCGATAAATAATATAGATAGCATATAATTATAGATAGAGGGAAAAAAGATGCCCCTAGTGATGAGATGCAATAGAAATGAGGACATTAAATTTAGGTAAGATTGAAACAATATTCCCAATCTATAGGAGCATCAGGATCCATCTTCCCATCATAAGTGGGCAAATCAAACTAAGCATCCAAGGATCTCCTTTTCATGGACTTTAGAGTCTTCACAAGCAACCTCTAATCTAGAGGGTGTTCTTCTTCTTCCTCCTCCAAAAGGGGTTCATCATAACTCCCTTGTTCAAAATCATCAGAGTTCCCACTACTCTTCCCAAACTCTGCGTTAAGCTTGATTGTCTCATCCCTCATCTGCATTATCTCAATATTTTGAGATCATCCCTTCTTCTTTTATAAGTCTCCTTTTGTTTTTTCTCTCTCAAATACTTCACAATCTTAGCATTTGTCATCCTTGATGACAATCCATCTCCTTCTTCTTCAGACATGATGAAAAAATTCAAGCCTTAGAGATCTTAAGGCTCTAATACAAATTGATGTAGTGGTAAGGGTTTAATAAGTACAATTCTGAGTTATATTGATAGCAATCCAATTGGACTGATAACTCACCCAAACTTCTACACATTTATACAAGAATATCACTAAAGAACCATGACTAATCCATTCAACTTCAGACTTGGCAAACTTGACTCTTCATCCTCAAATGGTGTACCCACACATTTTGGCTTCATCAACATGCAATCATTTGAAAAAATGTTCAAAAGAACAAGGAACCAATGCGAATTAGAAATCTAATCCCAACTTTCACTATTTTGTCCTAGTAATACAACAATAGGCCTAGTAGCCCTTCTAAAAGAAATTTGTGCCATAAGTACAAAATCCTCCAAAGGACCCTAGGAAAAAATCAGCATTTCTAATAGCCTTTATTGAGTTTATCATACTCCCAAAAATATAGCTTCTAATGTCACCTTTTGACTTTCCAAAACAACAATGCCTAACAGGCCTAATTTCCCCAATTAGGTCACTTTAAGAAAGGAAGTACCAAACATTCAAGGAAATGGACCAAACCAATACATGGAACATCTAGGTTAGGACAAGGAAAGAGGTATTTTAAAGTTTCATCCATTGGCTCAAATCCCAAGGCATGCAATTTTGCAAATCTCAAAATGCAATAGAGTTGTCACATGAAGATGCCAACTTATTCTTGTTTATACTGTATGGCCACCATTTGCTCCTACCTTGAAACCTCCAAAATCCTAAAATACACTTGAAAATCTCAAATTCCACTGAAAATCAGATTTTTCCAATGGTGGAAATGGGAGATATTGTCATTTTCTCCAAAACCCTAGGTAGTTAGGGTTTGTGATCAATTTTTACAAAAATTCTTATATCTCCAATCTCCAAGAAATTCAAGAGCTCAGAGTAGGCTCATTAGAAAGTTAACTCCTTAAGCTTCAATAAAATTTGACTTTCTTGTCACCACTATTCATATAGTGTATAAAATGAATATAAAAATAGAGTTTTTATAGGAAAACTGATGGTTTTTATTGATTCAAAAGTAAGATCTTACATTGTGTGTCTTCCACCTGCCTGTAAGGGCTTATGAAGACCTTCCTCCTACTAATCCAACTGAATTTTGAAGGTTGTGACCATTGGAAGGAACCATTACAAACAAAAATCTTTAATATAGTGTAAATGTTGCATTATTGTTATTGTTATGCAACTTATTTTGATTTTATGACTTTATAATGACTTCTAAAAGTCTCTAACACCTCCTAAGACTTCTAACATGACCCTAGGAGACTACTAGATCCTTGTGACCTCATGAAGCAACTGGTTTATACAAATACCAAAAGTTGTTCAAGGGTTCACACAAATAGGATCAATATGCAAGAAAGAGCCTAATTAACCAAATATGCTAGAAACCAAAGTTGTGAAGACCTAGAAGACCTGAAGACCACTTGGTTTTGATGGGGTGCTCCTACACTATGCTACCTAGGCTATTTGAAACTCAAGTTCCCACTTGAGGCTAATTTATCAAAGGTGTATCCATGCTTTATGATTTCATGCTCTATCATCCAAGTGGCATCAATATCAGGAAGACCTTTCCACTTGACAAGGTACTGCAACTAAGTTTTATTCCTGGTCTTTTTGTAGATTTTAGTGTCAAGAATCTTCTCCAATTGAAGGGGTTGGCTTGGTGGAAGTTCTTGCAATCAATCAACATGTGAATCTTCCTCATCATTGGTACCTATCTTATCTACATTTCCTTTAAAATGACTTAGATCAGCAATGTTAAAAATAGGAGAAATTGAAAGGGATGGTGCGAGAGTGATTTCATAAGCATTTTCACCAAACTTATGTAGTATTGTGCATGGTCCTATTTTCTTCATTTGAAGCTTGGTGTGTTGATCCTTAGGAAGCCTCTCCTTTCTTAGGTAATCCCACACTTTGTCACCTACCTTAAAATGAACCTCCCTTCTCTTCTTATTTGCCATTGCTTTGTACTTTTGTGCTTATTGCTATAAACTATCCTTGACCTATTCTTGCACTTTCTTTATCATTTCTGCCAATTCTTCCCCTTTGGAACTGATTTTAAAATCATTAGCAAGTTCCCTCAATTCCATAGGTCCCTTAGGGTGCATGACATAAACTACTTGGAAGGGTGTTTTACCTATGGATCTGTTCAAGGAGTCATTAAAGGAAAATTTAGCTTGTGGTAACAAGAGATCCCAGCTTTGTGTGTGTTGCTTTGTCGAGCACCTAAGGAGATTACCAAGAGACTTGTTTATTACCTTTATCTACCCATCCATTTGAGGATGATAAGTAGAACTATATTGCAAATTTGTTCCCAACTTCTTATGCAAGGTTCTCCAAAAGTTACCTTGGAACTTGGCATCCCTATTTGACACAATAGACTCAAGAAACCCATGGATTCTAACAATTTCCTTGAAGAATAATTGTTAAATATGTGATGCATCATGAGTATTCTTGAAGGGTATAAAGTGTGTCATTTTTCTAAAATGGTCAACAAGCACAAAAATCTTATCATAGCCTTGTTTTGTCCTTGGGAGTCCCATAACAAAGTCCATTGAGATAGCTTGCCATGCCCTAGAAGGTATAGCAAGGGGTTGATAAAGACCTTGGTTAGTTGATGTTCCTTTGGCTTATAGGCATGACACAAGTTTCCACAAATTTTCTAACATCATTTTGCATCTTTGGCCAATGGTAATACCTCCTAACTACTTCCAATGTTTTATCTAGACCAAAATGGCCACTCATTCCCCCACAATGCTTTTCTTTAATAATGTTATCCCTCATTGAACACCTAGGAATACATAACTAATGTCCTTTGAAAAGTAAACCATCTTGAATGAGATATTCCAAGAAATTAGTGTTATATCTACCTCCTAATGTAGCGCATACTTGATAAATGTTGCCAAAATCAATGTCATCTTTGTAAAAGTCTTTGAGGGCACTTATCCCAATGCTTTGGAGTTAAATTTTCTACACCAAAGTGATCCTCCTACTCAATGCATCGACCACCTTGTTGGCTTGGCCTTTCTTATGTTTAATGCTGAAAGAATATGCCTACAATTGTTCCATCCATTTAAGATGTTTGACATTCAACTTGTCTTGTGAGTTTAGGTAGCTTAAGGCATGGTTATTAGTGAAGACTAAAAATTCTTTAGGCAGGAGATAATGTCTTGATTTTCTAAGAGCTTAAAGCATAACATAAAGCTCTAGGTCATAGGTGGAGTATTTATTCTTGGCATCATTTAGTTTCTCTGAGAAAAATGCAACTGGTTTGCCATCTTGACTTAGGACTGCACCAGTAGCTAGGTTTCTAGCATATGTTTCCACTATTAAAACCTTGTTGAAATTAGGGAGGATTAGTATAGGATATTGTGAAATCCTATATTTAAGGTATTCAAAGGTATCATTTTCCTCTTTTGTCCATACAAACTTAACTTTCCTTCCACCTTTAATGGTATCCAATATTGGAGCACACACATGGCTAAAATTCTTCACAAACTTCCTATAAAATGTGGCTAACCCATGGAAGCTTTTAACATCACTTTGTGTTTTAGGAGGGGGCTAGTTAGCTATTACTTCAACCTTTGAAGGATCCATTTTCAATGTGCCTTGAGAGATCACAAATCCCAAGAATGTAAGTTCCTTTTACAAGAAGGTACACTTTTCAAGGTTGATAATCAGTTTGTGTTCCTACAACCTTTTGAATACCATGCTTAAATGTTTAAGATACTCTTCCAAACTGTAACTAAATATCAATATATCATCAACATAGATAAACAAAAGCTTTCCATTGTAGTCTTGAAAATATCATTCATTAAGCTCATGAAGGTTAAAGGTGCATTGCTTAACCCAAATGGCATAACAAGCCATTCATACAAACCCTCTATTGCCTTGAATGTTTTTTTTTTCCATTCATCACTTGGCTTTATCCTTATCTGATGATAACCTGATTTTAAATCAATTTTTGAGAAGTAGGAAGCACCCCTAGTTGGTCAAGCAAATCCTCTACTCTTGGAATTGGAAACCTATATTTAATAGTTATCTTATTGACTGCCCTGCTATGATTACACAATCTCCATTTTCCATCTTTCTTTGGATCCAAAACAACAGGCACTGCACAAAGACTCAAACTTTTTTGTATTAGACCTTTTCCTAGCAATTCACTAACTTGTTTAACAATCTCAACATTTTCTGTAGGTATCATTTTGTAAGGGGCTTTATTAGGCAAAGAAGCACCAGGTATAAAGTCTATTTGATGACTTACGTCCCTAATGGGTGGCAAAGAAGAAGGTAAATTAGTTGCTACTATCCCTTGATACTCCTCAAGAAGTTTCTACACCTCTTTGGGGATTGTCTTAACTTTTTCAAACTTTTCTTCCTCTCTAGGATTATGAATTAGTACATACCCCTCATCTGATTCTTTAATTGTTTCAAACATCTCCTTTTCATTTATAACAACAACTAAAGGCTCCTTTTCATGTTTTGATCAGGCAAGGGTTTCAAGGTGTAAGTTTTTCCATCCTTGACTATGGTATAGGTATTCTTCCTGCAACTATATGTTGCATCCATGTCATATTGCCAAGGTCTGCCAAGTAGAAAATGGTAGGCATCCATCTCCACTACATCACCTGGAATAGTGTCCTTAAAGTCACCCAAGGAGAATTCCACCATGGTTTTTTTAGTCACAAGGGTTTGTTGACCTTTAGTGAGCCATGAAACATGATAGGGGAAAGGATCAGGAGTCTTGACTAACTCTAAATTTTGCACCATTTCCTTAGAAGCTAAATTTTTAGTGGAACTAGAATCTATTAACAAATTACATCCCTTCCCTTGGTGTTTAACTCTTGTCCTAAAAAAATTCTTCCTTTTTGGAGGCTCTTTAGTTTGTGGCACTTGCAAAAATGCTTGTCTCATCACCAATGCTATGCCTTCTTCTACTTCAAGGTCTCTTTCCTCATGGACAAGTCAAGCCCTCATTTCAGCTTCATTTTTTTTTTCTTTCTCCAGGTATTTGTTGGAGCAATGTCCTATTTGATTGTAGTTGTAAAAATTTTGAGGCCTATCTGACCTTCCTCTACCCCTACCAAGGGATCTTCTAGCTCTTGCATATCCCCTTGAACTATATTCTCCTTGCTCTTTGGTCTCTTGATCAAGAGTCTCATGTAGTTTATCTGACTTCCCTTTATTCCAAGAATTTGTTCTTGCTCTATCGTTCCTTCCTCTTCCTCTTCCACCTTGTTCACACCTCCTTTTGAACCTCTCTTCTACCTTGGAAGCCAACATGAAACATTGTTGGATAGTAGTTATGGAGGTTAGGCTCAATTCATCTTGAATTAACAATTTGAGACCTTGAAAGTACTTTGCAAGTCTCAAATTCTCTAGTTCTACAATACCAAACTTCATCACAAGATTGTGGAATTCTTTAGTATATGTTGAGACATCCATGTCTTTTTGTCTCAATCCCATCCTCCTTTTATGGAGTTACACTTCATAATTTGCAGGTAAATAGGCTTCTTGGAGCAAGGCTACCATTTTCTTCCATGTGGAGACTTGATTTTTGCCTTTCTTTACCCTATCATCTTGGATAAAGTTCCACCATTCAATTTTAGATCCTCTTAGCCTTGACTTGGTTATCTTAACTTACTAAGCTTTAGGGATAGTTTCACAATCAAAGAAACTAGTTAGGGCATTCACCCAATCTATAGCAGCATCAGGATCCATCTTCCCATCATAAGTGGGCAAATCAAACTTAGCATCCAAGGATCTCCTTTACATGGACTTTAGAATCTTCACAAGTAGCCTCTAATCTAGAGGGCATTCTTCTTCTTCCTCCTCCAAAAGGGGTTCATCATAACTCCATTGTTCAAAATCATCAGAGTTCCCATTGCTCTTCCCAAGCTCTGCCTTAAGCCTGATTATCTCATCCCTCATCTACATTATCTCAATATTTCTAAGATCATCCCTGCTTCTTTTCTTAGTCTCATTTTTTTTTCTCGCTCAAATACTTCACAATCTCAACATTTGTCATCCTGGATGACAATCCATCTCCTTCTTCTTTAGACATGATGAAAAAATTCAAGCCTTAGAGATCTTAAGGCTCTAACACCAATTAATGCAAAGGTAAGGGTTTAATTAGCACAATCTTGAGTTATGCTGACACCAATCCAACTAGAATGATAACTCACCCAAACTTCTACAACAAGAATGTCACTAAAGAACCATGACTAATCCATTCAACTTCAAAATTGGTAAACTTGACTCTTCATCCTTAAATGGTGCACCCACGCATTTTGGCTTCATCAACATGCAAGGGTTTGAAAATATGTTCAAAAGAACAAGGAACCAATTCCAATTAACAATCTAATCCCAACTTTCACTATTCTATCCTAGTAATGCAGCAATAGGCCTAGTAGCCCTTCTAAAAGCAATTTGTGCCATAAGTACAAAATCCTCCAAAAGACCCTAGGAAAAAATCAGCATTTCTAACACCCTTAATTGAGTTTTTCATACTCCTAGAAAGATAGGTTCTGATGTCACCTTTTGACTTTCCAAAACAACAATGCCTAATAGGCCTAATTACCCCAATTAGGTCACTTTAACAAAGGAAGTACCAAAAATTCAAGCAAATGGACCAAACCAAAGCATGGAACATCCAGGTTATGACAAGGAAAGAGAGATTCCAAAGTTTCATCCACTAGTTCAAACCCCAAGGCATGCAATTCAACAAATCTCAGAATGCAATAGAGTTGTCACATGAAGATTCCAATTCATTCTTGCTTATACTATATGGCCACCATCTACTCCTACACTAAAACCTCCAAAATCCTAAAATACACTCGAAAATCTCCCATTTCATTGAAAATTAGATTTTTCCAATGGTGGAAATGGGAGATATTGCCATTTTTCTCCAAAACCTTAGGTAGTTAGGGTTTGTGTTCATTATTTACAAAAATTCTTATATATCCAATATCTAGCCAATTCAAGAGCTTAGAGTAGCCTCATTAGAAAGGTGACTCCTTAAGCTTCAATAAAACTTGACCCTTTAATCACCACTATCCATACAGTCCATACAATGAATAGAAAAACAAAGTTTTTTGGAGGAAAAATGATGGTTTTTATTGATTCAAAAGCAAGATCTTAGATTGTGTGTCTTCCAACTTCCTGTAAGGGCTTATGAAGACCTTCCTCCAATTAGTGCAACCAAATTTTGAAGGCTATGACCATTGGAGGGAACCATTACAAATAAAAATCATTAATATAGTGTAAATGTTACATTATTGTTATTGTTATGCAACTTATTTTGATTTTATGACTTTACCATGACTTCTAAAAGACTCTAACACCTCCTAAGACTTCTAACATGAGCCTAGGAAACTACTAGATCCCTGTGACCTCATGAAGCAACTTGTTTATACAATTACAAATAGTTGTTCAAGGGTAAACTCAAATAGGATTGGTATGCAAGAAAGAGCCTAATTAACCAAGTATGCTAGAAACCAAAGGTGTAAAGATCTAGAAGACCTTAATACCACTTAGTTTTGATGAGGTGCTCCTACACCACTTTCACTTCCTTAAAACATTGCTAGCATTCTCTCATGCATTCTTATACATTCCATACATTACTAAATTATGGGGTTTCAACCTCCTTGAAAAGTTTTCATGACTTAGGGTTAGGTATGAATCTATGATTGAGATTCATGCATCTTCCCTACTCAAATATTTTCATTTTTCTGATTGGTTGGATGTTGATTTCATAGGGAATAAAAAAGATTCAATTTTATCCTTAAATCCTTTGAGATTCATCTTGTTTCAGCTCAAAAATAGTTCATATCTTAGTTTGTGAGGGCACAAACTCTTATGCTAATTCTATGTTACTCGGTACTTACTGATTACTGATGCTTGACACATACGAGAATTCTATCTTTCTTGGCACCTATAGAAATTATATCTTTCTTAGCACCTATAGTTCACTTGACACATATACTAACTCAGCATCTATTAGTCACTCAATAGTTAAAACTTGCTTGGCACTGTCTATTTGCTTGGCATCTGAATTACTCGGTACTTGATGAATTTTTGGCTTGGCACATACTGTAACTCAACATCAACTTAGAATACTTCTTTAGTGTGTTGACACTCAATTTTCAAAACCAATCTAAAACCAACAATCTCCTCCTTTGACATGAGTGTCAAAAACACTTAACTATACATTATAAATCTAATCTTTTTTAGTATAATATATATTCTGTTCAGCATGTATACAAAAAATTTCAAAAATTGTTCAAAATTTTGTGAAGATACCTCAAAATTTTTAACTCTCCCTAAGTTGATTTGCCTTTGTTGTGTCCATAACTTCTCATGCTGAATTTGTCTCATGCTGATTTTGATACTCTTTATCTTTGCCTTGCCTTCTCATTCTTTCTCTATTCACTCCGTACTAAATCCCCCTTTTACACATCTTCCCTTGCAGTTATTATTTCCTTTTGGCTTATCTATTTCTCCCTCAAAATTTAACCTCCAAATTTATCTCCCCCAATTCAACAATATTATCTACCCCTTTTTTGATACTTATGTCAAAGGGATCTATACATTAACTGAATATTTAGCCAAAAAGGATTTATTTACCTCCATTACTATCCTCAGAGCAACATCCTAGTTTTCTAATGAATTTTTCAGTAATTTAAGCTAGATGGTTGTCTTTGCTACAAGGTGAACTAGGCCTTCCAATGTAGAAATATTGGGGTCTTTCTTTAACACATTTTAAGCATAGGCTAGTTCTTTTTGCAGAATTTCCATGTGTGGGGTTATAGCAAATTGAATCTATATTAACTTGGCCCTGGTATTTGCCTCATCTACTATTAACATAGCTAGTTCCTTCTGAGTGTGAAGTGTAGTTTGAAAATGCTTCACACCTTGAGCTGGATCCTTGGGTAGTTGCATGCTTGATACCTTTAGATTCCAATCCAAGCTCATTATCTGCTAGTTGATTTCTTGTGTGAAAATTGATGAGTCACATAATTTTGAGTACAATGAGAATATGTTCTCAAGTATTTTCTTTACCTTTGCAATCTTCTTAGCCAACTGAACTTGTGAAAGTGTCATTTCACTTGATATTCTTTCATTCACCTTTGGTTGAAACCTCTTTTAAGACCATTCTAATAGTTTTGCATTTGAATCAAGGTCTTTATTCTATACCTTGTCCACTATATTGGATAGTTGTTCCATAATAGGCTTGGTTTCATCAGGTACTTGCAAGCTAAATGCATCTAGAAAGATGTCTTTAATCTCAATTAATGCTTTCTTTTGTTTATACTCATTTCTAAGTATCTCCTATTTCTTTTTCTTTTCTAGTGCCTCTTGCACTTCATGTATATGATCAATATTCATATTTTCAGTCATATTTGGGATTGACTATGTCCTCATCTAGTGTAGGATCTCCATAGTAAAGAACCCTTGCAACCTTTGTAGAGCTCGAGCCTGGTGCTCAAATTTGAAGTGGTATTGCTTCAATGCTCGACTTTTGAGTTGTTCCAATTAGAATCCCTATTGTAGACAAATTTATCAATGTTTGTATTGCCTCTTGCTCCTTCTCCTTAGGAATTTCCTTGTCCTCTTCAGATATTTCCTTGTCAATTACAATTATCTTTGGGGGTGCACCTTATTCTTGTGTTGTAGAGATAGAGGTATCCATCTATCTTGCTTGGTCCTTTACTGGCTCCTTGGTAGTTGTAGTGAGTGTTACTATGGAGTCAACCTTGGTTGATGTGTCTTGTGCAATTTACTCTTGGGGTTTTCCACTTGTAGCTATTGGGATATGAGAAGGTGGTTCTTGTGGATTCACCTTATCCCTTGTGAAGTCAGCTATAACTTTTTGTAGTTCTTCCACACTCACCAAGACTTGATTTGTATACAATTGAGCTTGTAGTGTAGTTTGGTGAAGAATCTTTTTAAGATCCTCTATAGTCAATGGATTGATGTTCTAACTAGAGTAGTTAAGAACATCTTGTACAGTTACTATATCTACAGGTGTGGGAATTACATGTGGAGGACTTGGGGGTGGCAATTGTGTGTCTTGCACGATCTATTCTTTTTGTTCCTCCTCAATAGTTGCCATATCATCTTCTTGTGTCTCCTTCTCCACTTTTCCATCTTCCTTTTTTTTTCACCTTCTTCCTCCTTATCATTGTCCTCTTCTTCTTTAGTGTTTCTTCCCTCAAATGGATCTGCCTCTCCTTATTTCATAGTTGTGAGGCCATAGATTAACTTCCACATTTGAGTGGAATTTTTCACAACATCCTCAATTTTATTTTGTAGAATACTAAATGCTCTATATTTGGGTTTTCTCCCATGCTTCTTATTTGCCTTACTAATTTTCCCTTTAGTAAGTTCAACCATTACTCGAGCCAATGTTCACTCTCTTATTTCTCTTTCCATATTAAGGCAACAATGCCATTTATTTTGTACAATTAAATATAACTCCTTAGGCATTGAATTGTCAAGTTCAAGTGGAGTGTTCTTGAACTTTTCCATCATGGTGTAGACCAGCTCTTCAACCATGTTGTGTTCCTCTCTATTCAACTTATAAAAATCAATACCTTTTAAACCTAAAAAGTCTACATTTTCTCTAATGTTATCACATATGTTTTATAAATTAGACTTAGTGGTGTGACTTACCACTTTGAATTGGCTAGTGTCCTCTAACTCTATTCTCTCTTCATCTGATTTAGGAGGTGCAACATAGTTTCTTCTCTTCTTCTTCTTGGTCAAACATTCCTATTCAATGGCCTTCTTCTTTTCTTGCTCCTTAGCCTTCTTTGATGTGGCTCTTGTACTGGCCCTTGTGGTAGGCTTTGTTGGGCTAGGCTTAGCAACTTTCTTGGGCTTGGTAGCTGGTTTGATGGAGGCTTTTCTTCTCTTTCCCACTAGCTTGGTATGTGTTTCCTTGGTTTCCTCTTCTCCCTTAGCATGTTCTACCTCTTTTGCATCTTCTCCCATGCCTTGGTTCAATGCAAGTGGCCCTTGATCCTACTCTTCTTCATCCTCATCTTCCTCTTCATAATCCTCCTCACCTTCTATAGTGCCTTCACCAAATATAGCCTTAAGCTTTTTCACCAATCTATCCTTTTTCTTCAGGGTTGAAGTATTTTTCAACTCCATTTCAACTTTGGACTTCACAACATCAAAAGTACCAAAAGGTTTAGCACTTTTATCAATATCTTTTGCTAGCAATACTGTGATTGTTGTTGATGCCTCATCAATATTGATTTCATAACCAAGTGGCCTTAGCCATCTCACCCTTGGTATTGCTACTTGGATGTATGTGAAATCAATGTCAACTAAGAAACAAATGTCATTAATATGTTGTTCAACAAGAGAGATAGGTATCTCGAGTCTCTGTTTCATTGACTTCTTAAAGTCTTCAAAGTAGTTGGTTATTATATTTTCAAAATTTCCCCCCATCTACTCTATGTATTCATTGACCTATACTGCTATTGACCTATTTGTTTTCTAGCTTACCTTTCCAAAGAAAGGAAATTCATTCTATACATAAAAGAATATGCATATCAAAATTGCTCCAAATTTGCATTGAGCACCCTTGGAAATTCTTATAGCTCTCAAATTCTCCATAATTTGTTGTAATTGTAGTTCAGCTAGATCATAAGTGTGATCCTTCTTAACAATTTTGTATCCTACATCTACTACAATACAAGGTACATTGTTGAGTTGGCTTGACTGATAGAATTTATGGTATATGACCCTAATAGAAAATTCTACAAGAGGATCTTTGATGGTGTCAATAATCATCCCTCTCTTGTTCCACTTTTCCCTTGTGTTATTTTCTATGCCTTCTTTAGAATCACTCCTTAGGGTTTTTGGTCATTCTAGGGTTGGGTAATCAATTACTCCATGTATAATTCTTTTAGAAAGTTTAATGGGTCCATCTTCTAACCATAGACGTCCATTGTGGATTCTACTTAACACAATTCTTATCCATTTAGTTTTGAATATAGTGGGAAAATCTAGGGCATGGGTTAAGCCCTTCCTCTCAACAATATAAAACTCTTCCTTCAAAACTCCATTCTCACAAAGTTTATCATATGGTTTTTGAATCTCCATCTCACCAAATGCACCTATTTTATAGTTATAACACCTTCTAACATCTTGCACCATCACAACTTTAGGTGGAATAATGGATAAAGCTCTACCAGGGTCATTTTTGTATGCCACTCTAGGAATTGGTCTAAAATCTGGTTTTTAAACTTCATTACTAACCAATTAAACCTCAAATGGCTCCTTGTCCTAGGGTTTCTTAGAGCTAGATGCCATTTCTTCAAACTAGGGTTTCAAGATGTAAAAATTGCTTAACTACATAGCTTGCCACTAGTGTAAATACCTTAAATCAACAAAATGATGTTGAATCTTGGTTGGAATCTTTGCAAAAGGCTTCAGCCTCTACCTAGAAACTTTTTCTATGCTCTTCTTGCTCTTGCTCTATGTTTTCAATGATTAAAATTGATTGAAAACTCAACCTTATACCCTTTATTTCATAGTATTTAATTCTTAGTGCATATACAATTGTCCACTTGGCTCCTTGTGCAATTCTGTTTCACTCAGTTTCCATTGATTTTCCAACACTTGGCATACACTTGAGTTTCCTTTCACTCAACATCAATTAAGAATTTCTTTTCACTCGGTAACAACTAATCACTTGGCTTCCACTAGTTCTATCAACAACTCGACATATTCTATGATTTAACTTGGCAACTAAAGATAACCCTTTTTGTGGGTAGATTTCCATCTTTATTCATGATATTTATATCTTTTGCAGTACTAACTTGTCTTGGAACTAATGCATGATAAAACATTTAAATATTAGTCCCACATACCTTCTTTCACTTACTTGGATGAAGTGTGACCACTTGAACTTTAAGGTGAAGTGATCCCTCTATTGGATGTGTTGCTTCCATATTTTCTTTTCCATGTTCTATTCATTTCTCCTCTAATGTATTCAACATCAACATTTCCTTTTCCTTTGTTGAACTTAGAGTTGGGTGCCTTTTACCTAGTTGGGCAATACTTCCTGATGTGTCTAGTCTTTAGGCAACTAAAACAAGTGGTTTGACTCAACCACCTATTGTAGTTGCCACTGAAGTGTTTCCTATGCAGTTCTCAAGGATGTATCCATATTCTTGATAGTCGTAATAGCTCTACCTAGTGTTGTAGTCCCAATTGTAGTGATGTCCATGATTATTTATCTTTGCTGGTTGGTTGGTGTCCACATAGGCTTAGATTCTTAATTCAAAAGCTCTATGTCCATACTTCTTGCAATTATAGCAATGACCTTCAAATCTTGGTGTCCTAATGGTTCTAGTCCTGCAGCCATATGCCTGATGACCTTATTTATTGCACTTGTGATAGTGACCTATGTTTTTAGGTTTTTCATGTTGATTGGCATTCTTGCTACTACATAATTAGAGGCATGTCCCTTTTTACCACAAAAATAACAAGTGGGTTTTGTATTCTTATCTTTGTTATTTATTTCTTCTGCAGTCTTTGATGAGTCTCCTTTTTCAGTGCTAGTGTATCCTAATCTTGAAGTGTCATTGTTGGATCTTGGTGATTTTAATAGTTGTTCAAAGTACTTGATGGCTTCATTAGGTTTGTTGAAGCTTTCTACAATTTCTTTTTCTCATATCAAGTCATTTTGCATCTTCAGTGTGGAGATCTCAATATCCTTGACATTCAATTCATGATGGGCATTCATTATTTGGCTTAAGGCCTCTAGTTGCATGTTGGAAACTCTTGCAAGCTCAATTGACTTTTCCTCTAGTCTATTGGAAAGATTTCTCTTGTCATCTTCCATCAAATCTTTATCAAAAATAGCTCTCTTCATCTATTTAGTCACTTCACAAAGCATCATGGCTTGTGATCTTTGTTCAATCTTGAGAGTTTTGATCTCTTCTGCTTGAGCTCTATTCTTCTCCATTAGGTCTGCAATCACTACATCAAACTGTTAACCTCATAATGGTTTTTGACACTTGAGTGCCAACACACTTAATCACATTCCACATTGGAACTGAGTACACCATGCATGCCAAGTAATCTTCATGTGCCAAGTAGTTTTTAGATGCCAAGTGAAGATCAGATATCGAGTAAAAGATCAAATACTGAGTGAAGATTAGATACCAAGTAAAGATCAGATACCGAGTGAATATCAGATACCGAGTGAAGATCAGATACTAAGTGAAGATCAAGTGCCGAGCAACACAAGGTGTCGAGTGTTAAACAAGTGCCGAGTAACATAAGGTGTCGAGTGATATAGTTTTGTTTAAGTGCCAAGCTATCCAAGAAACAACATGTGCTGAGTATTAGCAATATTTCAGGAGCCAAGTAACTCAGTATATCAACATAAGAGTTTGTGATTGCACAAACTATGATGCAAACAGTTTTTGCAACCGACATAAGGAAAATCTCGAAGGATTTAAGGATGAGATCAAATATTTTATTTTTCCTATGCAATCTACATGTAGCCAATAAGAAAAATGATGAAGGCATGCAGCCAATAGAAGAAGTGCAAACAATAAGCGAAAAATGAAGATTGAATATGGATCATAGATCCATACCTAACCCTAAATTCTCAAATGTCTTTATAAGGAAGACAAAATTTCATTGTAAAAGAGAGGTGTGAAAAGACATACAAGGGTGCACAAGGAATTATATTTTCAGAAGCGAGGATTATCAGATCACAAAAGGATCAAGATCAAAGAAAGTGGAACAGGTGCCTGCATTCAGCAATCAAGGATTGTAATCTACCAAGTTCATGATACCTAATACTCTCTAGCAATTGTATTAGAATGAAAATCCTATGGTGATAGGTTAGCTTAATAGCTATTTTGTAAATCTTTAATTAGGTGACTAAATCCTTTAACAGGGTGACACTTCATGTTAAGTGTTTGAAATCCTCTAACCAAGTCACTAGTGACACAGTGTAAAGCCTTTAACAGGGCAGACCATCAGAAGTGGTTGAACAATATTGCTGCAGTAATTTTTGTGGGTATCATCCCCACCCCAGTTTTACCTTCTTATTCCTAGAGGGTTTCTGGGTTACCAAATTCCAGTGTTATGAGTTATTGATGCATGTGTTTAATTACATGTTTATCTAATGTATTTACATGCATGCAATTTACTTTCAGTTAAAAGTTTTATTGGATAAAGTGTAATACTTATGATTCACCCCCCCCTCTCATAAGTACTCTATCCATATTTGAATATTCCAACAATTGATATCAGAGCAAATCTAGGTTCTCACAAGGAAAAGCCTAATAGCTTGGAGGAAAAGATCTAAAGATGGAAGCTTTCAAACTTGGAAAGATCATTGAAAATCAGGTAATAGATGTGCAACTTGCTCTGCATAGCTTAGAGGAATTTAGAAACAAGTTGAGAAACTCATTAAAAATAAGGAAGGATCTAGCCATAGCTGAAAATGATATACACTACAAGGAGATTGATACCACCAACATATTTTCCAATGGAGACACTAAAGAGTTTGATGCAGCAATAGCAGAATTGATGGAGAAAAATAAAATTCAAGTAGAGGAGATAAGATCTCTCAAAATGGAACATGAATCACAGGCCATAATGATATGTGAAATTACTGAACAAAAGAAAAGAGCAATTGATGATAAGGTCATGATGGAAAATGACAAAAGAAATCTTGCAAATAGACTTGAAGAAAAATGTACTAAACTGACAAGGATCTCAAACATACAGATGGATACACTTGCCCAAATGATGAACCTTCATCATGAACTTAATATAAAAGATATTGATATCTCTACTTTGAAGATGCAGAATGAACAAATGTAGAATGAATTGAATAGAGAAAACGAGGTAGCAGAGAATCTCAATAAATCAAGTGAAGCCATCAAGTATTTTGAACAGTTGTTGAAATCCCCAAAATCTTCCCATGATACATCAGGACTAGGATACAATAGCACTGAAGTTGGGGAATCATCAAAAAGTGCTGAACAAAGAACTGATAAAGGTAAGAATGCAAAACCAACTTGTCATTACTATAATAAGAAGGGACATACAACTAATGTGTGTAGGAGTAGAAGATTCAATCAATCAAACATACCCAAAAGTTTCTGTCACAAGTGCAACATGCAAGGACATATGACACAAAATTGCAGATCCAATGTCACAAGGACTCAGAGATTTGATGGACATTATTACAATTGCAAAAGGTACGGACATAGGGCATTTGAATGAAAATCAAAACCTATGTGGACATCAAAATCAACCAGCAAAAATAGAAGGGAATGAAAGTCATTATCATTGGGATTAAAACACCAGGTACAGTTGTCACTATTGCTAAGAATATGGACATATACCACAGAACTGCATAAGAACACATTTCAAAGGAAACTACAAAAGATGGTTGAATCAAACTACATGTTTCAGTTGTTTGAAAATTGGTCATATCAACAGAAATTGTCCTACAAGATCAAAGACACCCAAGACTGAAGAAAAAAAAGGAAAAAAAAGATTGATGTCGAAAAGATAAGGGGGCAAATGAATAAGACTTGGAAAAAGAAAGATGAGTGCAACACATCAAGTGGAGGGATCAATTCACCCAATGGGTCAAGTGATCACACTTAATCAAACTAAGCATGAGAAGTACACAGGACTGATATACAAAGCTATATCACACATCAATCCCAAGACAAAAAAGCTAAGTAAAGTATAACTCTACATGAAACAAGATGTCAAGACAAAAACTAAATGTTGTTGTCGAGCTATCTTTGGATACCGAGTTAAAATAGATGTCGAGCTCCCAACAGCGATCGAGTTGATAATTGATGCCGAATTGGATAACTCCAATGAAAGCTGAGTAAAATAGAAATAGTGGAAGCCGAGTTAGGTTAAAATTTCTTTAGAAGCTGAGTTGACAGTTGAGCATTTAATGCGATGGAATTAGGGTATATTATCATGATTTCAATCAGTTTTACTCATCGCGATCAAGAAGCAAAGGAGAAGAAAGAGAGTTGAGCGACTTCATAGCAAGAATCCAACATTTCAAGTAGATTGCAATCTCATTCAAACATTTTTCATCGATCTTAAGGTATTTTAATTTGTGCCGAGCTACGTAGTTTCATATCCTTTTGTTGTGAAAACCCTAGTTTGCATAAATGGTTTCAAGTTCAAATAAAATTGAGGAAAAAGAGTCTTTTGAAGTCCAGTTAGTTTCAAATGAGGTCAAGCAACCTGATTTCCATCCTATTCTCAAAGTTGCCTACAAAAATGACCTAGCCGAAGCTCTCTCCCATATTCCCCCAAAAGTTGTAATGGTTCAAGACATGCAAAAATGTTACAACTGCAAGATAGGAGCTCTAGGAGACATGGAAATTAGACAAGCATATGATAAACTGTGTGTAGATGGAGTCTTGAAAGAAGAATTCAAAATCATAGAAAGAAAGGGTTTGACCCAAGTTTTAAGTTTTCCCACCGTATTCAAAATAGAATGGGTTAGACTTGTACTAAGTAGAATTCATGGTGGAAATTTGTGGTTAGAAGATATTCCCATCAAATTGACAAAGGAAATTATACATAGAGTAACAAGGTACCCAACCCTAGATTGGTACAAAACCTTGAGAAGTGAATCAAAGGAGGTTATTGAAAAGAATACTGGTGCACAATGGAACAAAAGAGGAATGACAATTCATACCATGCAGAATCCTCTAATTGAGTTTGCTATTAAAATCATCGCCCATAAATTCTATCAATCCAGTAGACTCAATAGTGTACCATGCATTGTAGTAGATGTAGGTTATAAATTGGTAAAAAAGGATCATACTTATGATCTTGCAAAACTGCAATTGCAATAGATCAATGAAAACCTAGCTGCCATAAGAAGATCAAAGGCAACTCAATGCAAATTTGGAGCAATCCTAGTTTGCATATTCTTTTATGTTCAGAATGAGTTTCTTTCTTTTGGAAAAGTAGCATGAAGGAATGACACAACCATCATTGCACAAATTAATGAATATATATAACAAATGGGAGAAAATTTTGATACCTTGATGACAAGCTATTTTGAGGATTTCAAGAAATCCATGAAGCAAAGATCAAGGATACCAACTTCCTTAGTAGAAAAACATACTAATGATATATGTTTCTTAGTTGACATTGATTTTACCTATATTCAAGTAGTAATACCAAGAGTAAGATGGCTAAGGCCATTTGGATATGAAATTAATATTGATGAGGCATTAGCAGCAATAACTGCATTATTGGCAGAAGAAATAGATAAAAGTGCTCCACATTTTGGCACTTATGATGTGGTAAGATCAAATATAAACATGGAATTAAAAACTACTTCCACATTGAAGAAGAAAGACAAATTAATAAAGAATATTAAGAAGAAGTTTGGCAAAGAAATTGAGGCTGAAGAAGAAGAAGAAGAAGATAATAGTGATGATGAAGATGAGCAAGAACAAGGGCCAATGGAACTAACTCAAGGTCTTGGAGAAGACAAGGAGGAAGGTGTAGAGGAAGAAGAAGCCAAGGAAGCACCAACTGAAGTTGAGCCAAAGAAAAGAAAGGCAACAGAACAGCCTTCAACTAAGCCTAGATCAAAGAAAGATGCCACACCATCACCTCAAAAGCCAACAACACGAGCATCAACAAGGGCCTCCACTCAAAAGGCCAAAGAGGAAGTTACCAAGAAGAAAAAAGTCAAGGAAACATAGGAAGAGCCAAGGAATAGAAGAAGGTATGTGGCTCAACCTGACACTGATGAAGAAGACCAATCTAAAAAGGTAAGCAATTCATCAGTTGATACCTTATGTAAAAAGATTGGAAATGGTGACTTGAGTAATTTAAATAAAGTTAATTTTAGTAAATTTACAAAATAAGATAGAAGAAATAGTGTATGGAATGATGGCACAGTTCAAGTACACTCAACTTGAACTAGATGGACAATTGCCAAAAGAACTGTCAAAAATTGTAGAAGATAGATGGCATTTTTGCTTAAAAATGGAGAAGGAGATCGGAGAATCAAACCTAGCAAGTGTATTGCTAGATTTGACTAGGGAACAAGTAAGGAAGGTAGTCAAAAGGCATAATAATAGGTTTACACCTAAATATAGGGCATTCTTCATACTTCAAAATAGTATGGAAGAGATTGATCAAAGAATAATGAAATCATGGAAGTATTTGTACAAAAAGATTGAAGATTTTCTTGAGGAAGAATACAAGGAAGAAGCTGTTGTACCAATATAAGAGAGGAGAAAAAGGAAAGAAGAAGAAGAAAAGAAAAGAGAAGAAGAGAAGAAGGAAGAAGAAAAGAAAGATGGAGAGGAGGAAGAGACACAAAAATAGGACAAAATGGCAACAGCTGAGCAAGAGCAGCAACTAGATCAGAGTATGCAAGACACACAATTACCACCCCCTAGCCCTACTCAAGTATCCATCTCACCTGCAAACACTGTAACTATTACTGATGTTCCTAATACTTGTGGTCAGAATATCAATCCATTAACTGCAGAAGATCTTAAAAGAATTCTTGACCAATCTACACAACAAGCAATATTGTGTACAGATCCAGTATTGGTCAGTATAGATGAATTGCAAAAACTAGTAGAAAATACAATCAAAGATAAGGTGAATCCACAAGAACCACCTTCTATTACAACTACTAGTAGTCAATTCCAAATTCCAACAAGCATAATTAATGCTGCAAGACAGAAGCAAAGTGCAGCTGTAGAAAAAGGAACAGACCAAACAGGACAGACTATTACATTTGATCCTACAGCACAAACACAAGGTGCACTTCAACAAATTACAATAATTGATCATGGTAGACAGAAGGAGGAGGAAATAGTGAAAACCCCTAAAGAACAGGAGGCAATACAAACATTAATAAATTTGCCTACCTCGAGAACTCCTTCACACCAGCCATTGCAAATATCAGTACCATCATCTAGTACTACCAAAGTTGCAAGGGTACTTCACTATGGAGACCCTGAATTAGATGAGGAGATGGTCATACCGAGCTATGACTCAAAATCAATAACCATTGATCAAATCAATGAGGTACAGGATGCACTGAATAGAAGGAAGAGAAAAGAAATACTCAAGGAGTATAAACATAAGCAGACACTATATGAGATTAAGGACATCTTTATGGATGCCTTCAGTTTGCAATCACCAGATGAGTCAAAGCATATCATAGAGCAATTAACAGATATTTTTGACCAGGTGACAAATGAAGACCTAGAAACAAATGCAAAACTTATGGAATGGTCAGAAAGATAATTTCAAGGGAAAGTGAATGAGAAAATATCAAGACAAATTGCACTTTCACAAGTTGAATTGGCAAAACTTATTAACAAAGTGAAAAAGGTACTTGAGAATATATTCTCACTATACAAAAAGTTGTGTGATTTTTCATACTTCACACAAGAAACAAGCCAAAAGATACTGAGCCTGGAAAGAAATTTAAACATTTCAAGCATGCAACTACCAAATGATCCAGCTCAAAGTGAGAAGCATTTTGCTTAATCGCTTCACACTCACAAAGAAATAGCTGTATTAATAGTAGATGAGGCTAATATCAAGGCCAAATTAATATAGCTCCAGTCCTCCATTACCCCACAGTTAGAGATACTCCATAAAGAGCAACTATATGCTGAAACCGTTCTCAAGAAAGACCCAAATCTTTCTACATTAGATGGACTTATTCATCTTGCTGCTGAGACTGCCATCCAACATAAGTCACTGGAAATTGCTTTGAACAATTGGGATGCAGCTCTCAGGATGATTATGGAGGTAAACATCACATTTTTGGCTAAATATGGTCTTAACCCTTAAACATTCTTTGACATAAGTGTCAAAAAGGGGGAGAAAATAGACATAATAGGGGGAGATATATATATTATGAGATAAATTAATGGGGGAGTTATAAAATTATAAAATGAGAAAAGATACAAAGGAGGAGCTTGATATACAGATAAGGCACAATCAACTCAGGGGGAGTTACAAAATTTTTGAGGTATATATTGTAAGATTGTAAGTTACAAATTTTGATCAAGTTTTCTTTAAAGTTTGTACATACCAATCATATTAGTAAATTTACTTATAAGGTCAGTTAAGTGTTTTTGTCACTCATGTCAAAGGGGGAGATTGTTAACCTCATAATGGTTTTTGACACTTGAGTGCCAACACACTTAATCACATTCCACATTGGAACTGAGTACACCGTGCATGCCGAGTAATCTTCATGTGCCAAGTAGTTTTTAGATGTCGAGTGAAGATCAGATACCAAGTAAAAGATCAGCTACTGAGTGAAGATCAGATACTGAGTAAAGATCAAATACCGAGTGAAGATCAGATACCGAGTGAAGATTAGGTGCTGAGCAACACAAGGTGCTGAGTGTTAAACAAGTGCCAAGTAACATAAGGTGCCGAGTGATAAAATTTTGTTTAAGTGTTGAGCTATCTAGGAAACAACATGTGCCAAGTATTAGCAATACTTTAGGAGCCGAGTAACTCAGTATATCAGCATAAGAGTTTGTGATTGCACAAACTATGATGCAAACAATTTTTGCAGCCGACATAAGGTAAATCTCAAAGGATTTAATGATGAGATCAAAAATTTTATTTTTCCTATGCAATCTACATGTAGCCAATAAGAAAAATGATGAAGGCATGCAACCAATAGAAGAAGTGCAAACAATAAGCAGAAAATGAAGATTGAATATGGATCATAGATCCATACCTAAACCTAAATTCTCAAATGTCTTTATAAGGAAGATGAAATTTCATTATAAAAGAGAGGTGTGAAAAGAAATACAAGGGTGCACAAGGAATTCTATTTTTAGAAGCGAGGATTATCAGATCACAAAAGGATCAAGATCAGAGAAAGCGAAACAGGTGTCTGCATTCAACAATCAAGGATTGTAATCTATCAGGGTCATGATACCTAATACTCTCTAGCAATTGTATTAGAATGAATATCCTATGGTGATAGGTTAGCTTAACAGCTATTTTGTAAATCCTTAATTAGGTGACTAAATCCTTTAACAAGGTGACACTTCATGTTAAGTGTTTGAAATCCTCTAACGAGGTCACTATTGACATAGTGTAAAGCCTTTAACAGGGCAGACCATCAGAAGTGGTTGAACAATATTGTTGTAGTAATTTTTGTGGGTATCATCCCCACCCTAGTTTTACCTTCTTATTCCTAGAGGGTTTCTGGGTTACCAAATTCCAGTGTTATGAGTTATTGATGCATGTGTTTAATTACATGTTTATTTAATGTATTTACATGCATGCAACTTACTTTTAGTTAAAAGTTTTATTGGATAAAGTGCAATACTTATGATTCACCCCCCCCCCCCCCCCTCTCATAAGTAATCTTTCCATATTTGAATAGTCCAACACAAACTCCTTAGAATCTCCATTAGCAAACACTTTTGAGGTGTCCATCTCCTTATACTACGTATCATTTTCAGCTATGGAAATTTCTTTTCTTCTCTTTATGGATTTCCTCAATTTTTCCCTAGCTTCTTCTAGAGAATATAGAATGAGATGTGTCTCAATCTCTTGATTCTCTACAATCTTCCCAAGCTTGTATACCTCCATTTCTAAAAAATTTCTTCAAGTTTTCAAGCTTTTCCTTGTAAGAACTTGGCTCTAATATGAATTGTTGGAATTTACAAGTGGGAAGGATACTTGTGAGAGGGGGGGAATAAATTAGAAGTACTAAACTTTAAGCTATAAAATTTTTAACTAAAATTAATACATGCATAAAACCTATCTAAATAAAATTAAAGTAAAGGCATGCACGAAAATAGACAACACAATATTTGATCACCCAAAAACCCTCCAAAATGAGAAGGTAAAACTGTGGTGGGGATGACACCCACAACTTATCAATATAGCAATATGTAACTTGTTAAGGTCACAAAGTTTGACCATCATCAATGATCTACCATGTGAAAGGCCTTCCTTGTTAAAGGCTTGAACACCTTGTTAAAAGTGACTTGTCTAAAGGATTTACAAACATTCACTTGGAATGTCACCCTGTTAAAGGATTTACAAAATGGTTGTTAAAACAACCTATTTTCATAGGATTTTCATTCTCCTAATACAATGGCTAGAAAGTATAGTAGAATGTGTTGACCTAATAACTTATAATCGTCAATTATTGATTTTAGATCCATGTTCAATCCATTTTGATTTGATCCTCCTTGATCTAATATGATTTTTATAAAGTGCTAATAATTTGTTCTGATAACTAATACTGCAATGTTGTCCTTTTTCTAAGTCATTACACCCCTTTCACTTCATTCAAACTTCACTATCATTCTCTGATGCATTCTCGTACATTCCATAAATTACTAAATTATGGGGTTTTGACCTCCTTAAAAAGGTTTCATGACTTAGGATTAGGTATGAATCTATGATTGAGATTCATCCATCTTTCTCGCTCAAATCTTTCCATTTTTCTGATTGGTTGCATGTTGATTTCATAGGGAATCAAAAAAATTTGATGTTATGCTTAAATCATTCAAGATTCATCTTGTGTCGACTCAAAAACACTTTATATCTTAGTTTGTGAAGACACAAACTCTTATATTGATTCTGTGTTACTCAACACTTACTGATTACTAATGCTCGACACGTATAAGAATTATGTCCTACTCGACACCTATAGAAATTTTGTCTTTCTCGAAACCTATAGTTCACTTAGCACATATACTGACTCAACATCTATTAGTCACTCAACAGTTAAAACTTTCTCAGCACTATCTATCTACTCAACATCTAAATTACTCGGCACTTGATGAATTTTTGGCTCAGCACATACTATAACTCAACATCAACTTAGAAAATTTCTTAAGTGTGTTGATACTAAATTGTAAAAACCAATTTGAGACCAAAAAGATCTTATTTGAAAGGTCTCATCAGTATACTAATAAAAAATAGATAAAAACAAGTAGGATAACTAGTGACTGACATGAAAGAGATCTTCTTTGAGAGGAATCTCATCAGCATATTAAGTGACAATAGATAAACACAGTTAGGACAACTGGTGAGTAATGAAAAAGAGATCTTCTTCAATAGGAATATCATCAGTAGAGTAAGCAACAATAGACATACATAGTTAGGAAAACTAGTGACTAACGCAAAACAAATCTTCTTTGAGAGGAATCTCATTAATAGACTAATCAATAGTAGAAATACACAATTAGGACAACTAGTGACTCATGCAAAAGAGCTTCTAAAACCATAGGGTGTTTCCCCTTAGAATATGACCAATTACAATCCTTGTAGGTTCAAGAAGAGTATCGAAGATAACTGAGAGTGTATGTATGAGCAAAAGAAGAAAACTAAAGTAGGAATGTGAATTACTAAAATAAGGAAAGAAACTATATAGTAGATAGAAGATGCACTACAAGATGTAGCATTTGAAACAAGAGGCACATATTTATCAAGTTTTCACCTTCTTGGCAAAGATTCTATTTTTGCTACCATGATGCTCATTTGCCATGTTTTCATCAATGACACTTTTCTTGTATTTCAATTTTTTAATATTTTTTGTATTTTATTGGTATTATCAAGGTGCCTATTGCTAGGTTTTCACAAAGATAATAGATTTTTTTAGAAATTTTTGCAATTTTAGATTTTTTTTAAGGATATTTAGATATGTACAAAGAGCTTCAAAGAATATTAGTTGTAGAACCTTTTGAGATGAAGGGTGTTGATCGACTCCTTGAGAGATTCTCTTTTAGTATTTGAGAGTTAATAAGCACCTAATCCAAACACTATAGTTACGATGTATGGACCAAGCCAATTTGGGCTCAAACTTTCCCTTTTCTACTTGTTGTTACTGATTCTTAGGGTTTTCCCTCAGATCAAGGTCACCCCCTTGGAAGTCCTATTGTTTAACTTTCTTATTTCAACTAATGGACGTCCACTTTTGGTAAGCTCATAGATGATTAAATGCTACTTGTTGACTTTCATCTAGTAGTTCTAGCTCTTGTAGCTAAGATATTCTATAGATATAATTAGTAATAAGACTCTTTAGAGAGACTCACAAAGTAGGAATCTCAACCTCAATTGGAAGCACATCATTTGATCTGTATACTAAAGTAATGGGCATTGTTCCTATAGGCATTCTAATACTTGTTCTATAAGACCATAGAGCTAGATTTAATTGAAGGTGCCAGTCCCTTCTAGATTTGTTAATTGTGCAATTTAGGATTTTGAGGATAGATTTATTGGAAGCTTCTACTTGTCCTTTACCCCGGGGATAGTAGATGTAAGACCAATGTAGTGTTATTTTTAACTTTGAACATAACTCTTCTAGACATTTTCTTTTTAAACTATCCTCCATTATTAATAATAATGAAGGATGGTACACCATACCTAAAGATGATATAGTTGAGAATGAACATAGCTACAATTTTTCCATTAGCATCAGCAAGAGGTACTGCTCTACTAACTTGATGAAGTATTTTATAGTTGTTATGATGAACTTGTATCCATTCGAAGAAGAAGGATGAATTTGATGCACCAGATCAAAGTCTCATTGCTAGAATTGTCAAAGAATGATGAAAGGAATTAGTTCCCTAATTGGAGTGTGAATAAATTTTCCATGGAGTTGACACAACTTGCAATACTTGGCATATATGATCGCCTTTTTCTCCATTTCCAATCAATAGTAACTAGCTCTAATAAATTTGCAACCCAGTATCAGGCCATTTGAGTGTGATCCACAAATGCCTTCATGTACCTCAATTGATGCACATTTTGACTCTTCAATTTATAGACACCTAAGAAGTGTACGATTGAGACCTCTCTAAAATGAGTCATTAGCAATGATGACATACTATGAAGCATTTTAGATAAGGTGGAATTTTTGCAAGGAAACTTGCAACAAAGAGCATAATTATTTGCACATAACTCATAATAAATCTAAAATAAATATGTAATCAAAATCAACATGCAAGAGAATGGACAACATACCCACAAAAAATTTCACACAAGATATACCTTAGGAAACCCTCATCGAGGGAAAAAAAACCTAGCCTCCAAAACCATCCATCACCATGTATTATTCAACAAAAACACCATTTTTATACAACCATAGAAGCCTTCAAAGCCATAGCCATAACTAAGAAATCCATGTGAATATGCATGAATCCAAACGTGTCATGCTATGCTTCCAACCTTCACAAATGCTCCCTTGGTTAACCTATCAAACCTTGTCTCACTTGACTCTTTCCCTTTTTCTCTTCTATCTTCACACACAATAAGTACCCTAGTGGCTACTTATATAGTACCAAGACCCACAAAACTAGCAAGTGGTATTACATAAACAATGTTCTAAAACCATGTACTACCTAACCCATTGACCCCACATTTAATATTGGAAATTTAATTATTTTTTCCAATATTACATAATTAGATGAAATATTATCACAATCTTACAATACAACTCATCAAGTATTTCACATGGAAATCTTTACATGTTTCATGTCCATCTAGGTGCAACATTACATAATAAAATAAAATAATACAATATAACAATATTATGCAAAGTGTGCAACACCCATTGTCTCAAAAAAATCCAACTTCTTGTATACATTGCATAGGGTCAATCTATAGCCACATAAATGAACAATGAAATAATCCCTCCTAGAGTATCCACCATCATGAATCAAAATACACCATGTGCTCCATTCTACTACCCACAACAAGATCAAAGTATCTAGCATCTCAAACATGAATGATCTCACCTCCTATTATGCCACCACCACCGAACATACATAGAAGCCATCCAAAGAGAAAGCCACCCAACCTATCACATTAAAAGATCATAAAATCTTGTACCAACCAAAATTCCAAACAAAAAAATAATGATCCAAAGGTAATCACATGTTTCTATAGTTGACAAAATATCTATAGCTAAAATAGCATGCACAACAAGTGCCAAAACAATATAACTATCCATACCTCCAAAGGAATACCAAGTAAATCTCACATCATCAACATATCCAATCTATAAACTACAATCACAAGCCTCAAGAGAACAAATAAGCTCCCACTGCAAAAGGTAATTCAAATCTATAACCAATCCACTCACAACATCTCAAAGAAGTGAATCCATGTAGTCTCAAGGACATCCATAATACATAAACCAATAACTTAAAAGAATAATTCTCATAGCAAATTTCCAACAACCTCCCAAGCTCGTCACAATCAATAAAGGAAAGAGATAAAGGAATAACCATGTCATCTGTTACATGACATACATGAGAAAAAAATATTGATCACAATCTCTAACCAATCTCAAATCCAATGCAAGAAAAGTCAAACATCTAGGAAGATAATTGAGACCAAAGAGAAACCATGAAAATCATAACTTGTATCATTTCCTTCTACACACACCTCTAGATGTAAACTATACAAATATGATCTCCTCCATAAAACTCCAATCAAGAAGCCTCAACAACACCCAAACCATATTATATAACTAAAAATGGATGTAAGCCTCTCACAAGAAGATCAAACTCATAAATCATTCCTAATCTAGGGAATATGCCCAATATAAAACCTTCTCCCAAACTCAACCAACATAACAACATATGAAAATGGAGATAGCCAATGCAAATCCATCTCTAAAATGAACCCTCTAGAACTAACTCATGTACCATAGCTCAAGATCCATATCTATGAAAGACAAGCATAAACATAATGCACCCAAGAGAAACAATAGCAAAACCACCAAGTAGACCAATTGTGGAGAATGAGAATGCTCATCAAGATATCCAAGTCTCCAACCAAGACTCATCTAATAACAATCTCCTCTAAGTCCATATCAGGTGAATGTCCCTTGAACTCCTTATTGAAACCATCAACTATCCCAACAAATACTTCTTTAATCCAAGAAAAATCAACATTACCATGAGCACCTATAACCAATCAATCCATGACAACTCCAAATGCAACATAGAAATATCATGAGTTATATAGCTTATAATCAATTTACTCAATACCAATAAACTAAACCAAGGTCAATGTCAAAGTGCCAACCATGGCTTGAGGAACATAAACATGAAAACATTATCTAACCATCTCAACCAAAGAGATAACATGCTCCATTAGAACATGATATAACATGTCACAACTATAAATGTGTGTCAAGTGTATACTATGACAAAATAGTGAAACCATCCTAACACCAAGGATAACTTGTTAGATGAAAGCATAAACCACATCTTGACCAAGAACCCCGTGAGTCCTCAAGATGAAATTATCTCCACACACCATGAAGAAAACCATCTCCATATACCATGAAGAACCACCTCCACACACCATGAAGATAACAAGTGCACCATGCAAATGTCAATGACGCTTATGCAACAACAAGATCTAAGAGAAATCTTCAACATTTGGAAAAACTCAATAAATATATCAATGCCATTAAATCTCACTCAATTGTGGTACCAAGTTACTTATGGCATCATAAAATCCATCTCCTACATGACGATCCTCTAGGTCTATACACACAACTAAAGTGTCAATACCAAGTGAAACCAAGATCTCCAAACCAAGAAGATACAAACCAAAATAGAAACTAATGTTGCACTATCACCTCAACATTGTCACAAGCTCCCACTAAATTGTGTATCCAAGCTATCGATTACATAATGATAAAAAACCATCATTTAACCATGAGAATCAACCAAGGCATCAAACCATCAAATAACTCAAAGTGTACATCATGAGCTCCTCAAAAGAAAGCAAATAACCATGATCTTCAACCAAGAAGATATACCACCATAACCAAATTTGGAATGCAAACCAATGAATATCAAGGATTTACCTATGTATCTAATCATGTCATTCCAAAATCTATGGCACCATAATCACATTCATCAACATAAAATAGTCAACCAAAATCCTCCACAATGACTATCCTTGGTAACAAAATATCATCCCTTCTACATGAAGAAAAAATTAGAAAATCATGTGACTTAGGGCATAAACAACCCAAATCCAAGCCACCAGTTTGAATATGCATCAATAATGAAAGATCAATGGGCAAAGACAACCCATAACCAAGCTATAAATGCAACTTGTAAGTATAGACCACTTACAACACTGTACAACTTGTAGACCCATCAAGTCATCATACATATCCAAACCAAATGTTGATAATCATATCATCATGAGATTAAGCTAAAATATGAACTTAGTATACAATGACATCAAATCTTAAATCTCCAAAATATACAATGTCATAAACTCTAAATGCTACCACAGTCAATATATACCATAGACTATTTAGATTAATACATCACCAAATAAACTATGTTAAACCTACACCAAATATGAACCAATGTGTAGATCTTTACAAGAGCTTTCCATCGACTACTCAAAGTGAAAAATTCAACTATGTATGCCCAAGTTCTACCCTAATTTGTGCTCAAAATAAAAAAATCTAACTTTTGGGCTCTTAAACCTAAAAGCATTTCAAAATCATAGAACCAAACCTACATCAAGTTGTAGTTCTCTAAATGAGTTATGGCCATTTTACTAAGAGAAAGTTATGGTCCTTTTACTAAGATAGTCTTGTTTACCATTCTTACTGTGATTTTTTTGTTTGTGACAAAAATTTCAATGGGATTAAATTTGATGGCCATCATGGGCTAAAACTAAAAAACTCTTTCATGTCCTCTAAACATGGCCAAACTAGCGCATGTTATGTATCAAAACTTATGGAAACATCAACCCAGATCTAATGGTGAGGTCTATTTTTACCTAGGAGGTCATTTCTGCAAGCTCCCCTTAAAACCCTCATTTAAATGAAACATCCAAAATAAAAACCCTTTTGTCCAACAATTTCACATGCCCAAAATCTTTCAACATCCCATCTTAAATACAACCTCAAAACCCTTAGATCTACAATAAACAAATCAAATATCTTTCCATTTGTTTTATCCTCTCATGTATTCCCATGGATTCAATCTAAGATTACAACAAAAAAAACCATATCTCTAATGCCACTTGTAAGGAAACTTGCAAAAAATATTATAATCATTTCCACATAACTCATGATAGATCTAAAATAAATATGTAATTAAAATTCACATGCAAGAGAATAGAAAACATACCCACAAAAATTGTGACACAAGATATACCCTAGGAAACCCTCATTGAGGGGAAAAAACCCAACCTTCAAAAGCATCCATCACCATGTATTATTTAGCAAAAATACCATTGCAATACAACCATTGAAGCTTTCAAATTCATAACCATAACTAAGTAATCTATGTGAACAAGCATGAATCTACTCATCCCATGCCATGCTTCCAACCTTCACAAATGCTCTCTTGGCTAACCTGTCAAGCCTTGTCCTGCTAGACTCTTTCCCTTTTTTCCTTTTGTCTTCACACACAACAACTACCCTTATGGTTGCATATAGTAGCAAGTCACACAAAACCACCATGTAGTATTACATAAACCATGTGTTGCCTAACCCATTGACCCCACATTTAATATTGGCAATTTAATTATTTTCCCTAATATTAAACAATTACATGAAATATTATCACAATGTTAAAATACAACTCAACAAGTATATCCCATGGGAATCTTTAAATTTTGCACATCCATCTAGGTGCAACATTACATAATAAAATAAAATAATACAATATAATAATATGTTGCAATATGTGCAACACCCATTATCCCATCACGTTCCTCTTTCAGGTTCACAATAACACAAAAATATAGTGACATAAGTAGGATTATATGTGGTGGTAGCAAGATTTAGGGGAATCATAGGTAGGGTAGGATAATGTCTTTGCCAAGAACTCATGTCAAAATTTATTTTCTAGAATTTGTAACATAGAAGCTAGACTGGCCATTGCATCAATTTCCTTGCTACCTGCTCAAGGAATCTTCTAGAGAGTAACATGTATAAAGTACATCTTTAGACTGTCAACCATTCTCTTGTAAGGTGTCAGATTTTTAATTTTTTTCTGATAGATTTCATTAACTTGGTTGATCACCAATTGTGGATCTCCAAATATATTTAGGTCATTGACCCTCCATTCAATGACAATTTTCATCCCATTGATCAAGGCTTCATATTCAATAATATTGTTTGTACAAGGAAAAATAATCTTGTACACCTTGGGTAGAGAAAATTTATGTGGGGTGATAAATACAAGTCCTGCACTAGATCTTTGTTATGTGAATGATCCATAAAAAGAACATCACCCATGTTTGGTGTGTTGGCAGTAGAATAAACTAATCAAGGAATTGAACATTTAGTGGTTGGTGACTTTGCAATGATGCTTCTTCTAGTTGATTGACAATCACTTGTCCTTTGATATCTTTCCATTCCACATACTTAATATTGAACTCACTCGAGATCATAATCCATATTGCCAACCTTCTAGTTAGAGTAGATTTTTAGAGAAAATAATTAATGGATCAATCTTTACAGTCAGTCTTGTAGTATGAATGAGCATCTAATGTCTCATCTTTTGAGAAGTGAAAACAACTGCTAAGTAAGCCTTCTCGATAATGTTTTAATTTATCTCATACAAGATCAATGTATGACTAAGGTAATAAATATCTTGCTCCTTATTGTTGTTATCTTTTTGAGCTAGTGAGATACCTAGAGATGAATCTGTTATAGAGATGTACAAAATGAGTGGCTTCCCATGAATGGGAGGCATCGGTATTGGTGGATTAGCAAGATACTTCTTGATCTATGTTAAGATTTGATTGTAATTTATGTTCCATTTGTATTTCACACCCTTATGAAAAGTTTTAGTGAAGGTTTTTGATTTATCTGCTAATTGTGATATGACCAATGAATAAACTAAATTCTTCCTTGTAGCCTTCTCATTTGACTAATGTTTCAAAGTGGAGGCATATCCAATATAGCTTGAACCTTTTTGAGATCCACCTCTATGACCTTCATAAACACAATGTACACTACTAGTTTCCCTAATGTGGCACCGAAAGCACACTTTTTAGGATATAGTCTTAGACTAGATATTTCCATACAATTTAAGATAGGTCCCAAATCTTCTAGATGAGCAATTCTCTGCATACTTGGCTAGAATATCATCAACATAGTCTTCAATTATTTTTCTCATCATGTGCTGAAATGTCATCATAAATGCACATTGATATGTTACACCAACATTCTGTATACCAAATGACATTATGTTCTAGAAAAAGGTCCGCCACACATAGGTGAAGAAAGACTTCTCCTTGTGTTTTGGCACAATTTTGATTTGGTTATAGCCAAAGAAACCATCCATTACTGAGTACATTTCATACCCATCCATCATGTCCACTATCATATCAATGCTAGGTAGCAAAAAATCATCCTTAGGGCATGCTTTTTTGAGATACTAGAAATTAGTGTAGTTTCTAATGGATTTTCATGTTCTGAGATAGGAACTATATTTGATATCCATTTGGCATAATCAATGGTTCAAATTAAACCATTTTTCAATAGTTTTTCCAATTCAACTTCAACAGCAAGGACCACATGAGGGTGCATCTTTCTGAGTTTTTTTTTAACAAGTTTTACTCCTTGTGTGATGGAAAAATGATGAATAACAAGATTAGGATCCAATCCTAGCATATCTAATTATGTTTGTGCAAAATTGATGAATTTTTTTTTTCTCCAGTAGATAATGATTGTGCAAGATGTATGATATGAGGATGTTCCTTAGTACCAAGATTTATTGGTTGAATTGGTTTTATAAACACTAATGAGTGCTCCTTAAAGTGACTCATAAGTGCATTAATATCCCATCCTTAGGAACCCTAGAGAGGTTTTCACCTTCAAATTCATCTTTTCTTTTTTATTATTTTTCGCTTTGATACTACCACAATGTGGTTCTCACCATTAGAGTGTCTATTATTTCTTATTTTGATTGTATGAATGAGATATTTGATATTAGCTTCAATCATATTGACACTGTGTCACTAGTGCAAGATATAACCAGTTTGATCACTTGGAGATAGCGAGCAAGATCATAGTCATTCTAGAACATCGGGACTTCGCTAGATGTAGTGTTTGAGTTCCAGTCTATTAGTTCAAGATAAGTGAGTGAAGGAAAATTTCTAGGTTCAATTGCATTTACAATATAGTCATCAAATTCATGGATAAGTAAGTTAAGACCAAGAGAGATTTTGTTTAAAGGTATGTTTAAATTCCTTTGAGTTTTAATGAAAAAATCAAAGGCACATCAACATTAGTAGGGTGAGACTCATCATACCAAACCCTAGAGTTCTCTCCTATCTTGAGTTGGTTTTCATATGTGTGAACTCTATAAAAATTCTTATTAGAAGTTGCAACTAAAAGGGAATCAAATTCAAACTCTCAAGAATCAGTGCTACATGAAGTCAAATTGTAGTATTCATCCATTATAACTTATGATTGATTTTCTTCCTTTTGCTTCTCTATGGGGTTACTTTCTCATCCTCTAATATAATTGGCTCTAATATTATGACATTTACAATAGCTGGTTGGCTACCTTTTTCTTCAACTATTATTGGCACAATGCTTTGGAAATATTTTATCAGTTGGGAAAACAACCTCATTTGCTTGTGATGACTCATCAATTGTTTGAACAACTTGGTCAGTTAGTTGACACCTTTCTTCATCATCACCTATAATAATGTGTATTTGAAGATTAATATACCATCTAGTTGTTGAAAACTGTATCATCTAGCCAATTGAACCTCATTATTTCTCTCTCTCTTTAAGATATCCTTTCCCAATTTGTTTAATTCAACAAAGGCTTATTTGAAAGAATAAAAAAATAATTAGGCTTGAACAATTTCTTATGTTGTCCTTTCAAATCAAATATAATTCTCTTTATTTAGCACTTCATTCATTCTAATACTTAATAGTTCCTTTAACTCATTCCACCATTCTTCCTTGCCTTTTATAAAATCTAAACCTTTTAATACATGGGGAAAAGGGTCAAAATCTTTAATGAGATATGTTGAGAAATAAATTTTCAGTCTTCTCTATAGCATATCTATTTTATGGTAAAAAATTAGTAGATTATGTGCTTGATCAAAAGTTTTCTCAACCTGATCATCAAAATTGTCAATGATAGAACAATACAAAGCAGTGATGGCATCATATCTATTGATCCACTTATTCACATTTTTTCTTAAGGTGACTTCATTGTTGTTCAAATCTTTCCACATATCTACCAACTTTGACAACTCCAGCTGAAATAGGGGCCAATTGACCCTATATACTAGAAACAAAATTATATCTATTATTCTATCCTCATGCTAAATGCCCAACTCCACATGAAATGAGATTTTTTTTCCATTTTCTTTAATGAGATCATCAACTGTGTAAAATTATGGTTACTAAGGTGTGCTTAGAATCTCCACAATAGGACCGAAGGGAGGTAGTTGAACAAGGGAAGATGAAATTTGAAGTTGGTCAGATTGTCTACCTACTTTTCCTTTTCCTTGTTTCTTCTAATAATTTGCAATTATGTTTTCCAATTAATAATTTTTTCTTCCCCTTTCATCATAGGCCTCGAAAACCTTCTCAAATTTCTCATTCAGCTCTAGGAATTTTTTCTTGTCTTTGGCAGATACTACCACACCAAAATTAGCTACTTCCTTATTCATTTGAGATACCCGGTCACTATTCACTTCTTCTACCCTGTATACCATGAGGCTCCCTGTATGTTCAATATCTAAGACCTCTTGGATTCTAGCCTTGTCTCTTTTTTGTATAGACCACATGACTAATGCTTTGTGATCATCATTATACTTTACACCTTTATGAGCATCTAATACCTCTTCCTTAGTTCTAAATTTTATTTCTTTTTCCTTCCTTACTACATCAAAAATTATTGCATTAGCAATATCCTATTCTAGTAGTATCATTACTCCTGAATCTTTTAGCATTTTTCTTCCCCCTCCAGGGATTATCTAATTAAATTATTGCATAAAATTTGCATTTGTTTTGTCTTCTATGTAAGATTTGTATCTAGTAGGTTGCTCTAATTTTATTTTCTTAGAATTTGCCTCAAAAGTTTCAATATAACTCCTCATAAATTGGATGAAGGCCCAAAACATTAAAAAAATTCATCATCCAAAAAATTCCTTATTTCCTACTCCACAAAAGGATCTATTTCCTTCCCCTTAAAGACCTCTATAGTGAGGGCTAGGAGTGGCATTGGAGGCTCCTTAGGTGCTCACTCCTCTATCTTTAATGTAGTTATCACAATATCACCTTGACCTCCCATTTGCTTTAGTTGTTCCCTTAAGAAATCTTCATTCTTAATATGAAAGAGAGTCTATGAAGTAGAGTACTCCTTAGCTTTATATAAATAAACTCATTCCAATTTTGACCTTTTAGTAGTTGGTGCTGAGGGAGGGCTCTCTAAAAGTTTCCTCTTATACAGAGGAATAGGTTGTATATTTACATTGCTAGCCACAACATATCCTACTTTTCTTTGCAAAGTGTATTATCTTGGCCTTATTATTACCCTATTTGCTAGTCTTTTCTCAATTCTATACCTTGGTTTAGGTAAGCTTGTATTAACATCCCTTTCTTCTTATTATGGGTTTACATGAACCCAACAAAATTTTCCATAATTTCATTAAATCTTATATACTATATATTTAATATTAGTAAGGGTATGCATTAATAAACTCTAGGACCCTATTGTATACTTTCCACTTCTCCTTCTTGTTCTTGTAAAGAAAACTCATTTCTTATAATATCCTCAAGAAAGTAAACAATATGTTCATAAGATTTAGGTTTGGTCCTATCTGTAAACATATCATAGAAGCCTTAAGGGTCAATAAAATGAGGATGAGATTGAGCCATTTGGTATTTATCAAGAAAATTACATATATGTCTCCATCCTCCCTTGGTGAGCATAAAATTATGGACTACTATGAAATTTAGAAAATTGTCCCTTTGGATCTTCCCACCAACTCTCTTTCTTTGAGAACTCCTATATACCATATAAACCTAGTAATTCCCACTTTCAGAGGCACTTGACAAGGAGAAAAAATAGGTTTACCTTGGAAACCATATATTTTGAAGACAATAGATACAGAGTAAGGGATAATATCCCATCAATTATGACTTACTTTGAAACCCTTGTCATGATCCTTAGGCCTGATCAACTCTAGTAATAGTCAGGTATCTTGGGGTTATCTGTAGTCAACAAAATACACAATTTTAAGGAAAACTATCTATGAAAATCAACAAAGCTATCATATGTAACCTCCCATGTCATGTCAACACTCCATAGCTAAACTGGTAGCTTCTCCCCATCCTTTTCTAACTCTAGTTTCATTTCCTTTAAGAAAGTATAAACTTCTTTGTATAGGCACATATACATCAACCATGAATACCAACACAAGGGATTTTTAACCTTGGCCTTACTGATGTCGATTAATCTATTATGAATTTCTTTTACAAGATATGATGCAAAATTGGAGATAGAGCTCATTCCATATTGCATTGACTAATCAATAATTAAAACTAGGGATCCTTGGATGTAATCTTTCTCATTCATACCAAAGATTTTGCAAAGGGAGAAGTAAAGTGCATATGCTCTAGGATTCAAATATTTCTTTAACAATATCTCTAAGGTATGAGTTTTCAGTAATGGTAGATTCCCTATCCTTAAAAAATGCTCTTATAGTGGCCCTCCCTTAAGGTATACCCTCTGAGCATCATACCGTGCTTAAAGATCTTCTAGGTAAATCTTTTCATGCAATGCATGGTTAGGATTTAACATGAATACTTCCCTAGTCACTTCAGGTGTGATCCTAAAAAGTTTTTCCCCCACATGATTCTTCATGACTGTTAGCACAAGATCATACCTCTTTGCTAACATTATCAACAAGTCATCATCAAAGAAACACTAGGAACAATAAACTTTCCAATATCAAATTGCAATGCATTGCTTAACAAAGTATCATGTTTCCCCTCTAAGAACCATTTTATGAACAACTCCAAACCAGTAGTAGATGTCTCAACATCTCTCAATAAATTTTCTTTGACATAAAAACCCTCATTAACCAATAATCTAGGGTTCCTGGGAACAAATTATTTTCCTTTAGTTGCATCATTCGTGGAGAAGGGCAACTTTTCTTGAAAATAATCATGCACATTCCTATGTTTGTAATCTACCTTTATAGAATAATTCCTTCATGGAGGCATATTATCAATAAAATTAAGATAGGAAATCCTTCAAACAATAGAAATTGAGATAATTCATTGTATGGAAAATTCAAACTCTAAGCTCTGGTTCTTTGTGCTTCAAATCTCTTTGCTTTGTAACTAGTTATGGAATGGGTCATAGATTTTATGTAGATTTCATTTGCCCATATTTTCTTTGATACAACATTAATGCTTCAATAGTCAAATTATGTAAGTTACACCATGAATTTTGAAAAAGACCATTGATCTAGGCATAATCTAATGGACATGATTGAAACTTAAAATTTGTATCATTTTTTGTCAAGTTGGACACATGTTGAGACCTTGTATTCTTGCTTTGGCTAACTATTGAGTATTTTCATTATACAATAATACAACCATCATTGGTCATTTCAAATATTATGGTCAAGAAAAATCCTTGTTGTTATTCCTATTTCTTTCAATAGTTGGGTCCACTAAGACATGTATCACCTTCTCCGATTCTTGCTTTGGCTAACAACCTTGGATCTTCATTATGCAAGAATATGATGACCCTTGATCTTTAAGAAATGGAGTGTAAAGATTTTTTTCCTATTTCTCTATGAAAAATGTGGCCCACATGGATACATGGCAACTTCTAATATTCTCACTTTGGGTAAATTTCAAACAACTTTATATTTTGAGAATGTGATAGC
Organism: Cupressus sempervirens; assembly: GCA_028749045.1. Classification (NCBI taxonomy): domain Eukaryota; kingdom Viridiplantae; phylum Streptophyta; class Pinopsida; order Cupressales; family Cupressaceae; genus Cupressus; species Cupressus sempervirens. The sequence continues at coordinate 560,696,029 of CM053783.1, forward strand.
CATCGATCAATTTAAGATTTGATGGCTGGGAAAGAAAATTAATACTTCCTATATCCATTACATAGAGAAAATCAATGTATGCTTCCTACTACCTTTCACTAACAACAACCTTTGGTAACTCATAGCTTAGTCTGGTCCGACAAATTTTGCATGCCAGCATGTTGCAACTTCACTTTGGTTAGAACTTGAGTACTTCAATTTTTCAAAATCACCACAATCATTGATCTCCATCTAAATCTATAGCTATAAAGATGTACTTTCTTTAGTCTATTTTGAAACACAGAATGGGGCCATAGGGAAACTTGTCATTATGTCACATTGTCGCACTTTTCAAATTACTTGCTCTAGAATTTGCAAAAATATAAAGGCCTTTCATCTTTTTTAATCAGTGGTTCAGGATATTTCTTCTCATTTCATGCATTTGGGACCCATAATGATAGCTATTATTCTATCATATTTTCACATTCATGAACAATGAACACTTTTATCTTGCAACAATATGACATCCCTTTATCATTATCTGAATAAAAAATCAGGGAAAGAGATTCAAATTGACTTTGGAACCAATCTAGACTTGATAGCTAGTATGTTACAATAGAAAATTTTGAAGTAAGATACCCCCACTAGGATATGGATCAATATGTCACACCTTCATATTTTTTAAACAATGAGCATTTTAGATTTGTGATGATATGAAATCTTTTGATCTAAAAGGAGATCAATGGGTGTCATAAAATAACTAACTTCCGCACTTCCTCAGCTCCCAACTCATTCTACCACTTTCTCACTTTAGTTAAAAACTTTGCATCTTCAATCTACAATAATGTGATGTCCATTGATATTGAAGGAAATAAAGAGCTGAAATAAGAACTCACTATAAGGTTTAGGAATGAGGGAAAAACAAACATGCAGGAAAATAACAACATAAACATGAGTTAAAAATGAGTCATGAGATAGGGAAAAATGACACATTCACAGAATATATTTTGAAATGATCATAGTAAAACCTTTAGAAAAAGAAATTTAAGAAGTGTTAGGTCTTTTTTAAATCTCCTACCTTAATTCAAAAATGTGTGGTTGAATAACATTTTTTTAAGAAACCTAGGGAACATGAGACATTAGGGCATAACAATTAGGGATTTTCTAGGGCACAATTAATCAAGTGAAATACAAACCCTAATCACTTATATGGAATGCCTAAGTTTTCACAATGAATTTAAAAATTTCTACTAGGTGAAGAATCAGGCCAATAATGGCTCTATCTGGGGATGATGAGTGAAAAAGATTCATACAAGGGCTTAGAATCTCTGGAAGAAGCATACCACATACTTGGCAAAACTAAGAACTTTTTCAGAGAGTAACATGCATGCCAGGACAAACAAAAAATAGATATAGAGGAACAAAAATATATACAAAAATTTATGTAATGTACATATAACTAACTATTGTTCATGGAAAGAAAAGTACCTTCAATATAAATATTTCTTGAAGAATTGTCCATGACCTAGAAATTCAAGAATGCCACCTAATAGCTCTCTAAAAATATATGAATCCTTACCCAATGTAGCTTCAATCAACTATGTGCCTAACCAAATGGAATTAAATTTTCCATGCTTGCCTTTATCTTTATTTCTTGCATTCCATATTAGAATTACATCTTCAAGCTCAAATTTTCATACTATTTTCTTATCATATAGGTTCTTTTCCTGCAATTGCAATTTTGCATTTTTTGCTGAACCTTCCTACCAATTCATCTATTCTTTATTGCATGTTATCTATGATATCATCATCATAAAAATGGATATTATTGTACAGACCTTTAGATTATTTTGGGGCATTCTAGCTTGGATTCCATATACTAAATCAAAAGATGAAACACTTATTGCCTTAATTGTTACTCTATTATCCCACACTACCAACTAAAGCTTAAAATCCCATTGATGGAAATATAAGAGTAATTGAGGAGGAAGGGGTGAATTAGTTACTACCAAAATAAATCCTAGGTCCCTTTTGATGTCAATACAAAATTTTAAAAAAACAACTGAATACTATTGAAGCTTGGTAAACACACAGAATGTTGTAACTCGGTAGTAACTCGAATAGCTCAGTAAAAGATTAACATAAGAACCATTAGATGTTATCTTTGATTACCATTTACTTTAATTTAGTTGAAAGCACATAAATAATATAACATGAACACATTTGACACTAGGATTTAACATGGAAACCCAATTTGGGAAAAACCACCAATAGCAACAAGTTACTAATTTTCACTCTTTTGAAGTGAGCCCTATTAGGAGCCAACCCTTTTAAAGTTTAAATAACACATTGTTAGGTATGACCCTATTAAAGGATTTAATCATCCTATTAGGAGCGACCTAGTTAGAGGTCTTAAGAATAATTCAATGGAATTGCCACCTCGTTAGAGGATTTGCAAATTGTTGTTAAGCCAACTCTATAAAGAGATTTAGATCACTGCTACAATGGTTAGAGAGTAACAATGAAATGACCTGATTTGAATGAAACTTAATTCCTAATTTCAAATCTCAGTTCTAGCTTGTACTTGATCCTTCCTAAATGAATATGAATTTGTTGCACCACAAGGATATTATTCTTATCCTTCAAATTTTCTTCTTCTACTTACAAATAGATCTTCAATCACATCACCATAATTTGCACATTTTATTGCACTCATTTGTACACTTTCTTCCACACTTTGAAATCACAACTTGACCTTATACTTATACCTTTCACTTTGTCAAATCATCTCAAATACAACTTACAATAATCAATATTCATCACCTTAGTCGGCTGGAACCAATAGATAGATCAATTAACCTCAATACAAAAAAGTAGGAAAATCCTTTGGTAGAAAACCCTTCTCAGTAGAAACTAACTCTGAAGTGATTTCCTTCATTAACTAATAGAATCTTGGTTAAAACTATAGTCTTACAAAAATCCTTTGGTAACTAATTGAGCTCAATTAACACTAGTTCCATCCAACTTTCTTTCGTTACCTGAGTGAGCTCGATTAACACTTGCTTTCTATAACTTTTCCTTCAACACCCGAGTGAACTTGGTAAACACTACCTTCTTAACTAGGCAAACATAGGAATGCTTAGTATACACTAAGAACTATCTTCACTATCCAAGTGAGCTTGGCATATACTAACTAGTAATGAATATGATATTTGTGTAACATCAAAGACAACACACAATTAATCAAGTGTATCCAACAATATCCCTCTTTTGCATTGATGGCAAGACAACATGTCATAGCACAATGAAATTTGTATTAGAGAACTCCCTTTGTCAATATGATTTTTTATCAAGTTCATTCAAAACATTCTCCCTCTTTTAGCATCTAGAGAACTTCTCCCTCTCTAGCATCTGACTTTATTCAAGTTCCAAAAAAAAATTCTTAGAGATATGAGAGTAAACTTCTCCCTCTTTGACAATACATGCCAAAGACAATAATTCTATAAATTCTAATTTACCTTAAGTACTAATTCATCTGCAATATGCCCTTGCCAATTCTACACAAACTAATTGATCTTCAATAGGTTCTGGTTGATGCACTCACTAAACTTCGTTTAGTGAATTTCAGATAGGGGAATGACCCCTAGCTTACCTCTTAGATACAAAAATGCATCCTTAGGTAGTGGCTTGGTGAATATGTCTATAATCTATTCCTTTGTATTCACATATTCCAATCTAACTTCTTTATCTTGCACCAATTCTCTTAAGAAGTGATATTTTATAGAAATATGCTTTGTTTTGGAATGCATCACTGGATTTTTTGATATGTTAATTGTAGTGGTGTTATCACAATATATAACAACTAGATCTTTGATTTATACCTTCATTCCTTCCAATAGTTGTTTGAACCAAACAATGTTAGAGCAATTGACTATTGCTGTTACATATTCTGCCTCTACTATGGATTGATAAGTACAATTTCTTGTCTAAGATACTAGTATTTTACCAAGAAAGAATGCTCCACCACTAGTGTTTTTTCTATCATCAAGACTTCCTGCCCAATCAGCATTAGTAAATACTTTTAAGTCCAAATTGTAGCCAAGTTTGTACCATAAGCCATAGTCTTCAATACCTTTAAAATTCTCATGAAACTCTTGATTGCCATCATGTGATTTTCTGAGAATCTTGCCACTATTCCAATTGCTAGAGAAATATTAGGCCTTGTGTGAACTACATACTACAATTTTCCAATCATTGATCTATCTAGTAGACATAGGTGTTCCAACTAGTCTTGAACCCTCCATTCCAAATTTCTTTAGTATCTCCTTGATATACTTAGATTGAGTGATGTAGATACCATTCTTGTTCTACTATATTTGCAATCCAACAAAGAATTTTATTTCACCAAGCATGGACATCTCGAATTCTTTGCTCATTTCTTCTAAGAATTTTTTTCATAAATCATCATTTTGTGTATATAAAGTATCATCAATAAATATTTTTGCTAACACAATCTTCTTGTCTAGTCCTTCCTTGATATACAAACTACTATTATCATTAGTCCCTTGAAAACTAGTTTGTACCAAGTAATTATGGAGTCTTTCATAGCAAGCTTTGGGAGCTTGCTTGAGACCATATAAACCTTTGTGTAGTTTGTAAACCATGTCTCCTTTGCTAGGATCGACAAAACCTTTGGGTTGCTCAATGTAAACTTCCTCATCAAGGATTCCATTCAAGAATGCAGATTTAACATCCATTTGATATAATTTAAATTCTTAATGTGTTGCATATACTAGTAAACTTCTATCACCTTCAAGTCTTGCTACAGAAGCAAAAGTTTCACCATAGTCAATACCTTCTTCTTGAGAGTAACCTTTGCATACCAATCTTGCTTTTTTTCTTGATACTTTTTCATCTTCATTCAGCTTATTTTTAAATATCCATTTTTTACCAATTACATTTTTATCCTTGGTTATGGGAACAAGAGTCCAAGTTTTCTTCTTCTCTATCTATTCTATCTCTTTGTTCATTACTTCAATCCAACTTCATTTTCTAGAGCATCTTTAATACTTCTTGGTTCAAATTTGGCAAGTAAACATGTCCATTTTAATTTGCTTCTTGTCATTGTTCCATCTGATTTGTCTCTAATGATTCAATTCGGTGAATGATGTCTTCTAACATATCTTGCTAATATAGGCTCCTTAGTTTTTGAATGAGTTCCATCATCTTCTTCTTGAATTTTAGTTTCAATCTCAGGTCCTTCTATCTATGACTTGGGTCCATTAGGCTCAGTTTGAACTAGCTCGATAGCCTTTATTTGTGACTTGGGTACTTGCAACTTGGGTTGCATAGTTTGAAACTTGGTAGCTATTGGAGTTTTTGGGGACTTGGGAGTTGAAGCATATTTTCTTTCAAATATATTAGGAATTGTATCAAGTTCATAGTAAACAAATCTTCTATATTCTTTAGGTTCCTTACTACTTTCTTCTTCACTCTTTTCTACATATTCATCAATTCTGACATGTACACTTTCTATAATTTTGTGAGTGGATAAATTCAAACATATGTATGCTTTGCTTCTATAGGAGTATCTTAGAAATATGCCTTCATCACCATTTACATCAAATTTTCCCTTTTCTGGATTCTTTCAATATGTAACATTTGCTGCCAAATACCTTCAAGTAACTTACATTAGGTTTGTAGACATACCATAGCTGATGAGGTGTCTTGTTTGAACCTTTATTCAACTAAACTCTATTTAAGGTATGAACTGCAGTTCTGATAGCTTCCTTCTAGTATTTGAGAGCAACATTTTTTTCAATCATTAGGGTTCTTGCATAATCCATGATAGATTTATTTCTTCTTTCTGCTATACCATTATGCTATGGTGTACCAGGAGAAGATACTTGTCTTTTGATTCCTCTTTCAATGCAAAAATTGTTGAATTCATGGGAAATGAATTTAGCAACTCTGTCTAATCTTAGGCATTTCAACTTCTTTCTAGTTTCTTTTTCTGCTCTTGCCATATACCATTTGAATTTTTGAAAAGCTTCTGATTTTACTTTTAGGTACATTACTGTCATCATTCTAGAGTAGTCATCAACAAAGAGAATAAAAATATTTTCTCCACTATAACTCACTATTCCAATAGGTCCACATAAGTCTGTATGAATAATTTCTAAGACTTCTTCTAACTAATAGCCTTTTCTTTTGAAGCTTGTCTTTCCCATCTAACCAATTTGGAAATTCTTGCATAGACCCATGTTAGGCTTCTTCAATCTAGGAATATCTCTTACTCTTTTACATTTTCTTATTCTAACCAAACTATCAAAGTTCACATGATATAGTCTTTTGTACCATAATCTACTTTCTTCTACTTGAGCAATAAAACATGAACAATCATTGAGATGAAGATAAAATAGATTACCTTTTGTTTGCTTGCCAAAACCAACCAAATTTCCTTTCCCATCTAGCAGTTTGGCCTATCCATTCATAAATTCTACCTTGAATCCAATGTTATTCAGTTGTGCCACACTCAGTAGATTATGCTTTAGTCTTTTGACCCAATAAGAATTATCACACACAAGTTCTTTCATTAACAAGATACATCCTTTTCCTTTTATATTATGAGGTTTGTTGTTTCCAAATGTTACACTACCTCCATCATAATATTCCATATGCTCAAGTTTTGTTTTGTCACTAGTCATATGATGTGAGTAGCCATTGTTAATAATCCATATATCATTTCTTCTAACATGAGAGATAAGTGTCATCGTATCTCCTTCATCATCAGACTCATCTTTCCCAGCAATATAAACTATTTCATCTTCATTTTTATCAAAATCTTTCGCTATGAAACAAGATTTGTTATCTGTGTCATTGAAGTTCTTGTAGTTCTTGGAGTCCTTCTTGCCTTTATGCTTGTTGCTTTCCTTTTCATTCTTCATTTCCTTATTTAAACACCTAGAAGAAATGTGACCAATTTCTTCAAAAGAAAAGTAGATCAGAGGAACCTTACCTTTTTACTTCCCTCTTCCTTTGGAATACTTCCTTACAAGCAGGGCTTCAACAACTTCAAGATCACTATCTAAACTTTCTTCTAATGATGCATCTTCTTCACTTCTTGATTAACTATATATCAATTTTTTACCCTTTTCTTTGAGTGATATTTTAGCTTTAAATGTAGATTCAATATTCTTTGAAGTAGGAACATAGTTATTATAATTGTCTAACTCAAAAGTTGTTAATCTCCCAACTAAAGTATCCAACCCTATCTTATTAGTTGGATCACATCTCATTTCTTGAATAGCAGATACTCTAATTGCATATATGGGAAGAAGAGTTCTGATCAATTTACTTACAATTGTTTCCTCCTTGATGTCTCCTCTAGATGCTTTGATTGTACTTACACTAGCCTTGACTCTTTCCACATATTTTCTAATGTTTTCATCTTCTCTCATTAAAATTTTCCTCTAAGGATTTCTACTTTCTCTCTTCTCACATTGTCATATCCTCCAAAGATATTTTTTAGTTTGTTCCACATTGCAAAAGTAGTTTTGCAATCTATTACCTTATCAAATTCAGCATAACCAAGAGCAGATGCAATATCAATCATCATGATATTATGATTAATCTTTTCAGCAATATCTTCAACTAATAATGTTCTAGTATGAGTCTTGTATTCAAAATCAAGATACTTGAAACCTAAATCACTGATGGTAGCCAGATGCAATCTCATAAGTCCTTTTCATGCTACAAAATTGTCTTTGTTTAGCTTGGCAATCTCTCTTTTGTAAGACATCTTGATCTTTAGGTTAGGTCCTTGAAACCTTCTCTGCAAGCACCAAAAGCTTTGATACAAATTGTTGGAAATATAAGACAAGTAACTAAGAGGGGAGGGGTGAATTAGTTACTAAAAAAAGTATCCTAGATCCCTTTTTATGTGAAGAAAAAATGCAAACAAATAATTGAATGATGTTGTAGCTCGGTAAACACATAGAATGATGTAACTTGGTAGTAACTAGATTAGCTCAGTAAAAGATTAACATAAGAACCATTAGATGTTATATATGATTACCATTTACTTTAACTTAGTTGCAACCACATAAATAAAATAGCATGAACACATTTGACTCTAGGATTTAACATGGAAACCTAATTTGGGAAAAACCACTAATAGCAACTAGTTAATGATTTTCGCTCTTCTAAAGTAAGCCCTATTAGGAGCTAACCCTATTAAAGGTTACAAAACACATTGTTAGGTGTGATATTACTAAATGAATTTATTTCCCTATTAGGAGTGGCCTGGTTAGAGGTCTTAAGAACAATTCAATGGAATTGCCACCTTGTTAGAGAAATTTTTAAATAGATGTTAAGACAACTTTGTTAAGAGATTTAGATCACTGCTAAAATGGTTAGAGAGTAACAATGAAATTAATTGATTTGAATGCAACTTAATTACTAATTTTATATCTCTATTTTGGCTTGTACTTGATCCTTCTTGATTGAATATGACTTTGTTGCACCATAAGGATATTCTACTTATCCTTCAAATTTGCTTCTTTTGCTTACCAATAGATCTTTAATCACATCAACACAATTTGCACATTTTCTTGCACTCGCATACTTGCTTCCAAAATTTGAATCACAACTTGACATTATACTTATACCTTTCACTTTATCAAATTGGCTCAAATACCACTTATAGTAATCAATATTCATCACATTAGTTGGTTGGAATCAATAGATAGATCAATTAACCTCAATACAATAAAATAGGAAAATCCTTTGCTAGTTGACCTTGCTCAGTAGAAACTAACTCTAAAGTGATTTCCTTCATTAACTAACAGAAGCTCGGTTAACACTGCAATCTTACAAAAATCCTTTGGCAACTAGGTGACCTTGGTTAGCACTGGTTCCATCCAGCTTTCCTTTGTTACCCAAGTGAGCTTGGTTAACATGCACTTTTTGCAACTTTTCCTTCGATGCTTGAGTAACCTTGGTAAACATTGCCTTCTAAATTAGGCAAACACAGGAATTCTCGATAGACACCGAGAACTGTCTTCACTGCCCGAGTGAGCTCAACATATACTAACTAATAATGATTATGAAATTTGTGTAACATCAAAGAAAACACACAATTAATCAATTATTTCCAAAATCCATGCCTTTTTCTATTATCTAATGTCCTCTTTATGGTCTTCAACATAATTCTATTAGTTTATTCCTCATGTTCATTTCCCTATGGATGATAAGGGGAGGATGTTGATCTTGTAATACCATATTCCTCACAAAACTTTATGAACTCCTCTCATCTAAAACACATAGCATTATTAGTCACAATCTTTTTAGGATATCCAAATCTAGTTATTATGTTATTTAATAAGTATTTTTTCACCACTTTATGTGTAGACTTCTGGGTAGGAATAGCCTCTACCCACTTTTTGAAATAATTTGTGGCTACTAGTATCCATGAATAACTAGTATTGGATCTAGTGGAAACTTCTCCTATGATGTCCATTCCCCACTAGTGGGAAGGTGCTTGCACTTCTACTGACTTCAAAGAGGTATTTCTAGGGAACTTTATTTTTCCAAAAAATCTTTTGCAAGAATCATATTTTGTAACCAAAATATGTGCATCTTTAGAAAAACTAGGCCACTAGAAGCTAGCCCTTATTGCTATCTAAATAGTGGTACTTTCAATGTAATGACATCTACATATTCCTAAATGCATCTCAGTGAGTATATTTTTTGATTCCTTCTTATCAATACACTTCATAAAAATTCCCTCAAAATTTCTCCACCATAGACTTCCATTAATGATAAAGTATTTAATTGCATGCAACTTTACAAATCTCTTTTCATTATTAGTCAGATGGGTTGTAGTCTCCATGTGTTGTAGGTAGTATATCACATCTTTATACCAATCACAGTTATCCATATCACATGTGTCTGATCTGAGGTCCTCACATAGAACATTTACTTGGTTAGCATCCAAATTTAATTGAGCCATCAATTTCTCTTATCCCTAACCTCTCATAAATTTAGTAATTTAGATTTCAATGTTGAATTCTTGGATTCTATTAATCCATCTACATCTTTTGCTAAACACTTCCTATTGGGAGAATATATATTTGACTACTGCACTAGGTACAAATGAAATAACAATGACACCGACTAGATAGCATCTAAATTCTTTAATAGCTGTGACAAGTACTTCTTTTGATTCAATGAAACTCCATATTCCGAAGCCTTTATAAAAATCTTTTCTAGATGTCTACAATGGTCCTTAGCCTTCTTTGAATATGCCATTAGATCATCCTAATAAATAACAATAAACTTGTCAATGTATTCCTTGAATGCAACATCCACTATTCTCTAGAATGTAGCTCTTGTATATATCAAACCAAAAGGAATATGAACATGTACATATGTCCCCCAAGGACCTATGAAATCTATCTTGAATATGAACATGTACAGCTTCCATATTTGGCAGCCCATAATTATATTTTAAGGAGGCAATATTCAAATTTCTAAAATCAACATACAACCTAATGTCACCATTTTTTTTCTTCCTAACTGGCACTAGGTTTGACACCCATGAAGAATATTTGATAGGCTTGGTTATCCCTCCATCCCTCAACTTCATAAGTTCTTCTTGCATTTTAAGGGTTAGTGTTGCATTCACAGGTCTTTCTTTTTTTCTGAAGGGCTTAGCATTCTCTTTCAAGGGTATTATATTATGAAAAAATTCTTCCCTATAAGCCTTAAGGTCATCATATAACCATGCAAAAACATGCCTGAATTTTCTTAACAAATCAATCAAGGATTTTCTAATTTTAGGAGATAGAGTTTTACCAATGTATACCTTCTTGGGTGATTCAATTTTTCCAAGGTTTATTTCTTCAAACTCCTATGGTTTCTTTTCCTTAACATCTAAATGAACTCTATCCGAGTTGTCAAAAATACTCTCTAATACCACTAATCCTTTGGGTGCCTTGTTAGTTTTTAATTGAAATATTTCTTGACCAAAAATGGTTTCCTTTCCATCTATTTTCTCAACCAACACAATACAATCAAGTTTTTGGCCATAGTATTTATCTTCATTCAGAAGAAAATTCAAAATATCCTTATCATTGTCAAACACCTACTAATTTTCTATGTTTTCAAGGATGGATGGTCTATTTTTCATCTCAATCTTAGATACACCATGAAATGATATGTCATCGGGTTTAATGGCTACATTAGCCAATCAGCAATCTTATTATTACTTTTGTCCATCCAAGAAATACCAAAATCATCAAATGCTTTGAAATTTGATCCCAAACAATATTCCTATAATATTTTATCCTTTTCTTATTGGATGCATATGTCTCCTTAATCTAGGACACTAATAGTTTTGAATCACAAATAACATGTAGCTTTTTGATACCATGATTTATTGCCACTTTCAATTTGAGAAACAATGCCTCATACCTAAATGCATTTTTCTCTAGAGATACAAAGACTACCTCAGCCCCTAATCCTTCTTTAGAATTAGCCCCATCAAAGTACATAGTCCAAAGGTTTTGAGAATCTAGACCCTTTGCTATTCTTGTGAAATTAGTGGGGTTGGCTTTTCAATTTCTTGAATAGCGAGTTTAGCTCTGAAAGAATTCACCTCTATATCTAAGAAACAAGCAACATCTATATCAATGTTATCTTCAAGCATATGGGTGACTCTTGGTTATCTTTTAACCTTAATGGATTTATCTCTTATGTGGAATGTACCATAAGATAGATCACATTTTAGATTACCTCCCATTGCAACACTCCACTTTCTTAAGAGAAAAATTCCATATCGTGGAGGAATATCAACTACTAAAATAGTCATAGTTAGGTCAATGTTAGGGTAGGTAGCTAGTTTAAAAGCAAGACATTAATTGTACTTATGATAGGGATTTCTCTTGCATATGTGGCCTACATATACTTTTCTTTGTATATACTCTCAAACCAAGGGCTTCCATAATCTTAAATGACATGACAGTATATGAGGCCCCAAAATCAACCATTCAATTCTTCAAGGTTTTCCCATTTATGATAAGGATGAGGAAGAAAGGATAAATGTTCTCTATATATGTTGTAGAAGAATTATCTAAATACATCTGGGGTATTCGGGACATTACTCCTTTGTCTTCTTTTTCTCTTGCTAAAAATAGTATTTCTTGCCTTATTGATGGTTGCCTTTCAACAACATCACTATTTCCAATTTCTCCTAACTAAGAGAGAGCTTTGTTCTTGTACTCTTTTATCCTAAACATCTCAGATAATGGGACTTTGATAGTGATTTGTGATAACATAGAAATCATATCTATAGGATCATATGTAATGATTTTTAGAAAATTACCTTTGAATGCTTGTAATTGAAGAATGGGTTGTTCTACTTGTTTGGTGACATCAGGAATTGACTTCTTTTATTGCATGTTGATCTTAACTATTTCTACACCTTGGAAATACACTTTCTTCTTAGGTTCCCATTTTCTTGTCTTTAACATCCTTGATCTTGAAAATAATTGAACCTTCCTCTTTTGGGGAATCATTCTTCTTATAGGTTGTGTCCTTGACAAAATACCATATGTTTTTTCCAACACTATTTTTACTATTCTATTTCTGAGATTATAATTATTGTGAAATTGGGCTACCATCTCAACAGTTAATCTATCAATTTCTTCATTAGATGGCTTCCTCAAATTTATATGTTCAACATATGATATCATATTGCATACCTTATCCAAATTTTGATCATCATCATCATCATAGACACACACACACACACACACACACACACACACACACACAACTAGTAGCATCAATCTCATAGTCATCTAGATCAAGTTCCTCACCATTAAGACATAAATTTATCATATGTATTAAATACCACATCTTCATGAATATTTTCTTCTTCACCCTTTTTCTTCTTTGATTTCTACTTTGCTGAGAAAGATTGGGCAACTATATAATAACTAGGAGAATGAGGAGATTGGCATACAATACACCAAGGCATGTCTTCCACCATATTTATAGAACTTCTTCATAGTGATCTAGTGTACCCTTATTCCTTGTGCCTTGGGTAGGATTAGGGATAGGTTTACCATCTTTCCATTATGTGGTGTAAGGGATAGTTCTACATTCTAGTCTTCTTATTTGAGTCTTCTCATTAGGATTTGGCTTATTATCATAATTTATTAGTTGAATCAATTTTTTAAGTAGATTCAAAACTTGATCCATTTTATCAACCTTAGGTTTCTTAGTTGTAATAGGCTTGTCACCCTATTTTCTATTACCCCTAGGATTAAATAACTTTGGATCATCTCTTCTCCCTAGCCTACCATATGCTTTTCAATTATTTTCTATGTTAACAACCACTTTATATCCATCCCTCAATGTCCCAAGATCTTTACCTCTTAGTGTGTAAGCCATCTTACTATCAAAAGCATTGAAATAATTGTAGGACACACATCTTCACCTAGTATCATTACTTGGAATAACTTGTACATTCCCTTTTCAAATCTCACATTTAAATCAAACATTGATTCATTTGGATTTTTAAATTTTTTTATTGAACTCTTTTAACAAAAAACTTGCACTAGTATTATCACTATATTACTTCTTAAAGAGCTTTTCCAAATCATTCCATGAGGCAATACTATCATCAGGTAACCTTCTAAACCAATCTCTTATATCTTTAGTAAGAGAAAGTACAAACAATTTCATAACCACATCCGCATGCTCAACTTCATAGTCATTCATCATATCAATCAACTTTTTATGATTCTCTTCACTAATTATATCATTGTTTCTTGAGAATTTAATGACTTTTTCTCTCAAATAATTTGAGATGGGATGAGAAAAACTAGATATACCTACAAAAGACATCTACTTGTATTTCTCCATGTAGACATGTTTTCTTTATAAACCTACAGTATTAGAAGTGCTTGGTCCTACCCCTTGAGTTTGGACAAAGATTTGAGTTTGTTGGGTAACAAGTATTTGGCCAACTATTGTGGAAGAGGAATCTGGTATTGATTGATACAAATGTTGGTTAATCACTACAGGTCCACAAATTGGAATAGAAGACATGGCTCGTAAAGGTTGGTTTGGCCAGGATGCTAAGGTAGAGTTAGATTTAAGTAAATGTATCTTTCTTCTAGTTTTTGTAGCCTAAGCATCATTTTCAACCTTCTCAAGTTCTTTAGCCAAATCTTCCCTTTGCTTCTTTTCTTTTTCTAATTAAAAATCAAGTTTAGACATGACAAGCTTGTCAGAAAGAACTTAGGGCTCATTAATCTAAATCTCTATTACCTTTTTCTTTCCTTTTTATTGATTCTTCATAGCCAAATCTATGACATCCTTTTCAATAGGCTTGTATAGATGGATTTGGGAGATAAAATGCCCTTCCTTCTCCTTTAGAAGGTGTTCTTCATCTTGGATTTTAGATCTTAAATCTTCAATATCTCCAAAAATATCTAAATGTAAGGTAGTATATCTTTCTTCTAACTTCTTGTTTTGTTCTTTCAAGCCTCCATCCTTATAAGAAAAGCTTCCCTTTCTATTAGAGAATTGATGGTGATGGTTGCCTTTTCCTTTTAAATACAAATGTGTTTAGCATTCTTTTTTGCAACCTTCTTCCTTAGAGTTTCGATTTCTGACAATAACTCATCTAGGTCTGCAAAAGTGGGCTCTAAATAAACTGGGTCATCTAGGTCTATAAAATTTCTCTCAATATATGGGATTTTCCTAGGATTAATTCTAATGTCCAGAGTATTTTTATATCCCCACATATGGTTAAATTTTCTTTCCATATTAGGCATAAGAAGGATGTCTCCTATAGAATAGACAATTTTATCTTGGTAGATCCTCTCTTATCATAGCGGGGCCATAAATATTTCTCCCAAAAGTCTAGTAGTTTTGTATTCAAAGTTTATAAAAGAGAATTCTCTTTCTATCACTAGTTGGTACTGTAAATGGACTAACCTCATCTACCTATAATTGTTCATAATTTGTTTGAACCACTTTGTCAATTAGTTGTTATCATTCTTCATCATCTATTTGGAAAACTTTAGAATTTAGTAGATGTTTCTTTATCCATTAGCTCGTATTGAGAAGCCACCTATAACAAATATGTAGCTAAAGCATAATCTACCATCCACTTGTTGAAAGCTATGTCTTCTAGCCAACTGAAGCTCATTATTTCTCTCCCTCTATTTAAGACATCCATTCCCAATTTATTTAATTCAACAAAGTATTGTTTGAAAGAATCAAAAAATAATTGGGCTTGAACAATTTCTTCTATGGTCCTTGCAAACCAAATATAATTCTCCTTATTTGCCACTTCATTCATTCTAATACTTAATAGCTCCTTTAACTCATTCCCCAAATCTTCCTTATCTTTTACACAATCTAGGACTTTTAATAGATGGGAGAAAAGGTCAAGCTCTTTACTTAGATACTTTGAGAAACAATTGTTTAGTCTTCTCTACAACATATCTCTTTTATGGTAAAAGATCACTAGATCATGTGCTTGCTCAAAATTTTTCTCAACCTAATCATCAGAATTGTCAATGACAAAACTGTTTGAATTGTTTAGAATAACTGAGAGGGGGATGAATTAGTTATCCAAGGTATAAAAGTAAAATTAAAACTTTTCACAGCTTATTGAACCCATATCCATAAAACATTTTCAACATGCATGCATCCAATAGATCATACAATTACTTAGACTTGTAGGTTACTATCAAATCAACTTTGTAGAAATGTAAACATGAAACGTAGAAAATTGAATAACACATTTGACACAATAATTTAACTTGGAAACCCAATTTGGGAAAAACCACCAGTAACATGCTACTCATTCTCACTCTTTTGAAGTGATGCCCTATGAAAGGCCAACCCTATTAAAGGTTACAATGAAAATTATTAAGTGTGACTTGGTTAAAGGATTTCAATCACCCTATTAGGAGTGAGCCTTATTAGAGGACTTTACATCATTCATTTAGGATGTCACCTAGTTAAAGGATTTACAAATGACTGTTAGGTTAACCTTAATCCAAAGGATTTACCCTAGACTAGTACAATTATTAGAAAGTAAGAGTAAGGTTTGATCTGATAACAACTTACAACTTTATTTGTAGATTACAAATCATTGTTTCATTCCTACATTATGCTTGGATTTCACACACTTTATCTCTAATATCTTATTCACCCTTCAAGCATCCATAACCTTAAGCCTTCTTTCTTTTCTTTCCAATACAATCTCTTCTCTTAAGTCACTGAATGAAGAAATAACCTATACTCCTTGTTTTTCTTAGGTTCTCGCACATTAAAAACTTTGCTTCTAACCAGCCATCTCTGTAAATAGAGAATTAAGATCTTTTTTCATTCATCCTCCATCATCCATTTTAGGGTTTGGTTAGATTAGGTAGGATTCAATGAATCTACCCATCATTTCATTTCATTCCCTTCTAGAAAATTCTTCTTCAATCCTCTTTGAATTCACCTCAAAATGGTTTATCATTAATTTTGTACCACCAACTCATCAGTCTTATCTTCCACACAGTTCACTCAATTGAAGAAATCAAACTTGTTAACTCTTATTCATTGAATTCTTGACTTTCTCATAATACTAGCACTCAACATTCACTAGCTTTTGGTGCTCGACACATACTTCATTTCTCGACATCCAATATCAAAACACTCAATATGAACTAAAGTTTACTAGTGCTTGGCATCAACTAAACTTTACTCAGCTTACACTATTTCACTCGACTTTTACTAAAATTGACTTTTCTCATCTCCAACTAATTTTCTTCTTGTCTTACACTAACTTTGATCGACACCTACTATGTTGAATGTTAAGCTTCGTAGATATACTTCATTTAACTTGTTCTTCTAAGCTCAATCAATGTAACCATCCTTTTCAACCTTAAGTAGATTATCAATGCACTATAATATCATTGACTTTAATGATCCTTGTAGTCCTTTTCCATATCATAACTAAACATTTCCTCCTAGGTGCTATTGTTACCTCATTTGATCAAATCCTCTTCATTAATCAAATAAATGATAGTACCTAAATCATATTAGCAATTGTCTTACTAGCAAGTGGTAGGTTTGACATTAGTGACAAAACAATGATTGAAATACATTATCACACTTGTATCGATCTATTTTCAAAAAGGACATCACAGAATAGTGATGTCATCACCTCTACTAATCCACTTATTTACATTTTGTCTTAATGAAGCTTCATTTTTTTCCAAGTCTTTCCAGATATCTACCAACTTTGACAACTCTAGCTGAAACAGGGGCCAATTGACTCTATCTACTAGAAACAAAATTGTATCTCTTATTCTATCCTCATGTTGAATGCCCAACTATGCATGAAATGAGAATTTTTTTGCCTTTGCTTCATTGAGCTCATCAACTATGTAAAATTATAGATGTTAAGGTGTACTTTTAATCTCCACACTAGGACCAAAGGGTGGTAGTGGAATAGGGGAAGCTAGAATTTGAAGCTGGCTGGATTGTGTACCCATTTTTCCTTTTCCTTGTTGCTTCTACAAATTTGCAATATTATTTTCCAATTAATAATTTTTTCTTCCCCTTTCATCATAGGCATTAAATGCCTTCTCAAATTGCTCATTTATCTCTAGGAATTTGTCCTTTTCTTTGGCAATGACTACCACACCAAAATCACCTACTTCCTTATTCATTTGAGCTACCCACTCACTATGCACTTCTTCTACACTATATACCATGAGGCTCCATGTATGTTAAGCATCTGAGACCTCTTGGATTTTGGCATTGTCTCTTTTATGTATATACCACATGACTAAGGCTTTGTGATCACCAATATACTTTACCCCTTTAAGGGCTTCTATTACCTCTTCCTCAGTTCTAATTTTTTAAAAATTTTCCTTCCTCATTGCATCAAAAATTACTACATTAGCAATGTCCCATTCTAGTAGTATCATTACTCCTAAATGTTTTAGCAATTGTCTTCCCCCTACAGGGGTTATTTGATTAAATTCTTCCATCATATTGGCTTTTACTTCCTCTTCTATGTTAGATTCATGTCTAGTAGGTTGCTCTTCTTTTATTTTCTTAGATTTTGCCTCAAAAGATTCAATATTGATCCTCCACAAAAATTGGATGAAGGCCCAAGACTTTACAAAATTTTCATCATCCAAAAATTTCCATGTTTCTTTCTCCAAAATAGGGTCTATTTCTTTCCAATTAAATTCATCTATAGTGATGGCTAGGAGTGGCATTGGAGGTTCCTCAAGTGCTCCCTCCTCTATATTTGATGTAGTTATCAAAATATCACCTTGCCCTTCCATTTTCTTTAGTTGTTCCCTTAAGGAATCTTTGTTCTCAATAAGTATGGGATTCTATGAATGGAAGTACTCCTTGGTTTTAGATGATGAAACTTGTTCCAATTAATGCATTTTAGCACTTGGTGCTAAGGGAGGACTTTTTGAAAGTTGCCTCTTATACAAAGGAACAAGTTGTATATTTACATTCCTAGCCACAACATATCCTACTTTTCTTTGCAAAGTGTATTGTCTTGGGCTTGTTATTGCCTTATTTTCTAGCCTTTTCTCAATCTCTATAGCTTGGTTTGGGTAATCTTGTATCAACATTTCTTTCTTCTCATTAAGGGTTTGCATGAACCTAGCAATTTTTTTAATAAGTTATTAATCTTATCATATAAGAAAGGGGGTCATATTTCTTATCTAAAGCATTAATAAACTCTAGGACCCTACTATATACTTTCCATTTCTCCTTCTTCACTTCCTATTCTTGTAAAGAAAAGTCATTTCTTATAATATCCATGGGAAAGTAAATAGTATGTTCATAAGATTTAGCTTTGGTCCTATCTTTAAACATGTCATAGAAGCCTTCAGGGTCAATAAAATGAGGATGTGACTAAGCCATTTGGTATTTATCAAGAAAATGGACTACTATGAAATTTGGAAAAATTGTCCCTCTCAATCTACCCACTGTGTTTCTTCAAGCCCTCCTATATGACATAGTAACTTGTTGATCTCAGATTGGTTTTTACAGTTGAGTGTCAACACACTTAAGTCATTTACTTAGCTCACGCCAAATTAGCAATACATGCCAAGTATAAAATGTAAATATTAGACCATGTTGAGTTACAATGAGTGCTGAGTCACTCAAGTGTCAAGCAGATAGACCATGTTGAGTGATTGAAGTGCTAAGTGAACAATAGATGTCGAGTAGTTCAGGTGTTGAGTTAGAAGCAAAATTACAATATATGTCAAGCATCAGAGACTACATATGTTAGGTAACACAGATTGGACATATTTGTTTTTAAAGGCACAAACAACTATGTAAACCATTTCCAAGTTGACCTAAGGATAGATTATGAACTTCTAGAGATAAGGATGAATCTATATGCATAATCCTTATGCAATTACATGTAGCCAATTAGAACATGGGAAGGATTAAATGGAAAAATGTATGAATCACAGCCATAGGTTCATACCTAATCCTAAGCCACCTCATTCTTCTTAAGGATGATGAAGCCCTAACTTTTTAAGAGAGTTGAGAGCATTGCAAAGTGGTGAATGATTGAATTGGAGGAGCAAACAAGATATTTTGTAGAGCATTCATGGTGACTTAGTAGTAAGAGTGAATTGTAGAATCAGTTAGAGAAAGAACAAAGGATAGAGAAAGATACAACATTTTTATATCTGATCATGAAAGATCAAGAAGGATATTGTGTAGAGTTGATCTGTTATCAGGCAAGCAAGTTTTAGTCACAAGATCTACATTAAGACATTCTAGCAAGTGATTTTAGTTAAATCTTCTAGGTGGAGTAGTCCTAATAGGCTTTACCAAATCCTTTAACAGAGTGGCATTTCAAGTGAATGACCAAAGTCCTTTAACCAGGCACACTTTTAATAGGGTGTTGAAATCCTCTAACAAGGTGGGACTTAATAGTCTTTGTAAGCCTTTAATAGGGTAGGCCTTTCATAGGGTGGATCATGATTCATGGTCAAACCATTGTAACCTTAATTTGCTACACTTTATAACTACAATAGTAAATATTTGTGGGTGTCATCCCAAACCCTATTTTACCTTCTCATTTGGAGGGTTTATGGGTGACCATATCTGGTGTTATGTGTGTTTGATTACTTATATGTTTTAGATGCATTAACTTTACATGTTATTTCAATTTATATATTGAATGCAGCTAATGAATGGTGAAAGATTTATGGGTCCAAGATTAAACTCCAAATTCACCCCCCCAAGAAGTTTACTCCTTTCCTACTTGTAATTCCAACTTTTAGAGGCACCTAATAAGGAAGAACATGAAGTTCCCCCTCGAATCCATTTTTTGTAAAGATAATAGATGATGAGTAAGGGACAATATCCCCCTAGTTATGACTTACTTTCAAACTCTTTGCATGATTGTTAGGTGTGTTCAGGTCTAGTAAGAGTTGGGGTTATGTCCAGTCATAAAAATCCTTAATTTTGAGGCAAAATATCTATCACAATGAACAAAACTAGCATCTATAACCTGTCCTTTCATGTCAGCACTCCATAGCTAAATTGGTAGCTTGTCCCCATCCTTTTCAAACTCTAGTATCATTTCCTTCGAGAAAGTAGAAACTCCTTTATACAAGCACATATACATCAACAATGAATACCAACACAAGGAATTTTCAACCTTGTCCTTACTAATTCCAATTAAAACATTATGAATTTCTTCTACAAGATGTGATGCCAAATTAGAGATAGGGCTCATACCATGCTGCAGTGTTTAAGTAATAATTAAAACTAGGGATCCCTGGATGTGATCTTGCTCATCCATACCAAAGATTTTGCAAAGGGAGAAGTAAAGTGCATGTGTCTTAAGATTCAAATATTTCTTTAACAATGGCTCTGTGGTATGAGCTTTCACTAATAATAGATGCCATATCCTTGTAAATGCTCCTATAGTGTCCCTCCCAAAAGGTATACCCTATGATAATCATACCATGCTTGTAGATCATCTAGGTCAATTTTCTCATGCAATTCATGGTTAGGATTTAACATGAAGACTTTCCTAATTAATTCAAGTGTGACCCTAAAAGGTTTTCCCCCACATGATTCTTCATGAACCTTAGCACAAGATCATAGCTATTTTCTAACATTGTCAACAAGTCGTCATTAAAGAAAACACTAAGAACAATCAAATTTCCAATATCAAATTGCCATAAATTACTGAATGGAGTATCGTGTTCCTCTTTGAGAACCATTTCCTAAAAAAATCCA
The DNA here is from genome assembly GCA_028749045.1 of Cupressus sempervirens. Classification (NCBI taxonomy): domain Eukaryota; kingdom Viridiplantae; phylum Streptophyta; class Pinopsida; order Cupressales; family Cupressaceae; genus Cupressus; species Cupressus sempervirens. The sequence goes on from CM053783.1 coordinate 560,717,332, forward strand.
AACCACTAGTAGATATCTCGGCATATCTCAACCAATTTTAATTTTCATAAATACCCTCATTAACCAACAATCTAGGTTTTTGGGGACCAAAATTTTTCCTTTAGCTACTTCATTGGTGGAGAAGGGAAATTGTTCCAGAAGATCATCATGCACCTTCCTATATTGGTACTCTACCTTTCTAAAAACATCCCTTCATGGAGGAATTATTATCAATAATATTGAGATGAGAAATTCTTCAAACAACAGAAGTTTTAGGCACTTACCCACAAATTTCTTACTTCAGAAAAATGATCTGTTTGCAAGAATTCACTATGTGGAAAATTCAAACTATAAGTATAATGCCCCGCCAAGGGATCCAAAGAATTAACCTAGAGTTTCACTGAGTTTGGTAACATTTTTTTATTTTTTTACATGAAAGTAAATACCATACATAACTTATTCACAATAACGAAAGCAATAGTAATGTCCATCTGAAAAGTAAACATAACATACATAACAGGTTACATTCTCTAAGATCCCTTAACGTTGAATTACATCTAAATTAACTAACATACATGAATCCATCTAGTGCAACATCCACATCAAATAATAATGATAAGCCCAATGTTCATACATTACATTTCCAAATGCTCAATCATCCACTGTACATGTCACAGGGTATGAAGGCTTAAAAGAATATACATATGTGAAATAAGGTACATCATCCTATTCTAATTCATGATACATCAAAGACAATCACATGATACACATGATACATCATCATATAATACATATACATCCATCATAAGATCAAACAAAATAAACTAAGTGCACAGTTTCTCCCAACCGTTAATAGCATCAGTAGACCATTGTGGGCCCTAGCCATCCCTCCGTGCGTAACATCCCAAATCACTGAAGAGATCATCGGTATAGACATAGTAGGAATGTCACTCCTAACATATACAACATCATATGTAGAAAGTAATCTAACATGCAAATATAAGCATAAGATAACATCATCTAACATATGCTAATTATCAATGAAAGGATACATATCCACCATCACGAAGGACGCATCAGCCACAATGTCTCAATGAATCTCAAATGATAAGAATGGAAAATACACTACCACTCGACTGCGTGGTACCTAAGTGGTCTACTCCCACCATGCTAAGGAGATAATCTCAAGTTCCAAACAGGCTATCCATAACACATAGCACAAATCTCTATAGTCCAGGAATCCTAAAAGTATACTAACTCAAAGGTTCCAATCACGAAACTGACATCTACTTCCCAGAGGCACACAATGACATGTAGGAACCTACTATGCAAGCGGGAAAGTGTCATCGCATTTATCACGTACAAGTTACCCTGGCAGTTAGCTAAACTCCATGAGTCCATACTGATCTCATGCAGCCACTAGTATCCTCTCATACTGACAAGGCATACTATGGAATGTAAGGTCGCAACCATGCGTTCTCACTACTCCCATCCTAGCCTATACAAGCACTCAAGGCATGGGCAAGAACCAAAGCTCTTATCTTTTTAGGTTCATTCAGTTAGTATTAGGTGTGAATGTTATCACTTATTAATCCAACTTACAATGAGTTACCCTGGCAGCCTCTTAAGGCCCCAGCCCCCATTGCAAGCCACCTCCTGTCACTACATGTAGATATCCTACCCTAATGCTCATGGAATCATAAATCTCAAAATCACAAAAATAATCCGTAATAAAATCATCAAATATGCATAAAAGCATCAAATCTCCATGAGTAAACATCCATAGAAAATCATGACCACAATAGCTCTCTATTGATAACTGAAGCATCACTGATAATCAAAAGTATCCAATGGTTCTCAATTATAAACAATATATCTCAAACACAATGATCAAAGACTCCAAAAATGGTTGAGTCAAACATGTCACAACATGACATCATCAAGAATAAATCCACATTTCAGTCCCATCATGGCGACTAGAAAATAACCAAGGATAACTGATCGATGACCAAAAATAATGGTTAAGTCAAGTGTCTCATAAATAAGAATCTCAACTATAACAATCAGTATTCACATCCAATACACATAGCATTCCATCACATAACCATGGTTGGGTTATAAAGATTGAGATTAAAACATCATCATGGCATCACAATCACATAACCCCCAAGCCTCTGGTAGACGTCCTATACTGGTCAACACTAGTCAACCCAAAACCCAAAACAATAGCATAAAGAATACACAATGTAAACACATGTTTTGGTTTTGCTAAGTTTTCAAATTTGAATTCAAAAGTCTCAGTTTACGTATTCCCAAATTAACATCAAGTGGAGAATTTTCACATTTTATCTAACCCAAGTATTCGTTTGATAGATAAAAGTTTCTCCATCAGACTCAATTTTCTAATTGATTTATATGACATTGTTTGAAAATTGACATTCTCAATGAATCAAAAACTTCGATTATATGTTCTAATAATTAATCTTAATTAAAAACTAAGTTTAATTAAATTAATTGTTAATATCTCTTCATAATCGACAAGCTTAATAGCAATATTATAATCATTAAAAGAGTGATCCATTAATTGAGAACTTTATAATAATCATTTATAATTAATAATATATACATATATACTTATATACATATATATATATATATATACATACATAAATATATATATATATATATAATTAATAACATTCCAACTTATAAAAAAAAAAATGAAATCGAAATTCATATCCAAATCGTATATGAAATAATCATTGCAAATATAATTTAAAACCAACACATATAACACAATGCGATTTAAAATCGTGTGGCCATTAAAGTGCCGCACTGCAGGTACACTGCGGATCACATGTACACTACGATCACAAGTACCCTGACAGTGGGTGGGGTACAAAGTACTCGCCTGCCCAATGTTTTATATATATATATTTTAACAATCGCTTACGCAATTTCCATACAGACTTTACAATTTGGTTTTAACGTTTCTTAAATATTTTCGCCCACAGTATGTAATCATTTTTTTTTTAACAAATATATATAAATATATACAGAATTAAAATATCACAATATATGAACATATATACACACATATATATAATTGCATATATACATATATATGTATGTATAAGCAAATTGACAATTTATGATTACAATTTCAATTTTTCAGAATTCCTCCATAGATCTTTGATCTCCAAAATTTCCAACAATTAATCTAATGGGTTTGGCTATGAATCTCAACCCTGGCCTCGTTTTCTCTTTTATTTTTTAAATCCATGCTTATAAAATTCTCAAATGAATTTAATTGCCCAAATTGAAAATGCATACAATAAAAATATGAAATTCCTCAGAAGACATATGGAAGACACGAAGAAGACATGAATGCATGATGCGAAAATAGCATAAGAAAAATAAAATCACAAGAATCTACCCGGATTCTGATGCTAATTCGCTCTTCCTCAGAAAACCTGCAGAGCAAGCTCCCTTCTTCAGAGTTCTTGAGTCCTCCAATGCTCCAATTGCTCTCCACCTTTTTTTTTTTTTTTTAAGCTTCTGTGAATGCCTGAATATAAAGAGCTCTCAAGAAACCTTTGGAATGCTTCTTGAAACCGCTGAAAGGTGTCACCAACTAAGCATGGGTCTTTTCCAACCTTTTTGATGAGTCATAGAGTTGTAGACACCATGTGCTTAATTGATGCACTAACCCCCGTGTTGTTGACACATGAGAATTAAAAAAAAGTGCGTTAATTCCCATGCAAGCTTATAAATCGAATAATTTCTATTTAAATTTTATTTAAATTTTATAACTTTCATTTTAATTTTTATAAATTTTATTATTATTATTTTATTTATTACTTTATTATTATTTTATAATTATTATTAATTTTAATTTCTAGTTTTCTTTTATTTAATTCCTTTTCCCCAATGATTCACATTTAATTAATTACAATCAAAATATCAAAGATCATGATATTTTATTAATTTTCTTAAATAAATAATTTATTAATTAAATCTATTTATTAAGACTTAATTAATGAAAAATTCACCATAGACCTCCAAGATAAAATATGAAAACCCATCATAGAAAAAATCATACAAAATAAATCTAAAGGGTTAAAAATTACGAAATATGTCATCCGACACATTCGGTGGGTATTCAACTCTGATACTTGTCCTAACTCACTAGTACAAATGGTTTAAGGGTTTGGGATTTGGACTTGAGAATTTATCTCCCTTCTCTTATCATTGAGATAGTATAATAGGGTACGCTCATCCTAGCAATTCAGGGAAGTTGATACCTGGTACCTGCAACCTGCAGAAAAACCATGCATGTACATCCAATATATATATAGTGCTAAGCTAAATAGGCAATGGCAGGAAATGGTGCATCGTGTAGATCCCGACTAAGCAGGTGACTACGACTCCCTTCCTTAACCACATCAGAAATGCCATACAATAAAAAAACACACACACCATACACATGCAAGTATGGGGTAAGTAACCATAATAAAACACATGAGATAATAAACCATCTAACTAATCATCATTAATAACTGAAAATGATGTAATGATCATCATGTATGCATGAAATGTAAATTCTAAATGATCACATCATATAACCACCGAATCCATAACATAATGTCTGATATTCTCAAAACAATACCACTAATCCATCAACATAATACTAGTCCATCAAAGTCTGATAATAATAGCAACAATAAGTCTAGAAAATATGTGAATGAGGGTAGGCACTACAATAAGCTCTAGTTCTCTAAGGTTCAAATATTTTTTCTTTGTAACTGGTTATGGAATGAATCGTATATTTTTTTCATATTTTGTTCATAAAAACTTGCTTTAATACACCATTAATGCTACAACACTCAGATTGTGTAAGTAATTATCTATGAATTTGAAAACTGACCATTGATCTGGGTATAATCTGATGGCCATGATTCAAACTTAACAATTGTATCAGTTTTTGGAAAGTTGGATACATGTTGAGACCTCATATTCTTACTTTGGCTAAATCTCAAGTATTTTCATTATGCGAGAATACAACCATCGTCGATCATTTCAAATCTTACTATAAAAAAAAAAACCCTTGTTGTTATTCCTATTCATTTCATGAGCTTGGCCCATTTAGACATGTATCACCTCCTTACATTCTCACTTGGGCTAACAACCTTGCATCTTCATTATATGAGAATATGATGGACCTTGATCTTTAAACAATTGAAGGTCAATATTTTCTATCTATAGCTATATGAAAAGTGTGGCCCACATGGATAAGTGGGGACTTCTAGCATTCTCACTTTTGGTAAACCTTGAACAAGTTTATATTACAAGAATGTGACAACCATCGATCAATTGAAGATCTAACAATTCGGAAAAAACATTAGTATTTGCTACACCCATTACTCAGAGAGAATCAATACATGCTACCTAGTGCCTTTCGCTGATAACAATCTTTGGAGACTCACAACTCATTGTGGTGCCACAAATTCCATGTGTCAACATGTCAAGAGCTCACTTTAGTTTAAACTTGAGTATTTCAATTTTTAAAAATTACAATGATCATTGATCTCCTTTTGAATCTATAGTTGCTAAGATGCACTTTGTTTAGGCTATTTGAAACATAGAATGGGCCCATAGGGACACTTGTCAATTTTTCACATTATTTTACTTTTTAAGGTGCTCAAAAATATGAGAGCCCTTCATCTTTATTTGGATTAGTGGTTCAAGATATTTCTTGTCATTTCATGTGTTGGGGATCTACAAGGAAAGGTGTCACTTTGTCATATTTTCAATTTCCTTTAATAGCGAACACTTTTATCTTGCAACAATATGACAACTCTTGATCATTACCTAAATAAATGATTAGGGAAAGAGATTCTAACCTTGGAACCAATCTAATTAACAACTACTATATTACAACAAAGAATTTTGAAGTAAGACTTCATGACTCTCACCAAGAAATGGGTCAATATATTGCATCTCCACATTTCTTAAATAATGAGCATCTATGATTTGTGAGGATATGACATATGTTGATCTAAAAGGAGTTCAAGTACTTTCTTAAAAAACTAACTTCTGCACTTCCTTAGGTCCCACTGGATAGGTGTCATTTTTTAACTTTCTCACTTTAGTTAAAAACTTTGGTTCTTCACTCTTCTAGAATGTGACACCCATCGACCTTGAAGGAAATCAACAACTAAAATAGAAACTCATGAGAAGGGTTACAAATGAGGGGAAAATAAATATAGGAAAACATCGATATAAACTTGGGTTCAAAATGAGTCACAAGCTAGGGGCAAATGGCACATTCATCAAAGAATCTTGGAAATGATCATAGAAAAACCTTTGTACAAAGAAATTTATGTAGAGTTAAGGATTTTTTAAATCTCCCATTTCAATTTGAAAAGGTTTGGTTGAACAAATTTTTTTTGAAGAAACCTAGGGCACACAATACATTACAACATAACAATTAGAGATTTTCTAGTCCAGAATGAATTAAGAGAAATACAAACCCTAATCACATATATGGAATAGTTGGGTTTTTGCAATGAATTTAAAAAAATTTACTAGGTGAAAAACCAAGCCAATAAGAGCTTTTTAAAGAATATTTCTATGAGCAAGTAGGATTTTAAGTAGTTCAAAAATGGTTATTTGAGCATTAGTTCATTGTAATTGTTCAAGTGTGCTATAGTTTGCAGCAGTAGAAGGTGTGATAATTTTTATGTTCTTTCTAATTGGACCAACAATAGGCTTGTCTTTATGTTTTTAAGTTTTAGGAGAAAGCTTAGGGTCTTTAAGAACTATCTTAGCATGGAAATGTGTGATAACATTAGGATAGAACTATTATTGTTCTTGATTAGATTTGGAAGATGTGGCACTTCTCAAAAAAATGAATTTTTTGGTTTTGCACTGTCTCTTTTCCCTTTTATTGTGATGCCATCATAGTATTCAAAGTCTAAAGGTTCAACCATATTTATTACATTTTCATCATTGGTATACATGTAGTTGACCTTGTTGTTGTTTTTAGGTTTAGAATGTTCTCCCTTGTCGTTTGGAGGAAATGGTTCCTTAAAAGCTTTATTATCCTAGTATTTATTATGTCCTCCTACCACTATATCACCATCATGAATTAGGTCTTGGATCTTATGTCTTAGATTAATAAAAAATTTGGTTTTATAACCTTTTTATTGATGTTATTCACAATGTGCATTTTCATTCCACCATGGAGGTCTTGTTTGTGGATCATATGGACAAGAATTGTCAAGTGGGGTAAGAATTTGATTTTGAAGAAAAGTCTTATAGAGCACTTCATGTGGTTCATCCAGAGGTGAGTATTTGTGTTTAGGTCTAGAAACCCAAGATGTGTTTTTTAGCTTTGTTTCCAAATGTCTTATAGTTTTTAATAGCCTTCTAAGTGGACTTAGAAGCACACATGTTATCTGCAAGATTAAAATCCTCCTTAGGAGGTTTAGGGGTGATATTATATACCACTCCATCATGTACTAGATCTTGGTTTTTGTTAATATAGTTGGACTTATATTTGATAGAGGTTGACCATTGTTTGATGTATTTTTGAAGAGTTAACTCACCTTTCTTAACCATGAATATGTAAAGTTTCTTAGTTTTAGGTACTTTATGTGAGTAGTTGGTGTATAGTTGTCTATTTTTGGAGGAATGTTAAGAAAGATTCTCCAACTCTCTGTTGAAGGTTACAAAGATCTCTTATGTTAACTAGATTTTGGATTTTATATGAGTACTATTGTATAAACATGTTGGAAATTTCATGAAAATTTTTGATTCTATTAGGTAATCATGAGAACTACTCCATAACTTGACCACCTAGAATTTTTGGGAAGAAGGGCATGAGGTATGTTTGATTGTGTATAAAATCCATGGATAAGGCACTAAAATCCCTAAAGTGATCTTGTGGATTGGACATACCCATGTACTTTCCATATTTAGGTAACACAACTCCTCTAGGAAAAGGAGGCATATAAAAATCCTTGTCAAAAGGAAATGGACAAATAGCATCTAGTGTGTATTGTTTAGTAGGTTTGTCTTTTTCTTTCATTTATTTGTACAAATTTCTCTTGCATGGCCTGGAATTTTTTTTATAGCTTAGAGGTTTTAGATTTCTCTTCTTGGATGAAAATAGTTTCAAAATTTTAGGCTTGAGGTGGCTTAGCTACTTCTTGAGCTAGTTTGAGGAAATACTTCTCTTTCAATTGCCTTTTGGAAGTGTTTTTTTTGTGAAATTTTTATGTCTTTTGGGGATATTTCTTTTGTATCCCCATAGTCATTTATGTAGGTTTGTTTTCCTTTGAACCTTTTGGTTCTTCAGAATTCATCTATATTTTCTCTCCTATTTTCACCAGTTTCTTTTTCTAGGTTTCCCATCCTATTAGTATGCAATTTTTCAGTTTTTCTAGAATGTATAAGTTTCTCATATAGAGATTCAATGGTTTTCTTTAAATATATAGGTGTCTTGTTAGTGTATGATGTTCTTGAAACAATGGATTACTTACTTGTTGTAATTTTATGGAGAAGACTGGTCTGATGTGAGGTAGACCAATAAGGAATCAGGATCAAAAGGATCTTTCTTTAGATACAATAGGTGAAGGAGACCACGAGGATCCTTCACTATACTCAAACTATATCTAAAATTAGAAATGACCTCTACCATGATTCCTACCTCTACCTATACCTTGTCTAGATTGATGAGGTTAAAACATGCTTCCACTTCTAGTTGCAATAGCCATAGACAATAATGTATAACAAATTTTAGACAAGAACCATCCTTATAACTTTTTCTTAGAGTAGGTAAGTGATAATAACTATGATGCATACTAGGGTATGAGTAGTTAGAGAAGAGGATAGAATAATCGAGATATTGACTATCATGACACATATTATGAAAACATAGTATAACAAACAAGACATTAGAGTTAAGAGACTAGTATCATATATGGATCACAAGTGTTAAACCAAGAAACTTTTCTAAATTTTAGACTATTGCATACAAAGAAGTGAATTTGTGTGCTTAACTAAAAACCAAAATTGGATAGAGTTTTGACAAGGAAGATGAAAATAGCTCACTATTTATCACAAATTCTGATAGGCTTGCACAAAGAAATTCTTCTAAGGTGAGTAAATGATATAGACCATGCAAGTAAATACCATTGATAGACAAATTTGATCAATTTTTGACATTTTGAGACAAAATCTCATGCATGAATCTAGATAGACCCATGATAGTAAGTACATTGACCTACATAAGGAAAGGGAACCAAAATTTTATAATTTTTGTCTTGGATGAACTTTTGTAGCAAACCATATGAGGAAGTGATAGATTGACAAGTTTAACTCAATTTTGGACCAATTTTGATAATAACTTTGCACAATATCACATGAGAAAACACAACTACTTGTGCAAAGAAGTATAGAGAGTGGTGTGAGAAAATACTAACTATAAGACCCTAAGGTCCTAGCTCATGCCAATTTTTTTAAAAAACTAGGCAAGTAAAGGACAAAATTCTTAGCTTGGACTAGATTTTTAAGAGATATTTATCAATTTTGACAAGTTTTGGACAAGTTTTAGATAGTGTTTCTAGTTTTTAGATAGATTTGGAAATCATTTTTAGTTTGACATAGTTTGGACTAATTTGCAAGTATGATTGTTTTCTTTTTAGACTTGTTTGTAAAAAAAAAAAAAGACAATGGGACACAAGTAGTAGTCGTAAACAATCCAACCAAGGTCAAAGAAACTTAGAGGGAAGTGGGAGTCTTGACCTTTTGTTTTGGATAGTTTGGATAATTGTTGACATGATAAAGACATGCTTTATCCCTATAACTAATAATGGTAGAGACAACAATGTTATTGTCTCACATCTTATGTACATGCATTCACCTCACACATCCATGTTACCCACTAGAAGGTACCTGTATTTTTCATGTATTCTCATGGATAAATAACATATGTTTTTAAAGGTATACCTTGAGGTAGGGACTAGTGTCATATGCCACCTTCCAACATCTAGGTACATTATTATGGTGAGGATCTACAAGAGAGATTGTTCCCCCTCTTTACACAAAGATATGCCTCCTTTCGGAGGTGACCCAGGTAGCAACTAACTATAAGTTTTCAATAGGCTTCCAATCAAATTAATCCAAGGTGGCCACATAGGTGAGGTTAAGGCCTCTCAGCCACACTAACATTTGAAATTTACACACTTGGATAGCAAGACTAGGAACGATGCTACTTAGTACAATAGACACACCCTCCTCATGATATGCAACAAAAAGAATAATAAGGAAGGAACAAGCATAGATTTGGAGTTTTTGACTCCATACAAATTCTTTATTATAGTGAGTTTGAATCACCAACATTAGTTGTGTGCTTACTTAGTCATTCCAAAAGGTTGGATCACTCTAGTAGGCCCACTAAAGGTTGACTTTGATTTGGTTTGGATTCAAGGGTCTAAGTTTTTGATTTTTCTAAAGGGAAAAGAGAATACTCATCTACCTTTTCACCTTACCCAAACACACATAATAGATTCATCACTGAGCTAGCTTATCAATCCCAACTTTTCGTATTCTGAGTTTTTGATTTTACCAAAGGGAAAAGAGAATGATCCCTTCATTAAAAGATTAATTTGGGAGAACCACTACCTTCCTTGCCTCTCATGGGTACCATCTTTTGAAGGTGTCTAGAATATTGATTTACTCTTGGGCATCAATTCAAAGTTGCAAAGAGCATAATTGCCTATTCCTTTGTCGAGAGTGCTAAAAATTTTGCAAGGTGTTTTAAACTATGTGGATTAAAAGAATGTAAAAAGATAGAATGTTTAAGTGAGTTTTAATTTTCTTTGCCAAGAGATTCTTTGACAAGAATCCTACAATCAAACCATTAGCAAGTTTTGTATGTTCATCTCAAGATGTCTTCAATAATCGTCCTGCAAACCACTGTAATGTTGTTCCAAAAATCATAAATCTTGAAATAAGGGCTTCAGAAATAGAGGTTAGAACAATAACATCAATGAGAGAGTGTAGAAAAATGCAAGATTTGATTACTTTGTTAAGTCTAATGTAATACTTTGTACTAGGTCACATGAGTAAATGCTTTGTGTCATGCAAGATAATGTTCTTTCTATGTGAGAATAGGCAATTTTGCATGAAAAAGTACATAGTATGGTGCAAGAAATCAAAATTATCACACAAGAAAATAAATTTTTGTGTCATATTTCACTATATTATACTGAATATAATTTGAAATGAAAAATATAAAGATAAATGAGTCTATAAAATTGACTTTTCTGCCCTATAGTGGGCACTAGAAATGTGAGTATTAAATATGGGCCTCCAAATTAACCACACTCCAGCATGATCATTACTTGTTAAGCACATCTCAAAATGAACATTAAATTATTCATCTAGCATATCTACACAAGTTGATTTGTTTCCTTACAACTCTCTAACTAGACAAGGTTTTACTATGTGCTCTAAGAATCAAGAGTTCAGTCACTAAAGCAAATTAGAAAGAAGGATTTAAATGAATGCAAATGCAAGATTAATCTATAGTTTTGAGATTTGAATTATTATGATCCATGGGTCTTACTTGTTGGATACAATTATCCAATATGTGTTGTCTTTGATGTTACACAAATGTCATACAAGTCATCTGTTAGCACTTACCAAGTTTAGTTGGTTTGTAAGAAGATTTACAGTGTCTACTGAGCATTCTCAGAATTTACCTCGTGTAGAAAGTTGTTACCAAGCTTTCAAGGTTAGAAAAGAATATTTACAGGGTCTACCAAGCATTCTCATACTTTACCTTGTGCAGACAGTTGTTACTAAGCTTTCAAGGTTAACAAAGGAAATTCAGAGTCTACCAAGCTTACTCGGTCATCAAAGGAAAATGTGAGAAAAAAGTTCTTACCGAACTCTCATGGTTAGCAAAGGAAATTCAATTCTTACCGAGTTCACTCAATAGCCAAAGGATTTCATAGAATTTGCAGTGTTAACTAAGTTGAAATGGTTAACACAGGAAATTTTTTTTGAAGCAGTGTTTACTGAGCAAAGTCGGCCAGTAAAGGAATTTGTTAATTTATGATTTAATGCTTAATTGTTTTAAATATTATTTCTAGTCAACTATGGTAATGATTATAGGTGATTGTAACTTGTAATTGAGCCAACTTGATAATTTGAATGGTATTTATGAGAGGTCAAGTTGCAAATTTTAAGTGCGATGAATTTGACGTGATATGAATGTGAATGTGAAGGTGGACTGATTATCGTGAGAGTGAATTTTGAAGGATGATCAGAGATCATTAAGGAGCAACAAAGCTATATTTGATCAAGGAGGATCTAATGTGAAAAATAGAGATCTATAATTAGCAAATTTAGTGGCATCTTATTCAAGTCATTTCATTGTTACTTTCTAGCCATTATAGCAATAATTCCAAAATCTCTCAATAGAGTTGGTTTAACAACCATTTTGCAAATCCTCTAACAAGGCGACAGTTTAGTTGAATTTTTCTAAAGACCTCTTACAAGGCCACTCCTAATAGGGTGAATAAATCCTCTAACAGGTTTACACCTAACAGTGTGTTTTGTAACCTTTAATAGGGTTGGCTCCTAACAGGGCTTACTTCAGAAGAGTGAAAATTGGTAGCTAGTTACTTAGTGGTTTTTCCCATATTGGGTTTCCACATTAAATTTGGTGTCTCTTGTGTTCATTTTATTTAATTTTTCATACATGTTAATAATTGTGAATGGTTAAACAAGTTAATCTATCGAGTTACAAAATTTTTCTATGTGTCTACCGAGTATGAGCAATAACTAGTTATTTAAGACATCTGAGGGATCTAAATTTGTTTTTGTGGTAACTAATTCATCCTACCTCTTAGTTACTCCATTTATATTTCCAAAAATTGGTATCAAAGCCTTTGGTGCTTGTACGAAAATATTTCAAGGATCTAAGCTAAAGATCAAGATGTCTTACAAGAGGGAAATTCTAAGACTTAACAAGGACAACTTCTCAGCATGGCAGGGACTGATGATACTTCATCTAGCTTCTATTGGTGATACAGAGCTAAAGTACCTTGATGCAGAATATGTAGAACCTACTAACACATTATCTATCAATGATATTGCTGAAAAAAATACTCACAATGACATGATGATAGATATTGCATCTGCCCTAAGTTATGAAGAATTTGATGATATCAAGGATTACAAAATTGCTTTTCAAATGTGGAACAAGCTAAAAGATATCTATAGAGGTGATGATAATGTGAGAGAAGAGCCAAAGAAAAAATTTTGAGAGGTCAATTTGATTAAATTAGGATGAGAGAAGATGAAAACATTGCAAAATATGTTGAAAGAGTCAAAGCAAGTGTTAGTGCAATCAAAGCTTTTGGAGGAGATATCAAGAAGGAAATAGTTATAAGTAAAGTTCTTAGAACATTACTTCCCATTTATGCAATCAGAGTTTTTGCAATTCAAGAAAGAAGATGTGAAGCAAATCATAAGATAAATTTAGAGGCCATAGTTGGAAGATTGATTGCATTCGAGCTAGATAACTTTGATAATTATGTTCTAGCTACCAAGAACATTGAATCAACATTTGAAGCCAAGCTTTCACTCAAGGGGAAAGGCAAGAAGATAAAAGACTCTCAGTTAGATAGTGAAGAAGAATTAGAAAAAAATTTAGATAGTGATCTTGAGGTGGTTGAAGCTCTGCTGGTGAGGAAATATTCAAGAGGGAAAGGGAAATACAAAGGTAAGGTTACTCTAATCTATTTTTCTTGTGAAAAAATTGAACATATTACTACTAGGTACCCAAATAAGTAGAACAAGGATGAGAAGAAAGGTCACAAGTGCAATGGCAAGAAAGAATTTGAATCATTCAAGGACAAAGGTAAGAAACCATGTTTCATGGCTAAGGATTCTAATGATTCTGATGATGAAGAAGAAGATGAAATTGTTTACATTGATGTAAACGATAAGTCTGATAATGATGAGGAAATGGAACTTATTTCTCATATGAGAAAAAATGATACATGGATTATAGATAGTGGTTGTTCCCATCACATGACTAGTGATAAAACTAAGTTTCAACATTTTGAAGACTATGATGGTGGCAGTGTGAGGTTTGGTAATAATGAACCTTGTTGCATAAAAGGAAGAGGAAGAATCTCACTAACCAAAGAGCTTGTATGTGATAATGCATATTGGGTAGAAGGACTTAAACATAATCTATTGAGTGTGCCACAACTACTCAATAATGGATTCAAAGTGGAATTCATCCATGGAAAATCAAGATTGTTGGATAACAAAGGAAAACTGATTTGATCAGGCACTCAAACAAAAGGTAACTTATTTTATCTTGAACTTGGTGAATGTTCATGCTTTATTGCTCATGTTGAAGAAAGTTGGTAATGGCATAGGAGGTTGTGTCATGTGAACTTTGATAACTTGGTGAAAATAAGTAAATTCAGGAAAGTAAGAGGCATTTCTAACATAAAGAAACCTAAGGTTGGTCTATGCAGAAATTGTCAAATTGGCAAGATGGAAAAGACTAGCTTTAAAATTAAGAAATATCAATTTGAAGAAGTTTTGGAAATTGTACATTCTAATTTGTGTGGACCTATTGGGATTGAAAATTATACTGGTGAAAAATTGTTCATTGTTTTTGTTGATGATTACTCAAGAATGATGACTGTCATGTACCTAAGAGAGAAATTAGAAGCATTTGAGAAGTTCAAATGATATTTGGCCAGAGTAGAAAAGTAAAAAGGAAAAAAATTGAAATACTTGAGGTCAGAGAGAGGTGGTCAATTCATTTCACATGAGTTCAATATCTTTTGTATTGAAAGAGGAATCAAAAGATAGGTATCAGCTCCTAGAACTCCTGAGCAAAAAGGAATAGCTAAAAGAAGGAACAGATCTATCATGGACTATGCAAGAACCTTAATGATTGAAAAGAGCATTGCTGTCAAATACTAGAAGGAAGCTATCAGCACTACAGTACATAGCTTGAATCGATTATATTTGAAGAATGACTCATTCAAAACCCCCTATGAGTTATGGTATGGCAAAAAACCCTATATAAGTTACCCAAAAGTATTTGAAAGCAAATGTTAAATTTTGAAAGAATCTAGAAAAGGTAAATTTGATGTGAAGGGTGATGAAAGAATATTTTTGGGATATTCTTGCAAGAGTAAAGCATATAGATGTTTGAATTTGTCTACTCACAAAATCATAGAAAGTGCACATGTGAAAGTTGATGAGTTTGTAGAAAGAACTAAAGAAGAAAGAAAAAGGGAACCAAAAGACTATAGGAGATTTGTTTTCATTGAACCTAATATAGTGTCAGATACATTTGTCAATCAGGAATCTTCTACTCCTGAGTCTTCAGTAACCAAGCTACAAGAAGTTCAAACCGAGCTACAAGAACTAGAATCACATTTTGATGCTATTGAGCCAATGCTTACTGAGTCTGAAGAACCTGAGCAACAAAAGAACAGCCAAAACTTGAAGTTGAAGTACAAGAGGATGAAGATGCAAAGCATTCAAAATGCAAGGAACCTATATTAGCTAAGTATGTTAGGAGACATCATGCACCAAATCAGATCATTGGAGATAAATCTGAAGGAACTATGACAAGAAGTAACTTGAAAGGAAATTTTTTACTTGCTGATTTTGAACCTAGAAGTGTCAAAGATGTATTAAAAAATGAAATTTGGATTAAGACTATGAATGAAGAGATAGATAAAATAGAGAAAAATAAAACATGGACTCTTGTACCTAGGCCTAAAGACAAAAATGTGATTGGAGCTAAGTGGGTATTCAAAAACAAGTTAAATGAAGATGGTAAGGTGTCAACAAACAAAGCTAGACTGGCATGCAAAGGATACTCTAAAGAAGAAGGAATAGACTATGGAGAAAATTTTCCTCTTGTTGCATGATTGGAAGGAGTCAAGACCTTACTTGCATATTATGAGAGATTGCATAACTATCTTAATTAGATTGGTTTTCAAAGAACTAATGATAATAGTAGCTTGTATATCAAGGAAGGACTAGATAATAGTATTGTTTTGGCAGAAATATTTGTGGATGATACTTTGTTTATAGGAAATGATAATCAACCTAAAGAATTCTTAGAGAAAATGAACAAGGAATTTGAAATGTCAATGTTTGGTGAGATCAAATTCTTTGTTGGTCTTCAAATTTAGTAGAATAAGAATGATATCTACATCACTCAATCAAAATACATCAAGGAGATACCAAAAAAAATTGGTATGGAAGACTGCAAACTAGTTGGGACTCCTATGTGTACTGGATTGAAACTTACCAAGGATGATGAATCAAAGGAGGTAGATCAAATATTGTATAGATCTATGATTGGAAAGTTGTAGTATGTAGTGCATACAAGACCAGATATTGCCCTTGTAGTTGGTATTGTAGCAAAATTTTCAGCAAAACCAAGAGAAAATCACATGATGGCAATCAAAAGAATAATGAGATATTTGAAAGGCACTGAAGATTATGGATTAAGGTATAAACTTAGAGGTAATCTAAATTTAAAAGTGTTTACTGATGTAGATTGGGCTGGAAATACTTATAATAGAAAGAGTACAAGTGGAGGATCTTTCTTTCTTGGAAAGAGGTTGGTTTCTTGGACAAGTAAAAAGAAAAATTGTACATCCTAGTCCATAGCATACGCAGAATATGTTTCAGCAACTATAAATTGTTCAAACATTGTTTGGTTTAAACAATTAGTGGAAGCCATGAAGGTAGAGATTAAAGAACTCGTTGTCATGTTTTGTGATAATATAAGAGCAATTAACATTACAAAGAATCTAGTGATGCATTCCAAAACCAAGCATGTTGCTATAAAGTATGACTTTGTCAGAGAATTGGTCTAGGATAAGGAGATTAGATTGGAATATATCCATACAAAGGAACAAATTCCTGACATATTCTCAAAGCCTTTACCTAAGGATGCATTCTTGTATCTAAGAGGCAAGTTAGGGGTCATTCCCCTATTTGAAGCTCACTAAAATACAGTTTTAATGATGCATCAATAGGAACAGAATTGAAGATCTATCAATTGATGCAGCAAAGTAATAAAGACATTGCATATGAATTAGTACTTAAGGTACATTGAAATTCATTTGAGTTTTGTTGTCTTTGGCTTGTAATGTCAAAGAGGGAGAGTTTACTGTCATACCTTTTTTAAATTTGCAAGAAAGAGATTTTATGCAAGAGGTAGAGATTACTATGGAAGAGGGAGAGTTTTCCTATAGATAACTGAAGTTTGAGGTGTAAAATTCTAGAGAGAGAAAACCTTCTACTAGAGAAAGTCTTGTTCTCAAATTTCATTATGCTATGACATGTTGTGTTGCCATCAATGCCAAAGAGGGATATTGTTGAATACAATTATCCAATTGTGTATTGTCTTTGATGTTACACAAATGGCATACAAGTCATCTGTTAGCACTTACTGAGCTCAATTGGTTTACAAGAAGATTCACAGTGTCTACCAAGCATTCTCGAACTTTATCTTGTGCAGATAGTTGTTACCGAGCTTTGAAGGTTAGCAAAGAAGATTTATAGTGTCTATCAAGCATTCTCAAACTTTACCTTGTGCAAATAGTTGTTACTGAGCTTTAAAGGTTAGCAAAGGAAATTTAGAGTCCACCGAGCTTACTCGATCATCAAAGGAAAATGTGGCAGAAAATAGTTCTTACCAAGCTATCATGGTTAGTGAAGGAAATTTAGTTCTTACCGAGTTCACTCAACAGCCAAAGGATTTCACAAAATTTGTAGTGTTAACAAAGTTGAGATGGTTAACTCAGGAAATTGTTTTTGAAGTAGTGTTTATCGAGCAGAGTTGGCCAATAAAGGAATTTGTTAATTTATGATTTAATGCTTAATTGTTTTAAGTATTATTTACAATCAACTATTGTAATGATTATAGGTGATTTTAACTTGTAATTGAGTCAACTTGATAATCTAAATGGTATATATGAGAGGTCAAGTTGAAAATTTTAAGTGTGATGAATTTGATGTGATATGAATGTGAAGGTAGATTGATTATTGTGAGAGTGAATTTTGAAGGATGATCAGAGATCATTAAGGAGTAGCAAAGCTATATTTGATCAAGGAGGATCTAATGGTGTAGAATAGAGATCTGTAATCAGCAAATTTAGTTGCATCTTATTCGAGTCATTTCATTGTTACTTTCTAACCATTGTAGTAGTGATTCCAAAATCTCTTAATAGAGTTGGTTTAATAGCCATTTATCAAATCCTCTAACAAGGTGACAATTCATTTGAATTTTTCTAAAAACCTCTAACAAGGCCACTCCTAACAGGGTGAATAAATACTTTAATAGGGTCACACCTAAAGTGTGTTTTGTAACCTTTAATAGGGTTGGCTCCTAATAGGGCTCACTTCAGAAGAGTGAAAATTGGTAGCAAGTTACTTGGTGGTTTTTCCCATATTGGGTTTCCACGTTAAATCTAGTGTCTCTTGTATTCATGTTATTTACTTTTCCATGCACGTTAATAATTGTGAATGGTTAAAAAAGATAATATACTAAATTATAACATTTTTCTATATGGCTATTGAGTATCAATAGTAACTAGTTAGTTAAGACATCTAAGGGATCTAGATTTGTTTTTGTGGTAACTAATTCACCCCCCCCCACCCCTCTTAGTTACTCCATTTATATTTCCAACACTTATTGTCCCTCAAAAAACTTATATTAAACTATAACAAATAACATGACCCTAGGTCCCTAGAACCCTTTTATATATATGCATGTATAAACTAGAGACCATGATACTTGTAGTTTAGAAAGTCATGTGATGGATTGACATTAGGATCTCTAGTATAATAAATATCCTAAATTACAGCACCATTATGTACATGTATCAACTATCTACATGACCTCTTATTTTAGAAGATTGTGATGGATTAAGGTTTGGTTTTAGGTTATCCCATTTTAAGATATCTAATGAGGATCCATTAATTTATTATCATCTAGCTAAATACATATTCACCAAGCCATTATTGAAGGATGCATTCTTGTATCTAAGAGGTAAGCTAGGGGTCATTCCCCTATCTGAAGCTCAGTAAAATAAAGTTTTAGTGATGCATCAATAGAACCAAGTTGAAGATCAATCAGTTGATGTAGCATAATCAAAGGAACATTACATATGGATCAATACTCAAGGTACATTCATATTCATTCGGTATGTGTTTTCTTTGGCATGTGTTGTCAAAGAGGGAGAGTTTATTGTCATATCTTTATGAAACTTGTTTGAGGGAAAGTTTACTATTTGAAGAAGAACCTATGTAATTCTTTCACAGAGGGAGATTACTAAATTAGAGAAGTTTGTGGCATAAAATCTAAGAGGGAAAAATTTTCTATCAGAAAAAGACTTGTTTTCAAATTTCATTGTGCTATGACATGTTGTGTTGCCATCAATGCCAAAGAGGGAGATTGTTGGATACAATTGTCTAATTGTGTGTTGTCTTTGATGTTACACAAATGTCATATTGATTATCAGTCAATGTCTACTGAGCTTATTTTGTTAGCAAGGCAATTTTTAGTGTCTACCAAGAAGTTTTTGACATTACTCTATGAAGATAGTGTCTACCAAGCTCGCTCAGGCATCGAAGAAAAATGTGGTAAAAAGCAATGTTAACCAAGCTCTCATGGTTAACTAAGGAAAGTTAGTGTTTACCAAGTTCACTCAGTCTCCAAAGGATTTTCCATAGTTTGCAGTGTTAACCAAGCTTCTATTTGTTGACACAAGAAATCATTTCAAGAATAGTGTTTACCGAGTATTGTCAGCCAATGAAGGATTTTGTTAATTTGAGAAATGAAGTTTAATTATTTCAAGTATTGATTCTAGCCAACTAAGGTAATGATTGTTTGTGATTGTAAGTTGTAAATGAGTCGAATTGATAATCTAAATGGTATATATCAAAGGTCAAATTGAGAATTCAAAAAGGGATGATCATGTATGCAAGTGTATTGATTATTTGAGAAGGAAAGTGTGAGCGAACTTTGAAGGATGGTCAGATATCCTTCAGGAGTAGCATAGTTATATTTGATCTGGAAGTGTCTAACATGAAGAAGAACAGAGCTCTGTGTCAGCAATTTAGTTGCATCTCATTTAGGTCATTTCATTGTTACTCTCTTACCATTGTAGTAGTGATTTGAAAATCTCTTAGCATAGTTGGTTTAATAGCCATTTGTAAATCCTATAACAAGGTGATAGTTCTATTTAAATATTGTAAAGACCTCTTGCAAGGCCACTCCTAACAGGGTGATTAAATTCTCTAACAAGGTCACACCTAATAGTGTGTTTTGTAACCTTTAACTAGGTTGGCTCCTAACAGGGCTTACTTTAGAAGAGTGAAAATCAGTAGCTAGTTATTTGGTGGTTTTTCCCATATTGTGTTTTCATGTTAAATTTTGGTGTCTCATGCGTTCATGTTATTTCTTTTATGCTTGCATGATAATCACTATGAATATTTAAATTCTATTAAAGTATAACATACTCTACATCTATCGAGTTACAACAATTTATG
Source organism: Cupressus sempervirens (assembly GCA_028749045.1). NCBI lineage: Eukaryota > Viridiplantae > Streptophyta > Pinopsida > Cupressales > Cupressaceae > Cupressus > Cupressus sempervirens. The sequence continues at coordinate 560,737,942 of CM053783.1, forward strand.
TACGTTTACTGAGTGATAGTAGTAATTAGTTTTATCTATTATATAAAGGATCTGTGGATTTGTTTTTGTGGTAACTAATTCACCTCCACCTCTCAGTTACTCCATCTATATTTCCAACAATTGGTATAAGAGCTTTTGGTGCTTGCAAGAAGGGTTTCAAAGACCTAAGCTAAAGATCAGGATATCTTACAAGAGATAAGTTCCAAGGCTTAACAGAGATAAATTTTCAGCATTGCAAGGTCTCATGAGACTTCGTCTAGCTTCCATTGGTGATTTAGGATTTAAATACCTTGATGAAGAATACACAACTCCTTCTGGTACATTATCTATTGGTGACATTGTTGAGAAAAAGACTCATAACACCATGATGATAGATATTGCATCTGCTCTTAGCTATGAGGAATTTGATGATATCAAGGACTGCAAAACTGCCTTTGAAAGGGTACAATTTGATTAGATGAAAATGAGAGAGGATGAAACCATTGCAAAATATGTGGAAAGGATCAAAGAAAGTGTCAGTGCAATCAAAGCTTCTGTAGGAGAGATCAAGGAAGAAACAATTGTAAGTAAACTTCTTAGAACATTGTGTCCCACTTATGCAATTATAGTATTTGAAATTAAAGAAATAAGATGTTAGACAAATCATAAGATAACATTAGGTACCCTAGTAGGAAGATTGATAGCCTTTGAGCTAGATAACTATGATAATTTGTTAGAATATTCAAATGGGAAGAGTACTTCTGAGAGGGGGGAGTGAATCAAAAGTAACACAGTTTTAACCCTTTCAAATCCTTTTAAAACAAATAACTAAAAGTAAACTACATGCTTGTAAAAATATTAAATGAATATAAAATAAACACACACATGACCACAAATAATACCAAATTTGGTAACCCAAAAACCCTTTAGGAATAAGAAGGTAAACCTGCGGTGGGGATGATACCCACAAAATCACTATAGCAATAATTGTTTGACCATGTCTTATGGTCTGCCCTGTGAAATTCGTACCCTATTAAAGGCTTTACATTCTGTCAATAGTGACTTGGTTAAAGGATTTACAAACACTTTACATGAAGTGTCACCCTGTCAAAGGATATACAAAATAGTTGTTAAGCTAACCTATCATCATAGGATTTTCACTATCTAATACAATGGCTAGAGTATATTAGAAATCTTTGACCTAATTGCATACAATCTTAAATTGCTGATTTTAGGCACTTGATCTGCTCATTCTAATGTGATCCTTTCCTGATCTGATATCTATTCATATCCCTTGTACTATTCTAATCAACTAAATATGTAATTCTTGCTCAATTCACTAAGTATATGATTCCCCTGCTATTTGCCCTATTCTACAATTTGCTATCTACTTAGCAACTTCCTTAACTTCTATTCAACTACAAAAAATCATGGGGTCTAAGCCTTCTTATAAAGACTTCATAGACTTAGGGTTAGGTATGGATCTATGATCCATATTGACTCTTGAATTCCCACTCATTCCTTGCATTTTTCTTATTGGTTGGATGCCTTTTCTCCATTTTTTTGGTTGGTCGCATGCTAATTGCATAGGAAATGTAAAAGATTCATTCTTATCCTAGTTATCCTTCAAAATCATTCTATGTCAAGTCCAAAAATGGTTTACATCTATGTTTGTGAGGGCACAAACTCATATGTTGATTCTATGTTACTCGATGCATATTGGACTACTGGTGTTCGACACATATACTATCCTACTTTGCTCGACACCTATTGTATTCTATCTTTCTCAGAACATGTATGACTCTAGCTCACTCGAAATATGAAGCATTTTGACTTGCTCGGCATCAACTATGACTCAACACTTGTATATCCCTTGACAATTGTATAATACTTGGCACCTGAAGTCACTTGGCACCTATTGAAATTTTGGCTCAACACATACTATAGCTTAACATACATAGTATACTCGGCAACATACATAGTATACTCAGCTTGTATGTAGAAAGTGGTTAAGTGTGTTGACACTCAAATGTCAAAATCAAACTAAGACCAACAATCTCCCCCTTTGACACGAGTGTCAAAAATACTTAACTAAACATTATTCATCTGTCCACATGAGTACCCTATCCAATCTACTCTACATATGTATAAAATTCCAAAATTTGTTCAAAATACCTTATGACTCCCCCTAAGTTGATTCTACCATTTTCATTCTTGCAACCAAAATTCTTGTGCTAATGCACCTGATATTACTTGCCTTTGCCCTATTTTTGTAATCTATAACTGTGTGCTGAGCTATTCTATATACTCTCCCCCATTCTATTTACACATTAAGTCTTATCTCCCCCCTTTTAGCTATCTGCAATTCTTTCCCTTATTCTCCAAAAGAATGAATGAAAGAATATAATTAATAGAATAATTAGTATTCTCCCCCTTAGTCATATCCTCCATATTGTTATTTCTCCCCCTTTTTGACACTTATGTCAAAGGATTCTAAGGAGTAATACCATATTTAGCCAAAAATGTGTTGTTTACCTCCATTATCATTTTTAGAGTTGCATCCCCATTCTCCAAAGCAATGTCTAGTAACTTATGTTGGATGGTAGTCTTCACAGCAAGATGTACATGTCCATATAATGTAGAAAGATTAGGATCTTTCTTTAAGATAGTTTCAACATATACTTGCTCTTTGTGGAGGACCTCCAAATGTGGGGTTATGGAGGATTGAATCTAAATTAATTTGGCCTTTATATTGGCCTCTTCACTTGTAAGTGTAGCTAATTCTCTTTGGGTGTGAAGTGATTGGGCAAAATGCTTCTCATTTTGAATTGGATCCCTTGGTAATTTCATGCTAGAAATCTTCAAATTTCTCTCCAAGCTCGTTATCCTCTGGCCTGTCTCTTGTTTGAAGTTGAAAAAATCACACAACTTTTTGTATAGTGTGAAAATGTTCTCAAGTACAGTATTGACCTTGTCAATTTTCTGAGCCAATTCTACCTGTTCAAGTCCTATACCACTAGATATTTTCTCATTTACCTTCCCTTGAAACTTCCTTTTATACCATTCCATAAGTTTAACATTTGTATCCTAGTCTTCACTAGTCACCTGGTCAACTATATCAGATAATTGTTCCATTATGGGTTTTGATCCATTTGGTGACTGCAAGCTGAAGGAATCCATAAATATGTCCTTAATCTCATGTAGTGTTTGCTTATGTTTATACTCTTTTCTAAGTATTTCTTGCCTCTTTCTCCTATCTAATGCATCTTGTATCTCAGTAATTTGCTCCATTGTGATAGTCTTTGAGTCATAAGTAGATATTATGATGTCTTCATCTAACTTAGGGTCTCCATAGTGAAGTACCCTAGTCACCTTTGTAGTACATGAGCCTAGTGTGGATATTTGCAAAGGTATGGATTTAGTGCTTAGCTTCTGAAGGGCTTTTGTAGGAGTGCCAATTTTTGGTAGTTCTACCAATGTCTATATAGTGGCCTGCTCCTTTTCCTTTGATGTATCCTCCTTCTCATCAGACTTCCCTTCTTCTACTCTAGTCTTCTATGTGGTGTCACCTACTGGTATTGGTGGTGGAAGCATTAAAATTTGAGTGCTAGTAGCTGTATAGGTGAAAGGTGGTTCTTGTGGTTCAAATCTACATTCCTAACATTTTCACAAATTTTGTCTATTTTAGATTTGGGAGGATGGCTCACCACTTTGAATTGGCTAATATCCTCTGACTATGTTTTCTCCTCATCATCAATGTTTGGCTATGCCACACACTTTCTTCTTTTCTTTGACATTTCATCAAACTATTTAGTGGCCTTTTTCTTCTCCTTTTTTTCCTTCTATGTGGATGCCCTTGTGGTAGCCCTTTTTTTTGGTGCTAGCTTGGCTTGTGCAAGCTTGGTTACTTCTTGGGTTTGGGTTGAGCTAGAGGCTAAGTTTTAGCCTTCCTCTTCATTTGCTTGGCTTGTGTAGGTGCTTCCTTGGCACCTTCCTCCTCGTCTTCTCCTAAGCCCTGGGTTAACTCCATTGGGCCTTGCTCTTGTTCTTCTTCTTCACTCTCACCTTCTTCTTCTTCTTCTTCTTCTACTTCTTCTCCAGCACCTACTTCTCCTTTAATATCTACACCAAATTTCTTCTTTATCTTCTTCACTAATTTATCTTTCCTTTTAATTACAGATTTTGTCTTTAATTCTATTTCAATTTTTGATTTGACAACATCATATGTGCCAAAATGGGGTGCCTCCTTATCTATCTCTTCTGTAAGCAATGTTGTGATTGCTACTGAGCCTTCATCTATCTTACCCTTGGAATTACTGCCCAGATATAGGTATAGTCAATGTCAACTAAAAATCATATGTCATTAATATGTTTTTCCACTAGGAAAATTGGTATTCTTACCCTTTTCTTCATGTATTTCTTAAAATCCTCAAAATAGCTTGTCATTTGGGCCTCAAAATTATCACCCATTTGATCAATGAACTCATTGATTTGTGTGATTGTAGTTTTGTTTAGGGTCCATTTCACCTTTTCAATAAAAGGAAACTCTTCCATGACATAAAATAATATGCACATAAGAACTAAACCAAACTTGCATTGAGCACCCTTTGACCTCCTTATTACTCCTAGATTCTCATTTATTTGTTGCAACATTAATTCTGCTAGATCATATGTATGATCTTTCTTCACAAGTCTGTAAGCTACATCAATAGCTACACATGGCACACTGTTCAATCTACCAGATTGGTAGAATTTGTGAGACATTACTCTCATTGCAAAATCTAGAAGAGGATCAGTTATACTGTTAATAGTCATACCTCTCTTATTCCACTTAGCTCATGTATTCCTTTCAATAACTTCTTTGGAATCACTGCACAAGGTTTTAGGCCAATATAGGTTTGGGAAACCCATAATCCTATATATTATTCTCTTGATAATCTTAATTGGTCTTGTTTCCAACCATAAATATCCATTATGAATTTTGCATAAAATAATCCTTATCCATTCTGTTTTAAAACCTGTGGGATAAACTAGGGAATGAGTTAAACCCCTCTTCTCAACTATCTAAAATTCATCCTTCAGAATTTTATTTTCACATAGTTTTTCATAGGCTTGAAATATTTAAAGGTCTCCTATAGCTCCTATTTTACAGTTGTAACACTTCCTTACATCTTGCACCATGACAACCTTTGGTGGAATAATGGACAATGTATCAGTAGGGTTTTTTATGTATGTGACTTCTGGGATGGGTCTAAACTTAGGTTGTTTTACTTCATTATTAACTAGCTGCACCTCATAACTTTCCTTTCCTTTGGGGTTTCTTGAACTAGAAGCCATTATACTGAACTAGGGTTTCAAATATATTAAAAAGTTCAATACTGTGTAGCTCGACACTTGATAAATACCTTAGATTGTTAAAATGTATGTTGTATCATTGTTCAAATTAATCCAAATGGCTTCAAGGTTGTTGTATGATCACTTCTATACTTTTCTTATCTTTGCTCTATGTTTGAATGGAATAAAAATGATCAAAATTTAACCTTATACCTTTCAAGACCTTGCATTAAATGCTTAGTGTATACAACTGTAAACTCAACACTTGAAGGTTTCAACACGACTCAACTTCCATTGGATTTCTTTCACTCAGCTTCCACTAAATTTTCACTTCACTTGGCTTCTATTAACATTTCTCAACTCAGCATCAACCATCAACTCGATTGCTATTAGCTACTTTAGATCCACTAGAGCTTTACTTGGCATCTGAGGACAGCTTGGTAGTATTTGCCAAAACTTCAAATTTTGACTTGGCATCTTTGGTTATGCTAATTTCTTCTTTGTAGTGCTTCTTTGTCTTGGGACTGATGTATGATATAACTTTTTATATCATTCCAATACAACTATTCTTGCTTAGTTGGATGACATGTGATCACATGACCTCTTGGGTGAAGTGATCCCTCCATTTGATCTTCTGCACTCATCTATCTTCTTCCAAGTCTTTTTCATTTGCCCTCTAATTTGTTCAACATCTACCTTCTATTATCATTCATTGACCTCTAACTTGGGTGCCTTTGATTTTTTTGGGCAATACTTGCTAATATGACCAGTCTTCAAGTAACTAAAACATGTAATTTGGCTTAACCATCAGCTATAGTTCCCTCTGAAATGTGTTCTTATGCAATTTTTAGGAATGTGTCCATACTCTTGATAATAGTGACAGCTATACCTGGTATTGTAGTCCCAATTGTAGTGATGATTATGGTTGTTTCCCTTTGTAGACTAATTAGGTGTCCACATAGGCTTTGATCTGCATTCAAATGCTCTATGTCCATATTTCTTGCAATTATAGTAGTGACCCTCAAATCTTGGTGTCCTAATGGTCTTGGTTCTACATTCATGTGCTTGATGTCCTTACTTTTTGTACTTGTGAAAAAAGCTTGCATTTTTAGGCTTATCATGCTCATGGCCATCCTTGCTCCTACATACATTAGAGGTATGTCCCTTTTTCCTATAGAAATGACAAGTAGGTTTAGTGTTCTTACCTAAATTACTCCTTTCTTCTGCATTCTTCGATGATTCTCCTTGTTTAGTGCTGGTGCAACCAAGTCCTAAAGTATCATTACTATACCTTGGTGATTTTAGTAGTTGCTCAAAGTACTTGATAGCCTCATTGGGTTTGCTAAAGCTTTCTACTACCTGCTTCTCTCTTTTCAAGTCATTTTTCAATTGATCATTTTTTAACTTCAATGTAGAGATCTCAATGTCTTTCATATTTAGCTAATGATGTGCATTCATCATCTGGCTTAAGGTGTCAAGCTACATGTTTGAGATTCTTTCAAACTCAATTGTCTTCTCCTCTAGCCTATTGATAATATTTCTCTTGTCATCTTCTATCGTGGCCTTGTCTTCAATGGCTTTCTTCTTTTGTTCAATCACTTCACAAAGCATTATGTCTTGTGACTCTTGTTCAAGCTTGAGTATTCTGATTTCTTCTACTTGTGCTCTATTTTTCTCCATCAGCTCTACTATTATTGCATCAAATTCCTTGGAATCTCCATTTGAAAACACTTGTGTGGTATCAATCTCCTTGTAGTGTATGTAATTTTCAGCTATGGCTATATCCTTCCTTCTTTTTAAGGACTTTCTCAATTCATCCTTGGCTTCCTCCAATTTGTGTAGAGTGAGGTGTACACCAATCACCTGATTGTCTATGATCTTCCCAAGTTTGAAGACTTCCATCTTCAGATCTTTTCTCTAAGTTGTTAGGCTTCTCCTTGTGAGAACCTTTGCTCTAATACCAATTGTTGGAATATCCAAATGGGAAGAATACTTCTTAGATGGGGGGTGAATTAGAAGTAACACACTTTTAACCTTTTCAAATCCTTTTAAAACAAATAACTAAAAGTAAATTGCATGCATGTAAACATATTAAATGAACATAAAATAAACAGATGCATCAACACACATAACACCAAATTGGGTAACGTAGAAACCCTCCATGAATAGGCAGTTAAAATTAGGTTGGGGATGATACCCACAAAATCACTGCAACAATAATTGTTTGACCACTTCTGATGGTCTTCCTTGTGAAAGGCCTACCCTGTTAAAGGCTTTACACTATGTCAAAAGTGACCCGGTTAAATGATTTACAAACACTTTACATGAAGTGTCACCCTATCAAAGAATGTAATCACCTCTTCAAAGGAGCTTAAAAATAGCTATTAAGCTAACCTATCATCATAGGATTTTCACTATCTAATAAAATGACTAGAGAGTATTAGAAATATTTCACCTGATTGCTTACAATCTTCAATTCTTGATTTTAGGCACTTGATCTACTCATTCTGATGCAATCCTTGCTTAATTTGATATCTATTTGTATGCCTTGTACTATTCTAATTAACTAGATATATAATTGTTGCTCAATTCACTAAGTCTATGATGCCCCTGATGTTTGCCCTATTGTACAATTTTCTATCTGCTTAGCAACTTCCTTAACTTCTATTGAGCTACATAAAATCATGGGTTCTAAGACTTCTTATAAAGACTTCATAGACTTAGGATTAGGTATGGATCTATGATCCATATTGACTCTTTAATTCCCACTCATTCCTTGCATTTTTCTTATTCATTGCATGCCTTCTCCATTTTTTTGATTGGTCGAATGTTGATTGCATAGGAAATGTAAAATATTCATTCTTATCCTAGTTATCCTTTGAAATCCTTCTATGTTGGCTCAAAAAATGGTTTACATCTATGTTTTTGAGGGCACAAACTCATATGGTGATTCTGTGTTACTCAACACATACTAGACTACTAGTCCTTGACACACATACTATCCTGCTTTGCTGAGCACCTATTGCATTCTGTCTTGCTTAGCACATGTATGACTCTAGCTCACTTGGCATATGAAGTGTTCGAATGTGCTTAGCATCAGCTATGGCTCGGCACCTGTATATTACTTGAAACTTGTATAATGCTCGATACTTGAAGTCACTCGACACCTGTTGGAATTCTAGCTTTGCACATACTGTAGCTTGGAATACATAGTATACTCAACTTCTATGTAAAATGTGGTTAAGTATATTGACACTCAAATGTCAAAACCAAATTGAGACCAACAATCTCTCCCTTTGACATGAGTGTCAAAAATACTTAACTAAACACTATTCATCTGTCCTTATTAGTACCCTATCCAATCTGCTCTACATATGTACAAAATTCCAAAAATTGTTCAATATACCTTATGACTCCCCCGAAGCTGATTCTGCCATTTTCATTCTTGCAACCAAAATTCTTGTGCTGATGTACCTGATATTACTTGTCTTTTCCATGTTTCTATAATTTATACCTATGTGCTAAGCTATTCTATCTACTCTCCCCCAAAACATTACTTCTCCCACATACTATTTATGCATTAAGTCTTATCTCCCCCCCTTTGGCTATCTGCAATTCTTTCACATTCATTCTCCACAAGAATGAATGAAAGAATATAATTACTAGAATACTTAGTATTCTCCCCCTTAGTCATATCTTCCATATTATTATTTCTCCCCCTTTTTGACTGTCTAAGGGTTCTAAGGAGTAATACCATATTTAGCCAAAAATGTGTTGTTTACCTCCATTATCACTTTCAGAGTTGCATCCCAATTCTCCAAAGCAATGTCTAGTGACTTATGCTATATGGTAGCCTCTAAAAAAAGATGTATAATTCCATATAATGTAGAAATATTAGGATATTTCTTTAAGAAATTTTTAGCATAGACTTTCTCTTTGTGGAGGACCTCCAAATGTGGGTTATGGAGGATTGAATCTGCATTAATTTGGCCTTTGTATTGGCCTCTTCACTTGTAAGTGCAACTAATTCTCTTTGAGTGTGAAGCGATTGTGAAAAATGCTTCTCACTTTGAGCTAGATCCCTTGGTAATTACATTCTAGAAATCTTCAAATTTCTCTCCAAGCTCATTATCCTCTAGCCTGTCTCTTGTGTGAAGTTGGAAAAATCACACAGCTTTTTGAATAGTGAGAAAATGTTCTCAAGTATAGTTTTGACCCTGTCAATTTTCCTGGCCAATTCTACCTATTCAACTGCTATACCACTAGATATTTTCTCATTTACCTTCTCTTGAAACTTCCTTTTAGACCATTCCATAAGTTGAACATTTGTATCTCGGTCTTCACTAGTCATCTAGTAACCTATATCAGATAATTGTTCCATTATGGGTTTGGATTCATCTGGTGATTGCAAGCTAAAGGCATCCATAGGGATGTCCTTAATCTCATGTAGTGTTTGCTTATGTTTATACTCTTTTCTAATTATTTCCAACCTCTTTCTCCTATTTAATGAATCTAGCATCTTAGGAATCTACCCCACTGTGATAGTCTTTAAGTCATAAGTAGGTATTACAATGTCTTCATCTAAGTCAGGGTCTCCATAGTAAAGTACCTTGGTCACCTTTATAGAACTCAAGCCTAGTGTGGAGATTTTTAAATGTATGGCTTTAGTACTCAGCTTCTGAAGGGTTTTTGTAGGAGTGCCAATTTTTGGTAGTTCTACCAATGTCTTTATAGTGGCCTGCTCCTTTTCATTTGATGTATCCTCCTTCTCACAAAACTTCCCTTCTTCTACACTTAGCTTCTATGTGGTGTCACCTACAACTACTGGTGGTGGAAGCATTAAAATTTGAGTTCTAGTAGCTATATAGGTGAAAGCTAGTTCCAGTGGTTTTACCTTGTCTCTTTTTGGTTCTACTACAGCCTTCTATAGCTCATCTACACTCACCAAGATAGAATTTTTGCATAATTGTGCCTATAGAGTGGATTGGTGAAGGATCTTAGAGAGATCCTTTGCAATGAGGGTATTGATGTTCAAAGCATAATTGTTAGGAGCATCCTTGATAGTTATTGTGTTTGAAGGTGTGATGGTTACATGAGGAGGGCTAGGGGGTGGCATTTTTATGTCTTGCACACTCTGTTCTTGTTGTTGTTGTTGTTTAGATGTTGCCATATCTTCTCCCTTTTTTGTTTCTTCCTCCTCTCCTTTTTCCTTATCTTCCTCATCTTTCTTTTCTTTTCTTGTTCTTTTGTTGTTTCTTTATCCTCTTCCTCTTTCTTTTCTTCTTCTCCTTTCTCTTCTTTCTCTTCCACTTTATTTTCCTCTATCTTTTCCTTGGCACTAGCCTCTACCTTATTTTCTTTCTCATCCTTTTCATTAGTTATCTTGTAGATTGTCTTCCACAATTGTGTGGACATTTAGGTCATCCAGGTCATTTCATTGTTACTCTCTTACCATTGTAGTGGTGATTTTAAAATCTCTTAGTAGAGTTGGTTTAATAGCCATCTGTAAATCCTCTAACTAGGTGATAGTTCTATTGAATATTTCTAGAGACCTCTTGCAAGGCCACTCCTAACAGGGTGATTAAATCCTCTAACAATGTCACACCTAACAATGTGTTTTGTAACCTTTAACAAGATTGGCTCCTAATAGGGCCCACTTCAGAAGAGTGAAAATCATCGACTAATTACTTGTTGGATTTTCCCATATTGGGTTTCCATGTTAAATTTTGTTGTCTCATGTTTTCATAATTTTTTTTTATGTTTGCATGATAATCACTATGAATACTTAAAATATGTTAAAGTATAACATACACTCCATCTACCGAGTTACAACAATTTATGTATGTTGATCGAGTGACACTAGTAATTAATTTTATCTGACATCTAAGGGATCTGTGGATTTACTTTTGTGGTAACTAATTCACCACCCACCCCCCCCCCCCCCCCCCCCCCTTAGTTAATCCATATATATTTCCAATAGTAAGTCTATAAACACTAGTCGAGTAGAAGATAGAGATCATGGTCATACGAAGAAGATTTTGATTATATGGAGATGCAAGGTCAAGTACATGTTACATATTTTGTCCTAATGACGATGTTAAATGTATAGAGTCTAAGTTAAAGATATATGGAAGCTATAAGTGATTTGTAGATAGTAGTCAAAAGATAGAGTGCATGGAAAGTAGTTTTTGATGATCCTATTATATATTTTAGCAAATATATAATTTGATGATGCATAGTTAGTTTATAATAGATGGTATTCTAATGGTGATGTCAGTGAGTGTACAAGCCCTAATATTGCACATGTGAAGTTTTATATATACTGTGAGTTGGCAGTGCTATTGTAATTGTAAATTAATTAATTGTCTCATTATAATTAATCAGGAATGCCTCAAGGGTGACTCAAGTTATTATTTTGAAGATAGGGTATAAAGGAAAGTTTTTTTCCTTATTTGTATGCAAAAAAATAATATATGCTCTATCCAAAGTGAAAAAAGGAGTAGAGTGTTTGGTGAATGTGACTAAGCAATCCAAGGGTTTTTTGGATTCAAGATTTATGATCTGGTTACAAGATTAGAAGAAGTAGAGGTTTGGTTTATAGGAAAGAGAAAGAGGGAGGAAGTAAAATTCTATTCTATTATTTCACAATGAATAATATAGAGATCATTTGGATACTGGGTTCATTAGTCTTGCACTTGAATCTATTTGGATAGTGGGTCCATGTACCTTCCACAAATCCTAACAACATTGGAATCTCCCAACAGGGATTCAAAGTCTCCTAATAGGGATTGATATGTACTAAATGTTGTTATAGACTCCTAACAAGGTCCATCCTCTAACAAGGGATATTTATATTAGTACATCATCTTGTGGTAGCATCCCCACCATGGTTTTCCCTATAATCAAGGGTTTCCCTAGTTTACATATCTAGTGTTATTGTGCATGACTATCTTGTTGTGGTTTCTAATTATATTATTCACATGGTTAAGCTTGATTAAGGTTGATAATTGTGATGATAATTGGATAAATAATTCAGCTCCCCACCCCTACCCTAGTTATATTGGTGGACTATATATTCTAACAATTGGTATCATAATGTCAGGTCCTTGAAGAGAAAGCTTAATAGCTTTGTGAGATTAGTGGTGAGACATTCCATAAAGGATAGTACCAAGTTTGGTGGAGGAAATTTTGACACCCAAAAGATGGAAATTCTTTGTGAGACATCAGAAATGTGTAAATAACTGAGCATTGAGTTTCCAGATCTAGAATTCTTTTATTGCATACAAAAGAATATAAGCACAAGTAAGAAATCTTGATTTGAAGATGATATTCATATTAAAGAAGGTATTGATCTACTTATGAAAATAGAGCCAAAAGGTATGAAAATTTTCATTTGTTGGACATGTAAAGAGTTTGGTCATTTTTTCATCCAGTTGTCCTAATAGAGTAAGGAAAACTAGAAAGAGTTCACTTTGTGAAGAAGATGAAGAATTTAAAGAAAGTATGGAAATATTCTTGAATTATAATGTTGATAAAGAGTTTGAATTGGTTGGGAAAGAGGAAGTAATGGAAGAGATATCTGTGGTAACTATTTTTAATATAAAGGCTACCAAAAAAATATTGAGACTAAAATTAATTTGCAAAATGATGTGGAAATAGTTGAGCCTAAGAGTGCAGATGAAGCATGTAAATATGATCATTGGATCCAAGCAATGGAGGAAGAATTCAATTAGATTTTAAAGAATGATACATGGGTATTCAAAATCAAGATGAATGAGCAAGGAAAATTTGTAAGGAACAAAGGTAGACTTGTGTGAAAAGTGGTGCAAGAGCATTAGATAGGCCAAAAGGCATCATTTTCTATTCATACAAGCCTTCATTGGTTTTAAAGGTAGTCTTCCACTCATCACAATCCCTAATCTTTATTTGGTGATACCCACATTTTAGGACTATCTTGGAATAGTACCTTGCTCCCCCTAGTTGGTCCAATAGATCTTTTATCCTAGGCATAAGGAATCTATATCTAATAGTGATTCTATTTATTGCTCTAGAATCATTGCACAATCTCCATCTGCCTTCCTTCTTGGGTGCCAATAGGGAAGGTACTACATAAGGGCTAAGGTTCTTTGAGATTAATCCTTGATTAAGGAGTTCTTATATCCATCTTTCGATCTCCTAATTTTTCTATAGGGTTAACTTATTTGTTGCTTTTTTAGGAAACATTGCTTCTAGGATCAAATCTATGTTATTACTATATCTTTGATTGGGGGAAACTTACTTGGCAATTCTTTGGTGACAATATCCTTGTACTTGTCCAATAGTTCTGCAACCTCCTTAGGACCTACATGTCTCAAGTGCTTCACTTCCTTCACAACCTTCTTAGGTGTTTCATCCTTAGGAAAAATAACTAAGGTATCTCATAGAACCTTTTCCTATTTCATAGCTTTTCAAAATTCTTTTCCATCTAAAAATAATTTTTTTGAATCTTTATGCTCTTCTGCAGAATCTAGTAAGGGTAAGAGAGTTACCTTTTCACCTCTATGGTTTATGGTGTATGTGTTTAACTTACCATAATGGTATGCTTCCACATCATATTTCAATGGTATCCCAAATAGAAAATGACAAGCATCTATTGGTATAATATTGCAGAGAACTTTGTCCTTATACTTACTAATCTAGAATTTTGCCCAATCTTGTTCCTCTATGATTGTATATTTCTTCTTTGTGATACAAGGAACCTTATAAGGGTTTGGATGTGGTACCCTCCTTAATTTCAACTTCTTTACTACCTTCTTGGATACTAAGTTAATAGTAGATCCATTGTCAATCAACATCCTACAAACTTTTTCCCCACACCTACATGTGGTTCTAAACAAATTCTTCCTCTAAGGTGGTTCATTGGTGCTTGGTGCATTCAAAAGTGTCCTTCTCATCATAGGGACTCCTCCTTTCTCATGTGCTAGGTAAGATCCTTATTTTTCCTCTTCTTGACTATCTTGTTCCCTAACTAGGTTTACTCTCCTATCAGTCTAATTCTTTGCCTTTTCTGGACACTTAGATGCTAAGTACCCTATTTGATTAAATCTATAGCATCTTGGAGGTCCTAATGATCTTCCTCCAAATCTTCCCCTTGAGTCCCCTCTTCTACCCATATGGGATCCTCTAGAACTATTCTCAATAAAGGAATTGACTTGACTATTTTCTCCATAGTCTCTAGGAGTTCCTCCTCTACCACCACTCGTTCCTCTTCCTCTATTGCCAAAATCTCTTAGATTTCTTCCTTTCACTCCTTGGTCTTGTTTCCTCTTAAGTTTTTCCTCCACCTTCAATGCAATTTGAAATAATTTTTGGAATGCATCAGGAGAACACAAACTCATTTAATCTTGGATATTCATCCTCAACACTTGCATATACCTAACATGTTTGACACACTCTAGTTCCACCAATTTGGACTTCATAGTGAGTTTGTGGAACTCTTCAATGTAACTATAGACATGCATCTCCTTTTTCTTAGACTTAGCGTCTTTTCATGAAGTAGAGTCTCATAGTCCTTAGGCACATAGGCTTCCTTTATTAAGGTCACCATCTTCTTCCATGTGTTGATATGGTTTTTGTCCATCTTCACCCTCTCTGGTTAAGTGAAGTTCCACCAAGTTAAGGCAGATCCCTTCAACTTGGATTTTTCTATTTTCACCTTTTGATGCTCTGGTATCTCCTCATAGTCAAACAAACTATTGAGTGAATCAATCCAATCCATCACTTCTTCTAGATCTATCTTCCCAATATAGACATGAAGATCAAGTTTAGTGTCCATGGTCCTTCTCTCCATGGATCACAAACATACCAAACTCATGAAGAAAGTAAGACCTTGTTAGATATTGAAGAAGCATGGAATGAATGCTTATGAGATAGATTTTCCTTCACACCTTGTGA
The DNA here is from genome assembly GCA_028749045.1 of Cupressus sempervirens. Lineage (NCBI taxonomy): Eukaryota > Viridiplantae > Streptophyta > Pinopsida > Cupressales > Cupressaceae > Cupressus > Cupressus sempervirens. The sequence continues at coordinate 560,753,188 of CM053783.1, forward strand.
TGCAAGAGCATCCAGAGGTATAAGGCCAATCTTATGTAAACCAAAATAAATGTACTTAGACTTAGTTTCTATTTCATGTGTTTTTATTTTTGGATACCCTTTTGGGTCAAATAAAGGTTCAAACTCTCACAATTCCACTATTAGTGTTCTGGGTTAGAGTTTTTAATCACCTTGGGATATGTGTAAATGTCAAAAAAATAGGAGTATGTAATTGAGCCATCATTTTGGTGACCTAGAAGGTGTAAATTGGTTGGATGAATATAATTGTAATTTAGAGCATTCCAGAAAAAGAATCAGGTCAAAAGGCCCCACGATTTGAAAGTTATTGCAGTTTTTCAATTTTTGGAGACCTCCTAAGAATGCTTCAAAGTCAGGTTAGGGGCATTAAATGACCTTGAATAGAGCCAAAAAAAAATGGGGGATGAGCGAAGCTGGTCCATAGGGCTATAGAGCACTTTGAGAGCTTTCCAAAAATGTAAACAGTTCGTCAATCGAAGCTACAGTTCAAAAGTTATGCCTCCCGAAAGTTTGGTTACCATTTTTGGATTCTTCTAATTTTGCGCTGACTTCTAATGTGACTTCTAGAACCTTCTATTTGTTCAGGGGATGCCTACTAGCACTTTCTAGAATGTATTCCTAATCCTTAACCCTCCAGGGTCTATTTAAGAACATTTCTAGCATTGTAAAAGGTAGTTCGAAGTGGAGTTTGAGAAGAGGTACTGAAAGGAGAAATAATCTCTAGATTTATACTATTGTAAGCCCTTAGGGCATGTTTTGAAGTCTATTTTCTCTATACTAAATGTATTAGCATTTTCTCACAGTTAATAAAATTTTCCCTTTCCTGTTGTGTCCATTCTATGCTTGGGTTGTGTCCCCATCACCTTGGTATCTCTCCCATATTTAATATTTTTTACCTAACCTAATATAAACATGATGTCAATGTAGGTTCAGAAGTGAAGCTTGAAGAACTAGAAGAAGATGTTGTAGAGATAATAGCCCATGAACCAAGAAAACTTGACAAGATCTTAGACACCAAGGTCATTAAACAAAACCAAAAAAATGTATACAAGAAGTATTTGGTTTACTGGAAAGGATTTTTTGAGGAAGATAATGTATGGATGGATGAACAAGAGATCAAGAGGCATGGCCTAAGTTTTCAAGAGCTTATTTCAAGAGGAATTGGGATCAATGCACCTCAGGAGTATGGTGTAGGAGCACTTCCAATACCTACCTTTGTAAGCACATCATGAGGATCAAAAACAAAGGGTTAGTATAGGATTTGGACCTAGAATCTAATGCTAGAAATATTGTGCAAGTTGTAGAGCAAGGAGGCATTAGGTGTGTTATAAACTTGATTGTCTACCTTAGTCATTTTCTAGGACAATTTCTAGGTACAATGAGGATAAGATAGTTTAGAAGGTTAAAAAATTATTATTTATTAATTAAAACCTTCTTAGAATCATCGATAGGGTCTAGGATTGAAGTCAGTAAAGTTTGGAAATATTTGACAACTTTTGCAACAAGTTGTCAAAGTTGTAAATGTTTCATAATGCAACTTTTGTGTAAAATGTAACTTTTGAATCCCAACATTCACAACCACCTTTATCAATTGGAAATATTTTGGAATTGCATAAATAAGATTGAGAAACCTTTCTCAACATAGAAGAAAAGAATCTATTGTAATCATTATGTCAAATCATTAAAAAATCTTTTCTTTTCTTATTAAAATTGTCTAAGAAACTACTTATAGAGAACTGTACAGATTCATATGCACTTTTGAAAGATTGGAAAAGATAAAGAATGTTATTATGAAGGATTTTCAAGAGGTTTGAGACTTTGAAGACATATTGGTTAAAATAAATCAAATTTTTATTGGGTTGGTCGCGACGAGGCCCAAACTACAGTTTTGAAAGAAAAAATCTCTTTCCTAAAGATTCTACCATGAGAAAAAGATAATCCTTAGTGGAAAGAAGGGGGAAAGGATGTACATTAAGGTTTTTTGGGTCTTAAAATAGGAATTAGAAGATTTTAGGAGAAAACACTAAATCCTCTGGATAGGCATCTAAATGTGACTATCCAATATTGGGTTTTTGAGGCACAACTTGGCCCAAGGGTGGAATAGAACCATAAGAACTTGGACTTAGATGTTTTGACATATCCCTAAAGTATTCCAATAGGATTTTTTGTAAGATGTTTTTAATTTCTTGTACTTGCATTGAAAAAGAGACCTAATTAGCCCTTCTACGCCTAGGAGAATTCTATAAACAACTTGATTTGGGAGATTGGTCAAGATGTCCAAACTTGGTAGGGGTAGTTGATTTAAGGATTGGAGAGTTTGGAGCTGTTTAATAAAATTTTTGGTGGAATTCCTAAAAGGTTTCCTTTATAAAGCCTTAATTTCTCCTTGTAGCCCTATTTGGAGATTTAGGTGGATTTGTGTATAGGAACATTTGGAAACTACATCTAAGGTTGGAAGAAGCCTTGTTTCATCCCTAAAAAACCTCAACTTAAATATTGTGTCTTGTTAGGTCTCAAGGAGGTGTCTTAGACTTTGAATTTGATCTAGTCTATGGAGAGTGGGTATTAGGAATCACATAGTGGGGTCTAATACTACATGGTTGTGAAATATTTTGTGAAACTATAAGGGATACACCTTGGGTATATAGTAGGGGACTCTGCTCCAAAAAGGATATTCACAAAAAGAAGGAATAGACTATGAAGACACTTATGCCCTTATAGCTAGAATGGAAGTAGTAAGAATGTTCTTGGCATATGTAATAAACAAGAAATTCAAAGTGCATCAAATGGATGTAAAATCAGCCTTCCTAAATGAATAACTTGAAGAAGAGGTATACATTGAGAAGCTTGAAGGTTTCAGTTTAACAGAAGAAAAAGATATGATATGTAGACTGAAGAAAGCTATATATGGTCTAAAGAAAGCACCTAGAACCTAGTATTCAAGGTTGGAGAGTTAGTTGGAAAAGCTTGAATTTGCTAAAGGTATGGAAGATATTAACTTGTATTTGAAATAAATAGAGAATAGTTTCTTGATAATAGTAATATTTGTTGATAGCATAATATTTGGAGGTAATGATGAAGCAAGTGATAAGTTTTCTAAAGAAATGAAGAATGATATTTAGATGAGTATAATAGGAGAAATGGAGTTTTTCCTAGGTTTGTAGATTGTGTAGAATAGTGATGGTATCTTTATATCACAAGCTAATTTTTTGAAATATTTGTTGAAGAGATTTGGCTTGGAAAGTTGTAAACCTTTTGGTACACCAATGATAACTAGTCACAATTTATCTAGAAAAGACGAGACACCTATAGTAAAGAAGAAGAAGTACAAAGCTATGATTGGAGGTTTGCAATATTTGACTCACACTAGACCAGATATAGAAAATGTAGTTGACATTGTAGCTATATTTCAAGATAATCCTAAGGAGTGTCACTATGCAGTAGTAAAAATGAAATTCAGATATTTTAATGGAACATCTAATTATGGAATATGGTATGAAATATTGAGTGACTTCACTCTATGTGCATATACTGATGTGGATTAGGAGAGGAGAATGGATAAAATAAAAAACACTAGTGGTGGATCATTCTTTCTTAGACAAAGATTGGTTTCTTGACTAAGTAGGAATCCTAGATTACATTCTAAGACTAGGCATATATATATATATTAAGTGTCATGTTTTGAGAGAGAAAGTAGAAGAAAATGAGATTAGATTGGAGTATGTGAGTACTAAAGATCACATTGTAGATATCTTTATGAAGCCTTTACCTAAAAATATATTTGACTACTTGAGAGGTATGCTTGGGGTTATGCCCCTACCTAATTTAGAGTAGCTAATATAGAGATTACATCAGTCCAATGGTATAGAGCACTATTGTTTGATTGGACTAAATGTTGATGCTTCTTTTATGGGGGAGTATCTACGATAAGTAGAGTCATTAAGGACTATTAGTATTTGGTATTGAAAAATTCCTTTGGATAGTTGAGTTGGTTAAAATATATGAGAAGAACTTGACATAATAAGGTCTTTAGTCATTGATGTCAATGGGGGAGAAGAATACAAGAAAAACATCTCCTAAGTGTGTATAGGGGAGAAGAGTGTCCTAAGTGTGTGTTGGGGAGAAGAGTGCATAAGAATCTCTACTTTAATCATGAGATTTAGAAGGATTCATAAATATATCTATGGAGGAGGTATAGAACAAAAAGATATAGAAAAGAGAAGTGTTCTAGAGGATTTCATATTTGATTGATGAATAGGATTAGAAAAGATGCGAATAGCAACATCATTAGTTGATTATTGTTTGGTATTCTTAGAACCTATATGTTTTTCATCTATGTCATCTTCAATGCCAAAGGGGGAGATTTTTACTTTGAATGCTTATGGTTTTCCTTTGGGGGAATATTCTAAGAATTGCTAGAACACTTGGGGAGATTGTTAGCATGATTGACATGTTTCATTCATGACTATGTTTGTCATTGATGTCAACACAATAGTAATTTTATAAACAACTGGTGGAGTAGTAGATAGAGATCATGGTTGTACAGATAGTGTCTTGATTATCTGGAGACTCACAATCAAGGACATGTTCCATACTGTATCTTGATGATAATGTTAAATGTGCGGAGTCTAAGTCAAAGATGTATAGATGCTATTAGTTATTTTTAGAGATGTATAGTTAGCCTATAATAGATGACAAACTGATAATGACACCAGCAAGTGCACAAGCCCTAGTATCACACATGTGAAGTTTATTATATACTGTGAGCCAATAATGATATTGTAATTATGAATTAATTAATTATCTTATTATATTTAAATGAGAAAGCCTTAAGGATGACTCAAGGAATTATTTATAAGATAGGGTATAATGGAAAGATTTTTTCCTTTTTTGTATAAATAAAAGATATATATGTTCTATGCAAAGTGTGAAAAACATAAGAGTGTCTTGTGAATGCGACTAAGCAATCCGAGCAATTATTGGATGTAATATTTGTGATCTAGTTACAAGATTAGAAGGAGTAGAGGTCTGGTTAATAGGATAGAGAAAGAGGAAGGAAGTACAATTAAATTCTATTATTTTAAAAGGAATAATATAGAGATCATTTGGATAGTGGGTTCATTGGTCTTTCCCTTGAAGCTATTTGAAAAGTGGGTCCATCTACCTTCCACAACTCCTAACAAGGATTCAAACTCTCCTAACAGAGACTAATATATATTGAATGCTGTTATAGACTCCCAATAGGGTCCATCCTCTAAAAAGGAATATTTATATTAGTGCATCATCTTGTGGGTACCATCCCCATTGGGTTTTTCCCTCTAATCAAGGGTTTCCTTAGTTAACATATCTAGTGTTATTGTGCATGAGAGTCTTGCTCTGATTTCTAATTGTATTTGTCACATGGTTAAGTATGATTAAGTTTGATAATTGTGATAATAGTTGGATAACTGATTCACCCCCCTCTTAGTTATATTACTGGACTATATATTCTAATAGTTGTAATGGGTTATGGGACCATTTATGACCCTTACAACCAGGGTTTTAATGTATTAATATAATCCCTTAGTAAGATCCCTTAGTAGATCATAACTTTAAGGTCCTCAAATTTAACTCTTATAAATAACATGACCTTAGACCTCCTTAGGTCCTTATATCCTCTTTAAATGTACATGCATGTGTATATGAAAACAAGACCATGACACTTATATTTTAGAAATTATTGTGATCTAGATTCATGTTTGATTTTGAAATTTTGCACATGTGTCATCCTAGTTAGGACCAAAAATTACCACAAGTAGATCCTTATATATAAACACACACATGAAGCTACCACATTTTATATTGACTTAAAAATAATCCTCTTAAGATATGATCCTAGATTTCACATGTTTCATTTTATATTATCCCTTTAAGACATCCTACTAGGACCCGTTTATGTACACATGCAAATGGTATCAGTATGTTCAATTCATGTTTCTAGGACTTAAGATACTACATATGTTCATTTCATGTATGTATATGACTTATATACATGTACATGTCCATTTCAAGTTTAGGAAGTTTATGTATGTGTGCACATTTGTATATGTTCATTTCATGTTTAAGACTTATACATGCATGCTCATCTCATGTTTAAAAATAATTTTGATTCATACGTATATGCTCATTTCATGTTTAGGAATTATATATATGTCTATGTTCATTTCACATGTACATATGACTTACATTCGTATGTATTCTCATTTTATGTTTAGGATTTATAGTTTCTTAAATGTCATTTTAATAAATTTTGGGTTTACATAGACACATACACACATACTAGAGAGATTGACATGTGACAAATTAGTAGCCTCCTATTCCACTTTCACAGTAGCCTATCCCACCTAGTAAGCTCCTATTCCATCCCCAAAGTAGCATATCCCACCCCACCCCTCGAATAGAATCCTATTCTAGCTCATGATCTATATAATCACACTAATCAGGAGATTCAGAGACTTTAGGAATCTCTAACTTGTGGTACATTCTCTAGCATATAGAGTATTACATACTAGAGTATTTTATGTAGCCTTACCTATATTCAAGATGAGAATCATGGTGCTTTTCCATATACTACAAATACCATACTAGAAGTCCTTGACAGTAGGAGATGAAAGGTCTCTTTGGATCTTTCTTTATATGAGGTACAAGGCATAGTGCCCAAAGAGACACTAAACATAGAATATTTCCCTTATTATGTTACACTAGTATATAACCATGATTCCTTGATGCTTATGGTCATTATCCAAAAAAAAAAAGATTCTACTCTATTTTGCATAGTAGCTTTATGGTCAGGCTCTCTTATGCTAGGTGGTGAACTACGCTGATTTACCAGGGCATCCAGCGAAAGGGTATGGTAGACTATGTGATAGGTAGGTAGGTTGTTAGGCACCAACACATAGGATGATTGTCAAAGATAAGGCATCTTTTATTTACCCTATATTAGGTCCCTTGTACAATGAGGCCATGCATAGAACTCAGTTGCGAGGGCTGATTAAGGGAGTTGGAAAGGTTGCTATAGTTTTCAAATCCATATCAAGTGGAAAGGTTGGCCAATATTTGATGTCTCATTAGAGTTATAGATCATTGCTTGATGCTTCATCTTTAGTATACTTTTACATTGTAGTAAGCATCCCTTCATTGGATAGATTATAGGGTCTCATTGAAGTTTTGGCATGAGATACTATGATTGGTCTGGCTGACAATCCATTAGATTCATATCGATTCATAGCAGTCCATCTTGACATAAACATATTAGATATTTGAGCTCATGTGGGTAGTACTGGGTTTCATCCTTAGCCACATTCCTCTCATTTCTTAGGTGGTAGTCACAATGGTAGTGTACATCATGATCCACCTACTAACCACCATTTTTTGTAGCGCATGCTTAGATATCATATATGGGACTTTATTGTGTTAACTTTCACTTTTTGACACATGAAAATTCTATTTCTATGCCATCTCATCTAGGCAGTCCACTTGGTTCATCATTATTAGGATATGTTTCAGTCTCTAGTCATGCCAACATAGATGTAGAGGTGGGGCTAGATGAGGCATATTGTAGAATTGAGAATGACTTGAGTATATGCACTCTATTTATGGTTGGGCTAGATGAGGCATATTGTAGACTTGAGTATAGGACTTGAGTACATGTAGTAGACTTGAGTACATATCGTAGCCTTGAGAATGATGTTTGACACATGCATTTACATTTAGTTTATGCACTAGAATTGGCACATTGGTATTCTGAACCACTTTTTGTGCATCAATCCTACAACATCAATTTATTGATTAATTAAGTCCTACTTTACTAGGTATTTTTTATTCTAATTATCTTTTCTTTATTTAAGTGTCAAATGTAGATAACCCCTAATTTGTATTAATCACATGCTTTATGTAATTCCTAAATATCAACTTAAATTGGCTAAATTAATCTTCTAGCAATTTAATTTAATTAAAATCCACCCCCATAGCTAATCTACATGAAAATGGAATTAATATATTGATTTAATTAAATATTCTCATCATAATTGTTGAAACTAATAATTTAATTAATTAGAATATTAGATTATGAGTTCATATTTGAATAAATCAACATTCGTTCCTAATTCATCTCATTTAGCTCCAAAAAAATGGAAGACTCAATCTCTCCTATAATTTGAACCATTCATGTGGTTTAATCTTGATAATTGATTGGGTCCAAGACTCTATAAAAGGGACCCTTAGCCTCTCATTTGGTAGGATGCAATTGAAGAGTATCAAACCACTATTGGATTGAACACTCAAGCATTTTTCATTCACAACTCCATTTCTTTCACATGCTTTTTCACATAGATTATAATGCATCCATTTAGAGTAATTTTCTTATCTCATTCTTAGACTAATCCACATATCAGCTAGATTAATTCATATTGTTGCATACAATTGAGGAGTTTTAAGTTGCGTTCAAATTATTTATATTTATAGGGTTCCAATTTAGTTAACTTTGTTAATTTAGTGTTATCATTCAAAGTTTTTAGTTTAATTTGTGTAATTTATACTACACTCAGTTTTTAAAATTTCCAAGAAAAAATGGTAAGATAAATATACATAGATACACATGTCTATATATGAGATTCTTGTATACATATATATACATCCATATATACATATGTGTATACACATGTTTAAAATATACTTGCACACACACACACACACACACACATGTGTGTGTGTGTGTGAGTGAGTATACATATATTCACACATGTGGATATACATACATACAAATGCATGATATGTGTGTGTGTGTGTGTGTGTGTGTATACACAATGTGTATAACATACACATGGACATGTGCACATATATACATGTTTGCATATACGTATGTATGTATGTATATGTACACATAAGCTGCATATATAATTTGTATACATATGTATATGTACATATATGCATGTAGCTATATATATTAAAAAATAATACAATAATTTAAATATATATACATAGAAATTAATATATGTAAACACATGCTTACATTTTAAATATGTGCATCAAAAATAAATATACATGTACAACATATGCATACATACAAATAAACACATAAACATTAAAAATTAGAATATGTATATCAACAATATACATGTAAGATATATATGTATATCTACATATATATATATATATATATATATATATATATACACACACACACACACACACACACACACACACACACATATATGTAGATGTATATACATACACACACACATATAAGAATATACACTAATATATGTATATACACATATCATATATGTGTATATATATTTGCATATATACACAATACATGTATCTATATATACACAATTAATGTATATATATAATGGAAAAAATATAAATAAAGACATTAGAGAGGATTGGAAAAACTAAATTTCATACCAGATTTGATGGTTGGTGAGTCAAAAGCCACTATCATCCTGTAGTTTCAATCAAAACAACTGACTCCACATGCCAAAATAACTTGTGGGGTTAATGGTGTGAAGTTTTTAAACACCACTTTGGTCATTTTTGTTTCAATTGAAGCTACATTTTTAGTTTTGATCATTACTATGACACTAATTTTGATCGAAACTAGTAAAGTGCTTAGTTTTGATCAAAACTCTTTATTTTATTAGTTTCAATTGAAACATTTCAAGTACTTTTTATTGAAAGTACTTGACTAAAAAATTAGTTGATGCACATTTTTGTAGGAATTTCTTCCTCCAAAAAAGTGTAACCCACTATTATGGGTTCACCCAAGAGCTAGAGGAACAATCAAATAAAGTGAAGTTGTAAGTAAAATATTGAGAACCTTACCTAAAAAAATATGCATTTAGAGTTTTTGTTGTACAAGATTTGAGAATAATTGACAAGAGAAAGATTACCTTTCACTCTCTTATTATTAGGAGAATAGTGTTTTAATTAACTATGATAATAGCCCATCAACTAGTGGAGTGACATTTCAAGCCATAGTAAGTGAAGGGAAATACCAAAGAAGATTTTTTTGATGATGTTGAATATGAAGGACTAGCATTTGGAGAGAAAGAAGTTTAAGAGATGGAAGCCTTGATTGCTAAAATATTTCCCAAAGGCAAGAGTATATATAAAGGAAATCTAGCCATATTGCATGCTATAATTGTAGGAAAATTGGTAATTTTACACATAGATGCCCAACAAATTGAAGAAAGAGGAAAATGAGGATAAGGTGAGAAAACTACAACAAGTAAGAAAAAATTAGAAAAAAGGAAAGAAGGCATGTTACATAGATGAGGATGAAGAAATGAATATGATACTAATTGAGATAATAATGATGAGGAAATATTTATGTTTCTATGAAAGAGGAGTCACCTATTGACAAAGATGATATCATAGAAAAGAAGACATTAATCTCAACTGTGGACAAAAATAGAGACAAGATCATTGATAGTCCCTTCTCTCACCATATGATTGGAGATAAGGATAAGTTCTTAACAATGGAAGAGTGTGATCAAGGATTAGTAAGGTATGAAATGTACTAGCCTACATAATTAGAGGAAAGGTCACAATCAATCCAACTAATGATATCATTTGTGATGAAGTTTTTTGGGAAGATAGTTTACAATGTAATCTTTTAAGTGTTTCACAATTGAATAAAAAAGGTTTGAAATTTGGTTTTATTTATGGAAAATGTAAGATATATAAAAAGAATGGAAAACTTGTTGCTACCAGTCAATATACAAAATGAAATATTTTCAAACAACACATCTTATGGGGTTATTGTCTAATTAGAAAAATTTAAAAAAATTGGTTATGGCATAAGAGACAATGTCATGTCAACTTTGATAATCTAGAAAAAGTGAATAAAAAGAAAAGTTTCTAAGGAATGCCGATAGTGAATAAACTCGAAAATCTTAAATGTAAGGATTGTCATCTTAGAAAAAAGACTTGTTAAATTTTTCAAGAAAACAATATTCAACTTAAAACATTTTGGATTTAGTACACTAATCTTTATGGTTTTATTGGTCCTAAAAGCTATCATGGAGAACCATATTTTATAATATTCATTGATGACTATTGAAGGGTGATGTTTGTTATGTTTTTCAAGAAACAATTAGAAGCATTTGATATATTAAAGAAATACAAGAAAAGAGTTGGGAAAGAGATAAGAAGAACTTTTAAATGTCCTAGGTCAAATAGAGGAGGTGAATTCAGATCTAAAAAGTTCAATGAATACTCTAAGGAATACATAATCAAAAGATAGCTGACAACACCTAGAATACCCCAACAAAAAAGGTATCACAAAAAGAAGAAACATATCCATAGTTGAATGTGCAATAACTTTATTGAGTCAGAATAAAGTATCACATAATTTTTGGAGAGAATTCATTAGTACAATAGTTTATACACATAACTACATACAAGTTAGAAATGGAGTAAACAAGACACCCTATGAAATCCAATATGGTCAAACAACCAATATTAGCTATTTCAAAATCTTTGGAGGGAAGTGATATATTAAGAAGGAAAAAAGAAGTGGAAATCTTGATATTAAAATTAATGAATGAATATTTCTAAGATACTCAACCAAAAGTAAAGCATACAAATGTTTAAATTTTAAGATAAACAAGATAGTGTAAAGTGCTCATGTGAAGATAGATGAATTCTCTTTAAAAATGAGGAAAAAAGTACCATGAAACCATAAGAATATAATGAGTTCATATACTTTGAACTCAAGAAGACAAAGGTACAATAAATCAGTAACACTCAACCAAAAATTGAGCATCAACTGATATACTGCAAAAAGAATAAAATGACAAGCCAAATAAAAACATGGAACCTATTATAGTAAGACACATAACAATCAATTATAGCTTATCAAACATAATTGGAGACTAAAGTGAAAGAGTACTAACTAGAATTTGACTAAGAGCAAGGAATAAAATATGTTGAATATCATAGATTAAACCTAAAATGGTAAAAGATGCATGAAGAGAAGAAGACAAGAAATAGGAAATCAAGGAAGAACTAGAGAAAATTGAGAAGAACAAGACTTAGCGAATAGTTCCCAAGCCTAAAGACAAACATGTTATAGGAACAAAGTGTGTTCTTAGAAAAAAACTAAATGAAATTGGAGAATTTATAAGAAACAAGGAAAAATTAATTTGTAAAGGGTATGCATAGGAGGATGGGTTAAATTATGGAAAAATATTTTCACCAATGGATAGATTAGAAGGAACTAGGATACTACTAGCATATATATCATACAAAGGATTTAAAGTTAATCAAATAGATGTGAAATCAATGTTTCTAAATAGAGCATTGGAAGAGGAAGTATCCATTGAACAACCTGAAGGATTTGTTACTAAACAAGGTAAATATTTAGTGTTCAAGTTACATAACACACTATATGGATAAAAAATAGCACCGAGAACATGATATGAAAGGTTATACTCTTACTTATTCAAAATATGATTTGTAAGGACTAGTGACAATTACAACCTATATTTTATGGTAGAGAGTAGAGGTAAAGTCTTAGTTGCTCAAATCTTTGTGGATGACATAATCTTTTGCGGTGATAAAGTATTAAGTAGGTCATTTGTCATAGAAATGAGTAATTAATTTGAAATTTCTATGATTCACAAAATAATATTCTTTATTAGGCTCTAAGTACAACAATTGAAGCATGTGATATATATAACTCATTCAATGTAAATAAAATAAATATTAAAAGATATTTCCAATGAAAGAATCTAAACCTATTAGTACCCTAATGGTTACTCATAAAAAGTTACCCAAAGAAGATGAATCTAAGGAAGTGAATTAAATATTGCATATATCAATGATTAGAAAGTTATAGTACATTGTTTTGAATACATCTTACATAGCTGATGTAATAGGAATCATAGCAAGATTCTCATGACAAATTAAAGTGTCACACCTAAAAATAGTTAAAAGCATATTCTAATATCTTAAGTACACTAAAGAATATGGTCTATGGCATAAAAAGAGAGGATATTTTGATCTTAAAGTCTATACAAATACAATTTGAGTAGAAATTATTGATGATAGAAAAGAACAAGTGAAGGAGCATTTTTTCTTAAGAGACAAATTGGTTTCATGGACTAGTAAGGAAAAAAATTATATTTTATATTCCACTATGGAAGCTTAATATGTTGCAAAGGAAATCAATTGTCATCAAGTTGCATGGATAAAGAAGATATTGGAAGGAATATAGGAAATAGTTAAGGAACTAGTTGTAATACACTATGAAAAAACTAGCTCTATCAATATATCAAAGAATCTAGTAACACATTTAAAAACTAAACATATAGAAATCATGTGTAATGTCCCCTTTTTTAGCATTCATAGCATGATGTTGTTGTTAGCCTGTTTCCCCATGGTCCCGTAGGCTAACCAGGACACTAAAGGGACTTAGAGGCCATTTGGCCTAGATAGTTTCAGTTGTAGGTCTTTCTAAGGGGTTTTGAGGCAACTTTGGGCATACTTACTAGTTATAGTAATTCATCTTGGATATGGTCAGACATCCAGTAGCAGCGGTATGTTGATAGTAATTGTTTAAAATTGACAAAAAGACTTGTTTATCATTGATAAGATTTGCTATGCATTGATAAAGCTATTTTATAAAGTTAAATTTAAATATTTAACTTTATTAATGCATAGACTATAGTTTGTGGGAAATATTTAAATTAAAAGAGTCCCTTTTATTTTATAACACATTGGAGACATAAGTTACATAAAGGGAGTTATCTTTTATCCCACATTGAGAAAACAAAAGATGGAGATCTTGTGAGAATGCTATAAAAGAAATGGAAGAGATTCTTTTCAGCATGCTTAGAAATATCAAAGAAATTGAAAATTTTTCTAGAGATTATGTCTCAATATTTTGGAGGACGAAATCCCTTCACGCTAGAAATCTTGACGCCATTGAAAGATATGGTCTTGAGATTCAACATAGTAGCAGTCCAAAAAAGCAGAACCAAAAAAGCAGGCTGAAAAAGCAGGCACGAAAAAGCAGTCTGAAAAAAGTGGAACCAAAAAAGTAGGCTGAAAAAGAGAGTACGAAAAAGCAGTCCGAAAAAGCGATATTGAAAAAGCAGGCAGAAAAAATAGTTCAAAAAAAAGGAACTGAAAAAGCAGGCCGAAAAAGCAGTCCGAAAAAGCAGTTCGAAAAAGTAAAGCAGAAGGGGCAACATTGAAGAAAATTATTATAGCCATCTACAACTAGGTTCTTTTGTTAGTATTTTTTTTTTAGGGTGTTATAAGCTTTCAGCTGTAAGTGTGCATTATACCAGCATTATCATTTTGTAATCCATGTAAATGCCAAAGTCTTGGCCATATTTCATGAGCATTGTAATTTTCATTGCAATTAAGAAGATAATAGTTGTTGGTGTCATTTAAGCAATTTAATATCATTATTTATCCGCTAGTTAGTTTGCATGCCAACTGTTTGTAAAAATGCCAGTTGGTTGTAGGTGTTCATTTCTCATGCTTAGATCATATATATGCACTGAATATTGTCAAAATTAGTAGCACACTCATGTTAGCTCATTGTGTAGTCCATTGTAGTCTTCTAGCACAAGATTTTCATTGATTCAAATTGTAAAAAAAAGTCATTTGAAGCTAGCTGAAATACTATATCAGTCATGCGTCCCTTGCATGTGAATTGTTTGATGAAATTCCTTGAGCTTTTATCAGCATTTTTTAGGGTAGATTTGAGGAGGGTCATTACAGTGGTATTAGAGCTTGCTTGCAAAGTGTTTGACGAAATGTCAAACAACTGAAGTATAAAGATTTTTGGTGTTTGAAGAAGTTATAACCTATTGGGGTTATTATAGTGGTATCAGAGCGATTTCTTGCCATCCTGTGGAGGTCTTATTGGGAATTTGGATTAGCCAGATAGAGAGAAAAATGTTTGACAAAATGAATGCCAGTCTAGATTAGGGAAAGGCAAGATTCTTACAATTATTAGACACCTTAGCATAGGGACAGCGATCAACAAAGCAAAGAGCACAAGAACAAAGTCAGAGATTTGAGCTTATGATGCAAATGATGGCTCGTCAAATGGGGTTGAATGCTAATGTGGTTGGAGAAAATAATCAGAATGGTAATAATCAGGATGGGGCACATAATGGAGGAAAACAAGTTGAGAATAATTTCGGTCATGCACCCCAGCAAACTAGGACAGTGAGTTCAAGGCCCATGGTTCCAACATTTCTTCCTAGAGCTCCAAAGCAGCCCATACCAGAGCCCTAGATCAATGATATACAGGACCAGCTGAGGAGAGATTGGGAAGTCGGAAGTCCAAATTTTATAACTGTAATTACCTTTAGGGAGTATATAGATGTGTGGATGAAGCATATGCCACATGGACATGACAAGAACCAGAGCTATGAGCTACGGAAGAGAGTAGGAAAACTTCAGTTACCATATTATGATGGCTCGGGGAAGACTACAGCAAGAGCTTGGGTTCAAAAGCTTGACACATATTTTCAAATTAACCCTATGCCTAAGGAAGAAGCTATTAAGTATGCAGCAATTCACTTGGATGGGTTAGCACACAAGTGGTGGCATCATGGTATGGTCACTATGGGTCATGCACACATTACCTCCTATGTGGAGTTTAAGGAGAGACTAATTGAACATTTTGATAGGCCTAAGGATCGTACCTTCCCTATGATAGGCATAAATTTGTATGAGGAGTTTAATAGACATGTTGATTCAATACAAGGAGACATTAGCACATCTTCAGGTAATGGTTTATTTGCATCATCTTTACAGGTAGAAGGGGTTTCAGATGTTGTGCAGGTTGAGCCAGTTGCATCAGAAGGTGATATCATAGGCACACCGAATTGCATGATTGACACAAATAGTGATTCTAGTACAGTTGGGCTAGATGAAGTTACAACTATTGAGGATATTGTCATGTTTGAGGATAGTACAGTTGATTAGAAAGTGAGCATTCAGGACTTTGTAGAAAATGAATATCAAGGACAGTTGGATGCTTCTTGACATGAGATAGAGGCTAGTAGCTCTTCACTTGGTTTGGCAAGCCAGCTAATGATAGGGGACAAGGATATTGTCGCGGCTTTATCTCATCATGACAAGATGCATGGATTGATTGAGAATCACATTTGGATGATTCAACTATAGGAGAGACAGAAAGGAGTCACAACAGGTTCTTCATGTGATGACTTACAGCAAATCAAGGAAGGCATGGAGGCAATGAAGGTAAGTTACATACACCTACTTTTAGATCGTAATCATCTCCTTAATCTTGCCAGGATCTATTTAGATGCATTGAAGAAGAAGGAGGAGGAGGTTGACTGGCTTTCTCATGAGCTGGAGGATACTCAAAATTCCTTGGTGTGTATTCAGTTGGCTCTCCAGGATTCTGAGAGACATGTGGACGAGCTTTGTCTTGAGGTGAGCTCAGTTTGGGAGTTAGTGCATATAGCAGGGAGTCAATTTCCTTTTACAGTCAGGTCACATGTTGATGATTTCTCAGAGATGACAGAGTTTATAGGAGAGTCCTAGGATCTGAGTATTACAGATGATAGCTATTTTGAGGTTGCTCCTTTGGATAGTGTACCAGGGATAGAGTATAGGAGTTTGACCAATTGACACAATCATGTGTCTAGTTAGCTGAGAGTTGGCAAGTGAGACATTGCTATTGCGTGCGAACATTTTGATGCTGCTCACCAATTGTTAGCAATTTATGGATGGGGTTCTCCTACTAGTGATGAGCAAGGAGGCAGTTATCTTTCCTGGACAGAGATCCACTCTTTATGGGAGGTTATTCGGATTTTGAGATAGAATTATATGCAGTTGGTAGCCAATAGAGATTATCTTATGGAGTGGGGAAGTACAACATATGAAGCATTATTGGCCAAGGAAGATGAGGTGAGTGAGCTTACTCAATAGCTCGAGATGACTTTTGAGATTCTTAAGAGTACACAGTTGGCTTTCAAGGAGTCGCAATTTCATTTGGCTAAGGTGACCATGGAGTTTGAGCCACTACAGTCTTTACTAGATTCTATACAGTCACAAGCTGTGGTGTCTGGTGATTCGAGGATGTCCATGGTCGAGATTGTCAAAGATAGTGTAGATGGGAATGCATCCATCCTTGATACTAACATTGGCAGATAGGGTTCATTCCAACTAGAGTCAGGATCAATGGAGTTGGGTGCTGCCGCAGATTGTTATGGTATGCCTGACATGGTGGTGGCCTCTAGTACTGATGTCACAGAGACTAGAGATGTTGTATCAAAGATCATGTGTGATATTGGTGAGCCGGTAGTTGGCATGGTTCCTACTAGTAATGCTACTCCCTTGGTGATGTCTTCGTAGGTAGTAGTCAGTTCCAACATGGTTAATTATCGATTGCAGTCTGAGCCACTAACTAAGATTTGTGCATTCTATCGACATTACACTGTGAGGTATGCTCATCAATTTACCTTTGATGACCATGTTGATGAGATGATGATACAGAGATGTACTTTGGTTCCTAGTGCTTGTCATCAGTTATCGGATGGTTTAACGCCTCAAGATGAGAGTTGTGATGGGCATGACATGGTGATAGGTTCTACGGTTGACAGCTTGATAATACATGACTTAGAGCAGGATTTTGGGAGTGATGCTTCAACGGTTGTTGTTATTGATTCTATGCCTTTGGCTATGACATCTCCTGACTTAACTAGTGATCGGTCACAATGGGTTGTATCACTTGTTCATGGTGAGCTGTTGACTGAGGTTGGTTCTTTTTATCAGTATTATACTGCAGGCTATGTACATCAGTTAGAATTTGATCCTTGTGTTGAGGAGTTGATGGTAGGCAAATTTGGTTTGGGTTCCATTTCTTGATGTTTATCTTGTGATGTCTTTTCACCATCAGCGGTGCAAGGGAGTTATGGTTATGAGACAGTGGCCAGTGATCTGTAGAGTTGTGTTGACTGTAGGAGTTGTACAGTGTGTGGATTCTCCATACTTGGTACAGTTTCATTCAGGAGCATTCACCATTATTGCAGAGTTGGATTATACATTCCATATAGGCTAGTGGGATGTGTTGATGGTATTTACTATGTTGGCAGTTTGGGTTATCTACTCTACTTGGGTTCTGATATTTCGAGAGCTTGTTTCTCATGGGTTCCTAACTTTGGAGTTTGGGTGAGTTGTATTCGCCAATCTGATTATGGATTCCTCTTGGTTAATTTTCAGAGGTTGTTGCAGGAGCCTATGTTGACTGACAGTAGTATAGTTCATGACTACATTTGGGATCTAGGTGGATTGATTGGGTTGTTGTTCGACCATTGCTTGGGGACAAGCAATTTTGGGAAGGGTGGACTGTAATGTCCCCTTTTTTAGCATTCATAGCATGATGTTATCATTAGCCTATTTCCCCATGGTCTCGTAGGCTAACCAAGACACTAAAGGGACTTAGAGGCCATTTGGCCTAGATAGTTTCAGTTGCAGGTCTTTTTAAGGGGTTTTGAGGCAACTTTGGGCATACTTACTATTTATAGTAAGTCATCTTGGATATGGTCAGACATCCACTGGTAGCGGTATGTCGATAGTAATTGTTTAAAATCGACAAGAAGACTTGTTTATCATTGATAAGATTTGTTATGCATTGATAAAGCTATTTTATAAAGTTAAATTTAAATATTTAACTTTATTAATGCATAGACTATAGTTTGTGGGAAATATTTAAATTAAAAGAGTCCCCTTTATTTTATAACACATTGGAGACATAAGTTACATAAAGGAAGTTATTTTTTATCCCACATTGAGAAAATGAAAGATGGAGCTCTTGTGAGAACACTATAAAAGAAATGGAAGAGCTTCTTTTTAGCATGCTTGGAAATATCAAAGAAATTGAAAAATTTTCTAGAGATTATGTCTCAATAGTTTGGAGGACAAAATCCCTTCAAGCTGGAAATCTTAACACCATTGAAAGATATGGTCTTGAGATTCAACATAGTAGCAGTCAGAAAAAATGAGAACAAAAAAGTAAGCTAAAAAAGTGGGTACAAAAAAGCAGTCCGAAAAAAGAAAAACAGAAAAATTAGGCTAAAAAAGTGGGTACGAAAAAGAAGTCTGAAAAAGCATAACCGAAAAAGTAGGCCAAAAAAATAGTTCGAAAAAAGAATAACCGAAAAAGAAAGCCAAAAAAGCAGTCCGAAAAAGCAGTTCAAAAAAGCAAAGCAAAAGGGGCAACATTGAAGAAAATTATTACAACCATCTACAACCAAGTTCTTTTGTTAGTATTTTTTTTTAGGGTGTTATAAGCTTTCAGCTATAAGTGTGCATTATACCAGCATTATCATTTTGTAATCCATGTAAATGCCAAAGTCTTGGCCATATTTTATGAGCATTGTAACTTTCATTGCAATTAAGAAGATAATAGTTGCTGGTGTCATTTAAGCAATTTAGTATCATTATTTATCCGCTAGTTAGTTTGCATGCCAACTGTTTCTAAAAATGCTAGTTGGTTGTAGGTGTTCATTTCTCATGCTTAGATCATATATATGCACTAAAAATTGTCAAAATTAGTAGCACACTCATGTTAGGTCATTGTGTAGTCCATTGTAGTCTTCTAGCACAAGATTTTCATTGATGCAAATTGTAAAAAAAAGTCATTTGAAGCTAGCTGAAATACTATATCAGTCATACGTCCCTCGCATGTGAATTGTTTGATGAAATTCCTTGAGCTTTCATCAGCATTTTTGAGGGCATATTTGAGGAGGGTCATTACAGTGGTATCAAAGCTTGCTTGCAAAGTGTTTGACGAAATGTCAAACAACTGAAGTATAAAGATTTTTGGTGTTTGAAGAAGTTATAACCTATTGGGGTTATTACATCATGTATCATTTTCTATTTTCTAAGAGAACAAGTACAAGATAAAGAGGTCAAATTGGAGTATGTTCCTATAAAGGATCAAGTTTCTAATATTTTTACAAAACCACTACCAAGGGAAATATTTGAGTACATGTCAAGAAAGTTAGGGGTCCTACCCATATTGGAAATAAAATAAGAGGATGTATATATAACATTAATTTAGGGAGAGCATAACAACATATCATTTGCATGGACTAATGGAGGAGTGGGATGCTCAAGGAGGAGTACTCTAGTTGGCAAGTACATGAGTGTAGGGAAAAAATATGATTATAAAGGTAATGTTTCTACAAGTTTAACACATTTGGCATTTCTCTCAATTGTGGTTACACAATGCACACCCTATTTCTCCTAGAAAAGGGGACCCCTAGTATAATTTTTATCTTTCTAGATCCCTAGTCATAGGTTTGATTCTTTTTTAGGGTTTTATCTAGTTTCTTTACTTAGTCTAGCTCTCTACCAGAAAATCTAGCTGCTAGAGATTGGAGATTTCAAGAGAAAATGAGTTTGTTTAGTTAAGGTGCACACTAGTGCAGCTAGTGCAACTTGAAAGGTATGCCAGTCTGCTAAGCACACTAATGTGGGAACACTTCCCTTTGGAAGTGCACACCTACATAGGTGCGTACCTCAAAAGGTGCACTTCATCCTAGGCTTATAAAAGCCCAGGACCCCCACCCTTCTTTATCTCATTCTTCTTTCCTGGACTTTGGCGAGCACACCTCTACACATTGTCAGGTGCACTTCATTTCCTACAGCCAACACACTGGCATCTTAAACCACCAACTAAAAGGTGCACATTTTATGCACTTAACCAACGTGTGCAAGGTCCACACCTTTTTTTGCACAAATACTTAACAAAGAAGAACTTAAACAAAACTTTACAAAAAAACAAACTTAATATCACCTAAGTGAAAGAGTGTGAAGTGTTAAAGAGTGTGAAGTGTTAAAAAAGTGTGCACACATAGTGCACCTTGTGCGATGCATTATGTATGCACCCTTACAAAACTTAGGGAAATGTGGTTCATCTATGAAAGGTGCACATGTTCACACCTATCCAAGGTGAGCACATGTGCACCTTTCATAGATGAACCACATTTCCCTAGGTTTTGTAAGGGTGCATACATAATGCATCGCACAAGGTGCACTATGTGTGCACACTTTTTTAACACTTCACACTCTTTATGTTGAAGTTTTGCATTAATAGGGTGTGCACTTAGCACACCCCACAAGGTGTGCTAGGTGTGCACCCTTAGTATTGAAGATGATTTGAAGGGAAAGGCACACCTAGCACACCCTTTAGGTGCACAAGCTATGCCAAATTTATCTATTAGAGATAAAATAGGTTTTTTAAGTGTTTCTATAGATTTTACATTCTGGGCCATTTTTTTCGTAATTAGGGTTTTTTTTAACCAATTTTTTCAACATTCTAGACTAATTAATATTTGTTTAGGAAGATAAAATGGCTTCTTCCTCATCCTCCCTCACTACAAAGATGGCTCCAAAACTAGTAGTCTTCAAATTTCAAGGTGCTCCAATAAAGACATGCTTCTAGTACATATATTCAGAGATCCAAGATATTGAGCTAGGCCATATTGATTGGAATACATTCATGGTTCTACATAACAAGCCAAATGAAAGGTCCCCTATGGTATCTACACTTATCAGATCATGACTAGTAAACATAAGTTGATTATGGCATTGGAAAAAAACTATGTTTCATAGGAAAGAGTTGTAAAAAGCATAACTAGAGAGATTGTCCTAGATTTGAGGCCTAAGAACATTGAGAATGTATTTCATCTCCCAAGGGAAGATTAATATATAAGACTGACATATCATCAAGTAGAAAGGTGGTATAGAGAGCATGGAGAGGAAGCATCAAAAATCATTCAATCCTTGTATCTCATTGATAAGACTCCTCTTGGATGAAAAGTAGGAAAAGTAGATATGACAAGGGGCTATAGGAGAGATGATATTGGAAATTCTATAGTTCTCCTAAGTAGATTCATGGGATTATCAAAAATAGGACACTTGAATATATGGATGGTACTCTTAATTGAAACCATCAAAACAATGAAGATGCCAATTGACCAGGCATCAATTCTAAGTGAGAACTTAGATGAACAACTAGTGGTTGTTAAAAAAAAACAAAAGTTATATATGACATCTTATATGGTGTACCTATTAGCTATAAGAGTAATTGATTATTTGGGGTTATTCAAAAAGGGAAACTTGCAAGATGCTAATGCATGGCCTTGTGTGGTATATCCCTAGTTGGTGAGGAAAAATATTTCAAATCATAGAAACAAATACAGAATAGTGAATGATTCCTTCATTTTTGCAATCATTTGATTCATTGAGGGAGATTATGTGAAAAGGATGTCAGAAGTGGTAGCGAAAAAGATTATAGAAATAGGTGCCTATTACATCCAATTTAAGACATTCACTTATTTAAAGGTAGTGGGCACGACTATCAATCCAAAGAAGCTCCCAAGGTATCTGTATGATAAACTCATATTGCTAAAGATTGCACAAAAAAATCTCATTTGCATATGAGAGAGTAAGAAAGCAACATAAGAAGACATGGGCATGGCCCATCACTATAGGTCCATTTAGTGTTAAATAAAAGTAGGATATTGTGACTTTTGAGTTTGAATGGTATCAATATCCCTTGGAGGATTATAAATCTCCTCATCCCTATTTTGATAACATTGGAAGAGTTTGGTACTTGGTGGGGAAAAAATTCCAACATGAAGATGTCATAGAGGATCATTGGATGAATATAGTGGATGACTACAAAATTTGAATAAGGGATTATTATAGGATGACTCTCTATTTAGTAGTTAGTGCCTTGAAAATGAAGGCCCCATTATAGATCATACAATAAGACACTAAAGAGGTTTTGGATCCCTTTTAGAAAAGAGATAAGATATTTGCTTGACCTATCATGAATGCAGAGATTGATAGAGAAGAAAATGTAGATATCAATCATAGGGCGAGGCATGACATCTAGTTAACTAAGGAATGGATCAAGAGACCATTCAAGATGGGTCTGATTCCACAAATTATAGTTTTCCAAGCTATAGCTTACCCAATGAAAGGGAGAGGAACCCAGGTAAGAGTGTCAATATTCAAAGCTCAATCTCTAATAAGAGTAGAAATAGTGCATTATCTTGATAGAGAAGTTGAATACTTTAGGGCACAAAAGGGTAAAAACAAAAGGAGAAGAAGTTCCCCTCAACAAGTTGAGCCCAAAGAGGAGGAAACTTAAGCACCTAGGAGCCAAGGGATAGAAAATGTAGAAGTCATCCAGGCATATGATAATCTGGTAATGCCACCACCAGAACAAGGGCAACAAGTTGAAGCAAAAGCACAAGAAGTGTCTCTACCTGCACAAGAGGAGGAAGTCTCTCCATTGGCTCCCAAAAAAAGAAAGATGAAAACTCCAATTATAAAGAGAAGGAGACAAAAGGTAATAAAAAAGTTATTCCTTTTCATTCAGTCCCAAAAGTTATTTTAGAGGAAGAAGAATAGGATGCTGAGGATGAAGAAGATAACCTTCCCTTGAGTCAAAGGACTTGTCTTGCTAGGGCAATGAAGGTAGAACATACAAGAATATCTAATATAACACCACAATCCATTCCTACACAACTAATTTAGGTTATGACTTTGGAGGATGAGTTACAACAATGGATCAATGAGAAAGAGGATCAAGGAGGTGATGTATTTAAGATGTCATATTTTTATTTCATGCCTATAGGCACTGAGATGGTAGGTGACAAAATAAGGGATACACTGATAAATCAACCTCCTCAAGAGGATTGGAGTCAATTTCCACCTCAGCCACAAGGACCTTTAAGTGCTCCACCATCACCAAGTCAAGGTTTATCTTGCTTAGATAAAGGTTTAGTTACTCCTCTCCCTCTAGGTAATGAAGAATAGGTGCAAGTTGAATAGGAAGAAGAGCCATAACAAATACCTATCAATGAAGTATTAAAGGAGGGACAAATATATAAAGAACCTCAACAAACTTGTCAAGATATAGAGGTGAGGACTATGGACTCAACAGACACAAAGATGCTTGATGTGGATCTCTCACAAAAGGAGAAGACTCCAAAGAGGAGTGATAAGGGAATAACCCTAGTGATACAGGCTCCTTCACCATCTAAGGGTAAACCTCCAGTGGGAAATACTCCAAAATGGTTGAGAAATAAGGTGATTGGTAGAAACAAAAGGTAGTTGTATTGTGCTAAAGAAGAGGGAATGGGAGAATTAATTGAAGCTCTCAATAAACCTAAGCCACGTGTAGGTGATGCACGAACATTGGCCATTGTTACGAGTAATCAAAATCAAAGCTTGTTCGCCCATGTTTCCATCCCTCCTCTACATGTGGATATTGAGGATTTGACTCCAAAAGCTTATCAAATCAAGGAGGTCTTCCTTGGAATACCCACTATGGATACTACCAAATTAGTGGTCACAAAAAAAGTTTTTAGGCACTTGGAACAAGATGAGTCTAAATTGTTAAACCTCCAAGAGTAGAATGAAAAGCTAAGAGGTTATTTGAATGAAGTAGTTGGTTTCTTGGATCCTAAAAATCCTAAGACTCTAACTATGACAATTAATAAGGGGAATACAGAGACTATACAATTAGATCCATTTTTTAAGGTTTGTCAACATTGGCGAGAATTTTTTGAAGAGAAAGGTGTGCAAATCATACAAGGAAATCTTAAACTATTACACCACATATAGAATAATTCATTTGAGCTAGTTGCTATATTGAACAAAGATTTTGGGTTAATGGATTAATTACATACCTGGGGTAAAGACCAACAAGCATTAGAATCAATAAAGGGTCAAAGGTATTAGATGTTGATGGATGTATATATTAAAAATGAGTTAGATAAGATAGATGATTAGATACAGAAGATTGCTGATGGTAATAAATTAATGGAAACATTACATGTGGATATTCATAAGCTCAAGGATCAAGCCCAAGAGCAAATTTTGGAGGCAGAGAGACATTATAATGATGCTTCCTTGGACATTTCAAAGATGATTCAAGGGATAAATTAATGATTGTACAATCAGTTGTTGAACAATTTTAGAAAACTTTTAAAGAGGCTTCCACTGATGATGATATTAGACAAACATTTAAGACCGAAGAGGCATTGCTAGAATTCAGTGTAAAATTGGGAGATTTTGTAAAGACTCACATAGAGGTAGGCAACTATAGAGAGAAAAGTAAAGGATAAATATGATGCTTTAGATCTCCTAGATGCAACCCAAGTGATAGATATTGTAGATAAATTTAAGAGAAAATTCCCAGACATAGCTCTAGTATGAAGGGGAACAAAACCTAGAAGCTAGAATTTTAGTTTTGACACTTGGTAAAATTTTGCATTTTTTGAACCTATCTTCCAAGATGTGCTTCTTCCAAGGTGCACAAGGTGCACAAGCTATACTTCTTTAGAGGTATGCTAGAATTTTTTGAAGAAGTTAGAGGTGCACCAATAATTAATTGTTAGTTCTATATTTAGAGCTTTCCATGCATCAAAAATACATTATGATGGTAGGTTAACTCCTACAAACATCCAGAGAAGGTTAAGCTTCTAATTTTAGCATCTCTAGATACTCCTACATTATCTAATGGATTTATTCTTCTTATTTTCTCATGATTTCTTTGTTTTAGGACATGTAAAGGTTCTTGCACCCATTAAATGATATAAATAAGGGTGGAGTCCTACTTAGCATTAGTTAGAGAGATAGTTTATACATAAATAGATTTTCTTTATTAGTTTAGAAGCATATGTTTGCATAAAGAGATCTCTGATTCTAACCACAAATTGAGGATATAACTTCTTATAAAATTAGGAATTTAATGTATATTCTGAGCCATTATTTTGATGCGATAAGATATGCTATTGGTGCTCTCATTCTACGTGTATTTATTCTTGTCAGAGTGTGTTATTTTTGTGGATTCTTGTTCATGATAGTAATGGAGTCAATAGTTTTGTTGTGTTGATTTAATTTTTCAATATTTTAGTTCTAGTGTTTGCCATGTGTTGACAAATTCTACTAATGTACCGAGTTGGAGTGAAGATCACCCTATTGTTCCTACATTGTTTCTTGTCTTGCATGAGTCACTTTTCGTGGCCTTGCAATTTGATAAGAAGTGAAACATCTTGAAGTTTTACTGAATTCCCATTAATGATTTCATAGGTAGATTTGAGGAAGTGTTGCTCCTACTTTCATTGGTTTCCTACTTGATCTTTTCAAGGACTTGACTCGTAGAAGTGTTGTTACCGTGGTTTATATCTATTAGGAATTTCCTTTTATGTTATTTTCTTTCATCTCTTGTTACCTTATCTTTATTATTTTCTTTTCTAACCCTAGGTTAAATTATGAATTCATATAGTTGCATTGTATTCATCAAAAAATAGAAAATATCAAAAAACATATATCTTTTTGTGGTTAATTTTGAAATAGTAAACAAACTAATATCTTATTTGAAATTGTTTCAAATCAAAAAAGGCCTTCCTATCAACAAACACATTTATCTTCAACTGAGGAAATTCTAGTAGGTCACAAGATCACCCAGAACCTTTGAGTTGATCCTTTATGAGCTTTTCAAGAAAGGAGTTCAAAAAGATTCCTACCATTAAGCATCATGCAAAATGACAGCTCAATAGAAGTGGTGTTAGAAGGAGGGCTTTGACCATTCAGAATAGAAGAAAACAACTTAAAATTTCAAAATTATGCATTTTTTACAAGTTCAAATTTTTTTCTAAACAATCACTATTCTAAGGTGCACAATGTTGCAAGGTGTGCAAGGTGCACAAGGTTCCAAGGTGCGCCATATTTTTTAGAAAGTGTGCTTCTGCAAAGGTGCACTTTTTCACAAATTATTTAGACTCACCCATCAACTCGATACGTGTACTCAACGACCTTCCTAAGAATCCTAAGATTTTTTTCCCAAGGTTCATCTATGGAGAGACAAGAACTATTGAAGATCAAATCAAGATATTCAAGGAAATTTGCAACCGAAAGAAGATTGCTAACGATAATGTAGTTCTTTTCTTATTCGGTTACTCTTTGGGAGAAGTTGACTTTAATTAGTATGTTAATTTGCCACCTGGAAGTGTTGGAGACTGGGATAGTTTTGAAAAATTATTCTTGGAATAATTCAAAACTTTCATCAACATAGCTATTATAAATCATCAATTCATATCAATCAAGAGGAACTCATCCAACATGATTGCATGCTTCAACCATCACTTGCATATGGCATACTGCAAGCTTGAAATGTCATACACTATACTAGTTGAAGCCGTAATTCAAATTTACCTGAATTCTAAGGACCATCATACTCTTATTTTTCTAAGAAGACTTCTTGTAGAAAATATTAACACATTGGAGAAAGTCTTCTCAAAAGCAGTTACCTTTACAAAGCAGGCCAATCCTAATAGAGGAGGATTGATGCTTCCAACTCAAGCTATTACAACAATGCCAACATATCTTGTCAAAGAACCTATGATGCCTAGACAATTCTTACTAATGAATCTAGTTAAATTATAGTAGGAACCCACTCCAAAAACCTCAGCTATAACATATCCAAGATATGAACCTCCAAAAGTTTCTTTCTTTCAACAAAAGGACACAACTTCCACTGAAGTACAAAATTGTTTTTCCTTCAAGTTTGGTGAGATGAAGAAGACAATATGTCAAATGAATAATGAGATGACTTTCTTGAGGTTGTTGCAAGGATAGAATAAAAACTTTTAGAGAAATAATGCTGGTCCTTACAACAACAATAATTACAATCAGAACTATAATAGGAATTTCAATGGAAACAATACTGCTGGGAACAATAGTGTAGGAAAGAATAATGGAGGAAACAATTTTAATCCTCTTGATTGCAACAAAAGTTTCCAAAGATAGAAATTAAAATGGAACACTTGTCCCAAAAATGGAAGCATTCCTATAGATAACAATAACAGTAATGCTTAGTACATGATCATCAATCAGTATGATGATAATCAAAATGGACCTAAAAATGATGGTTCATATTACAATGGAAATCAAGAAATGAATCAAAATTCACAAACAAATGATAATGTGCCTCCCATGCAATTTAATGTTATGCTACTAGAATCTTATGAATATGTACAAAAAATAGCAATGGAACAACTAGCTAACAAAGAATTCTCTTTTCCATTCAATCAAGAATAAGATACGCAACTAGAAGAGATACTTTCTTTTTGAAATGACAATCAGAATACTTACAATCTGTGAAGTCAAAAAGAACCTATAAAAATTAGGATTCCTCTAAAATTGCAAATGACTCCTCTCGATCCAAGAGTGTGTAGCAATTTGTTACTAATTATACCCCCATATGGAGGATAGCAAAATTAAAATCAAGGAAATGTGCCTACAATCTTGAAAAAACCCGCTTGGTCTACTGAAAAGTATAGTGTGGTGGAATATTTGAAATGAACAAAGGCCAACATGTCCATGTTTAAAATGCTATAAAATATTCATCATTAATGAGAAGTACTGATAAAAACTCCTTATCATACAAAGGCACCCCATAATATGACTATTTTTACTTAAAAGGTAGTATCTCAACAAGTCAATCCTTCGAAGGCAATGCCAACTATATTTAAAGACAAGGTTCAGGTGCCCCCATTTTTTCTTAGCATCAGGATATATGGAAAGAATATTCATAATTCCCTAATTGATTTAGGAGCTTCTTGTAATGTTATGCAACTATCAATAACACAAAGGTTGGGGGTCACTCCTCAGCCTTCTAATCAAATTATGATACAATTGGATAAAATAGAAGTAAAATTTATTGGTGTCTTGAAAGATTTTTGGATACAACTAATAGTTGATCCTCAAATTCAATACATCATTGACATATATGTGGTTGAGATTCCTGAGATATACAGGTTTCTACTAAGAAGAGAATGGATAAAATGCTTAAGAGGATGATTTTCTATGAATTTTACTCAATTATGGTTACAATGGAAAGGGTTGAATAATTAAATAAAGATAGATGTGAAGCCAAAGTTAAAAATAATGATTACAGAATACAATGCACTAAATGAGGTCACATTTTTACAATCTGATTTTGGCTTTTACAAAGTGATGGCTTTTTATAAAACTTCAACCAAAATATCAGATGATGATGATGCAAGATCCATGATTCCAAACCTAAAACATGAGACTGTAATACAATTCATAGACAACATGGTCACCAACATACAATGTATAGGAGAAGAAGTTGACCCCATTATTCTGCTTCTCCTAGGATTTTGTAGATTGCATTAAGCTAGTCATTCAGAGTTTGAATGCTCACATTGCCATGAATTGGATCTCATTGGATAGGCATCAAAAAATTTTCGTCTCAAATTGTGATGGCCAGGGTATCCCTCATAATAGTGAATGATAAACTTCTCATAACTTGGAAGAAGGAAGGCATAATATTTCATATTTAAGACATTGCAATTGTAATAGTACACCATCATAATTATGATGTCTTGAGCTTCCACTCCTTTGTTGCAATTGTGATGTTGATGTGATAACTATGTTATGGAAGCAACATTCATTCATTAGGATTAGCCATCAAAATTGTGGCACTATTGTGATAGATGTGTTGTCAAAGTAACAACTAGTCAAATTATTTACAAAAATGTTGTGTGTAATGCCTAGGTAATTTCTTCTATGAAAGAGGCTTGAAGATTTCTCTCACATGGAGCCATGTCTCAGAGTTCTCTTTTTAAAAGGGTCTAGGTGGCATGGAAAAATGTGACATTAAAAGGACACCTTCAATGAAAATAAATTTTGTTATAGAATGGGTCAGTTAGGTCAGTGTCGTTTAATTGAGTCAGATACAATTAATCAGAAGCCTTCCAAACAATTTTTACTATAGTCTAGTTTTGGAATAGATTGTCTGTGTGAAGTTACAAATTGTCACAAATACCTTGGACACAGACTCCAACTTGTTTGCAAAGCAAGTTCTATTAGGATTAAATTGAAAACATAAATAAAAATTATAGGCAAATATAAACAATATCAAAAAATATTGAATTACATGGAAGAGAACACAAAACACCAAGATTTAACGTGGATCACCCAATCCTTGGCTATGTCCACCAAACAACAAGTCCAATATTATAATGATCTAGTAATTACAACTTGATTACAATCTGTAATCCCTTACGACTCAATAAGCTGCAAGAAGCAATTTTTATATCACACATATGAAAGATACCTAACTTATGTATAACTCATGTTAGCCTTTTCCAAGTATAACTGGTCACCTTCAATGACATAAAACTGGTATTATGATATAGAATTTGAAAATGAAATAAACTAGTGAAATGTGTAGAAAAGGATGAAGTCTAGTATTATAATGTTTAATAGTTATTTGGAATAAGAATTGATATATTTTCCTATTTTTAAAGATAACTTTTTAGTTGTTGAAAAATGTTAGAAGTTAGGGGTCTAGTTCCCACTACAAAATGACGTGGACATAAACTTATTTCCCTTTGATCTCAGACTATGTTATAGATA
This sequence comes from Cupressus sempervirens, assembly GCA_028749045.1. Classification (NCBI taxonomy): domain Eukaryota; kingdom Viridiplantae; phylum Streptophyta; class Pinopsida; order Cupressales; family Cupressaceae; genus Cupressus; species Cupressus sempervirens. The sequence continues at coordinate 560,783,719 of CM053783.1, forward strand.
ACATATGTAGCTAGAAAAATTAAACATAAAAATTGGCTTTAGATCTATATTTTTTCTTTTATAATGATTCAAATTTTAACTTATTCAAACTGATAGTTTTCATCTCCCACCACATTTTTCAAAATAAATGTATTCCAAACAAAAGAAAAATTATAGATTCTAGAAGAGGACTCTCTCCTCTAGAACGCCATATAATTTTTAAATTTTTTGATATGATTTAATATTTTTCCTTTCTCAAAATTGACATCTTCTTGAGTGTTAAAATACGTACTTGTAAAATTTTTTAATTACAATATACTATATTTAATTAAAATACTATGAGATCTATATGAGAATATTCATGACTTTGAGCTCTATTAAATGGTGTTTATATGTTATTAAAAAGATATAATGAAAAACACTAAGAGTTATTGGAACATCAATTTTCTGAAATAATTTTATTTCTTTAGTAATTGGATAGTAACTAGCATAAAACATGCATTTAATAGACATTTCCAATTGAAAAAGTGTGAGACCATATATAACTTAGCTAGAGTAAATTTATCAAGATGATGTGTTTGAACAATATTGAATTTTGGATAGAAATAGTCAAATTTGGTGTTGTGATAAATCAACCTAAAAGGTAACACAACTTTGTACTTTTACCCAAGTATTTATGCCACTTTAAGGTTACAACATGGTAGCAATATGTCATCCATACGTTGGCCATAGACCAAATTATTTTTAAAGAATTATGTACTATGTACAATACTTCTATGATTGATTATCATAAACTAACAATCTCCCACTTAGGGATTGATGAGACTCCACAGTAAAGAAAAATATCCCACTTTGAGATTGATCTTGTAGCAATATCGCTAACACATGGGGCTCCCACTAGATCAAACCACTCTAGACACAGTTGTTCTATTATTATGTTCAGTCTAGAAGACCAACTAAAGTTTAAGAGGATTTTTCCTACTCTCTTTTTGTTACCTTTGTAAACAGATCCATTGGATTTTCATTTATATGTATCTTGTCTAGCTTTAGTTGTCCATCATCCAAAACTAGCTGAATGAAATGGTACTGAAACTATATGTGTTCTATCTATAAATGCATAGCAAAATTCTTTGCAAGATCAATGGAACTCTAAATATCTATAAACAAATAATTATCCTTATGAGGCTCCCCAATTCTTCCAGAAAGAACTAAAGCCATAAAATCTCCTTGGTTACCTCTATAGCAGCAACATACTCTACCTCTATAGTGGATAAAACATTAACCTTCTACAACCAAGAAACCTAGCTCACTGTTGCCCCACAAATAGTAAATACATAACCTATAGTACTCTACCTAGTATCAATATCCTCTGTTAAATTTGAGTCAACATATCCTTGTAAATCAATAGTAGAGCCCCCAAAGTGTATACACTTATGGGATGTTCCTCTCAAATTTTTGAGAATCCATTTTACTACATTCCAATGCTCAATTCTTGGATGACTCATATACCTTCTACCAACTCCCACTACATGTGCAATATCTAGCCTTGTACATACCATAGCATACATCAAGCTTCCTATAGTTGAATCATAAGGTACCTTGGACATCTTATCCTCCTCTTCTTGTGTCTTTGGACACATCTCCTTGGTCAAATTCAAATGACCAAGTAAAGGTGTGCTAACAACTTTAGCACTCTTCATAGAGAAATGTTGCAACACCTTTGCAATATAATTAGCCTAGGATAATGTCAATTTTCCTATTCTTCCTATCTCTACAAATCTTTAGACCAAGGATTTGTTTTACTGCCCCCAAATCCTTCATATAAAATGCATTTTCTAACTAGAATTTCAACCCCTTAATGTGATCCATGTTAGACCTAGCTATAAGCATATCATCAACCTACAAACATAAAATAATGTAGCTATCATCATCCAACCTCTTAAAATAAACACAATCATCTAAATGACACCTATTTTTTCCATGCTCATTCATAAAACTATAGAATTTCAAACACCATTGTTGAGGTGCTTGCTTCAGACCATATAAACTTTTCTTCAATTTGCACACTAAGTTCTCCTTACCTTTGACCAAAAATCCCTATGGCTATGCCATATATATCTCTTTATCCAAATCACCATGAAGGAAGGTTATTTTAACATCAAGTTGCTCCAAATAAAAATCTTCAGTACCCACAATACTTAAAACAGTAAGAATAGAAGTTATTTTAACAAAACGAGAGAATATCACATCAAAATCAATGTCTTTTTCTTGTGCAAATCCTTTTACAACTAACTTGACTTTAAATCCTTTCTTACATCCATCCTCTTCCAACTTGTAAACCTGTTTATTCTATAAAGCCCATTTTACTATAGGCAACTTGCATAAATCCCAAGTCTTTTTTCAGCAAGGAATCCATTTCATCTACCATTGCAAACTCCCACTAAATCTTAGGACCCACTTGTACAACTTCATCATAACATTCAGGTTCACCAACATCTATTAGTAAAATAGAGTACAAAGAAGGAGAATTTTTTTCTAGAAGTCTACTTAGCCTTGTTGATGTCTAACATTCACTAGGGTCTATGGTATTTTTTGTTGCAGTTGTTGCACATCATGAGGGTTTTTTGGATCATCATCTTTTGGAGTATTATCTAGCACTACATAATCATCTTCTTTCTTCTCATGTTGTTGCAATAGATCTTTGTACAAAACTTTCTCATTGAATATGACATCCATGCTTCTTACAATTTTATAGTTTTCAAAATCCCAAATTTTATAACCAAATTCATCAATGCCATATCCAACAAATGCACATTTCTTTGACTTATCTTCTAGCTTGGTTCTATTTTTAGAATATATTTGAGAAAATGTTTCATAGCCAAAGGTTTTGAGAAAAGAATAACTCACCTTCTTACCAGTCCATGCTTCCTTTGAAATGCAATAGCCCAAAGGAGTCGAGCAACCTCTATTAATTAAATATGCAATAGCATTGACAACCTCTGCCGACATGTTTAAGGGAAACCTAGCATGTAACCTCATACTTCTTGTTCCTTTTGTCAATTTGGTTATTCTTAAGCTTTATAAGGTGTTCAAACTATCTTCCAAATTCATCATCTGTATAGATTAGGAAAGTACCAAATACTACATACCTCACTTCATATTTTGATGCAATCCTAGTAAACTTTTTTGCATTAAATTTGGCAAGCACAATGCATTTGTCCCCATCAATAAGAATTGGAGCAAAAAAGTCTGATTTTTAGTAGTAGACCATATCTAAATATAAATCTCCATAAATATCTTGCAAAGATGGAGGTCTTAAAACTATTGAGTTGTCCATGTGTGAAATTCATTATTCTAGTCCATTATTTTTGTAATTATAGATTTTTATGGAAGGAAAAATAATCTTCCTTAAGTTATTTAGACTAGAACACGCATATACCATAAGTCATAAGCATGGTTTACCAAACATTCAAGACCTCTCTTGAAAGCAATAACCTTATGATCTCTTAGCTGAAGTAACCCATATTTTAGTATAATGAACTTAAAAAAACTATCTATATATTTAATTATCTATATAGATTAGAAAAGTGCCAAATACTACATACCTTACCTCATGTTTTGGTGAAATCATAGTAAATTTGTTTCCATTATATCTAGAAAGTACAATCCATTTGTCACCATTAGCAAGCACTAAAGCAAAAAAATCTAATGTTAGAAAACTACCATAATTAAAAATATTGACATAAGTTTCAAATTAAAACAATTGACATAAGTTCTAGAAAAAATTATACACTTAACCATTTCTTTTTTAGGTCATCCTTAAATTGGTATTCACATCTCCATATTGTAAATAAAAAAGGCCGTAGAGTGTCCAAGCTACAAGGTTCAACTGATAATACCATCTCCCCCATAGAGGAATCATTTGTCAAGTTGCAGCTTCCCACCCTACTCTAAATGCCACTCTAAATTGACAATGCATGTACAACTGCATTCTATATGCATGGACAATATGTGGAGCTGATAAAATCCACCATGTTTACATTTATTTAGTAGGTCTATTAAGTTTTTAAATTATAGACCATCATGAACATTAGAATGTTCGTGATGGTCTATAGCTTATAATACATAATTAAAAACCTCTAACAAAAATTCAAACCTGTTGTACTTTTAAAACTCCACTTGATGTCATATGCATATGAATTCAGATTGAATATTGAACTATAGCCTTCTTCTACCTTACTTGAAATCAAGAGATTCACACAATTAGTTGTCATGCAATCATAGGTTAATGTTGAGCTTCACTTGGTTTCAAGAATAGTTTAATATTATCAACTAATCAAGGCCAACCACATAAAGGAGGAAGCTCATTTTGTCCCACCCCCCCAACATATAAATTCCCTATTAACATCTAAGATTCATTCATTCTATTAATAAAATGTAGCATTCATGAATTATCACATGATAACGGTCATTAACACATAAGTTTCATTAGAACATTCACATTAACATTAAAACATAAGATTCATTACAACATTCAATAGAACATAAATAAAACATCTAGACATAAACATTAGCCTTTATCAAATAAGTTACATAAGTTCACATGAATCAACTTTTTTAACTTTTTTTTGGTCCTTCTCCATATTGTCGTAGAGGCTTATCAATATTGTCTTTGATATTTGGGTCCTTTGCAAAGTTGGGTCTTCTATAATAATAAATAAAAGGGTTAAATTTAAAAATTTTGATGTTTTAAATATTTTAAAGAACATTGTAGCACTCTTTACCTTGTCCAACCACATCATCTTGCCCACCAGCTTGAACCTGAACATGCTTATTAGAAACAACCTCTACATCCTCTGCAATTGCAATACAAGATGTTTTCTTAATCCCAACACATATTATAGTTAACTTTGTTTACTAAACCAAATTCAATTTAAAATTTTTACTTGTATCAATAATTTAGAAATAAAAATTGAATAGAAAATATATACCATTAGTATTATGATCAACTTTTGTAGCAACACCTCCATGGTGTTTAGCTAGTATATTAGGATTGATGGTCTACAATCCAATGTAAATAATTAGTGTATTTATCAACAATATATACATATAGATACAAGACAAATATTAAGAAATGTTTTTAAATTAAAAGAAGACAAAACTAGGGGCTGACCCTTAAACAATCAAACTAGTGAACTACCAACAGATAAAAATGTTGGTGTTTTAAAACTACTGAACAACAAAAACAATACCAAATTGATATTTCTCACACAACTTAAGGATTAGCCAATTCCTATTAACAATTACATGTGCAAACCATTTGGACCCAACTTCAACAAAACCAAAAATGGTTTTCTACTCTTTAGGCTCTACAAAACCAGGGTGGGTATAACTGGGGGATGATTCAAGGCTAGAGGGTACTATATGAGAATTATTTTAGTTTCATTCTAAATCTCATCTCATATCTTCAAATACATCCATGATTTTGACAATTTGGATAAAATGCATCCCATATAATAGATTTGGTCAAAATTCTTCTATAGATTTGCAAGTATCCTCAGCAATAGTGGCTAAGGCTAAAACATTCTAGGCAAACAAGTGTTGACCTGTAGTGCCTCTCCCATTTGAATTCTATAAGTCATCCTGATGGATGCAACCTTGCTGATCTTTTGTTGTTATGGGATCATGATTGTGACCCTGAGTGGTCTACACCATTGAGGTTTTTGGATTTATGTTTCTATATCAATTGCTTTGATTATTCTTTTGACTGATCTATGAGATTATGATGCGATTTTTGGTTGACTGAGGTTTGTGCTAGTGGTTACCAAGATCGATGTGATATCATGAGGTTGTTTTTTGATTACCTTGGGATGTGTGCAGAGATTGCACTATGTACTTTTTACCATGCTATACTAGACTACGTTCCTATAGCAGTGATTAGTCATGTTTATGACTATGGTTGTTTATGTGTTTTAAATGCCTTTTTAATGTAGAGTAATCAATCATTATTAAATGCTTAAGTAATTAGAATGGATTGTTCATGTTGGATTATTTGGTTATGTGTTGTGGACATTACCTTGTTATATTTCTGATTAGAGAGATATTTGTTACTCATGTTATGTTTACATTGGAGAGGACCTGAGGGTGAGATGTTATACCTTGATTTCAGTATCATAGATGTTAGACTACTATGCTATTCAATTGATCATATTGCATGATGATGCCATTTTGAGATGACAGTGTGTTTTATGATGATATCTGGTTATCTAGTATTTTTACATACCTCTAATTATGTTAGGTGATGGATTTAATGCTATGGTTATTTACTTCATTCCTGCATTGTTATGCTTTATGCAAACGTGAGTGATGTAAATAGATTATTTTAATATAATTAAATAAATGGTTAAATTAGGTGATTTAATGCATTTATTGCTTCGGCTATGTTATTATATGCAATTGCACTTGATAGTGGTTTTTAGTGTGCAAGATTTATATCCCTGGCAATGGCACATGGAGTTAGTGATTCAACCATTCATATTTTACCAATGTCATCCTTATATGGTCGACATATCCTTAATTAATGTTTAAATTAAATATTTTGGTGATTATTAAATCTAAACTCATTTACATTATGTGATTAGACTAGTAAGCGTCTCTGTGCATTTAGAGGTTCGCATTGTTGCGAAAGTTATTAAGACATTTATGTGTTTTTGGGTTTTTCAGCTTTTTAATTGATTTATTTTAATTTCTAGCAGCTTTTCCATAGATAAATTCCTATTTATAGGAATAGCTTGTTTTCATTTGGGTCAATTTGAAGTTTAACTAGGTTGGTTGGTTATTTGCCCTAATCGATTATTCGCTCAAAAAGTGAATAAGTATCCAAAAAGGAATTTAATTCCTCACTTCTCAGTTTTGAATTAGAAAGTTTGAGAGTAAAACCCAAAATCCTCTTCATGAGGATTTACAATTTTGTTCATTGTGGGAGTTACAGGCGTGGGATCATCATGAGGTTGAGCTCATTGGATCTAGCTCAAGGAAACTTTGGATTGCCACAATTTTTGGCCACTTCTGTGGGCATTTTATTTTCTGGTTCAGATTTTTATTTTTCCCTTTTGGTTGTGAGGTAGGGCTTTCCCATTTTATTGTTTTGGCTCTGTTTCTGCTTCTATTTTTGGTAGCCATTTGTTTGGAGCTTGAGAATTAGTGTTCCCCTCTATTTCTATATGTTAGTTCTACCCGGTTGGGCGGGTATGAATATTTTCCTATTTTTTAGGATGAGGGTTTGGGGCTTTATGTCATTATGCTGGCCATATTTGCATACGGTGTCCAAATTTGATTATTTTTGGATTTTTGGGGTTTTTGTACCCAAAGGCCAAATGGGTTTTAATTTTGCAGTTTTCCAAAATTTTGGGGTTTTTACCTCATTTTGCATGCCACCCTATTTTCTTAGGTTTTCTTGGCCCAATGTGGGTTGTGGACTTGGATGATCTATTTGGACATCAGTCAGACCACTATTGCACTTTTTGTTGCATTTAGATGTATGTTGCATCTGTACTCCCGACATCGTGTTCGGTTGAGTGATTTTATACCTGGTGTTATTATTTCTTTTAGACCTTTTCTTTTGTTTCATGAGCACTAGGATTTGTGTAGAATCCATACTCTCAGATTGAGGCCGATTGAGTGAGTTCATGATGTTTGGTCTTATCGCATCATTGGGATTTGTGTGGAATTCATACTCTCGAATTGAGGCCGGTTGAGTGATTTTATGATGTATGGTTTTATTGGCTTTAGGATTCATGTAGATTCCATCCTCTTGAGTTGCTTTCGGTTGGGTGTTTTGTTTTACATTATGTTCTCATCTTGTCCTTGTGTTTTGATCTTCACGATGGTGGTGCACCACACATGAGTACATTCACGTACATTTTTCTGGTGACTTGTGAGGCTTGATCTTCCGTGGTACTTTTGAAAGTTATGATCAATGGGGTTGGGATGGGAGTATGCATGCCCATGGGCACTTTTCGTAGGATGAACATGGGTAGTGTAGGGTAACATATGGAGGGGGCTTCTATCTCGTAGCTCGGTGATCATGGTGCCATGGGTTGGAAAAGGGAGCTTTATTTAAGTGATAACTAAATAAAATGTGTGATTGGTAATAAAAACTTAAGATAATAAAAACATGGGGTGCTAGAGCCTTTCTGTTGAGGGATGTTGAATCTGCACATGTCCAAGCTTGGGCTTTTCAATGCCAAGCAACTCTCCATGATGTTAGTCCCTACTTAGTAGCCTTTTGAGTGTCTAAATAGGACTTTTACTCCTTGCATTGTCTTAAGTTCTTGGTTACAACCATCATATTATCTGGCATGAGTGTTAGCCATGGATGTTGTGCTTTATGTCTATTTGTGGTTGGATCTTTATCTCCATCAGCATGGTGGGTGTGGACCTACAGGTTCCATGTGGTTGGGAGGCATAGCTACCTTCACCACTGCTAAGGATCGGTGTATAGAAATAGTCTTTTGTCCTAGTGTGACCATTACTAGATGTTTTCACTTAGTACTTTAGGTTTTGGAGTATGTTATCTTGTGATTTATGCTTTCATTGGATGCTTGGATATCATGTTTAGATGATATTAGTTTACTTGACACATTCCCATATTATGATGTTTAGCATATGATTAGATGATGTGAATTGTTATAGTACCATATCTATTACTTATTGATGTTTAGCATGTGATAGGTGATGTTATCTACTGTAGGATTATCTTATGATTTTCTACTAGCATGTTAGATTCTTTATGCTTATATTGTTGCATGTTTTAGTACTGACATCCCTATTATGACAGTACTCACGATATGATCAGTGGCTTGGGATGTTACGCGTGAGGGATGCCTAGGATCCATGATGGTCTTATGATGCTATTGACGGTTGGGAGGAACCGCGTACTTAATTTGGTTGTTTTCTAATTGTGATAATATCTCTATTCACTGTGATGTTGCTTTCAGTATGTTCTTTCCTACTGTAGTTTTAGATGGATAGATGTGTCTCCTTCTTGATCTTGGCATCTTTTTTATTATGCACTCAATTTTTTGTTCCTCGATCTATGTGGATCCGATACTCCCTGGTGTGTAGGTTTTTATCTATGTTTTAGCTTGTTGTTTGTCCTTTGAGTTTTCTTGCTTTTTCCTTGGGCAGCCATGTGTCAGCATGGTGCGATGCAATATAGTGTGGCACACCCACTTGAGGAATGTTGTACGATACTTTAAAGTATCGCACACCCTCAAAAGAAATGTTTTACAATACACTTCTAGTATTACACGCCCTTTGGAGAAGTATCGCCCAACCCCTAATTGTGTCACCCTCCTTCTGGAGAAATGTCGCACAATACTAGTAAAGTATCACAGAGTGCTAATAAAGTGTCACACAATTTTTATGAAACCTACACAGGTGGGAAGTGGGAACTTCTCAGTCCAATCTAAAATTTTTAGGGATGGTTCAGGGTACCCTCTTAGGTGTTCTTCAATCCCTTTGTGGTACAATTTGAATTTCAGTGGTGTCTTTTTTGTAGTTCATTCTTCGAGGTTTAAAATATATCATTTAAGTATAAGTTGACGTATATTTAATATTTATTAATTCCTTATACTTAAGATATATTTTAATATATGTGAAGAATCTTTTGAGATAGGTTTCAGACCTCTCGGAGATAAGATAAAGATTCTAGGAAATTTCAAGGCTTCAAAAATTTAGACTTAGCCAATTTTCAGGGCTTCAGGATTTCAAGGTTAGCCAAATTTCAAGATTTTGCATTTTACCCCAGTTTTGGGTTTTGCTGATGAGTGGTCATTTCTTGAGCCCTCATCTTGTATGTGGTGGTTGTTGGCTTTTGTTCACGTGTGTCAGTTTGGTAGTGGCATTCAGAGATCTATTGGTTGCTGGGATTGTGGTGAAGTCTTTCATTTTGATCTTTGTGATCCCTATGTGATGTTGTCATGTGCATTCATACTTGTAAAAAATATATATCTTGGCTTGTATTGAATCCTTGTTCCAAGGATCTTCAGGTGGGGTATTATATGACCACATTTGAAATTTTTTAAGAAAAGTAAAATAAAGTTGATTGTGATTTTAGATTTGAAACTTCTTCATGGTATACCTATCTACAAATTGACTTAATTAGATCAGTGCCTATTCCATTGGGACTCAGAGTCTACTGCAATTTTATGGATCTGATTTATTGCCTTACAAAAAATATTACCAATAATTCTAACTAAAGTTCATCCTTACAGACATCCTATCTATTACCATTTAATCATCAAAGTATTTACATAATTCATTGAATTAATAGTAGTAATGAGTTGACATACAATCTAAATGAATTGCATTTAATTGAGCAAGCTTTACTCACACAATCTCAAAATAACTAGGTAATAGCAATGGAGACAAAATTCAATAAGAACTAATATGGGGACAGCTCAAAATTAGTATTAATATTTCTTGAAAATTGTATACAATTGTAGTAAACTCAAGATGACCTTAGAAAGAAACAAAAAGATCATTCCATACTAATGTATTCTCAGAAAAATTTGTAGAGAGGATACATCATAAAGTATGTTCAAAGACTAGACCAAAAACAACCTATGTGTAACACTAAAAAGCATTAGTTATTAGACCATTCTCTAGCCATGTAATCTCACTTATATAATGTGAGATTCAACAAGCTTCAGGCATAGAGAACTGACAGGTGTCTATTACAAGAGATATTTACATTCACCTATCAGAAAAAGACAAAATTGTGAGTAACATAAAGATTTATACATCAAACATTCTTTTTTGTGGGTCCCTTTCAGTTACATCCTATTGTACTACTGATTTTCTGATTGGGTACTATTCTGATTCTTCTGTGTATACACTTGCTATGCCTACCAATAATGAAATCTATTTTGATGGTTGCAAATTAATCTCAACCCATGGGTTTTCACTATCTTCATCATGTAGTATCAAAGTTACTTTTACTTTTCCCCTTTCCTTAGTTGTGTCAACATCTTGAAGTTATGGGCCTAAAATGGAAACTAATTGGTCACCTTTATTTTCTTCTTCTTGTTGGCTTTGTGTGGTGGCATCAATGATTTGAATATCATCATCCTACACCTCATCACTACCAGTTTCAACTTCTTCAAACTGCTCACTAGAAGCAATATCTATCATCCATGTGTCAAATTGTGCATCATCTGGCCAGTTGAATTGTAGAATATAATTTTTCTTCTTAAGTGTATACTCAGCCTCTTTATCAATACTAACAAATTCTTGTTTCAAAGAATCAAAAAATAATTGGACTTTCACCAATTCCTCTGTTGTGGTGGCCCACCAAGCATGCCCTTTTCCATTTATAACCTTATTCATCCTCAGAAAGAATAGGTCATCCAATTCCTTAGCCCATTCATCCTTATTCTTCAATTTATTCTTTGTATCCAAGGCACGAGGAAACAAATAATTTTTTTTTATTCTTGTATTTGCTTAAATAAGAAACAACCTTTAGTTGCAAAGCAACTCTTCTGTTATCAAAATCTAACAAATCATTAGCAATATCACATGTCTTTTCAATATGGTCATGGGAAGACCTTATAATAGAATAACATAAAAAGATAATTTCTTTCTTTCTCTTTCCCCACTTATTGACAATATGCTTCAAGGCTTCATCATGGGTTTTCAATTCATCCCATATACTAATTACTTTTTTCAAATGGTCATAAAATAGGAGCCACTCAATTTTATCTACCAGGTACATTATAGGCTTCCTAAGTTTATCCTCATATTGCACTTCCATCTCCACATATAATGCCCAAATTTTACTTTTTTCTTCCTCAAAATCTTCTACTGTATAATATTGAGGCCTCTGTGGGGTGTCTGGCATTTCTATAAGAGGAGTGTATTTAAAAGGCTCCACTGGAGGATGTGGATATGTTATTCTAGGTCTTGTAGACCTTCCCATTAATTTATTCTCAAGTTCAATCCTCTTTTGAACTTCCTTATTGTAGGCTTCCAAAATTGTTTCATACTTACTTTGCAATTCAAACATGGCCCTTTCTTCCTTTTTAGCAGTGGCCACAACAAATTGAGATGAATCTACATTCTAGTGTGCAACCTGTACTTGGGAAGTATTAGCTACTCTTCTTACAATGATATTTCCCATCAATCCAGACTCATCTGGCTATGATGGGGTAGCTCTTGATCCCTTTCTTAAAGACCATATAACCAGAGTAGCTTGGTCTTCACTGAAAGTAGTTCCTATGAATTCCTTCATATTTGGATCTTGGAAATTCAACTTATTTGAAATAGAATTAAAAATTGATGCATCTGCAATATCCAAATTGGGTAACAATAAAATACTTGAGGCCTTTACCATTTTCCTCCCCTCTTCAAGGGTTATGTTTTGGAACTCTTGAATCATCTATTCCTTTATCTAGTTTTGTAGGGCAGCCTCCTCTAGCTCAGGGAGCTTTGTTCTCAACTTGTTGCATCTTTCTTCAATTTTTCTCATGTTAGTTCTCCATGAAAATTGGCAAAAAGCCCTAGATTTGACAAAGTTGTCATATGATAAAAATTGTTGACTTGCTTGTTCTATTACAGGGTCTAATTCCTTTCCTCTATAATCTATAACTATCAACTCAAAACTTGGCACTAGAGGCTCCTAGGGGTTTCCTTCATCCATTTCTGATTGTGTAACAAAAACTCCCCCTTGTGATCGCAATTGTTCAATTTTCTCTTCAGTGAGTTTTTCTTCTTCAATTCTCATAGGGGTATGTGAGGGTGAGTATTCCTCAACATGAGGATCCTCTTCCCTTATTATTGTTTTCCTTTTTAGGGAGGGCTCAAGAAGCCTCCCTTCCAAGGCATCACTAGTGGACTCAATTATTTGTTTGCCTTTGTCCACAGTGGTCCTTTTATTTTAAATATCAATATACTCTGGCCTTTTCTAGATAGTTAATTGACCTACCTCTATATTGGGAGCAAAACCTAGTCTTCTCATTACTTCCCTGGCCTTATCTGGGAAAAATCCAATAAAGAATTGCTTCTTTTCATTCATTTTCTCCATTATCTTAGAAAAGGTATTCATAAGTTTATTTATCTTATCTACATTTTTAACAACATTGTCCAAAGGACTATAATCTACATAAAAAAAATGAATGAATTCCAAAACTTTAGAGAAGACTCTCCACTTTTCCTTTCTAGTATCCTGTTCTTGCAAGGAGTATTCATTCCTTTTTATGTCTATAAGAAAATAGAATTCATGCTCAATTTTACCAAGCTTAATTCTATTTCTTAAAGCCAAATGATAAAATCCCTTAGAATCACAAAAATGAGGGTGAGAAATAGCCATCTTATAGGGATCCAAAATATTGTTTAGAGAAAGCCAACCCCCTCTTGTGATTACAAAATGATGGGCCACTGTCCAAGTAGGAAAAATTGACCCCCTTCCCCTCTTTAACAAAAGGGTTTCCTCCAATCCTCCCAACTACCACAAAAATTTAGCTACTTCTACCTTCAAAGGTACTTGGTAAGGTAGTACATGAGGACTTCCATTAAAACCATAAATTCTAAATATAGTAGAAACAGAGTATGGGATGATATCTCCCTAGTTGTGTGAAACTTTCAAACCACTGTGATTGTATATAGGGCTAATGAGACCCATTAGTGCCTTAGGAATTCTAGGATTGTCACTCAATAAGAGGCATCTCAGCTTGGAAGTGAAATACCTATCAAACTTGATAAATCTAGCGTTCTCTACATCCCAAGTCATATCTGCACTCCATAATTGTACTAGCAGTGCTTCTCCATTCTCCTCTCTGTTTAACTCCATTTCTTTACCAAAATATGTGGCTCCCTTAAACAAAAACATGTGCATCAACAAAGAATAATGGCCAAAAAAAATTTTCACCTTGCCCATAGAAATCCCAATTAGTCCATCGTAAATTTTCTCAACTAAGTACAAAGAAAAATCAAAAATTATGTCCACACCAAAAGAAGAAATCTGAGTAACCATATACATAAAATCCACAAGCATAAACTCCTCTTCATCTCTCCCAAAAACTTTGCACAGGGTCCTATATATCTCCATAGCCCTGGTATTGAAGTATGCCCTTTTGAAAGGTTCCCTGGAAGCTATTGTTATAGTTGGTAGAGTTCCAATTTTACCTATATGTGCCTTCAGTGCATCTTGCCTAATGGCATCCTTCTTGGACATGTATTCCTTGTCTAGCCCTTTAAAATCAATGGGCACATGATAATTAGTGAGAGGCCCTAAACCAAAAACTTCCCTAATTTCATATGGGTTGACTATAATTAGGACCTCACCATCAATTCTTCTCACTACTCTAATGGCTTGGTCATAGTTCTTTGCCACAGCTTCAAGAAGATCATAATCCCTAAAACCACTACAAACCACCAATTTTCCAAAATCAAAATTCCAAATATTGGCATGTGGGGAAAAAAGGTTCCTCTCTGAAAACCATTTTAAAAAAAAATCCAAAATAGTTTGAGAGGTGTTAGCATCCCGGACCAAATTCCCCTTATCATACAATCCATCTACTATTCTCAACCTATAGTTAAATGAAGTAAGATTTTTAACTTGTATAGTTTCAATTATGGAGTTAGGGAGCAACTCAAGAAAATCATCATGGACATTCCTATCCAAATAATTCTCTTGACCAGAAAATACCTTCTTTGGAGGCATTTTTTATTGTAATTTGTAGAACTGAGACACTATAGAGATTATAGTATAATTACTTACTTGAGTCTTTGCTCATTCCTTTCTATAATCCTGCAATATCTTTGCGAATAATGGAATTCTGCTTCATGCTCTTGTCAAGCTCAACACAACCTTCTTAGTAATGGCTTCTACTTAGTGTTAGAATTATTTAGAATAACTGAGAGTGGGGGGGGGTGGTGAATTAGTTATTCAAGGTCCAAATTCCCTAATAATACTTTTTCACAACTTATAATGAATCCATACACTTTTCATCCATCCAAACTTAAATCAACCATCTTAGCAAGTTACAACAAATCAACATGCAGAAATAAAACATGCAAATTTAACACATGACACAATGATTTACGTGGAAACCTAATTTGAGAAAAACCACCAGTAACATGCTACTTTATTTTCACTCTTCTAAAGTGATGCCCTGTTAAATGCTTACAACACACTGTTAAATGTGACCTTGTTAGAGGATTTCACCAAACTATTAGAAATGGGCCTGATCAAAGGACTTTAGAACATTCACTTGGAATGTCACCCTGTTAAAGGATTTACAACATGGCTATTAAACCAACCTAAGTCCATAGGATTTAAACTATCTGTTACAATTGCTAGAGAGTAACAATAATGGCTTTTTTTGATCTGATACAACTTACAACATACTTTGTAGATTTCAGATCACTTTTAGTTTAGTCCTTTTGCTTGGCTTTTAATCACTTTTGTTCTTATAGCTTGTCATCTCAAGCTTTGTCTCCTTGAGTCTTCTTACTCATTATACCAATGCAATCATCCTTGTGTTCATCTATCCAAATAGATTTTCTATGCTTTCTTCTCCTTAGCACCTTCTTTAGCACTTCATGCTTTTATGCTTGACCACCTTCTCCTCTATTTGCATCATGACCATATGACTCCTTAAATAGAAATCTAGTTTTCCTTTTCCGCTCAATTCTTCCTCTCCAATTTTTGGGTTTCAAATAGATTTGGTAGGATACAATGTATCTACCCTATATCTTGCTCTTATCTAGAAACTTCATCTAGACTCCAGTTGTAATCTCCAAAAATGTTCTACATGGTGTTCTGTGCCACCACCACATCATTTTTATCTTTCATTTGATTCACAGATTTCTAGATAACAAACTTGTTAGCTTGGATTTGGTGAATTTTTTATTTTCAAAATAATGTAGCAACTTTACATTATTGATTTACTGATGCTCAGCATCTCTATGTTACTCAAAACTATTGGTTTTCTAATGCTCGACATCTATTTCTGCTTGGCACTTGAAGTTCACTCGACATTTGAAGTTCACTCGGCATCTGAAGTTCACTCGGCACTTGAAGTTCACTCGACACTTGAAGTTGAACTTGCTCGGCTTCAACTAGGAATCTTTTCAAAACCTACTAGCTTGCTCAGCTCCCTCTCTAATGAACTTTAGTTAGGCTTTACAAATGTCTTAGCTAAAACCTTACATCTTTGATATGTTTTAGTGTGCCCATTCTCTATGTCTTAGAGTATGTCATCAATACACTTTTTCATCAATGGCTTAGCTGATCGTTCTACTTCATTTCAACATCATAAGTTCAACCTTTCTCTAGGTGTTCTAGTTATAGTTTACTGATCACCTCCTCCTTGTCAATCAACCACTTGATAGTATTTGGATCACTAAAGCAATTGTCATTCCTGCAAGTAGCAAGTTTGACATCAATGACAAAATAATGATTGAGAACATTCTTTACCAGTTCCATATGATTATTAGAACAATTTTCCTCATGATCTTTTCAATCATTTCCAACAATCTGCCTCTTTGGCATTGATGGAAAAACCAAACTGATCAATTGATCAACTTAGTTACCACCAAGATTATATACATTGCTTGCTACTTTTCTTGGCTATTGCATCTTTACTACTGATTTCATATATCTCCCTCTTTCATATATATCTCCCTCTTGCTTTGTATTGATGAGGTTTCTACATATTTCTCCCTCTTTGACATAAATGCCAAAGATGTAGCATCTTTATCATGCAAAATATAAGCTTTGGATTCTTGATGTCTTCTCCCTCTGTCACCATGCTTGTGACTGATTTGGAGTTTCTGCTCCCTCTGTCATCCTCTGCATCATTCTTCTGATATTTCAATGATTTTTTCCTATTGATGTAGGGTAGCATGCTTGTTGCTTTAAACTACTTGAGTTAGGGGTATTACCCCCAACTTGCCTCTAAGATATTTATAAGTATCCTTGGGCAATGGTTTAGTGTAGATATATGTAGTTTGTTCCATTGTGTGAATGTATTCCAACTTCACTTGTTTGTCTTCTACCAATTCTCTGACATAATGATACTTGATTGCAATATGCTTGGTTTTTGCATGCATTACTGGATTTTTGGATATGCTTATAGCACTTGTATTATCAAAATACAATATCACAGGTTTTGTTACCTCTTCTTTCATTCCTTTCAATAGATGTGTGAGCCACACAATGTTTGTGCAATTGACTGTAGCTACTAGATATTCTTATTCTGCAGTGGACTGGGATGTGCATGTTTGTTTCTTGCTAGTCCAAGTAACTAGCCTTTTACCTAAAAATAATGCACCTCCACTTGTGTTTTTTCTTTCATCAATGTTGCCTCCCCAATCTGCATCTATATATTCATTGAGTTCAAACTTTCCATTCTTTTTGTAGTATAGACCAAAGTTATCAGTTCCTTTAAGATATCTCATTATTCTTTTTACTGCTATGAGATGATTTTCTTTGGGATTAGCAGAGAATCTAGCCACTACTCCTACTACCAATGCTATGTCTGATTTGCTATGTACAACATATTGCAATTTTCCAATCATGGATCTGTATATTATTTGATTGACTTCAAATGATTCATCATTTTTGCAGAGCTTATTTCCTATCGCCATTGGTGTGTTGATTGGTTTGGACTCCTCCAATCCAAACATTTTGAGTATTTCTTTGATATACTTTGATTGTGTCACAAATATACCATGTTTTAGTTGATGTACTTGCAATCCAACAAAAAATTTGATCTCTCCAAACATAGGCATTTCAAACTCATGTTTCATTTTGTCAGCAAAGCCTTTGCAAAGCTCTTCCTTTCCTCCAAAAACTATGTCATCCACAAAGATTTTAGATACAATAATATCCTTACCTTCTTCTGCTTTGATGTACATGTTGATGTTATCATCTATTCTTTCAAATCCTATTTGCACTAGATACTTGTGAAGTCTCTCATACCATGCTTTGGGTGCTTGTTTCAGACCATAGAGTGCTTTATGTAATTTACAAACCATATACCTATTGTTCTCATCAAAAAATCCCTCTGGTTGTTCAATGTAGACTTCTTCTTCTAGTATACGATTTAGAAAAGCAGACTTTACATCCATCTGATAAACTTTGAAATCTTTATATGCAGCATATGCAAGTAAAGTTCTTACTCCTTCCATTTTGGCAACAAGGGTGAATGTTTCCCCATAGTCTAGTCCTTCTTGAGCATAACCATTCCATACTAGTCTAGCTTTGTTTCTAGTAATCTCACCATTTTCATCTAGCTTGTTCCTGAATACCCACTTGGTGCCAATCACATTCTTGTCAACTGGTCTGGGAACCAAACTCTAGGTTTTTTTCTCCTTTATTTGATCAATTTCTTCTTCCATAGCTTTATACCAGTCATCATCTTGTAATGCACCATATACTATTTTAGGTTCAAATTTGTTAATTAGATATGATTCATGTCTCAGTCTATTCCTTGTCATTGGTCTTCCATCTTTGTCACCAATTATCTATTCAGCAAGGTGATGTCTTTTTACATATATGGATAATCTTGTTTCTATCCTTGTTTCCATGTTTGATCTTTATGATTCAGGGTCACTATGTATTGAGTTGTCAGGTTGTTCTTCATCTCTTTCATGTGTGCTAACTTCAGGATCAGATTGTGCATTTCCTTCATTCTACAACTTAGCTTCTGAATGTAGCTCGGTATTCACTAGTTGTGACTCAGCTGAAACTAAATTTTTTTGTTGAGTTTCAATTTGATTGATAGCATCCTCGTTAATAGTCATTCCTTCATGGGAATACACAAAGGTTCTATATTCATTCATTTTCTTTGGTTCATCAGCTTGGACTTCTGTATGCTCACTAAAGTTTACATTTGCACATTCCACAATTTTGTTAGTGTTAGTATTCAAACACTTATATGCTTTACTTCTAGTGGAGTAACCAAGGAATATGCCTTCATCACTTTTTGCATCAAATTTTCCATTTCTAGCATCTTTAAGGATAAAGCACTTGCAACCAAACACTTTGAAATGTTTTACATTGGGTGAGTGACCATACCATAATTCAAAAGGTGTTGTATTTGTACCTTTCTTGACTTGTACTTGGTTCAATGTATGAACAGCTACACTTACAGCTTCTCTCCTGTATTTTCAAGCAATAGTCTTTTCCATCATTAATGTTCTGGCACAGTCAATCACAGATCTATTTCTTCTTTCAACAATTTCATTCTATGCAGGAGTTCTGGGAGTTGACGTTTGTCTTTTGATTCCTTTGTCACTACAAAATATCTCAAATTCTTTTGATGTGAATTCACCACCTCTGTCTGATCTCAGGCATTTCAAGTTCTTTCCTGTTTCCTTTTCAACTCTAGCCACATATCACTTAAACATTTGAAAGGCATCAGATTTTTGTCTTAAGAACATAACAGTCATCATCCTGGAATAGTCATCAACAAACAACATTATGTACTTATCTCATCTATAGCTTTGTACTTCCATTGGACCACATAAGTCAATATGAACTGACTCAAGTACTTCTTTAGATGTATAGTTTTTGCTTTTGAAACTTGACTTTGTCATCTTTCCTAGCTGACATTGTTTGCACATGGTATTATCAGGCTTCTTCAATTTTGGTAAACCTCTAACTTTATTCATTTTACTAATATTGACTAGATTGTCAAAGTTGACATGACATAGCCTTTTGTGCCATAACCATTCATCATAAAATTTTGCAATAAAACAAGAGACATCATCCATATCAAGGTAAAAATAGATTACTCCTTGTTTAATCTCCTTTTCCTATCAGTGTACCATCAGTATCATAGATTTTTGCAGTTTTGTTTCCAAATTCTACTTTGCATCCTATATTGCCTAACTGTGAGACACTTAGCAAATTGTAGTTTAATCCTTCAACATAGTATGCATTATCACATGAAATTTTTTCTGTAAGCTTAATGGAACCTTTTCATTTTATTTGACATGGAGCATCATTACCAAATCTAACACTATTTCAATCATACTGAATAAAGTTAACAAACTTACTTTTGTCTCCTGTCATGTGATGTGAGCATCCACTATCTGTGATCCATCTATCATTTTTGTTCATACATGTCATCAGTTCTGTAGGCTCTTCTTCATCAAATTGGTCCTTCATGGCTACATAAACAACTTCATCATCATTATCATCAAAATTTTCTTCAACAATATAACACTTCTTGCCTTTGTCTTTGTAATCTCTCTTTTCATCATCTCTTCTGAATTTGTATTTGTTGCCTTCCTTGTAATCCTTTTTGTATGTACACATGACAACAATATGTCCTACTTCATTACAATTGAAACAAATGATAGGCATCTTACCTTTGAATTTTTCTTTGCCTCTATGAAATCTTCTAGCTAGCAAAGCTTCCAATTGTTCCACATCTTCCTCATCAGTACTACTGTCACTACATACATATTTCATCTTTCTTCCCTTTTTTGATTTTACCTGTTGAGCATCTTTCAGTGATAGCTTGACCTTGAAAGAAAATTCAACATTCTCAAGTTTGTAGTTGTCAAAGTTAGATAACTCAAATGCAGTGAGTCTACCCACTATACCTTCAAAACTTAGATTGTTTCCTGGTACACATCTTAGTTCTTGTATTGCAGATACTCTAATAGCATAGATAGGGAGCAAGGTTCTTAAGAACTTACTATTAATAGTATCTTCATCCAATTGACCACTCAAACATCTTATTGCACTTACCACTTCCTTTTTTCTTGCACCGTACTAAGCAGCATTCTCATTTTCCTCCATTTTCATATCATCAAACTTTTCTCAAAGGCTTTCTCTTTTTCCTTTTGGAAATTTTAATGTCCTCTATAGATGTCTAATAGGGCTTTCCACATTTTGAATGCAGTGTCACATCCTTTGATATTATCAAATTCAGCATAGTTTAGTGTAGAGGCAATCTCCAGCATTTTTTGATTGTGTTCCTATTTGTTTCTCATATCTTCTGCAGTAAGAGTACCAGTTGGATCAACATGTTTAGTAACAATTGAATTTTGGGCATAATCTCCTATGGATCCAAGATGTAGCTTCATCAAACTTTTCCATGCAACAAAGTTGTCTTTGTTGAGCTTGGGGACTTCTCTCTTAGACATTTTGATCTTTCCTGCTTATAGTCCCTTCAAACTGAAACAACAGTTTGCCTCTAATACCAATTGTTAGAATTCTTTAGAATAACTGAGAGGGGGAGGGGGGGGTGAATCAGTTATTCAAGTTCCAAATACCCTAATAATACTTTTTCACAACTAATAATGAATCCATACAGTTTTCATCCATCCAAACTTAAATCAACCATCTTAGCAAGTTACAAAAAATCAACATACAGCAATAAAACATGAAAGATTAACACATGACACAATGATTTACGTGGAAACCTAATTTGGGAAAAAAAACTAGTAACATTCTACTTGATTTTCACTCTTCTAAAGTGATGCCCTGTTAAAGGCTTACAACACACTTTTAAATGTGACCTTGTTAGAGGATTTCACCAAACTATTAGGAATGGGCCTGATCAAAGGACTTTAGAACATTCACTTGGAATGTCATCCTATTAAAGGATTTACAACATGGCTATTAAACCAACCTAAGTCCATAGGATTTAAACTATCTGTTACAATTGCTAGAGAGTAACAATAATGGCTTTTTTTGATCTGATACAACTTACAACATACTTTACAGATTTCATATCACTCTTCAGTCCAGTCCTTCTGCTTGGATTTTAATCACTTCAATTCTTACAGCTTGTCACCTTAGGCTTCATCTCCTTGAGTCTTCTTACTCATCATACCAATGCAATCATCCTTGTGTTCATCTATCCAAACAGAGTTTCTATGCTTTATTCTCCTTAGCACCTTCTTCAGCACTTCATGCATTTATGCTCGACCACCTCCTCCTCTATTTGCATCAGGACCTATGACTCCTTAAATAGAAATCTGGTTTTCCTTTTCCACTCAATTCTCCCTCTCCAATTTTAGGGTTTCAAATGGATTAGGTAGGATACAATGTATCTACCCTATATCTTGCTCTTATCTAGAAACTTCGTCTAGACTCTAGTTGTAATCTCCAAAAATGTTCTACATGGTGCTCTATGCTACTAGCTCATCATTTTTATCTTCCATTTAATTCTCATATTTCTAGATAACAACCTTGTTGGCTTGGATCTAGTGAATCTTCGATTTTCAAAATAATGCAACAACTTGACATTATTAATTTACTCATGCTTGGCATCTCTGTGTTACTCGGTACTATTGGTTTTCTGATGCTCGGCATCTATTTTTGCTTGGCACTTGAAGTTCACTCAACATCTAAACTTCACTCAGCACTTGAAGTTCACTCGGCACTTGAAGTTCACTCGGCATCTAAAGTTCACTTGACATCTAAAGTTCACTCAGCATCTAAAGTTCACTCAGAACTTGAAGTTGAACTTGCTCGGCTTCAACTAGGAATCTATTTGGCACCTACTAGCTTGCTTGGCTCCCTCTCTCTAGTGAACTTTAGTTAGGCTTTACAGATGTCTTAGCTAAAACCTTACATCTTTCATATGTTTCAGTGTGCCCATTCTCTATGTCTTAGAGTATGTCATCAATACACTTTTTTATCAATGGCTTAGTTGATCCTTCTACTTCATCTCAACATCATAACTTCAACCTTTCTCTAGGTGTTCTAGTTATAGTTTATTGATCGCCTCCTCTTTGTCAATCAATCACTTGATAGTATTTGGATCACTAAAGCAATTGTCATTCCTGCAAGTAGCAAGTTTGACATCAATGAAAAAAAAATGATTGAGAACATTCTTTACTAGTTCTATATGATTATTCCAACAATTTTTCCCATGATCCTTTCAATCATTTCCAACACTTAGGAAAAGGCTTGAAATCTTTGTTTGCATGAGATTGAACTAAAAAAATCTTCTGTATTATACTTTGTTTTTCTTTCACACACAAGGCTTTCATTCCTCATAAATGCATAGAGTGGAACCACCTTCCACATTCAAATTTACACCATTGGATATTGAAAAATCCTACGATCCAAGGATGCAGGCAAAGATGACTCATGTTCCACATGACATGTTGTTAGTCAACCCAATCAGATTTTTCCATGTGTATAGTTCATTCATTGTTGGCATTTCAGTCTAGATGCACTAATGACTGGGGACACATATCATCAAGTCACTACCTTGCTATACATAAAGAGCGAGCATCTTGCTATAGCGAAGTAGCAACAACCGTTGATTCTTCTTTGATCATGTGGAGGACACTTTGATGCATTACTTAAGAGTAATTTGGTGGGCCCTTTGTTTCTATTTCATTATTCATAACCTTCAAGCAACTCATCATAGCAAGATAGTGACGATCATAGATTTGAAATTGATCTAAGGGCATGGAAACTGCATGAATTACATAAGATGTGGTGGGTCCCCTAGTTGCTATGTCACATAGAGTAAAAAGTTCACATCTTTCCACAGTGACATAGCAACATCCATAAATTTGAGATTAATCTAATGATCAAAATCCTTTATCTGTCTTATGAGTGGGGCATGGGTCCAGGTTATTGATGACATGAGGATATCATGTATAGCTAGCATATAAAACCATATTCTAATCCTAGTCACATTTCCATGTTGCTTGGATCCAACCATGTGTTCATTTCATGGTTGGGCTCTATCTTGCTAACAGCAAAACACATAATTTTCACAACAGTGACATAGAAACCTCCAGTGCCTTCACTTTTTTGGGTGCATACGTGTATCCCACAAGATGCCACTTTGTCCCAAAAACTACATAACTAATATCTGATGGAGCATGTGTCTAGGACCCACTTTCTAAAAACATTTCCACATTATTACTTTTCATCAATGCGCTATGTCGCTAATAGAAAAGATCAAAAATTTCTTGACAGTGACATAGCCACCTCTAGTGTCTTATCAAAACTCAATGCCAAAAAGATAAAAGCAATTCAATTCATAATCACACTCATTAATGCTTCTAACATAACAATAAAATCATTACTCACCATGCCACTTGGAAGTCTTTATGATCACTGGGATGTTTGGAAGCCATCGTGACATGTATTTCCTAGCTAGGCACTATGTCACTACTGGTAGGGTGCTTAGTTTTTTCGACAGCGACATAGTGATCCATTGAAGAAACTATATTTTGGTGACTTTTTTTTGCCTTCAGTGATACTTGGTTCCCTTTTCAACTCTGATAGCACTAATAAAGTGCATGTGACTGAAAATTCTAATGCAATACAATCTCCCATCACCGCACCTCAATTTTACAGCACAACCCTTCAATTTTGCAATAGTTTCTATGTCATGTAGGGTAAAACACTTGCATCTTTTCATAGTGAGATAGAAACTATCGTAGATCTTACAAGGATCAAATGGTGAGAAACATAAAAGAAAAAGGCCACTTAGGGGTGCAAAAAATTTGAAATGGAGACAGAATATTCACAAATTTTTTGAAAAGTTTGCATGCCCAAAAATTTTAAAAGGAATGAGACCTAGGGTTTAACAAATGTTTTCAAAGGCTAACAACTCTAGAGGACCAAAGACCAAAAACCTTGTTCACCATTAATGGAATTAATTATTATTTTTTGCACTTAGATTGGGGAAATTTTATCTTGCAAAAATCAAACCAACAAACCATCAACCAAAACTACCCCCTACCACTAAAAATACAAAAACATAGTTCAGAAACTTAACTAAAAGAGTATCAATAGGCAAGACATACATACTGCTTGTATTAGAATTGAAAAAGCTATAGAAATATAAAAACAAAGGTATAAAAGCCTTAAACCCAACCAAGTTCAGCAACTAGTAGAAAAACAACATAAAAAACCAGAAGGAGGGAGCCCTTAAGGCTTCTTAACCTCCTTCCTACCCATGAGGATATTATCCCAATCTTTCACAAGGAAGTTAAAAAAAAATTTGGAGTCCTCCTTTTTCAGATCACCCTCTAGATCTTTAAGCAGGTGAGGCATGGTAGCAACAACATGTGTCACTCTGATAGTAAACTTTTTCAAAAGGTAAATTCTTTCTTCCAGTGCATGATTTCTTCCCCTTACATTATTTCCAACCATCTTCTTAATCTCCTTAGTGACCTCCTTCTTATTGCAAGGATAGTTGTCTGCCTACACCATAGTAACATCTTGCACAATCAAGAGGTTAGCATTTTCCTTGGAAGAAACCCTAACAAGAGAGGAAATTGTTATAGGGGAGGGCACTCTATCCATAGTTTTAGGGAATTGGTCTTGAGTTAAGTCCACACACCCCAACCTAATGGTTGATGAAACACACATCATTTCTTTGTTCTCCTTAATCCCTTCTCTTGAGCTAGACCATGAGGAATCTGAACTCTCCTCTTCGTCCTCCATTCCCCCCTCACCAAAATTTGATGCTTTCTCTTGTGTCCTTTGTTTAGGGCAGCTCATGTCCTCCAAAACTAACTCATCCTCTTGTGAGGTCCCAGCTTTCAATTTCCTTTTAGCATTAAATTTTACAATCCTCCCTAACCTCTTCCTATCCCCTCTTCCCTCATCCTCTGACTCCTTCGGTTCCTTCTCTTTCCTTTTATCTAGTCTCCCTTTTTTTCCTATGGGGGTGGGCTTCAACTCCATAGGGGACCTGCTAGGTGATAGTTTTGGTGTAGGGGCTCTGGGACCTATGATCTTAAGGGGGACCAATTAGGGTCGACAGTTGGGATGAGTAGGAATATCAATCTCAATGATCGTAGGGGGACCAAATCAAGGTGAAATTTATATTGCTGAAACATCAATCCTTGATACAAAATAGTAAAATTAACACCCTTCCTCATTTTTTCCTCTACATCAGTAACCATATCCACTAAATCATGCAATAGAAGGAACGGAATGGAAATAAGGTCACAATGGTGAAAATGGTTTAGGAGAGAAAAGTGATAGTAATAACAGACACCATAACTCCCTTCTAGAGTTAGGTATTTCAACAATATCAAATAGACATCATTCCATGGCTCGAGGAGCTTCTCCTACATAGATCCACCTCTGTGTCGAGTAGGCTCCTTCCCCTCCAAGATGAAGCTTTGCAAACTTGCTTCGTCGGCCACCCTTGTCACCTTTTTTGATTTTCTTCCCCTCATAGTCAGTACCATCACTAAAGAGATGACTTCATTAGAGATATGAAATGAGATGCCATTAATTGCGACTCTTTAGTCCTCCCAAAAATTGACAATCTACAAGGAACAATTTTCGTTGTACCCATTTAGCGCCTCCATAAATGGAATGAAACCATGTTCCTTTAGCATGTACTACACTAATGGCTTCCTAGCATTCTTCTCTATCATGGAATGCTCAATTTGCATAAGGTCATGACCCATCTTTGCAATTTTCCCTAAGAATCTCTTCTCCTTCCAAACCCATAATCACTTGCTATGAATGACTTCACACGTAGGCAAAAAAATAACAGCCCTTAAGCGAACATAAAGGTCATTATTATTGATAATAATAGCAACATCTCTTGTAGAAATTAATGTCATGTGTTGACCACCTCTATCTCTCTCCCAATCTTTTCCATCATTTCCAATACTCTTGAACCATTTAAAATTTGAACTTTTACTCATCCTAGCATAGAAAACACACATAGGAAAATCATTAAAAATCCTTTCATCTCAAACTTCAAATTTCTTTCTTTTTTGGGCCATGCAAATTTATTATTGCAATTACCTTTTCCATCACTCCTTTTCCATCTATCCTTCATAATTTTGTCCTATCTGCCAACTCAACAGTAGGTCAATAAATTTAAAATAATTCTCCAACTAGGATTCATCATGCTTGATTTCTTGGTACACTAAATTTCTTACCAAATATTGAAAGACCTTAGATTCCCTCCAATATCTTAGTCCCTTCACATTTAGGCCTAACACCACCATTCCATATGCCTCCCTATTTCCTTCCTAAAAATAATGTTTCAAATCAAACCTATTTAAAATAACTAATAAGTGTCTGATGTCTTCTATCACACATTTAATAGCCCATCCTTCCTTCATGTTACCTTAAATGGTTCCTATAATGATTTTTGAGTCTCCTTTAATCTCCAGATTTATCTATCTCATGCTTATTACATATTTTAAACCCCAATAAAGAGCCATCACTTCAACAATATTGTTAGACGCTTTCCCTAGCTATCTAGAATGTGCCAATAGCATCCCGCCCTTGCTATCCCTAACTATACCTCCTCCTATCGAAAATTCCTTTCTGGTAGCACCATCAAAATTGAGTATAACCAATTACATAAGATGGTTTATCCATCATGTCCTTTTCCTTGCCAATAGATTGGAACTATCAATATCCATTATCCCCTCCTACAAATTCTAGCCCTTGGCTACTCTAATATCTAGCTAGGTAGGGGAAGTTTGGTTTTCTCCACTTCCTGAAACTCATATTCTCAACTATAAGTTTGTAGATCTTGTCTACAACAACCTCCTCACTTATTTCTTCATTCTTGAACACCTTGTTATTTCTCTCCTTCCAAATACCCAAGCAAACATGGGGGGATAACTTTCCACATAGTGACAAGGATGGGGTGGGCAAAAGGACCTTGCCAACTCACCACAAATTGCTCCATATCCTCGTTAAACACCCAATTTACCACTAGCTTCTATAATAGCCTCTCCCAAACATTAGAATTATAACTACAATAAAGGAACAAATGTGTAATATTCTCCTCTACTTTATTACACAAATAGCATCTATTGGATAATTGAAAACCCATTTTCATAAGGTTATCAATAGTGAGTATTTTCTCATGAATGGTGGTCCTCTAGAATATATTAATCTTTGTGATTAAATGATTGAACCATCTATTCCCCTAGTAATTAGGTTCCAAGGTTTTATAAAACATTAATTTGTAGGTCCATTTAATAGAGAACTCCCCCATCAAAGCGGCCTTCTAGATGAACTCATCGTTTTGATCCATTCTTGGGATTATATACCCTTCAATAAAAACATTTAGGTCTTCTATCATCTCCCCTCCATCTGGTGCATTCTGTTGTGACTCCACCTTTTTCCATTTCCTCCCTAGGCTAATAAAATCAACAACCTTACTCCCCCCTTGCTCTTGGAGGTGATTCCAAATGAACCCATACTTTGTTCTTGCTAGTAGATTATTAGTAAGCCACAGATCCTCCTAGAAGTTAGTCTAATTACCATTACCTACCAACCACCTTACACCATCTCTCAAGAGGGTTCCATTTTTAACAATATTTCCCCAAATGTTAGATCCCATAGGGAAATCATTTCTCCAGCTGTAGTGAGAGAGTTTTAGATTCCCAAGGTGTACTTGGCTTTCAAAATATTGCACCAATTGGCTTCCTCCATCATTAGGTTCCATCCCATCTTGGTGAGTAGCACATTATTCAAATCAAATATCTTTCTTACTCCCAAGGCACCTCTACTCTTAGGTTTACAAAAAATATGTCAATTTTCCAAACTTAACCTATTCTTCTCACTTCCTCCTGACCAAAGGAAGTTACGTTGTATTTTCTCCAATTTCTCTTCCATACACTAAGTAATTTTGAACGGTGATAGGAAATACTGAGAAATATTAATCATTCATTTTAATACATATAAATATATTCACTTTAGAGTTTAAAACAAATATATAATTATTATTTCCTTACCTAAAACAAATATAATGACTTATAAGTTTGAAACTTAATATCAAATACTGTAATTGCTAAAGAATTCAATTTGAAATAAAAATCAATTGACTTATTTACCTCATCAATAGATCCAGTAGAAGAACCTTGTGCACTCACTGCTTAGATCCGTTCAACCACGACTGTATAGCCTTGTCCATATGCTAATTTCTTGTCCTCCTCCAAAGTTGTTTTTTTTAAACATTGTGGCCTACATTTTTGTTTGGTATAATTTATTTTTTTTGTAATCAATTTCATCAAGACCAAATTATTTACAATTTATAAATATTTGCATATAATAGTTCATTTACTTATACTTATAATTGGTGCAGCACGTTTTGAATATCCACCCAAGTCAAGCTTGTGTTACTTGTTCTTATGTTTTCTTTCTTTGGTTTCCTTTGATGTGTCAAAAAACCTATGTGAAGTTTGAAATATGTTAGATCACATAAGTATTAAGAGTAATTAGTACTTAATTTTATTATAAAAATAATGACATACCTTCTTTCCTTGGGTGGTACTATATCTCCACCTTGTTTTGCTTATTTCTTGGTGGCATCCTTTTTAAGAGTCTCCCAGTCAATAATAGAAATATAGGGGGGTCTCTTATAACAAGGGTTGTTTTTCATTTGGATCTTATAGTTTTACTATTTCAAAGCTTGGCCTACTTTCTCAAGAAGCCCAAGTCTTTGGAAGAGGTTGGGTCCAAAAAGTGTTTTTTGTCACAAAACCTTGCACCCTTGTCCAAAGTTATTACCTAAAGAAAACCTTGTAAAATATGGAAACAACCTACAAGCTGTGGGACTTGAACTGTGATGTTGAGTCTCTATAGAAGGATGGATTCCTTTACTATCAGGATGCACCTAACTACTCTTGGAGAGGAAAAGGGAGAAAGAATGCATAGAAGAAAACTACCTAATCTATTCTAAAGAGGTGATGCATCAAAATAGAGTATTCGATCTTATCTCTGCCCACAAATGCACCATTAACTAGTTATAACCTCAAAGAATATAGATTTAGACCTTGTTTAATCTAACAACCACATGTATATCAAAAAAAAATAATGCTATAGGATGAAATTTCACTCAATATCATTCAAATGAAAAAAATAGATACAATCATGCAAATTGCAGAATATTAACAAGAATATTAACCAAAGGCAAAGGAGTCTTACACAATGTGTTAATGGCTAAAAGATATATAGTATAGAATTACAATGGCTTAGAGGAAGATGAAATTATAGTATAATGCATGCAGATCAATACTAGATAATCAAAGAAAAAATAAACCCTTTGAAAGGGTACAAAACTTGCTTTTATAGTTCAAGCATAACTAGGAAACTACCACTGGAAGTCAAGAAATCAACCACTATTATCAAGTTGTAGGGAGACATTAATGTTGATATAGAAGGATTTTCTCAGGTGCATGCCCATATGCAAAAAATATAATTTTCATATGCATATTCAACTCTGGAAGGGATAAGAATGGTGACCATAACTAATGATTGGGTAGATGGATAACCCATAGCTATAAGAAGATAATAAATCTATTCACCAAGCCTAGTGAAAGAAAATGTAGTTATAGATGATCAAAAAGATCAATCTGATCATTAAGAGACATCTTTTCTTGTTCTTAATACTTGCCAAATCAAATATATCGGTAAGTCAAAAATATTTAACCTTTATCATATACCCTTCCTATAATTTCATTGGTCAAAGATCCCTTTATTTTCAAGCCTAGACAAATGAAATGCCTTCATGGTCAACTCAAAATCTTATGATCCTATGATCACCAATGTATCTCAACATTAGGCCCTTCATGATACCCCTTTATAATCTTACAAAACACCCACATTTAGTAGCATCAAAAGCCTAGCAATCTTCCTTTATAATTTTATGATTTGACTTGTTGTCCAGTCACGAGACCCTCAGTCTTTCCTTGTGATGTTATGATGTAGCCAACTGATCCTACAATCTTATGATTGTGGTCAATGTAGCCCTTTGTTGTGACTTTGGCAGTCTCATCATTTGCACCTATAACTTTACAATTATACATTGGCATGACAAAAATCCTTCTTCATATCTTTAGAGATCCCTTTAACACTGTGTGTGATCTTACAACACAGTTATCATAAGATGGTATACTTTTCTTAACCTTTTCATTATCATCAATTGTTATGATGTTATGATAGCCAAATATCATAACATCAGCAACTTAATCTTTCCTTCCTATGATCTCACAAACCTATTCTATATCATACGACCATGTGACTCCTTCACTGACATGCATACATCTAAAAACCTTGCTACCTCCCTATGGGTATCATTCATGCAACCTCCATTAAAACAAAAAAAACCTACGAAAATATATAACCTAAGGTCTTGAAAGATTTATTTGTGTGTCCTAATATATTTGAATATTTAAAATGTATGAACATTACTAAGTTCAAATTCAAATATCTCAATTTTGGTGAGAGGGTGATATTAGCCAACAATGTTGTTATCGCATTAATGAGTTTATTCTTTAACTCTTTAGTTTGTAAATTCTACCTTTTAAGAAAAGAAAAAATTGTTAGATTCAAAAATGAATTGAAGCTACCTTTTAATTTACTTGAAGAAATTGATCAAAGGAAACATGATCTACCAATGAAATAAAAATATGATACCCTATCTTTGTGGTCTGACCAAATATGCACAAACATTCATCATTATTTTTTTCATAAAATAGATTATTCCTTGCAAAATAATAATAGGATTAGTAGTTATTACAAGGGATTGCGTGGCAGATTAGTGCATTTGATTTTGAGTATAAGATTGTATAGTAAACGAGAGATTAATATTTAAATTAATTGGAAGTTGGGCTACTCTTAAGGGAAGACCATCTTCATTGCTCACAAGCAATTGATCACAATTCTATAGTTTTCATGTACATCTAACATGGGTACATCTAAGAATGTCCTTATCACTTCTTGCATAAAATGAATCCAGTATTACAAAATTCCCCATAAGAAATAATAGTTTAGGTGAAATAAACACATGAAAAATAAGAGGGAAAAAGAGGAACCTTCTTACCAATAGGCATTCCCATCACATTTGTGACCATGCTACATGTTTCTGAATTTGTAGTCAGCATAACCTCTTTGGTTCCATTCCTTGTAGTAGCTGACATAGTGATCATAGGATCAATGGTAGGAGCTAAAAAATGAGATTGTTAGAGCACAATAAAACAATATTGTTAGAGCTATTAAAAATATATTGTTCAAGAAAAACACAAGTGTAGGATAGAACATGTGATATACTTGAACCACATGAAGTATTAGCCTTTGGGGCATCGCCCTTTAACATCTTCAACATCATCTATAAAAATAACACATATGCATTTTATTTAATGACATAAATAAAAGAGTATACTATAAAAACCATTATTGGACTTTTGTTATAATTAAAAACTACATTAATACTTACTATATAAATCTCAACTAGGTGAATTAAATGATCCTTCCTCTATAGTATTTCAAGAGTTTGAGGTCGAATTCATGCTAATTGCTTTAACCTTCTTGATAAATCATGAAGAACCTTTTTCACTACACCCATAAGATTAGTGATTGAGGCAAAATCAATCATGAATTCATTATGCTCATCTTACAACTTTTAGTGGACTATTTTTTCCTTTCCCTTTTCATGATCAGTACTCACTTATGAGAATAATATTATTAGTGCCATATTTAAAATCAGTCCAAAATAGTAGTGAAGAATAAAATATAATAGAAAATATGTGTTAACATATTTTTTGTATCTAATTTTTACAACAACAATGAGTTTTACATATTGGGAAGAAGAAGTCCCATGAGAACCATCACCGTTGTGTGTATCTTGTGATTGTTGATCCATACTATAGCCCTAAATTTCAAAAAAAAATTGAGACATGTTAAAACACGTGTTATTATTCTAAGTTAGCTAAAAAGTATAAAAAACTAATATTGTTTTGGTTTCATTGATTGGAGTTGATTTTAAATGTGCATAGTACGTACCACCTTACCCATGATAGTGGCTTTGTTTGTATCTATGCAATTCAAATTGTAATAAATAAGAAGCTCTTTTCCTCCATGTATTGATTTTATTGCACATACAAATATGTGATTTCCCTTGCGTACCTCAAATATGCAATTGGGTCATTTTTTAGTTGACAAAGGTTGTCTACTATTTATAAAACCTACAATATTTTTTGATACTTTTTTTCATCAATCAATGTATATAGCTATTGTTTTACTTTTTTCACTAACATTTTGTTGTATTTAATTTTCGACAAGTTCATACCTACATATAATTTTTTTTTATCTAAGAATCTGCATCCAACTACTATAATCATAGCAAGGTCTGACATGATCTAACAATTCAACAACCTTGTTCTAAGAGACCTTTATGTCATCCATGGAAAATAGACCCAAACCATGTAAAGAGGATGGTGTTATGTGATATATTCTCTCTTCAATACAATAATCAGTATTTATTGGAGGAGGTTCATTGGGGACCCATTGTTTCTATAGATGTTTGTACCTAAAGGGCACATTAGAGTCATCTTCATTCTTGTCATCATAAGAAAATGAACCCCCTTGAGAAAGGAAAAATTGCATGTGCTTATTGAATTTCTTTCTGATATTTTGACCTCAAGTCAATCTCCTTGATTTAGACATACTAAATGTCTAACTTTATTCTCCCATTCCTAAATTTTCCTTGCTCAAGGAAGACAAATATAACAAGTTCCTATTCACTGGTACCTATACTCTAAAAAATAAGACAGATGGGTGGAAATGACAGAAATATTTCACAAATGGTAAAAGATATTAATCTCAATGGGGTGTACTAACTTATACCTAATGATCCATGAGACTGTGTGCACTGCTTGTGAAAGGGCTTTGGTTTTTTGAACATGTAAATTAATTGTCTTATGTTAGCTAAAAAATTCATGATACATATACATATGGATTATAAATATTAAAAGGTACATGACAAGTTAATTAAATTAATCGTGATCTATCAAGAACTCAATATTGAATAGAATATGCATTGATCACATAACTATACATTTCATTCTTGTCGTAGATAATCAAAAACCCCTTTAATGTTAGCTAATAAAACCCTCCATCATTGATATTATTCTTCATCCATCTCATCATTAGGATCATTGTTATCATTGACATTGTCACCACCACTATCATGGTCATCATAATCATCATCATCATCATCATCATGATTAGTAGAAGAATCATCATCATGATCAGTAGAAGTATTATTTTTGTTAGGAGCATCATCGAGTAACTATAGATCATAATCCACTTCTACCATCACATTATACTTTATTGGCCTTCCTTTTGGATCATTTCTATCTATTAAGAACATCATTGAGTAACTCTCGATCATGATCCACTTCTACCATTGCATTATACTTTATCGACCTTCCTTTTGGATCAAATCTAATAATAAATGACCAACCCAGCTTATGTGCAACCTTTGAGTAAATTACTTTCTCACACTAGCTTGGAAGAACATAGGGCTCATCTCCAACTAACTCAAACAACCTTATATTAGTCATTGGAATTATATTCTCATGCTCAATAACAGTCCTATTAGGATCATTTTGATTGAGTCATAGTGATCTGTACTAGAACTAATTTGAAGGAATTAAAGTCACACTCAAGTATATAAACCAAAATTCTATAGTATCAATTTTGAGATTCTTGAGGATGTAAGTCATTTCTAGATGGAATATTGGTCACCTAGAAGACTGCACTTATCATAGAATCACAAGTTCTCTTCGTGTCATCAAAATATTGGATGAAAATTTTATAACCATTGCATAACATATATTTTTGGTGTTTCACATACAATAATATCAAACATATATAAATTATTGCATCATGAGTTCAAAAACATATAGTTGATTAACAAACTTAAGTACGTTAGATCTCTTAAAGCATATGCTAAATATATTTCCTTTTGTGTAACATTGGGATCTCCATTACAATGAGCTTGTATAACCAATGAATATATTATTTCCCATTTTTATCTATGACTAGAATGCTGACATAATTCAATCCATATAGTCATCCAATCTGGATTGTTTGCAATAAAAAAATGTATTGCATCCCACTCTTTAGCAACTATACAAAAGTAAATAGATGGCTTACAATAGATTTATTTTGAATATTAAGAATTAATTAACTACAATAAAATCTCATAATTTATAACCTTTCACTTTCCTAATTCTACCATTCCCCACCAATTACATCCCTTTAAATCTTTTAATGGAGTCGAGATCCAAAATGCAATCTATATGGGTCTTTGCTACAAGATTAGGAAGATATTGAGTGATGTACACCATCATCTAGTACACCATATATCTCTCAACCATAGAACCCTCAGGATGTTTTCTTTATCAAATCAAACCCTTTAAAATTTTGAAGTGTCTCTCAACCATTCACATTCAACTAGGTTATACAGGTCCACACAATTCAATCTCCTTAACTTGGTGAATGACGTTGTGTTCTTGTGCATTGAAAATGTTGAAGGTAAAAACTTTTTCATTCCACACATTAGTAGATGAATTATTTTCTTCCAATATTTTATATCTTCTATATCAATTTCTTTAGATAAAAACTACCTAAAAGGATTCAAGATGCAAAAACATATAAATACGAGACTTTACAATATATTACTTGTTTAATATATTGAACAAATATTACTACTTACCTCATGTATTTTCAAAGATCATATATCACTTCTTTGATATTATTGTCAATTTTATCTAGGAGCAATAGGGGTAGCACATAATGTAATAATTATACACTGATCATTTCATTCTTTTCTAATGTGATACAATGAAAATTGAATGTAGTTTCACAAATATATTGTAAATACAAAAGGATGTGACTTACCTTGATGAAGGTATGCCAATCATGCATTTTCAACCTTGGCACAAATTAAATTTTCTTTGATATGAGATTGCTTATATTTGTAGAGAATCTTGTAGGAAATCAAATATTTCGTATGAATTATTTTATGGAATACTTTGTTGTTCTGTTAATAACTAAGTAATGACACTTGCATTAATCCGGTCTCCATTGCTATTTGATTCAATGATATTTTTCATTGCATTATTAGAATCATGAATGTCACTAAAAACTTTGGCAAGTTTTTCTTTGTCATGCCTTCCATCCAATATTTCCCATAGTGTCTCTTTTACATTTTTCCCATATGCATAGTATCAAACAAATGCATAATTTGTGGCTACTCATAGTAGGGAAACCTACTAAATTCTTTGGGATAACATTTTAGTCCCTTTGGAAGGTGATAAATGATTCCTTTACAACCTTCAAGATCATCAATTACATAATTAGGCAATGAAGTAAAATCAAAATATATAATTTCCAAACATAAACCATTAGGTGGAGTGATAGTACCCTTAATTATATTATATTCCAACTATGATAGGTGAGGTTTAATTCTTTGTGGCTTTGATGAAATCTCTAATTTTCCATTGAAAATATATTTTTGGAACTTTGATACTTATGATTTCTATGGAGGAAGTGCCTATACTCATCAAACACCTACTTTCTTAAACTTTTGGAATGATGAGATTTCATCTTTGGACCACACACTAGACATGAAAATTTTCCCTTTGTTTGAAGACCTACAAGATAAAGATACAATTGGATTAAATATGTTTATTTTTGGAATTAGTATTATTGTGTACAACTAGATTTCAGCATAACATACCACATAAATGTGTCAACCTTGGGGTATCATGAATTGTCCACACAAGCATAACATGGAATTGAAATTATTTTTGTCCAATTGGTCTAGAGATATCATACATAGTGAAACCATTCTATAACACCAAAAACTCATTGATAAGAGGTGCAATATATACATTTATATCTTTCACTTGGTACTTACCTAGTTGAATGAACAACATCAAGTAATTATTCAGGTCACTTCACTCCAAGACTTACAATTACATGTAGTTAACAATAAAATAATAAAATACTTGGAACAATCATTTCCAACATGATGTGCTCCCTCTTTATTGACACCCATGGAGGAAGGTTATTCTTGATAACAAAAATAGGCCACATCGAGTAAAAAAATCTCATCTCTCTAAATGCATTGATATCATTAGTTGCCAAAGAAAGATTGAGATTTCAAGGTTCTTCTTTAAAGCATGGCCACTTTTCATCTATGTACAGAAATGTTGAACCATCTGCAAGTGTTTGAATAATGTCATCTCAACTTCTATTGTATGCATAGTAATCCATAAATTGTACCAAGCTACTACACCTAAATAATCATTTAAGATGTGCAGTAGTGGGGATGTAAAGAAGAACCTGGTGAGGCACCTTTTTTGTCACTTGATCATCTTGATATATACTTGTATGGAATTTGGGGTATTTTGTTGCACTTTCATGTTCTTTGTGATTAAAAAAATGATCTCCAAGACAAGCATCTATTACTTGATACTCTATTCCAATATGTTTCATAGTGGTACATAATTCTCAATATGAGCAAGGGAGAACATTTGATGGTGGTAAGAAATATTCACCTATCAATCTACAAAAAAAATATAAGTCATTAGTATAAACAATCTTCATGGTACAAGTTTCACCTTTTATAGACTATAATGACATAAATGACAAACCTTAGCATGTGTGACATTGTTATGTTGGATAAACCATTCATAACCTTCAAACTCACTAACAAAAATAGAATAGGGAGAATAATTTATTGGGATCCTTTGTAAAGGGTCATGTTTTCCTTCTCAAGTAGAGGTATATCATGGATGGCCTCAATGTCATCCTCGTCATAATCATCATTTTTAACAACAACAACAATACTAGTACCAAATTTATCATGGACCAACACATTCATGCCATCATCTCCAAATGTGTTTTCTAGCACATGATCGTCATCTTCCATGGAATCATGATCTTCTCCTTCAATACTCACACCTCCATGTTCCTCTAAGATGTGGTGGTCCATATCACGTACTACCTTGGGGAGATTGACCTATATAAAAATGATGATAATCAAACCCCCATTCCATGGTTTATATGTATATTAATTGCGAAAATAATATTAAAAAAAATTTACCAATGCATGATAATCAAACCTCCCTTCAATGTGACCATTCTCCCTACAATGTCTCTTAGTTGTTTTAGTTTTGATTATTCTTATCTTTAATTTGTTACAACTCTTGCAAGGACAATAACATTTGTCATCACCTTCTCTTTGGAAGTTAAACAAAAATCTAGTGATTGTCTCCCTATTTTAATCAAATTCTCTTGTATTATCTGACATGATCCTTCTTCATGGAAATTACTTATTCTTGTACCCATATTGAGTTGGTTGTACTTAATGTTTATATTTGAACATATGGTTTTGAAAGAAAATTTGGTGTAATTAATGTGTATGTTTGAAAAAATATTAGACATGTTGTACTTAATGTTTATATTTAAACGTATGATTTTGAAAGAAAAAATTGGTGTAATTAATGTGTATTTATAAAAAAAATTGGACATGAT
Source organism: Cupressus sempervirens (assembly GCA_028749045.1). NCBI lineage: Eukaryota > Viridiplantae > Streptophyta > Pinopsida > Cupressales > Cupressaceae > Cupressus > Cupressus sempervirens. Next base: position 560,822,021 of record CM053783.1, read on the forward strand.
GTACTTTATATCTACACATATTGTTTTGAAAGAAAAATTTGGTGTAGTTAATGTGTATATTTACAAAAATATTGGATATATTGTACTTAATGTTTATATCTACACATATGGTTCTAAAGATGGTAGAATTATTGAACAAGCTATTTGTCCACTAAACTAAATTAAAATTGCCATGTATTTCTTCAATGAACTACATTAAAAAGTGCCTATAGGCTATATGACACCTAACATATAATACAATTTGACTATATGGTATCATTTAAGTACTTTTCGTTATAAATATATGATGTTTTTGTCAATCCCAATAAGTAAATTTGTAAACTTTATATAAAGATGAAATATATTTTGCATAAACATTATATACATTGTCTACAATAAATAAATTCTAACTATAAAAACTATCATTTCCCATTTTTCTTCTTCTTGAGCACTCTTTCTTCTTGATCATAAAGTATGATCAAATACAAAGCATTATCTATTTCATTACTCTTTCTTTCACATTTCTCACTCAATGTTCCCATCTCACCCCTATACATATGCTCCATTTATATATCCATCTATCGCATCAACACAACTCCAATTTCCTATTGATTACTTATTTGGTGAAGTGCTTCTCATGTTTGCAGTTTATACCCTATCTATTTTGAGATGATAGTAGATCTGTGATGATATCCGATTATCTAGCATTTGGACATATTTTTTGATTATGTTATGTCATGGATTTTATGCTATGGTGATTTATGTCATTCTTGTCTCTTTATTCTCTAGATGTGAATGTGAGATATGTAAATGGATTAATTAGTTATTTAATGCATTTTTCTTCTGCTATGATATTATTATGCAATTGCACTTGATCATGTGTTTTTAGTGTGTAGTAATTATATCAATGGTAGTGGAACATGGAGTTAGTGATTTACCTCTTCATATTTGACCAATGTTGTCCCTAAATGGTTAACATATCATTACTTAATTGTTTAAATTAAAACCTTTTGGTGATTATTAAATCCAAAGTCATCTATATTATGTGATTAGATTGGTGATTGTGTTTGTGCATTTACAGGTTTGCACTATTGCAAAAGTTGTTTAGTGTTTTCTATGATTTTAGGTTTTTGAGCTTTAAATCTTCTTGAATTTAATTTCTAACAGCTTTTCCTTATGTTAATTCTCATTACAAGAAATAATCATTTTTTTTTTGGGTTGATTCAAAGTCTAACTAGTCTAATTGGCTATTTTCCCTAATCGACTATTCACTATAAAACTGGATAAGTATTGAAAAATGGATTACATTATTCACTTCTCACTTTTTGAAAATAGAAATTTGAGAGCTTTTCTAAAATCCTAATCCTAAAGTATTAGATTTCCATTCATTCTAGGAGTTGTGAGTGTAGGATCTTTGTCAGGTTGGTCTTGTTTGATCTGGCCTAGGTAGACCTTGCTTTGCCATGATTTTTTGTAGCTTTGGCGGGCATTTTATTTTATTGTGTGGATTTTAGTTTATCTCCCTTTTGCTATTGAGTAAATATTTCCCATTTTATCATTTACACTCCACTTCAACTTCTTTTTTTGGTAGCCATTTGTTAGGAGGCTGAGAACTAGTGTTCCCCTCCATTTTTGTTTGTTGGTTCTACCTGGTTGGTCAGGTATGAATGTTTTCCCTATTTTTGGGGATGGGGGTTTGGGGTATTGCACCATTATGCTGGCCATTTTTACATACAGTGTCCAAATCCAAATATTATTGGATTTTTGGGGGTTTTGTACCCAAAGGTCAAATGGGTTCTAATTTTAGAATTTTCCAATTTTTGGGGTTATTACCTCATTTTGTGTGCTACTTTCATTTCTCAGGTTTTCTTGGCATAGTTTTGGTCATTGATGTGGATTATCCATTTGGATGTCAGTCAAACCTTTTTTGCACTTTTATGTTGCATTGGGATGTGTGCCACATCTATCCTGCTGATTCTATTTTTGGTTGAGTAATTTTCTACATTATGTTCTCATCCAATCCTTGTGTTATGATCTTTGTGATGGTGGTGCACCACACACGAGTACATGCACATACATTTATTGAGTGACTTATAAGTCCTGATATTTTGTGGTACTTCCAAAAATAAGATCATTAGGGTTGGGTCGGGAACTTGTATGCCTACGGGCACTCATCATTGGATGAGCATGCGTACAAAAGGGTAGCATATGGAGGGGGCTTCTATCTCCATAGCTTGACATTTATTTCTTGAGGGTTGGCATGAAGAAGTATTAGTTAAGTGATAACTAAAGAAAAAATTGGATGGTAATAATACTTAAGATAACAAAATGCATGTGTGGGGCCCTCTATTAAGGAGTTCAAATGCATGATCCAAGCTTGGGCTCATCAATGCCAAGTGACTCTCCATGATGTTAGCCCCTACTTAGTATCCCATTGAGTATCTGAATAGGACCTTTAGTTATGCATTATCTTTATCTTGGTTTTAGTCATCATATTGTCTAGTGTGTGTTAGCCATGGATGTTTGCTTGGGTTTGTTTTTGGTTGGATCATTATCTCCATCAGCATGGCAAGAGTGGACCTATGCATGCCACATGGTTGGGAGGTGTAGCTACCCATACCATTGCTAGGGACTCATGTACAAAGATGATTTCTTATCCTAGTGCGACCATTTCTAGATGTTTTCACTTGGTACTTAGGGTTTTAGAGTATGCTTTCTAGTGATTTTTTCTTTCATTAGGATGCTTATTTATCATGTTTAGATGATGTTAGTTATTGATGCATTTCCTTATTATGATGATAAGCATATGAGTACTTTTTGGTAAAACCCAAACTTTTTGAGAAGTGTTTAAGGTACCCTCTTAACTATTCTTCAATTCTTTGGTGTCGCATTTTGAATTTGAAATGTTCCATTTCAAATTTAGTTATGCATCTTCCATTGTCAATCCTTTTCGTCAGTAGTGGCATTTGAAGATCCATTGGCATTAGGATATTTGGTTAGTCTTCCATTGTGATCTTTGTGATCATCATATGTTGTTGCGACGTGTATTCATACATGTTTATATATATATATATATATATATATATATATATATATATATATCTTGGCTTATATTTATTCTTGTTTCCAAGGATCTCCTGGCAGGGCATTACATATGATATCAGAGCCCATGTTGAAACATTGGGATCTTTATGTTATGCTTCCACTATGGTTTTGTTTTCCATTGTATATTATTATATTATGTTTTTTTATTGATATCTTGTTGGTTCATGCTTTCAACTCTTATTCTTTTAATCCTTATGTCTAACTTTATCTTGTTTCTTGCATAGTGATGCCTCTTGCACATGGGTCTGGTTAGGGTGGTAATTGATAGGTGGTTCAAGAGGAAGAATACCATGAGGATGAATGATAGGATAGTGGGGAAGAGTAGGCTAACAATAATAAAAATGTTATGGGAGCATTGTTGCTAGTGCTATAGGAAATTCTTTCTCGACTGTGCCCTCGTGTGGACACTAGTACATTTGACCCCATTTTTAGACCAAATTTTTTGACCATCTATGAAAATGTTTTAGATTGGTCAAAATGTGGGCGGAAAAACATCTTTTCTTTTAAATCCATGCCCATGTTGGTCAAAATTTTAAACAACACAAGCTTAAAATGTTAAAATGAAAAAGGGTTTTGGCATATATCATTGTTATGTTTAACATGGAGCATGTGTAGGAGCTACAAAAGCACAAGAATTGGTGAATGTGATCGAATCTTCCTTGTAACATGATCAACTAAACACTTTAACAATATCAAGGTAGGAGAAGAGGCAAGAATCGAGGAAGAGGCCTCGATATTGGGATTATTTCAAAAAATTTATGAATACTGACATCTTGGGCCTCTGTTCCTATGGGATGATCAAAACCACCAGGTGTTTTGTAGAGGGTGTCTAGGTTCTAATCAGCATAAATGGCATTAACAATTGGCTTCTTTACATTTTCTCTCCACATGTAGGGTAGCTATGTGCTAAGTTCCCCTTAAATCATTACCTTTTTTTTATTTTGGTAGCTACTTGATAGATTACAAAGGTCACAGCTTGAGTGTTTTTTAAAAAACTATACTTTTCGAAGCTCAAGAGACTATAAAGTGAGTAGCTTAGAAGATAAAGGGAATCCTCAACATCTTGTATGCATTCTCTAGGTGTTTCAATATTATGGTTTGCAATCTGGCTACCTCTCTATGTCTCTAGGGTTTATGGTTTCCCCAACTTATGGATTGTTTTGTACTTATCACATTTTTTGCCATTATTGTTGTTAATTTAATGCAAGCTTCACATAAAAGACATCTGACACTACCCTAGCAAAAAGTTCCTCCAAATTTAATCCTCTTCAGCAACTATGTTAAAGGAACTTTAGGTTTTCCAATCTCACAATATTTCAAAATATTTTTTTTCAATGATCATAAACATCAATATGAATATCTTAGACTCTTAGTAAGTTACCAAAGACATACCTTGCTCAAACATGATGTAGTAGGAAACAACAATGAACTTTAAATCCCATCAAATAGAATCATAAGTTCAAAGAAAATTATTACTTTTTGAAATCATTAAGTAAGAATTTTTGCAAAAAAAATAATGTCTGAATTTTATGCATAAGGAGTTTGATAAAGAGAGTTAATTTTTTGCTACCAATATCTTTAGAGGAGGAATCTAATATTTGTTTTATTAAACTATTTCAACTACCACAAATCATGCACTGATTCATGCATATTTCATCATTATCTTTACATGTTCTGTGATAGGGCTTGTCAGCCTTTACTTTTAGCTTGCAGTTATTTGTTAACTAATTCTACTTATTTCCTATACCCCTAAATACATGGTTAATCACTACTTCCATGTATAAATATATCTCATTATGCAAACTAAAATGGTTAAATATCACTGCTTTCATGTATAAATATATCTCATTATGCAAACTAAGTCATTCAACTGCTCTACCAATACTCATTATGGTATCAGAGCAATGCAAATCCCATGCCTTGCCTGCTATCTTTTGATGTGAAGAGATTATTGTCATTGATTGAGATACGAGGGAAGATGCAACATTTTTTTATATGTTACATGGTGGAGCTAACTCTAATGCACCCCATTAGACTTGGCCTTGTGCTTAACTTATTTTTTTATTTTCATGCGATGTGACAAAAGGTTTTGTCACTCTAAATGTTGGCCCCTGCATTCTTTCAACATGCAGCAAAGTAGTCACTACCCATCATGATAGACAATTTAGAAATTAGAGACAAGGAATACTTTTGGCAATATTCAATATGAATTGGCACACCAGCCTTTGAGTTGGCTCTAAGTAAGAGAATTAGAAGAGGTGGTTGCTCCTAATTTCTCCTAGGTATCTCAATTTGATGCACCCTAGAAAACTTGATTAGCTTCTCTGGCTTGTTCGTGTACTCTAATAGAGGAACTACTTTGTACTTTGCTCTTTCTATGCCATTTTGGGCCAAATTTTTTCAATGTTCTAAAGCTCCATGGTCATATATGTAAGCTTCCACACTGCTCATTCATTTTTCATTTTTAATAGATTCAGATGTGATTGCTCTTGATGACATTAAATTGGTATGTTTAGTTGGCATCTTTGTCTAGGGCTTAGAGCCCTCATTTTCCCAATGTGATTTTTTATCAGGCTTGCATTTTGCACCTACTCACAAATATTATCAGCTTTGGTTTATTCTTTCAAATATTTTTGTACAACATTTAAAAACTAGTATAACACCTAACCATAGCCTATGCACCTCTCATTTGGAACCATATCATATCAGCTCTTCACAAAGCTTGCATATTAGTAGGTCATTAAGTTGGCTTTTTTCTTCAAAGTGCCTAAGTAATTTCCAATGGATTGACAATCCTATGTCAATCTCACCTTGAACTATACCTTTCCTCATTTAGTCATGAGAAGAACTTGACACAACCTTTCTCTCTAGGGCTTGGAGTTTATTCATTTCTAATGTTTACCTGTCAGCTCTAAATCATTTTGCAATGATATAATCTATATGCATGTAGCTTTTTGAAAATAAATAAATTCTTTTATTACAAAGTCTAAAAATTATTTTTGTCTGTATTTTAATTTGAATTCATCATTATTACCTCTAAAAGTGTGCTTTCTCGTTTTAGCTCATATTAACTAGAAAATTATAATAAATGTGAGGTTCCTTGTAAAATTTGAAATTTAAATAATTTCTACTCTTTTTAATATTTATTTGAATGATTTTAACATGTTTATATGGTGATTGCAAGGGGGAAGCCAAGGAACTGCCAGGATAGAAAACAAGGAGGCTAGGAGGAAACTAGTAAAAAGGTGCGAGTAGTAGGAGAGTTATTTTTATGCTGATTTTGTTTTTTTTCATTTTCTTGATTGTCAATAGTATAAAATTATTACATAGGTGCACACACATCCCACAACATAATTATATTACATTTAAAATATTAGTTTCTAAATTTTTGACTTTATGAGTATAAATATTGTTTATTCTCATTAAAATAACTTTGAGAAGGAAGCTCACATTCTATCATAAGGCCTTCTAAGATTTATGATGTTACTAAGCTATGTGGAATTTTATGATGTTACTCAGTTCTATGGAGTTTTATGAGGTTACATGTATTTTAGGAATAGTTCGTGATTGCACATTTACTTATGGCTTAAAGAAAATTTCTTCCAATAGCCTTTGACAGTTAAGCATTTTGCATATCTTTGTCCTCTCAATCTCTGATATCTATGAATACATCTGCTGAAAGGAATCAAACCCAAATATATTACTCAGATTTTTCCTCTATGGATAGATTAAGAAGAGCATGCTCTTCAGTGGCATATATATATATATATAATATATGTCAACTTAGATATTATAAGGGAGGAACATGTATGCTTTAGATTTTGTTTCGATTGCTTCAATTTTTTTTATAAATCCTATAGTTTCTAGTGGGTTTCTCCATAAAGGATATCCAAGCCAAGCAATGCAAGGGCTACATGCAACATATTAGTTTCCATCATCAAAGGCAATATATTGAAACCGCTAGTTCATACACATAGAACATTCTTTTAAGAATTACAGGCAAATCATTCATATAAATATAAGTAAAATCTTAAAATATAAAGGCATGTAAAAAACTCTTCTTTGTTGACCTAAATGCAAACAACTCCTCTCTATTCATAATTTCTTGAAACAACATATGAGTCTCAATGATTGTACTTGAACTAGCATTATGGTAAATCAACAGGCATTGATCAAGTTCAATCACCTTTTTAATCAAGTACATTATTCTGTTTCTTTAGACAAAGATATTTTATGATTTTCCCTTTCACTACAATGCATTTGAAAAGAGGCTTTTCATATGATTATCAAACATTTGGGAAATGCAATCAATGATGAATGTCCTACTAGTTACAATCTACTTTTTCAAATACTAAATTGGATGATATGCATGGAAAAAGTTTTACTTTTAACCTACTAGTTTATTAGATGATCATAGTTTATAAAATTCCTTGGATATTCCTATATTTAATGTGACTAGTTTACATGAAAAGGGAAATTTTCCTTAATAGTCCATCATCTTCTCTAAAACAAGATGATACTCCAGTTATGGATTTCCTTCTCTATGGGTTTGATTGCTTTTCAAAATCAAGACATTTGATACAAGTGACACCTTCCACAGTATCTTCCCATAGAAAAAATCCATCTACTATAGAGTTAGAAGTAAAATCAACGATTAGGTGAGATAGAGTAAAAGTCATGAAAATCCAAGAGGAGGGATCCCATCATGGGGATTCCCATCATTTAGAGCATAGAGAGGAGGAATGTAAAAAAGAACATTCTCATACACCACCCAGTGGAAGAAGGAACTGACAGAGAGGTAGTGGTCAGGATGATTATGATCTCACTTAGATTGAGATGATGCATGAACTTCAGAGGTCCAAACCACCAGAGTTTGATGGACAGTGAACAATACTCAAGGCTAAGACTTGGTTGCTTGATATGGGGCATTGTTTCTCCCTACTACCTTATGAGAGAAACATGAAGGCTCATTGTGTGATATCATAGCTGACAAAACATGGTTCCATTTGGTGGGATTCAAAGAGCAACAGGTTCCAAATCAGTGTGGGAGGTCTCACCTAGGAGATCTTTGAGGAGAGGTTTAGAGAGATATTCCTATCACATAAGTATCATGAAGTTCACATTGATGAATTCCATGAGGTTACATAGGGCTTTATGATAGTTGATTAGTATGAGAAGAAGTTCCTTGGTTTAAAGCAATATTTGAGCTACAAACATGATGAGGCACTCACCACTCAGCATTTTATTAGAGGCCTCAAAGACTCCATCATCAGAGATGTTCATGCTCATCAGCTGAGGGAAATTTCTCTCATCATTGAGAAGGAAAAGATCATAGAGAGCAATGTGGCTAGGGGTTTCAATGGTAAATCTAGTTATTAGAATTAGAGTGCATGGAATTTTTGATAGGATACACAATATACTCAATCCTTAGGAAATGCTAGACCTAGCCAACACCCTCTTAGGGTGGTTCTCGTCATAATTAATAGAAGAGTTATTGCCCCAAGGGAAAATAGTCTTTAGGTACCTCAAGAAAGAAAGGAGATAACTAGAACTAAGGAAAAAAGTCTCAGTAAGATCATCCCCCTCAAAGTGCTAAGAAGAATTCTAGTAGGGGTAGTGCACCTTATCCTAGTGCTACCTAGGGTAGTCATTGAATAGGTTCCAACTTTGGAGGAAACTATTATTCATGTAGCTAGCCTAGCCATAAATCTTTTGAGTGCTCCATTAAACCATCTTCAAGACCTAGTAAGGTTCAAGGAGATCTAAGCCTACTACAGAAGATGTTGGTAGGAATCACAAAGTTTTTGTGGCAGTTGAAAACCATCAGGTGGACCATCAAGGTATAGTAGTCAAGGCAATAGGTATGTTGCATGGTATTTTGTCTTTTATTTTATTTGACTTAGTTGCTTCTGATTCTTTCATATCGTTATCTATTTTTCAATGATGTGGAAGTACATCAGGTCAATAGGTGGTAGGTTGAGTTAGCCATAGGTTCCAAAGTAGTTTTTTAGTTGTTGGTTAGGAGTTGTGTTTCAAATTTGGGTACCTTCACCACCATAGTGGATCTATGCATTCAACCTCTAGGGTTGCATGACATTGTGTTGGGAATGGACTGTTTAGTTTCTCATTAGGCAAATATATATTGCTGCCATAAGATGGTATAGTATGTTAATAACATAGGTGGGCATGTGGAACTTTTAGGAGTCCCGAGACTAATCTCACTTTAGATGATCTTAGCTAATCAGCTGAAGAGGAGTGTGCGGAAAGGTTGTCAACTATTTCTTGTTTTTGTTAGTGATTTTGAGGAAGCTAACAGCTATACAGTGACACTTGATGATCACCCATTCCTTTGTGAGTATGCAGATGTGTTTCCATATGAGATTACAAGTATGCCACTGCAACATGACTTTGATTCTCAGATTGATCTCATACCAGAAGTGGAGCCAATTTCAAGAGCTCCTTACCACATGACTACTCAGGAGTTGAGTGAGCTTATATTACAATTGGAGGAATTGTTGGCCGAGGGCCATATTTTTCCTAGCTATCCCTATGTGGTACACTAGTCATCCTCATGAAGAAGAAGGGTGGTTCTTTTTGTTTGTACATTGACTACCGATAGCTAACTAAGGCCATGGTGAAGAACCATTATCCTTTGTCGAGGATAGATGACTGGTTTGATCAAATGAAGGGAGCATGAGTGTTCTTGAATATTAATCTAATGTCAAGATACCACTAGCTTTGTATTCAAGAGGCTAATATTCACCAAAAAAATTTGGGTACATGGTATGGGCATTATGAGTTCATAGATGTTCCCTTTGGATTAACCAATGTGCCATCAGTATTTATGAGTTTGATGAATGGTGTATTTTTCACTTTTCTTGATCACTGTGTCATTATATTCTTGGATGACATATTGATCTATTTGAAGACTATGTAGGAGCATAAAGTCCATTTGTGTCAAGTATTGTAGTACTTGAGAGACCATTAGTTGTATGGAAACTTGAGTAAATGTGGGTTCTTCTAGTCAGAGGTGAAGTATTTGGGACACATCATCATTGGTGATGGAATTGTAGTGGATCAGGAGATAATTTGTGCTATCATGGATTGGCAAGTACCCATTAATGTCTCAAAAGTTCACAGTTTCATGGGATTGATACGTTACTACAATCTCCTCATGAAATATTTCTCAAGAGTAGCTCATCCCATCACTTCTCTTCAGGAAAAAGGGAAGAAGTATGTTTGGTCAGACCAGTGTGAGGTAGCTCTTAATGCTCTTAAGGAGTGTTTCACCAATGTAGCTTTCCTTACAGTGCCTAATCCTATAGTTAATTTCATGGTTTGCATAGATGCTTCATTGGAAGGCATGGGTGCAGTGTTAAAGGAAGATGGTTGCATAATTGCATATGAGTCCAGGAAACTCAAGGACCATGAGCTTAACTACCCCACTCATAACTTAAAACTCATGGTTGTATTGCATGCCCTTGTTTTTAGGAGGCATTTTATTTTGGGACATAGGTTTGAGTTGCATAGCGATCATAGGAGCTTGTATTATATCTTTACTCAACCAAACCTAAATGTATGATAGTGTCATTGCATGGAGTTTCTATTTGAGTATGACTTTGATGTTCATTACAATAAAGGGAAGGAGAATGTCATCATGGATGCTTTGAGAAAAAGGCAACATGAGGTATCAGTGATGTCATTAGGAGTGGATTTGTGAGACCATATCTTGGAGGCCTTGCCTTGTGAAACTTGGTATTAGGAGGTGAGGGTGAAGATCGAGTTTGGATGTACCCTTGAGGGGAGATTTTTAGGTTATATTCTTGAGTCTAATGGACTATTGTGACACATTGGGTGTATCTATGTACCTGTGTCAGGTGATCTTTGTACCTTGGTTTTATTAGAAGCACATTGTGCACCATATTCCACACATCCTAGTGTAATTAAGATGCATGCTGGTCTCAAATAGTTGTTGTACTTTTGGGTAGGGATGAGGTGTGATATTGCTAATTTTATTGCTAGATGTCTTGAGTTCTAGAGACTGAAGGCAAAGCATCAGCATCTAGCAGGTCTTTTGCAGCCACATACCATTCTAGAGTGGAAGTGGGGTACGATATTCATTGATTTTATCATAGGGTTGCCTATGTCATCATGGAGACATGATTGTATCATGGTGAAAGTTGATAAGTTCTCCAAGGTAGCACATTTTTCACCCATGAAAGCATCCTACACATCTTCTTCTATAGTGCATGTTTTCTTGGAGGATATTGTTTGTTTGTACGAGATTCCTCATCAAATCACTTTGGATAGAGATCTAGTGTGTACTTCTACACTATGGATGTCTCTCTAGCATGCTTTGGGCATGTAGCTCAATTTTAGTTCGGCTTATCACCCATAAACTAATTATCAAACTAAGAGAGTAAATTAGATTCTACAGAATATGCTTCACATGTATGTTATGGATAGGCAGGTGAAGTGGGAGGACTATTTGTACCTTGTTGAGTTTTCATACAACAATTGGTATCATAGTTCTCTTTGTACCAAGTTCTTTTTTGTTTAGAAATGCTTCAGGATATGCAGCAGCAAGTTGTTCACATAGTGAGCATTTGGTTACTACTCAGGATAGGAAGAAGAAGTATGCAGATGCCCATAGGTTGTATCATCACTTTTCTGTTGGTGATAGGGTGTTTTTGTGAGTGCATCCGAGGAAGAGACCCATCCATTATGGGTAAGGCTCTAAGTTGGTGCCACATTTTGTCTGACCATTTGAGATCCTTCAGATGATTGGTCATGTTGCTTATCAAATAGCATTTCCACCTATCCTATCATGCATCTATGATGTCTTTCATGTTTCTATTTTGAGGCAATATTTTTTGAATGTGGCCCATGTTTTCGATTGGGATGTTTTGTATGTAGAAGATGGGTAGCTTACTTTGGAGCCCATTTGTATCCTATAGCACCAAAGGCTGACCTTATGATGTCAATGCATAGAGCAAGTAAGTGTCCATTGGGACTTGAGCAATGAGACCTCTGCAACTTGGAAGGATGCTACATGACATAGAGGATTGTACCCCTATCTTTTTGCTGGCTTCTAGGAGTAAACATATGTTAGTAGGGGAGGATGTAGTGCCTCTCATGTTTATAGTTTGTACCTTCTCTCTTTTGATTTCAGAGATGATACTCTTTTTATGTGTACCTTGTGATGACATGAGGGTTAGATATTATACTTTGATTCAGTACCATAGATGCTTTATTGCTATGCTATTTAGTTTATCATATTTGCATGTTGATGCCATTTTGAGATGATAGTAGATCTATGATGATATCTGATTATATAGTATTTGAACATACTTTTTGCTTATTATATGTCATGGATTTTACACTATGGTGATTTATGTCATTCTTGATTCTTTATGCTTTATGAAAACATGACTTATGTAAATGGATTAATTAGTTATTTAATGATTTTTTCTTTGTCTATGATATTATTATGAAATTTCATTTGATCATGTGCTTTTAGTGTGGAAGAATTGTATCCCTAGCAATGACACATGGAGTTAGTGATTCAGCTATTCATATTCTACCAATGTCATCCCTATATGGTTGATGTATCCTTATTTAATTATTTAAATTAAAACCTTTCAGTGGTTATTAAATCTGAACTTATCTACATTATGTGATTAGACCAGTGAGCATTTCTATGCATATAGAGGTTCACACTATCATGAAAGTTGTTTAGTGTTTTCTATGATTTTGGGTTTTTATGCTTAAAATCTTCTCAAATTTAATTTTTGGTAACTTTTCCTTAGGTGAATTATCATTACAAGCAATAATCTATTATTTTTTGTGTTGATTCAGAGTCTAGCTAGTCTAACTAGATATTTTCCCTAATCAACTATTCACTCAAAAAGTGGATGAGTATTGAAAAAGGGATTTCATTATTCACTTCTCACTTTTTGAAAATAAAAATTTTAGAGCCTTTCTAAAGTCCTCTTCCTAAAGGATTGGATTTATGTTCATTCTAGGAGCTATAAGCATGGGATCTTCATGAGGTTGGTCTTTTTGGATTTGGCTCAGATATACCTTGCTTTGCTATGATTTTCAATAGCTTCGATGGGCATTTTATTTTATTGTGTAGGTTTTAGTTTCTACCCCTTTTCCTATCAGGTAGGGCTTTCCTATTTTATCATTTATACTACATTTCAACTTTTATTTTTGGTATTCATTTGTTAGGAAGCTGAGAACTAGTGTTCCCCTCTATTTATATGTTGGTTATGCCCGGTTGGTTGGGTATGAACATTTTCCCTATTTTTTAGGATGGGGGTTTGGGGTTTTGCATTATTATGCTGGCCATTTTTGCATACATTGTCCATACCCAAATATTATTGGATTTTTGGAGTTTTTGTACCCAAAGGTCAAATGGGTTTTAATTTCAAAATTTTCTAGTTTTTAGGGTTTTTACCTGATTTTGCATACCACCTTATTTTCTTGGGTTTTCTTTGCATGGTTTTTGTCGTGGACCTAGATTATCTATTTGGATGTTAGTCAAAACTTTTTTGTACTTTTATGTTGCATTGGGATGTGTATCACATCAATCCTCTAGACTTTGTTTTTGGTTGAGTGATTTTCTATATTGTGTTCCCATCCAGTCCCTGCATTATGATCTTTGTGATGGTGGTAAACAAAACACAAGTATGTACATCTACATTTATTGAGTGACTTGTGAGTCTTGATATTCTATGGTACTTCCAAAAATAAGAACATTGGTGTTAGGTTGGGAACTTGCATGCCTACGGGCACTCATCATTGGATGAGCATGGGTAGGGTAGGGTAGCATATGGAGGGGGCTTCTAGCTCCATAGCATGGTGTCTATTTCCTAATGGTTGGTGTGAAGAAGTTTTAATTAAGTGATAACTAAAGAAACATTGGGTGGTAATAAAACATAAGAAAATAAAATGTGTGTGTGGGGCCCTCAATTGCGAAGTTGAAATGCATGATCGAAGCTTGGGCTTTTTGATGCCAAGTGACTCTCCATGATGTCAACCCCTACTTAGTAGCCCATTAAGTGTCTGACTAGGACCTATAGTTATGCATTGTCTTTGTCTTGGTTTCAGTCATCATACTATCTGGCATGTGTGTTAGCCATTGATGTTTTCTTGGGTATGTTTGTGGTTGGATCATTATCTCCATCAGCACGATGGGAGTGAACCTACGGGTGCCACATGGTTGGGAGGCATAGCTACCCATACCACTACAAGGGACTAGTATACAAAGGCAATTTCTTGTCCTAGTGTGACCATTGTTGGATGTTTTTACTTGGTAATATGGGTTACGGAGCATGATTTCTTGTAATTTATGCTTTCATTAGGATGCTTGTATATCATGTTTAGATGATGTTAGTTATTGACACATTTCCTTATTATGATGATTAGCATATGATAGATGAAGTATCTATTTTTTAGGATTTCTCATGCTTTGCGTTTAGCATGTTAGATTTCCTTATGCTTATGTTGTAGCATGTTTTAGTAGTGACATCCTTAGATGATAGTACTGATGATTTGATCAATAGCTTGGGACGTTACATGTGGGGGATGGTTAGGGGCCACGATGGTCTTATGGCGTTATTATGTTTGGAAGGAACCGCATACTTAGTTTGATTGTACTATACATTGCAATGTTATTTTTTTTATTGTGATGTTGCTTTAGTACATTGCAATGTTTCTTTTTGTATTTTTCCTTGTACTACTTGCTTAAATTGTTACATGTAGTTTATCTATTTTAATTGTTGGAAATACAAATGGGAAATTTATATTTCTGAGGGGAGGTGAATCAGAAGTACAAGTCTTTAACCAATAAAATGTTAAACTAAAAAAAATGCATGCATTAACATATTGAAATAACATGTAAATTAAGTGCATTCACATAAACACTTGACACCAAATATGACTACCTAGAAACCCTCAAATGAGAAGGTAAAACTAGGGTGAGGATGACACCTAAAATTCTTCATTACTGCAACAATAAAGTTCACCTATTAAGGTTACATAGTTTGACCACTCTCATGATCTACCCTGTGAAAGACCTACCCTATTAAAGGCTTTAAAAGGATTATTATATCCTACCCTATTAAAGGATTTTAACACTCTATTAAAAGTGTTCCTAGCTAAAGTACTTTCAAACATTCACTTGGATTTTCACCCTATTAAAGGATTTTACATTCATTGTTAAATCAACCTTAGTCCAAAGGATTTCACCCTGCTAATACAATTGTTAGAAAGTAATAGTAGAATGTTTGATCTGATACACTTATAACTTTTGCCTTACTGATTTCAAATAATAATTCTATCCATCTTGATCCTTCTGATCTGTTATATCAATTTTGTATAGTTTCTCCATTTTGTAAACTAATTGTACAATTCTTCCACACTTCTATGTCACCTTGTATGCTTTCTGATCAATTCACCCCTTTCACTTCCTTCAATTCTTCGCTCACATCACTTCCTCGCATACACATTCACTCATACTTTTAAATTATGGGGCTTTGTCTCCCTTTTAAAAAGACTTTGGTGGCTTAGGGTTAGGTATGAATCTATGACTATGATTCATTCATTTTGATCACATAGGGAATCCAAGTAGATTCAATCTTATCTTCAAAGCTTCAAGATCTATGCATAAGTTGGCTCAAAGATAGTTAACATAGTTTTTTGTGCTATTAGAAATAGCTAGGTCCATTCTATATTACTTGGCACTTGATAATACTGATGCTTGGAACTTGAACCTTTTTCGCATCAACTGTTCACTCGACACTCGAATTGCTCGGCACATGAGTGACTCAACACTCATTGCAACTCCACATATGTTACTATGTCGGCATGAACTTAGCAAATATCTTAAGTGTCTTGACACTCAAATGTCAAAATTAATTCTAGGATCAACAATCTCCTCCTTTGACATGAGTGTCAAAAACACTTAACTATACATAACAAATCTAATTTTCTCAAGTATAATATACATACAGTTTGGCATATATATTCAAAACTTCAAAATTTTCAACACTTCTATAATAGACTCATATACCTCAAAATTTTGTAACTCCCCCTAAATTAATGTGCACATTCTATATCCAATATTTCTTCTCTTCTCTGAGTAGATTTGCTTCATGCTAATAATCTTTGTCTTCAAAAGTACTAACACTCTATTTCTATCTGATATGCTCTATTTTCTATTCTCTTTTTTGATGTTTTCTCCCCCTTTACTTGCTCTCCCCCTTTTTGGGTTATCTCCCATTTTCATATTTGCTCCCCCTTTAATATTTCTCCCCCTTTTGACATTGATGTCAAAGGGTCTATACATTGATTGTGTATTTGTCCAAAAATTTCTCTTGGACTTCCATAATAATCTTCAAAGAAGCATCCTAGTTACCCAATGCAACATCTAATGACATGATCTAGATGGTTCTCTTGGCTGCATGATGAACTAGTCCATCCACTGTTGAAAGATTGAGATCTTTCTTTAACACTATTTCTACATAGGCTAGTTCTTTCTAGAGTATTTCTATATGCGAGGTAAGGGAGGCTTGTATATTTATCAACTTGGCTATTATGTTAGCCTCTCTATTTTTAAGATAGCTAGATGATTTTTTGTATGAAGCACTAAATGAAGGTGCTTTTCACTTTGAGTTGGATTTTAGGGTAGTTGCATACTTGAAATCTTCAAAAAAAAAGTCAAACTCAAAACTTTGTGGCTCATTTCTTGTGTGAAGAGTGTGGGATCACACAATTTTGTGTATAATGAGAATATGTTCTCAAGTACTTTCTTCAGTTTCTCAATTTTTTTATCCAACCCAGCTTGTGATAATGCTATCTCACGAGATATCTTATCATATACTTTACCTTGAAATTTCTTTGTAGACCATTCCATGATTTTAACATTGGTTTTCTGGTCTTCATTTGTCACCTATTTAACATTTTTTTATAATTGTTCTAGTAGAGGGTTTGATTCATCAGGTTTTTGCAAGCTTAAAAAATCTAAAAGAATGTCTTTGGTCTCCTGAAGTGCTTGCCTTTGTTCATACTCTTTCCTTAGTATCTATTGATTCTTCTTTCTTTCCAATGCCTCTTGCATGATATTGCTCTATTCTAAGGTCATAGTTGCATAGTCATATTTTGGTATCACTATGTCTTCATCTAAAAGTGCATCACCATAGTGGAATACCTGAGTAACCTTCATTGAGTTGGAGCCTAGTGCTGAAATTTGCAATGGTATTGCATCAGTGCTTAGCATCTGAAGGACTTTAGTAGGAGTGCCAAATGTTGGTAAGTTTACCAAACTCTATATGGCTTCTTGCTCCTTCTCCTTGGGTATGTCCTTCTCTTCATCAGATCTAGCTTAATCAATTAGAGATGCACCTTGTGTTTCTGCAGTAGGTACAAAAATATCTATCTATCCTACTTGTTCTTTTTTTGGCTCCTTTAATTTTGCAGTCTAAACTTCATCAACTTTTATATCAGTGTCAACTTTTGGAGATTTATCCACTATTTGTATTAATCTTTGAGAACTAGTAGTTGTAGGGATGGTAGAAGTTGGTTCTTGTGTGTTCACCTTGTCCCTTGTTATGTCAACTATTGCCTTTTTTAGTTCATCCACAGTGACCAATATAGGATTTTCACATAACCTTGCCTATAATGTGGATTGGTCAAGTATCTTTTTCAAATCTTCTACAATTAACAGATTGATGTTCTAACATGATTTCCAAGAACATCTTTCACTGTAGTAGTATTTGTAGTTGTGGTTGTGTCATGTGGAGGGCTCATGGTTGGCAGTTGTGAGTCTTCCATACTATTTTTAGCTTGTTTCTCCTCAGTTGTTGCCACCTCATCTCTCTTCTATTGTGTCTCCTCCACAGTAGTGTTTCTATCTCTTTTTCTATTTCTTCCTCCTTGTCCTCACCTTCTTCCTCATTATTCCTTCCCTCAAAGGGATATACTTCTCCTTCTTAGACCGTTGTTAATCTATTTATTAATCTCAACATTTGTGTGGATTTCTTAACAAAATCCTCAATTTTATTTTACAAAATGCTAAATGCCCTATACTTAGGTGCAAATCTGCTACCATATTTCTTATTTGCCTTATTTATATTTCCTTATGAAAATTCTAGCATCACTTGTGCTAATGTAGACTCTCTTATTTCTTTTTCCATATTTAGGAAATAGTGTCATTTATTCTCAACAATTGTATATAAATTTTTGGGCATTGTGTTATCAAATTTAGGAGGGGTGTTCTTGAATTTTTCCATCATGGCATATATAGATTCTTCAACCATGTTCTGGTCTTCTCTACTCAGTTTACCAAATTCAATGTTTTTCAAACCAGTCAAATCTACATTATCTCTAACATTATCACAAATTTTTTTAAGATCAGATTTGGGATCATCACTTACCATTCTGAATTGGCTTGTGTCCTCTGATTCTATCTTCTCATCACCTGACTCTTGTTGTGCTACATATTTTCTTCTTGGTTTCTTCTACATAGGACCAGTCTACTTAGTTGCCCTAGTTTTCTCTTTTTCCTACTCCTTGGCCTTTTAATTGGTTTACCTTGTAGTGGCTCTTGTTGCTAGAGCTATAGGCTTTGTTACACTAGGCTTTGTAGTCTTCTTTTCCTTAGGTTGTTCAACTAGTTATGTCTTCACTTTTCTCTTCTTTGCTTGTGGCTTTGTTGGTGCTTCCCTAGCATCATCTCCCTTTGCACCTTCTTCTTCCTGATCCTCACCCATATCTTGGGTCAAATCAAGAGCTTCTTGACCTTTTACCTCTTCTTCTTCTTCTTGATCATCATCTTCTCCATTATTGCCTTCTCCAAACTTGGCTTTGAGTTTCTTCACCATTTTGTCTTTCTTCTTCAAAGTTGATGCTATCTTTAATTCCATCTAAACCTTTGATTTGACAACATCATAATTACCAAAAAAATTATTAGTTTTATCAACTTCTTTAGCAAGAAGTGTAGTGATAGTAGCTAAAGCTTCATCAATGTTTATTTTATAACCTAGACACCTTAACAATCTAACTCTAGGTACTATAGCCTAGATGAAGGTGTATTCAATGTCTACTAAAAAGAAAATATCATTGTAATATTTATCCATTAGGATAATAGGAATTCTCAACCTCTGCTTCATGGACTACTTGAAGTCTTCAAAATAACTAGTCATTATTGACTCAAAATTCTCTCCCATTTTCTCAATATACTCATTTATTTGCACATCAACTGAGCTATTGGTCTTCCATCCTACTCTACCAAAAGATGAGAATTCATTTTGAACATAGAAGAATATACATATCAGTATTGAATCAAATTTATATTGAGCACTTTTTCACTTCCTTATTGCTGCTAGGTTCTCAATTATCTTTTGCAACTATAGTTATGCAAGACCACAAGTATGATCTTTCTTGACTATCTTGTAGCCTAAATCAACTACTATACAAGGAACATTATTTAGTCTGGTTGACTGATAGAATTAGTGTGATATAACTCTAACTACAATGTCAAGAAGTGGATCTATAATGGTGTCAATAGTCATCCCGTGCTTGTTCCACTTAGCTCCTATATCTCACTCTCTTACCTATTTAGAGTCACTCCTCAATGTTTCAGGCCAATCTAGGGTTGGGTATCCTATAACCCTATGTATAATTATCTTTTATATTTTGATGGGTCCACCTTCTAGCCATAGACATCAATCATGTATTATGCTCAGGACAATTTTGATCCATTAAATTTTGAAGACAGTTGGAAAATCTAGGGCATGGGTTAAGCCCTTCCTCTCTATGATTTTGAATTCCTCCTTCAACACTCTATTTTTGTATAATCTATCATATGCTTGTCTAATTTTTGTATCTCCAATCCCTCCTACTTTGCAATTATAACATTTCCTTACATCTTCAACCATGGCAACCTTAGGCAAAATGACATATAATGTGCCTTCTAGGTCAATGTTATATGAAACTTCTAGTATGCCCTAAAATCTAGTTATTTTACCTCATTACTGACTAATTGAACTTTGAATGGTTCCTTATCCTTTACATTATTTAAACTGGAGCCCATTATGTAAACTAGGGTTTAACAAATATGAAAATTGTGTAGCTTGATAGGTGAAGAATACCTTTGAAATCGATGAACTGACACTTGATCTTTACTATGATCCATGCAAATGCTTCAATCTTTGCTTATAAATTGCTTCTTTTCTCTACTCATTCTTGCTCTGTGTTCATAATGAGAAAAAATATGTGAGATTCAATGTTATACCCTTTCAAAATATAGCATTTATTGCATGGTACATGTACAGCTATAAATTCAGATTCAATGCAATTTTTGTTTCACTTGGCATTCATTGGTTTCACTATCACTCAAAAGCTATAAAAATTTACTTTACTTAGATCCAATAGAAATATCCTTCACTAGACATCCACTATTGACTCAGCCTCAATTGACTTTGGCTGATAGCTTGGCACATACTAGGATTTCACTTGGAAATAGAAGAGGACTTTTCACACTCGGCAGTAAGATGAAAAGTTAAAGATTTAACCATGGAATTTAATTATTATCTTGCATATTTCTTCATGCTAATACATCTATTTCAATACTAACTTCTTTTGGAACTAACGTATAATAAAACATTTTAAATATTAGTCACACATACCTCCTTTTGCTTAATTTGATCAGATGTGACCACTTGACCTATCAGGTGAAGTGGTCCCTTTATTTGATGTACTGCATCCATATTTATTCTTCCATATTTTGTTTGTCTCTCCTCTAGTGTGTTCAACATCTACCTTGCCTTTTCCTTTGTTGAATTTTGAGTAAGGTGTTCTTGTCCTTATTGGGCAATACTTGCATATATGACCAGTCTTCAAATATCTAAAGAAGTGTGTTCTTATGCAATTCTCAAGGATGTGTCCATAATCTTTACAATAATGATAGCTATGTCTTGTATTGTAATCTTATTTATAGGATTTTTCATAGCTTCTGTAATGCCTCGCCCGAAGATCCTTGGAAACAAGGATTCAAATCAAGCCAAGATATTTTTTTTTACAAGTATGAATGCACAAGACAACATCATACAGGGATCACAAAGATCGCAACGGAAGACTTCAACACAATCCCGGCAACCAACGAATCTCCAAACGCCACTACCAAACTGACACACACAAACAAAGCCAACAATGACAACAACAAGATGAGGGCATAAGAAATGACCACTCATCAGCAAAACACCAAGCTGGGGTAATATGCAAAATCCTGAAATTTGGCTAAGCCTGAAATCCTGAAGCCCTGAAAATTGGCTAAGTCTGGATTTCTGAAGCCCTGAAATTTCCTAGAATCCATAACTTATCTCTGAGAGGTTTGAAACCTATCTCAAATGATTTTTCGCATATATACGTCATCTTATACTTAAACGATATATTTTAAACCCTGAAGGACTACAACAGAAACCAAAAAAATTGGATTTCAAAAGAAACCTTGCGAATACAAAATGCAACAACATAGGCTCGAAGAACACCCAAAAGGGTATCCAAAACCACTCTCAAAAAAATCGGATCACGAACAAAAGTGCCCGCTGATGGAATGCACAGGTTTTTCACAAAAAACCGTGCGACACTTTTCACTAAGGGAGGGCGACACTTCTCCCTTACTACGTGCGACACTTCTCAAGAAGGCGTGCGATACTGGAAAAGTATCGTGCGACATTTCTCATAAATCCATGTGACACTCTTCCAGTGTCGTACAAAGTTTCTCTAGTAATGCGTGCGATACTTTACAGTATCGTACGACATTCTTTCTATGGGTGTGCGATACTTTATCAGTGTCGCACAATGGTGAACAAATGTCACCCATAGAAACACGAAAACACTCCCAGAAGCGAAAAGGACCAAAAAATAGCAAAGAACCTCCACACCAGGGAGTACCGGATCCACCAAGGCTCGAGGAATGAACACTCGAGTGCAAGAACAACACAGAAAGAAGATCATCAAACCATCTAAACTACAGCAGCAAAGAACACGCTGAATACAAACATCGCAGAGATCCAAAGCAAAATTTTAGAACTAAACAACCAAATAAGTGCGCGGTTCCTCCCAACCGTCAATAACATCATAAGACCATCGTGGGTCCTAGCCATCCCCCGTGCGTAACATCCCAAGCCACCGACCAAATCATCGGTACTGTCGTAATAGGGATGTCACTACTAAAACATGCATAATAACAGCATAAGAAAATCTAACATGCTAGTGATAACGTATAAGATAATCCTACAGTAGATAACATCACCTATCACATGCTAAAAAATAGTAAGCAACAGATACACTACTAAATCAAATAACGTCATATAATCATATGCTAAACATCATGATAAGGGAATGCGTCAAGTAAACTAACATCATCTAAACATGATATACAAGCATCCCAATGAAAGCATAAATCACAAGAAAGCATACTCTGGAACCCGAAGTACCAAGTGAAGACATCCAACAACGGTCGCACTAGGACAAAAGATCGTCTCTATACACCAATCCCTAGCAGTGGTGAAGGTAGCTACGCCTCCCAACCACGTGGCACCCATACGTCCACACCTGCCGTGCTGATGGAGATAATGATCCAACCACAAACACACAAAAAGCACAACATCCAAGGCTAACACTCCCGCCAGACAATATGATGGCTGCAACCAAGAACCTAAGACAATGCAAGGAGTGCAGGTCCTGGTCAGACACTCAAAAGGCTGCTAAGTAGGGGCTGACATCATGGAGAGTCGCTTGGCATCGACAAGCCCAAGCTAGTATAGGCAGCTACTCTTCTCAACAGAAGGCGCACAACCTAGGGCAGCTACTCTTCACGACGAAAGGCGCACAACCCACACATTTTAATTATCTTGTATTTATTACCACCCAAAGTTTTAATTTAATTATCACTTATATAAAACTTCCTCTGCCAACCGGGAAGTAGTCACCAGGTTACAGGATAGAAGCCCCCTCCATATGCCACCCTACCCTACCCATCCTCATCCTACGACAACTGCTCGTGGGCATGCATACTCCCATCCCAACCCTAATGATCATAACTTTCGGCAAATCCATGGAAGATCGGGCCTCGCAAGTCACCCGACAAATGTACGCGTACGTACTCGTGTGTGGTGCACCACCATCATGAAGATCATAACACAAGGACAGGAATGAGAACACAATGCAAAGAAAACACCCAACTGAAAGCAACACAGGAAGGACAGATTCTATAGGAATCCCAAAGCCAATAAAATCATACATCACGAAATCACTCAACCGGCCTCAATCCGAGAGTATGGATTCTACACGAATCCCAATGATGAACAAGACCAAAAGACATGAACTTACTCAACTGGCCTCAATTCGAGAGTATGGATTCTACACGAATCCCAATGTCCATGAAACAAGGCAAAGGTCCAAAAGAAAACCATAACGAGTATAAAATCACTCAATCGAACACAACATCGGGAGTACGGATGCAACACGCATCTCAATGCAACATAAAAGTACAAAAGTGGTCTGACTGATATCCAAATAGATCATCCAAGTCCACGACCCACATTGTGCCAAGAAAACTCGAGAAAACAGGGCAGCACAAAAAATGAGGTAAAAATCTCAAATTTTTGGAAAACTTCAAAATTAAAACCCATTTGGCCTTTCGGTTCAAAAACCCCAAAAATCCAAAAATAAATGGAATCGGACACCGTATGCAAAAATGGCCAGCATAACGGTGCAAAATCCCAAACCCTCATCCCAAAAAATAGGAA
Organism: Cupressus sempervirens; assembly: GCA_028749045.1. Classification (NCBI taxonomy): domain Eukaryota; kingdom Viridiplantae; phylum Streptophyta; class Pinopsida; order Cupressales; family Cupressaceae; genus Cupressus; species Cupressus sempervirens. Next base: position 560,845,924 of record CM053783.1, read on the forward strand.
AATGTTCATACCCGCCCAACCGGGTCGAACTAGCATACAAAAACGGAGGCGAACACTAGTTCTCAGCCTCCAAACAAACGGCTACCAAGAATAGAAGCAGAAACAGAGTAGAAACAATAAAACAAGAAAGCCCTACCTCACAACCAAAAGGGCAAAACAGTAATCTGAACCATAAAATAAATATCCTGCAGAAGTAGCTGAAAATCACGACAATCCAAGGTTTCCCCGAGCTGGATCCAACGAGCCCAACCTTGCGATGATCCCACGCCTGTAGCTCCCACAATGAACAAAACAGTAAATCCTCATGAAGAGGATTTTGGGTTTTACTCTCCAACTTTTCAATTTGAAAGTGAGAAGTCAAGAATTAAATTCCTTTTTGGATACTTATTCACTTTTTGGGTGAATAATCGATTAGGGCATTTAACCAGCCAATCTAGTTAAACCCCGAATCAACCCAAATGAAAACAGGCTATTCCTATAAATAGGAATTCATCTATGGCAAAGCTGCCAGAAATTAAAATAAGTCAATTAAAATGCCCAAAAACCCAAAAACACATAAATCTCCTAAACAACTTTCGCGACAATGCAAACCTCTAAATGCACAAACACGCTTACTGGTCTAATCACATAATGCAAATTAGTTCGGATTTAATAATCACCGAAAGGTTTAAATTAAATATTTAATTAAGGATACGTCGACCATACAAAGGCGACATTGGTAAAATATGAACGGCTGAATCACTAACTCCATGTGCCACTGCCAGGGATATAAATCCTGCACACTAAACAACACGATCAAGTGCAATTGCATATAATAACATAGCCAAAGCAATAAATGCATTAAATCACCTAATTTAACCATTTATTTAATTATATTAAAATAATCTATTTACATCACTCATGTTCGCAAAAAGGCATAGCAACGCAGGAATGAAGTAAATAACCATAGCATTAAATCCATCATATAGCGAAATCAGAGGTATGTCCAAATACTGGATAACTAGATAACCAGATATCATCATAAAACACACTGTCATCTCAAAATAGCATCATCATGCAATATGATTAACTGAACAGCATAGTAGTCTAATATATATGATACTGGAATCAAAGAGTAACATTTGACCCTCAGGTCATCTCCAATGTAAACATAACATGAGTAACAAATATCTCTCTAATCAGAATGTAACAAGGTAAATGTTCACAACACATAACCCAATAATGTCACATGACCAATCCATTTAATTACTTGCGCATTTAATAATGATTGTTTACTCTACATTAAAAAGGCATTTAAAAAACATAAGCAAACACAGTAAAAAACATGACTAACCACTGCTACAGGAACCTAGTCCAGTGTAGCATGGTAAAAGAACATAGTGCAATCTCTGCACACATCTCAGGGTAATCATGGAAAAACCTCATGATACCACATCGATCCTAGTAACCACTGGCACAAAGCTCAGTGAACCAAAAATCACATCATAATCTCAAAGATCAGTCAAAAGCATAAACAAAGCAAGTGATACAAAAAATATAAATCCAAACACCTTGACAGTGTAGACCACTCAGGGTCACAATCATGATCCATCACAACAAAAGATCAGCAAGGTTGCATCCATCGGGATGACTTACAGAAGTCAAATGGGAGAGGCACTACAGCTTCTTCCCTTTTTTGGCTTGTCTGATGACCATGTGGACTTGGATTTGCATTTATAAGCTATCTCCAATCTTCTGACACTTGTAGTAGTATCCTTTAAATTTTGGTGCATGCATGGTTTTGGTTTTGCATTCATGTGCCTAATGACCTTATATGTTGCACTTGTGACAATGAGTCATGTTCTTTGGCTTAGCATTCTTGTTCCTGCAAACATTAGTTGTATGTCCTTTCTTGCCACAATGATGACAAGTAGGTTTAGAATTCTTACCTTTTTTGTTTCTTTCCTTAGCAGCTTTGGATGATTCTCCTTATTCAATGCTTATGTAGCCCAATCCTAATGTGTCTTTATTGGATCTAGGGGATTTTAGTAGTTTCTCAAAGTACTTGATGGTTTTATTTGGCTTGTTAAAACTTTTAGCAAACTCCTCCTCTCTTATCAGATTATTTTGCAACTTCAATGTAGTTATTTCAATGTCCTTGATGTTCAACTCATCATGATAATTCATCATTTTGTATAAGATGTCTAATTGTATGTTTGAGATCCTAGATTGCTCTTTTGATTCTTGTTCTAATCTATTTTCCAAAACTCTTTTGTCTTCTTCAATCATGGCCTTATCTTCTATAGCTTTCTTCTTTTGTTCAATCACCTGACATAGTTGTATAGCTTGTGATTCTTGTTCCAACTTGAGATTTTTTATTTCTTGATCTTGTACTCTATTCTTGTCCATGAGATCTGTAATTGTTGCATCATATTTATAAGAGTTACCATCTACAAATAACTTTGTAGTGTCAATCTCTTTGTATTGTGTGTCATTTTTTGCCATAGCAATCTCTTTCCTTCTCTTCAGTGAACTTCTTATTTAGTAGTCATTTTACATGAGGTCAACGAAAAGAATCCATTGTGGAATTCCTATCTTGAAAAACTAATCTTTTAGAGATCAACACCAAGGTTCAATATTTGTCTTACGATATACCAAAATCTACTCAATTGAAGATAAATGTCATTGTTCACAAGGAGGCCTTTGTTGGTTCTAATTTAAACTCTGAATGAAGTATATCTATCTGATGTCTCAAAATCACACACATAAGAACAATATTTTTGTATTTTCTAGTTTTTTCAATGAATGCAATTCTAACAGTGCAACTAAAATGAGTTCCTATTCTAAGAAGGGGTTAGCAAAGAAAATAAAAAAATTGAAAGCAAATAACATGAAAATTAAATAACTCAAAATTGAAATCCTAAATGGACATAGGCTACAGAAAAAAAACATACTTTGAGTTAAAATTTCGAAGAAATCAGTAGGAAACCAATGAAAATAGGAGCATCACTTCCTAGAATCCACTGATGTAATCATTGATGAAAATTTTAGTAACTGAATGATGTTTCACTCTTCATCAAATCACAAGGCCACCAAAAGTGCACTCATGCGAGACAAAGAGGTATGTAGGCACAATTTGTGATCTCTCCTCAAGCTAGATACATTAGCAGAATTCATAAATCTATAGCAAACACTAGAACTAAAAGATCATACAGCCAGAAACAATGCAATAAACCTTTGGCTCAATCAAAATCTCATGAACAAAATTCACAAAACAATGACACATTTAGTAAAGAATCACTACACTCCAAATGTGAGCATCAAAAGCATAATTTTATTGCATAATAACGATGGCCCTTGTTACATATTAAAATGGGGTATTTATAAAAAAATCATCTCCTTAATTTTCATTGAGACTGAGAGATATCTTTATGCAATAAAATGCTTTTAAAACATTAAAAAAAACTAAATATATACAAACTAACCCTTAACTTGGTGCTTAGAGGGACTCCATCCATATTTTACTCATTAATTGGATGCATGAGCCCTTTACATGTCAAAAACAAAGAAAGCATGAGAGAGAAAGTAGAAGGAAGCCATCAGTCAAAGTGGAAGTGCATGGAGGTGTCAAAAATAGAAGTTTGTCCTTCACTAGGTGTGTGTCAGAGTTAAACTACCATCAGAATGCTCTCCCAATGAATGGAAGGTGTTATTATTGGAATTGGCAATTAACTGTCGGCTCACTTCTAAATTGTCATGCGACAAACCTATGCACCTATAGACCTATATGAAAATAAGGAGCTACAGACCTATGTAGCTACATGAAAATGTAGAGTTGCAGACCTCAATAGGGTCAAAATCTCAAAATTTTATGAACTGTCAAAATTGAAATTTTGGCATCTAGATTTTGTTCTCCTTAATCCCAAAGCTATGTTTGGATGTTTTCCCTTGAATTTCTCTATCATCTCAACAATCTTAGTTTCATTTGGAAGATTTAAAGCCTTATATTTATCTTTCACCTTCTATCTATAGTCATCCACCTTAATTTGAGTATTTGCAAAATCTCCAAGTTTGGTGTCCAACTCCAACAATGTTTCTTCTGTTCTGAACGTTTTCCTAATATCTTCATCACTAGATGCTTCCTCTAAAGTCTTCTTGAAATTATCCACTACTACCTCAACTAAAAATAGATTCTCTCATTCTTCATCTTCAAAAATGTCCAAGCATGCATCACTATACAACTATTCTACTTCCAAAATTTGCTCTCGGGCTTGGTCCTTGAGCCAATGGATCTCCTCGTGTAACATTTCCATCTCTTTATTGCCATTTTCTATTTTCTCTATCCAATCATCTGTCATGTCTAACTCTTCTCTAGTATATACATCAATTAGAATGTGGTACCTTTGGCCCTTTATGGCTTGTAGCATTTGTAAATCCTTGCTCCATGCCTATACCTCATCCATGATACTAAAGTCCTACCTCAAAATTGCCATGGTCTTATTCATTTTCTCCTTTGTAGCAATCAATAACTTCAAATTCCCTATGATTGTGGTAACACCTCTATCCTCAAGGCTTTCTTATCATTCTAGACAAGCTCTCAAAAATGGATTGAGCCGTACACCTTTCCCTTCTCTAAGAATGGTATTTAGAGTCTTCTTGGGGTGCTCAAGATCAAGAAGACCAACAACTTTGGCTAGATATCCCTTTCAGATCTCAACTTTCCTTCAAAGCATTCAGAGTTCAATCTCATCTTGCTCTGTGTGGCTGAGAACCTCTTTAACTCCCATAGTCATCATCTGTCATGATGAATCCTAATTAGGATTTCCCAACATAACATCCTTCACTTCATAATCCTCAAGAATAACAACTTTTGCATCTGTACCTTTAGGAGGGAGAGCCACTTGTGCAAATAAATCTTGGTTTTGTATGGTAGTGACAAATGCAAATGGAGTTGGCTCATGTAATGGAGACTCAGATATGTTCAAAATCTCTGCAATATCACAAATATCATCGTCTAAACCACAAAATTGAGGCTTAACACCCCTCATTATCTCCTTTTGAAGCCATCTTGGATTGTGTTTCTCTAAAACCTTGGCTCTTAATGATTAAGGGCTATGTTCAACTACCTCCTTCCCTTTATCGCTCTTACTTGGAGTCATCTCCTATTATAAGGACTCTTCTTCTATAGCTTTGGTCTTTGTAGATCCTATAGCTTTCTCCTCAGCATCATCGGGAGGTTGTTGTGCATATTCTACTATATTTCCCTCTTTTGACACTTCATCAATAGCCCTTGGCTATAGTTGCTCCTATGATGACGGTTCCTTTTGAACTCATTCCTCTTCTGAACACAGAGGTGGAGGAGTTACTAAACCCTTATCTACCACTGTAACCTATGGTGGAGATGGAGGAGTAAGATTAGGGCCCTATATTTTTGGGAGCATTTGTATCCAATCTTCCTATTAGAGTTCACCTGTAGGGGTGTCTCTGAACTTATCCCCAACTAACTTTGTACCCACAGACATGAAATCAAAATCTATCATAGAGAAAACATCCTCACCTTGCTCCCTTTTCTCATTCACCCATAGTTGCACTTCATCTTCTAAAGAAGAGAGTTCTACAGATTCTATTTGAGTGGGTCGCAAGGTACTCATGGCACTCTTTCTTCTTTCCAACTCTATGGCTTTTTCTAGTTGAGTTCTTTTTTGTAGGGGCACTTGTTCCTCCTCCTCCTATTATTCTATTTCTTCCTCATCTATTTCTTTCTCTGGCATGGTTTTAGGAATAGATGGACTAGGCACTAATCTTCTACTAATCCTTTGCCTCTTCTTCATCTTAATTTTGATCCTCTTATGTCTCTTTGGGACAGAAGGAGAAACGGGCTTTCCTTGTATAGGAGGAATGGAGCTCTTTGGAATTTCTCCTTCTTTTGGTTGGCTTGGCACAACTGGAGGCAACTGAGGTTCATCCTGGATTTGAGTAACTCAAATATCTTGGGACTCTTGTGGGCTCTATTCCTATTGTTGAGGAGACACAAGTTCTACAACATGTTCTATCTAAATCCTCTAAGGAGAGGCTCTCTTCCTCTTTCCCTTCCTCTCTAGAGGGTGATAGTATCCAACTAGGTGATCAAGTTGGTAGACTATCTCTACCGTGATAGGAGATTGGAGCACAAAGGTCAAAATTTTGACTTTCCTTCCTTTACCCCTTTCTGGGTGAGCATGTGCATGGAAGATCATTGTATCCAGAATTGGGTTAGGTGGAAAAGGTTTCTCGATCCAACTCTTTGTCATTCTGATGACACACCCCACTCAATGGTTGATGTCATCTCATTCCTCTCTGTCAACTTCTGCATTTAGAATGGGTCTTTCACCAACCTTATCTACATTGAATTGTAGATCCAGTAATTCCTTAGAGTCTTGAAGCCTTATCTCACTAGGGATGGTCAAATGGAGAGCCTTTTCTACTAGATACAAAGTCATCCTAAAATAGTCTCTAATGCGGACATCGTAATTGTTTGTGGAATTCATTCAATGATCTTCAATAACATCCTCATGATAGAAGTCATTTCCTACAAGACTTTCTACTTTTCCAACATTATCAAAATATGGCCAAGGAGAGTTGTATTCTTCAAGGGGATAGTTCTCCCATTCCCACTCGAAGGTTAGAATATCCCATTTTCGCTTCACCTGATATGCTCCTATGACCAATGGCCATGTCAAACAAGGTCTTTGTTGTCTCTTGATCCTCTCATATTCTAACTCAATCTGTCAAGAAATCTCCAATAGGACTAGCTTGTCACTTGGATATCTTGGGAGCTTCATTGGATTGATGGATGCACCACCTAACTAAATATAAATGAATTTCTTGAACTAGACGAAGTAGGCTCCAAAAGTTGTGATCTATGCTCTAACTTCATCGGATAACCTCTTCCCATAATCTACCTCAATGAATTGAATGATCGCAAAGATAAATGCAACATTCACAATTATGTACTCCTTGCTCTACACTAAGAGCTTCTTCTTCACTAACTAAGGGTAGGCTATGTATGGCTAGGCATTGGGGTCTTGCATACTACCTTTCCTATACAACCTAGGATAGTTTGTTGCCCTTTTTGCAAGTAGGTACACAATACTTGAAGTCATATAAACCTTCTTGTCCTTTACCATCCTCAAATGCTCACACAATTTTTCACTTAGTGTGGTGGCCCAATCCAGTGGTATCTTTGCATGCCTAATGGTCTCAATGAAGTTGACCATGAATCAAGTGAGATGACCCACTTTAGTTCAGCCCATGACTCTTCTCAGGAGAATGATAGAGTATCCTATGTCATTATTTGATGGGAACACAACCAAAACACAGAATGGACACAATAGGAAAGGAAAAAAAAATTATTAACTGTGAATATATGCTAGTAGACTTAGTGCAGAGAAATAGACTCCAAAACATGCCCTATGGGCTTACAATAGCATAAATTTGGAGATAAATTCTTCTCCCAGTACCTTCTCTCAAACTCCACTTCGAACTGCCTTTTACAATGCCAAAAATGTTCTTAAATAGACCTCAAAGGGTTAAGGATTAGGAATACATTCTAGAAACTGTTAGTTGGCATCCACCGACCAAATAGAAGGCTCCAGAAGTTGCATTAGAAGTCAGCACAAAATCAGAAGAATCCAGAAATGGTAATCAAACTTTCAGGAGGCATAACTTTTGAACTGTAGCTCCAATTGATCAACCATTTACATTTTTGAAAAAATCTCAAAGCACTCTATAGCCCTATGGACTAGCTTTTCTCATCCCTCATTTTCAGCCCTAGTTGAGGTCATTTAATGCCCCTAACCTGACTTTGAAGCATTCTTAGGAGGTCTCCAAAAATTGAAAAACTGCGATAACTTTCAAACCATGGGGCATTTTGACCTAATTCTTTTTTTGGAATGCTCTAAATTACAATTACATTCATCCAACCAATCTACACCTTCTAATTTACCAAAATTATGGCTCAATTACATACTCCTATTTTTTTGGCATTTACACGTATCCCAAGGTGTTCAAATACTCTAACATAGAATACTAATAGTAGAACTGTGAGAGTTGAAACCTTTATTTGACCCAAATGGGTATCCAGAAATGAAAACACATAAAATAGAAACTAATTCTAAGTACATTTTTTGGGTGACACAAGATTGCCCTTATACCTCTAGATGCTCCTACATCATTCTTCATGTATCCCCGAGTCATATCTACTTTGCTGATTGTCTTTCCCTGAGGTGGCTTCTCAATGAGGTATGAGGAATGTATGATATCAATGGCATCTTAATGATGGTCCCTATATCATCTTTTAGCTACTTCATAGGAGAGTTAGATGAACTAATCAACTCTAGGAAGATGGAAGACCCTCTCAATGTTATTAGGTCACAAATCCAATACCACTTCTCTGGTCACACTCTTAACCACCCTTTCATCAGGAACAAAATGCTAAGATAAGGTCATGATTAATTCAGCTAACTGTATAGTCCTTGGATGTGACATTGTGTTCACTAATCTGTAATGGATTGGTGCCAACATCATGGTTGACCATTCTATCAGATTGTTGCAAACTATTAGGAAATTTCCCAAGTCTGTGTGTCCGAGGTCAATATCTTTGATCTCAGCATAATCATCATGGAGCATTGACTTTGGGGGTATCCCTTAGAACTTGAAAACTATAGGTTTGTGTGCTTCTCTGGATGTGGATGCCATCTAATCATGTTGCCTACACATTGAGAGAAAAAGTCACAAAGATAGCATACAAGAAAAAACATAAGTAAAAAGAAAAGGTCCCCCTTGGGGATTTATTTATTTTTTATTTGAAAATCTTCTTCTTCTTCTTTTTTCTTAAAGTTTTTATATATTTTTTATTTTATTTTTTTAAAACATTTTTTTAAAAATGAAAGAAAACATGCACACCTCAAGTGCATGGCACCCATTATATGTGTGGCCAGCGCGATGCACCAGCATGCGCAACCAGTGCATGCACAGCCAGCATGCAACACCAACACATGGCATGGCTAGTGCATGACCAGTGCAAGGCATAGCTAGGGCACAACACAGATAGAGCATGGCACCAACATGGGCAGTCAGTGCACAATGCTAGCACGTGGTGCGGCCATGGAACGAAAAGAGGGACAGTAGCTCACCTTGCTCCCTCTCTTGGGAAAACTTGAAAAAATTGGGAAAAAAGGAAATGGAGTGGGTTTCTATAACCCTTCTCACCCCCTGCATGGTGACAAAGACGTGCATCATGCCTCATTACATGCATGAGTGAGCGGGAATTTTTTTAATTTTTAATTTTATTTTATTTTATTTTGAAATTTGCATTTTAATTTTTCATTTTCTAATGTTTTTGTGATTTTTCAACTTTTTGACTCTAAAATTCTAACTTTTTAAACAAATGTTCTTCTTTTGACTCTCAAACTATGAGTCTAGGAGTCGAAAGAAGTAGAGGGTCCCCATTCCTAGCAAGGAATGGGGTGTGTGTTCTATACACCACAACACTTCTCAAGGCATCTCTAGCTTCATTCAATTGTTTTAGTAAGAGATGTATCTCAATCCAAAGTACAAGTCTTTATCCAATAGACCTTTAACCTAAAAAAATGCATGCATTAACATATTAAAATTGTTAGTCTGGTTTTTGACCATTCTTGTTTTGTTGCATTCAGTATGAAAAACCGTAAGTGTGTGTTTTGAAGTCTTGAAATTAGGGAGGAACCCTAGGTAAGATTCATGAAAAAACCCTAAAGCCTTTTTCTATTTTTCCCTAGCCCTTGAAATTTTCTAAAAATAATATTTCAAAAATATTTTAGTCGGAAAAAATTTACCCTAAAGTTTCATGTTGCAAGGATTGCTATATATATTTACATGATAAACCTTTGTTAACCCTGCTTTTAATTGTAGTTATTAATTTGAATGTTTTATTTAAAAGCATTAACTATAGTAGCCTTTTTTTATTAATCATCAATATTATTAAGATCTATGAAAGGCGCATCCCTACTATGAGAAAATGCAAGAACTTTAAATAAAGCAGGCAAGCGTCTTTGCGCAATGTAGCCCTTGCTGATGATGGAACTTTAATGCACTCCAAAGTCTATAGCCTATCAAAATTTATTAGACCCCAAATTTGTCAAACCATTTTTTCAAAGTTGTCAGTGTCCATCAACACATGTTTAAATTTCTTGAGATGTTATTGTTTGGCTCATTTAATGAAGTTAGTATTTTGTCTCTATTGGTGATGCACCGTCGATCTTGGTAAGACAATGAGAACCCTCGAGTCAAGGTAAGCTTGCAAGTAGTAGAACAGGACACATCACTCTGAAGCCTAATAGCCACATACTCCAAAGAATTAGAATAACATGGGAGAAAATCATTGGTTTCACAATTTTGGAGGTATAAAAGAAAAGTGGTTTCAACCAAAAGAATATTTTGATGTAAAAGTATTTATGTTACACACCTTTCTATCTTTAATGATAGAAAATACTTGCAAAAAAATTTTGTGTATACGACAATTGTTAGTTCTCTATGCTTGAAGCTTGTTGCATGTCACACTATATAAGTGAGATTCCAAGGGTAGAGAATGGTCCAATTTCTAATACAATTTTAGTTTATATTGAGTATGGTTTGGTCCAGTTTAAGGGTGCAAAACTTATGATGTATTTTCTCTACAAATACTTGGGAATATATTGATGTTACAGACATGTAATGTCTTTTCTAGTGTCATTCTAAGTTTTATTAAAATTGTATACAAATATTCAAAGGAGATTAATATGAAAACTAAATTGTGCTCATATTTGTCCTTGCTGAATTTTGTCTCCATTTACATTACCTAGTTATTTTGATATTGTGTGAGCAAAGCTTGTCTAGTTGAATGTAATTCACTTAGATTTTATGTCAATTCATTATTTCAATTGATCATATGAATTATGTAAATTATTTAGTGAATCTGATAGGGTTGCTATGGTAATAGAAACGATATCTTTAAGAATGAATTTCAGCTAGGATAGTTGATAGTATTGGTTGTAATGCAATCGATTAGATTTATAGATTGAAGTAGACTCTAAATCCCAATGGAAAAGGCATTGATCTAGTTGATTCAGTCTGCAGATAGATAGATTATGAATAAGCACCAAGCTTAAAATCAAAATCAACTTTATTTTTACTATTCGAACAATTTCAAAGATGGTCAACACTTATTTGCATGTAATCTCTGAGCCTTAGTTAGCTACTTTTGCTAGAAATATTTAAAAATCTCATAAGAATTGTGACCAAATCTGCTTATAAGGGGTGTATATCATTTGAAAATGTCAAGGAATGGATAAATTATATATATGTTAGAGATAAAAATGAGAATTAGAATGAAACTAATAAAATTCTCATACAATAATATTCATTTTAATTCAGAACAATGGCTAGCGAGAGTGGAGGGAGTGGAGGGAATGGAGATTTTCAAATTTTTAATTCATGTAAGGGCAAGATTTCCCTGGATTGTCAGGATTAGATCCCTGGACTAGAACACGGATCACAAGGGGGATGGTCAGGCATATTTAGCTACTAGGGACCAATCTGAGAATGTGGATGGGGACCCAGATGTCCCCCCCCCCCCCCCCCCCCCAACGAAGTGGTCAAGATTCCTTTGATTCCCAAAGTAGACTAGTAAGGAGCCACAAAATTGTCCTCTCTTTTTGGGGTCCAACCCTTAGGTAAGTCCTCTTTCCTGGCTATCAAAACTCTACCTAATTCTAAGAAAGGCTCTTGTGCCATTGCCATCCTAGATCAGATTGTGGATCATAGCATTTGATCCATGGCCTAAACTCTGATTGGGAAATTTCTAGGGCCTAGAAGAAACATTGATGATGTCAGGACTTACATCAGGAAGCATTGGGACCTCAAAGGCCAAGTCTCAGTCATGGCCATGGCGAAGGGTTTCATGTCATTTGATTTCACATGTATGGAAGATTTGGCCAATATTCTATGTGAATGACAATGGGCTTTTGGTCGATCCACTCTGGTGTTGCAAAAGTGGTCCTCCAAACTAATTTTGAATGACTTCTTTTCTATTCAAGCCCCTATCTAGGTTAGATTACCCAAGCTATCTTTAGAATTTTGGAAGGAGGATGTTTTTGTGGGGCTTGCAAGGACATTTGGTGAACTCCTCTCTAAGAAATCGATCATAGCTTCTAAGCATAATCTCAACTATGCATGCATCTACATAGGTGTTAGAGAAGGCACAGACATGTTGAAGACTATGGCCTTTCATTCCAAACTAGGAGTGCACATCGAAAAATTGATATATGAAATTGTTCCTTTCGCCTACTTTCTTTGCTTGAAGGCTGGTCAGAAGGGTCATCAATGCCCCAAGGTAGAAAAATAGAAGACCAAGGAGCTAATAAACTCAGACAAAGCTAAGAAGAAATCTATCCCTACTCACTCTTCCACCAAAGGAAAGAAGAACCTGATCTAGAGGCACAAACCCTCCAAGCCTTCAAAGTCATGGGAGAGCAAGGAAGAAAAGCAAAATGCATCCAAGTAGATCATTGTTAACATGGGTGATCTAACTAAAATGGTGTCAGCTGATGTAGCCCCCTCCAGAGGAAGTCGCAGCTCAAGAGGGAGGTATATCGTAGAAAGAGCTTGTGCAACAAAACAAGAGGAAGGAACCACCCCTCTCTAATGAGAGAGAAGCTTTAAGGATGGAAACCCCCTGCTCCAATTGTAGTCAGGTATCTCCTCAAAAGATTTCCCCTAGGCCTTTGGCTTCCCTGACCCATCCTTCTAGAATAGATTCTAGGTAGGAGATTGCCCCATCTGTTCCCAAGGGATTGGAGGCAAAACTCCTTCAACTCATCAATAACACATCTCCTATCTAGATCTCTCATTGGGATGAATGGATTGATAGTTTCTCTCCTATAAATCTTAATAGCTAGTGCATGACAAAATAGAAAAAGAAGAACCAAATTCATGACCACCCCCCTTTGTCCCCTACGACAACATGAAGAAAGGTTAGAGATGATGTTGGGACAACCCCCAAGAAACAATGAAGGAAGAAATCCAATTAACTATTGCAAGAAGAAACCAAAAGGAACTTGGCAGATGGGAGCTAGATGACCATCAAGGAATTCTCAAGAAGTAAGAAATGAAGGTCATTTCTTGGGACATAAGGTGCCTTAATGGGGCTAATAAATAGGAACTAGTTAGAAATTTTATTAGAGATCAAAGACCTAATTTCTTGTTGATCCAAGAGACTAAGATGAAAAGGGAGTTGGTGAAAAAGATTTCTTTTAGCAAACATATGAACTACAAGGCCACTGACTTGGTCAGTGCCTCAAGAGAGGTGATGATTCTTTTTAACAACAGGGTGTTCATCTTGAACCTGTATGCCCCCAACTCTAAAAGGCAAAGGAAAGCCTACTAGGATAAGATCTTTGTGTTCATCACCAAAAATGATGTCAACAAAGGCATCATCATGGGGGACTTTAACTCTCCTCTCACTAATGAGGACAAATGTGGTGGTCTTGCCTTAAATCAGGATAGCAAGCTTGACCTCTCCAACTTCATCCTCAACCTGGCTTTCATGGATGTGGACCTCTAGGGAAGAAGATTCACTTGGTCTAACTAAAGATTTGGCAATGAATGTATCCAAGTTCCTATTGAAAAATCCCTCATCTCTCCAAGGTGTCTATAGACACACTCCTATAGAGTTTCTCTTCTCCCTAGAATAGGCTCAGACCATTCTCCTATTTCTCTCTCTATCTCTCCTTTTGTTGCGAAAAGGACGTTCCCTTTTAGGTTTGAGAAAATGTGGATTACTCACCTGGCTCTGGAATCCAAGTTCTCTTCATCGTGGAATATTGAGGTTGAAGGCACTGCTATGTACAAAGTTGCCAAGAAATTGGAAAATGTCAAGAGAAACATTAAGGTCTTGAATAAGTCAGACTTTGGCCACATTTTCTAGGATAAAGACAAGAAGACCGACCAGCTCTACATCATCCAGGAAGAAATTCATCATTTTGGATATAATGACTAGAATAGGATGGAAGAGAGGGCCATCCTCTCTGACCTGCACAAAATTATTTCAAATGAAGAACATTTTTGGAAACAAAGATCTAGAGTCAACTGGTTGAGAGAGGGTGACCAAAACTCAAGATTCTTCTACTTGACCACTCTTAAACACAAGGCAAACAATAGGATCTCTAACATTAAGAAGGGCTAGGCTCAATTAAACAAGGACAATGAGATTGTGGAGGAAGTTGTTCAATTCTTCTCATCCCTCCTCTCCAAGGACCCTTCTCTCTCGACGCCTAATAAAGTAGACATTTTGTCTGCTATTCCTTCCTTGCTGCAAGCACATCACAATTCAATGCCGAAAGCTATTGCCTCCCTAGAGGAAATCTTCCAAGCTCTCAAATCTCCTATAGGTGACAAAGCTCCTAGCCTGGATATTTTTCTAACCTTCTTTTTCCAGGTCTCTTCGGAGGTGGTCAATAGGGATGTGATTAAGGTTGTTCAAGAATTCTTTGGAGCCAAAAATCTTTTAAAAGAACTCAATGCCACATTCCTTGTTCTCATTCCCAAGATTTTGGGAGAGGAATTAATGGATAGGTTTAGGCCCATTATCCATTGTAATTCTTTCTACAAAATCATATCTAAGGTCCTTACTTCTAGGCTCCAAAGCATTCTTCACTTGATAGTTTCTCCTCAACAAGCAAGCTTGATCCCTGGGAGGAAAATTCTTGACTCCATTGTTACGGTCCATGAGGTCATCCACTCTCTCAAGGCTGGTAAGAAGGAAGGTTTTTTGCTCAAACTGAATATGTCTAAAGCCTATGACAGGGTGGACTAGAATTTTCTTATGGCTATCCTTCAAGCTTTCAAGTTTCATGCTTACGTTTGTAAGCTCATCTCTCAACTTGTTACTTCTCCTTATTATCTATTTTGGTTAATGGCTCCCCCTTTCTTTTCTTCTTCCCTTTGAGAGGAATGAGGCAGGGTGATCCATTATCCCCTATCCTCTTTATCATCCTAGCTAAATTCTTGGGAAGACTATTCTAGAGGAAAAGTTAGGACAGGAGTTTACAAGGGCTCAAGCCCTATTTGGCTCCCTATTCCTTCACTCATCAACAATTTGGGAATCGCACTATCTTGGGAGGAGAAGCCTCTGATAGAGAGGCTAGATTTTTTAAGGATCTCCTTAACACCTATAGTAGGGGCTCAGGCTAGGCTATCAATTGGGATAAGATCTTAGTTTACTTTATCAATACCCCTTTAGAGAGACAAAGGAAAATTGCTCCCATCCTAGGAAGTGGCATTGGGTCCCTGCCAACTGGCTATGTTGACCTACATCTAGACATTAGACCCTTGGATTCATTCTAGAATAGCATCATTCATAGATTCAAAAAGGAACTTGCTGGCTAGAAAGGGGCCACCCTAAGTCAGGTTGGTAGGTATACTTTGGTTAAATCCATATTCTAGAACCTCCCTACCTATGCATTAAGCCCATTTGGTATCCTGGCCAAACATGCAAATAGAATGGAGAAGATTCAGAGGGACTTCCTCTAGTTTGGATCTAAAGATCACAAGAGATACCACCTTGTTGCTTGGGACCTCTTCTACCTACCAAAATGCCATGGGGGGCTAGGTAT
This sequence comes from Cupressus sempervirens, assembly GCA_028749045.1. Lineage (NCBI taxonomy): Eukaryota > Viridiplantae > Streptophyta > Pinopsida > Cupressales > Cupressaceae > Cupressus > Cupressus sempervirens. The sequence goes on from CM053783.1 coordinate 560,861,571, forward strand.
TAGAAAAATTAGGCATCTTAATAATTCCCTTTTAGCTAAAAAGCTATGGCAAATTTTTCAAAGCATAGGTGTTTGGAGGGATATCCTATTTGAGAAATATCTAAGAAAAAAATCCATCACTTTCCTAATTTATGAGACTAAGAATCCCCAGGGGTCCTACATTTGGAATGGGAAATTAAAGGCCAAACCCCTAGCCAAATCCAAGGCAAAATGGAAAGTATGCAAAGATGACAAAATTTTATTTTGGCAGGATAACTAGACGTGTCAGGGTCCACTAATCAACCACCCTAGCTATGGAAGATGGGTAGAGCAATCCATAGAAAGGTTTGGCACAAAAATTAGTGAGTACAGATTTGAGAATGGATGACACAACGTTTTTGTGATATCCCTAGACCTTAAACCCCTGATGGTTTTACTGAATGCCACCTTCATTAACAATGATAGGGACTCCATTATTTGGGGAGACACCTCAAATGGACTTTATTCTCTTGCTTCTGGCTATTTCTCTTTATGGGACTAGATGGATAAACGTATTTGGGACAAAGCCTGGATTTCTGGTCTCACACCTAAAATCAACATTTTCTTCTGGCTGCTCCTACAAGACAAAATTCTCACCTTGAATAATTTAGCCAAGAGAGGCCAAATTATCCCCAACAGATGTTGCCTCTACAAGCATGAACTAGAAATGATCAATCATTTATTCATCCACTGCCCCTACTCTTCCAACATGTAGAACTTAATTACCAAGGATCTTGGATTAAGTTGGTCCCCCCAACCAGTATCCTGAATTTCTGTTGCCAATGTTAATGCCATCACTCTAGTTTAAACTCTCAGTTAATGAGTTCCTAGACTCTCCCACACTTCTATTGGGGAATTTGGAAAGAGCACAACAACATAATATTCAAAGACAAAGAGTCTCTAGAGTTCATAATCACTGAGAAATTGAAGGTCTCATTCAAGAGAAATTTGCAATAATGAAAGGAGGAAATATCAAGGAAGTTGGGATCAAAAAAGCCAGTCAAAAAGATAGGGCCATGAGAAGATATGAAGGAAGATGGTCTTTTCCCCCTGAGGAATGACACAAAGCCAACTTTAATGGGGTGGCAAAGGGGAAACTTGGTCTGGCCGAAAGTGAAGGCATAGTTAGAAATAGTTTTGGTAGAGGAATTATGGCCATTTCATTCCCTCTTGCTCACTAGACAAACCACTTTGCAGAAGCTAGTGTGGCCAGACATATTGTTAAGCTAGCCTTGGCCTCTAAGATTGAGCACCTATAGCTTGAGGGTGACTCCCTAAACATCATCAATTGCATCAAAGGTCAACTTGAGCCTTCTTGGACAATTACCAACATTATAGAGGACATCAAATCTGACTCTGGAAAGTTCAAAAAGACTCACATCAGCCACACTTACTAGGAAGCCAACTCGGTTGCTAACTAGTTCGCCAATGATGCCATCACTAGAAACTTGGTGATGATGTGGACGAACAGAGACAAAATTCTAGTTACAGCAACCAAGTTGATCTAATATGATAGAATCCAAGGTACAAATAAAATCCTATTTTAATAATGAAAGGATGTGCTAAATCACACGTCACAGGGAGAGTTATTAGAAATCATGTGAAGCCCTTTCCAAGTCATGATTATGCATACAAAAGGCACGCTTTGAGGGATGGCAAGAATAGAACCACAAAATATTGTAAAAATGTTTTTTTTTAAGAGCCCAAAGGAAAATTGAGCACTGTAAAACAACTAGTGGTATAGGGTTTGCAGAGCTGAAGGCAACCATGGTCGGAGAGAGGATCAAAAGAGAGCCCTAGGGGGAGTTGAAGAGGTAGAAGGAGAAGAAGAAGGTGTGGCACAAACTCAAAAAAGGTGGCATCACCAGGTTCATGGAAAAACTTCATGGCTTTGATGCTCAAGTGACCAAGATCATGGTGGAAACATGGAGAAATGAGAGAGTCAAAATTGATGGTGTCACCCATCAAATTTTCAAGGGCTTGATTGCGAAAGTGATGGACATTCCCTAGGAAGGCATGAATTTCTAAAGGGACAAAAAGATGTCAGCCAATGTAGTTAGCATTTTTGTCAAGGAAAAAATGGAGAAAGATAATCTTGTCAAGATTGACACCTACTACAACATAGAATCCATCAAAAAAATTTGGAGGTATGTTCTCAGGATCCTGATCAAAAGTATATCACTCTCTACCCTAACTTTTATAGGATAAGAATGCACCATTTTGTTTTGTTAAACCACTTTAGGCATTGTGCTAAAATTTCTCTTACTTTTTATCTTTACACTTCCATGTCCAAGAGTATTGAGGGCTTCAAGAAAAAACCTGTTACCAACCCTACCCTCCATGAAGGCCTTCTTCTCCTCGTTTATGAGTTTTTGAAAACTCAAACAAGAGGAAAATCCCTTGGTGACCTAGGTTGTGCTTCAAAGGACATTGCCAGCTCTGATTCTGGGGATGTTCAAGTAGTAAAAACTACGAATGAGGGAAAAACCACCAATTCCATCTCTGCTCGCAATCCCTACATCCTTAGTAGAAAGAGCCCTAGATGCCTCCTTCACCCTCTCCCAAGACTGAGCCTTAGGAGACAGATAGTGAGGAAGATGAGGAGACTAACACTGACTCTGAGGATGAGGATAAGGAGTTGGGGATGGATTATTTGAAGGAAGAGGAGACGGGCAGAGAAAGCAACAAGGACAAGGAGGCTCTTGACACCCCCTACAGAAACCCTAGGGAAAGAAAAGTTGACTAGGCCCTGCCCCAAGCAGACCTTAAAGCCTAGAATTATGAGACACCTGACCCTCTCTTGCCCACGTCACTACCTGAGGAGATGATTGAAATTAGAGTGGAAGAAAGCAAGGAGGTGATTAGGAGGAACAGGAGGAGGGCTTGGAGGAATTTTAACTTCGATAATGCAAGTTTGGGTATTGTTAGAGGCACAATGAACATCCAAGTGTTGGAAGACCTTCACAGAAGAGCCCACCATGATGATCTAATTGACCCTACTCTATTGGTCATTTTTGACAATGCATAGGAAATTGGCCTCAACCTCTTGAACAACATGAAGAATAGATTGATTAATAACTTATGTTCCATCAAATGGTTGTTTTAGGAAATTGAGGCTCTAAAGGATAAGAAAAACCAAGATAGCATCGAGAACATCCACAAGGACCAGGTGACCATAGGAGGGAAGAGAGATCAGGAAGGTAGTCAGAATATTTGCAGTGGTCAGGACACCAAAGATGAAAAGGAGGATAAACTCGCCTTGGTTGAACAGAAAGTCCAAAGGTTTGACTCTATCCACCAGATCATAAAGAAACAAATTGTGGACACTCTGCACACCTTGAATGAGAACATTGTCAATCTAGGGGATTCCCTTATGAGAGCCGACTTTGGTGAGGACATGATGTAGAAGACTAGGCTAGACTTTGGCCAAGAAGAGACTATTTGGATAGACTCTAGGGACTAGGTGAACTAGGTGGACCAAGTGGAATCCCAAAATAAGAACTAGGAAGGAAAGGACAATCAGAAGGATAACGAAGCTGCAAAATGGTGTGGTGTCCACAACACACGCCCCATTCCTCAATAGTTAATGGGGACCCCATACTTTTTTTTTACTCCCAAACTCATAGTTCGAGAGTTGGGAGAAGAAATTTTAGTTAGGAATTTTAGAGTAAAGAAAAAAAGTAATTAGTTAGGAATTTTAGACTCCAAGGACTAGGTGAACTAGGTGGAAGAAGTGGAAACCCAAAATAAGAACCGGGAAGGAAAGGACAATCAAACGGATAATGAAGCTACAAAATGTTGTGGTGTCATACTTTTTTTTGACTCCCAGACTCATAGTTCAGGAGTTGGGAGAAGAAATTTTCGTTAGGAATTTTAAAATTTAAAAAAAAAAAACAAAAAATCAAAAACACAAAAAAAAAAATTTAAAAAAAAAAAATTTAGTTAGATTTCATTTTCGCATCTAGTTTAGATTTTTATTTCTGCAAGCATGTTTATTTGTGCAAGTGTGTTTCTTTTCAAGTTGTGTGTTTTCTTTTAGTCATGTGTTCATTTTCAAAGTTATATCAATCCTAGGGGGTAAGGTGTAATTGGGATCTTTCTCAAGATTTTACTAACCACTCTTTGGTCCCAATTTCAGGAGGAGGTATTTCTTTGTCAAAACATTTGGATGACTATGTGTCTCATACCAACCGAGCAATTGACATTTCTTGTGGAATTAGGGGACTTTTAGTCTGGAAATCAAAAGCCTAGACTAACAAGCTTTGAATACTTTGAAAATTTTAAAATTTAATCATTTTGAGTGTTGTTGAATTAAAGTCAAAGAAGATGTGGAATGATCTAAACTTCAACTGGTTCAAGCAAGAGTGGTCTCTTCGAAAGGTTACTAAGATCATTGTTGGTTTGAGAATTTCCTAAAAGTTCTAAAAGAGGAACACAATGGATGTTCATAAGAGATCAAAACTAAGAAACGAAACTGATGTTCTGGCTACACAGTCTAAATGTAGTCAAGATACAGAACAAAAAAAAAAGATGGTGTTAAGTCTGAATCATTCTAGACATCTGAAATGGCTAAAGATACGTTACAAAACAAAGTGTCTTGTATTCAAAAGTAACATGTTAAACGACATGGAACAATTATGAAAATGGCCAGAAATTAAAAGAATATGGCATCCCACCAAGAGCCCTCGAACTGATTCTCTCATCTAGTCAAGGAATTGATCGACAAAGAGCCTTCGTAGAAATTTTGAATGAATGAGCTGGGAGGAGCAAAAGATTGTTTTGAGTTGACAGAGAACTTTGATTGATTGCATATTATGTGGTATATCTACTTGCAACAAGGGAAACTGCCTAACCTAGATTGTACAAGAAGGGTAGTATGTAGGATCCTAATGCATGGTCGTATATAGTCTATCCTCAACTAGTGAAGAAGAAGCTCTCACTGCAGAGCAAGGAGTATAGAATTGTGAATGATGCCTTCATCTGTGCCATCATTTGATTCATTGAAGGGGATTATGGGAAGAGATTTGTCTAATGAGGCCAAGATGCAGATCATAGCTCTCGGTGCATATTTCATCTAGCTCCAGATATTCACATACATTTGGGTTGGCGGTGCATCCATCCATCCAAAGAAGCTCGCAAGATACCCAAGCGACAAATTATTTCTAATGGAAATATCTTAGCAGATTGAATCAACTTATGAGAGGATCAAAAGGAAACAGAGGCCTTTTTGGGAATGGCCTTTTGTAGTAGGAGCATACTAGGTAAAGAGAAAATAGGATATACAAACTTTTGAATGGGAATTGGAGAATTATCCTCTTGAAGAATATAACTCTCCCCGACTATTCTTCGACAATGTTGGTAAAGTGGAAAACCTGGTAGGAAAAGAGTTCTATCATGAAAACACCATCAAAGATCATTGGATGAATGCCACAAATGACTACGATGTGCATATTAGAGACTATTATAGAATGACTTTGTATTTAGCGAAAAAGGATCTCCATTTGACCATCCCAGATGAGATAAGGCTACAGGACTCAAAGGAGCTACTAGATCCCTTATTCAATACAAATAAAGTTGGTGAGAGGCCCATCCTAAATGCAAAAATTGATACAGAGGAAGGAGATGATATTAATCATTGAGCAAGACATGTCATCAGAATGACAAAGAGTTGATTCAAGAAACCCTTTCCATTTGATCCAATTATGAATACAGTGATATTCCATGCACATGCTCACCCAGAAAGGGTAAAGGGGAAGAAAGTCATAGTTCCCCTCTTTGCACTCTAATCTCCTATCAGACCAGAAATAATTTACTATTGGGGTACTACCATCCTTTAGAGAAAAACAAGGAAAAGAGGAAGAGAGCCTCTCCTCAGAGGATTCAAGTAGAGCATGTTGAAGAATAGGCCCCTTAAAAATGACAATAATCTACTCCCCAGGAGCCCCAAGACTCTGGAATTTCTCATATCCAGGTTGATTTTCCATTGCCTCCTATTTTCTCAAGTCAACAAGAAGAGGGAGAAATTCTAGAGACATCCATTCATCCGGTGCATGAAGAGCCCGTTTCTCCTATGGTTCCAAAAAAGCAAAAGAGGATCAAGGTTAGAATGAACAAGAGGCAAAGATTTCATAAAAGATTAGTGCCTAATCCATCTGTTCCTTAAACCATTCCTGAGGAAGAATCAGATGAGGGGGAAACGGAGTTAGATGAAGAGGAGGAGCAAGTGTCTCTACAAAGAAGAACTTGGCTGGCCAAAGCTATAAAATTGGAAAGAAGGAAGAGTGTCACAAATACCCCACCACCCACCAAATTTGAAATGGTAGAACTCTCTTCTTCAGAAGACAAAGTACAATAATGGGTGAATGAGCAAAGGGAGCTAGGTGATGATGTTCTCTCCATCCCAAATTTTGATTTCATGCCAATGGGTATAGAATTGGTTGGAGATAAGATTAGAGATATTCCTATAAGTGAACTTCAACAACAAGATTGGATGCAAATGCCAGCCAAGACACAAGGTCCTCATCTCACTCCCCCATCTTCACCTTAAGTTATGATGGTAGATAAGGTTTCAATGACACCTCCACCTCTGAGTTTAGAAGAACATTTTTAGAAGGTATCATCATTACAAGGAGAACAAGAACCAAGGGTTACTAATGAGCCATCAAAAGATGTACAGGTAGTAGAATGTATACAACAACCTTCTCAAGAAGTTGAGGATCAAACTACGAGATCGATGAAAACTGCGACTATAGAAGAAGAACCCTCACAAAAAGAGACTCCAAGAAAGAGTGATAGAGGGAAGGAGGTAGTTGAACACATCCCATCATCATCCAGAGCCAAGGTTATAGAAAGACATTTCCCAAGATGATTTCAAAAAGACATAATGAGAAGTGCCAAGCATCAATTCTGTGCTTCAGAGGATGATATTTGTGACATTGCAGAGATTTTGAACAAGCCTGACTCTCCATTACATGATGCAACACCATTTGCATTCATTACTACTACCCAAAATGAGGACTTATTTGCAGAAGTGGCTCACCCTCTGAAAGGTATAGATGAAGAAGATGTTAGCCTTCAGGACTATAAAGTGAAAGATATCATGTTAGGAAAGCCTACACAGGATACTTCTCGACAGACGATGACTATGGGAGTCAAGGAGGTTCTCAGCCATATGGAACAGGATGAGGTTGAAATCAAAACACTTCAAAGGCAAGTTGAGATCTTAAAGGGATATCTAGCTAAAGTTATTGGTCCTCTTGATTCTGAATTCCCTGACGAGACTTTGAATACCATACTTAAAGAAGGGGAAGGTGTACGACTTAGTCCATTTTTGAGAGCTTGCCAGGATTGGCGAGACAACCTTGAGGATAGGGGTGTTACTATAATCACAGGAAGTCAAAAGTTGTTGCATGCTACACAAGAAAATGTTGACATGATCATGGAAATTTTGAGGTAGGACTTTAGTATTATGGATGAGGTACAGGTATGGAACAAAGATTTACAAACTCTACAAGTCATAAAAGGGAAAAGGTACTACATTCTGATGGATGTATATACTGGAGAAGAGTTAGACATGATAGATGATTGGATAGAAAAGAGTGCAGATGGAAATAAAGTGATGGAAACATTGCATGATGAGATACATAGGCTCAAGGACCAAGCCTGAGAGTGAATTTTGGAAGCAAAAAAGTTGTACAGTGATGCATGCTTGGACATTTTTGAAGATTAAGAATGAGAGAAGCTTTTACCAGTTCAGGTAGTTGTGGAAAATTTTAGAAAGACTTTAGAGGAAGCATCCAATGATGAAGACATCAGATAAGCCTTCACGACAGAGGAAGCACTATTAGAGTTGGACACCAAACTTAGAGATTTTGCAGAAACTCGAATTGAGGTGGACAACTATATATAGAAGGTCAAAGACAAGTATGAGGCTTTGGATCATCTAGATGTTGCTAAGATTATTGAGATTATAGATAAATTCAAGGGCAAACATCTAAATATATCTTTAGGATAAAGATTAGAAAAACCTAGATTCTAGAATTTTAATTTTGACACTTAGTAAAATTTTGAGATTTTTGACCGAGTCGAGGTCTGCAAGTTCACAAGTCCACAATTCAGAGCTGCGCTGATAGTTGACTGCCAGTTCCAAAAATAGCACTTTCCATGCATTGGGAGCACATTCATATGACAATTTAACTCTGACACATGCCTAGTGAAGGATCAGCTTCTATTTTCTGTGTCTCCATGCACTTCTACTTCGACTGATGGATTCCTCCTACTTTCTCTCTCATGCTTTAATTGTTTTTCACATGTAAAGGGCTCATGCATCCAATTAATGAATAAAATATGGATGGAATCCCTCTAAGCACCAATTAGATTATTAGCTTGTATATATTTAGTTTGTTTAAATATTTTTAAAGCATTCTATTGCATCAAGATATCTCTCACTCTCAACATAAATTGACGAGACCATTTCTTATAAATACCCCATTGTAAAATGTAACAAAGGTTTCCATTATTATGCAATAAAATTAGGCTTTTGGTGCTAGCATTCAGAGTGTAGTTATTCTTTCCTGAATGTGTCATTGTTTTGTGGATTTTATTCATGAGATTGTGATTCAGCCAAACATTTATTGCATTGTTTCTGGTTGTGTGATCTTTAGTTCTTGTGTTTGCTACAGGTATATGAATTACATTGGCGTAACGAGCTTGAGAAGAGATCACCCAATTGTGTCTAAATAGCTTTTTCTCTCGCATGAGTGCACTTTTTGTGGCCTTGCAATTTCATGAAGAGTGAAACATCATTCAATTTATTAAATATTCTCACCAACGATTACATTAGTGGATTCTAGGAAGTGCTACTCCTATTTTCATTGGTTTCTTGTCAATTTTTTCCAAGCTTTCACTCGCAGTGTGTTGTGTTTTGTAGCTTATGTCCGTTTAGGAATTTCAATTTCAAAGTCATTTGATTTCATGTATTTTTCTTTAAATTAGATTATTTTCTTTGCTAACCCCTTGTTAGAATAGGACCTCATAGTAGCTGGATTATTAGAGTTGCATTCATAAAAAAAAAATAGAAAATAGAAAATATTGTTCTTTTGGTGTGATATTTTGAACACTGAACCTTGGAGTGGATCCTTAAAAAGATTTTCTTTTCAAGAGAGGAATCACACTATGGATTCCTACCATTGACCTCATGCAAAATGAATGCCCAACACAAAAACTCTGCAAGATATGGATAAGGACAACCATTAATCTATTTTTCTTTTGGTTTTTCTCATAGTTTTGTTGGGTGTTGGCTTTTGCCTCCTAGCCTTGGGCCTTATGTTGGTTTTGGATTTTCATAATAGTTTTATGTTAGCTAGACTTTTTAATTTCTATCTTTATGTTGTAAAACTTTTGGGTTTCAAGATCCCTGTAAAATCTATTTTATTTAATCAAAAACATTCATTTTGAATCATCCCCTAGGTATACTCACCTTGGTTCTGTAGAGCCTAAAGAGTAGAAAATTGTTCCTAGTTTTGTCAAAGTTGGGTCCAAATAATATGCATACATAATTGTTATTGGGAATTACCTAGTCATTAGATTTGTGAGTATTATTATCTTGGTATTGAGCTTTTGTTGTTCAATAGTTGAAGAACACGAACAAAATGGTGGCTCTATTGGGGAGTTGCCAACACATGTGTAAGAAGTACTACAGTTTCTTTGGTCTTGTTGTGTATGTGTCTGTCAAATATTTTAGTACTACTTGTGGTTATAGTAGACATGTTTTAGTGACAAACCCTTAAGAATTTTTGAAAAAAGGAAAAAGAAAACCAAATTCCACAGATGTGCACTAACGTACACATCCTTCCAGGTGTCTTATCTGTCAAGCAAGAGTTGTAGTCGTATGATCTTAGTGATTGGTTCATCTATATGTCAGATATTTCTATATTATCTTGTATCCTTTCCTCAAATTCGGGAGTAATTTTAATTGTTGTATTTTCCCTAGAATAGGGTGGTGACTCAGTCAAGGTTTTGAAGCTAGTTCTTATTTGATAAATAGTAAATATGGTTGACAAAAGGAAAAACACAAGACCTAATCCTGATGTTCCAATGTATACTAACTACCTCAATGTGGTAGGAAGAACTTGAATAAGAAAAAGGTAGACCCAAACCCCACCTAGAAACCAAGAGGTAGTATATCAATTAATTCTCAATACTAACTAGTGGTAGGGAGAGAGTCTTCTTCACTCAGCTCTGAATTAGAAACCACGAGACTCTTAGGAGGAATATTTAGTACCCCATCACTAGATTAAAGAACCTATCAAGACAAGAATATGTCACCAATAGTGAATGAATACCCTAGGCCTGATCTGATAGCTAAGATGAATCATAGGCTAGGACTCAGGAGTTCATTTGAAGATCCTTTTAATCCTAAAGAAGTATGATTAGAGATAGGAGTTTTAATGAAATTGGTTACTAAGGAAAAAGCTAAGCATACTCATCTAGAAAAGGAAAGAGAGCAAGCCACCCTAGATGCCATAGTGGAAAGAGATAATCTACTCAGAAGGATGGCTTCCCTAAAAGAAAAAAATAAGAAGGTAGATGAAAGAACTTTAATCCTTCATGCTGATGTCTTTGGAGATGTAGATAGTTTAAGAACCAAAGTTCAGGAACAAGAAAAGATTCTAAGCCAAGAAAAAGAACCTTTTATTTTCCAAATTCAACCTTACATCACTTTTCAAAATAACCAGGTAGAATCTACCATCAAACAAATAGATAAAGGAAAAAGAAAAGTTGTAGGAATCTAGATAAATGAGCCTAAGATAGAAGTAAGAAAACCTATAAACCCTCCTATGTCAAAATTAGATTTAGATGTGGAAAAGGCTAAGAAAGAGAAAGAAGATCTTGCAAAGGAACTTGAAAAAGTTGAGAATGAAGCCCAGGCTATAGAAACTAGGAGAAAAATCTAGTTCATAAAGTCTAATTTTGCATTGCCTTCATGGCCAAACTTGACTACCCTATTTGCAACCTTTGTACCTACTTGTGGACCAGTAATTTCAAATCAAGGAATATCTCAATCTGCCCTTGCATCATCATCAACCATTAGCATTTAAGTCCCTATTGTCCAACCTCACCAAACTCAAAGTGTTATTCTCAACCATGCCAATGTTACAAGCACCTCAAATGTTGTTGGTTTTTAGAAGAAACTTGTCTACATGGAAAAGAATGGATGAATGTCATTTGTAGGTATTCTTGGTGCTCCATACCCTATATCTTTTGATTTAAGAGATAAAGTTGTCAAGTTCTCTGGAAATCATGTTGTTACTAGTGAAGAGCACTTAAGAATTTTCATAGATATGCTAAATGAATTTGAAGTTGAACATGAGGATTCGGTGATGAAGTTATTTGTTCATTAACTAATTGAAGATGCAAGAGATTGGTTTAGAAGATTACTTGATGACAGCATTAGTTCATGGAGTGATTTGGAGAAATTATTCAAAGAACAATATGGAGATAATACTAACATTGGGTTTATGTTGAATGATTTCAATAACATTAAGAAGAACCCTAATGGGTCTACATTTGATTTCAACGTCAGATTCCAAAAGGGAAAGTACAAATTGTTCCAGGTTATGAGATTGAATGAGAATGTTTTTCTTACAACTTATTTTAATGCCTTTGATAGCAAGATGACTTACCAGTTAAGGGATAAAGACCCTAACACTTTGAGGGATGATTATAAGATTGCAATAAATATGAAAATAATAAAAAAGCATCTAGTAAGCTTGGTAGGAGAGATGACCCAAAGTTGTTCAATCCCAAGAATAATAATAAGAAGGAGATTGACAAAACTCCTATAGGTAAGAAGTCTGAGGAACCTACAATAGGTCAGGTACTGGACTTACTGAAAATGATGAACCCAACTACTTTTACTACTCATAAGACTTAGTTGGTGAGAAAGCCTTGGTGAACAACAACAATTTCAATAGATAGCCCAGAATACAAAACTATCCTTATACCACTCAATGGAAGGATGGTAAACCAATTCCTAACTAGGCCCAAAATGTAAAAGATAAGGGTACACCAAATCCTCAAAAAAGAATCTTTGTTAATATGAATGATGATGTATCATGGTGTATCATTTGTCAATCACCTCACTCTTTAGAGTATTGTGTAGTTGTTCAATCATTTGCTTTAGGTCAAGATGCACAAAATGAGGAGGAGGAAAAAGAAAAAAAGCCACAATGAGGTAAGTTGTAATATGTTCATCATGTGTAATGATTGTATGGTTTCTGATTTACAACAAAATAAAAGTGATCTTGCAAATAAGAGAGATGCTTATCAATTACATCATCAGCAACTATTCTGAGATGATGAAGGTTGTGATGAAGATTAGGTATGTGTTACATCTTCTAAAGTTGGCAATTTAAGCTTGAGAATGCCCTCTAAGGAGGAGATATATAGGATCACTAAAAAGATGATTTCCCAAGTGCATAGCAATTACAATTTGAGAAACCAAATAGTTAACAATGATGTTGGGAAGCCTTCTGGTATATTTATAAAAGACGTTACATATAAGATGAAAGATGAAGACAAGAAGTCTAATATAGAGATAGTTAAAGTTAAAAACATCAAAACCAAGAAGTGGGAACCTAAGAAGATGGTTCAATTCCAAAAAAATGGGACAACAAAAGCAATTCTGCAAGAAAAGAGATCAAGATCTGATACTATTAAGAAAATAATAGTGCTTTCTATTCAAAAGGTTCCTACTCTTGGTATGATTGTGAAACCCACTATGTTTGATCCTATTGACATGATATCCATGTTGTCACAAACTACTTTTAAAGTTCCCTTATCTAAACTATTTCGAATTGAAGAGCATAAAAGTAAAGCGATATTGTGGTTGGGAGGGATAGGAAACAATAACAATATTGTAGAAAAATATATCAAATAGAAAACCCCATTGGTAGTAGAAGATAGTGGTATTATATCTCAAATCCCCCAAATGTTTTTGGATGATTCCTTTTTAGCATATATAGAAGATATTGACCCATTCTTTCTCGGCCTTATTATAAAAGGAAAAACTCTAAAAAATTACATCATAGATTTAGGAGCCTCTAACACCATCATGCCCTTCGAAGTAATCTAAGCCCTGGGGTTGAAAGTAGACACTAAGCAAGATAGATATAGAGGTATGGATGCTAGTGAAGTTCCATTTATACGTACCATAAATGCTTTACCATTTAAGCTAGCTACATACTTTGAGGTAGAATTGACTATTTTAGTCCTTGTAGTTGATATTCCTCCACATTATGGAATGTTGCTCTCTAGAAAATGGAGTGTTTCTATGGGAGATATCCTACAATGTGACCTAACCTATGCCATTCTCCACATAGGAGATAAGGTTGTTAAAGTAGACAAAGAGCCAAGGGTCAGTCATATTTTGGGAGAAAACTTTGCCAAAGATGCTACTTGTTTTTAACACATGGGTGTGAAAGCATTTAGAGCTGAGTTAATTATCCAAGAAGTTGAGAAGTTGCCTGCTATGATTGAGCATAAAGTTGAGTGTTGTATGGACTCATAAATATTATGGACCGTGTTCTTTGATGGGACCAACTCTAAAGAAGGTTTAGGGGTAGGCATAGCTTTTGTTTCTCTTGAGAAGAATACTTTTAGATACTCCTTCACCTAAATTTTTCATGCACCAAAAATATAGCTGAATATGAAGCCCTACTATTAGGATTGAAAGTTGCTACCCACCATGGAATTAAAAAATTGCATGCTATAGGTGATTTAGAATTGGTTATCTTGCAGATAAAGGGGACATATACATCTAAAAAAAAAAATTGAAATAGTATAGAAATGTTGTCTGGGATCAAATAGAATTTTTGATGCATTCAATGTTTCATGGAGAGATAGAACTCAGAATAAGATGGTTGACTTATTAGAAAATATAGCAATTAAACCATAGGATGTATCATTTGTAGGAGTTTCATAGATTGAGTTCTAGAACAGACCCTCATTACCTAACGATATTGAACATTGGCAAGTATTTGAAGATGACGAAGACATTATGAATTTCTTGTTGAATGAAGGTAAATACCATGGTCAAAATTGGATTGTAATGATTTGGTTGAGACTATAGGTGGTAAGGAAATAATTTTTGGTCAAGAGGGTATACAATTAAAGACTAATAAAATACCTAAGGGTCTAGTTGTTTTGGAGAACAAGTTTGACAACCAAGATAGGGTAAGACTTGAGGCCATAGATTATAAACCTCAAGAGTTGGAAGAAATAAACCTTGGAACTAATAAGGCCCCAAAGAAGGTTTATATGGGTTAGAATATATCAGCTAAAATAAAAAAGCCTATTATTGACCTATTGAGAAAATATAGACATGTTTTTGCATGGTCATATGATGAGCTAAAGGTTGATAGATAAGATCTTTTTCAACATGTCATTCCACTTAAAGAAAATGTGAAACCTTTTAGGTAGAAGTGGAGACCAGTAAATCCCACCTTAGCACCCAAAATGTAAGAAGAATTGATGAAATTAAGAGATGGAGGGATAATTAAACCCATTAGAAATTCCACCTGGGTCTCAAATCTAGTACATATTAGGAAAAAGAATGGAGACATCAAACTATGTGTGGATTTGAGAAATCTGAACATTGCTTCCCTAAAAGATAATTATGGGTTGCCAAACATGGAGGCTATGTTGCAGCAATTAACTAGTTCTGAGCTTATGTCCATGATGGATGGGTTCTTAGGGTATAACCAAGTCCTGGTGAAAGATGAAGAGAAGTTTAAGACAACATTCATAACTACACGGGGAACTTATGTATATGTGAGAATGTCATTTGGATTGATTAATGCTGGTGCCACCTTTCAAAGGGCTATGGATGTAGCTTTCCATGATTACATCAACAAGTTTATTGTTGTATATTAGGATGACCTGATAGCTTATTCCAAAAGGGTCAAAGATCATTGTAGACATTTGGAGAAGATTTTCATCAGAGCCTTAGAATATGGAGTGTCATTAAACCCTAAGAAGTGTACATTTGGGGTAACTGAATAAAAGTGAACCCTACCCTGGCATGTTAAGTGAATGGTACACTTTTATTCAGTTGCCCCAAATGTACACTTCTTAGGGTTTAATGAAACTCCATATTCTAAGGCTATGATAAAAAATCTATTAACATGCTTTTAACATGTTAAGAGAACCCTACCATCCACAAGGAAATGGAAAAGATGAATCTATGAATAAAAGCATGTTAAAAGTTATTAAGAGAACCGTAGATGATAACAAAAAGGCATGGGATTCCAAGTTGCAACTAGCAATATGGGCTGACAGGGTAACTATGAAAAAGGCCATTGGTGTAGCACCTTTTACCATTGTATATGGAATTCAGGCAAGGATGCCTTAGAATAACCTAGTGGGCTTGTATAACTATATTCAAATGTATGATGAGGATATTATTGATGATATGCAAAAAAGGTTGGATGAGTTAGTTGGACTAACTGAGACCTAGAAAGAGGCATCAACTAAAAATCAAAGCTTGCAACTATAGGTTAAAGCACTCTATGATAAAAGGATAGTGAGCAAGAAATTTAAAGATGGAGATTTAGTTCTCATGTGGGATGCCAGGATTGAGGATAAAGGAAAACATGGTTAGTTTGATCCTATATGGTTAGGTTCCTATCTAATTGAAAATACATGGGAAGAAGACTCTTATATTCTCAAGGATTTTTCAGGCAACATTCTTGAACTGCTAGTTCATGGAAAATTCTTAAAGAAGTATTTTTCCTAAGAAACACTTGTTTCTTACATGAATAGTAGTCTAGGTTCCCTTGTATATTTTGTAAAATCTTTCTGTCTTTTGTATAGTTCTTGTAGATTTTTATGTTGTGTTTTTTTCTCTCTCAAAGTTGTTAGGAGTAAAAAGGTCAAGCTTGTGATCTGCTTCCCCTAGGAATTCTAAGCCCACATATGAATTTTTCTTATTCATTGTCCCCAGACAAAGCCACTGTTGGCCTAGTTTTTCACCATTCTTGTTTTGTTGCATTTAGCAGTGAAAAACCCTAAGTGTGTGTTTTAAAGTCTTGAAATTAGGTCAAGACCCTAGGTAAGATTCATGGAAAAACCCTAGAGCCTTATTCTATTTTTCCCTAGCCCTTAAAATTTTATGAAAATAATATTTCAAAAAGATTTGGGGGGGGACAAATTTACCCTAAAGTTTCATGTTGCAACGATTGCTATATATATTTACATGATAAACCTTTGCTAACCTTCCTTTTCATCACAATTATTAATTTGAATGTTTTATTTAAAAGCCTTAACTGCAAGAGTCTTTTTTATTAACCGTCAATCTTATTAAGATCTATGGAAGGTGCATCCCCTCTATGAGAAAATGCAAGAACTTTAAATAAAGTAGGCAAGTGCCTTTGTGTTACATAGCCCTTGTTGATGATGGAACTTTAGTGCACTACAAAGTCCTTAGCTTATTAGAATTTTTCAAATCCTTTTTGAGGGTTGTCAGTGCCTATCAATGCATGTTTAAATTTCTTGTGATGTTATTGGCTGGCTCATTTAATCAAATTATTATTTCATCTCCAATGGTGATGCACCATCGATCTTGGTAAGATCGATGGAGGGTGCTTCCTCGCTATAAGAAAATCCATGATAGTTACACAATGTAAGGAACTGCTAATGTGCCATGTGGCACATAGTGATGTTGTGGACCCACTTTGTCAAAGGGCAGCAATGACATTTTATCATCGTAATTGTCAAATGAGTTGGACTATAAGGGACGTATTTCATTGGTTGACTTTGTTGACTAGATCCTAAAAGAAAAGATTTTGATTCATAATTGATCTTAGCAAGATCAACAAAGAGCACTTACTTGATTAAGAAAACGATCAAACTTTAAGTAATGCGAGCAAGTGCCAATGCACTATGTGACATAGTGGGACCAAGCTTTGAGAAGGCTGCTGAGTCATGCCAGTTGCTAAGCTATGATGAATTGGAGCACATTCATTAGTGTAACATGACATGTATATGCCAAGTTGGAAATGATGATGTCATGGGTTTGGAAATTCTAAGAGTTAATATTGCATTCTGTGCCCCTATCAAACTTGTCAGAGCATGTTGGTTTGAAAAGGTGATATCCTATTGGTCAAGTTAGCTAACTAGACATTACAAGGATACAAAAAAAATTTATCATCAATCTGTGCAATATCAAGGGGTAGCACTTACCCACATTATGAAGTTGCATGACATTTAAATAATACGGGGAAGTGCTAATCTAATGCGTGGTGAGGTGGGACCAATTGTGATAGATATCTGTTGAGTTGTGCTAGGCTAGAAAGAGGTGTTGAAGCATAATGCCAGTTGGATCTTAATAGTAAAGGGTGTACTTCAAAGATGTTTGAATCCTCATGATCATAGATCTTTTTTAGATAAATGGCCAGTGCTTACCTGCATTAAGAAGATGCTCAAACTTTAAATAATGCAGGGAAGCACCTGTTTGACATGTGGCTAGGAGCTCTAAAACTTTAAAGTTGTTTTCTTTTTCTAGTAAAGTCATCCAATGTTGTAAGATCAATGGATGAAATTAAAATTGTAAGCATGAGATGAACTAATATTCAAATAATTTCATATATGAAGGAATTAATATTCATGAGAAGTCCTTCAAGTAATTTTAATGCCCTGGTATAATCCACCATTTCACCATTATTGAACCATATAATCTTGATGGGCTATCAAAGTGCAAGGATTTTAAAGAGCTAGGGTGTAGAATTTTACCAAGTGTTTAGTGAATTACAATTTCAATAGAGAAAGGGGCACAATTCAGTAGGTAAGTGATCTGCAACTATTAAAAATTAAGGAATTGGTGTTGTGAAGTTTAAAGTTTTCAAAATATGCCTCCACAAAAGGAATTCTCTGAGCACACTGACTATCTCAAGAGGTCGATCGATGATAATTTTCTCGAGCAATTTCCCCCATCTGTGCATGATATAACAACTGATAGATATTTCATTCCAAAGAACCCTAGATTACTGGTTGTTGAGGGTTTCTATGATAATGAAAATAATTTAAGAGATGCCCAGATTTTCGTAGGAGGGTTAGAATTGTTCAAAAAATGGTTTGCTAAAAGAAAATTAGATACCCCTTTAAGTAATGTTTATGACATCGATATTGGAAAATTAGTAATCCCCTGGGTTTCCTTTGATAGTGATCTACTAGTTGACCTGGCTAAGAAATATGATCATATTACTAGATTTGTGAAGAACTACGCTGGAGAAAATCTTTTTAGGGTTTCTCCTGAATTTATTAGTGAGGTTTTCAACCTTAACCCTAGCCATTTTGTTCATGAGATTATTGACATGGATGACCTTCAAGTAAGGTATGATGCACAGAGAGTGTACCTAAGAGCAAGGCCTCTATAGCAACATTTTACCATAATTGGTACACTACCCTTGGTCACATCTAATACCCCATAGCCACTAATGAGGAAATACTTTAATCCTAAGGCTCAAGTTTTTTACTTTTCCCTCTACTAAATCTTTAGATGGATCAAGGGGAACACATCTGAGGCTCTATTTTTCTTATTATGGCTCAAATATTACAATTTGGAATGAGCAATATTTTGGATTTGGCCTCTTTCCTAGCAAAAGAAATTCACAATGGTTTGGTAGGAATATCAAAAGAAGAGGTAAACAAACACTTTTGCTAGTACTCCCTACTCAAAAGGTATGGACCTAGAATTGACAATGGATGGTGAAAAGTTACCAATCTAATTATGGAGTGTTGATATGACATGGGAGGCCAGGAATGCCAGTTTTGTAAGGTTTAACAAGTATTTTGCATCTAGGGTTAGATTGCTTTTGTGAGGGGTGTTGGAAATATAGATGGACTAACTAAGAAAGGGGTGAATTAGTTACTCCAAAAATAAGTATTTCCATATATCCTTAGCTATTTGCCAAAACTAATTACTACTGTCACTTGGTAAACATACTGAAAAATGCTATAACTCAGTAGATGCATAGTATGTTTTACTTTAGTTGATCTAACATCAATAATAATAATTTGCAAACATGAGAGAAAATAAATGAACACAAGAGACACCAGATTTAACATGCAAACCCAATATGGGAAAAACCACCAATGTAACTAGTTATTGTTTTTCACTCTTTTGAAGTGAGCCCTGTTAGGAGCCAACCTCATTCAAGGTTAAAAAACACACTATTAGGTGTGACCTTTTTAAGAGGATTTAGTCACCCTATAAGGAGTGGCCTTGTAAGAAGTCTTAAAAAAATTCAATGGAATTGTCACCTTGTTAGAGGATTTACAACTAGCTATTAAACCAACTCTGTTAAAAGATTTTGGATCACTACTACAATAGTAAGAAAGTAATAATGAAATGACCTGCTTGAGATGCAACTAAATTGCTGAATCCAGATCTATGTTCTATTCAGAAAAGCTTGATCCTTCCTGATTGAATATTACTTTACTCCTCCACAAGGATATCTAATCATCCTTCAAGTTTTCTCACACACTTTCTTTCAATCAATCAATACACTTGCATACTACTGAAAAATCACAACTTGAACTTATATTTATATCATTCATATTATCAAGTTTTCTCAATACAAATTATAATGACCAATAATCATTGTCATAGTTGGCTAGAATCAATACTTTAAGTAATTAAACTTCATATCCCAAATCAAGAAAATCCTTCAATAGCTGAAAATAAGATTCCCTATGTTAACCAACAGATGCTCGGTTAACACTACAAACTTTGCACAAATCCCTTGCCAATCAAGTGAACATGGTTAATACTAACTCTAACAAACATTCCTTTGTTAACCATGAGAGCTTGATTAACACTACTTTCTACCATAATTTCCTTCGACACCCAAGTGAGCTTGGTAGATATTGTCTCCGCAGAGTAATTTCCAAGAATGCTCAGTAGACAAGGAAAACTATATTGCTAACCAAGTGAGCTTGGTAAGCATTGACTAACAACTAATATTACATTTGTGTAACATCAGAGACAACACACAATTAGTTAATTGTATCCAATAATCTCCCTCTTTGGCATTGATGGCAACACATGTCATAGCACAATGAAATTTGAAAACAAGACTTTCTCTGATAGAAAGTTTCTCCCTCTTAGATTTTTATACCACAAGCTTCTCTTTTATGCAATAATCTCCCTCTGCGAAGGAATTACATAGCTTCTTTCTCAAAAAAAAATTTAGAAAGATATGACAATAAACTTCTCCCTCTTTGAAAACACATGCCAAAGACAACACACACCAAATGAGGATCATTGTACATTGACTACGAATTCATATGCAATGTTTTCTTGACTATGTAGCATCAACTGATTTATCTTCAACTTTTTTCATGTTGATGCATCACTAAAACTTTATTTAGTGAGCTCCAAAT
Organism: Cupressus sempervirens; assembly: GCA_028749045.1. Taxonomy (NCBI): domain Eukaryota; kingdom Viridiplantae; phylum Streptophyta; class Pinopsida; order Cupressales; family Cupressaceae; genus Cupressus; species Cupressus sempervirens. The sequence continues at coordinate 560,882,031 of CM053783.1, forward strand.
AGGGGAATGACCCCTAACATAGCTCTTAGATACAAGAATGCATCCTTAGGTAATGGCTTAGTAAATATGTCTACAATATGTTCTTTTGTATGGACATATTCCAATCTAATTTATTTTTCCTACACCAGTTCTCTTACAAAATGATAGTTTATAGCAATATGCTCAGTTTTGGTATGCATCACTAGATTTTTTGATATGTTAATTAAAATTGTGTTATTACAAAACATGGTAATTGGTTCCTTGATTTAAACCTTCATACCTTGCAATAACTATTTAAACTAAACAATAGTAGAATGATTCACTACTGTTGCAAAATATTCTACTTCTGTTGTGGATTTGGATGTGCATTTTTTCTTTTTTCTTGTCCAAGATACCAACCTTTTACCAAGAAAGAATGCTCCACCGCTTGTGCTTTTTTTGTCATCAATATTTCCTTCCCAATCAACCTCAATAAACACTTTTAGGTCTAGATTTCCTCAAATTTTATACCATAAACCATAGTCGTCAATGCCTTTCAAATATCTCAAGATTCTTTTGATTGCTATCATATGATTTTCTTTTGGTTTCGCTAACAATCTTGCCACTATACCAACTACAAGAGCAATATCAGGTCTTGTATGAAATACATATTGTAATTTTGCAATCATTGATCTATACAAGATCTAATCTACCTCTTTTGAGTCATCATCTTTGGTATGCTTTAATCCAGTACACATGGGGGATCCAACTAGTTTTGAATCTCCCATACCAAACTTCTTAAGTATCTCCTTGATATACTTGAGTGATGTAGATACCATTCTTGATCTGTTGTATCTATAATCCAAAAAAGAACTTAATCTCACTAAACATAGACATTTCAAACTCTTTGTTCATTTGCTCTAAAAATTCTTTGCATAGATCATCATTCCCTATAAATAAAGTATCATCCAAAAATATTTTTTCCAAAACAATCTTGTTATCTGGTGCTTCCTTGATGTACAAACTACTATTATCATTAGTTCTCATACAACCAGCTTTCATAAAGTAGTTATGTAATCTTTCATACCATGCTTTAGGAGCTTGTTTTAGACCATACAAAGATTTTTGCAGCTTGAAAACCATGTCCCTTTTATCTTGATCAACAAAACCTTTTGATTGGTTAATGTAGACTTCTTCATCAGGAATATCATTGACAAATGTAGATTTAGCATCCATCTGATATACCTTAAATCCTTTATGTGTTGCATATGCAAGTAAGGTCCTAAAACCTTCTAGTCTTGCAATGGGAGAAAAATTCTCACCATAATCAATTCCTTTCTCTTGAGAGTGGCTTTTACATACCAATCTAGCTTTGTTTCTTGATACCTTACCATCTTCATTCAACTTTTTCCTGAATACCCATTTTGTGCTAATCACATTTTTGTCTTTGGGCATAGGTAAAGAGTCCAGGTTTTGTTCTTCTCTATTTGTTCAATTTTTTCATTCATAGCCTCAATCCAACTTTCATTTTCCAATGCATATTTAACACTTCTAGGTTCAAATTCAGCAAGTAAACATGTACCTTTTAGCTTACTTCTTCTCATAGTACCTTTTATTTTATTTCCAATAATCTGATCAAGTGTATGATGCCTTCTAACATACTTGGCCAATATAGGTCACTTTCCTTTTGAATGAATTGCATTGTTTTCCTCTTGAATTTCAACCTAAGACTCAGGTTGTTATGTCTATGGCTTAGGTCTTTCAGACTCGATAGGCATTGGCTTGGTAGCTCTAGACAATAACTCGGATTCCTGCGACTTGGTTTGAACTATTTGTGACTCAATAACTATACTAGGCTTGGTAGATGTAGTCTCCTTATGATCAAATATACCTAGTAAAGTGTTAGATTCATATTACACAAATCTTTTGTAGTCTTCTAGTTCTTTCTTGCTTTCTTCTTCAACTTTTTCTACAAACTCATCAATTCTCACATGTGTACTTTCTATGATTTTGTGAGTAGAAAAATTTAAATATTTATATGCCTTGCTTTTGTTGGTATCCTAGAAATATACCTTCATCATTGTTTACATCAAACCTTCCTTTTCTAGAATCTTTCAAGATATAACATTTACTTCCAAATACTTTTAAGTAACTTACATTAGGTTTGTAGACATACCACAGTTCATAAGGAGTCTTGTTTGAATCCTTCTTCAACTAAACTTGGTTTAAAGTATAGATTGCAGTGCTTATAGCTTCCTTCTAGTATTTGATAGCAATGTTCTTTTCAATCATCAAAGTCCTTGCACAATCCATGATGGATCTGTTTCTTCTTTCAGCTATTCCATTTTGCTCGGGAGTTACAAGGGCTAATACCTATCTTTTGATTCCTCTTTCAATGCAAAAGTTGTTAAATTCATTGGAGATGAATTCACCACCTATATCTGATCTTAATCATTTTAGTCCTTTCCATGTTTCTTTCTCTACTCTTGCCAAATACCATTTGAATTTCTCAAATGCTTCTAACTTCTCTTTTAAATACATAATAGTCATCATTCTAGAGTAGTCATCAATAAAAAGAATAAAAAAAATTCTCCACTAAAGCATTCTACTCAAATAGGTCCAGACAAATCAGTATGCACAATTACCAAGATATCTTCAGATTCATAGTTTTTCCTTTTAAAACTAGTGTTTCCCATTTTTCCAATTTGACAATTCTTGCATAAACCAACATCTAGTTTCTTTAAACTAGGAATACCTCTTACTTTCTTTAAAAAAATTATTTTCACCATGTTATCAAAATTCACATGATATAACCTTTTGTGCCATAACCAACTTTCTTCAACTTGAGCAATAAAACATGAGCAATCACTAAGATCAAGATAAAATAGGTTACCTTTTCTTTGTTTTCCTAATCCAATTAGTTTTCCTATGTCATCCAGTAGTCTTGCCTTCCATTGCATGAATTCCACCATGAATCCAATGTTGATAAGTTTTGCCACACTTAGTAGATTATGTTTTAGTCCTTCAACCAAAAAGGAATTGTCACATACAAGTTCTTTGGTTAATGAGATTTGGCTTTTCCTTTTATGCAACAAGGTTCATTGTTTCCAAACCTTACACTATGACTATCATAGTCTTCAAAGTGTTCAAACTTTGTTTTATCTCTAGTCATATGATGTGAACATCCACTATCTATAATCCATGTATCATTTTTTCTAACATAAGAGATAAGTGCCATCTTATCTCCTTCATCATTAGATTCATCTTTTATAGCAATGTAAACTATCTCATCTTCACTATTATCAAAATCCTTAGTCATAAAACAAGTTTTCTTACCTTTGTCCTTGTATGATTTATGACCTTTGAAATCCCTTTTGTCTTTGTACTTGTGACATTTCTTTTCATCCTTATCTTTGTTTGGGCACCTGGTAGCAATATAACCAACTTCTTCACATGAAAAATAGATTAGTGAAACTTTACCTTTGTATTTTCCTTTGCCTCTAGAATATTTCCTTGCAAGTAAAGATTCAACAACATCAAGGTCACTACCAAATATTTTCCTCTGATTCTTCTTCACTTTCTGACTGAATCTCTTTTATTTTCTTGTATTTCTCCTTAAGTGAAAGCTTGGCATCAAATGCAGATTCAATAGTCTTGGAAGCTAGAACATAATTGTTATAGTTGTCTAGCTCAAAATCTATCAATCTTCCTACTAAGGCCTCGAAAGTTATCTTATGGTTTGTCTCACACATCCTTTCTTGAATAGTAGATACTCTAATTGCATAGATAGGAAGTAATGTTATAAGAACTTTACTAACAATAGTTTCTTCCTTGATTTCTCCTCAAGAAGCTTTGATTGCACTGACAGTAGCTTCGACTCTTTCCACATATTTGGCAATATTTTCATCTTCTCTCATACTCATCTGATTAAATTGTCCTCTAAGAATTTTAGCTTTGGCTCTTCTTACATTTTCATCACCACCATAGATTTCCTTTAGCTTACTCCCCATTTCAAAAGTGGTTTTTCAATCCTTGATTTCATCAAATTCATCATAGCTAAGAGGAGATGCAATATCTATCATCATGGTGTTATGGTTCTTTATCTCAGCAATATCTCCAACAAATAACGTACTAGTAGGATTTGTTTATTCTTCATCAAGGTATTTCAATCCTAAATCACTAATAGAGGCTAGATGAGGTCTCATAAGTCCCTACCATGCTAAAATTTTTCTTTGTTAAGCTTTGGAATTTCTCTCTTGTAAGACATCCTAAACTTTAGCTTAGGTCCTTGAAACCTTTCCTACAAGCACCAAAATATATAATACCAATTGTTGGAAATATAGATGGAGTAACTAAGAGGGGGAATGAATTAGTTACTCCAAAAATAAATATTTTCATAGATCCTTAGATAGCTGACAAAACTAATTACTACTGACACTCAATAAACATATTGAAAAATGATGTGATTTGGTAAAAATAGAGTATGTTTTAATTTAGCTTATCTAACATCAATAATAATAATTTTCAAACATGAGAGAAAATAAATGAACACAAGAGACACCATATTTAATGTGGAAACTCAATATGGAAAAAACCACCAATGTAACTAGTTACAGTTTTTCATTCTTCTAAAGTGAGCCCTATTATGAGCCAACCTAGATAAAGGTTACAAAATACACTATTAGGTGTGACCTTGTTAGATGATTTAATCACCCTATAAGGAATGGCCTTGTAAGAGGTCTTAAAAAAATTCAATGGAACTATCACCTTGTTAGAGGATTTACAACTAGCTTTTAGACCAACTCTATTAAGAGATTTTGGATCACTACTACAATGGTAAGAAAGTAACAATGAAATGACTTGCTTGAGATGCAAGTGAATTGTTGAATCCAGATCTTTGTTCTATTCACAAAATCCTGGTCCTTCCTAATTAAATATTACTTTGCTACTCCACAAGGATATTTGACCATCCTTCAAGTTCGCTCACACACTTCCTTCAATCAATCAATACACTTGCATACTACTAAAAATCACAACTGACCTTATATTTATATCATTCAGATTGTCAAGTCAGCTCAATACAAATTATAATGACAAATAGTCATTTCCATAGTTAGCTAGAATCAATAATTGAAGTAATTAAACTTCATATCCCAAATCAACAAAATCCTTTGATAGCCAACCTAGCTCGATAAATACTAGTCCTGAAATGATTCCCTGTGTTAACCAATAGAAGCTCGGTTAACACTATGAACTTTGCACAAATCCTTTGGCAACCAAGTGAACTTAGTTTACACTAACTTTGACCAACCTTCCTTAGTTAACCATGAGAACTCAGTTAACACTTTTTTCTACCATAATTTCCTTCGATGCCCGAGTTAGCTTGGTAGATACTATCTCTATAGAGTAATTTCTAAGAATGCTCAATAGACACGAAAAATTGTCTTGCTGACCAAGTGAGCTTGGTAAGCACTAACTGACAACTAATATGAAATTTGTGTAACATCAAAGACAACACACAATTAGTTAATTATATCCAACAATCTCCCTCTTTGGCATCGATGGCAACACACATGTCATAACACAATGAAATATTAAAACAAGACTTTCTCTAATAGAAAGTTTCTCCCTCTTAGATTTTTATACCACATGATTCTCTTTTATATATTAATCTCCCTCTATGAAGGAATTGCATAGCTTCTTTCTCAAAATAAATTTTAGAAAGATATGACAATAAACTTCTCCTTCTTTGACAATGCATGCCAAAGACAACACATACCAAATGAGGATCAATGTAACTTGAGTACTAATTCATATGAAATGTCTTCTTGACTATGTAGCATCAACTAAATTATCATCAACTTGGTTCATGTTGATGCATCACTAAAACTTTATTTAGTGAGCTTGAGATAGGGGAATTACCCCGAACATACCTCTTAATTATAGGAATGCATCCTTAGGTAATGGCTTGGTAAATATGTTTGCAATCTATTCTTTTGTATGGACATATTCCAATCTAATTTCTTTGTTCTAGACCAGTTCTCTATAAAAATGATATTTTATAGAAATATGCTTGATTTTGGAATGCATCACTGAATTCTTTGATATATTAATTGGGTTTGTATTATCAAAAAACATGATAACTGGTTCCTTGATTTCAACCTTCATACCTTGCAATATCTATTTAAACCAAATAATATTAGAACATTTCACTACTACAGCAACATATTTTCCTTCTGATCTAGATTGGGATGTGAAGTTTTGCTTATTTCTTGTCCAAGATACCAAGCTTTTATTAGTCTCAAAATGGTTTTTGACACTTGAGTGCCAACACACTTAATCACTTTCTACATTGGAGCCAAGTACACCATGTATGTCAGGCCACAACATGAGCTAAGTCAAGGAATCCTTCAGATGTCGAGTGATCTTCAGGTGTCGAGCAGTCTTCAGGTGTCAAGTGAAGAACAGGTGCCGAGCATGATACAAGTGTCAAGTGACATTTGAGTGTCGAGTCATAGATGATGCTGAGCAATACAGAAATACAAGAAGTGTCGAGTAAGCTAGTTTAATATAAGTGTCGAGCATTAGAGATCAGTAAGTGTTGAGTAACACAGAATGCACATATGAGTTTGTAACATTACAAATTTAGATGTAAATCATTTTTATGGCCGACATATGATGAATCTCGAAGGATTAAAAGATAAGATCAAATTTTTGTATTTTCCATGCAATCAACATGCAGCCAATAAGAAAAATGGAGAAGGCATGCAGCCAATTGTAAATGTGCATGGAATAAGTGGGAAATAGAGATTTAATAAGGATCGTAGATCCATACCTAACCCTAAGTCTTCAAATGTCTTTATAAGGAAGACAAAATCACAATGAACCCTATGGTGGATGGATGAGGGTATGCAAGAAAAACTAATTCTTAAAGTGAAAAGTGTCATATCATAGAGGATCAAGATCAGAAAAAGTAGAACAAGTGGTTGTATTTTTAGCAATCGAAGGATTGTAAGTTATCAGGTTTATTATACCTAATACTCTCTAGCAATTGTATTAGAAAGAAAATCCTATGGTAATAGGTTAGCTTAGTAGCTATTTTGTAAATACTATAAATAGGTGATGAAATCCTTTAGTAGGGTAACACTTCTTGTAAAGTGTTTGAAATCCTTTAACCAGGTCACTACTAATACAGTGTAAAGCTTTTAACAGGGCAGGCCTTTAACAGGGAAAACCATCAGAAGTGGTTAAACCTTATTGTTGCAGTAATTTTTGTGGGTATCATCCCCACCCCAGTTTTACCTTCTTATTCCTGGAGAGTTTCTGGGTTACCAAAATCTCAAGTGTTATGTGGTGATGTTTATGTGTTTTTCATAATTGTTTGATATGTTTATATGCATGCAATTTACTTTCAGTTAAGAAAAAGTTTTAATGGTCAAAGCACAATACTTCTGATTCACCCCCCTCTTAGAAGTATTTTTCCTATGTGAATATTCCAACAATTGGTATCATAGCATCTAGGTTCTCACAAGAAAAGATCTAAAAATTGGGAGAAAAATATCTAAAGATGGAAATCTTCAAACTTGAGAAGATTATTAACAATCAAGTGATTGATGTGCAATTGGCTCTACAAAAAGTAGAGGAAGCAAGGGAGGAATTAAAAAAAATCCTTGAAGAGAAGGAAAGATATAGGTATAGCTGAAAATGATATAAACTATAAGGAGATTGATACCACAAAACTGTGTACCAATGGAGATACTAAAGAGTTTGATGCAGCAATAGCAGAACTCATGGAGAAAAACAAAGTTCAAACAGATGAGATAAGATCTCTCAAGATGGAACATGAATCTCAGGCCATAATGTTATGTGAAATCATTGAACAAAAGAAAAGACAAGTTGAGGATAAAGTCATGATGGAAGATGACAAAAGAAATCTTGCAAACAGACTTGAAGAAAAATGTATTGAATTAACAAGGATCTCAAACATGTAGATGGATACACTTGCCCAAATGATGAATCTTCATCATGAACTCAATATGAAAGATATTGAGATCTCTACTTTGAAGATGCAGAATGAAATATTGTAGAATGAATTGAACAGAGAAAAAGGGACAACAGAGAATCTCAACAAATCAAGTGAAGCCATCCAGTACTTTGAACAATTGATAAAATTTTCAAGATTAGCCCATGATACATCAGGACTTGGATACAATAACACTAAAATTGGAGAATCATCAAAGAGCATTGAACAAAGAAGTGAAAAAGGTAAAAATTATAAACCTACTTGTCATTACTGTAATAAAAGGGGGCATATTGCTAATGTTTGCAGGAGTAGAAGAATCAATCAGAAAAACACACCCAAACACAAAAGTTACTGTCACAAGTGCAACATGCAAGGACATATGACACATGATTGTAGATCCAAAGTAACAATGACACAAATATTTGATGGACATTGTCATAATTGTAAGAAGTTTGGACATAGAGCATTTGAATGCAGATCAAAGCCTATGTGGACATCAAATCAACAAACAAAAATAAAAGGAAATGAAAGTCAGTATCATTGGGATTACAACACCAGGTATAGCTATCATTATTGTCAGGAATATAGACATATACCCCAGAATTACATAAGAACACATTTTAGAGGGAGTTATAGTAGGTGGCTAACCCAAACCACATGTTTCAGTTGCCTATAAATTAGTCACATCAGCAGAAACTATCCTACAAGGTCAAAAGCACAAAAAATTGAATCAAACAAGGGCAAAGAAAATATTGATGAGGAATACATTAGAAAAAACATGAAGAAGACATGGTAGAAAAAGAATGAATCAAGTACATCTAATGAAAGGGTCACTTCACCCATAAGGTCAAGTGATCATTTCTCATCCCATTAATCTCAAGATGAGTCTATGGGGTTGATACATATAAGGAAGTATCATACATCAGCCCTAAATCATAAAGAAGTAATGCAAAGTAAAAATCTACATGAAACAAGATGCCAAGATAAAATTTTAAATGATGATGCCGAGCTCTCTCTAGATGTCGAGTAAAATCCTAATGGAAGCCGAGTTCCTAACAGCGACCGAGTTGATGACTGATGCCAAGTTAAGAAACTCCTAAGGAAGTTGAGTAAAATAGAAATGTAGTACAAGCTGAGTAATGTTAAAAATTATTCATAAGCCGAGTTTTTAGTTCAGCATTTAATGCGATGGAAATAGGGTATATTATCACAATTTCAATAATTTTTCCTCATCGCGATCAAGAAGCAAAGGAGATAAGGAGCACACAGTGACTTCACAATAAAGAATCTAGTATTCCAAGCAGATTGTAACCTCCTACAACGTGTTTTCATCGATCTTGAGGTATTTTCATTTGTGTCGAGCTACTCAATTTTGTATTTCTATGTAAAAGAAACCCTATTTTACATAAATGGCTTCGAGTTCCAAGAAAACCCTAGAAAAAGAATCATTTGAAGTACAGCTAGTGTCTAATGAAGTCAGGCAGCCTAATTTTTTCCCTATTCGTGAAGTAGCATACAAAAATGACCTACTCGGAGCCCTTTCTTGCATACCCCCAAACGTTGTTATGGTCCAGGACATAAGAAGATGCTACAATTGCAAGATAGGAGCCCTAGGAGACATGGAAATTAGAGAAGCCTTTGCAAAGTTGTGTGTCGATGGAGTATTGAAAGAAGAATAAAAAATTGTTGAAAGGAAGGGTTTGACACAAGTTTTGAGTTTTCCCATCACGTTCAAGACAGAGTGGATCAGACTTGTATTGAGTAGAATTCATGATGGTAGTCTGTGGTTAGAAGATGTCCCTATCAAATTAACAAAAAGAATAATTCATAGGGTAACTGAATATCCTACCCTAGATCGGCACAAGACCTTGAGAAGTGAATCCAAGGAGGTCATTGAAAAGAATATAGGTGCTCAGTGGAACAAGAGAGGAATGACTATTCATACAATTTAGGATCCTCTAGTTGAGTTTGTTGTTAGAGTTATTGCCCACAAATTCTACCAATCTAGTAGACTCAATAGTGTGCCATGTATAGCAGTAGATGTAGGTTACAAACTGGTGAAAAAGGATCATACTTATGATCTTGCTGAACTACAACTATAGTAGATAAATGAAAGCTTAACAGCCATAAGAAGGACAAAGGGCGCTCAATGTAAATTTAGAGCAATTTTGGTTTGTATATTCTTTTATGTTCAGAATGAATTTCCTTCTTTTGGAAAAGTTACATGGAGGAGTGATAAGACTATCATATTCCAAATAAATGAGTATATAGAACAAATGGGAGAAAATTTTGATACTCTAATGAAAGGCTATTTTGAGAATTTCAAGAAATCCATGAACCAAAGGGTGAGAATACCAGTTTCCTTAGTAGAAAAACATATTAATGATATATGTTTCTTAGTTGATATTGACTTCACCTACATTCAAGCTCCAATTCCAAGGGTAAGATGGCTAAGGCCATTTGGTTATGAAATCAACGTTCATGAAGCATCTGCAACAATAACTGCATTGTTGGTAGAAGAAACAGATAAGAGTGCCCTACATTTTGGCACTAATGATGTAGTAAGATCAAAAATAAATATGAAATTAAAAACTGCCTCCACATTAAAAAAGAAAGATAAATTGATGAAAAAAATTAAGAAGCAATTTAATGAAGGGGTAGAGAATGAAGCTGAAGACGATGATGATGACAATAATGATGAAGAGGATGAACAAGAGCAAGCCCCAATGAAACTAACTCAAGGCCTAGGTCAGTACAAGGAGGAAGGTGCTGAGGAAGAACAAACCAAGGAAGCACCAACCCAGGCCTAGCCAAAGAAAAGAAAGGCAAAAGATCAGCCTCCAGGTCAGCCCAAACCACAAAAATTTGCTATGCCATCACCCCAAAAGCCAACAACCAGAGCTACAAAAAGAGCCTCTACTCAAAAAATAAAGAGAAAGAAAAAGAAGAGAAACCAATCAAGAAGACACAGGATGAGCCTAGGAAAAGAAGAAGATATGTAGCTCAACCTCATACTCATGAAGAAGATCAATCTGAAAAGGTAAGTCATTCTTTAGTTGATATATTATGTAAAAAGATTGAAAATAGATATTTAAGCAATATAAATAAAGTTGATTTCGATAAGTTCACTAAAGAAGAATAGAATAGAATAGAGGAATCAATTTATGGAATGATGACATAGTTCAAGTACACCCCTCTTGAAATAGATGGACAGTTGCCAAATGAACTGTCAAATATTGTAGAAGACAGATGGCATTTTTGTTTAAAAATGGAAAAGGAGATGAGAGAAACAACCCTAGCATGTATACTGCCTGATTTGACTAAGGAGCAAATAGAAAAAGTAGTCAAAAGGAACAATGCCAGGTTTACACCTAAATACAGGGCATTCTTCATTCTCCAAAACAAAATGGAAGAGATTGTAAAAAGAACAACCAAATCATGGAAGAACTTGTACAAAAGGATTGAAGATTTTCTTGAAGAAGAATACAAGGAAGAAGCTTTTTCTCCACCAGAAGAAAGAAGAAAAAGGAAAGAAGAGAAGACAGAAGTAGAGCAAGGTAGAGAAGAAAAGAAGGAAGAAGAAAAGAAACAAGAAGAAGAGAAGAAGGAAGAAGAAAAGAAAGAAACATACGAGGAGACACAAAAGCAAGATGAAATAGGAATAGCTGAGGAAAATCAGCAACAACATTACAGTGTGCAAGAAACACAATTGCCACCACCAAGCCCTCTACATGTACCCATCACACCTGCAGAAACAATAACTATAGAGGATGTTCTTGACACTTCTACTTAGAACATCAATCCATTAACTGCAAAGGATCTCAAAAGAATCCTTGCCCAATCTATGCAACAAGCAAGATTATGTACAGATCCAGTATTGGTCAATATGGATGAATTATAGAAACTAGTAGAAAACACAATTAGAGATAAGGTGACTCCACAAAAACCACCTTTCAACATCTCTACAGCTACTAGTGGTCAACTTCAAATGCCAACAGTTGTTTCAACAGGCATAGTTGACACCATAGTTTAGAAGCCGAGTACAGCATTAGACAAAGAAATAGAACAAATAGGACAGACTATTACATCTGATCCTACAGAACAAACTCAAGGTGCACTTCTTACAATTACAATAATTGACCAAGGCAGACAACAAAAGGATAAAAGAGAAGAAACCCATAAAGAGTAGGAAGCAATACAAACATTGATAAATTTTCCTACCTCAAGGACTCCTTCACAAAAGCCTTTACAAATATCAGCACCAGGATCAAACTCTACAAATATTGCAAGGTTACTTCACTATGGAGACCCTAAACTAGATGAAGATATAGTCATACTGAGTTATGACTCAAAAACAATTAACATTGATCAAATCAATAAGGTGCAGGAAGCACTAAATAGAAGAAAGAGGCAAGAGATGCTCAGAAAGGAGTATTAACAAAAGCAAACAATGCATGAAATTAAAGATATATTTATGGAAGCTTTCAGTATTCAGTCACTAGATGAGTCAAAGAATATCATGGAACAATTATCAGATATTGTTGAACAAGTGACAAATGCAGACCTAGACACAAATGCAAAACTCATGGAATGCTCTGAACAAAAATTTCAAGGAAAGGTTAATGAGAAAATATCTAGTGAAATAGTACTTTCTCAAATTGAATTGGAAAAGGTCATAGACAAAGTCAAAAAGGTACTTGAGAATATATTCTCTTTATACAAAAAGTTGTGTGACTTTTCATATTTCACACAAGAGACCAGCCAAAAGATAATGAGTCTAGAGAGAAATTTGAATATTTCTAGCATGCAGCTACCTAAAGATCTAGCTCAAAGTATGAAACATTTTACTCAGATGCTTCACACTCAGAAAGAAATAGTTGTTCTAACAACAAAAGAGGCCACTATCAAGGCTAAACTATTACAGCTCCAATCTTCTATTACCCCACATTTGGAAATCCTCCATAAAGAACAAGTTTATGCTGAAGTTGTTCTCAAGAAAGGCCCTAATCTTTCTACTTCAAAAGGACTTATTCACCTTGCTACTAAGACTGCCCTCCAGCATAAATCATTGAAAATTGCTTTGCATAATTGGGATGCAACTCTTAGGATGATTATGGAGGTAAACAGCACATTTTTAGTGAAATATGGTCTTAACCCTTAAAACCCACTGACATAAGTGTCAAAAAAGGGGGAGATAATTTTTTTTTAAATGGGGGAGATAAGATAAAAAGGCGGAGCATGATATACAGCATCAAAATTTTGGCTACCAAGATAGCACTGATAATGGCACAATCAACTCAGGGGGAGTTACAATACTTTTAAGGTATATATATATATATATATATATATATATATATATATATATATATATATATATATATATATATATATATATATATATATATATATATATATATATATATATATATATATATATATATATATATATTGTACATTACAAATTTTGATTAAGCTTTTTAAAAAATCTTTGTATATACCAAGTAGGTTAGTACATGTACTCATAAGGTTAGTTAAGTTTTTTTGTCACTCATGTCAAAGGGGGAGATTGTTTGTCTCAAAATGGTTTTTGACACTTGAGTGCCAACACACTTAATCACTTTCTACATTGGAGCTGAGTACACCATGTATGCCGAGCCACAACATGAGCTGAGTCAGGGAAGCCTTCAGATGCTGAGTGATCTTCAAGTGCCAAGCAGTCTTCAGGTGCCAAGTGAAGATCAAGTGCCGAGTGATATTTGAGTGCTGAGTCATAGACGATGCCGAGCAATATAGAAATACAACAAGTTCTGAGTAAGCCAATTTAATATAAGTGTCAAGCATCAAAGATCAGTAAGTGTCGAGCAACACAGAATGCACATATGAGTTTTTAACATCACAAATTTAGATGTAAATCATTTTTATGGCCGACATATGATGAATCTTGAAGGATTAAAAGATAAGATCAAATCTTTTGTATTTTCCATGCAATCAACATGCAGCCAATAAGAAAAATGGAGAAGGCATGCAACCAATTATAAATGTGCAAGGAATAAGCAGGAAATAGAGATTCAATATGGATCATAGATCCATACCTAACCCTAAGTCTTCGAATGTCTTTATAAGGAAGATGAAATCACAATGAACCCTATGGTGGATGGATGAGGGTGTGCAAGGAAAACTAATTCTTAGAGTGAAAAGTATCGGATCACAGAGGATCAAGATCAGAAAAAGCAGAACAAGTGCCTATATTCAGCAATCAAAGGATTGTAAATTATCAGGTTTATTATACCTAATACTCTCCATCAATTGTATTAGAAAGAAAATCCTATGGTAATAGGTTAGCTTAGCAGCTATTTTGCAAATCCTATAAATAGGTGACAAAATCCTTTAGTAGGGTAACACTTCTTGTAAAGTGTTTGAAATCCTTTAACCAAGTCACTATTGATACAGTGTAAAGCTTTTAATAGCGTAGGCCTTTAACAGGGCAGACCATCAAAAATGGTTAAATCTTATTGCTGTAGTAATTTTTGTGGGTATCATCCCCACCCCAGTTTGACCTTCTTATTCTTGGAGGGTTTATGGGTTACCAAAATCTCAAGTGTTATGTGGTGATGTTTATGTATTTTTCATAACTATTTGATATGTTTATATGCATGCAATTTACTTTCAGTTAAGAAAAAATTTTAATGGTCAAAGCACAGTACTTCTGATTCACCCCCCTCTTAGAAGTATTATTCCTATGTGAATATTCCAACAACTTTTACCAAGAAAGAATGCTCCACCGCTTGTTCTTTTTCTTTTATAAATATTTCCTCCCCAATCAGCATCAATAACACTTTTACATCTAGATTTCCTCCAAGTTTATACCATAGACCATAGTCTTTAGTGCCTTTCAAATATCTCAAGATTCTTTTGATTGCTATCATATGATTTTCTCTAGGTTTTTTCGAGAATCTTGCCACTATAACAACTGCAAGGGCAACATAAGGTCTTATATGAACTACATACTGTAATTTTGCAATCATTGATCTATACAAGGTGTGATCTACCTCTTTTGAGTCATCATCTTTGGTAAGCTTTAATCTAGTACACATGGGGGTTCCAACTGGTTTTTAATCTTCCATACCAAACTTCTTGAGTATCTTCTTGATATACTTAGACTGAGTGATGTAGATACCATTCCTACTTTGTTGTATCTACAATCCAACAAAGAACTTAATCTCACAAAATATAGAGATTTCAAACTCTTTGTTCATTTTCTTTGAAAATTCTTTGCATATATCATCATTTCTTGTAAAAAAAGTATCATCCACAAATATTTCTTCCAATACAATCTTGTTATCTGGTCCTTCCTTGATGTACAAACTATTGTTATCATTAGTTCTCTGAAAACCAATCTGCATAAGACATTTATGTAATCTTTCATACCATGCTCTAGGAGCTTTTTTTAGACCATACAAAGCATTTTGCAGCTTGCAAACCATGTCCCTTTTATCTAGATCAAAAAAAGCTTCTGGTAGTTCAATGTAGACTTCTTTATCAAGAATACCATTGACGAATGTAGATTTAACATCCATCTGATATACCTTAAATCCTTTATGTGTTGCATATGAAAATAAGGTGCTAAAACCTTTCAGTCTTGCAACAGAAGAAAAAGTCACACCATAATCAATTCCTTTTTCTTGAGTAGCCTTTACATACCAATCTAGCTTTGTTTCTTGGTACCTTACAATCTTTATTCAACTTATTCCTAAATACCCATTTTGTGCCAATCACATTTTTTTCTTTGGGCCCAGGTACAAGAGTCTAGGTATTGTTCTTCTCTATTTGTTCAATTTCTTCATTCGTAACTTCAATCCAACATTCATTTTCCAATGAATCTTTAACCCTTCTAGGTTCAAATTTAGCAAGTAAACATGTACCTTTTAGCTCACTTCTTGTCATAGTACCTTCTTTTTTATCTCCAATAATTTGATCAAGTGTATCATGCCTTCTAACATACTTGGCTAATATAGGTTCATTGCCTTTTGAATTAATTCCATTTCTTCCTCTTGAATTTCAACTTGAAACTCGGGTTGTTCCATCTATAGCTTGAGTCCTTCAGACTCGATAGGCATTGGCTCGGTAGCTTCAGACTGTAACATGAATTCCTATGACTTAGTCTGAGCTACTTGTGACTTGGTAATTGTACTAGGCTCGACAGATGTAGTTTCCTTATTATCAAATATATTTGGTAAAGTTTAAAATTCATAGTGGACAAATCTTTTGTAGTCTTCTGGTTCTTTCTTGCTTTCTTTTTCAGCCTTTTTTGCAAACTCATCAATTTACACATGTGCACATTCTATGATTTTGTGAGTAGACAAATTTAAACATTTATATGTGTTGCTTTTGCTAGAGGATCCTAGAAATACACCTTCATTACTTTTTACACCAAACTTTCCTTTTCTAGAATCTTTCAAGATATAATGTTTACTTCCAAATATGTTTAAGTAACTTACTTTGGGTTTGTACCCATACCATAGTTCATAGGGGGTCTTGTTTGAATCCTTCTTCAACTGAAGTTGGTTCAAAGTATAGACTATAGTGCTGATAGCTTCCTTCCAGTATTTGATAGCAATGAACTTTTCAATTATCAAAGTCCTTGCACAATCCATGATGGATCTATTTCTCCTTTTAGCTATTCCATTCTACTCAGGAGTTATAGGTGTTGATACCTGTCTTTTGATTCCTCTTTCAATGCAAAAGTTTTTGAATTCATTGTAGATGAATTCACCACCTATTTTCACTCTTAAGCATTTCAATCTTGTCCCTATTTCTTTCTATACTCTTGCCAAATACCATTTGAATTTCTCAAATGCTTCTAACTTCTCTCTTAAATACATAATAGCCATCATTCTAGAGTAGTCATCAACAAAAAGAATAAACATTTTTTCACCACTATAGCATTCTACTCCAATAGGTCCACACAAATTAGTATGCACAATTTTAAAGATATCTTTAGATTGATAGTTTTTTCTTTTAAAACTAGTCTTTACCATTTTTCCAATTTGATAGTTCTTGCATAAACCAACATCTGGTTTCTTCAAACTAGGAATACCTCTTACTTTTCTGAATTTTCTTATTTTCACCATGTTATCAAAATTCACATGACATAACCTTCTATTCCATAACCAACTTTCTTCAACTTGAGCAATAAAACATGAGCAATCACCAAGATTAAGATAAAAGAGGTTATCTTTTGTCTGTTTGCCTAATCCAATCAGTTTTCCTTTTTCATCAAGTAGTCTTCCCTTGCCATGCATGAATTCCACCTTGAATCCAATGTTTATATGTTATGCCACACTCAGCAGATTATGTTTTAGTCCTTCAACCGAATAGGCATTGTCATATACAATTTCTTTAGTTAATGAGATTCAGCCTTTCCCTTTTATGCAACAAGGTTAATTGTTTCCAAACCTTACACTACCACCATCATAGTCTTCAAAGTGTTCAAACTTTGTTTTGTCTCGAGTCATATGATGCAAACATCCACTATCTATGATCCATGTATCATTTTTTCTAACATGAGAGATAAGTGTCATCTTATCTCCTTCATCATCAGACTCATCTTTTACAACAATGTAAACTATCTCATCTTCATTATTATTCGAATCCTTAGTCATAAAACAAGTTTTCTTACCTTTTTCCTTGTACAATTTATGACTTTTGAAATCCTTTTTTTCTTTGTATTTTTCACTATTCTTTTCATCATTATCTTTGTTTGGGCACCTGGCAGCAATATGACCAACTTCTTCACATGAAAAATAGATTAGAGGAACTTTACCTTTGTATTTTCCTCTACCTCTAGATTATTTCCTTGCAAGTAAAGCTTCAACAACTTCAAGGTCAGTATCAAAACTTTCCTCTGATTCTTCTTCACTTTATGACTAAATGTCCTTTATTTTCTTACCTTTCTCCTTAAGTGAAAGCTTGGCCTCAAATGCAAATTCAATATTCCTTGAAGCTAGAACATAATTATCATAGTTGTCTAGCTCAAAAGTTGTCAATCTTCCTACTAAGGCATTAAAATTTATCTTATGATTTGTCTCACACATCCTTTCTTGAATAGTAGATACTCTAATTGAATAGATAGGAAGTAATGTCCTAAGAACTTTACTTACAACAGTTTCTTCCTTGATTTCTCCTCCAAAAGCTTTGATTGCACTGACACTGGCTTTGACTCTTTCCACAAATTTGGCAATATTTTCATCTTCTCTGATACTCATCAGATCAAATTTTCCTCTAAGACTTTCAGCTTTGGCTCTTCTTAAATTCTCATGACCTCCATAGATGTTCTTTTGTTTATTCCACATTTCAAAAGTTGTTTTGCAATCCTTGATTTCATCAAATTCATCATAGTTAAGAGTAGATGCAATATCTATCATCATGGTGTTATGGTTCTTTTTCTCAGCAATATCTCCAATAGATAATGTACTAGTAGGAGTTGTGTATTCTTCATCAAATTATTTCAATCATGAGTCGCTAATGGAGGCCAAATGAAGTCTCATAAGTCCCTGCCATGCTGAAAAGTTTTCTTTGTTAAGTTTTGAAATTTCTCTCTTATAAGACATCCTGAACTGTAGCTTAGGTCCTTGAAATATTTCCTGCAAGCACCAAAATCTCTAATACCAATTTTTGGAAATATAGATGGATTAATTGAGAGGTGGGTGAATCGGTTACTCCAAAAATAAATATTTTCACAGATCTATAGATGTCTAACAAAACTAATTACTGCTTTCACTTGGTAAACATACTAAAAAATGTTGTAACTCGATAAATGCAAAGTATGTTTTACTTTAGTTGATCTAACATCAATAGTTATAATTTTAAAACATAAGAGAAATGAAATGAACACAAGATACACCAGATTTAATGTGGAAACCCAATATGGGAAAAACCACCAATGTAACTAGTTATTTTTTTGCACTCTTCCAAAGTGAGCCCTGTTAGAAGCCAACTTGGTTGAAGGTTACAAAACACATTGTTAGGTTTGACCCTTTTAGAGGATTTAATCACCTTGTAAGGAGTGTCCTTGTAAGAGGTCTTAAAATAGTTCAATGGAACTGTCAACTTGTTAGAGGATTTACAACTGGCTATTAAACCAACTCTATAAAGAGATCTTGGATCACTGCTACAATGGTAAGAAAGTAACAATGAAATGACCTACTTGAGATGCAACTGAATTTCTAAATCCAGATCTCTATTCAGTTCACAAAAGTTTGATCCTTCCTAATCAAATATTACTTTGCTACTCCACAAGGATATCTCACCATCCTTCAAGTTCACTCACACAATTTCCTTCAATCAATCAATACACTTGCATACTATGTAAAATCACAATTGACCTGATATTTATATCGTTTAGATTGTCAAGTTGGCTCAATAAAAATTATAATGACCAATAATCATCACCATAGTCAGCTGGAATCAATACTTGAGGTAATTAAACTTCATATCCTAAATTGACAAAATCCTTCGATAGTTGACCTAGCTCTGCAAACACTAGTCCTAAAATGATTCCCTGTGTTAACTAATAGAAGCTTGGTTAACACTACAAACTTTGCACAAATCCTTTGGCAACCGAGTGAACTCGATTAATACTAACTCTGATCAACTTTTCTTCATTAACCATGAGAACTCAGTTACCACTACTTTCTAGCATAATTTCCTTTGATGCCCAAGTGAGCTTAGTAGATACTATCTCTACAGAGTAATTTCCAAGAATTATCAGTAGACAAGAAAAATTGTCTTGCTGACCAAGTGAGCTTGGTAAACACTAGTTGACAACTAATATGACATTAGTGTAACATCAAAGACAACACACAATTAGTTATTTGTATCCAACAAGGGGATAGCCCTAGAATCCCATAGACACTTTTGGAGTTGATCAGACGCAAAGATCATGCAAAAGGGCTCTTGGTTAGTCACAATTGTGGGGATATAATCCCATATAATGTTTCTATAGTGATTAGAGTATATGGTTTATTGGGGAAGCCTCATGATCTACCTTTCCATGTACCATTGAAGATAGGGATAGCAGAATTGTTGTGGAAAATCAGAACCATCGAGGAAAGAGATATGATTTGTAAGGGTAAGGGAATTTTCTTCCCAGTTGTTACTCTGGTGCATGATTTTGTTTTTGTGAGGAAGGGATGGAGATGTCTCAATTTATTTTTGAATAAGTATAATATGGTAGAATCACATGAAAGGTACATTGACCTAGAGGGATTATTTGATCTTCTAAGAGAAAGGGAAAAAGCCACCCATATGACACAATAGGTGTATTTCCCTGAAGAGATTATTAGGAATATCTTCTCCTCATAGGATCAGGAGATGTGGAAAGAGAAATGGATAGTATTTAGTAAAAATTTGGAATTCATTAATGCATTTGACTCTAATTATGATCCCTTGAAAGACAAGAAATGTTGGGGAGCCAAAATGCATGTATTGATGAATAACTTTGCTATGATAATGCAAACTATGAACAAGAAAAAGGCTACATATGTTAAAGCCTATCCTGATAGAGTAGTAGAGGTGGAGAGAAGAATAAATAGTAGAATGATAGTTTCTCAAGTTTTGTATACATTCCAGAAGAGGGTTGGGTACATAGTAGTTCAGAACATACAACAAGTTCCCCCTCACAGAATACTAAGGCTAGAGAACACACCTACAGCTAGTGCTCCAAAGAGGTAGAAACTGGAAGAAGGCTTCTCTTCTCATGTAGAAGAGTATTCCCCAACTCACACCACAATCAAAATAGAGGATGAAGCATCCTTAAGAGAGTAGCTAAGACAAATAGATGGAGAAGGGGATGTAATTATCACTTCTATAGACATGGAAAGAGGAGTGCCTCAAGAGCCTCCTGTGCCCTCCTTAGACCTTACAATTGCTAATTATCAGGGTAGGGAGATGGATCCAATCATTTCTCAAGCTTCTTACAAGTTTATAAAAGATTTAAAAAATTAAATCTAGGGCTTTTGCACAATTTTTATGGAGAAAGAATATAGTAAATTTTGAGAAGTTATGTAAGAGAATAAAGGCAAAACAGTCTGACAAACTAGATTTTGTTATTGATGAAGAGGTAAAATATAAATTTTTGAGTGATTTTGTCCAGTTAAAACCTAAGCCCAAGAGGTAATTAGTTAAGGAGTTAAGTGTCCTAATTTCGCCTGAGTTGAATATAGCTAATGCTATGATCTTTGACTCAATTAGGAAGGAGAAAAATGTGCAATATATAAGAAAGAAATAAATACTACAAGAACATAGGGGAATTAGATTCAATGATGATTATCAAGCCCTAGTAATTTGGTCAATTGAAAAAATAGATAAAACTAGAATGCAAGAAATTTCTAGTGCATAACATACTAGTACTCTTACAGTATATAGGGCTGATGAAGTGAGTAGCCAACAAATTTTTGGAATGACTTCAGAAATGTTAAAATTTGGGAATGTGGTGTCTCGAAAAGAACAAGATAGGTTCTTAGAACTCAATTCCAAATTTGAAGAATTATTGAAGGTGTATGAGGAAAGGGGTAAATAGATACAATTGTTAGAAAATCAAATACCTCAAATGGATAAATAGCTTGGGAAGACAAAGATGGGAGAATCCAACAAGCCAAGAATTGCATATCCCTGGCCACCAGTTGAACCATTTAAATCAACTCCCATTGTTAAAATACCAGCCACCCTACATAGGTCTGAATTCTACACTATAGAGGAATTTGAAGAAGAAAAGAATAAATTATATGCAATGCATGTAGAATTGAATAATTAATATGAAGAAAAAATAAGGCAAGTTGTAATGTACTTAATAGATAGAATTGAGTGGCCAACATTTTATGATCAATTGGTAAGATTGTAGCTATTTGGGATGAAATAAATGGAGATGAATGTAAATTGATGCTATATAGAAGTGGAATGAAAGAAATAATGACATTATCACTATGTGCATATCTATCATCCAATTTCCATGTCACCAAATAGAAAATATTTTTGATCTCCTCAATAAGCTAGAGGATTTTGATAACAAACGGGTTTCTATTCATAAAAGAATAAAAATTTGCTTCTCTAAATATATAATTGAGAAGTTTGACCTTTTTCCTAGTGCTCTCAAAAAGGTGGATAGAATAAAAGAAAAGGAAGAATGGAAAAAGGAATTAGATGAAATATTGCCAAAGAATGAATAATGTCATAAATGAAAAGGAGCACCTAATATGGGCAATGACTAATGAAGAGCTAGTAAAAGTGCAGTTATTTTACAATATTATTAGGAAGGATCTCATTGAAATAGAAGTAGTTGGAAATTTTGTAATACAAATATAGAGGGAAATCCTAAATATTTATTTTCCTAATGACATTGCTTTCAACAAGTGGAAAGACAAATTTATATTTGCAAAAAAAATTGCAGAAGATGATGGGGTAGAAGAAGATGTAGAGGTAATTGTTACTTTAACAGTCCATGATGAAGTCAATGAGAACCCCTTAGTCGAGGTAAGCTTGCAAGTAGTAAAATAGGACACATCACTCTCAAGCCTAACAGCCATGTACTCTGAAGAATTAGAATAACATGGGAGCAAATCATTGGTTTCACAATTTTGGAGGTGTAACATAAAAGTGGTTTCAACCAAAAGAATATTTTGATGTAAAAGTATTTTTGTTACACACCTTTTTGTCTTTAATGACAGCAAATACTTGCAAAAAAAAATTTGTGTATAGGACAGTTGCTAGTTCTCTATGCTTGAAGCTTGTTGCATCTCACACTATATAAGTGAGATTCAAAGACTAGAGAATGGTTCAATTTCTATCAAAATTTTAGCTTATATTGAGTATGGTTTGGTCCAGTTTAAGGGTGCAAAACTTATGATGTGTTTTATCTGCAAATAGTTGTAAATATATTGATGTTACAGGGGTCTAATGTCTTTTCTAGTGTCAGTCTGAGTTTTATTACAATTGTATACAAATCTTCAAAGGAGATTAAAACAAAAACTGAACTATCCTCATATCTGTCCTTGCTAAATTTTGTCTCCATTTTGATTACCTAGTTATTTTGATATTGTGTGAGAAAAGTTTGTCCAATTGAATGCAATTCACTTAGATTGTATATCAATTCATTATTTCTATTGATCCAATGAATTATGTAAATGCTTTAGTGAATCTTTTAGGGTTGCTATGGTTATAGAAAGGATGTCTATAAGAATGAATTTCAGCTAGGATAGTTGATAGTATTGGTTGTAATGCAATCGGTTAAACCTATAAATTGAAGTAGACTCAGAATCCCAATGGAAAAGGCATTGATCTAGTTGATCTAGTCTATAGATAGATAGATTATGAATAAGCACCAAGCTTAAAATCAAAATCAACTTTATTTTACTATTTGAAGAATTTCAAAGATGGTCAGCACTTATTTGCATGTAATCTCTCAGCCTTAGTTAGCTACTTTTACTGGAAATATTCTCAAATCTGAGAAGAATTGTGACCAAATCTTCTTATAAGGGATGGATATCATCTAAAAATGTCAAGGAATGGATAAATTATATATATGTCAGAGATAGAAGATGAGAATAAGAATGAAACTAGTAAAATTCTCATACAACAACATTCATTTTGAACCATCTCCTAGGTATAACATGACTTTAAGTCAAGTTTGTTATTAGTGACAACACTTATTTAGATTCTATATGGCTACTAAGCTCATTGAATAGTCTACAGTGTATTCCATGTAATTCAATAGCCATCAAGCTTTACAATTCCTATCAAGCATTCCAGTGGTTACCAAGTGAATTGAGCAGTGTGAAGTCCTACAATTCCTACCAAGTAATTCAATAGTTACCAAGCTTCGCAATTTCTACCGAGTCAGTAGTTCATGAGAAGTGAAGATAGTATTAACCGAGCTATGTGATGATCTGTGTTTACCGAGTTTAGGTATGGTAAACATGTAATTCAATTTCTACCAAGTTACACAATATCTACCGAGTCACCAGTGCAAGCCAAGTTTAAATCTAATCTTAAATGATTAGTATGGACCAAGCTTCTACTTTTATCGAATGCATGATGATGTCGAGTAATGACAGTGGACGTCATGTATCAGAACTTCACCAAGTCAGTCTTGAAAACTCAAGTGTCTTCATTTGTGCTGACTTTGTAATATTGGTGTTAACTTGCATATTGGTCGATTTTGTAATTTTATTAAATTGGATTGATATGTATATATATATATATATATATATATATTGTATCATATCCAATAAGTAAGAAAGAGTTAATCAATGTATGCATGCATGAATGAAAAGTGAGAGTGAAGAATAAGTAAGAAGCATGCAAATGTGATTCAATAGAAAAGTGCATTGTAAGGCCATATCAAAAAAGGATTAGTACAATCATATCTATCACATAAAAGTGATTAGTACTTCAAAGAATCTCTATCATAAAATTAGTTGTAAGTCAGAGATCAGTTGTTTCATTCTAACAAGTGAATAACTCCAAATCCTCTAACAAGGTAGACTTAACAGTCTTTTGTTAAATCTCTTTACCGAGTGCATACTTCATTGTATGTTTGCAAATCCTCTAACAAGGTGGAGCTACCAGTCCTAATTGTTCCTAATAGGGTAGATCATTAAAAGTGATCATTGTAAGCCTTAACAGGCCAACTTTATGCTGTAGTATTGAAGTTTTGTGGGTATCATCCCCACCCCAGTTTTACTTTCTATTTGGAAGGTTTCTAGGTCACCAAATTATTGTGTTCATGTGCCATGAATGTTTATGTTTCTAGTTTCTCATGCATGTAGTTAGTTCTGATTTAATGAATTAAATAGTTATTAGATTATTGCAATTAACATCTAAATTTGATAAAAATTTAAGGTTACTGATTCACCCTTACCCTCTCATTAACCTAACATAGTCTTGAACATTTCCAAAAATTGGTATCAAAGCTTTGTGGTTCTCATGATAAAGCTTGATAGCTTGAGCAAAGATCAAGGAAAATGGAGATATTCAGACTTGATAAAGCAATTGACAATGAAATGCTATATCTAGAAATGGCCATTGCACAACTCAAGAAAGCTAAGGAGCAACCTTCCCAATCCCTGAAAAGAAGGAAGGAACTTGCAAATTAGATGAATGATCACTAGTACATTGAAGAAAATATTGAAGACCTTTTCCCTTTAGGTAACTCAAATGAAGAAAATGATGCAATCAAAGAACTCTTAGAGAAGAATGGTTCCCTACAAAAAGAAATAAGAAAGCTCAACAGAGAATAAAAATTTTAGTCAGTAAGGCTATGTGAAATCTAGGAGCAAAGGAACAAGATGAAAGAAGAAATGGATTGAAGAAAAAATGAGCTCCAAAATCAATCCCTTTAGCATGAAGATCATATAGATCAAATCTCCAATGCAAATAAAGAAATCATGAGTCAAGGACAGATCAGTGAAAGATTAAGGAATGATCTAAATTTAGAAAGACAAATCAATGAAATAATAAGAGGTGAGCTGAGATTTGAAAAGAAAATTACTAAAAGATTGAATAATGACCTAAACATTGAAAAAGAAATCAATGAAAGAATGATAGAATCCCAAGCATACATGAATCAATTAAATCAATTGACTAAACATAATCTATATAGACAAAAGGGTAAAGAAGGAAATAGATACAAAGAAGAAGGTGAATCCTCCAAAAAAGGTGCTCAAAGGAATCAAAGACCTACTTGCAATCACTATGGTAAGATAGGTCATACATCGAACAAATGTTGGAGTAATGGAAAAGAAAAATTCAATAGTAAATGTTACAATTGCAATCAGCATAGTGACAAGGCTAATGAATGTAAAGAGAAACCAAAATTTGAAGGCAAATGTCACAAATCCAAGAAACAAGGTCACAAGGCATCAAATTGTAGAACCATGTCATTCAATCCAGCAGAGCAAATTGTGAAAGCAATAATTTGTTGGGACTATAACACCCAGTGTAGATGTCATTAATGTGGAGAGTATAGAAACATTGGCATGAACTATGTTAAACATCACACAAGGAAGATAGATACCACCATAAGATGTTTCACTTGTATAGAACTTGGTCATCTAGCCAAGAATTATATGAATACAAGTAGAATTGAAGATGCAAAGAAACAAAAAGAAGATAACGTTAGAAAATAAATGAGGCAGCAATGGATTCCTAAATCCACCAAGGAATCTAGTCCAAGAAATGATGGTCATGTCACTCAAGAAGTGAGTGACTCCCCCATTTTCAACTAAGTTCTTAAGTAAAAACTGAAACTGTGTTATCATGATCACATCTAAATAGTACCAAAATTGAAAGAAAGCAAAGATCTAAATTAGTATTCAAGATACTAGGGGGTCACAAAAGATTAGCATCAGTTATCATTGAGTAAGGTTGGGTCATGGACTATACCAAGCAAGGTTGGGAGTAACTAGTCACACATGTTTGGTTACCAAGTTATGAAGTATTCACCAAACGATTCGAACCGATAGTGGATGATAGGATGTCACATACTGACACATATTGTTGTGCATAATGATGTCATCACAGCTACTTTTGTACCAAGCATTAATGGAAAAATGTTTTCAAAAGGGCAAGAAATTGAATTTATTTTATACCAAAATTTTAGAATGTTATTGCAATCAAGGGAATTGCAGAGCGATCAAGCGATTTCGAGCAAAATTTGCAGTAAATTTTTTTGAAGTTTTTCATAACATACTGAGTAGCCATGGCAGCATCAAGCAGTAGCAGCAAGGCAAAGAAAGGGTCAAAAATGTTGGTCCAAGGAGTCGAATGGAAAACACCAAATTTCAAACTTGTACTAGTAATTGCGGAAACTGTTGATCCAAGTGGACTACAATCGCAAATCCATCCTAAAGTACTACTCATTAATGATAGCTGAACTCATTTCAAGTGTGCAATTCAAGAAATTAGAACCCTAGAGATGGATGATGCCCTAGGTGAATTTTTTGTGAATGGTGGTCTTAAACTTGAACATAAGCACTTGGAAGATAAAGGTTTAACCCACATTCCCCACCTACCACAAAATTTCCAAATCAAATGGATCAAATACATCCTAAGCCAAGTTCACAACAGTTAGTTATGGCTTGAGAAACTAGTTTTTATCACTAAGAATATGATTCATCGTATCACCAATCTTCCCATGCTTTCCAAAACCAAAGCTACTAAAACCCTAGGTCGGACGGAGTTAGAGAAAAAAACCCTGGTCAAGTGGGATGATCAAAGCATGAATATTAGTAGTGTAATAGATCCATAACTAAAATTTGGCATACATGTGATAAGTCACAAGATCTACAGTTCTAATCATTTAAATAGTGTGTCATGTGAAGTATTAGACTTCGCATTCAAATTCATGAAGAACAATCTATCATATGATCTTTTAGACTTGTTGTTGAAACAATTCAACAAAATCATGGAAAGTATAAGGACATCCAAGAAAAATCCTTGTAAATTTGGTTCATTGTTGACATGTCTATTTTTCTATGTTCAAAAATTTTTTCCTTCTAAAGGTATAATTATATGGACAAAGGATGTGCTAGTTTTCTATTGAACTAATGAATATATTGTAGAAATGGGTGAGAATTTTGTCAAAATAATGGATAATTACTTTGATGTCAAGGAGAAAATGAATAATAGATTTAGGATTCCCAAGAAATTGGTTGAAGATTACAAAGATGATGTTTGTTTCATGGTAGACATTGACAAAGTCTACATTTAGGCAGTAAAACCAAGACTTGTATGGGTAAAACTTCTTCCCTATGATGTGAACATTGATGAAGCAAAAGACATAATTGAAGCCTTAATTAAAAAACCTGTTGATCCAAAGGCACCACACTTTGGAACATATGATGAGGGTAAGGCAAGAATAGAGCTTGAAATCAAGATTCCATAGGAAGTTAACAAAGGCAAGAGGAGAATAGAAAAATTAAAATCTAGCACACCTTTTTTGTTGATAGAGGGTAAGGGAGAAGATGATGATGAAGAAAAGGATGAAAAAGAATCAGAAAAGGAAGAAGAGCCAGTGAAGAAGAAAGGCAAGGTGATCATCACCAAGCCACCCAAGCCATGTACTATAGTATTTACAAAGAGATCCAGGAAGAAGGGTAGTGGAGTTGTGTTTAGCAAGCCTCCTCTCACCTTCTAGGAAAAATTGAAACAATTGGAAGAAGGTGCAAGCATAACCAGCTTCAAATCAATAAAGTAGGAGACCAAGACAGAGGCTGAGAAGGAACAAATTGAAGAATTGGTGCTAACCAAGATGGGTAAATGGAAGTATTCCCCTTATCAAATAGCCTCCCAGATTTCTAATGATCTATTAGAAAGATTTAAGGCAAGATGGCACTCATTTATGTAGACAAAAAAAGATATCTATGAACAAACCCTGAGGTAGTTGTTACCGAGCATTACCAATGTTGAGGTAAAAGAGTCTATAAAGAAAAATGAAGACAAGATGACTCTTAGATTCAATACTTGTTTAATATTATTAAAAGATATAGAGCATGTAGTCAAGAATGCTAAAAGTGTGTGGAAGAATATTTATCACTAGCATAAACAAAGTGATTTTCCAATAGAAGTCAAAGATGATGATAATGATGATGAGGAAGAAGGAACATACTTTGAGAAAATACAATTTGACAATGAAGAAGTTGAAGAAGATAAAGAGGAAGAAGCTAACAAGGAAGACAAAGAAGATGATGAGGAGACTAATCCTATGAAGATAGCAGTAGCAGTCATTGCCTCACTTCAACATTCTCCAAGCAAATTAGTAGCTACATCAAGTTAAGAATCAACCTTAGCAAGTTTGATTGTGACCACAGCAAATACATCAAATATCCAATCACTCTTTGCTCCCTCATAGCTCAACGCATCACTAATGGAAATTTCTACCACTTCATCTACTGAGCTATAGCCTCCCTCTTATTTAGTTCCCAAGTTAGCATCATCAGCAGTGAGTATAGCATGTTCTACAATTTTGTGTTCTTGAGAAATAAGTAAAGTTTTGAGCTCTACAATTTTGGATCCTACAGCTTTTTTTTCTACAACTTTAGATACATCTATAAGTACATCAATTTTGGATTTAGTAAGCATTCCAATTAGTATTCCATCTTTTGGTGCTATATCATTTTTTACAACTAGTCCTACTATCTCTACTATTGTTTCCATTCCAAATTCTAAGGCACTAAGTACAAAGGTTGTTGAAGCTAAGGCTCAACCAAGTATAAAACTTTTGAGTGGAAAGGATATAAAGGAGGATATTGATGTAGATGAAGAGATTGAGATTCCAAAGTGCGATTTTGATAATGCCACTATAGATCAAATGCAAATAGCTAGTCAACTCCTCCAAAAGAAAGAAAAATAGAAGAAATTAAGAGAGGAAACAGATAGAAATGAGAATATAAAATCATTGAAAGTGCTTAGAATATTTTGACTGAGGTGATAGGTGTTGATGTTGATACTTCTCAACACATTTTGTTTCAATTAGAAGAGGCAGTCTAGAAGTTTAATGAGGACTCTAGTGGTCAAGAAAAATTGATTGAGAAAGTAGAGAAGAAATTTGATAACAAAGTGCATGAGCACATTCCTCAACAAATTGATACTCAACAAATGGATCTTTCCTCAATTTTGATAAATCTTGAAAACTCTTGCACAAATATAACATCACTTTTTGGAAAATTATGCAATGTTACCGAGCTCACAAAGGAAATGAAGAATAAACTAACATAGATTGATGAAGATCTGAAGGCTAGTGCACAATAGTTGCAACTTGAGCCTAGTTCAAGCTCTGCACATCATATAAAAATTAGATTCCTATTAGATATGTAGGTAGAATTGTTGAGAGAAGAAGCAAGGATCCAATCTTCATTGATAGATATTCAAAATATGATCCTTCCCATCATGGACACAATGCAGAAGCACATTTTTTACTCAAAAATATTGATCCATGACAAAAACTTCTCAATTGTAGATCACATGATAGAACTCTCTGCAGAAGTCGAAATTTCTCTACATACATGCAAACTTTTGCACAAAAATTGGGATAAGACTTTAGGACTCATACTTAAGTTATATTTTGAGTTTCTTTCTTATATTGGTGTCTCTATGTAAATAAGTTTTGAATAAATCTTTGGCATTATTATCAAAAAGGGGGAGAAATAGAATATATATATATATATATATATATATATATATATGAGAGACAATATGTATATGTGGGGAGAGACACTTAGTAAGTATATTGTATGGGGGAGAATCATGCAATGCAAAGGAAAGGAAAGTATAGTGTATATACTTACAAAGAAAATTTTGAAAAATCTCAAAACAGTATACCAGTACCGAGCTAGTATCACATTGTAATGTATATAAGTTTTGGCTAATAAGTGTTTTTGTCACTAATGCCAAAGGGGGAGATTGTTGACATTGAGTCAAGTTTTTTATTAGTGACAACACTTATTCAAATTCTATATGGCTACTAAGCACATTGAATAGTCTACAGTGCTTGCCATGTAACTCAATAGGCACCAAGCTTTACAGTTTCTACTGAGCATTCTAGTGGTTACCAAGTCAATTCAGGCAGTGTGAAGTCCTACAGTTCCTACTAAGTAGTTCAGTAATTACCAAGCTTCATAGTTTATAAAGAGTCAGTAGTTCATGAGAAGTGAAGGTAGTATTAACTGAGCTATGTGATGATCTTTTTTTGCTGAGTTCAAGTATGGTAAACGTGTAATTCAGTTTCTACCAAGTTACACAGTATCTACCGAGTCGCTAGTACAAACCAAGTTTGAGACTACTTTAAGATGATTAGTATGGACTAAGATTCTACTTCTACCGAATACATAAAGATGTCAAGTAATGATAGTGGATGCCATGTATCAGAACTTCACCAAGTTAGTCTTCAGAACTTGAGTGTCTTCATTTGAGCTAACTTTGTAATATTGGTGTTAACTTGTATATTGGTTGACTTTGTAATTTTGTAAATTGGATTGAAATATATATATGTAATGTATTGTATCATATCTAATAAGTAAGAAATAGTGAATAAATGTATGTATACATGAATGAAAAGTGAGAGTGAAGAATATGTAAGAATCATGCGAATGTGAATCAATAGCAAAGTGTATTGTAAGGCCATATCAGCAAAGGAGCATCAGAGTCATATCTATCACATAAAGGCTATCAGTACTTCAAAGAATCTCTATCGGTAAATCAATTGTAAGTCAGAGATTAGTTGTTTCATTCTAACAGGTGATACAAACCAAATCCTCTAACAAGGTAGACTTAACAATCTTTTGTTAAATCTCTTTACCGAGTGCATACTTCATTGTATGTTTGCAAATCCTCTAACAAGATGGACCTACCAGTCCTAATTGCTCCTAAAAGGGCAGATCATTAGAAGTGATCACTATAAGCCTTAACAAGCCAACTTTATGCTGCAGTATTGAAATTTTGTGGGTATCATCTCCACCCACATTTAACTTTCCATTTGGAAGCTTTTGTGGTCACCAAATTATTGTGTTCATGTGCCATGAATGTTTATGTTTTCAATTTCTCATGCATGCAGTTAGTTCTGATTTAATGAATTAAATGGTTATTGGATTATTGCAATTATGATCTGAGTTTGATAAAGTCTTAAAGTTACTAATTCATCCCTCCCCTCTCAGTAACCTAACATAGTCTTTAATATTTCCAACATACCCACCTTGGTTTTTCAGAGCCTAAAGAGTAGAAAATTGTTCCTGGTTTTGTTGAAGTTGGGTCCAAATAATATGCATCCACAATTGTTATTGGGAAGTAGCTAGTCCTTAGATTTGTAACACCAATAGAAATAACATGTAAAGTAAGTGCATTCACATAAACACTTGACACCATATATGATTACCCAAAAACCCTCCAATGATATGGTAAAATTGGGATGGGGATGACACCCACAATTCTTCACTACTATAGCAATAAAGTTCATCTATTAAGGTTACATAGTTTGACCATTCTCATGATCTACTTTGTGAAAGGCCTACCTTCTGAAAGGCTTACAAAGGATTGTTAGATCCTACCTTGTTAAAGGATTTTAACACCCTATTAAATGTGTGCATGGCTAAAGGACTTTAGAACACTCACTTGGAATGTCACCTGTTAAAGGATTTTACAATGGCTATTAAATCAACCTTAGTTCAAAGGATTTCACCCTGCTAATACAGTTGTTAGAAAGTAATTGTATAATGTTTGATTTGATACACTTAAAACTTTTGCATTGCTGATTTCAAATCATAATTCTATCGATCTTGATCCTCTTGGTCTATTATATCATTTTTGTATAGCTTCTCCTTTATTCTACAAACTAATTATGTAATTTTTCCAACTTCTAAGTTAGCTTGTATGCTTTCTGATCAATTCACCCCTTTTACTTCCTTCAATTCTTCACTCACATCAATTCCTCGCATACACATTCACTTATACTTTTTAATTATGGGGCTTCATCTCCCTTTTAACAAGACTTTGGTAGCTTAGGGTTAGGTATGAATATATGACTATGATTCATTCATTTTTTTGACTTAATTCCTTCCATTTTTCTAATTGGTTGCATGTTGATTGCATAGGGAATACAAAGTACATTCGATCTTATCTTCAAAGATTCAAGATCTATTCATAAGTCAGCTCAAAATTGTTTACATAGTTTTTTGTGCTATCACAAACATCTAGGTCCATTCTACATTACTCGTCATTTGATAATACTAATGCTTAGTGCTTACTATAAGTCTGTCCTGCTTAGCATTTGAACTTTCTCAGTATCAATTGTTCACTCAGCACTTGAATTACTCAGCATGAGTGACTTGGCACTCATTGCCACTCAGCATCTATACATATTATACTCTACATGTGTTACTAGCACAACATGAAATTAGTAAATATCTTAAGTGTGTTGACACTCAATTGTCAATACCAATTCTAGGATCAACATTAGCAGTGTGTTCAAGTGTTCATGCCTTGAAGTTTGGATCTGGTACTCCCCAGTGTGGAGATTATGAACTCAATTTCAACCTTTTTTCCTTCCTTAAGAGTTTTTCTTGCTTTCTTGGGTGACCATGTGTTAGCATGGGGTGACACAATATTGTGTTGCATGCCCATTGGAATTCTATCATGTGTTCCTTGATTGTGTCGCATGCCTCTTGAAGAAATATCATACGATACTTTCCAGTAATACACCCCCTTTGAAGAAGTTTCATATGATACTTGTAAAGTATCGCTCACCCTTAAGAGATGTATCACCTAGGCATTGAAAGTGTCACATTAATTCTTTAGGAATTTTGAGTGATACTGGAAAGTATCACCTAGTGTTGATTTTAAGTATCACCTAGTATTTGCAAAAACCTGTCTAGGCAAACAGCGGGCACTTTTTGATAAAAATTAAACTTTTTAGGAAGTGTTTAGGGTACCCTCTTATGTTTTTTGATGCTTTAGTACATGTATGTTAGTTTTGAGTTATTATTATGCACTACTCACTAGGGCCAACGAGTTAGCACACTTTCCACCAAAGACCCCTAAAAAGGCTTTGGGTGTGCCTAGACCTCTTCAAATGTGTATATGTCATTTGTTCCATCATAGCTTTATAGACTACATCTATCGTCCTCAAGTATCTATTGTGTTGAGAGTCTAGTCCATGCAGAGGAAATTTATCATCTATGTTTCTATAGCATTTGGCACATCACTACTTTACAAAATAAAACTAGGGTGTGCTCTCCCATATAAACACAACTAAATCCCTCAGTATCATGTAGTTAGGATTCATGTAGTATAGGGTTTCATTGTGCCTTTCTTGAGACAAGGGTTCTATTTATTCCCCCTCCTATGCTACACTACTTGGTTCCTACAAGTGAGGAGTTTTGACACATGTCTATTCATTAGGTTCATTTTCATATTTACATTTTAAGTTCAATCATTTCACTTTATATTCATTAGTGTCTTTTCTACTAACATTTTAGGATACATTGATTGTCATGTTAATTAGGCATTTTTAGATTTAATCATTAGTTCATTAATTTAATTCATTAGGTGCATACATTATAATCATCATATTTAGTGGCATATACATCATAAAACATCTCACAAAACATGTAGTACATCCATACATATCATATAACACAATGCATACATCTCATATTCATTATCGAACCTACATCATTCACACATTAGGCATCACGTATATATCATAGGCAATATAATGGCACACACATCCTGCATCACAATGTCAGTATCCACATCATAGAAATCACATGCATAAGCAATAATCATCCATATACACATAGGCCCATCAAATCATGTCATGTATATATCAAAGAATAATCAGTGTCTATGTATAGTTTGTATACCAAAAAGTCATGTGGTATCATCATGCACAAATGCATCATCAAAAACTCGTTGCATTTGCACCTCTATGTCAAAACTACTCACTGTAAAGAATCATGAAGCTGACTGTGAGGGCCTAGCCCCTCTTGTATCCCCTCCTTGTAGAGGCCACCCCTATCCAACTGACTACTCTAACCACTAGCGGCACCCTGTGGTCCATGAGCTAGATGCCTCTCAAAAATTTGGTTGCCATTAATCGAGAGGCACGGCATCATGATATAGGGACCTATAGTAGGCCGCCTTAGACACAGACCATGTCTCTACTCAATGGGTTGCCATAGCATCCTGCATCATAGCCATGATGACCCCAGGCTGTACTACCTATCTAGCCACATCCCACTACTAGCAATAATCATCTAGTTGTGCCTAGTGTATCTTCCGCTCAGCTCATGGTGTGGCCACCTCTTGCTATAGGGTCTCTATCTCCACCAGCTCATCCACCTCCTCATGCATCCCAAAATCATTGAACTCTCTAGTGTTTATCCTCACCTACAAGGTTATCAAGGCCTCTTGGGCACTGTCTACCCTAGCTCATTGAGCCTGAACCTCTTCCTATAATGCTGCTAAGGCCTTCTAAGCACTGTCTCCCCATGCTTGATCCACCTGTATCTCACACTAGAGTTACAAAACCTCTGTCTAGAGACTATCCCACTCTACCCTGACCATATTTACATCCTATACACCTAGTGGTCCCTATCCTTATGGCCCCTAGTGGCCCTTTTACTTGTGGTCCTAGTGGCCCCTATATTTTTAGCCCCTATTGTGGCCCCGTTGCTACTGGTACTCTCTTTGGGTGGGCTCTATGCCCCCGTGGACCTTGCTATGCCCCCTATACTGGCAATGGCACCACCACTCCCTATCCACCATCCCCTGCTCCATCCCCTCCCCTGTGTCTACTCAGTTGGTGGTGGTGCTCCAAGTACTATCAGTCGGACTAGATGATGAGCTTCCCACCACTGTGTGTAGACCAGTGTCATCCCTACATCCCCTTGGTCCTGTATTTGGACCCAAGGCATTGGCTACATCGACCACTAGGATATCCTTGCCAACCTCGGACTAGTCCCATAACCCTACAGCTTGTCATACTCCTAGGATACCACCGGTATACAAATCTATCTAGGACTACATCCTATGTCCTCCCAAACTATCGATGCACCCTAGATGGCATAAACCTCATAACGACATGCACGGTCTACCTGATCAGCCAACAATCTATCTGTGTATATGGGAGGTATCTTTGATCCTCGCTATTTTCCTCTCCCCCAGCTGCTAGGACACTACCCCATCACTCCACATCGTCATAGGGTTTCCACTTGAACATAATGATCTCATCAATACATCACCTCTAGAAACTGACAGACTCTATGGAGGTATACTAGATAGGTGGCCTATATCAGCAGTCAAATGGCTCACGAGGCTATTGGATCTCCTATCTTGTAATGAGACATGTAACACCTATATGTTCCCATGACCATACCATGAGTAGTGTCAACCTTGGACCCATGGTCCATTGTGCCCTATAGGCACACATATGTAGGTCATGATATAGCTCAGCTAGGATGGTCTGACCCCAACAGAAGACCACACCATCATCTTGCAATAATGTGCTAAGCATTTGTGTCCACCCAATAGGAAATCCATGCCCAACATGGTTTGGTACCATCCTCCATATAAGTGAAGCAAGGTACATGATAAGTCATGGAAATCTCTACTCCAACACATCTCTCAATGTCAGCCACGAGCTTTGTATCGGCAACCTCTGCCATCAGCACCTGAAGCACTCTCGCAGATAGGGATTAGCACATACTCAAGATACATCCCATAGATTGACACTCATAGAATGCACCACACATCTAGCAAAGTGATGTTATCTCTCTAGTAGGTAGATGGAAACTCGATGTTAGTGTATGTCACTACTCAATCAAAGCTAAAAGCTATGCTAAATGCACTCTCAAATTTGGCCATTCATGGACATGCTCCATATTACATAGTCAAACATGTCTCCACTCAGCCTCATTCAATTTGTCTCCTAGCACCATAGTCGGCAGATAGTACTCTCCCGACTGGAATACCACTATCTCCATCCTTAGCATAGACATTCACATGGTCAATTTTTGCTATCTTATGCTTCCCCCCCCCCAGTATGGGGCATCCTCCCCTATTCTTTGTCAATTTGTCCCAATCAACGAAGATGCAAATTACCATAGATGCCAATCTACATAGATGCTAATTGGTGTAGATGGTAATCTATGGAGATGTTGATCAATGTAGATTCCAATCAACGAAGATGAAAAACATCAAAGACATCATTTTGGCATCTCTAGTGGCTACGCAGATGCTGAATTCCCACTGATGGGTTCCTGATGATCATCTACAAAGATGATGACATAGAGATCATTGTCTCAGCCTCATCTCCACCCCACTTTTCCCTCTTTTATCATCTGCAAAGTCAATAGGATGTATCCTATCATCTCCATAGACCTCTCAGTCTCTATTTTGTCATCTCTACAAATGACAAGGCAGAGAATGCCATCTCCCCCCTAATTGAGATTTTGGGCCCATTAAGGCATCATAAATGCTATCTAAATGATGAAATCAAAAATTTAACAAGATAGGGTAGTCAACTCACCAGTGGTCCCATCTCAGTTGGTCTCTAGTGCTTCTAAACATGCTCTATAAACTGTAATCTATTGATCAGATCCATCTTTTGCTCTGGTTCTCTACTCTCTAGGTTTGCAAATTACTCTTCCTTGAGCCCCTTGTTGGCTTATGTAGGCCCTCCAAGGCCCCCTTTTCAAGCTCATCCCCTCTCCTTGGCCATGTTGACCCCTGTTTATTCCCAAGTCATGAAAATGTTCATCTTTTCCTTTATGCTACCCTTTTCTCTTCTTCTAAAGACCTTTTTGCGAAAATAGCCCAAAATTCATTTTTTGCACTATTTTCATGAGGGGGCACCCTCCTCCCCTGTCATTGCTTCGACACCACTCTTAGGATTCCTATCATTTTTGGAGCAACCTATATTTTATTTTCTTTTATATAATATCATCTCGACATCACATCAAAGAGGGGCAAAATGTAGACACTTAAAATTATCCTAAACCCTATATTAATTTATTTAATATCTCCCTTGACATTATAATTGATTATTTATTAATTAATTATATCTATCATATTCTTCTTCTTATTTAATAAAATTTATTTAATTAAATAAGTTCATTTCCTTAATGTATTTAAATTTAATTTGAATACTTCTCCTAATGTATTAAGTTTATTTAATGCATAGTGCTCCATAAATCCCCTTTTAAATAAATTATATTTATTTAATTCCCTCCATTCCATTAATTTATTTAATCCTATGATTAAGTTAAACCTTATTTAATTTAACCCTAATCTCATCCTAAAACCTAGTATACACCCATCACTCTCATCCTTCTAAGCCTACCCACTACTTAATCCCTCTTTATTATCGTAAACCTCTCTTAATCGCCTTTTTAGCAACTAAGTGGTTGCTCACACATGTGTGAGAAAAACATGATCCAATAAAGCTTCCACTTCATTTACACCTCTTACACATTTTTCCCCCACTCCTTCCCCCAAGGTTTCTCACACATGTGTGAGCACACCTTGAGCCTCTCAAACATTAAAGGCTCTTTTTGACTTTTGCATGGCTTGTCCTTTAGTCCATGTGTCTCCCTTGTGGCATGTATGTGGATGCCACATAGATTTCACCACTCCAAGGCCTCTCTCAAACCTATAAATAAAGCCCTTGTCTCAAGTATTTTCCATCTCCCTCGTTTACATTGTTATCATTCTAGTTTAGTGTTAGAGCTTTTTAGAGATTTTTTTGATTTGCATCATTACTAACCTTTGGTAGTTGCTAGATTTCCATTTAATTCACATTGTTAATCTAGTTTAATTCCTTGCATCCATTTCCACTTATTAGGATGTTTTGAGATTGGTTTCTTTATAGCCTTTCCTTGAAACATTCTTCATTCATCTTAGTTAGATTCATATCACATTTTTCACTTCATTTCATTACCTTTAGATTAAATAGTTGTGTTTTGGGAGAGCACATATACATCCCTCACACGTATGAACATCAAAAATTCCTCTTATGGGCACCCTTGTTGAGCTTCTTTGAGGTTGTGTGAGGACTTTAAGTTGTTGGTTGCATAGTTGTTTTAAAACTCAAGTAAAAATTAGTAGCTTTCAAATTGAATTTTTATCTTGAATGCACATGCCACTAACATTTTCTTGTTTATGCATGATCTTGACAAGTTAGGTTTTTGCATATACAAGAAACCCTTGTGATCATAAAACAAAAAGAAAAAAAACATGACAATCATTTTTCATTTGTTTTGATTTTGGAGAGTTCACACGAAAGATGTGGAGAGCTCCAAATGAGGGTTGAGAGTTATGATTGTTCTCATGGCTCTTGTGATTGGTGCATTTTATTGTTGTGCCCTCATGATCTCTACATTTCATTTTCATGCTCTTTCTATATGATTTCATTATCATGTCATGCCCTTGCTCTGCAATTTCATTGTTGTGTCATGCCCTTGTTATCTACATGCCCTTGCTCTACAATTTTCCTCAAGGGCGAGAACAAGTATGTGTATAAATATTTTTTATTTTCCTTGTAAACATGAATGTCTTTATATTTCTATCTAAACATGTATCTATCTATATATTCAAAGAGATATTTTTCAAGATGCTTAATACACATATCATCCAGTTGTATACATATTCTGAAATCCAAATAATAAAACAATAAAACTCACTCAACCCGTGCTAAGTGACTTACCTCAAGATCCTACATAAAATTAATGCAAACCACAAAAAATGGGTAGAGTTCACATGAAATTTTATAAAAGCATATCATCACAGATATTTTTAGAAAGAAACAAGCCATAACCCAGTTAAATATGTCTAGTTACTAATTAGTTGGGTTGATTACAAATTCCTGTAGAAATGTCATTATATTAGGTACAATAAAATGAACAATCAGCTTTATAAAAAATGATCCAACTACATACATATTTGAGAGTCCAAATAATAAAACAATAAAACTCACTCAACCTATGTTAAGTGGCTTACCTCAAGATCTTGCACAAAAATAATACAAACCACAAAAAATGGGCAGAGTCTACGAGAAATTTTACAAAAACATATCATAGCATTTTTTTTAAAAAGAAACAAGCCATAACCCAATTAAATTGGTCTATTTTCTAATTAGTTGGATTCATTACAAATTCCTATAGAACTATCATCAAATTAGGTACAATAAAACAAACAATAAAGGGCATAATTTAGATCATGTGTATTATAGCTTTTAAACACATAATCTAATTTTTGGTAGGTTATATTCTAATTCATGTTGGAAAATAATTATTTCTAATTTTAAACTCTCAATTCAAAGGATTAATACTTTTATTGATAGAGAATACTTCATATTAGATTAGGAAGCTTATCTTCATGACTTGTTCCTATAGAAACTCTTGATTTTCATCGGATACCTCTCCTTACATTTGCAAATTTTTCTATATACAATATTATTTTCTAAGATAAAGGATTTGGATAGTAATATGATCAATTTTCTATTTACCACATATTCACTATATATGGTTGAAATAAAATGGCTACAGTTTCTAAGATAATATCTTTCCTTCATTTAGAAGAAACAACATAATCTTGTGCCCTATAGTTAGGGGTAATTATTTTTTAGTTATGTAGTATGTTTGAGACTAGTAGTCCCAAACATAACAATCTCCCGAGAAATGATTGCCCTTGGATATTTCTCATTATATCTCAATGTATTCTCTCTCACTGAGTCAGTATTTCTATGTTTCTAGCTTATCTTCTGGTATAGCTTTTTAGTTTAGTCTCTTTGATGTCTAATTTTTTTAGAGTTAGATGATAGTTTTCTATTATTATTTTAATCATATAGAATCTATTCTTTAAGTTTCATTCTTGCTTCATCATGGACCATATTGACCGAATGATAAAAAGATAAATATTCATAATAGATCAATTTGGATAGTGCATGGGGATTTTTGCATCCTAGACTAGAAACCTTCCCCTTTTTTGGTCTATCATGAGGGTGAAAACCCTCAGTATACTCTAGAAAGGGATTTCTTCTTGTCCTTTAATATACTTCTCTCATAGAGATTATTTATCTTTATGCCCTATATTAGATATGAAGTTATTGTGTGTATCAAGATTCTTAGATACCCATCCATATTTCTAGGAAATTATTTTACTTTATTTAAAAGATAGTTTGGACTATCTTATATACTTTAAACAAATTAATCCTTAGTCACTTTCAAACTTTCAATTCTTTGGCTTTTGTTTCACTTTTTTTTTCTATTTTGGACAATATATCTATATAACATACAATAAATATATCACTATAATATAGGATCAATTTAAATTAGGTCCAAGTATGGAAATTCTTGATTTTCATCAGATACCTCTCCTTACATCTATAGAGTTTTCTATATACAATATTATTTTATAAGATAAAGGATTTGGATAGTAATATGATTAATTTAATATTTACAAAAAAATTATTATATACAGTTGAAACCACATGGCTTTAGTTTCTAAGATACACTGGCCTAACAATGGAAGCCAAGAATGTTGAAGAATAACTTTAGTGAAGAGTTGAGTGAAATGAGTTGAAGAAGCAAGTTCTGCTTCTATGTAAATGCTATAATCATGAGGCTAATTCCCTTGTAGAAGCCTCTACCAAAATGAAATTACCTCTAGACCTCTAAACATATTGAGAGACATTTTTTGGTCGATATTGAGGCCCTTTCAAATGATGATTGAATAGGGCCCTAAGGTGAAAATGTCTTGGACATTAATTTGAGCACCCAAGATCATGATTAAGGACTTCAAATTCATGAGAATGAACTAGGTGATATCACCTCCCTAACATTCCTATCAAAAAGAAAGTGATGGGGACAAATAATAATAGCCCAATAGATTAGGAGTTAGCAAGGTAGATATAATATCAACACCATGTTCTTGCTTCTATGCTAATAGTTCTTCAAGTGCATTCTCTTGTAAAAAAATAATTTTTTTGAACATTTGTAAACTCTTAGAAAATAAATTCTTGTTTTATATTACCATTTATGGGCTTCCCTTGAACAAAATTAAAATGAAGAGGCATAAATTGACCTCATTTTTTGTTCAAGAGCACCTTGGGGTAAAGAGGAAGCATAATGCATTTTTGGTTTTTGATGGTCTAACTTACCATTGAGGAAATAAGGACTAATAATAAATTCCTTATGTTTGGTTAGGAGGTTTTATTAGGTAGGATTTGAAATGTGAGTCAAGTTTTGTCAATTAGGTCCAAGTAGGAAAAATGTGGAGAAATGCATTAAAAGGGGTAAATATGTGTGTAAGATTCATCCTTAGGTGTACAAAGGTCATTTTAGGAGGTTTTGAAATAGACTAGCCAAGTTTGGAGTTCCAATGTGCAAAATTGCAAAAGTTGTCAAAAGTTGCATTGATAACTTTGCAAGTTTTGCAAAATTACTTAGCAACTTTTGTGCAGTTTTCAAAGAACAAACTACTTGTGTAGTTATGGTTATAAATGAAGAATATAATGGAGGATTTATTCTATCTAAACCTTATTTAATTCATTTTTAAGGTTTGGATGGTTACGTGTATGGATAACACCTATAGTGGAGCAATTTTGTGAACAGATGCGTAGTTTTGAGTTATTGAATAGAGAAAGTGGATTGAATAACCTATTATTTTGGATAAAATAGTGTCTTAGGATTATGTTTTGAAACTTTTCATACTTTTTTTGGTTTCAATCTTCCATCTGATAGGGTTTAGAAAATTTATTAGTTTTGGTGTTCCTGTTGTCTAGTTTTGTATTGCCAGCATTAAAATAGTTATGGTTTGAGTTTCCTTGGTCAAAACACCATGGTTCTTGGAAATAAAATAGTACCATATATAGATAGTATAAATATTGATTTTGGGTCTTGTGGAAGACAGGATGCTAATTTTCCAAGCAAGCCCTATGCAAGCAATGTAAGCTTGGCAAGGTGCAATAAAAGATTGAATTGGAGTTTTGAGAAGAATAGTGGATTGGCAAGTGCCAGTCTTGATTAGAAAATGAAGGAGTAAAGTATTAAGAGTTCATAACTTGGAGGAGGAGGTTAGAATTGGATTTTGAAACCATTGGTGAGGGATTCATGATCATTGCCTTTGAAACCCTTAAAATGAGGGTTTTTTGAAGCCATTCTGTACGGTCATCCCAAGGGCCTAAGACTTGAAAAATATTCAAGTTTAGGTAATATGGAATAAGATTTCTAAATATACCAAGTGTAATTGTAAAGGTTTTTTGGGAGTTTCAGTTTGTTCCTTGTTTCTAGGAGGGCTAATAGAGGCTTCTATGGCTACAAGGTTAAACAAAGTAATTTGAAGTATTGGGAGTGTGAAACTCACAAGAATGATGCAAAGAGGTGGGAAATGGGTCAAGGACCTCATAGTGATGCATCAACCTTGATTTTTGGCTTTTAGGTGCAACTTAGTGAAGTTTTGGCATGCTAGGTCAAAAAGTGCATAGTTGGTGAATTGCAGGAATAGGATTGAAACTTGAATTGTTGGAAGAGTTTCTTGGTGAAAGGGGATTGAGAAGAGGTCCTCTAGGTTAGGGTTAGGAATAGTAACCCTAAGTGGCTAGGAATAGTTTAGGAAGATAAAGAAAGCTCTAAAGTGAAGAGGCTCCTCATTGAAGTGGTATAAGAGCCATAAGACTGTGGCTTGTGGTGGTATGATATATATATCATTGAGTCAAGTGGATCTTCAAAGATGGTTACAAATACAAAGGTTGCAAAGGAGGTAGATGAGAAAAAGAATCTCATAGAAAAGAAGACCAGGGTCCTTGATGAGGCCATAGAAGAGATGAAAGATAAGATAAAGGAGATGGAGGATTCATACCATGCTAAGGAAGATGAAGATTTTGGAAAGGGTAAAGAAAAGGTGAGTTTGGAGGATGATATGCATGAACCAGATCCTCCACTTGGTTAAGAAAAACCATTCCTCAAAGCCCTCAAGGATTTTGGATGAAAGAGCCTAGAAAATATCTCACTTTTCCATGGTAAGATGGACACAAAGGTAGTTCTAGAATGGCTTAAGCATTGAGAACTACTTTGAATGTGAAGGTACAATAGAAGCTTAAAAGGTGAGATTTACAAAATCCTGATTGAAAGGTCAAGCATTGACATGGTGGAAGCTTGTGTAGGAGAAAAGGGAGAGTGAAGGGAAGAAACCTATAGCTGATTGGAAGGCTATGGTGGCAAAGATAAAAGAAACCAATTTTCTAGAAGATTATGAGATTTAGATTCATAAGTAGAGGTAGAATCTCAAGAAAAAGGATCTTCACGTGGTTACCTATACAATGGAGTTCCAAAAGTTGACTTTAAGGTCAAGGGTACAATAGGTAAATAGCATTAAGCTGGAAAAGTATCTAAATGGCCCTATGTGGTATATTCAGGAAGAGTTGATTTTATTTAGTCTCATCACATTATAGAGTTATTTTCAAATGGCTAGGGAAGTGGAAGATAATTTGAGAAAGAAAGAAGACTCAAGTTCCAAAAGCAAAGGTAGAGGTAAAGACTTCAGAGGTGGCTCAAAAGGAGGTTCTAGTGGAAGGACTAATGAACAAAGAGGCTATGGGGATTATAAGAGGAATGAATAGGCCAGTGAGAGCATCTAGAGAGGAGGCTCCAGTAGAGGCAGATGATCCAAAAATGGTGGTAGAGGTAGATATGGGAACAATAGTAGAGGCTCACACTTCAATAACATCAAGTGTTATAACTATAAAAAGTTAGGAAACCCTTCCTATGGATGTCTTGAGAAGGCATCATCATCCTATGGAGAGAATAAGATTACCTACATCCAAGAGGAAGACAACTCCAAAGTAGGTGAAATGGATCTTGATGTAGATAAGGAAGAGAACCTCATGTTGAGGAGAGTTGTAATGAAGGAACTAGTAAAAAAGCAACCCAAGTAGAGAAGAGAATTATTAAGGACTACTTGCAAAATACTAGGTAAGGTATGAAAAGAAATCATACACTTAGGTTCTACTTACAATGTAATGTCAGAGGAGGTAGTACAAAAATTTGGTTTGAAAAAAGATACCACATAT
Organism: Cupressus sempervirens; assembly: GCA_028749045.1. Taxonomy (NCBI): domain Eukaryota; kingdom Viridiplantae; phylum Streptophyta; class Pinopsida; order Cupressales; family Cupressaceae; genus Cupressus; species Cupressus sempervirens. The sequence goes on from CM053783.1 coordinate 560,926,625, forward strand.
GTGTCATTAAAGTGACTTGGTTGATCAAAGGGCAGAACATGCTAGTGAATGAACAAGTTTGGGTAGACATCACTATTGGAAAGCGTCAAGAAAAGATCCTATGTGATGTGCTACCCACAGATGCTTTCCATCTCCTATTAGGAATGCCTTCGTAGTATGAGAGGGAGGGAATACATCATGGGAAGGATAATAAGTATTCTTTTAAGAAGGATGGGGTTACATGCAGGATATAGTCCATAGTGGAGGAAGATAAGTTAGGAAAGGAAACTACTAAGACTTTGTTAATGAGTTGGAAAGAGTTACTCAAGTATTTGAAGGAAGGTGAAGGAGTAGGTCATTCCATTATGGTGAAACTCGAGGAGAAGATTTCTTTGCAAACACCTATACTTGCAAAGGTACAAAACCTACTGGATCAGTTCAAAGACATACTTTGTGATGCAACACCACCAACATTATTTCATAAGAGAGCCATAAATCATAAAATTGATTTCATACTAGGAGAATCATTAATAAAAAAAGCTACATACAAGATGACTCAAGAGCAAAACAAGGAGATAGAAAGGCAAGTTCAAGAGTTGCTTGATTAGGGGCTAATTAGGAAGAGCAATAGTCCATGTGCCATACTAGTTATCCTAGCACCTAAAAAGGGAGGTAAGTGGAGAATGTGCACTAATTCTAGAATAATTAATAGAATCACAATTAGGCATAGATTTACTATTCCTAGGGTAGACAATTTAAAGGACTATCTAGGTGGAGCTAGGCACTTTTCCATAATTGATCTTAAAAGTGGATATTATTATATTAGGATAAAAGAAGAGGATGAATGGATTTTTTCATTTAAGACTACTAATGGTCCCTAGGAGTGGTTGGTAATTCCATTTCACCTTACCAATACACCAAGTACCTTCATGAGAGTTATGAATGAGGTCCTATAAGACTACATAGGAGTATTTTTTGTTGTATACTTAGATGACATCCTTGTCTTCAATAACACAAAGGAGGAGCATATGAAGCACTTAGAGTTAGTGTTGAGGAAACTCCAAGAGGAAAAGATGATAGTAGAAATAGAGAAGAGTGAATTCATGAAGTAGGAACTAGTGTATATAAGGTTTATAGTATCCCAAGAGAATATGAAGATGGACAAGGACAAGATGGTGGCAATATTGAGTTGGCCTACTCTAAGATTTTCTACTAAGGTCAAAAGTTTCCATGGCCTAGAATAGTTTTATAGGAAATTTGTGAGGAGAATTAGTGAAATTTGTGCACCAATGAATGGCACCATAAAAGGGGGCATGAAGACCAAGTTTACATGGACTAAGGCAATAGATGCAAGTTTTGGGAGGTTGAAGAAAGAAGTGGCAACACAACCAATTTTGGTTTTTCCTAGTTTTGAGAAGTCATTTGTGGTAGAATATTATGCTAGAAACATAGCATTTGGGGTAATTTTGAGTCAAGAGGGTAGATCAGTAGCAATTTTTAGTTAGAGGATTAATGAAGCTAACACAAGGTATTTAGCATATGATCTAGATCTCTATACACTTGTCCAAACCCTCAAGAAGTGGAGACATTACTTTTTGCCAAAGGAGTTTTTGGTCTTAATAGATTATCAAGCCCTAAGCTTTATCAACTCATAGGAGAAGCTAAGTCTAAGGTACATCAACTGAATGGAGTTTTTGCAGTCCTACACTTTCACTATCAAACACAAAAAGAGGACAAACAATAAGGTGGAAAATGCTTTGAGCATGAGGTTTCTAATAGTATAGGAGGTCAAGTTGTAGAGGCTTAGATGGATTCAAAGACCTATATGAGGAATACACTAATTTTTCAGAGACCTATAATGGCAGCATGATTGGGAACTTTGGTCTTAATAAGACTTTAGACCTTTTGGAGAGTTTCTATCACTAGCCTAAGATGCAAAGAGATGTAAGGAGGTATGTGGAATAGTGTGGAATATGTCAAAAAAAAAAGGGAACTTCCTCAAATGCAGGGCTCTACCAAACTCTACCCATTCCTAACAGGCCTAGGAAATGCATCAGCATGGACTTCATTGTGGGATTTCCAAGAACTAGGATATTTGTGGTAGTAAATAGGCTCAACAAGATGATCCATTTTATACCATGCAAGAAAAACCATGATGCAAGTAATATTTCCAATCTAATCTTCAAGGAAGTGGTTAGGATACATGGCTTACTAAGGAGCATAGTTGTTGATAGAGATACAAAGTTTATGTGGCATTTTTGGAAGACCCTATGGAAGAGACTTGGAACAAACCTAGCACATAGTTACACCTACCATCCCAAAATATATGGGCAAATAGAGGTCATCAACATGGTCATAGGAAATCAATAAGGTCTTAGGCAACTTGTTAACGTGTCTTACCAAAGAGTATGGGAAAAGTTGGGAGCAAGTCATTCCCCAAGCTGAATTTGCATACAATGATAGAAAAACTATGATAGTAGGGTTAAGTCCTTTTAAAGTAGTGTATAGCACTTACCCAAGAGGCATAATGGAGGTAAGGGACCTACCTTCACATGAAAAAATGAGTGGTCATGTTGATGACTTTGTTCAGTCAATGAAGGAGGTACATGATCAAGTGAAACAAACCTTGATGGAAGAAAATCAAAAATTAAAAGAGAAGAAAGATTAGGCGAGAAGAGAGTTATAGTTTCAAGTGGGATACTTGGTAATGGTTTTTTTGAACAAGGCCAAGTTACAAAAAGGAATCCCTAGAAATTTGTAGATGAAGAGAATTGGGCTATGAATGATACTTGAGAAGTATGGACCAAATGCCTACAAGGTGGACTTACCCAAGGATATGGCTACCTCTCCTATCTTGAATTTGAAATACCTAGTACCTTATAAAGGTCCTAAGATGGATGATATAGAGTATTAAGAAGAACTTAGCAAGGAAATCTCAGACATCTCAATACCTGAAAAGAAACAAGCATAGGTAAAAGAAAAAAAGTTTACAAGGAGCCTTTAGTGAAATGGGTGGATTTACTTGAGGCTAACAAAACTTGGATTGTTGAGAGTGATTTTAAGTAACATGGAATTAGCAAGGAGTTCTTATCTTTAGTACGTACCTTAGTTCTCTTGAAGGAGGAGCACCTAGGGGTAAAATGTGTTTTTGGTTTGTGAAGAGTCTAATCAACCACTGAGGAAATAAGGACTAATAATAAACTCCCAAGATGTGGTTAGGAGGTTTGATTATGTAGGATTTGGAATGTGAGTCATGTTTTGTCAATTAGGTCTTGTTAGGCAAAATTGCTTGGAAATTGCTTAAAGAGGAAAAATGTGGAAAAATACCTTGAAAGGGGAAAATATATGTGTAATAGTGGTCCTTAGGTGTACTAAGGTCATTTTAGGAAGTTTGGAAATATACTATAGAAAGCTTGGAGGTCCAATGTGTAGAATAGAAAAAGTTGTCAAAAGTTGCATTTACAACTTTGCATTTTTTGCAATATTGCTTATCAACTTTTATACAGTTTTAGAAGAATGGACTACTTGGGCAATGGTTCAAACTAAAGGCAAAAATGGAGGAGGGAATCCATTTAAACCTTCTTCAACACATTTCTAAGGGTTGGATAATTACTTGTATGGACAACACCTATAGTGGAGAAAATTTTTGAATAGAAGCATGGTTTTAAGTGACTGAATAGAGAAAGTGGATTGAATAACCTACTATTTTGGATGAAGAATCATGTTTTGAATCTGTGCATACTTTTTTTGGATTCAATCTTTCATTTGATAGGGTTTATAAAATTGACTAGTTTTGGTATTCCTACTATCCACTTTTCTATTTCTAGCATTAAAATGGTTATGGCTTGAGTTTCCTTGGTCAAAACACTATGGCACCTGGAAATCAAGCACTAGCCTCTATAGATAGTGTACATATTGATTTTTGGGTTTTGGTAGGACAAGAAGCTAATGTCTCAAGTGATCCCTAGGCAAGCAATATAAACTTGGCAAGGTGCAATGAAAGCTTGAATTGGAGTTTGATTAGGAAATGTAGTAAAGTATTAATGTTTCATAACTTAGAGTAGGAGTTTGGAAGTGGAGTTTGAAACCATTGGTGAGAGATTCATGATCATTTCCTTTTAAACCCTTAAAATGAGGGACTCCTATGGCCACAACGTTAAATAGAGTAATTTGATATTATGGTGTGTAAACTCACAAGAATGATGCAAAGAGGTAGGAAATGGGTCAAGAACCTCAATATGATGGGTCAAACTTGATGTTGTCCTTTTAAGTGCACTTGGTGAAGTTTTGGCATTCTAGGTCAAAAAGTGCATAGTTGGTGAATTAGGGGAATAGGATTGAAACTTGAATTGTTGGGAGAGTTTCTTGGTGAAAGGGGATTGAGAATAGGTCCTCTAGGTTAGGATTAGGAGTAGTAACCCTAAGTGACTTGGAGTAGCCTAGGAAGAGCAAGAAAGCTCTGAAGTGAAGAAGCTCCCCACCATTTTCTTTCAAAACCATATGTGCAGATATAAGCATTAAGTACAACATGTCCAATATTTTTGCAAATATAAACATTAATTACATCAAATGTTTCTTTCACAACCATATGTGTAGATATACATGTAGACACCTAAAAATCCTTTAGAAAATGAAGTATTTTTATTTTCTAAAAAAGTCCCTTATGACATCATCATTTATTAATTAATTATTTACTTAATTTATTTATTTATTTTTATGCCATTAAATCCCTTTATCTTAATTAAAAATATTTAATTAAGGAATCCCTCCCAAAAATGTTTAAATCTTATTTAAACATTATTTCCTTATTTATTAATTAGTTAATTAATAAATTGACCAAAAATTCCAAAATAAATAATTTATTTATTTTTTGCCCAAAACTTGGCCAATTTTTTTAAGACCACTAAGCTCTTCCAAAATCTTCTAATCCTTCTTTAATTTCGATTAAAGGCTAATCCCATCATTTTCTTACTCTAATCCCAACTCAAAATATTTAATCAAGATTAAATATTAATCCTCATGTTTATTAAAAATGTTTTAATAAATATCTCCTCAACCCAAACCCTTGAAATAAATAAACTTTATTTATTTCCTAAAAACTTATTTATCCTCATCCTGGGAAGTTCTAGACTGTTCTAGAAAGTCTTCATCCTCATCCTAAGCCTATCTATAATCTTCCATTTAGCCTAATCCACCTCATCCACCCATACTAACTAAGTTTAGCTACTAACTCACCCATCCTCATAAATGCCATCCACTTGCCCATCTCTAACATCCCTAATCTAATCCTAAACCATCTCTAATCCTACCCTTAATCATTTGCACAATCCTAAACAAGCTTAAGACTTTCCTAAGCCAAGCCAAAGTCTTCTCTCAAAATATCCCAACCACCAAGCCATAAATGACTATTACAAGCCCATTTATTGCTCTTACAAGCCATTATGAGGGTCTTTATGAGCTTTGAGCCTCCTTTGTTGACCCCTCAACCCCTCTTGCTCTAACTAATGACCTTGTGACATGTGTCACTCCCTGATTGGTTGTAAGGAAGCACAATCCATGTGCTCTCCTCTCATGCAATCTGATCCCTCCATGAGCTTTTCCCCATCATTGCATCTTAGCCCTCAATCCCTCAAACCTCTTGCCTATAAATTGGATCCTTCCCCTTTGCAAAATCATCACAATACATTAGCTAAAGTTACCATGCCATTTTGAAAACAAACTCCACAGCTTTTTACATACATCCACATTCAAATCCCAACATCCATTGAAGCAAATTTGAGCATCCATCTTGAGCATACATACCAAACTCAATCAATTAGACAAATCCACCAACAAGGGAGAAAATTTCATTGGGAGAGTCCATTAATGGCTCACATTCCCATTTGAAAAGCTCACCTTTGTCTATCTTGAAGTTTATTAATTTCTTTTAGTTTGTAGAACCTTTATTTAAATTTGGTTTCTTTTAACATACTATCATTGCTCGTAAACATTCTGGCATGCCTGGTGGGACCCCACTATGGGTCATTCATTCATCCATTTCAATCCTTTTTTTTTGTTCTTACAGACTAACGATCTAATGTTTGTTGTTGTTTGAGTGGGTTGCAAGGTGTTTTTCTTGTTTCCTCAAGTTGAAGGATGCATTTGGGAAGAAAACATATCCTCACATATCAAAAAAACACCAAAAAAAAAATTTTGGAAAAAAACCCGCGCCCATCAGTTCTATTTACACATAGTGTCATCTCTGCAGTTTAGCATCTCTACCTGATTAACTATCATCTCCACCTAATTAACTATCATCTCTGTAGTTTAGCATCTCTGCCTAGTTAACTGTCATCTCTACTTGATTAATTATCATCTACGTAGTTTAGCATCTCCTCCTGGTTAACTATCATCTCCCTAGTTTAGCATCTCTGCAGTTTAGCATCTTTGCCTGGTTAACTGTTGTCTCCGCCTGGTTAACTATCGTCTCTGCCTGGTTAACTATCCTCTCTGCCTAGTTGACTATCATCTTCACCTAGTTATTTTTACCTCTTTGTACCATCATCATTTATGTTTTAGCGTCTCTATGACTTAGTAATCCCTGTACTTTTTATTTTATTTTTATTTTTTTAAAGTATAAATCAAATTTTGACTTTTTGTGGTTATGTAGGATAGGGGTAATTCTGATCATTTTTACGCCTATGAAAATTAATTTAAAAAGTTTTTTTAAAAAATTCCATAGTTAAGCTTTTCTTTTGGGGATTTTTGAGTGACTAATCAAATTGATGTTTTGTACGATTGCAAGTTAGAGCATCTTACAAATCTAATCATGTTTTTTGCAAGTTTTTCTTATAATGAACTTGCATGTTTAAATACATTTCTCATTGGATGAATGTTGCTTAAATCAATCTTGAATGCCATGGATTAAAATCAAGTTTTTCTTGAAATGCTTGCTTAAGACAACAAACACAATCTTGAATGCAAAAGATCAATTAATCATTACAATAGCTCACACTTCAATTTTTGGGCATAAAAGGAACCTAAATCCACATTTTTGTAATTTTCTAAGTTAGAAAAACAAACAAAAATCACTTGAGTTGGTTTGTTGGACTCACCTTTTTTAATCACCCATCATTCAGCCCTTTGGATGCAATCTCAAGACCATATTCGGGGGGATGGGTCTACCTTTCTACCTAAAAAGGTGTTAAGTGTTCCACAAATCTGACCCTACTCACTTGTTCTTTGAGAGTTTTCCTTAGTATAAAACTTCTTGAATGCATGATAGTTGAAGTCAACTCGATCAAACACTTCATTTTGGGACTATAAAATTGAACAGCTCAGTTGACGTGGAGGGCCTCCGGCACGCACTTGACAATCATATTTTACACATCTTTATTTTGGGCTTAAAACAAAATCACACTCAATCTTGAATGCCTTTAAGAAAATAAATTGATAATTGACGTGGAGGGCCTCTGGCCGTGCGGGTTTATTTTCTCGTTGACCCTAACTCTTCTTCTTGCTTGCATTCTTCGATCGATTTTACTTTTATTGATGCTTCAAAATTGAAATAAACATTGTATCTTAAACATGAGTGCTTGCAAAGTCTAGATCAGCACACATAAGAATTAGTTGGTAAAAGAACAAATGTGGTTTTTAGCCCAAGGTCATCCAAATCTTCTCTCCCCTTGTCATCTTTCGAGGCCATCTTGGGTGCATAAGACTAGGATCCAAAACCTTTTTTTATAGTTTTAGGGGGCTTGCTTGGGGATTTCATCACCCCTTGGGTCGACCTCAACTCTAGTGTTCAAGCAGAGTATAAAGATTGGGAGGTGAATCCAAAGATGCCTCTCTTGGGATTAAAATTTTGTCACTCAGGCTAAGCCTCAAGGAACTTTATACCCTTGAGAAGTGAAAGAGGAGAAGTGGGTTACCGCTCCTCTTGGCTATGTGACATTATTTTGGTTTCATCTACAGATTTGAGCCTCACGTACCTTGGGTATATCGAGGACTCCCTAGCCAAACCAACTGTCAATATTGTAGACAACCATCTAGGATGTTAATGTGTTTTAAGTGACTACTCGAAATATTTGTAAAACATACACACTCCGCGACATAGTTACTATCTTCTAAGAATCACAAAATTCTATCTGGTTGTTCCTATCTATTGCTTGATCTTTTACTTATTGAATGAATGTTTGCCAAACTTGGTCAATCCTAGCTTAGGGCACACTTAGCGCAGTCATTTCCTATTTCAGAAGTTGAACATGTTGAAGCAAAACAACCAAGATCTCTCAAAGCCAAGAAAATTCAAGAATTTATGTCAAAACAACCCAAACCCAAACAGAAGTTTCACAAAGCCAAACTCAAGCCCTCTCAGGCATCCCAAGAAATTTTAGCCAAGAGAAAAGAAGTAACACCAAGCCCTCGAATTGTCAAACTCCACAAAGCAGAAGACAAAGCTATCGATGAAACCTGTCAAGATGACTGGTTAGATCACACTATCATATTTAGAAAGCATCTAGGAGTTAACCCTACTTATGTCTTACCAACTAGGCATGATTTCTATGATTAGGCCCCTTGTTTCTCCACATCTTCTTGCATAAGTTTCACTTTAGAGTCATCTTTGTAGGAAAGCCAACCATTCTAGGTTATCCCTTTAAAGCATTTTAGCTCATCCATCTCATATAGTTCTTTTCTTTAGAACCAAACCATCTAGCCAACAATCAAAAAATTCACATCCAAGCCTTCAAAATTGTTGTCACCTTGCCAAAATTCTACCATCCCTACCATCTTGCAAGTCCACCAGTCTCACCGAGGTTATCCCTCTAATAGAGTTTTGTCTAGGGTAATCTAGCCTTGTCACTTATCATCCCTCATCACCTTCAGCTAAAGGTTGGGATCCACAAGTGGTCAATCTCGTGTTTTTCCTAAAGGATCACCAGTCTATCCTTAAGTTGACACAATCACCACCAAGCTTGCACATAGGAAAGTAGACCTTTCATGCTTTGGAAACATATCTTTGAAGTTAGAATCCCCAACCCAATCCTCCTTAGATTTGTCATATAGCTTTGCCTCAAGCTAGGAAATCATTTGCATAGAAAAGCCTTCCCCCTTTGCATCCATCAGTATTGTTGCATCTCATCCCTAGGAAGATTTTCATGCCACCCATCACTCACTTAGCCAAGAAGAAGAAGGAAAAAATGGAGCCCTATCATTTGGATCAAACTGCATCACTCCCCTTGAGCACTCAACCATCCTTCAGCCCAAAGAAAGCTATACCATCACCTACTGACATTGAAGCTTTCATGAACCAACTAGGAAATGTAGTATTGGTGAACTCCATTATAGACAAGAACATAGAAATAATCATGGCTAACTTTCAAAGGGACAATATAGGAGCCTTCGACTTTGGAAGACCTCCTCCCTTATCAGATCCATCTCACCTGTTGTTTGGAAAAATACCACTCCCACTAGGCTCTTATGATTCAAATTATCCTCAGTATGTACCAAAAGAAGAGCCTCAAGCCAATCCTTTTGATCCAATAGACCCAAACATACCATCCTCCACCCAAGTTGAAATCTCCATTCTGCAAGCCAATCTAGCCACCACCACTCCATCCTTGGTTCATACCTTGCCACTCCAAACTATCTTTCCCCAAAACACCTCACCATTAACTCCCTTCTCTATTGTTGTTGCTACTCTCCAATCCAGCCTTCCAAATCCACCCATCTCCCAAATCAGTGCTAGCATTTTTGGCCAACCTTAGCAATATACAACAGGGATGCCACCCATGGGGCCAAGTAATCAACATTTAATCTCCCCTAGCTTATTCACCACAGCCCAAAGCACAATTCCATCATTTCCATTAGGTCCTTGGAGCTCAGTGCCATCTTCCACAAATCCACAAGCTACTACCCTCACTCCATCAAGCTATCAAACCCCATCAGTTCCATTTCAAAACTTTCAAATCCCACCACCTCCACCACCAACTAATTCATTACCTCCTATTACCAATTAATTTTCAATGCCACTTTTAGGAGGTAATCCACCACCCCTGCCAACCACCAATTATTTGCAAATACCATCCCAAATGGGGCTGCAACCCACCTACATTGGTCAAAGTCCTCAAATCCATAGTCAAGTTCCACAAGCTCCCCAATCCTTCCACCAAGCTTCACAGCCATCTTACACTTTACCTCCATAAAGCAATCCATTTATCCAACAGCCAACCTACATCCCTCAATCCCAATCCCAAATCCCATACCAACAGAAAACTTCACAACACATGCAGCAATATATGTCATCTCAACCTCAGAAAACTATCATCCATCATACAACTACCCAAGCAATGTACAATCCCTATCAGAAAATCCCTCATAGCCATCCATACTCAGTAGCCCCATCTAGCACATACCTACCTCAAGACACTCCTACATTGCGGGCACCCCAGCCATCATCCATCAATTCAGAATGGGAAGAAATGAAGATAGCTTTGAAAGCTATCCAAGAAGGGAATGATCCGAAGACATTCAAGTTTGAGACTATGTGTCCTTATCCATTTGATAGAGCCATTATTATGACTCCATTCCCCAAGCATTTTGAGATACCCAAGTTTGACAAATTTAGAGGAAAAGGAGATCCAGTCACCCACATCAAAGAATTCTATATGCACTACCAAGAAGTGGCATACAGTGATGTCTTCCTCTTGCGCCTCTTTCCCAAAAGCTTGGTTGGACTAGCTCTTGAATGGTTTTATAGAATACCATATGGCACAATCAAAAACTTTTCTAAATTGTCTGAGGCATTTGTCGCCCAATATGCCCATCTTGTTGAAACAAAGCTATCAATAGTTGATCTTGTCCACACTAAGCAAAAAGGTGGAGAAAGTCTTGTCGAATATCTGCAAAGATTGAAAACCCTTACCACCTTCATATCCTGCACCTTACCAGAGTGCCATTTAGTGAAAATTTTTATTGCTAATGCCCATCCTAGCTTGGCTCACCACATGACCATGAACTATTTGCAGACCTATAAGGATATCAAAGAGAAAGGAATGATCCTTGAGCAAGGACTCATTAAAGATGGTGTGGTCAAGATTTACAAGGAGGCCAACCAAAATCAATCACATTCCAATGACAAGTCTAGGTATTGGAACAAAAACAAGAAGGTTGCAACAAATGGGGCTACCGATACAAGACATGTGAATATTGTTGGTCCTTCCCAAAATTAGTCCAACCCACCATATCAACCAAAAAATCAACAAGCTATCAACTACCAATAGCAGAATCACCAAAGCTATCAAAGCCACAATCCAGGACCCAACTTTCAAGGATCTAGCAATCAAGCTAATGCCATCAATGTAGTTGTAGGACCAAAGCCCAAGTTCCAACCTGCACCTAGAAACTATACACCCCTTGGTGAGCCATTGGATGTCATTTTTGAAAAATTGACTAAAGAAAACCTCATCAAATTTCCTCCTACCTAGCGAATTGACCTAGGCCAATCCAAAGCTACATGGTTCAAAGACATTGAGTACTACAAATTTCATAGGGTAAAAGGTCACACCACCCTCAGATGCATGAAACTAAAAGATTATGTGCAGGACCTCATTGATAGAAAAGAAATCACTGTTGGTGCCCAAACCTCTCCCAATGCAGGCTTAAAGATCTATCAAAATGCTTTTCCTCCTCACAACAACCAAAATCCTAGAAAGGCACCTATCCAAACCAACAACAAAAATACCAACAACTGTCAGCCAAACCACTAGCATGAGAAGAACAATGATCACACTTCATCCTACATAGACTATGGTAGCCTCATCGGTTGTATATCTAAAAAAGAGCCTTCTACCAATGTTATCAATATCCAAGGCCCAAACAATGAGTGTACAGTCACCACTAGAAGAGCATGATTGAACATTGCAGCCCCATCAGTCCCATCAGCAATATCATTAGCTCCGTCCAAAAGCCAATACAATATCTTGGAACACCTTGGGAACATGCCAGTCCAAATCTCCATTTTAGACCTTCTCCACACCAGTCCTTTGTATAAAGACATCCTTGATAGTGCTCTCATAGAATCTCATGTCCCTTTGGATATTAATGTGACTAATTTTCATAATCTAGTTGGACACATCTCATCCTCATGTGCCCTATCATTCAAACCCACCGACATACCCATGGTCGAGCCAGATCACACCCTTTCACTTCGCATAGCCATCATGGTATCCAACTTGACTGTAAAAAGATTAATGATAGATAATGGATCAGCCTTGAATATTTGCACCCTAAAATTCATAAAACAAGCTAGGTATACTAAGGCAGATATCATCGGTGAGGTTATCACCATCAAAGCTTATGACAACTTGGAGCAAACCATGGAGGGGACAGTTTTGCTAGCCATCAAGGTTGGGCTGGTCATATAAGAAATAGTTTTCCATGTTGTTGATCTAAACCTACCATTTAACCTCCTCCTTGGATGCCCATGGATCCATGCCATGAATGCCATTCCATCCACATATCATCAGTGCCTCAAATTTCTACATCAAGGCACTGAAGTGACCATCCATGCCGATCCAGAACCCTTTGCTTATTTCAATATGGTTGAAGCCTCATATAAATTCATTACCCTACCATTGAAATTAGCCAATCCATCGCCAGTTCATCCAACACCTGTAATGACCCAGAAACCATCCTCACCTCCACCCTATCTACCGTGAAGATCAACAACAAAGGTTGTGGATAATATAGCTTGTTTGATGCATTTGCAGTTGGTGCATTGCCACTTGCTCCACACACCCATGGATAGCCCACATATCATAAATCCAAGGAGACTCCACCTCCTCGATACACATAGATTGGCCCAACAACCTTTGTATCCCTGAGAATCCCTTGTCATGAGGAGCTCACTCCAGATATCAACAATTGGTTGCATAAGGATGCACCTCCAAGAGATCAAGTACACCTTGATCACTTCAGCCAGAAGTATCCCCAAGCACATAATCTCATCACTAAAAAATGGAACTATCAAGGTGGTGGTCTAGGACCAAAGGAAAGAGGCATGCAATGCCCCATCGAAGCACAAAAATGGGAAAACAAGTTAGGTCTAGGCTTTGGTATACCCACAACTGGGGGCACCAATATGGATGGTCATGCTTTTTTGAACATCCACTATGACCTTGTAGAAATTGAAGGCATTCTAGAGGAAGTTGAAAAGAGAGCCTACGATGATATCCCAGACCAAATCTTCCTAGGAGACTCTGTTCTCCAAGAACTATCCATCCATTTCATCAACCTACCACTCGCTCACCTTGAACTCGTAGATTGGGACCAACCAGGCATCATACACATTGATAAGTTCATATCAGAGGAAGCACTTCTAAGATTCATGGGAGCTGAAACACCTCACTAGAAAACAAAGCCAAATTTTTCCTATATCTATAAGCTAGATCCCAAAGGGTATTTTTTAAAAAATCCCCAACCTAGTTCTGATACACCCAAAACTAGAACTAAGGAAAATCTGAGACTAGCTAAGGTAGGGAAGAGAGCCCCTCAGCAAGAAAATCTAGAGTCACAAGCAGAACATGAGGATTTAGCATTGCCTCCTCAAGATAATCGACCAGAGGTGTCTTCTATTCTAATTGAGGATACTAGAGAAGTCAACATCGGTTCTTCAGAGATCCCCAAACTTGTTCACATTGTTGCATCCCTATTGCAAGACCAAGATGACCTCCTCTTTGAGGTCTTAAGAGAGAACATTGGCCGATTTGCATGGTCATATCAGGACATGCTAGGACTTGATCCAAAGCTTGTAGTTCATACTCTTGCATTCGATCCAAAGATCAAGCCCATTAGACAAAAGCTTAGAGAAATGCACCCCAAGGTGGGATTACTGGTCAAAACTTAGTTAGAAAGAATCTTAGCTACTAACGTTATCCGACCTATCGACTACTCAGAGTGGATCTCCAACATGGTCCCCATCGCTAAGCCTTTCGGTGACATAAAAATCTGCACTAATTTCAGAGATCATAACAAAGCTTGTCCAAAAGATGATTTTCCCTTGCCCAATATAGATATGATTGTAGATATTATAGCTGGACATGAAATTTTGTCCCTCATTGATGGATTTTCTAGGTATAATCTAATCAAGATTGTAGCAGAAGATCAGGATAAGACAGCATTCACTACACCTTGGGGAACCTTTTGGTACAACATGATGCCTTTTGGCCTAAAGAAAGTTGGGGCTACCTATCAAAGAGCTATGACAACCATTTTCCATGATCTTATCTATAGAATTTTGGAGGATTATGTGGATGATATCTTGGTCAAATCTCATACCTTCATGGATCATCTTGCTGACCTAGAGAAAGTCTTTGATAGGTTAGCCAAATATCATCTCATGCTAAATCCCAAGAAGTGTGTCCTTGGGGTCACATCTGGCAAGCTTCTAGGATTAATAGTTTCTAAATGAGGTATAGAGATCAACCCCAAGAAGGTCAAGGCTATCTTAGACATGCCTCCTCCCTAGACACTCGACAGCTTCGCACTCTTCAGGGAAAGCTTCAATCCATCTGGCGCTTCATCTCCCATCTTGCAAATAAGTGTACGCCATTTGCACATTTACTGAAGAAGGATGAAATTTTCAAGTGGTATCCTTTATGTCAACGTAGCTTCAATTATGTCAAGCAGTATCTCGCTAATCCCCCTATCTTGGTTCCACCAGTTCTTGGTCATCCCTTGATCTTGTACATATCAGCAATGCCTACTACTCTAGGGGTACTTCTAGCACAGCACGATGACTACAGCAAAGAAAGAGCCATCTACTATCTCAGTAGAACCCTAGTTGGTTATGAACTCAATTACACTCGTATGAAAAAAGCTTGTTTGGCAATTATTTTCTCAACTCAAAAGCTTCGCCACTACATGCTAAGTCATACCATCCAGCTAGTATCCAAAATTGATCCTCTCAAGTATATGCTCTCTAAAACAACACTTATAGGCCGTTTGGCCAAATGGGTTATGCTCCTTAGTGAATTTGACATCCAATATGTGGATAGAAAGGCAATCAAAGCCCAAGCCATAGCAAATCATTTAGCTAACACACCTTCAGTAGATGCATATCCTTTAATCACATAATTTCCAAATAAGCATATCTATCTAATTGAAGAACAGCCCCCATGGAAACTTTATTTTGATGGCTCATACACATCTCATGGATCAGGGGCAGGAATATTGTTGGTCACACCTCAGGAAGATTACATTCCAAAAGCCTTCAAGCTACAATTCCCTAGCACCAACAATATAGCTGAATATGAGGCTCTCATAGCAGGATTAAAGATAACTGCAGAATGGAACATCACTAAGTTACAAATCTTTGGCGATTCTCATCTCATCATCAAGCAAGTCCTAAATGAATATCAAACCAAAGATAAAAAGTTATTACCCTACAAAGAGCTAGTTGATCAACTAACCCAGCATTTTACAAAGCTTTAGTTTACACAAGTGCCTCGAATGTAGAACAAAGTAGCAGATGCCATGGCTACTATCAATGCACTCTTGAAAATTCCTCAAGAGGCTACACAGTATGAGTTTTTAGTCGAGCAACTCCTCACACTCGCCTATGTGAATGATGATTCAAACTGTGTTTGCATCTTGGTTGGTCCCCAATCCCCTTGGTACCATGAGATTCACGCTTACCTTAAAGATGGTATCATCTCCCCTCACTTCACACGTACCCAATGCCAAAACCTTATCTGAAAGACATCCCGCTATGTTATCATAGCCAATACCCTATATTGTCGAGGTTATCATGATACTCTCTCTTGATGTTTAGATGAAAATGAGGCCGCAATGGCATTAAAAGAAGTACACTCTAGACTTTGTCATGCCCACATGAGTGGTATTTTCCTCACACAAAAAATTGTTAGAGTAGGCTACTATTGGCCTACCATTCAAGAAGACTACTGTGAGTTTGTCAGAAAATGTATCCCATGCCAGCAACACACCAATCTTGTGCACACTCCAGCACAAGATCTACAACCTATTGCACCACCTTGGCCTTTCACTTGTTGGGGCCTTGATCTAGTTGGAACTATCACACCTCTCTCATCTAATGGACATAAGATGATAATAATAGCTATAGACTATTTCACTAAGTGGGTGGAAGAAGTCCCCCTAGTCTTAGCTACAGGAGTTTAGGTCTCCAAGTTCATCTTGTACCACATTGTTTGCCGCTTCGACATCCCATCCACCATCTTCATTGAGCACAGCGGTAACTTTGAAAATCTCAACATGGAAGAATTATGCACTTCCCTCTGCATCGATCACCGCTCTTCTAGACCATATTTCCCACAAGGTAATGGCCAGGAAGAGGCAACTAACAAAACCCTCCTCAAAATCCTAAAGAAAGTTGTCAATGATTTCGGCCATGATTGGCACCAACAAATAAATCCAGCCCTATAGGCCTATCAAACCTCCTTTTGTACATCCATAGGCATAACTCCATGCTCCCTAGTCTATGGTGCCAAAGCGGTACTACCCATAGAGGTTGAACTTCCCTCCTTGCACATATGTTTGCGAGGGAAAATATCAGATGAAGAATACAGAGTAGCTCAGCTCACCCAGATAGATCTCCTAGATGAGAAGTGACAACATGCCTATGATCACCTCACAGTCTATCAATCTCATCTCCAAATGAACTTCAATAAAAAGGTGCTTCCCTGACACTTTGAGCTAGGTGACATGGTCCTCAAAGAAAATATGAAAGTACAAGCCGATTGAGAAAAGAAAGGCAAGTTTGAACCTACATGGCTTGGTCCTTATGTTGTCACTACCTCCTTTGGCTCTAGAGCCTATCAGCTATCTACAATAGAAGGAGAACTCTTGAATGATCCTACTAACATCATTTATCTCAAGAAGTTCTATGCTTGAAGATCCTTGGTATACCCAGCTTTTGAAAAATAAAAAATAAAATAGTAAAGTGAAATAAGCATCCAATGGTGAAAACTTGGCAATTCAAGCACCTTAGATAGGTACCTTGGTGAAAACATAGTAATTTAGGTGCCTTGTGTACTAAGACTAATCCATTATCTATCACTATCCTATCCCTCATCCATCCACTCACCATCCCATAAAACACCTGCTTGTTCCCTTGGTGTTCCAACCAAATATCTAACATCTAATGAAGCTTGTAAATACCTCCTGTATAGCTTGTAAATCTTGTACCTTAGTTTGTAAATCTTGTACCAAAGCTTGTATCATACCTTGTAAATCTTGTACCATACCTTGTACATCCAAATCTTGTCCAAAACTTGTACCATATTCCAGCTTGTATTATATGCCAAAGCTTGTATCCTAGTTTGTATCCTATCACATGCACACAAAGAATCCCATTTTCCTTAAGCTTTTCACAAAACCATAAAATTATCCAACTATCCATCCAACACACTCTAAAACATTTCCATCTCACAAAACCAAAACATTAACAACCCTATACATTTGTAACATATCTTGGTCTATCATCTTGTACATCCTCTTTAGCTTAGTACCATTGTATCTATCCAACTTTTGTGTCAATTCATCCTTGATCAGCATCTTGCACACATCGCACAACCCTTGGTTAGCTATTTCAATGCATCCTTTAGCTAGATCTCCTATCACCAAAGTGTTATCCTTCTTAGTTCAGCTTGCCAAGTGCATCACTAATCCAAATCCACCAGATTAGGTGCTCTATGATAGATCGTTGCAGGATATAGCTTTCCTCATGTCTGATCTTGGTCTGTTAGTACCTCGTCCTACCCATCTCATTGGCAAACAGTTCTCTTTTGGATTTTTGCTTTCTTTTGATTTGGAATCTTCCCTTTCGGGTCTTGAAGTATCTTTTCCAAGCAATCTCCTTGTTCCCTCCTCACGGTTGCCACAATCTTACATATCATGCTATGCTACGAATGGGGCCATCTGAGCATAAGGTATTGATCAGGTCTTTCGTTTATTTTTCTTTTCTTCTTGTGGGTTACCCAGTGTTGGTTCCACATTGTTTCCTTGGGGTTTCATGTGTGCTACTGGGGCAATCCTTGCATGTTTGTTTTGAGTCAGTCCATCAGTCCTCTGGACAGTTGGTGAAAAGGCCTTGATGTTCTTGGTACCCTTGGCAATTAACCAACATTCCTATAGAAACTTTAGTGCTCAACTACATGGTGGTACTTCTCTTTGAAGTATCCCCCCGCTCAAAAAGCTTCAATGGATTACCTTCATCTCCATTATCCCCCATCCATATCTAGCATCTGTATCTCCTACCCCAGCTTGTGCAACCATATCTCTCAGAATCAATCATCACTCTTAGCTTTAGGGATCAACAATCCTAGTCTTAGGGATCCACCCATAAAATCAATCCACCAAGCCTCATCTTTCAAGATCGACAATCCTAGTCCTAAGGATCTCTGACACCCATCTTCCATCAATCTGACTCTTTGAAATCCTGTTGCCTCAGCTTTATCTCATCCCATAATCCCTTCCCTTATCCTGGATTCCTATTTATGGCACTCCGCTCCTTCATCCTCCATCTCCCCTGAAGTTTTAAGCTTATTTACTCTTGTGCCTCTGATTCTCCTTTTATCATTCTCCCTTAGTGAGAGTTTGAGCTAATTCAGCCCCTTCTCTTTGCCGATCTGAGTCTCCTTGCTCATCCTGAATTCTTGTATTTTTCAAGAAACCATCAAGCCTCATTTTCTCTCCCTACCACCTTCTTAAGGGGGCATTATGCAGTCCATTCTCTCTCTTCTACTCGAGACTGGGGCAACTATGTTGCTCCATAAAGTCATCTCCATGTCATTTATATCTGAACGTCTTTGAAATAGTGTTGTTTCAACACTATGTCAAAGAGGGGCAAAATGTAGACACCTAAAAATTCTTTAGAAAATAAAGTATTTTTATTTTTTGAAAAAGTTCCTGATGACATCATCATTTATTAATTAATTATTTATTTATTTTATTTATTTATTTTTATGCCATTATATCCCTTTATCTTAATTAAAAATATTTAATTAAGGAATCGCTCCCAAAAATGTTTAAATCTTGTTTAAACATTATTTCCTTATTTATTAATTATTTAATTAATAAATTGACCAAAAATCTCAAAATAAATAATTTATTTATTTTTTGCCCAAAACTTGGCCAATTTCCTTAAGACCACTAAGCTCTTCCAAAATCTTCTAATCCTTCTTTAATTTCAATTAAAGGCTAATCCCATCATTTTCTTACTCTAATCCCAACTAAAAATATTTAATTAAGATTAAATATTAGTCCTCATGTTTATTAAAAATATTTTAATAAATATCTCTTCAACCTAAACCCTTGAAATAAATAAATTTTATTTATTTCCTAAAAATGTATTTATCCTCATCCTAAGAAGTTTTAGACTCTTCTAGAAAGTCTTCATCCTCATCCTAAGTCTATCTCTAATCCTCCATTTAGCCTAATCCACCCTATCCACCCATACTAACCAAGCTTAGCTACTAACTCAACCACCCTCATAAATGCCATCCACTTGCCCATCTCTAACATCCCTAATCTAATCCTAAACCATCTCTAATCCTACCCTTAATCATTTGCACAATCATAAACAAGCTTAAGACTTTCCTAAGCCAAGCCAAATTCTTCCCTCAAAATATCCCAACCACCAAGCCATAAATGCTCCCACCAAGCCATAAATGACTCTAACAAGCCCATTTATTGCTCTTACAAGCCATTATGAGAGTCTTTATGAGCTTTGAGCCTCCTTTGTTGACCCCTCAACCCCTCTTGCTCTAACTAATGACCTTGTGACATGTGTCACTCCCTGATTGGTTGTAAGGAAGCACAATCCATGTGCTCTCCTCTCATGCAATCTAAGCCCTCTATGAGCTTTTCCCCATCCTTGCATCTTAGCCCTCAATCCCTCAAGCCTCTTGCCTATAAATTGGATCCTTCCCCTTTGCAAAATCATCACAATCCATTAGCTAAAGTTACCATGCCATTTTGAGAACAAACTCCATAGCTTTTTACATACATCCACATCCAAATCCCAACATCCATTGAAGCAAATTTGAGCATCCATCTTGAGCATACATACCAAACCCAATCAATTAGACAAATCCACCAACAAGGGAGAAAATTTTATTGGGAGAGTCCATTAATGGCTCACATTCCCATTTGAAAAGCTCACCTTTGTCTACCTTGAAGTTTATGAATTTTATTTAGTTTGTAGAAGCTTTATTTAAATTTGGTTTCTATTAACATACTAACATTGCTCGTAAACAATAAACATAAGTACAACATGTCCAATATTTTTGTAGATATATAGATTAATTACACCAAATGTTTCTTTCAAAACTATATATGCAAATATAAACATTAACTATAGCATGTCCAATATTTTTTTAAATATACACATTAATTACACCAAATTTTTCTTTTGAAACCATATATGGAGATATAAACATTGAGTACAACATGTCCTATATTTTTACAGACATACAAATTAATTACACAAAAATTTTCTTTAAAAACCATATGTGTAGATATAAACATTAACTACAATATTGTCCAATATTTTTATAGATATACACATTAAGTGCACCAAATTATTATTTCAAAACCATATGTGCAGATATAAACATTAAGTACAATATGTCCAATATTTTTGTAGATATACACATTAATTACACCAAATATTTCTTTTAAAACCATAAATGTAGATATAAACATTAAGTACAACCAACTCAATAAGGTTACAGGAATAAGTTATTCCTATAAATAAGAATCATGTCAAATAATACAAGGGACTTTGAATAAAATAAGGAGACCACCGCTAGATTGTTGTCTAAATTTCAAAGAGTAGGTGATGACAGATGTTATTACCCTTGCAAGCATTGTAATGGCTTAAAGACAAAAAGAAAAAAAATTTTAAAAACTCAGAGACATTGTTGGGAGAATGGTCATACTAAAAGGGGGTTTGTTTATCATCCATTGGTAACTTTTTTTTAATATTTTTTCACAATTAATATACATATGAACCACGAAATAGGGGTTTTATTATCATAATTTTTATATCGGTTGATCTCCCTAGGGTACTATGTGATATGGACCAACACATCTTGGAGGAACATGGAGGTGTGAGTAAATATAGAGAAGATCATGATCCCATGGAAAATGATGATCATGTGCCAGAAAACACCTTTGAAGATGATGGTATGAATACATTAATCCATGACAGATTTGGTACTAGTGTAGTTTTTGTTGTTGTTGTTTTTGTTGTTGTTGATGATGATGATGATGATGATGATGAGGATGAGGATGGCATTGAGTCCATCCATGATATACCTCTACTTGAGAAGGAAAACATGACCCTTTACAAAGGATTCCAATCACTTGCCACTATTGCAATATAATAAAATTTGAGGTCGTTAAGGCATTAGTACTAACCACATTCCAAAGGGACTAAAAAAAAGTCCAGAGAATTTAGTAGGCTACCCTACTATGAGTAGCTACAAATTGTGCATTTTTTTGATACAATGCATACTAGAATGAATGTAAGAGAGATACTATGGAAAATATTAGATGGAAGACATAGCAAAGAAAAACTTGCCAAAATTTGTAGTGACATTCATGATTGCAATCATGTAATGAAAAATATCATTGAATCAAATAGAAATGGAGATTGGATTAATGCAAGTTCCCTTCCTTGGTTATTAAAGGAGTAGAAAAGTAATGCCATAAAAAAATTCATACAAAAAATGAGATTTCCTACAAGATTTACTGTGAATATAAGCAATCGTATATTGAAGAAAAGTGAATTTTTCCTAGGGCTAAAAATGCATGATTGGCATACCTTCATCAAGGTAAGTCACTATCTTTTGTATTTACAATATATTTTTGAATTTGCATTTAATTTTCTTTGTATTATGTTAGAAAAGAATGAAATGGACAATTGACAATTATTGTATTATGTGCTACCCCTATCACTCCCAAACAACTTCGACAAGAATATCAAACAAGTGATATATGATCTTGGAAAATACATGAGGTAAGAAGTGATATTTATTCAATATATCAAACAAGTAATATATTGTAAAGTCTCATATTTATATATTTTTGTGGCTTGAATCCCTTATAGGTGGTTTTCATATAAAGAAATCTTTAAAGAAGATATAAAAAATTTAGAAGAAAAGAACTCGTCGACAAATGTGTGAAATGAAAAATTATTTACCTTCAAATTTTTTCAATGCACAAGAACACTACCTTATACACCAAATTGAGGAGATTGAATTATGTCGGCCTGTACAACCTAGGTCAATGTGGATGGTTGAAAGACACTTGAAATTTTTGAAGGGTTTAGTTTGACAAAAAGAACATCTTGAGGGTTCTATGATTGAGGGATATATGGAATACCAAACGATGGTCTACATTACTCAATATCTTCCTAATCTTGCACCAAAGACCCATATAGATTGCATTTGGGATCTTGACTCCATTAAAAAATTTGAAGGGGAGTACTTGGTGGGGGAAGGTAGATTTAGGAAAGTGAAAGCTAATAAATTATGAGATGTTATTGTAGTTAATTAATTCTTAATCTTAAAAATAAATCTATTCTAAGTCACCTATTTACTTTTGTACAGTTGCTAAAAAGTGGGATGCAATACATTTGTTTATTACAAACAAACAAGATTGGATGATAGTATGGATTGAACGATGTTAACATTCTGGTCATGGATTAAAATAGGAATCTATGTCTTCATTTGTTAAATAAGCTCATTTTAATTGAGATCCCAATGTTACACAAAGGGAAATAGATTTCGCATATGGTTTAAGAGATCTCTAGGTACTTCTAAGTTTGGTAATCAACCATATGTTTTTGAACTCGTGATGGAATAATTTATACATGTTTGACATTATTGTAAATGAAACACCACAAGACTATGTTTTGCAATGATTATAAATTTTGCATCAAATATTTAGATGACATGAAGAGAACTTGTGATTCTAGGATAAGTGCAGTCTTCCAGGTGACCAATATTTCATCGAGAAATGACTTACATCCTCGACAATCTCAAAATTGATACTATGGAATTTTGGTTAATATACTTGACTATGACTTTAACTCCTTAAAATTATTCATCTTCATCATTAAATGGTACAACCTATGAATCAATCAAAATTATCCTAATAGAACTATTATTTTGCATGAGAATTGATTTCCAATGATTAATACAAGGTTGTTTGAGCCAGTTGAGGATGAGCCATATGTTCTTCCAAGCCAATGTGAGCAGCTATTTTACTCAAAGTTTGTACATAAAATGGGTTGCTCATTTATTGTTATATGTGATCTAAGGGGAATGCTGATAAAGTATAATGTGGTGGAAGAAGAAGATATCAAGGAAGAGGAAGAAGGTGATCATGATCGAGAGTTAGTCGTTGATGCTTTTGAAGCAAATGATGTTGCTGCTAATCATGATGATGATGATTTTGCTGATAACAATGATGATGAGGATGAGGAGGAGGAGGAGGATGATGATGATGATGATGATGACTAAGATAATGGTGGTGAAAATTTTGACAATGATGATGATCCTGATGATGAGATGGATGAAGAATAATATCAATGTATATAAAAGTATACATTTTCTATTTGATTTTTTATTTATGAATTATTAATACAAGTAAAAATTTAAATTAAATTTGGTGTATTAATTCAAATTTAACTATAATATGTGTTTTTATTAAGAAAACATCGTGTATTGTGGTTCTAGGGGATCCGGAGGCTGTTCTTGATGAGCATGTTGAGGTCCAAGCTAGTAGGAAAGATGATGTGGTTGGACAAGGTAAAGAGTGATACAATGTTCTTAAAATCTTTAAAGTCTCAATTTTTTTTTAAATTTAACCGTTTTATTTTTTATTGCAAGGGACCAACCTTTATAAGTGATAGTGGCTGCATGTCCATGGATAAGAAGAAATATCGATGACAATATAGGGAAGGACAAAAAAAAGAAAAAAGAAATGATTCATGTGAACCTATGTAACTTATTTGATAATAAATAATGTTTATGTATAGATGTTTTATTTATATTCCATTGAATGTTCATGTGAATGTTCTAATGAATCTTATATTTCAATGTTAATGTGAATATTCTAATGAAACTAATGCATTAATGAACTTATCATATGATAATTCATGAATGTTACATTTTATCAATAGAATGAATGAATTTTAGATTTTAATGGGGAATGTAGATGTTGGTTTTGGGGGGGGGGGGGAAAGTGAGCTTTTACCTTCATGTGGCTGGCCCTAGTTAGTAGAGAATATTAAACTATTCTGGAAACCAAGTAAAGCTCAACATTAACCTATGATTGCATGAACACTAACTATGTGAATCTCTTGGTTTCAAGCAATGCAAAAGGACACCATAGTCAAACTGTTAGTGTAAATAATTTATTATTATTACACTTTACTTAAGTTTACTTAGTAATATGCATAGTCATATGAGTTGTCTTGTTGACAACATAGGAGTTAGCAACTTATTTGAGCACATGGTGTCTACAACATCTCTTTATGAGTTACATTGTACCCTCTCATCATCGCACAAACTCCTATGCTCAATGAAGGATAATCCACCTTTGGTGGACATGTGCTAAGTTGTAATCCTTATCTCTTGTGTGACTTCTAGACATATCATTTGCCCTTATATACAAGCACCCTCTATGTTGTATTCATCCATTATTCAATATTCTCATTATTGTTATATGATCATCCATTATTGGTCTATATTGTGCTAGTGCTTGAGCTTCTTGATCTTAACATCATTTTTCCCCAAGGAAAATTCTTACATGGTATTAGAGCCATAGGAGATCTCTTCAAATAGCCACTGGAGACCATTTTTGTTTCACCTCTCAGAGGGCCATGATTCAAATCTAAAGTATCCACATATATTGGGAGTGTTTTGAGTAAGATATGACCTCACCATTATGTCTGGAGGGTTAATTTAGAAAATTTTGACTATAAATTTGCCTACCCTAGGCTATAGTCAAATCTAAGGCAAGAATTATTTTGCAAACCAAAACCCAAAGACCCAATTTGCAGAATTGGTATGTTCAATTTAAGATCTGTAATTTCCTTTTTTGGATCTATAATTATTCATTTCTGTCATTTATTTTTGGAAATTTTTGGAATTGTCAAATTCTTGGATCTATAATTTTTTTTAAAAAATTGGCCTTCTAGGCTAGTGGGAAAGCATTTTTCAATTGCAAGCAAATCAAGTGATCAAACCCTAGCCACCTATGATTAGACACAGTCCGCAAACTGGAACGGCTAATAGTTTGGCAATTAACACAAATAGAAAATGGCAACAAAAACTATGCAAGTTAAGTTATCACCCCTCTGGTGGTTTACTTAACCTCAAACCCCACATGAGAACATTTCTAGTAGCGCGCAAGCCACATTGCCTTCTGCAAGTTCTAGTATTTAAACTAGATATAAACCTTGCGTAAGATGCTTGTGGGATTAAATCCCACATGCCCCACCGCCAACATGCCACTAGCCTAGGCCAAATATGATGCCACCTCCACTCTAGATCATCAATGGCCAATGCCACCTCTCGATCACCTACAAAATCAATGCTCGGCTCATCTAGTACCCCTGTGGTCAATTCCTGCAACTGCCACGTGGCAAATAGGGATTCGTGAGTAGAGCCACATCAGCCATATAGTTAATGCACATGTGGTTTTCCATGTCAAGGGCCATGTCAACTAGACCATACCACTGTGCAAGTAGCCATTTCATTGTTCATACAGTACAGATAGCCACATCCTGTACCCATGTGGAATTATTGCTGACATCATCATCTTGGCAAGCCTAAATTTGATGTCCATTTAACTATCACAGAAGGGCCAAATTGCACTACTGAGATAGTTGTTTGGATGTTAATGTTAACACAAAGTTTTGTTGATGTCATTAGGCCACGCCCCTTACCATATGTAGTTTTGATTTGACAATTCAACTTTGGGAGGCCATATCTCAGTCATACGGACTCCAAATTGGGTGTAATTTTTTTTATTTGGGCTATGATATCCTAAATTATTTAGTGGTGCTATTATTTTCTAGTCTTGTGCATGGAGTTGTTAGAAAAATTAGTTTTTGGTGACTAAACCTATCTAATCCTGCATTTTGCAACTTCAAATGCTTCGTACGGGCTCATCTGGACACATATTTAGGTTCTATTTTTTTTTTAAGTGCATTTTTTTTTGTCTAATTTCTAGATCTACAATCAGATTATAGGCTTGTGTGGCCAGAAATACCACTTTCAGAAATAGGTCCTTTTTTGCATCATATGGCTTTGATCATACTTCTAAATTGTTGTATATCTTAGCAACATTGCTAAATACCAGATTTGAACTCCAAGATGAGGTTGTAAATAGAAAAATAAGAAGTCCACTTATGCCCTAAATTGGCAAGTGGCTATTTTAATTGCACTAAGTATAAAGTGCCTAAAGTATTCATTTGCGGGCAGGTTCTTTGATTGAGTGAAAAGGGGGGGGGTGTCTCTTGGTGTTGTGTTCCATTATTCTTGTTGTTATCTTTCTTTCCTTGCATTATGGGAAACATTAAGGTTCCAAAATTAACACCACATAATTATGCCACATGGTTAGTTAAAAAGTGGTGTGAATTAATGAATGAAGAAGTTACTCAATATGTAGATGAATCTCTTCCTAAACCCATAGGTGATAAAGTAACTCAAAGTGATATTCATGCTTGGGAATTGGTAGATAGAAAAGCCCTAGGAATCCTTAGGTTAGGGGTTGATGACAAGATCCTTTACCAAATCATAAAATATGATACATTCAAGGAAACTTGAGATGCCTTTAAGGATATATGGGAAAGTGATTGAGGAGGATGTCTAAAAGATTGAAGATGAACTTATCTCCCTCAATCCTAAGAACTTTGATTCCATCTAGGATTTTATCATTAAGGTGAATGAGTTAAGAACAAAACTTGATGATTGTGGTAGTCCCATTAAGGATGACAGGTTAATTTTTCTAATTTAGAATAAGCTGCCATCAGACTACTCCACATTTGTCTCTACTTTCAACACCTCAAAGGCAACCTTAGGGGCTTCTTATCAGAAACTTACTTTTGATGGATATGCCTAGTTGTTAGAAAATGAACAAGCTAAGTTGATAACAATGGGGATTCTCAAGTCTTCAAAGTCTAAGGTATTGGTGGCTAACAATAAAAGTTCCAAAAATCCAAATGGTGGAAGTTCAAAAAAAGGAAATGGTAAAAAGAAGAAGAGGAAACATAAAAAACAAGGGGACATAGATAAGTCACCACCTAAATCAAATCAACAACAAGGCAAGTCTTCTCCTAATACCAATAAAAAGGGGGACAATAATCAAGAAAAGAATAAGTGTGCCTATTGTAAAAGAATTGGTCATGATGAACATGAGTTTTATCACAACTAGATTGATGAATTGAAAAACATCACGAAGAAGCACATTGTTCCATTGCTTAGTGCTTATAAGGAAAAGGGGTCTTCATCTTTAGATTCTAAAAGCAAAGGGCAAGCTTTACTCACACACACTATCAGTTAGGGGGAATGGATTATTGACTCAGGTGCCAAACATCACATGGGGGCTTTAAAGAGAGATTTTTCTTCAATGACACCTTTAGAGGTATCTCACATCTTTGTAGGGGATGATACTAAAGTAGAAGCTAAAGGAAAGGGTGAAGTTGAAATGGAAAGTGGAGCATTCAAGGAAGTTCTCTATGTTCCGAATCTTAACTCCAACCTTCTTTTGGTCTACCAAATCACTCACTATGGAGGTGGAAACAAGGCTGAATTTCTTTTAGATTCAATTATTGTGAAAAGCATCAAAGATGATTCTTAGTTATTTTGAAAAGAATCAAAGATGATTCTATGGTTGTAGTAGGTGAAGCTAAACATGATTCAAGGCTTTACACTTTCTCTTCCTTTGTGCATAAATTTAATGCACAAGCCTTGTTAATACGATCGAATAAAAAATGCAAACTATGGCATGAGACATATGAACATCTCAACTATAGGTATATTCAATAGCTTAGTAGCAAGAACATGGTTCATGGTCTACCTCAAGTCCAATTCTCAAATGGTGTTTGTTTAGTTTGTACACTTGGGAAGCATCGAGAAAAAATGTTTGACAAGGGAAAGTCTTGGAGATCATGAAGTGTTCTTGACCTAGTTCATAGTGATGTGGTGGGCCCATTTCCAGTGCCATTATTTGGAATATCTTTCTATACACTCACCTTCATTGATGACTACTCTTGTTATACTTGGCTATTCTTCATGGCTCATAAGAGTGAAGTGTTTGAATGATTTCTCACCTTCAAGGCTCAAGTAGAAAAGTAGTCAGAGAAAGACATCAAGTTTCTTCAACAGAAAATGGAAGGAAGTATGTGAACTCAAGACTTATAGATTTTTGAACTCAAGAGGGAATAGAAATTCAACATTTAATGCCATACACTCAGTAGCAAAATGGTGTTGCAAAAAGAAAGAGCAAAACCCTAAAGGAGATGACCACTTGCATTCTACTACATAAGTCTCTTGATCAAGTTTTTGTTGGCAATATGTCCAATCAATTAAATAAGGTAATTAATATGGTTGTCATTTATGGCAACATATTTGTTTTGCATATTAGTCATGTTCATTGGTGAAGGAAAATTATCTAAGTAACAAATAGCATCACAGCAACATGACAAATTTGATGATAATAGGGAAGGGAATATTCTCTTGTGTAGTTAACCAGAGATGCATGACATCATATTGATGATGTATACCATTGTGCATGTATGTATGATCAACCAAGTCCAAGTTATGAAGAAATTAGTAATATAGTGATGACACAACATAGAACTGATCATATCAACAAAATGTGTTAAATGAATTGATTTATTATTTTGAATTACCATTTCTTAATGAGATGACTCTATGAATGTTATGTGAGTCAACTAAGAAAGAATTTACCAATATGTTTGGTATAAGTAAAGAACTTTATTTCCAAAAGTTAGTGTGAAGTGAATAAGTAAGAAAGATATAATCAGTGATTGCAAACTTGATATGATCTTGTAAAATGAGAGTAACAAGTGAATGTGATATTATGACATATGATTTGAAGCATTGTTATGTTAGATATGATGTAAATTGATATGTGTGAAGTTTCTCTTGTATAAAGAATTAGCAACCAGAAGACTTGTGAAGCACAACAAGTATCTCAATATTGTATGTATACTTATTTCCTTGAAGATCTTATTGTATAGTTGCATGTTAGGGCAGTGGGCTTTTCTTGCACACATTTGTAAATGATCCAGATACTCCTAATAGGGTTGAGGCTTCTAACAAGGCCTAGTCTTTTAACATGGACTTGAGACACTGCATTCTTCATAGACTCCTAACAAGGTCAATATCCTTAACTGGATTCTTTATATAGTGAATCATCTAGTGGGTTTCATCCCTACCAGGGTTTTTCATAGGCAAGGGTTTCCCTATTTAACAAAATATGTTGTTATGATCTCTCTTTGTGTATGGTTTTCTATACTCTTCAGTATTACTGATTTACTTTCTTATGCACGTGGTAAAGTAATTAATAATATCTAGTTGTGGGTAAAAAGATATAAAATACTGATTCACCCCCCCTCAATATTATCTATTTCTAACAATTCGTATCAGAGCTTGGTTATTTAGAAGAGGCTTAACAGATTGAATAAGATTCCAATGGATATGGAATAGTTGAAGAAGAATCTTGATGAAGCACTTGAACAGATTGATCTCCTTACTGATGAAAGAGATGGCCTTAAAGACAGATACAAGAATGCAAAAGCCTACATTGGTGAATTAAAGGACAAAATAGATGACCTGAAGCAGAGAGGACCTAATAATCAAACCAGTGATGATGACATTGAAGATCTGAAGAAAGAAAATGAGATCCTAAAACATCAGTAAAATATAGTTGAACTTAAGCTGATTCTTAAGAAAAATGGAGGAAAGAATGACTCTGAAATTAAAGATGAAAATGCAGATCTGAGATCTCAATTAAGAAAGGTAGCATCTGAATTGAAATTTATTAAGATAGAGTATGCACAATTAGAAAAATACAACACTACTGTGAAAGGTAAGTCGGTACAAACCAAATAGCAACTTGAGAAATTATATACCAGTACTGATAAGATTGAAGAACAAATATGTGCACAAAGACCCAATTATGACAATATTGGACTTGGATTATTTCTTGGTCAATCCACCAAGAAATCTATTGAGAGAAAAGAATCTGATACACCTGAAAGTAATAAAGATCTAAGAAAGACAGATGATACATCTAAGGACAAAGAGAATGTCACTCATTTTGAGAAAGATAAAGAATCTAATCAAGATATGGACAACAAAGGAAAGGAATCATATGGTTGGTGTGATGAACCTGAAGATACTGAAGTCGACTACAAAGATAAGTCCTTCAAACCTATTTCAAATTTTTATTGTCATAATTGTCATGGATATGGTCACTATCTAGTAGATTGTAAGAAACCTAAATTTGATAGTAATAGTGCAAATAGTAGGATATATAGGAACACTAACCATGTAGGAAATAGAACAAGATCTCTCAGTAATGAAAGTGGAGAAAGAAGACAAATTGTTTGCTACAGATGCAATAATCTTGGACACATTGCAAGGAATTGCAAAGCACTTGACCACCAGCTGAATGAATAGAAAAGAAATGTACTTCTATTTCAATTGTGCAATAACTTTGGATACACAATGAAGTTAGTTTTGTAGAATGGACAGAAGAGA
Organism: Cupressus sempervirens; assembly: GCA_028749045.1. Classification (NCBI taxonomy): domain Eukaryota; kingdom Viridiplantae; phylum Streptophyta; class Pinopsida; order Cupressales; family Cupressaceae; genus Cupressus; species Cupressus sempervirens. Next base: position 560,957,428 of record CM053783.1, read on the forward strand.
CCTAAATAGGAATAAGAATTACAGAACAAACAATAGAAGAAATTATATGAAGGAGCAAACAAATAAATTAAAGAAAACTTTAATCAAGGAAAAGGAACCAGGATGCTCTCATATAGTTATAAAAGATGCACCTGACAAGACAATGAAGTCATTATTTGTGACTCCGCTTACCAAAATTAAGCATTTGTTACTCATTTTTGCCCCTCGCCAAAAATTCAAAGTTTAAATGTAGGCCTATCCCAACGGCTACTTCCCATCTTCTATGTTATTTTAATGCCCTTGGAAAATACCAAAAAAATAAATGAACAATTTAATCTTTATTGTATTTCCTTATTTTCTAAGTTTGTTTTTGCTAGCCCGCACTCTTTTCACACTGTTGGATCTTGCTAAGATCTATTTTTGTTGCTATCTCGCTATGGCGATTTGCATGGGGTTACTCACAATGACATAGCGACATGGGACCTAGTTGAAAGTAGTCAATATGGTGACAATGGTTAATCTTGTTCTTTCTTCGACGTCGATTTTTAATAAGTCCCCTACACTCACTATCTCGCTATCAAAAAACTTAGGCATCTTGCTGTTAGTGACATAGCAAGGCACCATGAAGTGAACATGGTGGGGCCACAAGCAATGTAGAAGCATGACTATGATTGAAATAGGGTTTTGTTCCACCAATTGTGCAAATTTTTTGATGTCATCAGTACCCCAGACTGATGCCCCTTCCATAAACACACGAGGATTTTTTATCGTCAGATCAGTCTTGATCTACGATCATCTCTATCTTACTATGGTGAGTTTCTCGAAGGTTATGTATAGCAAGATAGCAACTCAGCAATACATGTTCTTATGGGGCCAGGCTTGTTCCATACATCATCGAGTGATGCCAAGGTGGGCCATGTTCCTATTGGTCGATGCATTGATAGATTGGGTATACCTTTAGGGCCACCAGATGGTGGCAGATTGACATTTCTCATTATGTTGCTATGAAGAAATGATCGACCTTTAACTATAGCGAGATAGTAAATATGGAACCCACCACTTCTTCAAGGTACTCTGTGCAATTTCTCATCTTTGATTTGGTCTCAGATTGATGGCCATTACTATCTCGCCATGAAGAGTTGCTCAGAGGATATGTATAGCAAGATAGCAACTCAGTGCCATGTGTCCTCAAAATTCTGTGGGGTCCAGTTCAAAATGCCAACAGTAAATGAAATGATCAAAGAAAAATCAATGGACATCGCTATCTTGCTATGGAAAGGAGCTCAAAATTTATGTATAGTGAGATAGCAATTCAGTGACACGTGTCCTGATAGGCTTGGCCAAGGTATTAACAGAAAGGTTGGCAGTTAAGGTTGTAATTTCCTAAGGCAGTCACGGTTAGGTTAGGAGGTGGCATAGTTGATAAAGAAGATATAGTCAAATGCATGAAGACTCCAAGGGGTGGAAAAATAGAACAAAATCATTGGTCTGCGTGGCTCATCCTAGTACCAAAATCCAATTGACTATTTGACCTTGCTGATTCACAAGCTAGAAACAAAGGATATCAAGTTTACTTGCATGATTTGATCTTTTTGATTGATTTCAACCACTTTTGAGTGAATGTTATGCTTGGTAAATGAAGGATAACACTCCACCACCTCTGATCCTATCCATCTATCTGGTCAGAACTATTTAATGGCATCGTTTCTATCTTTTCAAGACCCTGTTCCATCAAAGATCAAATTTCTTAGGTTTGCACCAAGGTTGGATTTGCCCTAGATCTGCATGATTATTCTCTGTAAGACTTAATGGTAGTGGTTCTAGAGTAACTTCAATTAGAGGACATCTTAGTTATGCCTAAGCTATAAAGGCATTTTTTGTAGATTTTGTTCAGGTGAACTCTTCTCTGACTTCTCTATTATTGCTCTGCAATTTCACTGTCAATTCACTTTTCCTCTGAACTGTATGACATTTTTCCTTATGTCTTTCAGCCATTAATGTGAAAGTACAAGAACTATTTTCCTCTCATTGGTGTTTTTGTAGAGATCTATGATATGCATGACTATATCTCTTTTGGCCTATGAATGATATATAAGTAAATCTTCTCTTCCTTGTGTCATTCATCTGGGTTTTCTAATCTACATGTGGTTGCTAGGTTAAAACAAGTTTGAAGGAGTATATCTTTTGGTGTCATGATGGTTCAATAGTGCATATATGGGTAGGGATTGGTTGAACACTCTTTTTTGGTGCATCACCCCCTTAGGTTAGAATAGGTAGATTTGTTTTTCATGCATTTCTTCTCCCTTTTCCTCTCTAAGAGTAGTTATGTGCACCCTGATAATAAAGGAAGATGGCCTTCTCTAGAGACTCAATCTCATAGTGTAAGTCCCACAGCTTGGAGGTTGTTTCCATGTTTCACAAGGTTGTCCTTAGGTAAAAACTTTGGACAAGGGTGCAAACGTCTATGACAACAATTTTTGGCATGCTCGGTGGGACTCTATTCAAAAAATTTCAAGTCTACTGGTGTCAAAAGGAAGATCTCAAGATTAATATCGAGGAGATAGTACTGGCTTCAGTTTTCAAGCCTTCAAGAGGCTCATTCTTCAAGTACTTGGCAATTCTGAGCTTCAAATACATCTGATTCTAAACCAAAGTTGTAGTAATTCATGCCCAAAGCTGAAACAAGGGCATATTCTAGAGGTAAATTTCAATACCAAGAGCTTTCAATTTCAAATCCTAGAAAAAGGAAGACTAGAGTATCTTTATCACTAGTTAGGAATGCAACAATAACAAATACACTTGCAAGATCTATTTCTACTCCTCCTACTATTAGATCTCAACCTAGATTGCCATTAGCACATATAAACAAATCACTTGTCTATATGGTACAGCCTAGAGCTTATACTTTTGCCACCTTTAATGGTGGGAGTCCTCTTTTATTGGCTCAAAGACATGACATACCAATAGCTGCACTCAAGAGTATACCAAAATTTACTAGTGAAACTTCTATCTCTCCCTCAGAACACATTCAAGAGATTGCAAATGTCTGTAATATCCATGGTATTACAGAGGATGATGTTGCATTTATGCTTCTAGCCTCATCCTTGAAAGGAAAAGCACTACAATGGTATAGAGGTTTGGCTCATGGTTCTATAGCAAATTAGGATGGATTAGGAGCAAGACTATGTAAACGTTTTGAGGACAAAAGTGACCATTTGTCACTTTTAGAACAATTGACTACTATAAAAAGAGCCCCCCATGAATGTATGACTAATTTCAACTATAGATTTCAAAAGACATGGGATAGAATACCTACTTCATTAAAACCTACCCCTGGTAATGCCTTCTTGCATTACCTCAAAGCTCTTAACAGTGGCATTGCCACTACAATACAAACTATGGGAGGAGATACCTTGTCTAATGCTTATGATATAGCAATAAAGTTAGAAAACATCCTAATATAAGGAGGCAAGCTAGCCCCAAGGCCTCTCATGCCTTTCTTTCTTAATGTTCCAAACCACCAACTAGCAATGACTCCTCTTCACACAACTTCCACATCACAATCCCTTGCTCTAGTCCCTCAAGCTTCCACATCTTCAAATGGAATAGATGAAATCAAGGACATGATGCAATGTATGATGTTGAACATAGATAAAAGATTGCAAGGTCAAGAGAAGAAGTTGGAGGATAGCTTCTCTTTGATGCAAAAAATGAGCAATAAGGTGGTGACTTTGGAGAGACATCAAGCTCAAGGTAGTAAAGCTCATCAATTGCAGCATCAAACTATGAACAATGGTAGGCCTCCAAATCAAAATTATGGGAACAATTATTTTGATCAAGATAGGCAGAATAGCCATGCTTCAACCTCAAATATAAATCAAAGTAGGGCCATAATTCCTCAAAAAAAATGGCCCAAGATCAAGATTTTTGTCCCTCTTGTAACTACTCTTATGCTCGTTGCATGTGTCAGAAGGTTGAATCTTATTTGGTTTTGACCATCCAAGAGCCTATAGTAGGACAATCATACAAGGAGGACCAATTTACGGAGGCCTCATATACGCAAGGATAGGGTGATTGCTCCTTCATGAATCATCAGGTAGAGGAACATTGTAATGTAAACTAGGATTCCATTGCTCACAACACTAGGAGAAAAAGAAGAGCTATTGAAGATGCTACCCCTCCTCCTCCTCCCAATCAGGCCTCAACTTCAAATGCAATACCTCATGATCAATCAGAAAATGATCAATCAAACACCCTTCAGTAGCAGAGGCAAGAAAATGGTAGAAGGAATGTAAATGATCCTCGGGTTGTTCCATCTCAACCTCCTACAAATGCAGCTCCTAATGCTTCTACCAAAGCACCTACTATGCCATTCAGTTTGGTAGAACAAATGAACAAGACAAATGTGAATATTTCCATGTGGGATGTTTTTGCTACTATACACATGCAAAAGAGGTTGTTGCAGCAAGAATTGGAAGGTATTGTACCAAAGGATCAACCACCCATCATGGAAAGAGCCACTAGCCTAGTACAGCCATCAAGGGAGGAAGAAAAAGATAAAAAGGTTAAACCCCCTCCATTTTATCTTTCTCTAATTATAGGGGATAAACTAGTCCACAATTGCATGATTGATTAAAGGCCTAGTAGTTCATTGATGCCTAGGTGTGTTGCTGATACTTTGGGAATGAAATATGAGCCCATTGTTAGGGATGTGTTACAGTTGGATGGTAGTATTGTCAAGACTATAGGGATCCTTAGGAATGTAGAAATGGCCCTACATGCATGCCCTAGTTGTACTATAACTCAAGATATATCCTTTGCTAAAGTCAAGCCACATTTTGCCATTTTCCTATCAAGAGACTTCACTGCCTAAATAGGTTGTTACATATCTTCTTATTGGTCATATATGTTTTTTAGAACAAGATATGGAACCACAGCTTCAATCAGAGTAGAGCCTCTAGCCCTCCACCATATTCAGCCCTACACCCCTAATCTCATCAACATGAACTGCACTATCCTAGAAATGGATGAGAATGACATAATGAATGAGCCTACCACTTCCCTAGTAGAGATACCTGATTTTCTCATAGATGAATCGGCTAATGCATATCAATTTGATCCTATGCCAGAAACCCTTGAAATAGGTCTCATTACATATTGTATATTAGAGAAAGGTGCTCTAGTTCCCAATCCTGTGGAGACTAAAGAAGATATAAGTGGGGTATGGAGCATGTACTTTGATGGTTCAAGGAACAAGAATGGATGAGGGGCTAGGGTGATGTTGACTTCTCCTACATAAGTAAGATACTACTTCTCCTTTAGGCTCCAATTCATTTGCAGTAATAATGTGGCCAAGTATGAATCTTTGATTCAAGGTCTCCTACTTTCTTAGAAAAGAGGAATTCAAGCTTTAAGTGTATATGGAGATAGTGAGTTGGTGGTTGACCAAGTGAGAAATTAGAATATCACCAAGAACGATTTGTTCAAGTCTTATAAACATAGGGTATGGGATCTGCTTGAAGGTTTCAATGCATTTAATATTCAAAGCATCCCAAGAAGAGAAAATAGACATGCTGATAGACTTACAGCAATAGGTGCATCTTATGATGTGTTAGGGGATCTTGAGGAAAAGAATAAGCAACAAATTAGGATGGTATTAAGGCCTACCATCCCTGACAACAATGTCCATTGGCAAGTGTTTGAATCTAATGAACAAATTGTAAGCTTCTTGCAGAATGAAGCAGAATTTTTATATAGAAACTAGTCAAGACTATAGGATCAGTATGGTGATCAAATCATTAATCTAAGTTCCAACAGATTGCCTAAGGGCCTCATTACCTTAGAGAGTGTTTTCAATCCCGATGACCAAGTAAGAGGTAGAGTCATGAACTTAGATGATGACCAAGATGATCACACTCCAGTCATGATTGCTGATGGAAAATCCTTAAACATGGGGAAGGTATGTTCTAAGATTGAGAAAAAAAGTTTTATTCATCTATGTCAAGAATTTAACAATATATTTTCTTGGACATATGAAAATTTAAAGGGTTTTGACACAAGGTTGTTTCAGTGTACCATAGATTTAATTGATAATGTCAAACCAATAAGACAAAAATAAAGGCCAATGAATCCCAAGATTGAGCCCTTAATGAGAAAAGAACAATCCAAATTGATTGAGGCCACTATAATTTTCCCCATCAAGCACTCATCATGGGTATCAAACCTTGTCCCTGTTAGGAAGAAGAATGGAGAAATTAGACTATGTGTGGACTTTAGGGACCTTAACCAAGCTTCCCTTAAAGATCACCATCCTCTCCCTTCCATGGAGCAAATTTTGTCCAAACTTAGTGGTTCAAAGAGGTTTTCATTTCTTGATGGATTTTCTGGCTACAATCAAGTACTGGTCAAAGATTCTGATAGGTACAAGACTACATTTACCACCAAATGGGGTACCTACGCTTATTGTAAAATTCCATTTGGGCTAACTAATACAGGTGCTACATTTTAGAAGGCAATGGAGATGGCCTTCAAAAAACTGATTGAAATTTTTGTATTAGTTTACCTTGATGATATCACAGTGTATTCAAAGAATGTGGAAGATCATTTTGATCATTTAAGACAAGTATTCTTAAGGTGTGGAGAGTTTGGGGTATCCCTTAACCCAAGAAAGTGTGTCTTTGCCACCAATCAAGGAAATTTATTAGGACACATTGTATCTGAGGATGGTTTAACCATTGATCTAGAAAGAACAAAAGCAATACTTGCTCTTCCCCTTCCCAAACATAAGAAAGGGTTGCAAATTTTCCTTGGTAGGATAAATTTTGTGAGAAGATTTATCCCTAATCTTGCTACCATGGTAAAACCCCTTACAACTATGCTCAAGAAAAGTATGGTCTTTGCATGGACAGAGGAAGGGAAAGAAAGTTTTGAAGAGATCAAGGTAGCCATAGCCTCAGCCCCTACTCTCATGAATCCAAACTTTGAAAAGGATTTCATCCTTTATACCCTAGGTGATGAGTCAATTATTTTTGTTGTCTTGACTCAGATAAATGACAAAGATAAAGAGCATCCCATAGCCTTCTTTAGTGAAGGGCTTAATGAGTATGAGGACAAATATAGATATGTAGAGAAGCAAACCCTTGCAATCATCAGAGCTTTAAAGAAATTTAGACACCTCCTATCTCATAATAAAGTTCATTTGTTGGTACCCCATGCCAGTGTGAAGGATTTCCTTTTAAGCAAAGATATTAGTGAGAAAAGAGCTAGCTCGATTACTAAAGTAATGGAATATGATGCTGACATCTAGATCACCAAGCTGGTAAGAGGGAAAGGGTTGTGTAAAAAAATCATATCATCTCAGGAATTCGATGAGGAAGTTGCCATGATACTAATATAGCAACAAGAAGAGAGAGATGATGACCCAAGGAACTAGATGGACGATATGATGAATTTCTTATTAGGCAATGGATATCATCAAGGATTAGATAGAATTAAAAGGAGACAGTATAGATTACATTCAACTCCTTATGTCATAGTTGATGTTATCCTTTTCAGAAAAGATTTTAATGGAGCCCTATTAAGGTGCATTGGCAAGGACTAGGCTGAAAGAATGATCAGAGAACTTCACGATGGCCTTGATGGTGGTCACTTCTTAGCAAGGACAACTACAATGAAGATCATGAGAGCTGGTTACTACTAGCCATCCTTGTTCCATGATTTTCATAAGTATGTGAGGAAGTGTGAAAAATATGCCTTCTTCTCTGGCAAGCAAAGGCTTGCAGCTCTTCCTCTTCATCCCATTTAGGTGGACCAGCCTTTTGCTCAATGGGGATTGCATTTCATAGGTCCTATCAATCCTCCTTCTAGTTCTGGTCACAAATGGATTTTAGCTACTACAAATTACTTCACCAAATGGACAGAGGCAGTTGCATTGAAGGATACCATAGAATCTTCAGTTGTTGATTTCCTTGATGGAATTGCGACTAGGTTTGGTGCCCCTTCAACTATTATTTCAGATAATGTAAAATCTTTTATTGGTGCTCAAATTTATGAATGGGCAGTTGATCATAATATCTACTTAAGCACATCCTCAAACTACTATCCTCAAGGTAATAGTTTGGCTAAGTCATCCAACAAAAATCTAATTAGGATCATCAAAAGAACTATAGAGGATGACCATAGGTGTTGGCATCAAAAGTTAAGGACTGCACTGTGGGCTGACAAAATAACACCTAAGAGGTCAATAGGAAATTCACCATTTATGTTGCTATATGGTAGAGAAGCAAGGCTTTAAATTTCATTAGAATTCCCATCCCTAGAACTAGCTCATCAGCTAGAGCTAATTGAAGATGATACCATGACAGTAAGAATGGAAAAGCTGATGGAGTTGGAAGAGAAAAGAAGTTAGGCCATGCAAACCCTAGAAACACATCAGCAACCAATGAAAAGGAGCTTTGACAAGAAGGTTAGGGTCAAAACCTTCAGAGAGGGTGATTTATTTTTGAAATGGGATGTAGATAGGGCAAAACTAGGGACACACTCAAAATTTGATGCACTGTGGAGTGGTCCCTATCTGATTGTCAATTGCCAGCAAGCCAATTCTTTTCAGCTAAGCAAGCCTGATGGTGAAATTTTTCCTATCCCAGTCAATGGGATCTATCTCAAAACATGTTTCTAATAGGGTTGGAAGTTTTATGTACATATGTAGCATAGTTTTCTTTCTATTATTTTCCAACTTTCCAAGAAGTGCATGAGGACGAGTTTCTCCTTGTGAGATAGCCATTTTTTGGAGTTTTGAAGGTTGCAGAGTTGTAGAGAAGAAGTCTTTTAGTGTTTTCTCCCGTAGAGGTAGGGTTAGGGTTTTGTAGTGCACTGATCCAAATCTTTTGTGACTCTATAGCCTAATGGATACATAAGGACACTGGTCACATGCATAGCTGGCTTGCATCCCATCTGAGTTGCCAGAAATGTTACTCATTTTTGCCCCTCACCAAAGATTCAAAGTTTAAATGTAGGCCTACCCCAACGGCTACTTCCCATCCTCTATGTTATTTTAACTCCCTTGGGAAATACAAAAAAAATAAATGAACAATTTAATCTTTATTGTATTTCCTTATTTTCTAAGTTTGTTTCTACTAGCCCGCATTCTTTCTCCACTGTTGGATCTTGCTAAGATCTATGTTTGTCGCTATCTCGCTATGGCAAGTTGCACAAGGTTACTCACGACAACATAGCGACATGGGACCTAGTTGAAAGCAGTCAATATGGTGATGGCAATTTATCTTTTTCTTTATTTGGCACTGAGTTTTGATAAGTCCCCGGCACTCGCAACCTTGCTATCAAAAAACTGAGGCATCTTGTTGTTAGCAACAAAGCAAGGTGCCATGAAGTGAACATGGTGGGGCCATAGGCAATGTGGAAGGATGACTATGATTGAAATAGGGTTTTGTTCCACTAGTTGTGTAGATTTTTTGATGTCATTAGTACCCCAAATCCACGCCCCTTCCATAAACACATGAGGATTTGTGATTGTTAGATTAGTCTTGATCTATGATTGTCATTATCTTGCTATGGGGAGTTGCTTGAAGGTTATGCATAGCGAGATAGCTACTCAACAACATGTGTTCTTATGGGGCTAGGCTTATTTCATAAGCTGCTGAGTGATGCCAAGGTGGGCCATGTTCCTATTGGTCAATGGACTGATAGATTGGGTGTACCTTTAGGGTCGTCAGATGGTGGCCGATCCACATTTCTCATTATGTCACTATGAGGAAATGATCGACCTTTAACTATAGCGACATAGAGAATATGGGACCCACCACTTTTTTGGGGTACTCTATATAGTTTCTCATCTTTGATTTGGTCTTAGATCGACGGCCGTCACTATCTCACCATGAAGAGTTGCTTGGAGGATATGTATAGCGAGATAGCAACTCAGTGCCACATGTCCTCAAAATTCTATGGGATCCAGTTCAAAATGCCAATAGTAAAGGAAAGGATCAAAGAAAAATTAATGGCCATCACTTATCTCGCTATGGAAAGGAGCTCAAAAGTTATGTATAGCGAGATAGCAATTCAGCGACATGTGTCTCAGCGGGCCCAGCCAAGGTATTAATAGAAAGGTTGGTAGTTAAGGTCACAGTTTCCTAAGGCATTCATGGTTAGGTTGGGAGGTGGCACAGTTGGTAAAGAAGATATAGTCAAACACATGAAGACTCCACGAGGTGGAAAAATAGAACAAAATCATTGGTCCACGTGGCTCATCTAGATGCCAGAATCTAGTTGACCATTTGACCTTACTAACTCATGAGCTAGAAATAAAGGATATTGGGTTTACTCGCATGATATGATCTTCATGATTGATTTCAACCACTTCTGAGTGAATGTTGTGCTTGGTAAATGAAGGAGAACACTCCACCACCTCTAATCCTATCCAGCTACCTAGTCAAAACTATTTAATGGCATCATTTCTATCTTTTCAAGACCCTGTTCCATCAAAGATCAGATTTCTTAGATCTGCGCCAAGGTTGGATTTGCCCTAGATCTGCATGATTATTCTTTGTAAGACTTAATGGCAGTGGTTGTAGAGTAACTTTAGGTAGAGGAGATCTCAGTTATGTCTGAGCTATGAAGGAAATTTTTGTAGATTTTGTTCAAGTTGACTCTTCTCTGACTTCTCCATTATTGCTCTACAATTTCTTTGTAAATTCCCTTTACCTCTGAACTATATGACATTCTACCTTATCTCTTTCAGCCATTAATGTGAAATTACAAGAACTATTTGCCTCTCATTGGTGTTTTTGTAGAGATCTATGATCTGCATGATTGTATCTCTTTTGGCCTATGAATGATATATAAGTGAATCTTCTCTTCCTTGTGTCATTCATCTAGGTTTTATGATCTACATGTGGTTGCTAGGTTAAAACAAGTCTAAATGTGTATATCCTTTGGTGTCATGATGGTTCAGTAGTGCATATATTTGCAGGGATTGGTTGAACACTCTATTTTGGTGCATCACCCCCTTAGGTTAGAATAGGTAGATTTTCTTTTCATGCATTTTTTCTCCCTTTTCCTCTCCAAGACTAGTTAGGTGTACCCTGATAATAAAGGAAACCAGCCTTCTCTGGAGACTCAACCTCATAGTTCAAGTCCCACAGCTTGGAGGTTATTTCCATGTTTCACAAGGTTGTCCTTAGGTAAAAACTTTGGACAAGGGTGCAAACCTCTATGACAACAGCATTCTCAGTGAAATAGAGTATAAAGTTATTGATAACTAATGATAGAGTAAGTATCAAAGGTTGCATAGTAGACATTGAGAGAAGTCTACGGTGAAGTGTGCATTACCTGATAAAATCAAGATGAGGATATGTAAGAAGATTAATCTCTCTATTAAAAAGAGATAGTACATTGAACTAGTGGCAAACATGCATTTAATGCAAAGTGCTGATTTTGAAAGATTTAAAGAATGCAAATTGATTTGTATACATCATTTTCTTGTGTGAAGTCTGAGTGCAAGATTGAAGAAAGATTTGAAGAATTAAAGAGACCTAAAATTATGAAAAGTTGTCAAAAACCCTAATACATGAAATTGAGGTATTTTTTGAATTATTGAACACTATCTTTTGAGAATGGAAAAGACGAGAATTCTTTAATGTAAGTAATAGACCTAGGTACAATTTCAAGAAACACCCATTTGCTTCTTTTCTTGATGGCCCTATTGGATTATTTTCACAAGTTCTAGAAAAATTTCTTCACATCAAAGATATAAAAGGATATATTCATTAGAAGATTGAAAGCATAGGTGATTTAGAGATTCATAAGGAATTTGAGAAAATGAGTAGTAATGACTTGTCATTGAAACCTCAACATAGATACCTAGAATAACTTAACCTATACACAAATTTTGACAATAATGAATGAAAAAGGATAATTTTGAGCAGAGTACATGATGATTTTCTATGGTTGGGAGATTCTATCATATGTATTGACAATGACCTAATTCACAAGGTAACAGGTTGAACAATGAAGGATGCAATCTAGTGAATATTAAAAATGTGCGCAAGATAGTTGAGATGAATCTCAATACATATTTTGATGGTAGAAACATGAAAGTCAACACCACTCAAGATGATAGATTGAGATTCATTTGTAATATTTTGGATATAAGTACTATCATGGATCTAGGATAGATTCAATCCCTAAAAGATTTCTTCATGCAACTTACTTGGCAGTAAGAGGTGTAGAGGTTAATATGTGTGATATTATCTTCACACAATTGTTGGATAACATATCTAGAATCAAGAAATCAAGAAGTGCAGTCTTTAGGTTTGAATCCCTATTGACACATATTTTTCTATATTACTAAGTTCTCTAGAATCACATATTGGAATGAAAATGAGTGCACAATGATGTTAATCACTCTAGCATATAGGTCAACATCTAAAATAGTCAGAGATAGTGATATTGACAAAATAATAAAGTCTTTCCAAGCTAAAATGAACCAAAGGTATAGGATACCTCCTATGCTAGTAGAAAAATACAAGGAACAATTGTGTTTTATGGTTGAAATAGATTTCACCTTCATGGAAGTAGTAGTCCCTTGAGTAAAGTTCATTGAACCTATGGGATATGAGATGAGTGAGGAATTGATTGAACAGTATGTGCAAACAATCTTTCATTCTGAAGTTGATTCTGAATATCCTAGATGGGGGACATATTCTGAGCAAATGAGAGAAGTCAAAACTAGTCAAATGTAAGATTCCAAGAAAAAGGTGGAGAAAGTAATTGATTCTATTTTTAAAGAATCTAGGATGACTAGGAAGGAATTTGTTGAGGTGAAAGGGATAGCTATGGAAATGAAGATCAATCATCAATCTAAGCTTTTGACCCCTACACCCATTATAGTTGTAGGACCTACTAAAGAGGTCACAATTGCTCAAACAAGTGCATAGACACCTAATGTGCCTTATGCAGCAATTACATAGTAGCAACCTCCAAGGAATCCAATGAAGACTAAAGAATCATTAGCCACAAGGAAGTCTACAAGGCTTGAAAGGACCAAAAATCCTCCTAAGAAGAGAGTGAAGTAGACTACAAGTGGTCCAAGCAAGAGAAGAAGAACCTTATAGATTAGTTCTTCTAAGTCTGAGGAAGAAACTAGTGATAGGCCAGTTGAACTAGCTGATAAAGAAGCAATGACATCGGCAGGGCCAAAAGCATGGAAGCCAAATGTAGTAGTTAGGAATATGATCCTAAAAGATAAAAGTTTTGACGATACAAGAGGTCAAATACCTAAAGACTTGTATAATAGATTACTAAATAGAAAGAGTAGAGTTGTAGAGGAAGATAAGAAAATAAGAATTAATATGGTGAAAACGTTATGTTCTATAAATAATGAGGAGGAAATAGTAGTTATTCTGAAAGGCATAGCACCTTTGTTAAGAAATAAAAAGAGATCCATTCTCCTCATGGGAGGAAATTATGAAGAAGTTAATAAAGAAACACAAAAGGCTATAGTCACATTTATGTCTACTATGCCTAAGGTAAGTGCACAGCTAGAGAAGGCAAGCTAGGTGCTTAAGGAAAGTGCACAGCTAGAAGAGGCAAGCCAGATGCCTAAGGAAAGTGTGCAGACAAAGGAAGCAAGTCAGACACCTGAGGAGTGTGCATAGATAGAGGAAGTAAGTCCTACTATAGAAAATCCACCCCGTAGTTTTGAGCAGAACACCTATTCCTAGTAATTCACCGCATATCACCATTGGCAGTAAATATATGCAAATAGATAACACCGAGGTGGTAGTTGATAGAATTGAGGACCCATTCAAGGATTTTCATGCCAGTATTGTTGGCAATATTGTGGATTATAGTAGCTCATCTGATGAAGCAAAATATTAGGAGCCAAAGGAAGAAGATGCACCTTCTGCAAAGAAACTTGAACATAGTAGTGAACAGCTACTTCAAATGTACCCTTGACACCAATAGTAATAACACCACCTACTCAAGCAATAGTGGTCATAGAAATAGTAGCTTAGTCAAATGAAGAAGATGAAGCACAAAATATTTTATCTTCTTTAAGAAAATTTCTTGAAAAGAAGAAATCAGTTAAGTCCATTAAAAAGACCTTAATTTTAGTACTAGATAGAATACAAAATACAGTGAGCCCTGTTGAAACACTTGCAAACATTCAATAGTGCACAAAAATCTTATGTAAAGCTTTTGATGATGAGTTCACAACACTCACTAATGTGGCTACAATTCAAGCACAAATAGAGCATGATGGTAAACTCCTTAATACCATGTGCACAAATATAAGGAATGATATAGAAACTTTGAATGAATGCATTAAGGCATTAGGATAAATTATTGAAGAAGGAAAACAATTTTATGCTAAGTGCAACTTGGCATACATAAATCTTCAAAGTTTTGATAAGAAAATCAAAGAGAATGTAACTGAGCTTCAGACACTCATTGGCACATTTTTGAGTCAAAATTAGAAGTTAGTAAATATTGAGCATGCAATACAAGCTATTCGTGATAGTATTAGGGATTTACAAGTAGAAAAGGAGAAAGCTTTGAAAAGATTTACTCTTTTGAGAGATCATTTATCTGCATAGGTAACATTGCTAGAAAATCAGTTGGAGGAATGCTTGGCAAAAAAGTCCTCATATGACAAATTTGTGGCAACAGATTTGAATGCAATAGAGTTAGCCACATATTACTTATGTGTGTTGATCAATGTATCTAATGCACTGAAAGATAGTTGGAAAAGACACCTTGCATAGCTGAAGACCAACTTCAGTGATTGTTTCTCCAATTTTTGATGTAGCTACCAAATTTTGATAGACTTTTGTGACACCTTTGTCATTGATGTCAAAGGAGGAGATATAGGGAAAATATTAACTAGTAGTAAGCTTTTATTGTAATTTGTAAGGAGGAGCAATAAGTTTTAATCAGAGTTATAAGGGATGTAATCCTCTTAAAACATGAATACAATGTTTTTTCTATGTTCTGGTAAAAAAATTGTTTGGTATGAGTGCATGTTTGGGACTTAGCCAATTTTTCCAAAATGTTGCCATCAATTCAAAAAGGGGAGATTATTGGCAATATGTCCAATCAATAAAATAAGATAAGTAATATGGTTTTCATTTATGGTAACATATTTGTTTTGCAAATTAGTCATGTTCATTAGTGAAGGAAAATTGTCTAAGTATCAGATAGCATCACAACAAGATGATAGATTTGATGATAGCAGAATATTCCCTTGGAATATTATCTTGCATAGTTAATCAAAGATGCATGACACCATACTGATGATGTATACTAGTGTGCATGTTTGTACTATCAACTAAGTCCAAGTTATAAATAAATTAGTAATGCAATGATAACACAGCACAGAACAAAGCATATCAGCAGAATGTGTTAAACAACTTGATTAATATTTTGAATCACCATTTCTTAATAAGCCAACTTAAAGAATGTTATGTGATCCAACTAAGAAATAATTTACCAATATGCTTGGTATAACTAAAGAACTTCATTTGCAAAGTTAGTGTGAAGTGAATAAGTGAGAAAGATATAATCAATGATTGTGTACTTGATATTATCTTGTGAAATGAGAGTAACAAGTGAATGTGATATTATGACATATGATATGAAGCATTGTTATGCAATATATGATGTAGATTGATATGTGTGTAGTTTCTCTTGTATAAATAATTGTCAATCAGAAGATTTGTGAAGCATAGCAAGTATCTCAGTATTGTATGTATACTTATTTCCTTGAAGATATTATTGTATAGTTGCATGTTAGGGTAGTGGGTTCTTCTTGCACACATTTGTATATGATCCAGCAACTCCTAACAAGGTTGAGGCTTCTAAAAAGGCTTAGTCTCCTAACAAGGACTCAAGACACTATACATTCTTCATAGACCCCTAATAGGGTCAATATTCTTAACCGGATTCTTTATATAGTGAATCATCTAGTGGGTTTCATCACCACCAAGGATTTCCCTTGGCCAGGGTTTCACTAGTTAACAAAATATGGTGTTATGATCTCTCTTTATGTATGGTTTTTTATACTATTTAGCATTATTGGTTTACTTTCT
Organism: Cupressus sempervirens; assembly: GCA_028749045.1. NCBI lineage: Eukaryota > Viridiplantae > Streptophyta > Pinopsida > Cupressales > Cupressaceae > Cupressus > Cupressus sempervirens. The sequence continues at coordinate 560,973,510 of CM053783.1, forward strand.
TGTGCATGTGGTAAAGTAATTAATAATATCTTATTGTGGGAAAAAAGATTGAAAATACTGATTCACCTGCATCCCGCACCCCCCCCCCCCCCCTCGCCAGTATTATCTATTTCTAACATTTTTTTTGGGCTGAAGCAATGAATTGTGTAAACTACATCCAAAATAGGAGTCCTCATAATGCTTTGAATGGTTTAACTCCTTTTGAAGCTTTGAATTGAAGGAAACCTACTGTAAAGCACTTTAGAGTCTTTGGTTGTCCAGCATGGGCACGAATACCTCCATAGAAATGCAAGGCATTAGAACCTCAAAGTAAACCTTGCATCTTTGTTGGTTATGCAGAATGTCATAAAGCCTACAAATTGATGGATCTGGAGATACATGAAATTCTCTATGAGAGGAGTGTACACTTTGAAGAAAGTTGTCCAAGCTTTACTTCTTTAAATCCTCCTTCTTCCTCCTTCATTAAAGAGAGTGACAGTGATGACAGTGACTTGGAAGATGTCTATCCATGACCCAAATAGAGGTAGAAAATAGATGAGATTAAGGAAATGCCTTCTATTTCTACATCATCTTCCACTAGACCAAAATGGGCTTAGCAAACATTGGATGTGGTAGGATCATTGGTAGGGAATCCTTCAGATACTAGGAGGACAAGATCACAACACAACTCACTCCCTCATGCTTATATTGTAGTTTCTTCTTATCCTCAAACATTCAAAGAAGCTTAAGGAATTCTAGAATGGGATAAATCAATGGAGGTAGTATAAAATTGTCTTATGAGAAACAACACATGGGACTTAGTCTCGCTTCCTAAGGAAAGAAAATTGGTTTAGTGTAAGTGGATCTATCAGACCAAATTTGTAGCAGATGAAAGTGTGGATAAGTATAAGGCTAGACTTGTTGCCAAAGATTTCTCATGGGTTCCTAGTATTTACTATACTAAGACCTTTGCACTAATAGCTAAGATGAACTCTATTTGTTTAACACTAGCTATAGTTGTAGCTCACAAATGGGTTGTTCATCAAATGGATGTGAAGAGTGAATTCTTGAATGGTGATCTTTATGAGGAGATTTTTATGGAGCAGCTATTGGGTTTCATTCAAGATTCTACTCTGGTTTGCAGTTTGAAAAAGTCTATCTATGGATTAAAACAAGCTCCAAGAGCTTGGTATTCCAAGATGGATTCTTTCCTTCTCTCAACAGGGTTCACCAGATGGCATTCAAATTTGAATGTCTACATTCTTCACTGGGATGATTCTCACTTGCTACTTGTGCTTTATGTTGATGACTTAATCACTACAAGGAGTATAGCATCCATCATTGATAGTGTCAAGTCTACTTTGCAAGATAGATTTCCCTTGATAGACTTGGGTCTACTCCATTATTTCCTTGGTATTGAGATACAACAATCTTCATCAGGGATCATAATATCTCAACCCAAGTATGCTCTTGATCTACTTGCTCAATTTCACATGAGTGATTGCAAGGCTACATCTACTCCATTTCTTTTAGGTGTTAAGTTAGAAGAAAAGTGTTCCACTCCACTTGTTGATGCTACTTTGTATAGGCAGTTGGTTGGAAGTCTCATCTACTTAACACATACATGTTCTGACATATCCTTTGTAGTTGGCATGGTTTCTCGCTTTATGCAAGAGCCACATGAACTTCACTGAAAGGCAGCCAAACACATCTTACACTATATCCAGGGTACACATACGTATCAAATATACTATGCACCTAGTACTAGACTATAGTTAGTGGGTTTTAAAAACCCAGACTATGTAGGGGATCTTGATTCTTGCAAAAAAACTTTAGGATACATGTAATTATATTTATCTCTAGAGGAGAGAATATTCTTCACAAATATGTAATTATTTTTCAAGAAGGTATAGATTTGATAGGGAAGTTTTGACGGGAGGAAAAAAACTGTTGGATTCTGATAAGTTCAAACTTGAGTACTTATAACGAAGAAAATAGACATCAAAAATAATTATTTCTTTTTTTGTTCCCTAGCTATACATGTCATCTATAAGATATTTTCAAATCAAAACAAAAAAAATATGATATGCATATACTTGTTTGACGGGAACTATACCCTATATTTTTTACAGTTAAAAAAGGGACTTCAAAATAAAATAAAATGAATAAATTCTTACTCAAAAAAATTAAAAAAATTATAGGAATAAAATTCATCCAATTCTACACATTTCATCAGTTTCAATCATCTTAATATTCTAAACACAAATAACATTTTTTTTGTCATTAATGTTGAACTATCACATTTTTATATCATGTTTCTTTATAAAAGGTGATACAGGTTTGTGCTTTTACCCGACTGTCACAATTACAATGGCTTGGTCCAATGGAACATTGTTTGACCAACAACATTTCCATCACAAATCCATCTCACTTGTGATGGATAAATCTAATGTATAGTTGTCACACCCATGACATAGTTGTCTCATATCATCGCACTTGTGACAAGCATTCCAATGGATGACTGTCGGCAATAGAGTGCAAGCATCGCTATTGCAATGGCGTAGTGAAACTAGAAGATTTCATAATTGCAACGGTGGCCTATTGCAATTACAAAAATATGATGATGACCTCTTGACCTTGCCTTCAGCCAAATTGTAATGTCTTTTTTTGTCATAGTTGTGATGGATGAGCTTGCTATCACAATTTGTGATGTCAAAATTCCAATGCCCATCTAATAGGGGCCAATTCTTAGTATTGTCCCTCGGGTGATAGTTGGTTGTTGTAATTGTGATGGTTTGCCATCACAATTCGGGTCCAAATGTAGTAGCGCCTCTCACCAAATCTAGTTATGCAAGTAGGTCTATCTTGTCTAACTTTGGATCTTTGTGAACTATATTTAAATGTTCTAAAATAGTAGCTAGTACAAGAGATTTTAAAAAGTGACTTTACTTTTAATCTTCATTTCCCCTTGAGAGTGTCTTTCATGACATTTTTAAGTTTATTTTTCTTTGTTTAAACCTTTCAATTAAATGATAAATGCTAACACTTAATTGTAGGTGGATTATTGGACTAGTAAATTTTATGGTTGACATCTAATGGGTGAGAATGATATGTAGGTCTAAATCATTTAGATGGATGGAAGGTCCTTAATGGCATGCCTTTGCAGCTATCTTTGATTACAAATCATAGAAAGATTAATAGATTGTGGGCCAAAAAGTAAATGAACATAAGAAATATACATGCACACACACATATATACATATTAACATGTGCCCACATATATAATATGAAAAGATTATTATTATAAAATAATAGATAATTTCTTCTTCTTCTTTTTTTATGAAATAACTTATTAAGTTTCCTACCCATTACATGAGGAATTTATTCTATTAAAGGCATACTAAAATCTATATGTAAAGATTTTACATTACTACTTCTATTAATAAAGTTATTTATTATTAAAAAAAAAAATTCTTTCCATTAACCAACTATTTTTTTAAATTAAAATCAATACTAAAGTTGAAGTGACATATCTCAAAATAAAGTCAGCCAAATTTCTCTATTAAATTCAACACTAAAGTCTATACAAGTGACATATCTCAAAACAAACCCAAATGATCCAAATGATCACAAGCCATACACATTATTTTCCCTAATTACTTAAATTGTGAAAATAGAAATGAAATTTGTCAAGGATCAATTACTTATGCCAGAGTTACAACATAATGTGAAGTTAATTTTAGATATGGTAGATGCGGGTAATCAAAAGTTTGATCAAAATTTAAGGCACGAGAGAGAGTCTATGATAATATACCAGAAGGAGCGACTTTAGAAAGAGACTGCATGGCTGAAATAATACCTAGATAAAATAGAGGACATTATGGGAGCATTGGATAAAATCCAAGAAAGTGTTGTAGTAGGTATATGACATTGGAATCACTTGCAAGTGTCTTTGAGAATTTACAATCCAAATACTAGGAGGACTACAAGTTGTGCAATTTGTCATGTATTGCATCTGTATTTTCTTTTCCATTTCTTATAATAGTTTTTCAAATTTGGAAACCACTTCAACATCCTTTTCATGGTTTAGAGGTAATGTCATTATGGTAAAGGCTTATGCAAGGGAATGAGCCTCGTGATTATGGCATTTACACAAAAGAATAATATGCTTCTTCAACTCCTTACACTCAACTCTTCACTAAAGTTATTCTTCCAGCAGTGAGAATAGTCACTACAAATTCCTAGGAGACAAGGGACCCTGAACCTATGCTATGATTTCTGGAGACATGAGAGAAGTTACTACCAGCTTCAGTACTTCATAACATTCTAGATCATATAGTAATGCCCAAATTAACAACAGCACTAGATACTTGGGATCCTCATAGTGAGATTGTGCCAATACATGCATGGTTACATCCTTGGATTCTATTGATGGGCCAGTGTATGGAGCCTTTATGTCCAACCATTCATTATAAGTTTTGGAATGAGCTTCATGCCTAGCATGCAAGTAATGCATCTACAAATGAAATTTTATCACCTTAGAAAACTATATTTAATCCTACTAGCTAGGAACAATTGATTATTCATTTAATTGTACCTAATTTGATGATAGTTGTATAGGAATTTGTAATCAACCTAGCTAATCATAAATTAGACCAATTTAACTGGGTTGTGGCTTGTTTCTTTCTAAAAATATCTTCTATGATATGTTTTTGTAAAATGTCTTTCGAACTCTGCCCATTTTTCCTTGTCTACATTATTTCTGCGTAGGATCTTGAGCTGAGTCACTTAGGATGAGTTGAGTGGTTTTTATTGTTTTATTATTTGGATTCTAGAATTTATATGCGGTTGGATCAATTTTTCTGTTGCACTAAGATGTAATAAGCACCTTAAAAAAGATCCCTCTCTATATATATAAAGAGATACATGTTTAGAAGGAAATGTAAAGAGATACATGGTTAGAAGGATAAGAAAATAACATTTACATAAGTACCTCTTCTCCCCCTAAATAAAATCATAGACCAAGGACACAGACATCACAAGGGAATGACACAACAAAAAAATTGCGGAGCAAGGTCACATAGATTACAAGGGCATGGCAACAAAATTTAGAGATCACAAGGGAATAGCAAAAAATTCAATGATCACAAGGGCACAACAAAAAAATCCTAGATCTCCACTGATCTACACGACCGTTCAAAGTTGTACACCCTCATTCAGAGCTCTACACCCTCTTTCATGTTTATCTCTCCATAATCAATCAAAAAAAATGGGGAATGATTAATTTTATATTTTTTTATAATCACACCAAGATCATAACTATGATGCCAATATTGATATTTTGATGAAGTTAAGGAAAATTGGAAAAAAAAACATGAAAATCACCCACAAATTACACAATCATCACAAATTACCATTGCAATTTGAGCCCAAATGTTGTAGTGTAACAAGATTTCTTACCTTTATCTTTGTAGTCTTTTTAGCTTTTGAAATCTTTCTTTCCTTTCAACTTGTTGAATTTTCTATCATCTTTGTTTGTAAACCTTGTAGAAATGTGACCAACTTCTTTACAAGAGAAAAAAATCAATGGAATTTTCTTTTATATTTACCTTTACCTTTAGGTAACCTTCTTTCAAGGAGAGCTTCAATAGATTCAAGGTCATCATTTGACTCGTCTTCTCCTTCACTATCAGATTGTTTGCCTTTTAATTTTCCTCCCTTTTTACCAAGAATTATTTTTTCTTTGAATGTTGATTCTATGTTATGAGGTCCAAGAAGATAGTTATCAAATTTATCCAACTCAAAAGTCATTAAACTTCCTAGTAGTGCATCCAAAGTTATATCATTTTTTGGGATCACATCTTATCGCTCGAATAGTTGAAACTCTAATTGCATAAATAGAAAGAAGAGTTCTTAATACCTTTTTGAGTATTGTCACAATATCTATTTTCCCTCCTACAGCTATGATTGCACTCACACTTTCTTTGATTCTTTCACTGTATTTAGAAATGTTTTCATCTTCTCTCATTTTATTTGATCAAATTGGCCTCTTAGACTTTTCACTTTGGCTCTCCTTACATTTTCATGTCTTCCATAGATATTTTCTATCTTGTTCCACATTTCATGAGTAGTAGGATAATCTTTGACTTCATCAAATTTAGAATAATTGAGAGCAGAAGCAATGTCAATCATCATTGTGTTGTGATTCTTTTTATCCACCATCTAATCCATAGTCAAAGGATTAGGAGGTACCACATACTAGTTCTCCAAGAAGTGTAGGCCTATATCTCCAAAGGTTCCCAAATGTAGATCCATGATTTCCCACCATGCTTAAATTTTTTTTCTATTCAACTTAGGAATCTCTCTTCTATAAGACATCTTGATCTTTAACTTAGGTCCTTGCAACCTTTCTAGTAAGAACCAATAGCTCTAATACTAATTGTTGGAAATATAAGAGGAGTTACTAAGGGGGGAGGGGTGAATCATTTATCACTAAAATAATTCCAAATCCCTTAGATTTCAATAGAATCTTCTTATTAACTCAAATCCTTGTATAGCTCGGTTAAAACTAGATATCCAATGTAACTCATTTAACAAAGAAATCTTGAGATATTAAAGTGTATTAACCTTTAGTAAGTTAGTTGTAGAAAGATAAAGTAGTAAGAAAATAACATGAACACATGAGATACCAAGATTTAACATGGAAACCCAATTTGGGAAAACCACCAATGCAACTAGTTACAACTTTTCACTCTTCTGAAATGAGCCCTATTAGGATCCAACCCTCTTAGAGGTTACAAAACACATTTTTAGGTATGACCCTATTAAAGTATTCAAATCACCTTAGGAGAGGCCTTGTTAGAGGTCTTTAAGATACTTCAATCTAGAAATGTCACCTTGTTAGAGGATTTACAAGAATGACTGTTAAGTCAACTCTATTAAGAGATTTCTTCACTACTACAATTGTTAGAGAGTAACAATGATTGACCTGATTATCAAAGCAACAAATTTTTAGATTCTAATTATTATTTTGGTGTATCCTCTAGATCCTTCCTAATTAGATTATTCTTTGTAGCTCCTTGTATGTTTTTCCCTTAATCAGATATCCTTCTTTATTTTCATCTTATCTTCTTCCCCTACTTCATATTTCAATCCACAAATTTACCTTTCATATATATGAAACCCAATGTCAAGTCATCTTGAATACCCTTACAAAAAAAAAAAAAAAAGATCCACTAAGTTGGCTTGCATAAAAAAATTATTATGTTGCAAGTCAATTGATACTGAAACTGGGTCACTCGGGAACCACTGAGTTCCTTAGTAGCTGACCTAAATTAGTTTACATTGAACCCCTTTGGTAACTAACCTAACTTGGTTTACAAAGGAATCCTTCAATGATAAACTTAGCTCAATTAACATTTGATCACTAAACTTTCTATTTTGAACTTCTTCTCAGCTAATATTGGAGTCTTTTGAGCTTGGTTACTACTAGCAGTGCTCTGTTAGAATGTAGTATTTGTGTAACATAAATGACAATATACAATTGAATAATTGTTTTCAATAAGAAACATATGCATATCCTTCAAAATAAATCTCCAATATGAAAAATATTAGAAATATTTATAGCCCATGTACCCATGAAAATGGTACAAATTTGTCTTTAAAAAAACCTTAGATATGAAAACCTCACCTAAAAGGTATCAAAAGGAATTCATGATCTAGAAGTCATTAATGATTTTGGCCTAATAACTAAATTTTATTGCTTGAAAAAATAAGTAACACTGAAGGAATATATATGTAGGAACACCAAAATAAAGAGAACATTGCAAAAGGATGGATTCAACCAAAGTATGTTACAATCAAATAATCTAGGGGATGAAGAGAAGTGATATCTTGGTAAAGATGAAGCTTCATAACTATTATAGATTGAGTATCCTAAAAACATCAAAGGAAATAATAATAAAATTTCTCCAAATTTATGCTTGAAAAGGATACACCAATATATGATAGAAAAATATTTGATGAAGAAATTAAAAAGGCCTTAGACCTTGAGATCCCAACTTACACAACAAGTCCTATAGATAAGCTTTGGTTTCTCATAATCACAGGCAAAGGAATGAAGCACATTCTGCAAGAAATTAAGTAGAAAGTAGCCCTAAAAAAATATTGTAGATGAGGAGGAAGATAGCTTTCAACATACCATACCATGTGAGAGAGGATGTCCAAGCTTTGATAACCTAAAGAATTATTATCCTATATAATATAGTGCATAATTCAATAGATACATATATGATCAAGAGAGTGTCTCTACAAATACTTTACTAGATACTAATAAAAATTAGGGAAGCATTAAGGAGTGACTTATGTTTGAATCCTAGACATCATGAAACTAAATGTAAGTAACAATATGAGTATCATTATTTTCTTCTGATCTAGTTAGTGTTTGTTAAATATATCTATGAAGAATATTTCAAGAATGTTAAAGGCATAGATGATGCTTCAAGAATGGGCATGTCCTTGCATGAACAATATAAATATTTTGATGGAGAGTGAAGGTTAACTACATTTTAGCTTTTATGTGGGTCTACTACTCTATAGATAATTAAGATCTCATTATTCTTTAAAAAAAGCATATGTCCCCATAAAGAGCCACCAGTAGACTCAAAAATTTCTTCATTCAAATTGACAAGAATTTTCATTTTTTTTCAACCAACATTGGAATAATCATTCTTTTCATGATATCAAATAAGAGGAGGGAAGACATTGGTGAATTACAAAAATGTTATTGTTCCAATGATAACTAATTTTGTGCCATACAAAATGGAATTATTTTGCTAAATCAAAAGGGATGAAGTATAAAGCTTGCAAAGTGTTAATTCTTCACTAAATCATAGGAACTATTGTTCAATGGTTGCAAAGTCAAAAAACTTCAAAACTTTGAAAGGTAGGACAAGCAAATCTTGTGAAAGTGCAAAAATGGCTTTTTGATATTCCAAAAAGGGACTAAAATAAATAAAGTATAGCAATTTAGATCCTTTAAAATACAAAGCATTAAATAGGAGGAATTTATGAGTTGACAACTTGAGGAAAATTATGAAGTAACCACTTGTGCAAAATGTTTGAGCTCATCAATATGAATTTAATGAGAAATAAAGGTGATTAACTATTAAAGAAGATTAATTTTTCCATGAAAATTGGTGTCTGGAGCTGACAATAATTTAGGAGAAAAAGAAAGCAACTCTAAGGTGATTTCTGTAACCTCCAAAAATAGTAAGTTCAATTCTCTGCCCTAATTTGACCTTCATTTTCCTAAAATTAAAAAAAATTAGTTAAAAGGGAAGTTAGTGCTAAGACTAGGTTTGATAAGTGTTTTAATAGTAGGATAATTGATTCACCCCCATCCCTACCCCCACCCCCGCCCCCCCAACCCCCCCGCCCCCAGCCCCCACCCCCTCCCAATTATATTGGTGGGCTTTACTTTCTAACAATTGGTATTAGAGCATCAGGTCATTGAAGAAAATCTTAACAACTTAAGGAGATCAATAGTGGGTCACTTTAGAAAAGAAAGCCCTAAATTCAATGGAGTTAACTATGGAAGTTGGAAAGAGAAGATGAAGACTCATTTTCTATGTATGGGTTTAGGATATTGGCTAATGACAAAGAATGAAAAGAAATGTGGAAGAAAGAAAACTTGAGGATTGCAATGAAGTTGAAAGAGATCTTTTTATGTGCAATATGTTTGTTATAGAAGCATTATTGTCAACTATTCCTGAGAGTGAATACAGTTAGGTAAAATCTTTAGAGACATTTCATAAAATTTGCAAATCTTTAGATTCCACATCTATAGGTGATGTACATTCTAAGAGAATCAAATTATAAAATTGGATATGTTTGTTTCAAGATGCTAAGATGATGGAAGATGAATCTATAAGAATCTAAATTGGTAGAATATCAAAAATTATTGCAAGAATTAAGTCTTGAAATGGAACTAAAGATGAAGATGATATTATATGGAAGATCTTGAAAACTTTAACTCCCCTATTTAGATAGACAACACAGATGATTGAGCGGTGATACCTTGTACTAAGAAGTTTACTAAAGAGACTCTACTTAGAAGATTAGAATCATCAAAAGTGAGCTTGAACCAATCTAGAGAATTCCCAAGAGTGGAAATAACCTTTAGTGCATTAAGTGTTAACCCTTCCTTTTCAAGATGTGCAAGCACTAGAGGAGACTATGCTAGCAGTACCAGATCCAGATCTAGGGAGGATAGAAGAATTGAAGAAGGAATTGCCCTACTTGTAAGGAGAGAACTAGACGGCACAATATTTAAATGTTGGGCACACAATAAATTTGGTCATTATACTTCTTAGTGTCCTAAATGAGAGAAAAGGTATAAAATTTCAAGTTTAGAAGGCCCAAGCCCAGAGGAAAGCCTTAGTTTTGTAGGTTGAAAAAAAAGTTGATTAGATCATGCATAGTGGTTTCTCATAGCATATGAATAGTGACATCAATAAATATTTTTGAGTTCAATAGTCATGATAGAGGAATTGTCAAAATTGGTAACAATGTAGCTTGTCATATTAAGGGAATCAAATCTATTACTCTTGATGAAAAGACTAATAATGATGATGTCTATTTTGTTAATAGATTAAAGCATAACCATTTGAGTGTTAGTTGGTTGATAAAGGATATTAGTTACAATCTAGAGAGAAGATTTTTGGAAATATGGATAGGTAGAAATATGAGTGTTATATGGAAACATATCCATTTTGGTATTTCATGGTGTAATCAGAGTTAGAAAATTGTCTAACTATATGACAGTTTGTATCAGTACAAAGACATATATGGTATTTATGGATGAGAGACTTCAAGTTAGCTCATGCTTATTTGAGGGGTGATAGGTATCATGATGATGTATGCTAGTGCACAAATCTGTATAGACAATATAACTTAAGTTATAGAAGGATTACTAGCACAGGTAATTAACAGAGCACATCAGTAAATTGAAGTGTATGGCTTAAGGAATTATTTTTGAAACAAAGTAACTACTTAATAATGTTGGGCCAACATCTTAGATGTTTAGTCAAAGTTATTTATATTTGGTGAAGCTTGTGAAAGCATCAAGGCTAACTAAGCAAAGTTTTGTTAATTTGTCAGATATAAGTAAAGATGTTATCTTGCACAGATGATGTGAAGTATGAATTTGATGTGAACCATAATGAAGAAAGCTTAAGTGATATGTACGTTGTATGTGATGTAAAATATGATGTATGATTAGAGAAAGTGCAAGATACAATAGTAAGATAGCATTGTATTTATATTATTCTTGTGAAGAAACTTAATTGTATATTGCATGTTAGGGAAATGGGATCTTCATGCATTCATTGTAATTGCACTACCAACTCCTAATAGGGTTGAGGCTTTTAATAGGGCCTAGTCCTTTAGCAAGGACTCAAGATAATGTATGTACTTCATAGATGACTAACAGGGTCAATATCCTTAACAAGATTCTTTTTTTGGTGGATCATCTTCTGGGTATCATCCCCACCAAGGTTTCCCTAGTTAACAAATAATGGTGGTATGAGTTCTCTTTTTGCATGGTTATATTTACTATTTACTATTTACTATCAGAAGGAAGTAATTAAAGAACACATTGATAAATTCAAGGAAGCTATGAAAGCTATTAATCTAGAAAGTTCTCATACAGTTTTGGAAGAGAAGTATCTTGATGCACCTGATGGAAGATTGAAATCAGCAGTTGTTTGTGACTCATCCTATTTAAACTAAGCATTTCCAGCAGAGGTAGAGATTCAGTTAATCACAACTAATGAGTGAATGAAAATTAGAAGTTTCATAGTTAGTAGAAGGTATACAACATAGAGAGGAAGCTATGGTCGAGTGGACAAGAGTTTTGATGATTGCAATAAGTCATATAAAAAAGAATGAGTTTACTGGTAATTAGTGACAACTTTTAAAAATAAAGTAGATGCATATTTAATGGTGGAGTTAAATTTGAAATGATTTAAGGACTATGATTAATATATCCAGTGCCATTTGATCATGCAAAGAGTTTGGAGAAAATTTGTGAGCTATTTGACAACAAATTCAAGTGCAAAGTCAAGTGTTTGAGTGTAAAGTTGTAAAAGCCCTAATATGAGATATTAAAGGTATCTTACAAAGCTTTAAGTTGGAATTCTCCATATCAATAGTTAGAATTATGGAAAGCCAGCCACTTTTTGATATAAGTGAGAGACCTAGGTACAAATTCAAGAAGCACCTATTTATTTCTCTTATTGATGGTCTGTTAGGAGCATTTTCTCAAATCCCACCAAATGCACTTCATGTAGAAGACATTAGAAGCTACATTCATTGTAAATTTGAGAGTGTTGGAGATGAAGATATTCACAAGGATTTAGGATTTATGTATAATGGAGACCTAACCCTAAAATTTGAGTATGCATACCTAAACGAATTGAACCTGATTAAGTATGTGTTTTATTTGAAATTTGATTGTCATGAGTGGAGCAGAATTATTCTAAGTTCATGAAGAAATGTTTTGGATAGGTGATGTACCTATTATAATTCGAAATGACCTAATTCAGAAGGTTACAGGTTTAACTAATGAAGGTTTTAATCCATTAAATGAAAAGAATGTAAGGAACACTATTGAGACAAAATTGATGACTAAGTTTGGTAGAAGGAACATGAGATTTTACTTGATCCAAGAAAATGGAGTCAAAGTATTGGGAAAATTTGTAGGATATAAAATGAATCATAGTTCTAGAGTGATCTTGATTCTTAGTGCCAGTTGGATGTTTACATGCAATTTATGTAATGGAATTTGAGAAGAAGAAAGCAAACATGTGTGAAATTATCAGAGTGAAATTATTGGATAACATTGCGAAGCTGAAGAAATCTAAGAATGCAATTTTTAGATTTGAATCTCTCTTGCAACATTATTTTTCCTATGCAGTCAACTAGTTCCCCAGTATGAAAAATTGGGACAGTAATGAGTGTTCTATGAAGATGGTCACACGGTGCTATAAGGAAAGACTTGAAGATTTTGGAGACAAAGACATTGACAGGATAATGAAAAGCTTCCAATTTGATATGAGGCAAAGATATAGAATCCCTCCCTCTACGGTAGAGAAATATAAAGATGAAATATGTTTAATGGTAGATATTGACACTACTTGTATGGAAGCAGTAGAACCTAGAGTAAAATTTATTAAACCCATGGGATATGAAATAAGTGAAGAATTCATTGAAGGTTATGCAAAGATTATATTGCAATTTGAAAGAGACCCTGAATGTCAAAGATGCAATGCTTTTGAAGAGAAGATAAGGGAAGTTCATATTGAACTTTACATTAAAGAGATAAAAAGAAATGTATTAAAGAAGATAGAATCCATTCTTAAGGAGTTAGGCATGACAAGAGAAGAATTCAATGAAATCAAAGGTATAGCACTAGTGGGAAATCTGAGGTATTGGAAGCCATACCTATTACCATTGTGGCACCATCTATGGATGTGATAGTAGCAAGGTCTACTTCACAAATACCTACTACACCTTATGCAATAGTTGTGCAAGTACAACCAGTCAAGGTACAATCTAGTCAACAAAAGAAGAAATTTGATGATGTTGTGGTGATAGAAACATCTATGTAGATGAAATCTGAGAGATTGGTGAATCTTAAGAAAGAACCAACACCATCTCCCAAGAAAAGGGTTAACCAGACCACTAATAGACCCAAAAAGAGAAGAAAGACATTGCAAATCAATTATTTTGAGGAATTTGTTGAAGAGACTGAAGAAGATTAAGTGGAAAAGGCAATTGAAGAAGGAAGGACACCAACTTGTAAGAAAGCCTAGAAGCCTAAAGTTGAAAATATAAATATGCAAATTATAAATAATGACAATTTATTTTAGTTGAATAAGTATTATAGTTTGTACAGTAACATGGATAGGAGATCATTAGAGAATGTTATTGTAAGAAATATGATTTTGAGGAATGAGAGATTTAACAATATTCAAAATAAGGGACTAGAAGATTTGCACAATAGATTATTAAACAGGAAGAAAAGAGTAGCAGAGGAACCAAGCTGAGAGAGAATATGATTCTAAAATTATGTGGAGTTAGAAATAAGGAGGACATAGAAAATATTTTGAAATGCATTGAGCCTTTTTTAAGAACAAAATAAGAGCATTTCTCATTTCTCCTTATGGGAGATGAATATGAAGAGTTAAAAAAGGAAACTAAAGAAGCCATAGTGAAGTGTATGACTTTCATGCCTAAAGTCGCCAAGGAAAGTGCACAATCTAAAACAAAAAGTCTTGTCTATGTTGAGGCTAGTACTCCTACTAACGATGAAGAAGAGGTTAAGGAAACCTAGAAAACTTACTCATCTCCTCATATAGTTATTGGTACTAAATCCATGTAAGTGGATAGTATGCATATAACTATAGGTGCTAAGGAGAATCCTTTTGTAGATTTTGGGACAAGCATTATTGGCAATATTTTTGCTTACTCTAGCTTGGATGAAGAGGATAAAGAAGAAGCTAAAAGAAGAAGAAGAAGAAAAAGAAGAGAGATTAGAGAAAAAGAAAGTTGAGAAAGAAAGAATGAGAGAAGAAGAGAAGGAGAAAAAGAGACAAGAGGATGAAAAGAAAAGTATAGAATTGAAAGCAGTCTCATTCATTCCAGCAATAGAAGTAGCAATAGTTACTGTATTACCTATAGTTTCTGGTGATGATGATGATTAGAAAGATTTAATGATCTCCCTGAGAAAGCTATTTGAGAAGAATAAGTCTGTGAAGACTTTGGAGAGAACATTGGAAGAATTTTTGGATAGATTGCAGAAGACAATACAATCCATTTTTATAGAACTAGACTGATAGAAGAAGGCTAAAAAAATGATAAGATATTTTGATGAAGAGTTCACCACCTTGTTTGATATTGCTTTAGTATAATCATAGACAATGCATGATGCATCATTGTTTGACACAGTATGTAACAATGTCAATAATAATTTGTAGGCATTAAATGTATGCATTAAAGAGATAAGGAAAAGCATAGATGAAGGTAAGAAGTTGTGTGGACAGTGTGCAATGTCATACAATCATCTATCAAAATTTGACAATCTAATCAAAGGCCAAATTAGTGAGCTTCAAACACTCACTATTAGATTACAACAACCAAAGCAAAGCATTGAAGATATTGGAACAAAGATGGAGAAAATCCACAATGCTATCAGAGGCATTGAATTTTGCAAGGAGAAGGTAATCAAGAGATTCTTTTTCCTTAGAGAAAATTTATCTCCTAAATTTATCATTTTGCAGAGGCAGTTGGAGGAGTGTCTTGCAAAAAAGGCATCCTATGATAAATTTTCCTAGACTAACTTGAGTGCAGTGGAAGTTGCATCCTATGCACTTTGCGTACTCATGAGTATATCTGATACAGTCAAAGAAAACTAGAAGAAGGATTTGACAAGATGATACATGACTTTACAAATTGTATATCTAGAATGTCAAGTTGATCAAAGGAAGGAAACACAAATTTTGTGTGTATAGATTTTTGACACCTTTGCCATTGATGTCAAAGGGGGAAAACATGTAAGGAAAATTGAATATGTACATGTTTGTTGGCAATATGGCTAGGTAGATATATGAGTGTTGTCATTTATTGCAACATATCCATTTTTCTATTTCATGATGTAATCAAAGTTAGAAAATTTTCTAAGTGTTAAATAGTTTGTAGTAGTACAAAGACATATATGGTATGTACAAATGACAAACTATGAGTTAGTTGATGTGTAGTTGAGAGTGATAGATGACAATATCATGATGATGTATTTTGGTGTGCAGATCTGTATGGATAGTATAATATAAGTTGTAGAAGGATTACTTGTATAGGTAATTAATAGAGCAAAAAAAAGCACATTAGTAAATTAAAGTATACAGCTTAAGGAATTACATTGGAAACAAAATAATTACTTAATCATGTTGGGCTGACATCCTAGATATTTATCCAAAGTTAATTTACATTTGGTCAAGCTTGTGAAAACATCAAGGTCAATTGAGTGGAGTTTTCTTAATTTGTGAAATATAAGTAAAGATCATATCTTGCATAGATAATGTGAAGTATGAATGTAATGTGAACCATAGTGAAGAAAGCTTAAGTGATATGCAAGTCAGATGTGATGCAAGAAATGATATATGATCAGAGAAAGTGTGAGATACAATAGTAAGATAGTATTGTATGTATATCTATTATTGTGAAGAAACTTAATTGAATATTTCATGTTAGGGTAGTGGGATCTTCTTTTGTTCATTATAATTGCACCATCAACTCCTAATAGGTTGAAGAAACTCCTAACAAGGTTGAGGTTTGTAACAGGGACTACTACTCTAACAAGGACTCGAGACACTATATGTACTTCATAGACTCCTAATAGTGTCAATATCCTTAATAGGATTCATTTTTTTAGTGTATCATCTTGTGATTATCATGCCCATAGGGGTTTTCCGTTGGTCAGGGTTTCCCTAATCAACAAGTAATGGTGTTATGTGTTCTCTCTGTGCACGGTTATATTTACTATTTAGTATTGTTGGTTTACTTTCATATGCAAGTTATAAAGTAATTAACAATATCTAGTTGTGGGAAAAAGGTTGTAGAATACTGATTCACCTCCCCTCTTAGTATTATCTATTTCTAGCAAACACATGCATTATCAAGGATAAAAATGGTAAGTTGATTAGCACCGGTACAAGATCCAAAAGTAATATTTTCTAATTGAACCCTATAGAGATGACATATTTAGTTGCAAAGGTGGATAACAATTGGTAATAGCATAAAATATTTTTATATAAACTTTGATAACATTGTAAAGGCTAGTAGTATGTTTGTTGTCAGAAATTTATGTTGGAAATAAAATTGGGAAAGTAAACTCTGAGAGTGGGGGTTGAATTAGAACTTCAAAAATTTAACCATAAAACATTCACCACACACCCATCTCATAATTTAGCATGTAAACTAAAATAGCTAAATACACATGTTCATCCATAACATGAAACAAATAACACACAATAAATTTGTTACCGAGAAACCCTCCAATGAGAAGGTAAAACTAGAGTGGGGATGACACCCACAAATCTTCACTACTGCAGCTGTAAAGTGTAGCCAATTATGGTTATAATAATTCTGACCATAAACTATGATCTACCCTATGATGAATCTACCCTGTTAAAGGATTACAAAAGCTATTAGGTCTCATCTTGTTAAAGGATTTCAACATCCTGCTAAAAGTGTGCATTATTAGAGGACTTAAACTTACAATAAAGAAAGTGCTTGGTTAAGAGATTTACACATATGTTAAGACTACTCTATTAGGATATTTACTTTGTATCACCTTTTAAAATGATTCAGTACCATGATCCTTCAATTAGCACTCTATTGCTAGATGTTAGATCTTTTCTTTACTAATGAATTATTGATCCTTCTAATCAAATATGTCTCCTTTGTCCTCTCTCTACTTCCCTCTATTCTCTCTAACTAATTCTACAATTTAGAATCATTGGCACAACCTCCATAGCCACCATGAATTCTCTCTCTACAATTAGCATTCGTCTCCTTCTGTGCATACAAACTCTTTAGGGTATACCTTGTTAAATAAAAAAAGGTGGACTACGGTTAGGTAATAATCAATAGTTGGGATTGATCCATATTTCCACTTAAAGCATCCCTTAATTTGATTGGTTGAATGTATTACATAGGGATTCATAATATACCTCCATACTTATCTTCTAGAATCGTAAAACAATTGTTATGTTAGCCCAAAAATGGTTTACATAGAAGTTTGTGTCATTACAAATAACTAAATCCAAAATTGTTAACTTGACATCTGAAGGCTCTGATGCTTGGCCATCACTACATTCTCAATGTTGTAACTTGGCTCCCGAATGACTTGACATACATTGTTTACTCCTCTCCTGAATTAATCAACATGTATGGTCTACTCAACTCATGATTGACTCAACACATACTATCTACTCAACATGATTTGATCACTCAACTCACACTAATTTCTTAGCTCACTCTAATCACTTGACTTGCATAGAAATACTGATAGATAATGACTAAGTGTTTTTTCACTAGCTTGTTAAAACCAATCTGAGATTAACAATCTCCCCCTTTGACATGAGTGTCAAAAACATGTTCTCATGTATATACAATCCTAATTATGAGCATAGCTCAGATAATATATATCTATGACTCATCTCTCATACAAAATTTCAAAACTTCAAAATTTTGCAAAATGTATAACTAATTGCCATATCTTATTTCTCCATTACTCCCTCTTAGTAAATGTTTCTGTTTTGTATCTTGACTAATTGTCATACCTTATTTCTTCATTACTCCCACTAAGTAAATGTTTCCTTTCTATATCTAAACTTGATAATCTTGTTGAGTATATTTGTTGTTCCTTTTTTTTGCATTATTACTCCCCCTTACTCAAAGTTTTATTTCTCATAACTCGTTTCCCATTGTATCCATTTCCCCTTTTTTGACACTTATGTCATGGGTGATACATTGATAGTGTATTTATCTTAAAATGAATTATAGATCTCCATTATAATCTTGAACATAGCATCCCAATTGTTGCATGCTACCTCTAGAGATTGATATTGAATATCTAGGTGGAAGCAAGGTCAACTAGTCATCATGAGTTGAAAGTTCGTTATCTTTCTTCATCAATGTCTCAACATAGGCTAGTTCCTTATGCAACACTTCAATGTGTGAGGCCAACAAGGATTGAATATGTATCAAGGTAGCTTGAATGTTTGCATCTTGTGCTTGGAACTTGGCAAGTCTACCTTGTGTGGACAGTAATCTATGAAAATGAGCTTGGCTTTGACTATGAGATAACTTAAGAGTAGTACCTATAATTTGTAAATCTCTTTGTAGTTGGTCAATAGCCCTCTGAACTTCCTGTGTGAAAATATTCACATCACATAGCTTGGTGAAAAGAGATAAAATATTCTTTAGTACCTTCTTCACACTCTCCATTTTCTTCTTCTTCTTCTTCATCTCCTTTACCAAATCATTCCGTTTATCTTTTTCACCATTTTTTTTCTTCTTCCTAAGAATAGTAGTTTTTTCAAGTCTATTGTTATCCTTGATTTGGCTTCCTCATAGTTACTATTAACCAAAATGCCCTCCCACCAAAAAATCAAATTCAAATAATAAATCACTTAACAGTTGCCTAGGTTTTTTTATGAAACTATTTGACATTAGCTATATTCCTTATTTCATATTATGCCTTAGAATGTTTTAAGTCATGACCATGCAATTCACCCAGTCATGGATGGTTAAGTGTTAACCAAGATCAAGATGGTGAAGGTGTGATTGCCTTCTGTTCACATCATCACAGAATATATTGGCTTAACCAAGGTTAGGGTGGCAAAAGAAAGCTTTACTTTCTCTTCACTTTATCACATGGTTATATTAACATGCTATGGCTTTAAGTCATGACAGTGTAAAAATAGAAAATCCTCAATGTTTCAATGACATTGTTTGCACCATTAGATCTTTCAGATCTACGGCCCACGCATGGTTATAGTAGGTCAAGACATGGATAAGGTTTGAGTTGTGATCAAGAAATTCCCCATATTTCACTTGGTCATAAGGGTTAGAAGGTGAACATTGGGTTAGGTGGTGATAGTGCAGATATGATCAACATTCCAATCTTCACAAAGTCATAGTGGTTAATGAAGAATGTCAAGAATGAGTTATGAAGTAGTAATAAACAATGGGTCATAATTTTGCAAGAAGGAATTATTATTAAAGAAAGGTGGTGTCAAAGCTATGATTTTGGGTGGTCAAACGCAAGGTATAAAGTAGAATTGTTGATAGAGTAGTAAACTTCTAAGAGATGTTTGGTCCACATGGTAAGGCTTGATGGATAATTCTTATTGATTGAAAGACACAGCTGATTTGGGAAGTTAATGATAGTAGAAGCATCTCCTTGATGATGAATCCAATTTTTCTAATTTCCTACAACCACTTTCATCATTCCCTATGTCTAATATATGCAAAGAGATGCTCCATCACCACCTATTGATCTATCCATTTAGTCAAAAGTTAAATGACCATCGTTCCTGACCTCTCAGAGCTTTTTTTGGTGAGGAATTGATCTTATCGTGTATGGATTTGTGTTGTAATCAGATCTTTCCAATTTTTGCAGTGATTATTCTCTGTAGATTTGATTGTAGTGGTTGAATTTTCTCTTATGATGGAAGTTATCTAAGTTATGCTTGCACTATAAAAGCAAATGTTGTACTCTTCCTTAGGGTTGAATCTTCTTAGTTTCTTTGGTATTTCCTAGGCATGCTACTGTAAATTCCCTCTTTTCCTTTGAGTTATATGAAATCTTGTCTTGTCTCTTTCAGCCACTGATGTATTGTGTAAGCTTTGTCTACCTCTCTTTGGTGTACTGTGACTATCTATAATCTACATTTTTGTATCTTTGTTGGCCCTTGAATGATAAGAAGTGAATCATTTTTTCCTTATGTCACTCATGGTTGTTTGATATCTATGTGGTTAATAGATTAAAGCAAGTTTGAATCTATAAATCTTTGGACTGTCATAATAATGCTATTGTGCATATATGGGAAGAGATTGATCTGAACATCCTATTTTGGTGTATCACCTCTTTAGAATAGATTAGGTAGTTACATTCATGTATTCCTCCCCCCTTTTCTCTTCAAAAATAGTTTAAGTGCATCTTAATAGTAGAGGAAGTTGGCCTTCTCTAGAGACTCAACCTCATAGTTCAAGTCCCAAAGCTTGGAGATTGTTTCCATGTTTCACAAGGTTTTCCTTAGGTTAAAGCTTTGGACAAGGGTGCAAGATTTTGTGATAACAATTTTTGGCACGCCCGATGGGACAATATATTTAAACATCCAAAGTTCACTAGCGTTGAAAAAATATTTCATGTTCATGCTGAGGAGATAGTACCACCTTCAGTATAAAGCCTTTAAGAGGGTCATTGTTCAAAAGTACTTGGTGACTCTAAGCTTCAAACACAATCAGGTTTCTAGACTAAAGTTGTTGTGATTCATGCCCAATAAACACACAAGGTCATCTTCTAGAGGTAATCTCCAATACCATGAGCTTTCTTTTTCTAATCCAAGAAGAAAGACTAGAGTATCTCTATCACCAGTTAGGAGTGTGACAGTAACACATACCCCTACAAGATCTATCTCCACTCCTCCTGTTGTTAGGTCTTGGCCTAGAATACCATCTGCTCATATCAATAGATCACTTGCTTACATGGATACAGATCATGCTCTCACCACCTTTAATGGTAGGAGCCACCTTCTATTAGCCCAAAGACATGACATGCCAGTATCAACTCTTAAGATTATACCTGAGTTTACTAGAGAAACCTCCATCTCCCCTTTTGAGCATATTCAGGAGGTGTCTAATGTTTACAATATTCATAGCATCACCAAGGATGATGTAGTAGTCAAGCTTCTAGCCTCATCCTTGAAAGGGAAGGCACTACAATAGTATAGGGGTTTTCCTCATAACTCTATTAATAGTTGGGATGGGTTAGGGGAAGCCCTATGCAAGCATTTTGAGGACAAAATTGATCACCTGTCACTTATAGAATAGTTGACAACTATCAAGAGGGCCCCCCATGAATGTATGACTGATTTGACTTATAGATTTCAAAAGACATGGGATGAAATATCTATTGTAGTGAAGCCCTCTCCTGGTAATGCATTCTTTTATTATCTCAAAGCCTTCAATAGTGATATTGCTACCACTTTGCAATCAATGGGAGGGGGCACTCTAACAAATTCTTATGAGGTTGCCATAAGAGCTGAAAATATTTTGATATAGGGAGGAAAGTTAGCTCCCAGGCCCCTGATGTATTTCTTCCCCAACTTTCCCATCATCAACCTACTATAGCCCCTATTCATGGTTCCTCTATAAGTTACCCTCTTGCTATGGTCCCAATAGCCTCTACATCCTCTAATGGAATTGATAGGATTGAGGCCATGATGCAGACACTGATGAAAAATGTATATAGGAGGATGTTGGATCAAGAAAAGAAGATGGAGGACAATAGTGCAGTAGTACAAAATATGGGAAATGAGTTGGTGACTATGAAGAGGTAGGAAGCTCAGAATAATAAGCCTCTCTAACTCCAAAGTCAAGGTCTCATCCATGGCAGACCTCCAAACTAGAGTCATGTCCCCTACAATCAAAATAGACCTATTGACCACCCTCACAATCAGAATAGACCTATCAACCACCCCCAATATTCAAATACCAACCTAAACAAGGCTTTAGTCCCTTAGAAAAACCTTGCCCAAGATTAAGATTTATGCCCTTCTTGTAACTACTCCTATGGATATTGCATGTGTCAAAAGGTAGAATCTTACTTGGCTTTAATTGTACCAAAATGAGAAATTTCCCAGAAACACAACAATAATCAACCTGTTGATACTTTTTAGCAAGATGATTGTTCTTTCATGAACCATCTGGTAGAAAAGCATGGTAATGTAAACCAAGATTCCTATGCTTAAAATACTAGGAGAAAGAGAAGAGTTGTGGAAGAGGTTGCTTCTCAACCTCCTAATTAGACTTCAACATCAAGTGCAGTGCAACATGTACAAGCAATTTCCCAACAACCAAATGCTAATCAACCTACTAATGTCCCTCAGCGTCAAAGGCAAGGTGAAAGTAGAGAAAATGTGGATAAGCAGGAGACTATCCCACCTCAAGATTCTACTTCTATGGTTTCTACCAGAACATCTAATGCCTCTATTAGTGTGGTAAAGTAGACAACGAAGACCAATGCAAACATTTCTATGTGGGATGTTGAACTATTGTACCATCACAAAGGAGGTTGTTGGAGAAAGAGTTGGAAAGCATTAAACTCAAAGATTAGTGGCCTAGCATGGAGAATGCTGTGAGTTTGGTACAACTATCAAAGGAAGTAGAAACAAGAAAAAAGGTTAGCCCTCCTACATTTTATATTTCTCTGAATATAGGAGATAAACTAGTCCACAACTACATGATTGATTCAGTGGCTAGTAGTTTAGTAATATCCAAATATGTCGCTAATATTTTAGAGGTAAAGTATGACTCCATTCTTAAGGATGTATTGTAGTTAGATGGTAGTACTATCAAGACTATGGGAATCCTTAGAAATGTTGAAATGGCCTTACATGCATGCCTATGTTGTACTATGGTTCAAGATATATCAACTGCTGAGGTTAAACCACTCTTTGCCATTTCTCTTTCAAGAGACTTCATTGCCCAAATAGGTGGTTACATATCTTCTAATTGGTCATATATGTTTTTTAGAACTGGATGTGGAATCAAAGCTTCAATCAAAGTAGAACCATTAGCCCTCCATCATATTGAGCCCTACACTCCTAATCTCATAAATATGAATTTTTGCATCCTAGAAATAGATGAAAATGATACAAAAAATGAGCTTGTCACTTCTTTAGCTGATACACCTAATTTCCTCTTAGATGTGTGGGCTAATGTGTATCAGTTTGATCCTATGTCAAAAACCTTGGAGATAGGCCTGGGCACTCATTATATATTAGAAAAGGATGTTCTTGTCCCCAACTTGATGAAAATCAAAGAAGACACAAGTAGGATATGGAATATGTATTTTGATGGATCAAGAAATAAAAATTGATCAAGGGCTAGTGTAATGTTGTACTAAAATGTGGCTTAGTATGAGGCATTGGTTCAGGGTCTCTTACTTGCTCAAAAAAGATAAATTCAAGCATTAAGTGTATATGGGGATAGTGATTTGGTGATCAATTAGGTGAGGAGTCAAAATATTACTAAGAATGGTTTGCTTAGGTCTTATAAGCATATAGTATGGGATTTGTGTGAAGGTTTCAATGCATTTATTATTCAAAGCATCCCTAGAAGAGGAAATAGGCATGTTAATAGACTAGCGGCAATGGTGCATCTTATGATTTCCCAAGGAGCCTCGAAGATGAGAGGAAGAAGAAGATTAAAGTGGTAGTCAAACCCACTTTCCTTGATAATGATATCAATTGGCAAGTCTTTGAATCTGATGTACAAATTGTGAGTTTCTTGCAGAATGAAGCAGATTTTTCAAACAAAAATTAGTCCAAATTGCATGACCAATATGGTGATCAAATCATCAACCTCATCTCCAATAAGTTTCCTAAGGGACTCATTACATTAGAAAGTATCTTCAATCCTGATGACCAAGCAAGGGATACAGGCATGAATCTTGCTGCAAACAAAGGAGATCATATGCCAGTTGTCATTGCTAATGGGACAACGTTAAACATGGGGAAGGTATGATCTAAAAATGAGCAAGAAAATATTGTTCATCTATGTCAAGAATTTAATTATGTATTTACTTGGACATATGATGATCCATAGGGTTTTGACCCTAGTCTATTTCAACATACTATAGACCTAGTTGATAATGTCAAGCATGTTAGGAAAAAATAGAGACCAGTAAACTCCAAGATTGAGCCCCTAATGATAACTAAGTTGTTCAAATTAATTGAGGCCAATATCATTTTCCCTATTAATCACTCCTCTTGGGTGGAAAACCTTGTCCCTATTAGGAAAAAGAATGGAGAGATTAGACTATGTGTAGATTTTAGGGATCTTAGCCAAGCCTCCCTTAAAGATCATCATCCTCTTCCTTATATGGAACAAATATTGTCCAACATTAGTGGTTCAGAGAGATTCTCCTTCTTGAATGGATTCTTGGGTTATAATCAAGTGTTAATCAAAGAAGCTAACATATATAAAATTACTTTTACTACCAAATGGGGCACCTATGCCTATAGTAAAATGTCTTTTAGACTAACAAATGCAGGTGCCACATTCCAAAAGGTAATGGAGATGACCTTCAAAAATATGATTGAAAGATTTGTGTTGGTCTACCTTGATGATATCACAGTATATTCAAAAGATGTAGTAGAGTATTTTGGCCATCTCAAACAAGTGTTTATAAGATGTAGAGAGTATGGAGTATCTTTTAATCCAAGCAAGTGTGTCTTTGCCACTAATTAAGGGAAATTATTAGGACATATTGTATCTAAGGATGGCCTTACTATTGATCCAGAGAGAACAAAGGCAATACTTTCCCTTTCTCTTCCTAGTCACAAGAAGGGTCTGTAAAGCTTCCTTGGTAGAATAAATTTTGTGAGAAGATTTATTCCTAACCTAGCTACCATGGTGAAACCTCTTATAGTAATGCTTAAAAATAATATGGTCTTCTTATGGACCAAGGAAGGGAAAACAAGTTTTGAAGAGATCAAAGTAGCCATAGCTTTAGCACCTAGTCTCTTCAATCCAAATTTTGATAAGGATTTCATTCAAGTATTTCTATTGTTTTGACACAATTAAATGGAAAAAATGAAGATCAACCTATTGCTTTCTTTAGTGAAGAGTTGAAAAAATATGAAAATAAGTAAAGCTATATGGAAAGCAGGCCCTTGTAGTCATAAGAGCCTTAAAGAAACTTAGAAACCTATTGTCTCATAACAAAATCCATTTTTTGGTCCCTTATGCAAGTGTTAAGGATTTCTTGTTGAGCAGAGATATTAGTGATAAAAGGGAAAGTTAGATCACTAAGGTGATGGAGTATGATGTGGACATCCAAATCACCAAATTAGTAAGGGGGAAAGGGTTGTGTAAACATATAATCTCATCTCATGAGCTTGATGAGGAGATTGTCTTGATATTGGAAGAACAATAGGAGACAAGAAATGATAATCCAAGGAGTTGGATAGATGATATGAAGACTTTCTTAGGTAGGAATGAATATCCTCAAGGATTGGATAAAGCTAAAAGAATACAGTGCAGATTGTAGTCCATCCCCTATACTATAATTGATGGTCTTCTTTTTAGGAGAGACTTCGATGGAGCCTTGCTAAGATGTACTGATGTAGATCAAGTAGAAAGGATGGTTAAAGAACATCATGATGGTCCTAATGGTGGCCATTTTTTAGCAAGAACCATTGTAATGAAGATCATGAGGGTCAGTTACTACGGGCCATCCTTGTTCCAATACTACCATAGACATGTAAGGAAGTGTGAAAGTGTGCTTTCTTCTCAAGTAAACAGAGACTTGTAGCCCTTCCACCCCATCTAGGTTGATTAGCCTTTTGCCCAGTGGGGATTAGATTTCATTCGTCCTATTAATCCACCTTCTAGCTTTGATCACAGGTGGATTTTTCTTGCAACAGATGACTTTACAAGGTGGAAAGAGGTAGTAGCTTTGAAGGATTCTATAGAGGCTTCAGTTGTAGAATTCCTTAATGGAATTGTTACCAGATTTGGTGCTCCTTCCACCATAATTTTAGATAGCACAAAATCATTTATAGGAGCTCAAATTTGTGCATGGGCAATCGATCATGGAATTTACTTAAGCACATCTTCTAATTACTACCCTCAAGATAATGGCTTGGCTGATTCATCTAATAAAAATTTGATTAGAATCATCAAGAGGAATATTGAAGATAACCAGAGGTGTTGACATCAAAAGTTTAAAATAGCACTATGGGCTAACAGAATATCACCTAAGAGAGCCATAGGAAATTCTCCTTTCATGTTAGCATATAATAGGGAAGATAGACTTCCTATCTCATTAGAGTTTCCTGCTCTTGAGCTTGATCATTAGTTAGAACTAATTTTAAATGATGTTATGTCTGTAAGAATGGTAGATTTGATGGAGCTAGAGGAGAAAAGAAGTCAAGCAATATAGACCTTATAAATACATCACCAATAGGTAAAGAAGAGCTTTGATAAGAAAGCTAAGGTCATAAATTTTAGGGAGGGTGATCTTGTGTTGAAGTGGGATGTAGATAGAGAAAAAGTAGGGAGATACTCAAAGTTTGATGCCTTATGGAGTGGTCCCTATGTAATCATCAATTGCAAGCAAGCCAATGCTTTTTAGTTAAGTAGACCTGATGGTGAAATCTTACCTATTCTAGTCAATAGAATATATCTCAAGTCCTTTTTTTTATGGAAATAAATGTTCATGTATAAAGTTAGTTAGTTTTCTTTCTCTTATTTCATATTTTCGAAGAAGTGCATGGGTACATGTTTTATTTTGTAGCAGAGAGTTTAGGTTCCAGTTTTGCAAAGTTACAAAGGTGAAAAGGCATGTTTTATAGCTCAGAATGTGGAAGAAGTGATAAATTTGATGAGTTTCATGGTTTTAGAGACTCCATAGCCCAATGGATCTTTTTAATGGTCACTGGTCATATCCCAAGCAAGATTGCATCTCCTCTGAGTCACCAAAAGTGTTAACCAAAATGCCCTCCCACCAAAAAATAAAATTCAAATAATAATCCACTTAATGGTTGCCTAGGGTTTTTTTATGAAATAATTTGACATTGGCTATATTCCTTATTTTATATTATGCTTTAGAATGTTTTAAGTCATGACCATGAGATTCACCAGGTAGCGAAGGGTTAAGTGATGATTAGGATCAAGATGGTGAAGGCATGATTACCTTGTGTTTGCATCATTGCAGAGTATATTGGCTAAACCAAGGTTAGGGTGGCAAAAGTGCACTTTTCTTTGTCTTTGCTTGATCTTTGCTTGATCGCATAGTTATATTCACATGCTATGGCTTAAGTCACAATAGTGCAAAAAGGGAAAATCCTCAATGTTTCAGAGACACATTTTGCACCATTAGATCTTTCAAATCTACGGCCAGTGCATGGTCACAACAAGTTAAGAAGTGGCTAAGGTCTAAGTTATGATCAGGTGATTCCACTTGTTTCGCTTGGTCACAAGGTTTAGAAGGTGAACCTCGGGTCATGTGGTGATAGTTTGGATATGATCAGGATTCTAGTCTTCGTAGAGTCATGGTAGTTAATGAAGAATGTTTAGAATTGGTTGTGAAGCAACGATAACCAATGGGTTGCAATTTTGCAAGCAAGAATTGTTATTAAAGAAATATGGTGGAAAAGCTATGATTTTGGGTGGTCAAATGCAAGGTATAAAGTGGAATTGTTGATAGAGTGGTAAAATGGTAAGAGAAGTTTGGTCCATGGAGTAAGGCTTGATGGATAATTCTGGTTGACTGAATGACATAGCTGATTTGGAAAGTTGATGATAGTGGAAGTAGCTCCTTGATGATGAATCCAATCTTTATGATTTTCTGCAACCACTTTCATCATTCCCTAGGTCTGATAAATGCAAAGAGATGCTCCACCACCAACTATTGATCCATCCATTCAATTAGAAGTTAAATGACCGCCATTCCTAACCTCTCAGAGCTTTGTTTGGTGAGGAAGTGATCTTCTCATGTATGGATTTGCACTATGATCAGATCTTTCTAGTTTTTGCAGTGATTATTCTCTATAGATTTGATTATAGTGGTTGAATTTTGTCTTGCAATGGAAGTTATCTAAGTTATGCTTGAACTATAAAAGAAAATGTTGTACTCTTTCTTAGGATTAGATCATCTTTATTTCTCTAGGTCTGATAAATGCAAAGAGATGCTCCACCACCAACTATTGATCCATCCATTCAATTAGAAGTTAAATGACCACCATTCCTAACCTCTCAGAGCTTTGTTTGGTGAGGAAGTGATCTTCTCATGTATGGATTTGCACTGTGATCAAATCTTTCTAGTTTTTGCAGTGATTATTCTCTATAGATTTGATTATAGTGGTTGAATTTTGTCTTGCAATGGAAGTTATCTAAGTTATGCTTGAACTATAAAAGAAAATGTTGTACTCTTTCTTAGGATTAGATCATCTTTATTTCTCTAGGTCTGATAAATGCAAAGAGATGCTCCACCACCAACTATTGATCCATCCATTCAATTAGAAGTTAAATGACCACCATTCCTAACCTCTCAGAGCTTTGTTTGGTGAGGAAGTGATCTTCTCATGTATGGATTTGCACTGTGATCAGATCTTTCTAGTTTTTGCAGTGATTATTCTCTATAGATTTGATTATAGTGGTTGAATTTTGTCTTGCAATGGAAGTTATCTAAGTTATGCTTGCACTATAAAAGAAAATGTTGTACTCTTTCTTAGGATTAGATCATCTTTATTTCTCTAGTATTACCTTCACATGCTACTATTAATTCTTGCTTTTCCTTTGAGTTATATGAGATCGTGTCTTATCTCTTTCAGCCACTGATGTACTCTACAAGCTTTGTATGCCTCTCTTCGATGTACTATGAATATCTATAATCTGCATTTCTATATCTTTGTTGGCCTATGAATGATAAAAAGTGAAGCATTTTTTCCTTGTGTCACTCATGTGGTTGTATGATCACTATGTGGTTAATAGATTAGAGCAAGTTTGAATCTGTATATCTTTGGACTATCATAATAATGGTACTATGCATATATGGGAAGAGATTGATTTGAACACCCTATTTTGGTGCATCACCTCTTTAGAATAGATTAGGTAGTTACTTTAATGTATTCCTTCTCCCTTTTCTCTTCAAAAATAGTTTGAGTGCATCCTAATAGTAGAGGAAGTCAACCTTCTTTAGAGACTCAACCTCATAGTTCAAGTCCCATAGCTTGGAGGTTGTTTCCATGTTTCACAAGGTTGTCCCTAGGTAAAAATTTTGAACAAGGATGCAAGCTTTTGTGACAATAGTTATTAAATGAGGTGGTTTTATTTTCAATATCTTTTGCTAGTTAAGTTTTAATAGTTGTAGAGGCCTCATCTACATTTATCTCATATGGCAAGGGCTTCAGCCATCTGACCCTAGGCATAGTTGCTTGCACATATGTGTAGTTTACATCCACTAGGAAACAAGCATCATCATAATGTTTTTCCACTAAGGATATAGGAATCCTTAACCTTTGTTTCACGGATTTCTTAAAATCCTCAAAGTAGCTAGTCATTAGTGAATCAAAGTTATCTCCAAGCTATTCTATGAATTCTGAAATTTTTTGTGCAATTGACCTATTGGTCTTCCAAAAAATTGTGCTAAAGGTGGGCAAGGTGTTTTGCACTTAAAACAATATTCAAACAAGTAAAGAACCAAATTTTCATGATGCACCTTTTTTTTCCCTGATGGCCTCCAAGATTTCTGATAATTGTTGTAGTTTCAACTCAGAAAGGTCATAGGAATGGTCCCTCTTTACTATCTTGTAACCCAAATCAAAAACCATACATGATACACTGTTTAGACGGTTAGACTAAAAGAACTTGTGAACAATCACTCTTACTACAAAAGTAATCAAGGGAACTAATATTTTTTTAATAGACATCCCTCTTTTGTTCCATACTACACCTATATTCTTCTCAATCACCTCCTTTGCATCACTATGCATGCTTTTAGGTTGATCAAGGGTAGGGTACCCTGATACTTGGTTAATGATCCTCTTGGTGAACTTAACTGGTCCACCCTCCAACCAAATATAGTTATCAAGTATGTAGATTAGAACAATTTGAATCCATTTGGTCTTAAATACTTGAAGAAAATATAGGACACAGTTTAACCCTTTTCATTCAACAATTTCATATTCTTCTCTCAAGACTCCATTATCACAAAGTTTTTTGCAAGCATCTCTCATCTCCATGTCACCTACTTCTCCTATCTTTCTTGTAGAACAACATTTGACTGTTGAAAAAAATTGATCAATTGTATATTGTCTTTAATGTTACACATAATATCACATCTTTACTACTTAGTGCCTACCAAGCTCACTTGGAAAATGAAGACAGTTCTAGTGTCTATCGAGCATTCTAGAGAAAACCAAGTTTAGGAAGACGGTGTCTACCAAGTTCGCTCGGGCACCAAAGAGAAGTTCACAGAAGTTCAGTGTTAACCAAGCTCACTCAATTACCAAAGGAAAGTTAGCATGGAGCCACTATTAACCAGGCTCACTCACTTACCAAAGGAAGTTTACAAAGTTGCAATGTTAATTGAGTTCACTTAGTTAACATAGGAAAATAATTTCAAAGTTAGTGTCTACTGAGCTGTGTCAACTAACATAGGATTTTCTTATTTAGTTTAATGAATTTATTTGTTAAGTCTAGCTGACTTAAGGATGAATATTGAATATTTGTAAGTGCATTCAAGCCAACTTGACTGTGTAAAAGATATAAGTTCAAGTTGTGGGATTGAAGTAGAGAAGCATGGGATTGAAAAGATAAATCAAGGAAGCAAATTGGAAGGATAGCAAAGTATCCTAAGTTGACTAAGCTACAAAGTTTATCTGATCAAGGAGGATCAAATATTCAAGCCAAAAAAGAGATATGAAATCAAAAATATAGTTGCATCAACAATTAGGTCATATCATTGTTACTCTCTGATAATTGTAGCAGTGTATCAAATCTCTTAACAGAGTTAGCTTAACAGCTATTTTCCAAATCCTCTAACAAGGTGGCATTTCTAGATTGAAGTATCTAAAGACCTCTAATAAGGCCACTCCTAACAGAGTGATTAAATCCTTTAACAGGATCACACATAATAGTGTGTTTTGTAACCTTTAACAAGGTTGGCTCCTAATAGGGCTCAATAGAGTGAAAAATAGTGACTAGTTGCAATTGGTGGTTTTTCTCAAATTGGGTTTCCACGTTAAATCCAAGTGTCACTTTTGTTCATGCTATTTATTTTGTGTATGCAGCTAAGTTAATTAAGGTTAATCACTATTAATATCTTAAGATATGCATGTTCATTATTTTCCAAGTTATAGTTGATATTTTAGTACTTGCCGAGTGATAGTAAATTGGTAGTGTTAATTGAGTGCCTACATGTTAACTAAGTTATCACAGTAATATAGTTTTATTAGTGTTTAAATTTTAATTTTTGTTGACATCTAAGGGATCTAGGATCTATTTATGTGGTTATTAATTAACCCCTCCCCTCTTAGTTACTCCTCTTATATGTCCAACAATTGTTATTAGAGATTTTGGTGCTTGCAAAGAAGGTTTCAAGGACTTGAGCTAAAGATCAGGATGCCTTAAAGAAGGGAGATCCCAAGCTAAATAGAGATAACTTCAAGGTATGGTAGGAATTAATGAGACTACATTTGGAAACTATTGGAGACTCGGGTCTAAAGTACCTAGATGCCAAGTATGTGGCATGTGTTGGAACTATGGCTGTTGAAGAAATCACAGAAAAGAAGAATCATAATATCATGGTGATTGATGATTGATATTGCTTCAACTCTCAGCTATATTAAATTTGATGATCTATGATACTACTCATGAGATGTAGATCAAGCTGAAGGACATCTATGGAGGAGATGATAATATAAGGAGAGCCAAGGCATAAAGTCTCAAAGGTCAATTTGATCAAGTAAGAATGAGAGAAGATGAGAATATTGCAAAATACAGTGAAATAATAAAAGATAGTGTGTGTGCAATTAGAGCTTCAAGAGAAAAGATTGAAGATGAGACAACAATAAGCAAGTTTCTTAGAACACTTCTTCCTATATATGCAATTAGAAATTTTCCAAAGAATGATATAATAGTAGATGCAATAGTGGGAATATTGACAGCATTTGAGCTAGATAACTATGATAATTATGTTCCTAACACTAGCAACCTTGAGTCTACATTTCAAGCCAAGCTGTCACTCAAGAAGAAAGATACAAAATCTAAAAGTCAATCTGACAATGAGGATGAAGATGGATTTGATGAATATTTTGAAGTCATTAAAGCATTATTTGCAAGAAGATTTCCCAAAGACAAAGGGAAGTACAAAGGAAAAATTCCTTTGATCAGCTTTTCTTGTGAAGAAGTTTGTCACATAGCTGCAAGGTATCCAAATAGATAAAACAAAGAAGAAAAGAAGAAAGAAAAGTACAAGAGAAAGAAGGACTTCAAAAGCTAGAAGGACTACAAGGATAAAGGTAAGAAATCTTGTTACATTGCTAAAGATTCTAAAAGTAGTGAAGAAGAAGATGAAATAGTCTACATTGTTGTTAAGGATGAATCAGATGATGAGAATGATAAAATGGCACTTATCTCACATATCATTAAGAATGATACATGGATTATTGGTAGTGGTTATTCTCACTATATGACTGGTGACAAATCTAAATTTGAGAACTTAGTATACTATTATGGTGGAGGTGTTATATTTGGCAATGATGAACCATGTTATGTGAAAGGTAAAGGTTGTATTGCACTAACCAATGATCTCAAATGTGATAATGCTTATTGGGTTGAGGGATTGAAGCATAATCTATGTAGTGTTTCTTAATTGAATAACATTATATTCAAGGTAGAATTCATGAGTGGAAAGGCCAATCTATTGGATGGAAAAGGAAATTTGGTTGGGACTCACACGAAAACTAAAAGTAATCTATTCTACCTAGATCTTAATGAAAGTTCATGTTTCATTGCTCGAGTAGAAGAAAGTTAGTTATGGCATAAGAGGTTATGTCATGTGAATTTTGATAACCTGATAAACATAAGCAAGAAGAAAAGGGTTAGAGGCATTTCAAGCCTGAAGAAACCTAACATGGGCATGTGCAAGAATTGTCAAATTTGCAAGATGGGCAAGACAAGTTTTAAAAGAAATAAATAGCATTCTAAATAAGTGTTGGAGGGTCCTTTTAGACCTTTGTGGACCTATTGGCATAGAAAGCTACATAGGAGATAAATACTTTATTTTATTTATTGATGATTATTCTAGAATGATGACGATTATATATTTAAAGGACAAAATAGAAGCTTTTCAAAAGTTCAAATGGTATCTAGCTAGAGTTGAGAAGTAAATAGGAAAGAAGCTGAAATTTTTGAGATTAGACCGAGGAGGAGAACTTATTTCTAATGAATTCAATGAAAACTACAATGAGAGAGGAATCAAAAGGCAAGTGTCTACACCTAGTACACCTCAGCAGAATGGCATTGATGAAAGAAGGAATAGATCAATCATGCATTATGTGAGGACCCTTATGATAGAAAATAATATTGCTATCAAATACTAGAAGGAAGCAATCATCACAGCAGTTCATACCCTAAACCGAGTTCAGTTGATAAAGGATTCAAATCAAACACCTTTTGAGTTTTGGTATGGTTAGAAACCCAATGTATGTTTCTTCAACGTATTTTTCAGTAAATGATATATTTGAAGAAGTCTAGAAAAGGAAAATTTAATGTGAAAAGTAATGAAGGAATATTTCTAGGATATTCTAATATGAGAAAAGCTTATAAATGTTTGAATCTGTCTACTCAAAAAGTCATAGAAAGTGCACATGTGAAGATTTATGAGTTTGCAGAAAAGAGTGAAGAAAAAAATAGTAAGGAACCTAAAGACTATAAAGAATTTGTTTATTATGAGCCTAATATTTTTCCTAATATTCAAGTAATTAGAAATTAGAAGACTTAACCACCTGAGTCTCCAAAATCTCCAATTCAACCTGAGTTGCAGTAAGTGCAACCCAATTCATCAGAAGGGCCCAAGTTTCAACAAGTCAAAATTGAGTCACATACTAATGGACATGAGTCATAGATAGTGGGGCCCAAGCATGAAATAAAATATCATGGTGATGTCAGAAGGAAGGACCCTAAACTTGTTGGAAATGTCAGAAGGCATCATGCACCCAAAAAAATCAATGGAGACTAGTTAGTTGGTACAATGACAAGAAACAAGTTAAAAAGTCCATGTTTGCTTACTAAATTTGAACCTAGAGAATGAAAGTTGGATTGAAGCTATGAATGAAGAAATTGATCAGATAGAAAGGAATAAGACTTGGACACTTGTTCCTAGACCCAAGGATAAGAATATAATTAGCACAAAATGGGTATTTAAAAATAAGTTGAATAAGAACAGAGAAATTTCCAGTAATAAGGCAAGGCTAGTTTGCAAGGGTTATGCTCAAGTGGAAGTTATTGACTATGGAGAAAATTTTTCTCCTATTACTAGACTTGAAGGGGTTAAAACACTACTTGCATATGTAGCTCACAAAGGATTCAAAGTGTTTCAGATGGATGTGAAATCGACATTCCTAAATAGAATCTTTGAAAGGGAAGTCTACATAGAGAAACTAGAAGGTTTCATTGATCCTAGAAAAAGGGACATGGTCTACATACTACACAAATATTTGTATGGTCTCAAACAAGCCCCTAGAGCATGGTATGAGAGATTACACAAGTATCTCATAAAGATTGGTATTTAAAGAAATAATGATAACATTAGCCTATACATCAAAGAAGGACTAGATAAGAAGATTGTCTTGGCATAAATATTTGTGGATGATACATTATTTACTAAAAATGATGATTTGAGGAAATTAGTAAGGAATTTGAGATGTCAATTTTAGGAGAGATCAAATTTTTTGTTGAATTGTAGATTCAACAAAAGAAGGATGGTATCTATATTACTCAATCTAAATACATCAAGGAGATAATGAAGAAGTTTGGAATGGAAGATTCTAGACCAGCTGGAACACCTATATCTACTGGACATAAGCTTTCCAAAGATAATGATTCAAAAGAAGTATATTAGAGTACATACATATCACTAATTAGAAAACTTCAATATGTAGTGCATACAAGACTTGATATAACATTAGCAGTTGGAATGGTGACAAGATTCTTTGCTAATCCAAAATAAAATCATATGATGGAAATCAAAAGAATCATGAGTTATCTAAAAGGTACTGAAGAATATGGTTTGTGGTATAAGAAAGGAGGCAAATTTGAATTGAAAACATTCACTAATGTTGATTGGGAAGGAAGCATTGATGATAGGAAGAGCACTAGTGGTGGAGCATTCTTTCTTGGAAAGAGGCTAGTATCATGGACAAGAAAGAAGAAAATTTGTATTTCTCAGTCAACAACAAAAGCAGGGTATGTTACTGTAGCAATCAATTGTTCAAATATTGTTTGGTTCAAACAATTATTGACAATTATGAAGGAAGAGATCAAAAATCCAGTTGTTGTTTTATTTGATAACACCAGTGCAATTAATACTTCCAAGAATCTTGTGATGCATATTAAAAAAAATCACATTGCAATTAAATATCATTTCTTAAGAGAATTGGTGCAAGATAAGGGGCAAGATTGGAATATGTGAATACAAAAGATCAGATTGTAGACATATTCACCAAGCCATTACCTAAGGTTGTATCCCTATATCTAAGAGGTAACCTAAGGGTCATTCCCCTATCTAAAGCTCACTAGTTAGATTTTAGTGATGCATCAACCAAGCATGTTGAAGATCACTAAAGTTGATTTAGTATTGTAAAGGGCAGATTGCATATGAATCAGTATGTAAGGTACATGGAAGTTCACTTAATGTTATCTTTGGAATAGGATGTCAAAGAGGGAGAATTTTGTCATACATCAGAGAAATTTAATGTCTGATAGAAAGAATTTGAAAGAAAGAGAGTTCTAGCATATATTACAGATATTTATGAGACATCAAATAGGGGGAAGAGGGGGAAGAGATATCAAAGAGGGAGAATGAACTTGAGTTTGATACTGCAGTCACTATAATCAAATTATTCATAAAATCATTCCAAAGGAAGAGATTGATGTCAGAGGAAGTTCACACTAATAGAAGGAGTTCTCATGGATGAGAATTGGAATGAAACTAATGATATTATCGTTACTTTTATTTTCCTCTAAAATTTCATTGTATTATGACATGTTGTGTTTTCATCAATGCCAAAGAGGCATATTGTTGAAAACAATTGATCAATTGTATATTATCTTTGATATTACACAAAATGTCATATCTTTACCAATTAGTGTCTATCGAGCTCACTTGAGAAATGAAGACAATTTCTAGTATCTGTCGAGCATTCCAAAGTAAACCAAGTTCAAGAAGATAGTGTCTACCTACTTCACTTGGGCACCAAAGAGAAGTTCGCAGTAGTTCAGTGTTAACTGAGCTTACTTGGTTAACAAAGGAAAGTTGACATAGAACCAATGTTAACTAAGCTCACAATTTATAAAGTTGTAGTGTTAACTAAGCTAACAAATGAATTTTACAAAGTTGTAGTGTTAACCGAGTTCACTTGGTTAACACATGAAAATCATTAGTATCTACCAAGTTGGGTCGACTAATGAAAGATTTTCTTATTTAGTTTAATGAATTTATTTGTTAAGTCTAGCTAACTTAAGGGATGAATATTGAATATTTGTAAGTGTATTCAAGCTGACTTGACTATGTAAACGATATAAGTATAAGGTCAAGTTGTCTGATTGAAGTAGAGAAGCATGGATTGAAAAGATAAATCAAGGAAGCAAATTGGAAGGATGGCAAAGTATCCTAATTTGACTAAGCTACAAAGTTTATATGATTAAGGAGGATCAAGTATTCAAGCTAGAAAAAATATCTAAAATTAGAAATACAGTTGCATTAGCAATTAGGTCATATCATTGTCACTCTCTAATAATTATAGCAGTGTATCAAATCTCTCAATAGAGTTAGCTTAATGGCTATTTTCCAAATCCTCTAACAAGGTGGCATTTATAGATTGAAGTGTCTAAAGACCTCTAACAAGGCCATTCCTAATAGGGTGATTAAATCCTTTAACAGGGTCACACCTAACAGTGTGTTTTGTAACCTTTAACAGGGCTGGCTCCTAACAGGGCGCACATCAGAAGAGTGAAAATAGTAACTAGTTGCAATTGGGGGTTTTTTCAAAATTGGGTTTTCACTTGAAATCTTGGTGTCATGTGTGTTCATGCTATTTCTTTTATGTGCATGCAACTAAGTTAATTAAGGTTAATCACAATTAATATCTTAAGATCTACATGTTTAGTATTTTCTAAGTTAGAGTTGATATTTCAGTACTTGTCGAGTGATAGTAAATTGGTAGTGTTAACCAAGTGTATGTATGTTAACCAAGTTATAGCAGTAATATAGTTTCATCAATGTTTATATTTTGATTTGTGTTGACATCTAACAGATCTGGGATTTATTTTTGTGGTAACTAATTCACCCCTCCCCTCTTAGTTATTCCTCTTATATTTCCAACACTAACATCTTGTAATACCCCACCTAGAGATCCTTGGGACAAGGATGAAATATAAGCTAAGTTTTAAAAAAATTGAATAAGTATGAGTCCACATGACAACATCATACACAAATCACAAGGATCACAATGGAAGACTTGACCACCATCTTGGCAACCAACGAATCTCCAAATACCACTACCCAAACCAACACACACACAAATAGAAAATGGAAACCCAAGTTGACAATAGAACAAGCAATCTAAGATCTGTCAAAGCATGGAAAATTAAGTAAACCCAAAAGGTACTTGAAACACCAAAAATTGATCCTCGAAAACTAGTGGAGATGCCCCCTATTTTTTGTATGAGGACCAACAACAAATAGAAATCTCATGTGAGGATGTGCATTAAGCCATGCCAAAACATACCTTTCATGTGAGAATGTGCACCAAACGACACAAGAATGTACTTGGGCCAATAGCCAAGACACCTTAAAACTAGTGTTGGGTTTCACACAAGAAAGTGCCAGAACCCGTGCAAGAAGACCCAACACACCATGTAAGAACTTGCATTCTCACGTGAGAAACTATAATTCCACATGAGAAACAAAGGCAGCAAGCTAGAAAATAATAAGCAAAGAAAGCTAGAAAATGAATTCCTCCACACTATGGAGTACTGGATCCACATATCGAGGAAAATACACTCAAATGAATAACTAAAAGATGGAAGCTAAATCTAACCATCTAAAGAATAGTGAAGTGAAATAATTGAAAGTAACATTGCAATGTATAGAAATAATCATCGCAATAAACTAAACAACCAAACTAAGTACGTGGTTCCTCCTAACTATAATACCATCATAAGAGCATCATGGGTCCTAGCTATCCCCTGCATGTAACATCCCTAACCACTGACCAGATCATTGGTGCTATCTTATTAGGACATCACTACAAAAATGTGCTACAACATAAGAATAAGGAAATCTAGCATGCTAGAAGTAAAGCATAAGATAATCCTACAAATCAAACTCATCATCTAACATACGCTAAACATCATAATAAGGAAATGCATCAATACTAACATCATCTAAACATGATATACAAACATTCCAATGAAAGCATAAATCACAAGATAACATACTTCGGAACCTAAAATACCAAGTGAAAGCATCCAGGAATGGTCGTACTGGACAAAAGAATTATCTCTGTACATTAGTTCCCAATAGTGGTGAAGGTAGCTATGCCTCCCAACCATGTAGAACCCATAGGTCCACTCCCATCATGTTGATGGAGATAATGATCCAACGACAAACACACACAAAGCAAATGTCCATGGCTAACACTCACGTGAGATAGTATGATGACTGAACCCAAGAACATAGACAATGCATAAACTATAAGTCTTGGTCATATACTCAATGGGCTACTAAGTAGGGTCTGACATCATGGAGAGTTTCTTGGCATCAACAAGCTCAAGCTAGTCTTGGTAGCTCACACTTTCCAATGGAAGGAGCAAATCCTAGATTCTTTTATTATCTTAGTTTTATTACCACCCCATGTTTTTATTTAGTTATCACTTCCTTAAACTTCCTCTTCCAACTCATGGGAGTAGTCATCGGGCTACGAGATAGAAGCCCCCTCCATATGCTACCCTACCCTCCCAATGCTCATCCAATGATGAGTGCCTGTAGGCATGCATATTCCCAACCCAACCCCAAATGATCACAACTCCACTGAACTACAAATGGGATATCGGACCTCATAAGTCACTTGATAATTTAGGTACATGTACTGGTGTGTGGTGCACCATCATCACGAAGACCATAACACAAGGATTGGATAAGAACACAATGCAAAAATACACTCAATTGAAAATAGGCTCGAGAGGAAAGATGTGGCATGCATCCCAATGTAACGTAAAAGTGAAATAATAGTCTAACTAACATCCAAATGGATGACCTAGATCCACAACCAACATCATGCCAAGAAAAATTGAGAAAATAGGGTAGCATGCAAAATGAGGTAAAAACACTAAAAAGTAGAAAACTTCAAAATTAAAACCCATTTGGTCTTTGGGCACAAAAACCTTGAAAATCCAATAAAATTTGGGTTCGAACACCATATGCAAAAATGGATAGCATAACGGTGCCAAACCCCAAACCCCCATCCCAAAAATAGGGAAAATATTTGTACCTGACCAACTGGACAAAATCAACAAACAGAAATAGAGGGGAACACTAGTTCTCAGCCTTCTAACTAACTGCTACTAGAAACAAAAGTAGAATGAAGAAAATAGGTAAGCCCTACCTGATAGCCAATAGGGTTAAAACAAAAAACAACCAAGTAAAATAAATAACTCACAGATGCTACCAAAAATTATGGCAAAGCAAGGTCTCCCTGAGCTAGATCCAATGAGTTTGTTCTCATGAAGATCTCACGCCCGTATCTCTCACAATGAACAAAAGACCAATCCTTTAGAAAAGGATTTTAAAAAAATCTCTCCAATTTCTAAATTGCAAAATTGAAAAGTGAGGAATTAAATTCCTCTTTCCATACTTATTCACTTATCGAGTGAATAATTGATTAGGGAAAATAACTAGTCAACCTAGTTAAACCTTGAATCGACCCAAATGAAAATAGGCTATTCCTAGAAATTGGAATTCATCTATGAAAAAATTGGTAGAAATTAAATTCAATAAAATTTAAAGCCTGAAAATCCAAAATACATAAATTACCTTAATGACTTGTGTGACAATGCAAACCTCTAAATGCATAGACACACTTACTAGTCAAATCACAGAATGCAAATGAGTCCAGATTTAACAAATCACCAGAAGGTTTAATTAAAAAATTAAATAAGGATACATCGACCATACAGGGATGAAATTGGTAAAATATGAATAGTTGAATCACTAACTCCATGTGCCACTTCTAGAGATGTAAATCCTGCACATTAAAACACCCAATCAAGTGCAATTGCATATAATAACATAGTTGAAGAAATAAATGCATTAAATAACTAATTTAACCATTTATTCAGGTATACATAAATAATCCATTTACATCCCTCACATTTTCATAACACATAAAGAGACAAGAATGAAGTAAATAACCATAGCATAAAATCCATCACATAACAAAATGGCATCAACATGCAAATATAATAAATTGAATAGCATAGCAGTAAAGCATTTATGGTACTGAAATCAAAGTATCACATCTAACCCTTAGGTCATCTCAAAGTACAAAATAGAATGAGTATCAAGTATCTCTCAAATCAAAACATAGCAAAGTACAGACTGCAAACACGAGAGGCACAACACATCTTGTATCATTAATTTTTGTGATATCATCGATAATAGACCAAACGAATCTCTTTTATATGTTATCTTAGAAATAGCTCAGAAAGGGGGTTGCCTTACATCATTACTTATCAATTGAACATTGAAAACTTCTTTCCCCTCCTTCGTAACATTGGCAGAAGAGCTAGATGTCATTTCAAATATCTAGGGTTTCCAAAAATTCAAACAGCGTATCTCGCCAATAGTTAAATACCTTTCAAATTTGATGATTGATGACGAGTAGTTTCTAAATCTAGTTACAAATATTTGAATCTCCTTTCTTAATTCTTCTTTGTCTCTTCATGTGCTCAATAAACTCTAATAAGTGAAAATGAGTTGAAAATTGACTATATAACCCTTCATATTTGACAATAAATGCTTAATTCTTACATAGCTGTCAGCTCGGCTATCATAGGACTTTCAACACTCTTGGTCAACATTGCGAGCTCAACACTTACTACCATGTCTCAATAACTCGATACTAACCACTATTCATTTCCTTGCTCAGAAACAATAGTACTGTCTTCCATGCTCAACACCAACATAGAAAACAACAAAACTAAAGATTTCTTCTAGGTTCTAACCAATACATTACATCTTAATTCATGCATATATAATCATTTTAGATCTTAGATTCTTGGAATTGATGCATAATATAAGCTTTGAAATATTGGTCCCATACATACCTCTTGATTGCCTAGGTGAGGTTGATGTGATCACCTGATCCATTGGATGAAGTGACCTCATCTGAGCTGATGTGGTGCAATCTTCCTTCTTCTTCCATGTCTTGTTCATCTGCACCTTTACCTTCTCTACATTGACATTTTCTTTGCCTTTACTATTTCCATTACTCAGCGCTAGTGACCTAGTTGGACAATTTTTGCTAACATAACTAGTCTTGAGACAACTAAAGAATGTAGTCTCACTCAAACACCTATTGTAGTTGCCTCTGAAATGTGTTCTAATGCAATTTTTAGGAACATGTCCATATTCTTGACAATAGTGACAACTGTACCTTGTTTTGTAATCCCAATCATAGGATTTTCTATTTTTTTGTACCTTTTTCTACTTGTTTGATGTCCACTTGGCATTAGATCTGCATTCATATGATTTATGTCCATACTTTTGACAATTGTGGTAGTATCCTTCAAATCTCTGAGTGCTCATTATCTTAGTCCTGCATTCATGTTTCACCTATTGATGTCATCATCCTCTCTAGACCCTACTAATGTCATCATCCTCTCTAGACCCTGATGATGTCATCATCCTCTAAGCATTCGTCATATGTCACTTATAGATTCACTTTCTCTACCACTTCATCACCAATTGGTCACCACCTCATCACTGTTGCCTTGGATTCTATTGGGCTTGCCATGACACGTGGTGTCCTATCGTATTTTTATGTCCCTGACACACCATTTCATGATAATGCATGTCTCATGATAATACAACACTAGTCCATCTGTCCTCTATGTGTCCTCAAAATTCACTTGATCACCGTCCATGTTAATTTTGCTCAGTTATTATCCATGTCGACTGCCAACTAATTCACAATTATCTCGAAGTGTTCTAATTGGCTTGGTGAACCCAACTTAAACTTGTTGCCTTTCCTTAAGAGGTGAACTATTAGAAACATGAAATGCTCTCATATAAACATACCTTAAAATACATACACCTGGCAAATGTGGGATAAGTTTGCATAATCATTCCTTTGAATTATCTGGATCAGAGAAAACAACACTCATGCTACTAGTCTATATAGAAAAAAAAAACCTTCTCCTACGATGATGGTGTTCAAAACAAGGTTTATAACTCCCATTGATTCTCATTTGTTCCTATGTGTGCTTTGAAAATATATGTGCCCTCTTTGGCAAGCTAACAACGTCCACAATCTGACAAAACTAATGCCTTCCATAAAAATGACCAGGCTCTTATGCTTGGACGCAAA
The DNA here is from genome assembly GCA_028749045.1 of Cupressus sempervirens. Taxonomy (NCBI): domain Eukaryota; kingdom Viridiplantae; phylum Streptophyta; class Pinopsida; order Cupressales; family Cupressaceae; genus Cupressus; species Cupressus sempervirens. Next base: position 561,016,718 of record CM053783.1, read on the forward strand.
GGCCTCTCCATGCAATCCCCATGTGAGATTCTACAAATGGCTTAGAATGTATTTGGTAAATTTGCAGGGTTACAAATATTTGAAATAATGCACTTATTTGTTTCACATTTCAGTACATAGGTTAGAGAGAAAATTCAATGCTGAGGGCCTTAAACTTTGATTAAACTCAAGATAATGAGTGATGTGCACTGTCTTATAACAATGGAAACCCTAATAGAAAGAAGGAATTAATATTTTGTTCAAGCTTGTTACTTATATTACACTCTATAATTTTAGCGCTAGTACAAAAGATCAGGTATCCCATTTAATTCACTCAAAAAATTGGTGACTCTGCACAGCTTTCAGTTTCAGGTTCAGGCACTATCTCTTTAGAGGGTGGTTCCCTACAGGACATTCTCTTGGTTCCATCCATTTCTACAAACCTCTTATATGTCTTTACAATTTAATTCTGACTCTAGTAAGATAGATGATTTCTTACCACATGATGTGGCTATTTGGGATCTCCATGATCTTGACTTGGTTGTTGCTACTGGGGGTGTTGATTTACAGTCTCACTTATATTAGTTTGATGGCTTTGAGAGCTCTGATTCTAAAATGTTTCTGTTATTTCTCATGTAGAAATAATGAGCAAGCTTTGGCATTAGAGTTTTGGCCATGTCAACTATAGATATCTACAACAGATGAGTACACAAGAGCTAGTGATTGGGCCACCTCAGATCTCTTGTCTTGATGATGTTTTTCAAGGTTGTGCACTTGGAAAACATCACAAATATCTATTTCTGGTAGGTAGATCCATACGTGCTAAGGTACCATTAGAGTTGATACATAGTGATCTTATGTCATTCCCACTCCATCTTTTTTAAGTGCACGATATGTGCTTACCTTCATAGATGACTTCTATAGACACACATGGGTGTTTTTTTTGAAGTACAAGTATGATGTCTTTGATTCATTTCAAATCTTTAAGACATTTGTGAAGAAGCATTCTAGTATTTTTGTTGGGCATATTCACATTGACAATGATAGGGAATATGTGAATTAGTCTTTCAAATATATTTGCACTAAGCATGGTTTACAGCATCACTTCACAATTCCACATACCCCTCAGTGGAATGGGATTGCACAGAGACTGAATGGGACATTACAAGATGTCCAATTATATGATACAATTTCGAGCTATGAGTTCTTCATTTTGGGCTGAGGCTATCAATTGTGCCAACTATATTCAAAATCAGATGCCTCACAAGGCATTGTGATATTTGACTCCAGAGAAGGCTCGGACTCATGTCAAGCCTAATATTTCTACATTCCAAATTTTTGGTAATGAGGCCTGGGAATTTGTTCTAGATGTTTAGAGGAAAGCCATGGAGAGGAAGAGTTCACCACTCATCTTTGTTGGCTACTGTGAGGATGTGAAGGCATACAGGTTGTTTGATCCTGATTCTAGACAGGTCTTATTTCGGTGATATGTCCAGTTTGATGAGTATTATCCTCAGATGGAGCCTCCATCACCAACTTCTCCCTCACTACCTAATACTTCATCTTCCCCTCTACAAGATTATATACCCTCTAAGGAAGATCTTGATGTTGATCACCCTTCACTACCTCCTCTAGATGTTCAAAGAGTTTTGTGATACTATTGATGCAGCTAGGCCTCTGGCAGGAGATCCTTTTGATTCTCATCACACTTGTGCTTAGACATCTAGTACTAGACTATTGAGTCATGTCATTTCATATGATCCATAGATTTTTTCATAGGTGATAGGACACTTAGAGTGGGATAGGGCTATGGATTAGGAGTACTCTTCTTTGTCCTCTTCCAAAAGGAAGAAAGTTGGTTCGATGTCAATGGGTGTACCATACTAAGTATGTTGCAGATGGTTCTATTGATAGGTACAAGGCACATCTTGTTGCAAAGGTATTTTCACAAGTCGAGGGCATTGATCACTCCAAGACCTTTTCTCCTATCGTTAAGATGAATTTTATTTGCCTTGTACTCTTACTTGTAGCTTCTCAAGGATGGATAGTATTTCAAAGGTCTTTATATGGTCTCACAAAAACCCCTTGGGCTTGGTATGTGACGATGGATTCCTTCTTGCTTGCTTCACAATTTACTCATTGTCATTATGATCCTATAGTGTACACTTAGCATCATGGGGCCAATTTATTGATGCATGTGCTATATGTTGATGGTCTCATTATTACAGGTAGTTCATCCTTTATGATTCAAAGTGTTTAGCAAGCTTTAAGAGAGCAGTTTGAGATGAAAGACCTTGGACTTTTGCACTATTTTTTGGGCCTATAGGTTGTTTAGTCTTCGGATGGGATAACCATACTCTAGCACAAGTATCCTCTTGATATGCCTCAGAGATTCAGTGTGCTTGATTGCAAGCCTACTCCCACAACTTTTTAGTTAGGTGTTTTTTTATCTACCAATTACACTACTCCTATAGTGGATTCCACTTTATACAAACAACTTGTGGATAGTTTGTTGTACCTGACACACACACATCCTGATATATCCTTTGTGGTTGGACTAGTCTCTAGATTCTCACATGATCCGCATGAGATTCATTGGCAAGCTTCCATATGTATCTTGAGGTAGATACGAGGTACTACATGTTATTACATTCACTACACATCAAGGGATCCTCACATTGTGGGTTATACATACTCAAACTAGGTTGGTGATATTGATGATCAAAGGTCTACTTCTAGCTTTATTTTTTTGTCTTGGTTCTGGTCCTATCACATGACCTTGCAAGAAGTAGCATGTTCATGCATTATCATCTACAAAGGTAGAATACAGGGTAGTTTTGCTTGCTAGCCAAGAGGTTTTATAGCTTCGATAGCTGATGACAGAGTTTGGATTTCCTACTGATAGTTCCACCTTTCTTTGGTGTGACAATCAGAGTGTTATACACATTTCCTGCACCCTAGTTGAGCATCAAAGGACCAAGCACATTGAGCTTCATATGCACTTCATCAAGCATTTGATTCAAGATGGCTCTTTTAGCTTGGAGTACATTCTCACTACTGAGCAGGTTGCAGACATCTTCACTAAACCTTTTGCATCTTCATGGTATCTTTAGCTGCATTCTATGCTTGGGGTGAAGGAAGTTATCCTTGGGCGGTTCTCAATGATGACTCCTTCCTTCCTTCTTTTATGTTTTATAGTTTCTTCTATCTCTTTTTGGAGTAGGGTTTTTCCCACATGGCTTTCCCTATTTCTTCATTTTTCATAGATTTGGTTGTGTTGGGTGCCTCATCAAGCCATGTTGTCAAGACTCATTTATGCTTTCTGCATTGTAGTTTCCTTATTTTCTCTATATTGTTTGTAGTTGCATTGTTGTTCATCTTAAGGAGGGGTGTTAGAGTAAAGGATTAATTTCATTTCATTTATTAAATTACCTTTACTCCCTACTTAAGATTTTACTTTATGCACGTGCATTTTCATTTAATAATTAAATATTAATTATTAAATGTCATTTACCTCTTAGGGTTTCCATTTTAGGGTTTTTTGATCTCCTTTATTGGGATTGATCCATTGTATTTTCATTCATTCTTTTAGTCTGATAATATATTCGTGCATATTTTCAAACCCAAATTTCTGCCTTCTCTTGTCTTTTTCTTCTCAGTGACAAGTTCTTGCATGCAACTGTTATACTGGATATGTGGATTTGTGCTTATCAAATCCTTCACTCTAACTAATTGATATATAAGGAATATGTCATCTTCCAATTTAAATTCTTATTCATTTATTATTTGATTCAAGCCACTGAGATAAGTCAAAATATTTAGATCCTATTCAAGTTGAATAAGGTTTAAGCTTCATCTCAAAGACATGACATGAGATAAATGTCTTGATTAGTAAAACGACTTGTACGGTATTAATAGATAAATAAATTCTATATTTTCAATCCTATAGATCTAATAAAAATCTTGGTCATAAGGAGGGAAACATCAACATATATCGAAGAGAAGGACAAATAAAGATTTAAATTATATGAAGTGAGGATCCATTCCCATAATATTTTAAAATTGTAAATAGGGGAATGTCCCTATATTATTTTTAGCCTCAGCAAGAGTGGAGGTTTTCTTAAGTTGGTTTTTTCCTACTAGTGCCTATTTGAATGGAGAAACAATGTAAAACTTTATTAAATAACAATAAAATATTTGGCTTCAACCTTTTATCAATAAATTAAAAAATCAAAACTAAGAACTTTCAAATTATTTTATTAATTTCTTAAAAGTAGTAATTTTTTTCTAAAAATATTGATAAAAAGAAAATTGAAAATTAAAAGGCTAGATACAAATGTGAATAAATAGATAATTAAATAGATTTACAAGAAATATACATTATAAAGCACTAAAAAATGAAATTATGAATCACATCCTCCCAACTTTGATCAAGCTATGGATAAGCTTAGAAATCATGTTCAAGAGAGGATGAATACGAGGCCAAAAAATAGAGGAACTCCTATAACTACAATCCTTATTGCTATTCGTCCTCTAGAAATGGTGACCATCTACCAGCTTGGTCCACAAGGCTGGACCACAAAAGTATCTAGAGATAAAAATTTGAGTTAAATTGGATGTATTAATCAATATGATGTTGAACAATCTAATAATTATGTAACTAACAATCTAATTCATAATTTTTTGTATTATAAAGCTAATCTAGGAATGTTGTAGAATTAATATTTTTTAGGGTGGGTATCATTAGAATATATCACTTGCAATGACTTGTACCTTGTTGATCCTTTATATTCAATAGAGAAAATTATGAATCTTGTAAAGTAAACAACTAAATTCATTAAGTATATTTACAAGAATTCTAGGCATATTTGACTTAAATTTGTAATACCAAAAACTAAGGATGATGATATGTGTATACACACAATAATGACAAATAAATATAGAACACTTCAAATCTTAAAGAGCATCTCAAGTTTTCTCATACAAGATGGTATTACCTAAAATGGTACTAGTAAAAAAAGGTAACTTTTGGATTTTATATATATAAGGAGTCTCTTTCTAAATAGAAGGAGAAAACTAAAGAAGAATTTAAATAACTTTTGAGTCTTTGTACACCTTATTTTTTGTTATATCAAATATAAACCTTATTTATAAATTTGGTTTTTTGAGTTTTCATCAATAATTAGGTGTGGATTCATGTTGACTAAAAAGAGATGAGAATAGAGGAGGGTTTGCACAAAACATAAATTATTTTATAACTCTATACAGTGTAAAGAAATAAAGATATACAAACAAGTTTGATCACCCTTAAGGTTAGCTTGCTCAACTTCGGCAACTACTTTAGGAAAACTATGTGATGGGTTCAATTCATTATTGACTAACACAATGCATGTGGATCCATTACACATCGCTTGAGATGTTATAAGAGGGGTTTACTTTGATAGAGAACTTAATACCACAGTTTAACACTTGATGTCTTTGATTAAAAAGTAGGTAAAAATAAAGCAAACAACGTGAAGACTAAAAGAAAACATAAGCAGATAAGAGCAAGAGAGTTGAATCTATGTATAAAGGTACTCACCGCATGTCATTAATAATTAAAATCTATAGCCAATGCAAAAGTTAAATAGGCACCCTACTTAGTGGGTTCAACTCCTAATTAAGCTATGTGAGTAATTATTATTTCGCCAACATTTTGGATCGCACTATACTATCCATTATCAAAATGATAAACAAAAGAAACACAATAATGATATTAGATTTTTACAATCTAGGGTTTTAAACAATTAGTTGTGAACCCAAGTTGTCTAAAAGGATAGGGGAAACAACAGGGAGAAATTATAGCTTATACAATATTGAATTGTACAACTTGAATTATAAAACCTAAATTACAACTTCATGGAGCATAAAGAAACACAAAAAACAAATGAGCTCAATTACCCCTAATATTAGCTCACTCGGTTTGGATCATTTGTTTAGGCAACCGATGTTATGTATCCAACTCTCAATTGACCCACGACATATATGACAATCCATTACACTTCGCTCGACAAGTCATAAGAAGGACTAGTCCTACAAAGAACTGAACCCAAGATCATTAAATAAACCCTCAATCCATCTCTTCAAAAAAATGAACAGCAGCAAAACAAACAACCTCAAGACTAAAAGAAAACCTAAGCAAAGAACAACAAGAGAGTTGAGTCCAAGTTTAAAGATGCCCACCTAGTTGGCTAAACTCTTGATTCCTCTCCTTAAAGTAAGTTGACGAGGGTAGGGGGGAAGTGAGATCGCTGATTTAGGTAACACATGTTGTAGGTTTGATACCCAATTGACCCCTATATATACAATGACCCACTAGACATCACTTACAGAAGTTACAAGACCGAACAATCCTCTAAAGCACTAGACTCAAGATCACCAGCTAAACCTCCAATTTCACTCCTTAATAAACAAACAAAAACAAAACAAAACCCAAGAGAAAGAAGAACAAGAAAGAGAGTTGAATCTACCAAAGGTACAAAAAGGTGCCCCATCCAATGTCGTTGACAATTGAAAGAGGCAGAGGGGGTGGGGGCATGGCATGTGATCCTATCCAATGGAAGACCCGGGGTCTATTCAGTGACAACAAACTAATGGTGTGGTCGGCAGGTCCCACCGGGGAGCTCAATTTGCAAGGGGTGGGTTCCACGAGGAGAGCTAGCGGCTGAGACTGAAACGTAGAAGAGTCATGGGGATTCGGTGTGAAAAAACTTTGGTTAGGTGGGCCGGCATTGCCATCCACGCTGACGTGGCCAATCCGTGGCGCCAGGTAATCACGTGCAGGCGGCCGTTTTTCGCGCGAAACGTAGCCGAGGAGAAAGCTTCGTGTTACTATTATAAACAAAAATAAATAATAAAAAGGCAATTTCGAGTCACATGCTTTAACGTCCATAAGCAAGTTGCAACTTGCAGCACGCGCTTTTCTTTCCTTTTTCTTTCCTTCCAAGTTGTTTTCGTGCGACGTACCTAATTCGGGTACCAGGCCTGGTTGCAATGATTAACATATCTGCAACTTGCTGCGTAACGGCCCCTTCAAATAGCCGTTCCAGCTAACTTTAGCGCTGTTTCAATGGAAAAGGGGAAAGGTGTCTTGGGATAAGGATTATTCCGTGACTACACTTGACGATGCATCGACTTAACCTCCTTTTTGTCCAATTGCTGGATAGCCCCTCCCTTTCTTTATTCCTGCCGCATTTCCTCTTCAATGTCCAATCTTTATCATTTCCAACCCTCACTATATATATATATATGTATATTGATATTGCCTTGTAGGTGGGGTTTACTATAACCTATGTGATGATGGAGAAAAAGTTTATGTAGGGTCAGGAAGTCCATAGTCTAATTGAGAATTAATTCTTCTCAACTTAGATATATAAAATTGGCAATATGGGTGGTATTGTGAAATTGCTATGTAGATTGGGCATATGGGTGATATGGGTGGTATTGTGAAATTGTTATGTCAATGTTCTTCAAAGAGAAGTGAGTATACATGTGGGTGGTATTATGAAATTGGTATGTAGATGATTTAGACAACTTATTGAGAAAGCAAGGCTAGAAAAAAACAATGAACTTTATCATCAATATTCATTAGTAGAAAATTTGATCTTGAGGAGGTTATGAACTTTATAGCGTTCCTCTAATAGAGGATCGTGTGGTGCTATTGGGTCTCATAGATTGTGATGGCCTTAAGGATGTTATTGATTAGAAAATTTGATTTTGAGGAAGTTATGAACTTTATAGATCTTCTCTATTAGGGGGTCGTGTGGTGCCATTAGGTCTCATAGATTGTGATGGCCTCATGGATGTTAGTAAAATCTTTTATCTAATTTTCATATAAAAGATTGTATCTTGAGAGGAGATTACAAATTTAATATGAGTTCTCTAGAAGAGGGTCGGTGCAACCATTGGGTCTTATTTGTTGCTTTGGCCTCATGGATATTAATCTTATTAGATTTCCACAATCCATTAGAAATATAATTTTTTCTTTTGGATTTGATTGTGTCAACTGAGAATCTCTGCAATGTTTGAGGAAGGCCATATCCAGAGGCAAAAATTACATTTCTCATGGCTATCATTAAAATCTTTAATTCCATTTTCTTCTAGAAGATCGAATCATGAGTGGAGATTAGAGTTGATGGGAGGTCACCTATTGTAATTATGTCTCATACGTTGATTTGGCCTCATGGATATTATTAAAATAATTCATTTCATTTATATTATTTGTTTGAAACATACATACATATTTATTGAAATAAGTGTGATTGTATAGATGTTGACATATCTATCTTTATATAGTGAATTACAAAAATTTGAGTAAGCATGCATCTAGACTAAAAGTTGTCTTTAGCTAAGCATCCCTACACAAGAAGTTCAACGTATTTTACTTTCATGGGATGACAGAACATGTCATAAAAATTAAAATCGGAGAAATTTTTCAAATATAATTTATTTATGGACATGAATAAGCCTATCAAAGATCAATTATAGTTGAGTACACGACCTTAACATCATAATGGATGAGGTTGAGATTGTGCCTTCTCACAGAATGGCAACCCCTTAATCCTTGTCTCTCAATCAAGAAGGTTTCAACATAAGAAGTGTACTCTCATGTCTAGTAGCTAAAATGATCTTCCACGTTTTATAAAACGACCCTTTAAAAAATAGGATTTGATTATTTTCATTGAATTTGAAAATCAATGTCTACTAAATATATCCTTTGTTTGATGAGAGATATATTTCAAAACTCTCATATGATGATGTATAATTAGAACTCATGGGATGCATAAGAAACAACTCTCTAGGGTTTACCTTTAGAGGGAGGTATACTTTGCACAACCTTATAGAGAAAGGAATGTCCTTGAGGACGTTCTCCTCTTGAGAGGGCTTCTACATTTTAAAAAAGATAGATTTATTTTTAAAAAATAGAATCAACATAAATTATAGCCAAGAGTGGGCCTACTATTCTCACCTTCCTTTAAAACTTATAAATCCATAGCTCATGTTTTATTATTTTTAAAAAAAATAAGCCTCTACAAATATGAGCTAAATTTGTTAGTTGGCCCTACCAATCATGTAGTTTTTTAATGACATTTATACATTTAAAGTTCTCAAATATAAAGTATAACCTATTTTAAGAGTGAAGTGTTGTAATCTATATATTATAATTGCATTTGATATAGTTTACTTTACAAAAAAATTGTATTTTATGGCAATATTCATGCATCGATCAAATTTAAGATATGGATTTGAAATATTAAAAATAAAAATTTAATATATAATAAGTGAATATGCCATAAAAGTCCTTGCCTTTGAAGACTTTAGTTTTGGTTCTTGATGTCAAGGGCTCCACCTCTTATCTCATTTGTATATTGACCAAGAACATGTCAAAGGTGTTGAACCTAGATTCTACAAGAGGCATTGCCCCTCTACTCTATATTGGAATCTAATGTCCCTATACCTTACTCTAGTTTTATAGAGTAAAAAACAGAAAATGTCTTAGGCTATGTCAAATAATTCTCAAATGATCAAATCATGTTTATTTTATTTACACAAGTCACTCTATATTTTATTTAATATTATTATAGTTACAATCTAAAAAGATTCCAAAATTAAATATAGTAAAAAGGATTGCTTGTATCTCACATGTACATTAGAATTGTAATTTATGATGGACCTCTTTGAAAATTTATTGTTTAATCATGTTGAAGTTCCTAGTTAATATTTTGTGTATGTATATTTCAATTCTTAGAGAAAAATAAATTAATCTTGGAGTTTGTCTTATCTCCATAAATTCTTAAATAATGATTGTATTAGTAAAATGTTCTCAACTTTTTTTACTATCTTGACCCCAACTTGTAATTGTTAATCTTAAATTGGCATAAGCATGATTTATATATGTGAACTTAATCAAAAAATAGGACTGTATAATTGTTCACCATAACTTTGTGCCACTCAAAAGCATATACAGTTATTTTAAATTATTTAGATTTGTATGACATCTTATTTAGAAAGTTCACTATCTCTTAAGGTTTTAGGTCCGCACCATCATGTACGATGCTACAACATCTATACTAAAAAAAAAAGTGAAAAATGAGGTTTACTTGGCTCTAGCCCATGGTACAGACAATTGTAATACCTAGCCTACAAATTATTGGTACTAGTTTCAATTAAAAAGAGAAAATTGTTATACTAATAGAACAAAATGAGCAAATACTAAGAAATGAACAACTTGCAACTTATTATTCATCATATTGAATACAAATATAGATTCATTTGACTTTAATAAGATCCTTTAATTATGTTAATACACATGACAACAAACTAGATTTAATTGACAACTAACTAGAATTATTTGATAGCTAACTAATAATAATGGACACCAATCCTCACTTGTGTGTCTCATAACCCCGACGAGGTATACTCCTTCAATCTAGTAGCATCTAATACTATTGGTAAACTATCTAGTCTCTACTACATCCTTATCTTTTTAAAGCATTGATGTCTTCAAAATCAAACAATTTCATTTTTAAATTATTTTATCATCACTAACTCCATCTTATAGTTCCTTACAACTATTGATGTCTCCTAGCTCTTACAGTAGATAAAAAATAAAGTGTTTATGCTAATAGAATAGAATAGAATACAAAGAAAAGAATAAATTGTAGCTTATTGTTCAACATTAGATAATACAAATGGTTGGTGTCATTTGACTGTAACAAGATCATATAATTATATTAATACACGTGAAAATAAACTAATATAAATGACACTAAACTAAATATGACTAGAAATTAATTGGAACCATTTGATTGCTAGCCAAGAATTATGGACAACTAACTCAAACACAATAGACATCTAATCCAATTTGATGGCATGTACTTATGGAATTGATTTATGTTGCAACATTGATTCAAATAGTGTAACCAATTTTTTCTCTAATGGTATCCATATAAGCACTCAAGTCATTTATGCAATCATAATTTAAAATGTTTTCAATAACTAATGATGTAGAAATACTTGATTAACAAGTTAAACAATTAACACTACAGAATCTAACCTAAGAAAATGTTTTTAGAGATGTATTTCCCAATCTTAGAATAACTAACCATGAGATTATATTTTCTCCAATGCTAACAAAATAATGAGGATCTGCAATGATGAATGTTCCTTCAACTTAGAAAGAGAGACGATCTTTGATACGGAGTGGAAGAGATTGAAAAGCCCCAAGATTGAAGCATCAATTAGGCCTTACTACGTTTTTCTTTCAATAATCAAGGGCTTGATATGAAAAGACCTAGCCACTAGCAATATCTACCATTCATAATAATAAAGGTTTACATTTCTTCTACAATAAAACCAAATTTTAGTGAGGACAAGTGTTATATATGCTATAATAGAAGTATAAATGTGTACATGTTCATTTCATATTTTCCAAGTTATGTTCAATAACTTCAATGCTTCAATGAGCTCTTTCTAATGTTAGAAAGTAGCGCAATGGTTGATCTTTCCTTTTATTGCATTCCTCCTGGTAATCTAAAAGGACTAGATGAAGATGAAGTGCACTCCAATATAATTTTGAAATTATATAATATAAAATTAATGGTAGTAGAAAAAAACTACTCACTCTAAATTATGGGATGGACAAATGCACTAAAATGAATAATCAATGTTTTTGGACTGGAACTTAAATAAATTTAATGGGTAAGCTTAATATCAATCTCGATCCATACTAGATAATTATAGGAAGTCTCCATTTTATTAGGTTATTCTTTTCTATAAAAGGAAATGTGGTGCATGGAGTTTGTATTGTATAAGGAGATTGAGAAAAATAGTAGGCTTTGAAATTTCTAACTTAACTATAATAATTACTAATAAGTCATGATGTGGATATTGGACTTTTTTGAGTGAGATGAGCATACCATATATTTTAATTACAAGATAAATTACAACTTTAAATTTTATAAAATTAAAATAATTAAAATTAATCACCAATATCACTTATGTTTTTACATCCATGATTTTTAGTTTAACATTTTCTAGAATTCTAAGGCCTAATGGAAAAGACAACTAATAACATGTAAGATTAATATTAACATAAAATTTTGCACCCATGCTTGGGGTGTGACCACCAAACAACCTTCTAAAATATTAAATCAACCTCCAAGTGTGAGACCTTGCACATGTGAGATTGAATCCTGGAGAAGGTTGATTTCCTTCCAATCAGGGTGCACCTAAATTAACAACTTCCAAGGACAAGGGAGGGGTTGAAAAAAATCAAAGTGGTGATACACCCAATTGAACTTGTTTCTCTCTACCTATGACTGTACATAATATCTAAAGGCCTGCTAAACTACACAAGTCTTATATCTTATTCCATACCAAAGAAAAATATGAAGGTTACAACTTAACAAATGTTCCAAGGAAATGCATTCACAAGATAACAACTAACGAGAAGACTTAACACAATATATAAGATAAGGGGAAAAAAAAAAATCATCCAACAAAAGGCAATAGATTATGCATAAAATGGTTGAATATAAGAAGAGGTAAATATAAATATCTCTATTAGGCTCTATTGATATTAGGAAAACAAAAATTATAGGCACAGAGCAATCTGTACTGCAAAAGAATAAGAGAGAACCCCATAAATTATGTGTAAGAATTGTCTTTATAGATTAGGCATAACTCAATTTTTACATTTGAGTTCAAACTCTAATTAGACTAGATTTAAGTTACAAAACAACAAGTAGGATAATCCTAAGAAAATATTTTTGCATCAAGGGCTCATTCGCATTCTGTGTAATCATTTAAGAGCTATGACTACTGAAAACCCCACGACAATAATTGAGGATGTGGGGGAGGATAATGGGGTTTCTTGTTTGGATAATGATGGGAAACACAAATATGAGGAAACAAACGGTGAGTGGAACACCAAGGGGAATAATAAGGTTAATTAAGAAGAGACAGGTGTCTACTAGAAAATAATTTACAAAGGTAGTGATGGGGAAGGTACTAAAGATAGTGATGTTGAAATATCAAAAAAGAAGAAAAGGAAGTCCCCTCCTAAGACCACCCCTAAAAAGCAATTCTTTGAAGTTGTGTGCTATCACCTTACATTTTGTTCACAAATGAGAGTAGTATATTGGTCAAATCCACACCATCATGAATGTATACAAGCTTAGTGGATCTATATCTATAAGCTAATGTAGTTATTCCGCACAATGTTTTTATTATAGAGTACATGCAATAGGTGGAATAATTGAAATGCAACAAGTTAAGAGTAAAGAAAGTGTTACCTTTTATACCCACGTGCAACAAATATTTGACCTAATAACCATCAAGAGGCATATATATGTATCCACACTACCAAATAAGGTAGATACAACTTGATAAAATTTTTAACCATCACATTTTTATGTTATTAGACTATTTATACCTAGTTGAAGAAGATAAATATCAGTGGACTTGCTGGATTTTCTCATGAGCCTTGGCTAGTCATAAAGAGGAAGAGGAACCTTATATATGAGAATATTTAATTTAATAGTTGACACTTGGGTTAAATAGAGGATCAAAATGCTCAAATTCTCTAACCATATGACACCATCTACAAGAATGTGAAAGTGGAATAGATAACCTCATGGGTGGCAATTGACAACATCAAAAATCTAATGCCTTGAAAAAAACATTTTTGGCAATGGCTAATAAATTTCTATAGATGTGATTTTAGCCTATCAACCGACACTTTTGAGAAAAAATTATAAATGGTGCTACTAAGATTGATAGGCTTAAATTCAACCATACTAAAAAAATCCCTTACAGCCTTTAGTAACATACAATACTAGACTTTTTTTTATAAAAAAGACTAGCTTAAAAAAATGACTTTATCTTTTGTTAAAAATGTGTTTTGCACTTCAATTTAGACCATATAAGTTTTGATAGACAACTAATTATTTTGTTTTCATACAGGTTGAATCTTTTTAAATAGAAGTGATCTTTGTGTTTACAAAAATAAATTTTGCTATTAAGTATGATCTATACCTTGAGAAATGACATGCATTTGTCTGAATGTGTGCCTTGATATTTTGAACTTATGTTTGAAAGTAGATAATGTTGACAATTTTCTTTTTTGAAAAGTTGGTAATCATGTGCATATTCTTATGTAAATTCCCTAGATCCAAATTACCAATTTGAAAAAGAAATGATAGAAAAACAATTATGCAATATGCTCTTAATTTTTATTAAACTCATATGCTAATGCAAGTTGACAATGCAATGTTGTGTTTTTGACTAATGAATGTATTTTATAATCTACTACATAGATAATGGATGATTAAAATTATGTAACACCTTAGCTCACAAGTTAATACATATTACACTCAACTTAACAAGTTCTAATTAGTAAAATTAGAATCAACTTGTCTAAATTTGGATTTACTAGTAGGAACATCATTTGAGTGACATAAATTGGAATAAAAATAGTTCAAAATATGTATTTAATAGACATCTTTAATTCAAGAATTTAAGATGTATATCTAAGTTAGCTAAAAAAATCTAACTAAACTATATGTTGAGTGTGGGTAAATACATTAATTTAAGTCAATTGCTAATATTTGAGCAAATCATTAGACTAATATTACACGATAATTTATTTTTTTAAATTAAAAATGTGATAGATATAATTTTCATCCTAACAATAACTAATCAATTATATGATTTTCATAAATTAAAAAATGTAACTTTATTTATTGATGAAAAAAGAGTTAACCACATCTATCTTAAAAAGTATAATTATAAGTTAACAGTATATTAAGTTACCTACAATTTAAAATATTTAATTCAAATATCAAAATACAAATTAAATTTTAAAAAGGTATCTCATTTGAAGTAATTATATTTCATAACTATATGTATATAAGTTAAATACAGTTGATAATTAAAATAGATTATTTAAACTTTTTAAAATTTGCATTTTATATATTTTAATTAAACACAATATTTTTAATACATGTTATTAAAAATAGGCTACTGTTTTTCAATCTCTTAGGGCCCGTTTGGTCGTGGGCATAGGAATGGAGAATAGGCATGTAATAAATCTCTTAGGGCCCGTTTGGTCGTGCGCATAGGAATGGAGAATAGGCATGTAATATTGGAAATAGGAATCGTTATTCCAATAACAGCTTTTTTTGGAATGGGTATAAGCTCATTTTAGAGGCAAAATGGGAATATGTATTCCTATTCCCTATTCCAAGTGATGAACCAAACAGAAAATAAAAATTGTATTCCAATTTTTCTCCTATTCCATCAACCAAACGGGCCCTTATGTCTTATAAGAATACTTGTTGGAAAGTAAAGTTTCAATTGAATGAATTCTCTATTATTTGATTGTTTTGTTGATAAAAAATATATTATATTATATATTTGTGTATATAAAATGATACAAGGTGTGTGAAAAGTATTGGTATTATTTTAGTTGTTTATTCAAATATAGAATAAGATGATTAAGTTTAAAGTTGCATGATAGAATTTTGTATTGTTTAATATTTAATTGAGATATAAATGACTTAATTGCTTCTATCAACTAGTAAAAAATCACTATATGATAATATCATTTTATGATTATCAACAATATAAATACTTAAAAGAAAAGAAGTCTCATTTATTTAACCAAACAATGTAAATGTTTGATTTAGTTTCTACCCAAAAAAATCTTAAAACACACATATTACATAATAATTAAACTTATACATTTGTGTTATTAAACAAATAAAATATATTTTAAACATTCTATTATTATAAACCTATTTGTTGAATTTTGTGTAATAGATGCCTCATAATGTTTTACACTTTTATTATTTATCATTAATATATATTATTGTTTCAATAAAGATTGAGGTGACGCCATTCCTTTTTTTCTGCTTTAATTCATGGAGTTACATATCCCTACCTTCCATTGAAGTGATCTTCACCCTTTCCCTTTAGTGGCTCATGTTGGGATTCACTTTAGCCACATTTCCCTTCGAGCATGAGAAATGGATTCATTAAGAAAGCCTTAAAATATTGTAGTCAATATATACTCTTTATATTCATATAAAAAATAAAAGAATTTAAATTTATAATATTTGAGTTACAATTTTAAGACAAGTTTTTCGAAATATTCAAATTATAATTTTAAATTTTAAATGAGTATTAATTTATGAAAATCAAATGAAACTTCATAAATCTAAAAATAAATTCAAAAGACTACAATAAAAAAAAATTCTAACATTTCTTATACTCATTTGCTTACTCTCAAATTTCAATTATATTCAATAAATACATTCTTTATATATCAACTAAATGTCTTTAAATTTGTTCTAAGTTTGATATAAAATGAATCTTCTTCTTTTTTATTAAAAAATAATTAACATTAAATAAAAATAATAATTTTCTTCTCCTTTATTTTAAAAAAAATTACTTTATATTCTACCATCAACAACAATTAAACCTTACATTTTTCAAACTATTATATTGAGTACTTATAAAAACTCTTTTATAATATAATTTTATTAGAAAAATTATACAAATAAAATGAATGACAGTTCTTCTACAAATATGAATAAAATAATATCATTTAAAAGAAAGATGGAATCTTACAAAGTCAGTAAATAAGCAAATTCACCGAATACATTTACAAGAACTCTAAAGCATATTTGACTTAAATAATATCGATACTTAAAGATCACCATAAAAATTTGAAATGGCGATAATAAAAAATAGATCCCACTTGGATCTGAGCATCTCAAATCTTTGCATACAAATTCTAAATGTTTCCTATCT
This sequence comes from Cupressus sempervirens, assembly GCA_028749045.1. NCBI lineage: Eukaryota > Viridiplantae > Streptophyta > Pinopsida > Cupressales > Cupressaceae > Cupressus > Cupressus sempervirens. Next base: position 561,033,551 of record CM053783.1, read on the forward strand.
AATTCAAATGTTGCTTGGAAAGTAAAACTGAATGATTTGGGAGAATCGACGACTTAGCCAACCAATCGAATTTCTAAGAAAAAGCATAAGATTCCATGGTTGCTTGCTGTGTATTTATATCTTGTCAAATGTGAATGAAAAACAATAATTGTCACGTATTTACAGAGAGATGTACATTCAATATTCTTCTTCCTTGAGAAATTTTAACTACTTTTTATCAACAACAATAATAATAATAATGTTAATCTGCAAGTTGCAATAATAATTCTCCGTATGGAAGGAAAAAAACAACAATAAGTGTGCAAGTTGCAGGGCCTTTCCGCATCCGTAAGCAGACAGAAAACATGGAATTCAATACGAGCCCACCTATAAACCACCGGAAATTCAAGCGCCCGTAAAAAAATTCTGCATTTCGGATTATTTGGGTAGTTATTTTCATAAACGGTTGGGGGGATTGAATCTGTTTTGGGTCAGATGGCCACTGGTACTGCCGGTCAGTCTTCTTCTGCAACTCCAAGCTCTCAATCATGGCGGACTGGGAGAAATTTGGTTGGCGTGTTTGAATTATTTTTGTCAGAAAAAACTGAAGGAATCCGATGCGAGTAGACGGTACATGTTGAATGCAGTTGTGTTTTGTTTCAAAACAGTGATGGCACGCAAAACGACGGAGGGAGGTGATAAGAATGAGAAATAAAAAAGGATATATTTTGTAAGTGTGGGGCCTGAGAGTGGTGGTACTCATTAATGAATGCTCACGCTGTGTCAAATCTGACAGGGGACGGAATCAACGGATCTGCCCCACAATTAGATGCCGTGCAATTTCTTATGTGTTTGGAGGAAATCTCAATCACACATTCTCACCAAATTTACCTGGATCGATCTCTTTCAAAGAAATGGGGCACATTGTATTTTCACAGTACAGTGTTTTTTTTATCTTCTCCCATGTTCGCTCCTTCACGTCAAATCTCCTGTCAATTCACCCACAATATATAACACCTCCGTATTTCGATTCCAGTTTTTTTCCCTCTTCGTACAACCGTCTCTGCCTGCTGTACTCCCCTAACATGCAACTTTGAGTAAATCATATAAATGGTGTAGGGACGGCCAGGGATTCATTTATGAGCACTGCGCCTAGTGGATTCATTTATGAGCACGGCCAGGAAAATCCAGTGTTTTTTTGAAGTTTTTTAGCCGGATTCGTACAATACACTCTTCGTACGCAGTTGAATGCGGGACTGTGTAGATTACAGCAGGGACGGCGTAGATCCATTCCGAACATTTCGGGAAGAACAATAAAAAAAAAAGTACCCACAAGGAGAGTAGCCCCCATTAATGCCTTTGCAGGCCCGGGGGAAGGAGTTTTGAGTACAGTTGCATTTGGGTATATATGAGCAGAGCGATTTCAATCAATGAAAGTCGGCAGATACAAACAACAAAGCTCAAAATCCACTCTACTGTCATCGCCGTAATGCATCTCCTCAACAAATTTGTGTAATTACAGAGAGCAATGGTGTGAATTACGATATCAGAAAACAGAATTTAGGCCGCTCAGAAAGATTCAAACTAGGTTAGCATTATTCAGATACAAGTAAACAAGTAAAATGAGGCAAAAACATCTTCTGATGATGAATTACAAGAGTGCGCTCCGAAATGTCGATAAAATTATGTTAAAATCATACAATAAAATGCTAAAAATTCAAGTTGGCCAAAAATCATGTTAAAATCATACAATGGAATGCTAAAAATTTAAGTTGGTGCTAAAAACATACAATTGAATGCCAAAAACGCACACAATCGAATGAAATGCTAAAAATTCAAGTCTAAAACTCACAATCGAATCCATATGCTAAATACTCAAGTTGATGATAAAAACATAGAATTGAATGATAAAAACTCACACAACCAAATCCAACCAAATATGATAATGTAATTGATTTTACCACTGACGTTCCTAGATCGCCAAAACAAAAATGGCAAGCATTTGTTTCAAGACAAATCTATAAAGAAAAACAAACATTTCACCACTCAAACTCAATGCCTACTACAATTAATAGATCACCCATTAAAGAGAATCAGAGACCTTGCGCCATATTTAAGGAACATTCATTTCCGCGTTCCAAATCTATTAAATCACAGAACAGAATCATCATCATCATCATCATCATCGACATACAGTCCTTCGATCGTTCGTGAGGCATTATTTGAAGAACTCAAGGAAAATTATAGGGCTAGCACAAAATGAGTCGATTTGGGGCAAACCACAGATCCAACCCCAAATCATCCAAAGACATTGAGAAACCAGCAACAATATATACAAAAACATCATCAGAGATCTCTATTTGCAGGTTCCTCAAATATTCCTCCAAGTAGAAGAAACCTAATTTAATCCTATACCATTTTACCCAGACGACGAATGGGAATGAGAATGCCCAATTAGGGGCGGAAGAACACCCTGCCTATCCTGATTCTGCTGCAAGTGCTCCGACACCTGAGCAAGCGACTGCAAATTGCATCTGACGACCGTATCGGCAAACATACAGGTGTCCTCCTTCGTATTCCCCTCAGGAATGCCAACCACATACGACTCAATCACCAGCGTCCAAGCCCTCCCACTGCCCTCCTCCACGAACTGGTTCAGCGTGGTCACGGAATGGTAATTCCTCAGCCGGTGCTCCCCGCCGAGGATCCGAAAGCTTATCACATGGTGCGCCGGGTCGAGAAGCTCCAGCCGCTCGGTGCTCGTCGTAGCGGGAAGCCCCGAGACGAGACTCACCTCCCTCACGCTCCCCACGCCGCCATCGCCCCGCACCGTGTTGCAGCTCCTCACGAAGTGCTTGTACGTCTGCGGCTTGTCGAACCGGCTCACCACCGACCACACCAACTCCACCCGCGCCTTCACCCTCTGCGCCACCACCGACGTGCAGTGCTCCGCCGGCACTTCGTGCACATGGTACCGCGCTATCACATCCCTCACCACGTCCTCCTCCCCCGCACTCAGCCCCCCAGGAATCGAACCCCGCACCCGCGACACCATCTCCTCCTCTCTCATCTCTCCTGTAACGCCTGGACGGTCGCTCCTTCACCCCCTCTCCTCCTGTAACGCCAGGACGGTCGCTCCTTCACCGCTCCTCCTGTAACGCCAGGTCTCCTGTTACGGTGGGAGGGCTCAAGTAAGCTGGTGGAAGAAGAAAGAAGGCGGTTTTAGTACGAGTCGCATTCAACCAACCCCACACGCCCCAGATGGTTCAAGGCGGCGAAGGGCCGAGGGAATTCTACAAGATCAAAATGTCTTCGATCTTTGGTTTTGGTATTGGTTTTGTTAACGCAAGGAAACAAGGCGTCCGTCCGGCCTTACAAGTAGTCGCCGACTAATGGAGACGGAAAGGCAGGTCGGGCGCGAAGCGTTGCGACGGGCGAAACGGAGACGGGTCAACTCCCAACCAGCTCAAAAACGAATCGCCTATCATCAAACTCATGTGCTTGTTTTATTACTAACATACAACGAACTAATAACTATTAACTATTATTCATCCCCGCGAACGTTACGGACACACCTCCCTATCTTGAGGGACCGCTTGTGCAACTTGCGGTGCCTATGCCACCCCGTTTTTTTCTTCCCCATCATTTCGTTTGTTTTATTCAAACTAACTTTCATTACACTCCTGCCCACCATCCCTGCCTATTTTCAACTCAGGCAAAGCCTATAGCCCCGGTTTTTCCCAACCCCCGCCCCTCTTTGCTCCCGACTTGGTTGATTGATGTTAACCTTTGGATTTTAAAAATAGATTATTTGGTTTCTCTTTTATGTCATTTGCAGTCATGTTTTGATAGAATCTTTCTAGATTTTTTTAATTTGGCCCTTTGGGAGATATTTTCATTGGTTCTAAAATATAATGTAATTAATGTATTTTAGATTGTTATTGGTCATACGATTTTAAAAAGAAAATAATTCAGATTAATTTAAGTATTTATTAGTCTTCAATTACTTTACATGTGTAATTACCTTTTGGTAGTGGTAGCATTTGTCCAATAATTGATTATAGTTAGAATAATTAATATATTCATTATAACTATGGTTACAATATTCAATTACATATAATTCAACTATTAATATATTTATAATTAAAATATTCATTATAACTATTGTTTTAATATTCAATTACATATAATTTAACTATATTAAATTTAATAATCTAATTTTAAAATAAAACTAATTATTTTTAAAATAATACTAGAAAACCATATATATTTTAAAATTACATATTTTAAATTATAAGAATAGTATACAAGAAAGTTAATATTAAAATATTAAATTTAAAATCTCAACAATAATTTTTTATATAATTGATTGATAATATCAAATCAATCAGTGACATATAATATTTCTATACTTTTCTTAAGTGAGAGGTAGTGGATGTGAATAAATTGCCTAAAAAAGAGTTTTTCTCTATAAGATCTCAAATATATTATCCAATAAGAGTGAAGATAAATCAATTTCATCATTTTACTATTGAAATTTGTACATGTTACTTTAGAAAATATTTCAAAACTTTTTAAAACTAAAAAATAACAAGTTTTAATTGGTTGAAACCAGTTTTATTAATAACTAGTTAAAGAAAAAGATTACAATAGTATATGCATATCAACAAATGCCAAAAAAGAATATAGTTTATATATATAAGATGGGTTGAAGGGATTATCAAACAAAATGAATGGAGGCTAATTTGTCTATAAACTAGTCTTTTTGATAGAATCTTTAAGAGTTTAATTGTTTTTTAATTTGTGTATAAACTAATACTAATTCTCTTTTATGTCATTTTTAATTTGGACCTTTTTGAAAGATATTATCATTGTTTCTCTCTTATATTATTATTATTATTTATACTATTCAAAAAGAAAAATAGTTTAGGTCAATTTATGTATATATTAGTCTTGTGTTTTGTGACTTATAAAAGTTGGTCTTCGATTGAAGGGATTATCAAAGAAAATTAATGTAGGCCAATTTGTGTATAAGCTAGTCTTTTTAATAGAACCTTTCTAAAATTATTAGTTCCTACAATGCAAGATACTATTGCATCTGTGAGATGCAATTAGTTTTTCCCTTCAACCAATCAAATTGAAATATATTTGGAAGTAATTTGTTTTAACTATAGTTAATTTTAATATATTATTGGCTCCTCTTAGTTTTGGCAGGGAGCAGAATAATTTTCTTGTGACAATAATTACTAAAAATAGAAAACTTTAGGGAACATTGTTCTTAATTAATTTTAATGAGTAGGTTAAATTCTCTAATGACAAGAGCTGAGATTTTAATGAGGGTAGTTTATTTATTGTCTTCAAGTGCGATCATTTTGACAGATGGAAATCTTAGACTCATCAAGAGTCTCATAATCTTCACAAATCTGTTGCAATATGTAAGTGCACAATAGGCTAAACAATACAGGTTGAGATAAATCTTATAACAGTTCACATAATGAACGGTGGTTGGGTTGTCTTTACTCCAACGCATAAGTATATTTTTTCTTAGCTTAATAACCCTTCTAACTCAAGAATTTTTCAAGATTTCATTTTTAAAAGTTTTTTAGGTTTTCATTTTTTATTTTTTTTTAGATTTGCAAAATATTTGGACTCTGAACCATCTTTGCATAGCCCCTAGCTTTATGAAAATAATGGACGACCTACCATTCACATAATGATTTCCAAAATTTTAAAAAAAATTTGTCGTCCACTATTCTCCTTACAAGTCATAAATCTCTATGCAATTTCGATTGGTAGTTTGATGAAACAGACACAAACATTTCCTATCTTGCATGTCTTCCCTGTTGCATAGAAAAGTTGAATGCTTAACAACACGAAGGGTTTTCATTGTTTGATATCCCTACAAGAAATGTTAGAACCATTAGCTGAAATGATTTAAAAAGTGGTATATGATCAAGGGTTATGACAAGGGTTTTAGATTATGCATGTCAAGGTTTGTGATGGCCATTTTTATCTAGGAGGAGAGGAAAATTCTAGAAAGTTTGAGTTTTTGGGTCAAATTGTCATTTGTTTATCAGAAGTTGTAAGTAAAATTTATAAGCAGTTTAGAAACTTCAACTTTCTCACCCTTAACTACTATGAATCTTTCAGACCCACAAATCAGGATCTACAAATCTGCTAATAAATCACAATAACAAAGTTTAATTACTCTTTAGAAAACATAATCTAGTAGAGTTTTTAGATGGAAGCAAAAGCATAAACTATTTAAGAAAAAAAAATTGCATAGCTTCCAAAGACCTAACCTTTCACAATTCTAGATTTCTAAAAGTCCAAATGGTATCTTGATAACACTCTAAAGTATAATCTACTTGAGTACATAGAATGACACATTTTCAACATAAGTGTCATCAAGGCCAATACCAACTATTGTAGCCAAGTCATCATGGACCTATTTGAGGGATTCATGATGAGCTTTGGAATCCAAATATTTGCTAACTAGAAGGGTATAGTTTTCTAACAAAAACCTTGAAGACGAATACACAACAACAACATAGGAAGGACAAGATGAGAATTGAACATTGTACTTCATGAATTTTAGTTTCTACTCGGTGAGTACAATGCTTTTGGAGTCCTCTGTTAGAAATGTGTCCTCAGTGGCTCCTACATAAGCACTAGCAACCCTCTCTATCTATATAGGGGAAAGAGAACTTGAAATGTGTCTATAAGAAGTACTATAGTTGGGCTATTGAACCATGCCTAGAAGAGCATGAGAATAATGATAGATGGCGTGATCTATTGCTCATTATATAACATGCATGTCATGTGTAAAGTACATTTTTTCAGATATGCTACAAGTAGAGTAAGCAAAAATCATGGACATGATTGTTTAGTAACATGGATTAGTTTTTGAAAATGTAATTATATTGGCATTGTTATAGATATATTCCAAATGCATATCCCAATGCCTTGTAAATATAAGAGTAAGAGACATGTCTCTATGATGAATCATTATTAGTTAATATATATTAACAATATAAATCACAATAGAACATATGTATTATATATAATGTATATATGTATAATATATATTATATATATTTATAATGTAGGGAAGAACAATGGAAACTAGGGCCAAAGGTACACCTAGCTATGAAAGCCACCTGCAAGAGTAAACATAGTGGAAACACAACACAGAGAACAATAACCAAAGGAGATAGAAGAGAAAAACACTTTATTGATTCATCAAAGTCCCAAATACATTCCCAACTGTGAGGCCTTCTAGATTACAACCAAAATTACAATTTAAACTTCAATGATGATCTTCACATTCTAATCCCTACTTCTTACTCTTCCTTGAATGATTATAATAATCCTCTTGTCTAAGACTCTACCCAGGATCCCCTTAAATACTTGCACGACCACAAGTTGGCCTATTATAAATTACCAACTAAATAAACCCTTACATCAAATACATAACCAAGCCACAAGTTGGCTCTCAACAAATATTAAATGCAAATACGTAATTAAATATGCACAAGGTAGGCTCAAACTAGAACCAAACATAGACAAGTCGGTCAATGAAGGACCAAGGCAAACATTAGTGCTTGGCAAAGCTCGACACATGCACGAACTGGGCACCAACAAGCACTCAACATCAAACATGAACTCGAAATCAACTACAAACTCAACATCAACCATGAACTTAGCATCAACTATGAGCTTGACATCAACTACAAACTCAGCAACAACAGAGAACTCGACAGTAATAGAGAACTCAATAACAAAAAAGATCTCATCAACACCAAGGGACTCGACAACAACTAAGAAATAAGAAAACATGTAGGATAGCAATGCAACCCAAGATGCTCCTACATCACACAACCGGGGTTGAAAGAAATGATTCTCCTAAATCATGCAAGTGTCACAACCTAAGCTAAATCCAACTCAAATTGAAAAATCCATTTAGCATCTTCGAATGGTCTTCTCTTCCACTTTACCAAATACTCATAGTAATATTTTCCTCTTGTGCTATTATCAACTCTCTGATTCAATACCTGTTTAACCTCTTCAATATCCTTTTTAGGATAATAATCTAATACAACAACTTCATCATCCGACTCATGATACTTATACAAATCAGCACTATTGAATATAGGAGATTTATCCATTTCATCAAGTAACTTAACTTCATAAGCATTACCACTGTCAAACTTCCTCAAGATCTTACAAGGTCCAAACTTTTTTATCTTCAACTTATTGTATGTTCGACTGGGAAATCTACCTTTCTTCAAATGAACCATCACCTCATCACCAACTTCAAAAAAATGATGTCTTCTAGACTTATCAATATTTTCCTTATAATTTTGATCACTTTGTTCTAACCTCAACTTCACTTCCTTATGCAAAGAATCCATAAAATCAGCGAATTCTACCCCTGCAACACTTCTATTTTCTTCACTAGCAACATCCCTCAAATAGAAAATTTCTCTAGGTTGCATTCCAACAATAATCTCAAAAGGTGTTCTCCCTATACTCATATTCACAAAATTATTATATGCAAACTCAACTTGTGTCAATACTAACTCCTAATTATGTGGTTTATCTCCAACTAAGCATCTCAACAAATTACCCAAGCTTCTATTCACAACCTCTATTTGTCCATTTGTCTATGGATGGAATGTAGAACTAAACTTCAACTCAATACCCATCTTCTTCCTCAAAGTCTTCCAAAAGTAACCAAAAAACTTACTGTCTCTGTCAAAAATAATACTTCTTGGTAATCCATGCAATCTAAGAATCTCTTTGATGAAAATTTTAGTAACATGCTCAGCATCTGATGTCTTCTTGCAAGGTATAAAATGAGCCATATTAGAAAATCTATCCACAACAACAAATATAGAATCATACCCCTTTGTTGTCTTAGGTAATCCAAGAACAAAATCCATACTAGTATCACTCCAAGGTTTCTCAAGAATAGAAATAGGTGTATACAAACTAGTATTTTGACTTATTCCTTTTGTAACTTGACAAATAGTTGATCTCATTTTGGTTTTGATAAGGCAGTGACAAAACACTTAAGGCATTACTTAATAGAACTCAATATGTTTCGAGTAAATAGTGTATGCTGAGCAATATACACAGTTAGTGCCGAGCACCAGTTAGTGTCGAGTAGATGGTATGTGTCAAGTCACTCAAGTGTTGAGAAAGACATATATGCCGAGTGATTCAGATGTCGAGTAAAACAGTGGATGCCGAGTCATTCAGGAATCAAGTTACATCATTAAGGATATAGTGAATGTCGAGCATTAGAGCTTTCAAGTGCCGAGTAAATAGTTTTTGGCATAGTCGTTTGTAATGGCACAAACTCCTATGTAAACCATTTTTGGGCTGACTTGAGGATTATTTTATGATTCTAGAAGATATATCTAAAGATATATTGAGAATCCCTATGTAGTACATGCAATTAATCAGATTAAGGGATGTTTTAAGTGGTAAAATGGATGAATCACAATCGTTGATTCCTGCCTAACCCTAGCTCACCTAAGTCTTCTTAAGGAGGGCAAACCCTAAAGAGTTTGTATGTGTGGATGAGAAGAGAAGGGTGAATGCTAAGTGCAAAGAGAGCATTCATGGTGACTAAGGAGGTTGTGAGAGAGCATTGAACTACAGAATCAGATAGAGAGAATAGAGCAGAGTAGTTAAAGGATAGAAGAGATACATTTGACTAGGAGGATCAAGTACACATCAAGAAAGGGGATATCTGATATCTGACAGAGAGGTGTTAACCAAAGGATCAAGGCTAAAACATTCTAACAGGTGAATCAGTGCATATCTCTTAATCGAGTAGTCTTAACAGGCTTTTGTAAATCCTTTAATAGGGTGCTTGTTTTATTGCAAGTTTAAGTCCTCTAACAAGGCACACTTTTAGAAGGGTGTTGAAATCCTTTAATAGGGTAAGATTTAATAGTCTTTGTAAGCCTTTAACATAGTAGAACTTTCATATGGTAGATCATAGTTTATGATCAAACAATCATAACCTTCATTGGATACACTTTACAAATGTAGTAGTGAAGATTTGTGGGTGTCATCTCCACTCTAGTTTTACCTTCTCATTGGAGGGGTTCTGGCTAACAAATAGATTGTGTTATGTGTTATTTGTTTCATGCTATCGATGAAACTATTTCAATTTACATGATAAATTATGAGATGGATGTGTGGTGAATGTTTTATGGTTAAAGTTTTGAAGTACTAATTCACCCCCCTACCCCACCCTCTCAAAGTTTACTTTCCCATTGTTAATTCCAACAATTGGTATCAGAGCTTTGTTCTCTAGAAACGAAATCTTTGCAACTTCGAGAAAAGATCTTGAAGATGGAAGTCTACAAGTTGGGAAAGGTTATTGATAACCAGAAGATTGAAATTCAGCCTATCTTACATTAGTTGAATGAAGCAAGAAATGAGTTGAAGTGCTCATTGAAGAGAAAGAAAGAGATAGCTATTGAGAAAAATGACACACATTACCAAGAGGAAGACACTACTGAATTATTTGCAGATGAAAACTCAAGTGAGTTTGATGTAGCAGTTGTAGATTTGATGGAAAATAATGATGCCCTAACTAAAGAAGTTAGAAATATTAAGATATAACAATAAGTCCAATCAGTCTTGTTATGTGACATGACCAAGCAGAAAAAGAAAGTTGAGGATGACAAAGTCATGTTTGAAGATGACAAAATAATATTGACCAAAAAACTAGAAGAGAAGACATAAGAGGTACAAATAATTACTAACATGCAATTGGATACGATGAATCAATTCATGATTACAAATCATGAACTGAATGGAAAGGACATTGAGATCACAACCCTGAAGTTACAAAATGAACAATTGAGGAATGAACTAAGAAAAGAAAAGGAATTTGTTGAAAGTTTCAACAAACCTAATGAAGCCATCAAATACTTTGAGAGACAGATGAGATCTCCTAGATCTAACAATGATACTACTAGTTTAGGATACACTAGTACTGAGGAAGGAGAATCATCTAAAAGTGGTGAACATAGAAACAACAAAGATAAGAACTACAAACCCACTTGTCATAATTGTGGAAATTTGGGTCATACAACAAATGTTTGTAGGAGCAACAATGCAAATCAAAACCCTAAGCAAAAATTCAAGGGTTACTGTCATAAGTGCAATAAGCAAGGACATTAAGCACATGAATGCAAGACCAAGACCTTACACACACAAAGATTTGAAGGATATTGCCACAATTGTCATAAGTATGGACATAAAGAATATGAATGTAGATCTAATGCCAAGTGGACATCAAACAAGTAGACAAAGGTACAACACAATGGAAAATCCTACAATTGGGATTACAACACAAGCTACAATTGTCACTATTATCAAGAATATAGACATGTTCCTGAGAATTGCATTTGAACCCATTTCAGAGAAAACTACAATAGATGGTTGAGTGAAACTATATGCTTTAGTTGTTTGAAGACTGGTCATATCAGCAAAAACTATCCAACCAAATCAATAGTACTGAGTAATGGTAACAATAAAGGCAAAGAAAGGGTCAATGTTGAGAAGGTGAAGTGTAAATGAACAAAACATGGAAGAAGAAGGAAGATTGCATCACATCAAGTTTAGATGAGATCTCTTTATCCAATGGATCAGGTGATCACCCCCAACTAGGCAATCAAAAGGTATGTGTGGGACTAATATTTCAAATTTATTTCATACACCAGTTCCGAGAATCAGAGTTCTGAAATGATAATATATGCATGAATTAAGATGCAATGTATTGGTTAGAACCTTGAAGATATCTATAGTTTTGTTAGTTTTACATTTTTTTTTTGAGTGATGAAATTATGCTAGTAGTGGTAGAGCTCATTGTGATTGCCAAGCATAGTGAAATCATGTATAAGTTGAGTGATTGGAAATCTTATGATAGTCAAGCTTACAGTTGTATAAGCACTAAGCATTTATTATTGAATATCAAGGGTTATATAGTTAATTTTTGACTCATTTTCATTCATCAGAGGTCAAAGACTACATGAAGAGCATAAGGAAAACTAAGGAGAAAGATTCAAGTGTTTGCAAACTAGATTTAGCCATTACTCATCACCATTCATTAGATTCACGAGGTCTTTGTTGAGTGTTGAGTTTCATGGTTTCAGTTTTTGCAATCCCTAGTTACATAAATAGTGTATAGCTCTTATGCAAATGTTAGGAAGGAAGAGAAAGAAGTTTCTAATGTGTAATTAATAAGTAATGAAATTAGTCAACCACCCTTCTGAGCTATTCCCAAGATAGCATACAAGGGAGACCTGTCTAGTGCATTATCAATGATACCACCCCAATTTTTAATGATACAAGATATCATATGCTACTACACTAGAAAGATAGGAGATGTTGGAGACATGGAAATAAGAGATGCATATAGTAAATTATGTGATAATGGAGTTTTAAGGGAAGAGTACAAGATTGTTGAACATAAAGGGTTAAATCATGCCCTAGATTTTCCCCAAGTCTTTAAGAATGATTGGATACACATTGTTCTGAGCCGTATTCACAATAATTTCATTTGGTTGGAGAATGGACCCATTAAAATCACTAAAAGGATCATCAACCAAGTGACATGGTATCCAACCCTAGACAGACCCAAAACCATGTGAAGTGATGCAAAGGAAGTAATTGAGAGAAATACATGGGCAGTATGGAATAAGAGAGGGATGTCCATAGATACAATTTCTAATCCCCTAATTGACTTTTTAGTGAGAGTAATTTTTCACAAGTTCTTTCATTCAAGTAGATTGAACAATGTATCTTGCATGGGTGTGGATTTGGGTTACAAGATAGTGAAGAAAGACCACACTTATGACCTTGCCGAGTTACAACTTCAACAGTTATTAGAAATCTTGGAAGCCATAAGGAAGGCAAAGAGTGCACAATGCAAATTTGGTTCACTTCTTGTCTACTATTCTTCTATGTACATAATACTTTTCCAACATTTGGTCAAATAGCATGGAAGACCAATAGGCTAGTGATAGTGAAGATTTCAGAGTTGATAGAGAAACTTGGAAAGAATTTTGAAACAGTGATGACAAGCTACTTTGAAGATTTCAAGAATGATTCTAGTGTCACTAGTGGAGAAACATTATAATGATGTTTACTTCTTAGTTGATATTGATTATACATATCTACATGCAACACTACCTAGTGTTAGAGGGCTCAAGCCATTGCCCTATGAAATCAATGTGGATGAGGCATTTACAACGATCACAACACTATTGGAAAAAGAAATTGACAAGAGTGCCGCCTCATTTGGAAACTATGAGGAAGCCAAATCAAGAATCACTATTGATTTGAAGATAGCTACTATGATAAGGAAGAAAAATAAGCTTGTGAAGAAGCTTTAGGAGAGATTTGGTGAAGGGGGAGAGGAAGAAGAAGAAGATGATGAAAATAATGAAGAAGAACATTAGGTTGAAGCCCCATTGGCATTCACTCAAGGCCAAGGAGAAGAACAAGAAGATAATTTTGAAGGTGCCAAGGAGAAGAAGTTGAGGAAACACCTAAGCCAGTTGAAAAGAAGAAGAAGAAAGCAAAGGAAACAAAAGTAAAGAAACCCAAGAAGAAGCTTGTGAAAATTTCTTAATAGAAGCCAGCAGTACCTACTACCAGGTCAAGTACAAGGGAAATCACCAAGAAAGTAAAGGAGGTAGATAAACCAAAAGGAAAGAGATCTATTGCCTTAGTAGAGCCAATTCAGCTTGCAAAGAAGACATATGCACTGAGAAAATACACTTCTATAGCCGAGTTAGATGAGAAAAGGATAGAATCAGATGACATTAGTCAATTTCAAGTGGTAAGCCACAATCCCTCATCAAATATAGACAACTTGTGTAAAAATGTTAAGAATAATGCATATTTGTCTAGTTTTGCACATGTTGTATTTGATAAATTAGGAAAGATTAATCAAAATAAGGTGGAAGAATCTATATATAAGATGATGGCTACATTTAAGACCACACCTATTGAGATTGCCAACTCACTACTAAAGAGTCTTTATGACCAAGTTGAGCAGAAGTGGCAGTATAGTCCAACAATAGAAAGATAGATTAGGGAGACTACACTTGCAAGAGTAATGCCTACTTTTGATAAATCAATGATGACAAGAGCCATGAACAAATTCAAGGGGAGATTTTCCCCCAAATATAGAGCTTTTAATATTTTCCAAAATAATGTTGAAGAGGTTGTCAAACAGAGCACCCATATATTGAAAGTTATCTATGGGTTGACAACATCAAAGCCAAGTGACCAAGTTCCTGAGGAAGTTGGAGATAAGAAAGATGAACAAGGACACAAAGTAAAAGTCAAGGATGGTCATGTGGGAGGTACTAAAAAAACAACATCATCAAAGGCCATAGTTGATGACGAGCAATAGGATGATCAAAATGTACCATACCAGATGTATGAGTGTTAAGTGCTAGCCCTCCATATGTAGACCAAGTGAGTCACCAGGACTTAATAAAAATTAAGGATGTTCCTGAAAAATCTACCTAGAACATCAATCCCTTGATAGAGGAAGACATGAAGAAACTTTTGATTGACTCCACCACTACAGAAAAATTATGCAGTCATCCTATATTGGTGAGAGTAGATGAGATTGAAAGGTAGAATTGGCATCTATAGAGGAGAAATCACAAGAATCATCCAAAGTGCCCTCTCAATCTAAAAAAATACTAATTATAATGCCCATTGTGGTATATTAGGCATAGGGTATAGAGACACCAAATGTTAGTACATTAATGCCAAATCCTTCATTGGAAGCAGTGTTAACTATTGAGAAGGATGGGACAAAAGTCCACATAGGTCAAGAAGCCAGGCCTACACCTATCTCACAAGTGCAAGGTGAAGATGACAACACAAAAAAGGAGAAGGTTAGGAATAAAGAGTCATTTTTTACTACTAAGAAAGAGGAATAGATTGCTATATAGACTTTGGTTACCCTACCATCTTCCATATCACTTTCTACTAGTCAAACTCTTCAATGGTTGAGTACATGTGCTACACCCTTACAAATATCAAGGCCTAGTCATGACACATCTAAGTATTTTGAAGGTACATCTTATGGAGATGCAAACTTAGATGAGATGATTATACTACCAAATTTTGATCTTGCAACAATCACTAGAGAAAAAATGAGCATTCTATAGGAAGTTCTTGAAAGGAAGAAACAACAAGAGTTGCTTCAATGAGAGTATAAGAAGAAGCAAGTTCTTCATGACATCAAAGAGATATTTCTTGATGCATTTACTCTACCAGAGTTGAGTGAAGAAAAACCAATCATTGAGAAACTTGTCAATATAGTTGATAAGATCAGGGATGATGACCTAGACTACAATGTTAAACTTCTAGAATGGTTTGAAAAGAAGTTTCACTCTAAAGTTCTTGAAAATATTTCTAGTGCTATTGTACTAGGACAGGTTGATTTAACAACCAAAATGGAGGATGTGTAAAAGGTGTTCAAGAATATCTTTTCTTTATACACAAAGCTTTGTGATGTGAATTTATTCACAAAATAAGTACACATGGCTATTGACTGACTGCAAGGAAATCTATAGTCGATAGGTACAACATTGAAACTTTCTCCTGGTCAAAGCTAGACTCATTTTCATAGATTACTCTCTACTCAAGGTAAGCCAGCTACATTAAAAGCACAAGATGCAAACATAAGGGCTACCTTGATTAGTATCTAGTCCATGTTGACCCCACACATGGACATGTTTCCTAAGGAACTAGCCTTCCCTGGAACATTGACGAAGAAAGATAATCAACTTTCTACACATGATGGCTCAGTTGACCTTGCTACCTAGCTATATGTTCAATACCGATCTCTAGAGGTTGTAGACACCTAAAAATCCTTTAGAAAATAAAGTATTTTTATTTTCTGAAAAAAGTCCCTGATGACATCATCATTAATTAATTAATTAATTTATTTATTTTTATGTCATTAAATCTCTTTATCTTAATTAAAAATATTTAATTAAGGAATCCCTCCCAAAAATGTTTAAATCTTATTTAAACGATATTTCCTTATTTATTAATTATTTAATTAATAAATTGACCAAAAATCCCAAAATAAATAATTTATTTTTTGCCCAAAACTTGGCCAATTTCCTTAAGACCACTAACCTCTTCCAAAATCTTCTAATCCTTCTTTAATTTCAATTAAAGGCTAATCCCATCATTTTCTACCCTTAATCCCAACTCAAAATATTTAATTAAGGTTAAATATTAATCATCATGTTTATTAAAAATGTTTTAATGAATATCTCCTCAACCCAAACCCATGAAATAAATAAAACTTTATTTATTTCCTAAAAATACTTTTATCCTCATCCTAGGAAATTCTAGACTCTTCTAGAAAGTTTTCATCCTCATCCTAACCCTATCTCTAAACCTCCATTTTAGCCTAATCCATCCCATCCACCCATACTAACCAAGCTCAGCTACTAACTCACCCACCCTCATTGAATGCCATCCACTTGCATATCTCTAACATCCCTAATCTAAATCCTAAATCACCTCTAATCCCCCCCTAACCTTGTCACATTCCCTAAGCAAGATTAAGACTTTCCTAAGCCAAGAAAAGTCAACAATCTCCAAAATATCCCAACCACCCAACCATGAATGCTCTTACAAGGCCATAAAGACTCTTACAAACCCATTCATTGCTCTTACAAGCCATTTATGAGGGTCTTTAAGGCCTTGAGCCTCCTTTGTTGACTCATCCTTGCCCTTTCCTCCATCCACTCACCCTATGACATGTGTCACTCCTTGATTGGTTGTAAGGAAGCACAATCCATGTGCTCTCCTCTCATGCAATCTGAGCCCTCCATGAGCTTTTCCCCATCCTTGCATCTTAGCCCTCAAACCCTCAAGCCCTTAGCCTATAAATTGGATCCCCTCCCAAGCCATTTCATCACAATCCTTAAGCTAAAGTTATAATGTTATTTTGAGAAGCCAAAATCCATACTTTTTACATACATCCACATCCAAATCCCAACATCCATTGAAGCAAATTTGAAGCCCTTTGAGCATACATACCAATCCTTTACTTAGACTCATCTACCAAGCAAAGAGTGAAATCCTATTGAGAGAGTCCATTAATTTGGCTCACATTCCTAATTAGGGGTTCCTCTTTAGTCTCTCATATATGTTATATTGATCTTGTTAGTTAATGCTTTATTTCTTTAAATAGATTAGTGTTTCTTGCTAACATATTAGTGTATACAGAGGTAACATGAAATAACTAGGATACAACATTGAAAATAATCATGGAGGTCCACAAAACATTTTTGGACAAACACACTATAACTATACCACCCAACTGACATAAGTGTTAAAAGGGAGATTATAAGGTTTTTTGCAAGAAAGGGGAGTGTAGTTTTGAGATAGAATCATGGGATAGCAGTAGTACTACACATTTACTCAACAAGAGTTATACAAAATTCAGCAACAACAAGGAACACTCAACTTAGGGGGAGTTATAAAATTTTGAAAAGGTATGAGAGTTAAGTCAATCAATTGTACAAAATTTTGAAATTTTGTATGAGATATAGATTATCTGAGTTATGCACATAAGTTTGGTTATTTATGCATGACAAAGTGTTTTTTCCACTCATGTCAAAGGGGGAGATTGTTGATCTCATTTTGGTTTTGACAAGGCAGTGACAAAACACTTAAGTCATTACTTAACAGAACTTAGTATGTGCCAAGTAAATGGTGTATGTTAAGCGATATACGTAGTTAGTGTTGAGCACCAATATTTGCTGAGCAAATGGTATGTACCGAGTCACTCAAGTGTTGAGCAAGACATATATGCAAAGTGATTCAGATGTTGAGTAAAATAGTGGATGTCAAGTCATTTAGGAACTGAGTTACAACATTAAGGATATAGTGAATGCCAAGCATCAGATCTTTCAAGTGTCAAGCAAACAGTTCTTGGCATAGTTATTTGTAATGGTACAAATTCCTATGTAAACCTTTTTTGGGCTAACTTGAGGATTATTTTATGGTGCAGGGCACCCATTCAAAGACAAGGAGAAAGGGTTTACATCAACCAACCAAGATGGTGGAACCATGATTTGATTGTGTTTGCAAATGTTAGTATTGGTCTTGGCCACTTATAAAGGGCATTGCTTTAGGATGTTTTATAAATCCTATTTGCATTAGTCCTATATGACCCTTAGTTAGGAGTTTTTTCTAGTTTTGATTAAATAAAGCCACAATGGTCTAACAACTAAAGTTTTATTTATGTTTTCATCTTCTATTAACCATGTAGGAAGTGTAGAAGTCAGTTTTTCTAATTTAAGGCAAAATTGCACTTTTTGCAAAAGTTGTTAATTAGCAACTTTTAGCCAAGAAGTTGCAAAAACTTGGAAAGCTACCTCCAATAGCCTAAATGTGGTTGTATCCATTGGAGGAAGGGTTATTTAATGTTATGTCATCTCTCTCTAGTCAGAGAGCCCCATTGTACATAAGGATTTACTGATATCAATAAAATAGACCCTATTTTGTGCAAAAATCTGTTGTATTTGCTATTGGTACGATTATGTACAGAAGTCTTGACATCTTCAAATGATATGGTTGGATAGGGGTGTTGAATCTAAGACTGGTTTTGACTATTTTGTGTCAACACACTTAAGATGTTTACTAAGTTCATGCCGAGCTAGTAACACATGCCAAGTAAAATATGTATAGATGCCGAGTAAATAGTTGATGTTGAGCTACAGAATGTGTTGAGCCAGTAAATTCAATAGGTGCCAAGTGAGCTTTAGGAGCCAAGAAATCCTCAGGTGCTGAGTGAAGTTCAAGTGCCAAGAAAAGTATAAGGTGTTGAGTTACTATAGATACCAAGTGAAACATAACTATTATAGGAGCCAAGTGAGCTAGTTTTTCTATATGTGTCGAGTATCAACAACTAGTATGTGTCGAGTAACATAGAAATCAGTAAATGAGTTTGTGCCTTCACAAACTCAGATGTAAACCATTTTTGGAGCTGACATGGGATAAATCTCGAAGATCTTAAAGATAAGAACAAATATTTTGCATTACCTATGCAATCAACATGCAACCAATAAGAAAAATGGAGAAGGCATGCAACCAATAAGAAAAGTGCAAGGAATGAGCAGGAAATGAAGAATGAGTATGGATCATAGATTCATACCTAACCCTAAGTCTTCAAAAATCTTTAAAAGGAGAACAAAACCCCATTGTATGCGTGGATGAATGAAGTGTATGGGTGAATTATAGTAAAATTCAGAGGGAAGTGTGAAAAGACTTAGAAGAATAGAGCAACATTGCAACATTTAGTTATTGAAGAATAGAGTATTGGAATATCATAGAGGAATCAACAATTGGAGATTGCAAAGCTATTAGGTCAAAGACTTTCTAATACTCTCTAGCAATTGTATTAGATATAGAAATCCTATGGACTTAGGTTGGCCTAGCAGCCATTTGTAAATCCTTTAACAGGGTGGCATTCCAAGAGAATGTACTAAAGTCCTTTAACCAAGCCTACTTTTAGTAGGGTAGTGAAATCCTTTAACCAAGTCACTTTTGACAGAGTGTAAAGTCTTTAGCAAGATAGGCCTTTCATAGGGTAGACCATTGGAAGTGGTCAAACATTGTAACCTTGAACAGTTACATATTGCTACCGTGATATTTTGTGGGTAGTTTTACCTTCTCATTCTAGAGGGTTTCTAGGTTACCAAATCTTGTGTTATCTATTTTCATGCATGTCTTTACTTTCATGTTTATTAGATAGATTGGATGCATGTGAATGGTTTTAATTAAAAGAATTGAAAAGGGTTAAAGTGAGTTACTTCTGATACACCCCCCCTCTTAGAAGTGTATCTTCCCACTTGTTAATTCCAACAATTGGTATCAGAGCTGAGTTCTCACAAAAGGAGCCTTACAACTTGGAGAAAAGATCTGGAAATGGAAGTCTACAAACTTGGAAAGATCATAGAGAATCAAGTGACTGACATACAACTTTCTTTACATGCTTTGGAAGAAGCTAGATGAGAACTGAGAAAATCCTTAAAAAGAAGAAAAGAGATTGCCATAGCTGAGAATGACACACAATACAAGGAGATTAACACCTAAAATCTATTTTCAAATGGAGATTCTAAAGAGTTTGATGTAGCAATAGTAGACCTGATGGAGAAGAATAGAGCTCAAGTAGAAGAAATCAGAATACTCAAGCTTAAACACGAATCACAAGCTATAATGCTTTGTGAAGTGATTGAATAGAAGAAAAGAGCCATTGAAGAAAAAGCCATGATAGAAGATGACAAGAGAAATCTTACTAATAGACTAGAGGAAAAGAAAATTGAGTTTGAAAGAATTTCCAATATGCAGCTAGACACTTTAAGCTAGATGATGAATGCACATCATGAGCTGAATATGAAAGACATTGAGATCTCTATGCTAAAAATGCAAAATGAACAACTACAAAATGACTTGAAAAGAGAAAAGGAAGTTGTAGAGAGCTTCAACAAACTTAATGAGGCAATCAAGTACTTTGAACAGCTATTGAAATCACCCAGGGCAAGCAATGACACTTCATGACTTGATTACACTAGCACTGAAGAAGGAGAGTCCTCCAAGACTGCAGAAGAAAGGAGTAACAAAGATAAGAACACTAAACCTACTTGCCATTTCTGTGGTAAAAATGGACATACCTCTAATTTATGTAGGAGCAAGAATGCCCATCAACATGACAAGCCTAAGAATGCAAGTTATTGTCATAAGTGCAAAAAACAAGGACATCAAGCACATAATTGCAGAACTAGGACTGTTAGAACACCAAAATTTGAAGGTCACTGCTACAATTGCAATAAGTATGGACATAGAGCTTTTGAGTTTAGATCAAAGCCTAAATGGACACCTAATTAGCTTGCAAAGGGAAACAACCATGGACATCACTACAATTGGGATTACAATACCAAGTATAGCTGACATTACTATCAAGAATATGGACACATTCCTAAAAATTGCACAAGGACACATTTCAGAGGAACCTACAACAGATGGTTGAGTCAAACCACATGTTTCAGTTTCTTAAAGACTAGTCATATTAGCAAAAATTGCCCAACAAGGTCAAAGGCACCCAACTCAAAGAATGACAAAGGAAAAGAGAAGGTAGATGTTGAACACATCAGAGTAGAAATGAATAAGACACGGAAGAAGAAAGATGAATGTAGCTCATCAAATGAAGGGATCACTTCACCTAATAGGTCAAGTGATCACACTTCATCAAACTAAGTAGATAGAAGGAATGAGGGACTGATTTACTAAGCTTTATCATATCAGTTCCTAAATAAGATAGTACTAAAAAGAAGAGATCAACATGATTAGATATACAAAGTTGAAATTCAAGTTTTCACCAATGTTGCCGAGTTGTCCTTAGATACTGAGTGAATGTCAATATATGTCGAGGTGCTAGTAGAAGCTGAGTAATTGGTCACAGTTGAGTTGGTAATGGAAGCTGAGTGAAGAGGAAATCTAATTGGAGCTGACTGATGGAAAGCCAATGGAAGTCGAGTTATGCTAAAATATTTAAGGAGCTAAGTGTACAACTGTATACACACTATGCATTTAATGCTATGCTTTGAAGAGTATAAGGTCAATTTTTCAACCATCTCTCATCATTCAAATGTAGAGCAAGAATGAGAAGAGCATAGGAGTGATTGAAAACCAACAATTGAAGCTTTTGCATAGATTTTGACAAAGATCAAACACCATTTTCATTGATATAAGGTATTCCTAAAGTGTCGAGTTGCGCAGTTATAAAGATTAATTTCTTTTGAAACCCTAGATTTGCAATATGGCTTCCAGTTCTAAAAATCCTAAGGAAAAGAAAGATTTTGAGGTTTAGTTAGTTAGCAATGAGTTTAAACAACCATATTTTAGGCCGATTCTAAAGTTGCATATAAGAATGACCCTAACGGTGCACTATCCATTATTCTGCCCAAAGTTGTGATGGTCCAAGATGTTAGAAAATATTATAATTACAAGGTAGGAGTAGTATGAGACATGGATATTCATCAAGCATATGATAAACTGTGTGAAAATGGAGTCTTAAAGGAAGAATTTCAAATAGTTGAAAGAAAGGGCTTAACTCGTGCCCTAGTTTTCCCCACAGTTTTCAAAACCAAATGGATAAGAATTGTCCTAAGCAGAATACATAATGGTTATTTATGGTTAGAAGGAGGGCCTATCAAGATAACAAAGAGAATCATGGATAGGGTTACAAGTTTTCCAACCCTAGATTGGTACAAGACCTTGCAAAGTGATTCTAAGGAAGCTATTGAAAAGAAAACCAGAGCAAAATAGAACAAAAGGGGTATGACCATTGATACAATCATAGATCCCCTTTTGGACTTTGCAGTAAGAGTTATATCTCACAAATTCTATCAATCAAGTAGATTGAATAGTGTTACGTGCATTGTTGTGGATGTGGCCTAAACAATTGTCAAGAAGGATCATACATATGATCTAGTAGAATTTCTATTATAGTAGATCATGGAGAATCTGGGAGCAATAAGAAGATCAAAAGGTGCTCAGTGTAAGTTTGGATAAGTTCTAATCTATATATTTTTCTATGTTCTAGAAGAATTTCCCTCTTTTGGTAAAGTAAATTGGAAATCAGATAAGTTAGCTATTACTCAAATCAATGAGTACATTGAGCAAATGGGAGACAACTTTGACTCTCTAATGACTAGTTTCTTTGAGGATTTCAAGAAATCCATGAAGCAAAGACTAAGGATACTAGTTTCCCTATTGGAAAAACACATCAATGATATATGTTTCTTAGTTGATATTGATCACACTTATATCCAAGCAATAGTTCCAAGGGCTAGATGGCTAAGACCATTAGGATATGAGATAAACATTGATGAAGCATCAACAACAATCACAACATTTCTTGCAGAAGAAATTGATAAGAGTGCCCAACCTTTTGGAACATATGATGTTGTGAGATCCAAAGTAGATATGGAGTTGAAGATTGCCTCCACTTTGAAGAAGAAAGACAAGCTTTTTAAGAAGTTGAAAGAAAAATTTGGGGAAGGCACAGTAGAAGAAGTAGAGGAAGAAGAAGAAGAAGATGATGATGAGGAACATCAACCTCTTGCATTGACACAAGGCTTAGGTGAGGATGAAGAAAAGGAAGGTGTCAAGGAAGAAGAAGTTGAGGAAGCACTAGCTCAAGCTGAGCCCAAGAAGAGAAAGGCCAAAGCTCAACCTAAAGCCCAACCTAAAGCAAAGAAGGTTACAAAGCCAACCCAACCCAAGCCAACTATACCAGTGACAAGAGCCACCACAAGAGCCTCAACTCAAAAGGCCAAGGAGCAAGACAAAGAGAAGAAGAAGGCTACTAAGCTTATTGGTCCTATGCAAAAGAAACCAAAGAGAAGATATGTTGTACAACCAGAGTCAGATGATGAGAAAAGGACAAAATCTGAAGATATCAACCAATTTAGAGTGATAAGCCATGCTCCTAAGTCAAATATTGATACAATTTGTGATAATGTTAGGAAGAATGTAGATTTTTTTGAATTGAAAAATATTGATTTTAATAAATTGAGCAGAGAAGATCATAATAAAGTTGAAGAATTAGTATATGCCATGATGGAAAAATTCAAGAACACTACTCTTAAATTAGACAATACAATGTCCAAGGAGTTATATGAAATTGTTAAAAATAAGTGGCATTATTGTTTAAAAATGGAAAAAGAAATAAGATAATCCACATTAGCACAAGTAATGCCAGAATTGACCAAAGGTCAAATAACTAAGGTGAATTAGAAACATGGGAGCAAGTTTGCACCAAAATATAGAGCCTTCAACATCTTGTAGAATAAAATTGAAGTTCTCAATAAATCAACAAGAATGTGGAAGTTGATATATGGCTTGACTACTATCAAGGATGGAGAAGAAGATCCCTTTAAGGGATAGAAAATTGAAGAGAGTGGAGATGCAAATAAGGCTGAGGCTAGTAAGAAAGAGAAGGAAAATAAAATAGCGGAGGAGGAAATAGAAAAAGAAAAAGAAATGGCAACAGTTGAAGAGCAGCAAATAGATCAGAGTGTGCAAGACACACAAATGCCACCTCCTAGCCCTCTAGATGTCATCTCTACACTTGCAGATACCATTTTTAATTTTTTTTTATATTAGACTGCAGGAATTGGGTGCAGCACGACCCCCCCCTATAAATTGCAGTGCACCAGGTAAACTTTTTAATGTGATCGGTAGAGCTGGCGTGACACACCCACTGGTACCACGGGGACGATGGAGACTAGAACCCGTGACCAACCCCCTACAATAGGGAAGATTTAGCCAACTGAGCTAGGACCCCCGCCCACCTGTAGATACCATAACTGTGAATGATGTTCCTAAAAAATGTTGTCAGAACATCAATCCATTGACTGCAGAGGATCTTCAAAAAGATCCTTCACCAATCAACATTACAAGTACAATTTTACACAAATCCTGTTTTGGTGAGTGTTGATGAGTTACAAAGAGCTATAGTAGAAATAAAAAGGGAGAAGGAAACCAGACAAGAACAATCTACACAACCTCCCACAACTACAGTAGAGCAACCTAAAGAGCAAGGAGAACAAGACAAAATTGCTAAGGTTGATTCTACGATAAAGGTGACATCAACTGTCAAGGAGCAAACAAAGGAACAAACAAGACAAGTTGTTCCTACAACACAAACCCAAGGTGCACCTCCTCAAATTGTTATCATTGATCAAGGTAGTAGAAGAGAGAAGAAAGAAGTGGAGAAGACCCCTAAGGAGTAGGAGGCAATACAAATGTTGGTAAACTTTCCTACCTTAGGGACTCCTTAGAAGAAGCTGAGCACTGATGCAGTACCATTGCAAATTTCAGCACTAGGCTCGAGCTCTACCAAGATTGCAAGGGTACTTCACTATGGAGACCCTACTCTTGATGAAGAAATAGTCATACCAAGTTATGACTCAAAAACCATGAACCTGCAATAGATAAATGAAGTGCAAGAAGCACTAGAAAGAAGGAAGATGCAAGAGATACTTAGAAACGAGTATAAGTAGAAGAAGCACTAATAGAAATTAAATAAATATTTCTTGATGCATTCAGCTTGAAGACACTTGATGAAACCAAGTCTATATTGGAACAACCAACAGATATTGTAGAATATGTGACAAATGAAGACTAGGAAACCAATGTGAGACTCATGGAATGGTCTGAGAAGAAATTTCAAGGAAAAGTTCTTGAGAAAATATCAAGTGAAATAGCACTTTCATAGGTTGAATTAGCAAAGAAGCTTGAAAAAGTAAAGAAAGTACTCGAGAATGTATTCTCATTATACAAAAAGTTGTGTGATTTCTCATACTTCACTGAGCTTGGAGTGAAATCTAAAGATTTCTAGCACTCAACCCCCAAAAGATCTAGCTCAGAGTGAGAAGAATTTTGCCCAAACACTTCACACATAGAAAGAGCTAGCTTTGTTGATGGCAGAGGAGGTCAATATCAAGGCCAAATTGATATAGATTCAATCCTCCATAACTCCATGTCTGGAAGTACTTCATAAGTAGCAGGCCTATGCAGAAAATGTACTAAAGAAAGACCCAAATCTTTCTACTTTCTAAGGCCTTATTCATCTTGTAGCAAAGACAATAATCCAACATAAGTCATTGGAGATAGCCTTAAATAATTGGGATGCATCTCTCAAGATGATTATGGAGGTCAATAATTTTTTTTTGGCAAAATATGGTCTTAATCCTTAGAACCCTTTGACATAAGTGTCAAAAAGGGGGAGATATAGTTAAGGGGGAGAAATAATTAAGAGGAGATATAATGTTTTGAGGGAGTTGTAAATACAAAATGGAAGTTAATAACAGATACAGAGTACAGGAAGCAGAAATAGGGTACACAAATATAAAGGAAAATAAGGGAAAGAGTATTAGACAAATTCAGCACAAGAGTTTTGATTACAAGAATGGTAATGGCACATTAGATTAGGGGGAGCTACAAGACTTTGAGGTATACAAAATTTTGAGAAGTTTTGAAGTTTTGTGTATATGCTGAATTGAATGCATATTTTACTCGAGGAGATTAGACCTTGATATACTGCTAAGTGTTTTTGACCCACATGTCAAAGAGGGATAATATTGAATCTAAGACTGGTTTTGACTATTTTGTGTCAACACACTTAAGATGTTTACTAAGTTCATGTTGAGCTAGTAACACATGCCGAGTAAAATATGTATAGATGCCAAGTAAATAGTTGATGTCGAGCTACAGTGTGTGTCGAGCCAGTAAATTCAATAGATGCTAAGTGAACTTTAGGAGCCAAGCAATCCTTAGGTGCTGAGTGAAGTTCAAGTGCCAAGAAAAGCATAAGGTTTTGAGTCACTATAGATTCTGAGTGAAACAAAACTACTATAGGAGCCAAGTGAGCTAGTTTTTCTATATGTGTTGAGTATCAACAACTAGTATGTGCCAAGTAACATAGAAATCAATATATGAGTTTGTGCCTTCACTAACTCATATGCAAATCATTTTTGGAGCCGACATGGGATAAATCTCAAAGGATCTTAAAGATAAGAACGAATCTTTTGCATTACCTATGGAATCAACATGTAGCCAATACAAAAAATGGAGAAGGCATGCAACCAATAAGAAAAGCACAAGGAATGAGCAGGAAATGAAGAATGAATATGGATCATAGATTCATACCTAACCCTAAGTCTTCAAAAATCTTTAAAAGGAGAAAAAAAACCCCATTCTATGTGTGGATGAATGAAGTGTATGGGTGAATTATAGGAAAATTCAGAGGGAAGTGGGAAAAGACTTAGAAGAACAGAGCAACATTGCAACATTCAGTTATTGAAGAATAGAGTACCAGAATATCACAAAGTGACATATTAGATCAAGAAAGGATCAAGTTAGTTAGAGTAGAACAAGGATCTGGAATCAAAAATTCAAGATTATAAAGCTATCAGGTCAAAAACTTTCTAATACTCTCTAGCAATTGTATTAGATATGGAAATCCTATGGACTTAGGTTGCCTAGAAGCCATTTGTAAATCCTTTAACATGGTGGCATTCCAAGAGAATGTACTAAAGTCCTTTAACTAGGCATACTTTTAGTAGGGTAGTGTAATCCTTTAACCATGTCACTTTTGACAAAGTGTAAAGTCTTTAACAAGACAAGCCTTTCATAGAGCAGACCATTGGAAGTGGTCAAACATTGTAACCTTGAACAGTTACACATTGCTACAGTGATATTTTCTGGGTGTCATCCCCACCCCAGTTTTACCTTCTCATTTTGGAGGGTTTCTCGGTTACCAAATTCTGTGTTATCCATTTTCATGCATGTCTTTACTTTCATGTTTATTAGATAGATTGGATGCATGTGAATGGTTTTAGTTAAAAGAATTTAAAAGGGTTAAAGTGAGTTACTTCTGATTCACCCTCCCCCTCTCAGAAGTGTATCTTCCCACTTGTTAACTCCAACAAGGGGAAGGAGTTAACATGATTTGAAAACATTTCATCAAGTAGGACAAAAGCTACATTCATTCTTGCAAAACTGGTTTGTTAAACCTTTGAATCTAGGGTATCCATCAAAGATAGAGCCCTAACTTGACTTCCCACCAATGGATTTGTATGACCACTTGGGGGGTTCAAGTTAGAATGATGTAAAAACAAATTCCAAAAGCACAAACTTGGGGGGTGGTGTTTACTATTTTTCCTTCCTTGGCCTAGGCTAAATATCTCTATGTATTTAGCAACTAGGAAGAAAATTTGAGTGATTAGATAAATAAGAAGTATTAATTTGGAAAAAGAATGATGAAACCAATGTAGTTTGGGGTTAGGGCATTCATTATCATTAGTAAATCAATCCCATGTACCCATTCTAGAGTAGTTCCTTAAGAAACCCTTATCTAATTAGGCCTTTGTTTGTGAGTCTTAAGACTATTTTGGAGTGCTAGAGTAGGATTGGAGTTTGCACCTTTGTAGTCCCTAAGAACTTCCAAAAGGGTATTA
The DNA here is from genome assembly GCA_028749045.1 of Cupressus sempervirens. NCBI lineage: Eukaryota > Viridiplantae > Streptophyta > Pinopsida > Cupressales > Cupressaceae > Cupressus > Cupressus sempervirens. The sequence goes on from CM053783.1 coordinate 561,061,642, forward strand.
AAATCCCTAATTTACCTACCAATTATTTTAGAGAAATATCAAGTTATTTGAGAGATATCGAGTTAGGAGGGCTAATTGGGCTTTAGGCCTAAAAGTGGAATTTTCTAAAATTCATAGTTTGGTGATTGGTGGAGGAAAGTTATTATAGAATCTTGTCAAGGGTGATTAATTGTTAGTATAGACAAGGAGTTAGACCTTACAATCATTTGCATTACACCTTTGGTATATCAAGTAATTGCCTAAAGCAATTGTGCAACATTTTAAGTTTGGGCAAACCTACCTTTTGCTGCTAACACTATGTATCAAGTGGTATCAGAACCACCTTGATTCTAATTTAGGAGTCTACATAGGACAAGATGTTTGAAGGTGAAGAAGGGGATAATGAGATCCCTTTGAGGGTGACCAACATGGAGTTGGCCAAGATAGTAAAGGAGCAAATGGAAAAAGTAGAGCAATTAGGGATAAGAAAAAAATGAAGAGAAGAGAATTGGATAAGTTGAAAGGGTAGGTAAGGAGAGGATACAATGAAGAGTTAGAGGTAGAAAAAATGGAGGAAGAAGATCCACCTAGACTAGCAGACATGCCAGAAGATCAAAGGGCTATGCTTGTAGCCTATAATGTCCCGCTCAGAGATCCTTGGAACAAGGATTCAATACAAGCCAATATATATATATATATATATATATTTTACAAGTATGAATGAACATGACAAGATCATTTAGGAATCACAAAGATCACAACATAAGACTTCACCAATAATCCCAGCAACCAACGGATCTCCAAATGCCACAACCTAACTAACATGACCAAACAAAAGATCGAAAGCCAAGAAAACATCAAAATGCAAAATATTTGATCTATCAAATCATGGAACCATAAGAAATCCTAAAGGGTACTCAAAAGTCCAAATTGCATTCTCTAAAAAATAGCGGAGAGGCCCCATGTTTTTCTAATGAGAGAATAACAACTAATAGTCTCACGAGAGGAAGTACCTCTTCACGTGAGAAAGTACACTAATTCATGCAAGGAAACACCCTCTCACACGAGGACATGCTTGGCCCAGTAGCTAAAACACCCAAACTAGTGTGGAATTTCACGAGAGGATTCACCACAAGTCACACAAGGAAACCTAGCACACCACACAAAAATTTGCATTCTCATGCAAGAAAGTACAATTTTTCATGAGGATACAAATCAAAAAACCAAAAAACATAAAGGTAAAAAGCTAGGGAATAAATTTCCTCGACACCGGTGAGTACCAAATCCATGTAGATTGAGGAACAAACACTCAAGTGAATAAACAAAAAGATGCCATGAAACAAGAAAGAGGAACATCTATCCATCTAAACCATAGTAGTAAAAGAATGTACTAAAAGAAACATCACAGTGTATAGAAGCAACATCACAATAACTAAACAACCAAACTAAGTATGAGGTTCCTCCCAACCATAATAGCATCATAAGACCATCATGGGTCCTAGCCATTCCCCACACATAAATTTTTCAAACCACTTACTAGATTGTTGGAGCTATCATATGAGGACATCACTACTAAAACATTCTACAACATAAGAATAAGGAAATCTAACATGCTAGAAGTAAAGTATAAGATAATCTTACAAATTAAACTCATCATCTAACATATGCTAACCATCATAATAAGGGAATGTCTCAAATAACTAACATGATATACAAGCATTCCAAAGAAAGCATAAATCATAAGGAAGCATACTTCAAAACTTGAAGTATCAAGTGAAAACATCTAGCAATGGTCGCACTAGGACAATAGACTGTCTCTGTAAACTAGTCCCCAATAGTGGTGAAGGTATCATGCCTCCCATCCATGTGAAACCTGTAGGTCCACTCCCACCATGCTGATGGAGATAATGATCCAACCACAAACACACACAAAGAAAACATCCATGGCTAACACTCATGCTAGATAGTATGATGGCTAAAACCAAGAACAAAGACAATACATAAACTACAGGTCCTAGTTAGACACTCAATGGGCTACCATGTAGGGGCTGACATCATAAAGAGTTGCTTGGCACTAGAAAACCTAAACTTGGAACTGTGCAGACTCAACTTTCCAATGGAAGGCTCTCACATTGAAACATTTTTACTATCTTAAGTTTTATTATCACTCACATATTTTATTTAGTTATCACTTAAAAATTCCTCTGCCAACCCTCTAGGCAATGGTCACTAGGCTGTGAGATAGAAGCCCCCTCCATATGATACCCTACCCTACCTATGCTCATCCAAAAATGAGTGCTTATAGGCATGCATATTCTCAACCCAACCCCAATGATCATAACTCCTTGAAGTAAGACAGAAGATTGGGTCTCACAAGTCACTCGACAAATAGACGTGCATATACTCATGTGTAGTGCACTACCATCATGAAGATCATAACACAAGGACTGGATGAGAACACAACACAAAAATACACTCAACCGAAAATAGACTTGGGAGGACAGATTCTACACGAATTGCAAAGAGAATAAAATCATACATCATGAACTCACTTAATCGGCCTCAATTTGGGAGTATGGATTCTACACGAATCCCAGTGATGCAACAAGATCAAACATCATGAATGCACTCAATTGACCTCAATCCGGGAGTATGGATTCTACATGAATCCTAGTGTCTAGAAAACAATAAAAAGGGTCCAAAAGAAACAATAACACCAGGTATAAAATCACTCAATTGAACATAAATTCAGGAGTACAGATGTGCCATGCATCCCAATGCAAACATAAAAGTGCAACAATGGTCTAACTGACATCCTATGGATAATCCAAGTCCACGACCAACATCATGCCAAGAAAACCCAAGAAAATTGGGAAGTATGCAAACCGAGGCAAAAAACCTCAAAACTCAAAAACTTTGAAATTAAAACCCATTTGGTCTTAGGGCACAAAAGCCCCAAATCTCAAATAAAATTTGGGTTTGGAGATGTATGCAAAAATGACCAGCATAATGGTGCAAAACCCCAAACCCTCATCACAGAAAACAAGGAAATGCTCATACCCACCCAACCGGGTAGAGCTAGCGTACAAAAATGGAGGGAAACACTAGTTCTCAGCCTCCTAACAAATGACTACCAAAAATAGAAGCTAAAACAAAGCAAAAACAATAAAATGAGAGAGACCTACCTCACAGCCAAAAGGGCAAAATGGGAATTTGAACCATAAAATAAAAATCCTGTAGAAGTAGCCAAAAATCATGATAATCCAAGGTCTCCCCAAGTTGGATCCAACGAGATCAATCTCACGATGATCCTATGCCCATAGCTCCCACAATGAACAAAATAGTAAATCCTCATGAAAAGGATTTTGGGTTTTACTCTCAAACTTTCTAATTCAAAAGTGAGAAGTGAGGAATTAAATTCCTTTTTAGATACTTATTCACTTTTCAAGTGAATAATTGATTAGGGCAAATAACCAACCAACCTAGTTAAACCCTGAATCAACCCAAACAAAAACTAGTTATTCCTAGAAATAGGAATTCATCTATGGAAAAGCTACTAGAAATTAAAAACAATAAAAATAAAGCCTAAAAACCCAAACCACAAAAATTTCCTTAACAACTTTCACAAAAATGTGAACCTCTAAATGCATAGACATGCTCACTGGTCTAATCATTTTTGACAATTGACTAATGGAGATATGTAATTTTTGTCATTTATGGAAACACATGATGTACATGCTTAACAACACATGATGTACATGCTTACAAGAAACCTTAGAAATGAAGATACTTAGCTTTTGGTAATCATAAAATTGTCTATGTATGAAATTCAATATACAATAGTGTATTGTTTTGTTTATAACTTATTTCTGACTTCATATTATGATTAGCGAAGTTAGATGGAGATAGTAAACATGTTAGTGATGACATGTATAACCACAAAAGTTAGTACAAACTATATGAAATAGAGATATTCGTGTTGTTGGAAGCATGGATGCTGATGATATTCCAATGGAGTATTATTGTAGATATGTTACTTTGATGGCATGTTACATTCATGACTGTGTTTTTCATTGATGTCAACATAGCAGTTTTCTTGTTGAAAATTTGATTGAAAAGCTCATCGTTGTTGAAGATCAAAAGGGAGATTGTTGTAAAAGAATGTTTTCAATTATTGTTTTGCCATTAATGTCAAACCTACTATTTGTAGGAATGATATTTCCTTATAAGGTTCAAGAACTATCACTTAATTGATTGATGAAGAGGATTTGATTAACAAGATGTAACAAGAGCACCTAAAAAAAAGGTTGAGTTATGATGTTGTAATGAAGTGCAAGGATCAACTAAGACAATGGTTAAGTAGTGTATTGATAACATACTCAAAGATATAGTGGATGATCACACTTAGACATATTGGAGGAAGAAGTTGTAACAAAGTTCACTGCAAAGCTTTAATCTTGATCATCAGTTGAAGCCGAGCTAATCAGTTGAAGCCGAGAATATTCTTATTAGAGGCTGAGTAGTAGATATTTTCAGTGTGTGTCAAGTGATCTTCAAGTGCCAAGTAAAAGATCAGGTTCCAAGCATCAAATTTTTTAAATTTGGTGCTAACTAATCTTCAGGTGCCGAGCATAAGGAAGAACATAGTTGATGTCGAGTAATACAGTATGTGCCGAGCACTAGTATTTCAATAGGTCGAGCTGATGCATTATTTCAAATAATGAAGATTTTCCAAATCCAAGCTAACTTAGTGGTTACATTAAATTTTGTGAACAAGTTGGAGGATAAGGATGATGAGTTGCTGGCACAGAATCCTATGTAAATTGTTTGTGGGCGAATTCTAATGAATTATTCAATAAGTTTCTAGAGGAATCAAAATATGGGTTAGATGCAATGAATCCTACCTAATCCATGCGAATTGAAATTGAAGAAAAGAAGAATGGAGTGAGAAAAAGAATTCCAAGACTTCTATTTAAGAAGTCATAGACCACGAAGAAAAGAGCTGCTAATACTGTTGCCTCAGAAGTGTCAAATCTATGAAGAGATTGTAAGAGTATCAAGAAGGAGACATCTAGGAGAAGGAAGATCAGAGAGGCTCTACTTCTATGAGTGGTCATGAAGAGATGATTTCACTAGTACATTGAGTATGGAGACTCAAGGAGACAAAGCTTGAAAGATAAGGCAAGCAGTTAAGAGTTGTAGAGATAGAAGGCCAGACAAGGGTATGTGTAAAGAAGTGATCTGAGATCTGCAAGATAAGTTGTATGTTGTAGTTAGGTCAAGATTTTCTAATAATTTCTAGAAATTGCATTAGATCTAAAAATCCTATGGACTTAGGTTGTCCTAACAACTATTTGTAAATCCTTTAACAAGGTGACATTCCAAGTGAGTGTTCTAAAGTCCTTTAACCAGGCCCACTTCTAACAGGGTGGTTAAATCTTCTAATGAGGTCACATTTAATAGTGTGTGTTGTAATCCTTTAATAGGGTAGGCTTTTCATAGGGCATCACTTCAGAAGGGTGAGAATTGAGTAGCATGTTATTGGTGGTTTTTCCCAAATTGGGTTTCCATGTAAATCACTATGTCATGTGTTGATTTTTTGTGTGTTACACTTGCATGTTGATTTATAGTAACTTGCTAATTAGATAGGTTAAAGCTTGAATGAATGAATGATTGAGTGGATTCACCACATTTGGTGAAAAGTTAGGAAGGGACATCTCGACTTTGAATAACGAATTCACCCCCCCTCTTAGTTATTCCAATGCAATTCTAACAATTGGTATCAGAGCCTTCTGTTGATTTAATTTCAAGGTACTAGAAGTAGGAAGATCAAGATGTCCAAGAGAGAAGATCCCAAGCTTAACAAAGACAACTTTGTTGCATGACAGAGTTTAATAAAATTGCACCTTGGATCAATAGGTGACTATGCACAAACTTCTATTGGAACTGAACATGTAACTCCAGTAGGACCTCTTACTATAGATGATTTGAACAAAAAGAAGGAGCAAAATCAAGCAATGTTGGAGATTTCCGCTACACTTAGCTATGCCAAATATGATGATGTCAAAGTTTATGAAACTGCATTCAAGATGTGGAAAACCTTGTTAGAAATCTATGGAGGAGATTAGAATGTCTAGAGAGAAAAGAGAGAAAGCCTAAGAGGGAAGTTTGATGACATGAAGATGGAGGAAGGTGAAAATGTTTCTCAGTATGCTGCAAGAATAAAAGAAGTGGTGAGTGCAATATGAAGTCTAGGTGGACAATTGGAAGGCAAAACATCCATCAAAAAGTACTTAAGAACTCTACTCCCTATCTATGCTATAAGAGTTTCAACCATCCGAGAGCTAAGGTGTGTACAAGGGAACACACTAACTTTTGAAGAAATAGTTGGAAGACTGAGTGCATTTGAGCTATCCAATTTTGACAATTACAGAACTGAGAACCTTGAATCTACCTTCAAGTCCAAAATGACAATAAAAGATACTAAGGAGGACATATCAAGCAAGAGAAGAAGAAAAGGAAAACATGTGTCCAATGATAGTAGCATAGATGAGGAAGATGTGGAATAGTTAGAAGCACTACTGGCTAGGAGATTCCATAGAGGTAAAGGCAAATTCAATGGTAAGCTTCCTATCATATGTTTCAATTGTAATGAAGTAGGTCATATAGCTGCAGGATGCCCACAGAAGAAACATTTTAAAGAAGGAAGCAAGTTTAGGAACAAAAGAGAAGATGATAGCAAAGAATACAAGGAGAAAGGCAAGAGATGCTACATTGTTGAAGAAGACTCTAATGAAAATGATGATGAAGTATTCTATGTGACCATGAAGGATGAATTAGACAAAGATGAAGATGAAGCAATGGCATTAGTTACTTGTGTGAACAAGAATGACAAGTGGATCATAGACAGTGGATGCTCACAACACATGACAGGAGATAAAAGTAAGTTCATTACCTTTACTCAATATGAAGGAAATAATGTTAGATTTGGCAATGATGCCCCATGTCAAATCAAAGGAAAAGGCTCTATCAAACTTACAGAGAAAATTTCATGTGATAATGCATACTATTTTGAAGGATTGAACAACAACTTGTTGAGTGTATCTTAGTTAGGCAATGTAGGATACAAAGTGGAATTTGTGAACAAAACTACCAAGATCTATGATATTGATGGAAATCTGATAGGAAACGTTGAACAAACAAGGAGTAATCTATTTTACCTAGATATGGAAGAAGAAACATGTCTTATTGTTAGACTTGATGATGTGTGGTTGTGGCATAAAAGGTTGTGTCATGTTAATTTTGATAATCTGATCAGCATTAGCAGGAAGAAAAAAGTCAGAGGATTGCCCAAGTTGGAGAAACTCGAGAACATAGTGTCCAAATAAAGTCAACTAGGGAAGATGAATAAATCTAGCTTCAAAAGCAAAGCATACACTTCCAATGAATTTCTAGAGTTAGTTCATACAAATTTATGTGGTCCAATAGAAGTACAAAGCTACCTAGGAGATAGATACATAATACTATTTGTAGATGATTATTCCAGGATGATGACTGCTATGATCTTAAAGCAAAAATCTAATGTATTTCAAATGTTGAAGTGGTATTTGGCTAGAGTTGAGAAGGAAATAGGAAAGAACCTGAAATGCCTAAGGTCAAACAAAGGAGGTGAATTTACATCAAGAGAATTTGAAGTATTTTGCAATGATAGAGATATCAAAAGGAAAATGTTAGCAGCAAGAACTCCACCATAGAATGGTATTTCTAAAAGGAGAAATAGGCCAATAATTGACTGTGCCAGAACCTTGATGATGGAGAAAAATGTTGCACTTAAGTACTGGTGAGAAGCTGTAAGTATTGTATTCTACACACTGAATAGAGTTCAAGTCAAAAAAGGTACAAATACAACACCCTTTGAATTATGGTATGGTCATTCACCTAATGTTAAAAATTTCAAAGTGTTTGGTTGTAAATGCTATATTCTAAAAGACACTAAAAATGACAAGTTTGATGCAAAAAGTGACGAAGGAATATTTCTTGGGTACTCCTCTAAAAGCAAGGCATATAAGTGTTTGAATACTAACACTAACAGAATTGTAGAGAGTGCAAATGTAAATTTTGATGAGCATGCAGAAGTTTAGGATGATAAGTCAAAGAAAATAGAGGATTATAGATCATTTGTATATCTCTATGAAGGAATGACAACTGAAGACAATGCTGCAAACCAAGTTGGGAATCAACAAAAAACTTTAGTATCTACCGAGCCTTAACATGTGAATGCCGAGTTACATTTAGAAGCCAAGCTACAAAATTTAGAAAATAAAGAAACTAGTTTTGAAAATGGTATACATGAAAGGAATGATGAATTACCTGATGAAGAAGAACAAAATGACTCTAAAGCTGAAGGATCAGATATGGAAAGAAGGAATGAATCCAGATTAGCCATGTATGTAAAAAGACATCACCCTACAGATCAAATCATTGATGATAAGGATGCTAGACCAATGACAAGGAATAGACTCAGAAATGAATCATGTCTACTAAGCAAGGTTGAACCCAAAATAGTCAAAGATGCACTGCAAGATGATGACTGGTATAAGGCCATGAAAGAAGAGATAGATCAGATTGAGAAGAACAAAACTTGGTCTCTAGTTCCCAGAACAGCTGACAAGAATGTGATTGGTACCAAGTGGGTGTTCAAAAAAAAACTTGATGAGAATGGTGAAATAGCAAGAAACAAAGCCATATTAGTTTGCAAAGGCTATGCGCAAGAAGAAGGATTGGATTATGGAGAGACATTTGCTCATGTTGCAAGAATGGAAGGAGTAAGAACATTACTTGCATATGCTACATATAAAGGTTTTAAAGTCTACCAGATGGATGTGAAGTCAGCTTTTTTGAATGGTATACTGGAAGAGGAAATCTACATAGAACAACCAGAGGGTTTTGTTGATGAGAAGAACAAGGACATGGTTTGCAAACTACACAAAGCACTTTATGGAATAAAATAAGTGCCAAGAGCATGGTATGAAAGGTTGCACAAATATCTTGTAAAGATAGGATTTGAAAGAATATATGACAATAGAAATTCGTACATTAAATCTAAGGAAAGAAAAGACATTTTGATTTCAAAAATCTTTGTTGATGATATAATATTTGGAGGAAAAGATGTTTCATGCAAAGATTTTGCAAATCAAATGAAGCATGAATTTGAGATGTCAATGTTTGGAGAAATCAAATTTTTTGTTGGATTACAAGTACATCAATTGAAGCATGGCATATTCATGATTCAATCCAAATACATGAAGGAAGTACTCAAAAAATTTGGGCTAAAAGACTCAAAACCAGTTAGCACACTAATGGAAATTGGACATAAGCTATCCAAGAATGACGAGTGAGCTAAAATAAATTAGACATTATATAGGTCAATGATTGGAAAGCTGCAATATGTTGTACATAGTAGACCAAACATTGCATTAGCTGTTGGAATAGTGGCTATATTTTCTGCCAATCTAAGAGAAAACCACTTAATGGCAGTAAATAGAATATTGAGATACCTGAAAGGAACTGATGACTTTGGTTTGTAATACAAAAGAAATGAAAAATTTGAACTAAGAGTTTACACTGATGTAGATTGGGGAGGTAACATTGATGATAGAAAAAGCACCAGTGGAGGAATACTTTTCTTAGGAAAGAGGTTAATTGCATGGACAAGCAAAAAAAAAAGCTACACCTCACATTCTACTGCTGAAGCTAAATATGTGGCAGCTGCTATAAACTACACTAATATTGTGTGGATCAAACATTTGTTGCAAGGTATAAAGGAAGAGGTAATTGAGCCTATGGCACTTTATTGTGATAATACAAGTGCTATCAATATATCAAAGAATCTAGTAATGCATGCTAAAACCAAGCATATTGCAATTAAGTATCACTATGTAAGAGAGCTAGTGGAAGATAAAAAAGTGAAGATGGAACATGTTAGCTCAAAGGAATAGATTGCTGATATCTTCACAAAAGCACTACCTAAAGATGCTTTTGAATACCTTAGAGGTAAGTTAGGGGTGATACCCTAGCTAAATCTATTTAAAGAAAAAGCAAGAATACTCTGCATCAAATAAGCTGAATGTTGAAGGTTTTACACATTGATGCAGAGGATGTTTACTTTGGGATCCATGCCTAAAGTAATAGAAGTGCTGAAAATTTTAAATTAGTCACAAGCAAGGTGATAGAGGGAGGAATTGATTAAATCTGTAAGAGCTACATCTACATATTAAAGATGCTAATATGTCTGATATTGTTGTCAAAGAGGGAGAAGTGAATAACTGATCAAAACTATTAGAATTAAAGGGAGAAGTGAACATTTGATCAAAAACTTTTGAAAATAAAAGATTCAAACAAAGGTTGAATATAGACAACTGAACAAATAAAGATAGATGGAGATTTTAGAGGTTGATTAGAATAGTAGAAGATGAACAATACAGAGGGAGAAAGAAAAAGAATAAGGCTACAATAGCAAAGAGGGAGAAGCTAAAATGAAGCAATCAGAATAGTAGAAGGAGATGTAATGTTACAACTTACTTTTGGCTTTTGACTTACTGTTCTAACCTAGTTAGTTTGTGGTTGAATAGTTTAGTCTGATGGTTGATCAGCTTGGTTTTCCATCAATGCCAAAGAGGGATATTGTTGGAAATTTAATTGAAAAGCTCATCATTGTTGAAGATAAAAAAGGGAGATTGTTGTAAAAGAATGTTTTCAATCATTATTTTTCCATTGATGTCAAACCTGCTATTTGTAGAAATGATATTTGCTTATAAGGTTTAAGCACTATCACTTAGTTGATTGATGAAGAGGATTCGATCAACAAGATGTAACAAGAGAACCTAAAGAAAAGGTTGAGTTATGATGTTGTAATGAAGTGTAAGGATCAACTAAGATAATGGTTAAGTAGAGTATTGATAACATACTCAAAGATATAGTGGATGATCACACTTAGACATATTGGAGGAAGGAGTTGTAACAAAGTTCACTGCAAAGCTTTAATCTTGATCATCAGTTGAAGCCAAGAAAATTCTTATTAGAGGCCAAGTAGCAGATATTTTCAATGTGTGTCGAGTGATCTTCAAGTGTTGAGTAAAAGATTACGTGTTGAGCATCAAAAAAAATTTAGTTGGTGCCGAGCATCAGGGAAACATCTAGTTGATGCCGAGTAACATAGTATGTGCTGAGCACCAGTGTTTCAATAGTGCCAAGCTACTACATTATTTCAAATAATGAAGATTCACCAAATCCAAGCTAACATAGTGGTTACATTGAATTTTTTGAACAAGTTGGAGGATAAGGATGATGAGTTGCTGGCATAGAATCCTATGTAAATCATTTTTGGGCAAATTCTAATGAATTATTCAAGAAGTTTCTAGAGGAATTAGAATATGGGTTAGATACAATGAATCCTACCTAATGCATGCGAATTGAAATTGAAGAAAAGAAGAATTGAGTAGGAAAAAGAACTCCAAGACTTCTATTTAAGAAATCATCGACTGAGAAGAAAAGAGCTGCTAATATTGTTGCCTCAGAAGTGTCAAATCTGCAAAGAGATTATAAGAGTATCAAGAAGAAGACATCTAGGAGAAGGAAGAGCATAGAGGCTCTACTTCTACAAGTGGTCATGAAGAGATGATTGCACTAGTACATTGAGTATGGAGACTCAAGGAGACAAAGCTTGAAAGATAAGGCAAGTAGTTAAGAGTTGCAAAGATAGAAGGCTAGGCAAGGGTATGTGCAGAAAAGTGATATGAGATCTGCAAGATAAGTTGTATGTTGTAGTCAAGTCAAGATTTTCTAATACTCTCTAGCAATTGTATTATATCTAAAAATCCTATGGACTTAGGTTGGCTTAACAACTATTTGTAAATCCTTTAACAAGGTGACATTCCAAGTGAGTTTTCTAAAGTCCTTTAACTAGACCCACTTCTAATAGGGTGGTTAAATCCTCTAATGAGGTCACATTTAATAGTGTGTGTTGTAAGCTTTTAATAGGGCAGGCCTTTCACAGGGCATCACTTCAGAAAGGTGAGAATTGAGTAGCATGTTACTGGTGGTTTTTCTAAAATTGGGTTTCCACGTAAATCACTGTGTCATGTGTTGATTTCTTGCATGTTACACTTGTATGTTGATTTACAGTGACTTGCTAATTAGATAAGTTAAAGCTTGAATGAATGAATGATTGAATGGATTCACCACATTTGGTGAAAAGTTAGAAAGGGACATTTGGACTTTGAATAACTGATTCACCCCCCCCCAAGTTATTCCAAAGCAATTCTAACATTTTCAATGGTATTTGACAGAACAACAAAAAGATCAAGGTGGTACAAACAACTAGTTGAGTATTCTAACTATCTGAGGTTATGGGAGATACTTCTGAGTATCTAGTATATGCAGTTAACATTGGAAGAAGAATTGATAAGTTTGGAAGAAGTTATGTAAGTTTTGGTGATGTCTATTTTGAGATAGAGTTTATAGAGGCATGTTTAGGTAAACTTGTTATATCTCTTAGTAGATTTTTTATTCTAATAATTGAGGTTGAGGATATGAAGAAGACATATTGGTGATGATATGGCTAATATCACTTGTCATAATATTGTGTGTATAGAAAGTTATTCAAGTTGCAAGGTAGAAGATTAATGTTATGACTAAGTGTAACATGTTCTTAATGTGGTCCTATAATGATTAATTAAGAAGGTCTAACAATCAACTCAAGGAATTATTTTATGGAATTGGTATGAAGGAAGGAAATTTTCCTTTATCATATGGCATGGTTTTTATTGATGATAAGCAATAGTAAGAATGGAATGCAAAGTTGAGCAAAGTAGTATAGAAGTGAAAAAAACTTCATTATTGGGGTTTTGTTGAGTGATTTGAGGTTTGATATTTGGATTTGAGGTCCGTGACCTAGTCTAAAATCTCTAAAAATGATTGGATTGATTGAAAAAACAAAGGAAAGAAGAACATAACAGTAAATTACTTGTTTGAGTAGTGAGCTCTTCTTGTAATTGAAATTGCATGTTTGGGCAGTGGGCTCTTCTTGCATACATTGTACTACAACTCCTAACAGAATTAGAATATCCTAATAGGAATTCAAAGTCTCTTAATAGGTACTCTATGTACTAAATGTTGTGATAGACTCATAATAGGGTCCATCCTCTACCAAGGAATAATTATATTAGTACATCATCTTATGGGCATCATTCCCACCGAGGTTTTCCCTTCGATCAAGGGTTTCCCTAGCCAACATATCTAATGTAATTTTCTATGTGCATCTTATTATAGTTGTTGTTTACTTTGATTAAATGGTTAAGTTTTTTTAAGGAAGATAAATGTTTTAATTTTTGGATAACTAATTTATCCCCCCTTAGTTATCTTGGTGGACCATTGTTTCTAACAATTAGTATCAAAGAATCAGGTCCTTGAAGATAAAGTTTAACAGCTTTGGGAGATCCATGATGAGCATATTTAGGAAAGATAGTTTGAGGTTCAATGGAACAAATTATTGCAACTGGAAGGAAAAGATGAAGACACATCTATTGTGTATGGGTTCGAGACATTGGATCTTGAAAAAATCAGTGAAGACAATCATTGCTAAAAAGGATTTGAAAATTGTACCGAGGATGAAAGAGATCTTTTTATGTGTGACATGAGAGCTAGAGAAGCAATATTGACTATACTTCCTAGAATTGAATACAATCAAGTAAAATCACTTACTACTTCACATTTGATTTGGAAAGCTTTGGAAACTAGTTTTGAAGGTGATGTACATTATGAGAAGTTGAGGTTATAAAGTTGGATTTGTGCATTTCAAGATACTAAAATGATGGAAGATGATCTGTAAGAACATATATAGGCAGGATATCAGAAATTACTACAAGTATCAAATCTTGAGGAGGAACCAAAGAAGATGATAAGGTCATATAGAAGATATTGGAGACTCAAACACCATAATTTAATTTAGTAGTTCAGATGATACAGTTGTTGATATCTTGTACCAAAGATGTCACAAAGGATTCATTGTTTGGAATACTTGAAGCAGTTGAGAATGAGCTTAGATGGTCTAGAGAATTGACCATAATAGAGACAACTTTCAATTACTTGAACATTCAACCTAAGTTAACAAGGAGTACAAGTGCTAGAGGAAATTTTGCTAGCAACAATAGATCTACGGAGGACATAAAGATTGAAGAAAGAGTAGCCCTTATGGTAAGAAGAGAAAAATATGGCAAGAAAATCTTTGAATGTTGGAGTTGTGATAAATATGGTCATTATGCATCTAAATATCCTAAAAGAGAGAAAAGGTATAAAATAAATTACAAACCTAGAAGAAATAAAGAGTGTTTGTATGCAAATGAAGAAAATGATTCTGATGAAAAAATATTAAGTGCTAGTGATGATGAAATTGGATTTGTGACAATTAAAGAAGAAAGTCCAGAGAAAGTAGCTTTGGTGTCACAGGTTGAGAAGAAATCTAATTGGATAATTGACAGTGGTTGTTCACATCATATGACTGGTGATATGAACAAGTTTTTTGACTTCACAAGTCAAAATGGAGGCATTGTCAGAGTTGAAAACAATCCAACATGCCAAGTTAAAGGTATTGGATCTATAACTCTTGATGGTAAAACTAACATGGAGGATGTATATTTTTTTGATGGTTTAAAAAAAAATCTTTTGAGTGTCGTACAACTAGTAGACAAAGGTTATCAGTTACAGTTCATAGAGAAAACATGCATGATAAGAGATAAAGATGGAAAGGTAATTAGAATATGAACTAGAACTAGAGGTAATGTATTTTAGTTGAATCCTACTAAAATGACATGTTTGGTTGCTAAGGTAGATGACAATTGGTTATGGCATAAGAGATTTTGTCATATAAACTTTGACAATATTGTGAAGACTAGTTGTATGTTTGCTGTTAGATATTTGAATAAGATTATAAAGCCTACTAACACAATTGCAAGGAGTGTGTGTTGGAAAAGAATAACATAACTTATTTTCCCTACAAGAAGTTTACTACTATAGAAAAAATGGAGATTGTACACACAGATCTCAACTGTCCTACAAAGACTAAAGGATTATATGGTGAAAGGTATTTTATGATTCTAGTTGATGACTTTTCTAGAATGATGTGGGTTGCATTTCTTAAAGAGAAATCTAAAGCATTTGATAAGTTTAAGATATTCAAGAATAGAGTTGAGAATGAATCTGGTATGAAGATTAAATGTTTAAGATCAGATAGAGGAGGAGAATTTCTTCAAATAAGTTTAACATGTTTTGTGAAGAAAATAGAATCAAAAGATAGTTTTAAATTAAGGTAAAAATAGGTTTTGAAGAGGCCCTGAAACCCTTTAAGAGTAAAGAAAAAAATTAACCATGAAGCACAACCAGGTTTTACAAGGACCTAAAACTTGCAGTTTAAATAGTAGCAAAATCAGGTTTTACAGGGACTTAAAACCACAAAAAAGGACCATAAATTGAATCTAGGTTTTACAAGGACCTGGAACCTAGTTTTAACAATAGATAAAAACCAAATGAAATAACCAAAATCAATGACCAATAACTAGGACCAGTACTAATAATAGAGATAAAAAACTAGAGACACTAGAAGTTGCTATTGCAGCTCTTTTATCATTTTGAACACCTCTTTACCAATCTCCACGATGCCTTGGATGGTATTAGCAGCTAAACCAATAGTAGCCTTCAATACCCTTTTCCTAGAACTCTGCCTAGTTATTTTACTTGGTCCCCCTGGAGACATAATTTCTTCATTGGTATGCTTCCCTAAACTTGCAATAGCAACACATATATTGGAAGTTACCTACTCCATCTTATTGCCACTTTCCTTGATCAATAGATGAAGATTATCTTCATAGTCCTTTAGTTTCTCTGGTATATTACCCACCTACACTTCCATTTGACTGATCTTAACATGGTCCATATCCTAGTTTTGTTGTACTTTTTCCAATTTCCTTTTGAGGCTCATTAATTCATTATAAATCCATAAGTCATCTTGCAGCAAGGAATCAACTTTAAGTTTTGCAGTATGCAGAAAAAAGAACATAGTTTCCCTCTGAAGAGACAAGAACCCCTGAACAGAATGGCATTGCAAAAAGAAAAAACATATCACTTACAAAAGCTACAAGAGCTATGTTAGCTAAGAATGATGCATCCAAGACATTTTGGAGAGAAGTTGTGAATACAACAATCTACACTATGAACAGAGTGCAAGTCAGGAAAGACACAAACAAGACCCCTTATGAACTGTGGTTTGGTCACTCATCTACAGTTAAGTATTTCATAATTTTTAGGAGTAAGTCTTATATCAAAAGAGATGATGATATTGGTAAGTTTTATGCTAGAAGTGATGAAGGTATGTTTCTTGGTCATTCATTGAAAATAAAGGCTTATAGATGTTATAATTAGAGAACTAAGACTATTATGGAAAGTGCAAATATAGGAATTGACGAGAGATTCAGAATACAAGAGAGAATAGTTGATTACAGTTCATATGATGATGTTGTTACTAAGACAAGGAATGATGAGGTATTTCTTGGGACTAACAATTATTTTTAGAATGAAGGAGAGCTAAGGTAGGAACAAAGCTCAGAACCTTTAGTAGAGCCAAGAGTTGAGATAAAAACTCTGCTCAAGGAAAGAACATAGTAAAGAATCACCCATTCGAGCAGATCATTAGAAGCAAAAATAAACGTGTGATGACAAGAAGTAGAGTCAATGAAGAACTATGTTTGATATCTCAAGTTGAACTTAAGAATGTAGATGGAGCATGTAAAGATGATTATTGAAAACATGCTATGAAAGAGGAATTGGATTAGATAGTAAAGAATAAGACATGGGAATTGGTCCCCAGACTAGTAGACAAAAATGTGATAGGAAAAAAATGGGTATTTAGAAACAATATGAATGAACAAGGAGAAGTTGTAAGGAACAAGGAAAGATTGGTATGTAAAGGTTACTCACAACAAGAAGGAATAGACAATGATGAGACCTATGCTCTAGTGGCTAGAATAGAAGTAGTAAGATTATTCTTAGCCTATGCAACACAAAAGAAATTCAAAGTATATTAGATGGATGTCAAGTCAACATTTCTGAATGGAGAACTTGAAGAAGAGGTATGCATTGAACAACCTAAAGGATTCCCTTTGACAAATGATAAAGATATAGTATGCAGACTAAAGATAGCATTGTATAGCTTGAAGAAACCACCAAGAACCTAGTATGCGAGGTTGGAAAAGCATTTGACAAAGCTTGGATATAGCAAGGGTATGGTAGATAGTAATCTATATTGGAAAGAAATTGATGATGGTTTGACTATTTTGGTAATATTTTTTGATGATATCATATTTGGAGAAAATGATGAAGAAAGTGAAAAGTTTGCAAAAGAAATGAAGAAAGAATTTGAGATGAGCATGATAGGAGAAATTAAATATTTTTTAGGATTGTAGATTGTACATAATAAAGAAGGAATATTTATTTCTTAGAATAATTACTTGAAGGATTTATTGAAAAGGTTTGGATTGGAAACATGTAAACTCGTTGGAACACCTATGGTAACTAGACACAAGTTATCTACAAAGGATGAGACACCTATTGTTGAACAGAAGAAGTACAGATCTATGATTGGAGGTTTGCAATATCTAACTCACATAAGGTTGGATATAGCAAATGCAATTGGAATTGTTGCAAGATTCTAGGCCAATACCAGATAAGTACATTATGCAAAAGTCAAAAGGATATTTAGCTATCTAAAGAAAACATCAGAGTTTAGATTGTGGTATGACAGATCTAATGATTTTACTCTTATTGATTATACTGATGTTGATTGGATAGGTAGTATGGATGATAGAAAGAGCACTAGTGGTGGAGCCTTCTTTCTTGGAGGAAGATTGGTTTCTTAGCTAAGAAAGAAGTAGGATTGTACATCATAAAGTACAAAGGAAGTAGAACATGTTGCAACAACAAACAATTGCAATCAAGTTGTTTGGATGAAGCAAATGCTGAAAGATATAAGGATAGAAATCAATGAAGCTGTTGTCATACATTGTGACAACACAAGCATAGTAAATATGTCTAAGAATCTAGTGTTGCATTCGAAGACTAAGCAATTTTCAATTATCACATGTTGAGAGAGAAAGTCGCAGATAAGGAAATTAGATTGGAATATGTAAGCATGAAAGAGTAGATTGCAGATATATTCACCAAGCCTCTTCCCAAAGAGATTTTTGAGTATTTTCAAGGTATGGTTGGGGTTATGCCCCTTTCTACATCATAGTAGAAGATGAAAAAGTGGACCAGTCTAGTGTAACAGAGCACCATTGTTGTCTAGACTGAATGCTGATGCTTCTTATATGGAGGAGTATCTATGATGGATAGATTCATCTAAGACTCTTGTTGGATGTTTTTTTCAATAGTGTCTTTGGACACTTAAGCGAGTAATAATTAGTTGTTGTAGAGTTTGATACAGTAAAGTTGGTTGCTGAAACCTTTGACATTGATGTCAATGGGGGAGAAGTATTGCATGAAATACATGGGAGAAGAAAAAACATTATGGGAAGAACATCATGGGGGAGAAGCAAGCAAGAGGATATACAACATGAAAGTTGGAGAAGTTCAACATGAGTACAACATGGAATTATAGTTTGATAGAAAGCACATTGAGGTATATCAATGGGGGAGAATGATTGAAAAGAAGATGAACATATTTTTTTTAGTATTCTTGGAACTAGATGTTTTTCATCTATTTTTCCATCAATGCCAAAGGGAGAGATTGTTGGAAGCATGAATGCTGATGATATTCCTATGGGGGAGTATTCTAGATATGTTACTATGATGGTATGTTACACTCATGATTGATTTTGTCATTGATGTCAATATAGTAGTTTTCTATGGTATTTGACAGAAGAACATTGGAAAGATCAAGTTGGTAGGGATGACTAGTTGAGTATTATAACTATCCAAGGTTATGGGAGATAATTTTGAGTATCTAGTATATGTAGTTAATGCCAAAAGAAAAAATGATAAGTGTGGAAGAAGTTATGTAAGTTTTGGTGATGTCTATTCTGAGATAGAATTTACAAAGGTATGTTCTGGTAAACTTGTTATATCTCTTAGCAAAGTTGTTATTCTGAGAATCAAGGTTGAGGATATGAAGAAGACATATTAGTGATGATGTAGCTAAGATCACTCATCATAATATTGCATGTACAAAAAGTTATTCAAGTTGCAAGAAAAAAGATTAATGTCATCACTAAGTGTAACGTATTCTTAATGTGGTCCTCTAATGATTAATTGAGAAGGTCTAATAGCCAACTCAAGGAATTATTTTATGGACTCAGTATAAAGGAAAGACATTTGACTTTATCATATGGTATGGTTTTGATTGATGATAAGCAACAATAAGAGAAAAATGTGAAGTTGATTAGAGTAGTACGAAAGTGAAGGAAACTTCATTCCTGAGGTTTTGCTAAGTGATTCGAGGTTTTATATTTGGATATGAGGTTTGTGACCTAGTCTACAAGGTCTGATAGTGATTGGTTTGGTTGATAGAACAAATGAAATAAGAACATAATAGTAAATTACTTGTTTGAGCAGTGAGCTCTTCTTGTAGTTGAAATTGCATGTTTGGGCAGTGGGCTCTTCTTGCATACATTGTACTAAAACTCTTAACAGGGTTGGAATCTCCTAACATAGATTCAAAATATCCTAACAAGGACTCTATGTACTACATGTTGTAATAGAATCCTAACAAGGTCCATCCTCTAACAAGGAATATTTATATTAGTACATCATCTTGTGGGCATCATTCCCACCAGGATTTTCCCTCTAATCAAGGGTTTCCCTAGTCAACATACCTGGTGTAATTGTCTATGTGCATCATATTATGCTTTCTATTTACTTTGGTTGAATGGTTAAGTTTGTTTAAGGAAGATAAATGTTTTAATTGTTGGATAACTGAATCACCCCCCTCTTCTCAGTTATCTTGGTGGACTGTTGTTTCTAACACCTATTTTAATGAAACAAGACAATGAAATTGAAAGAAAGAATTATTTTGTTTACAAAATAATTACTTGTACAATTAAGGCCAACATCCTAGATGTTTACTCTAAGTTGGAAAAGTGTATTATGGTCTTAGCTAACCTAGCAACAATTTTTATAAAGGCATGGTATTTATGCAAAGGACATCTTGTGAATTCAAGTGTGCAATTGTGCTATCTTGAAGAAGTTATGTTGATCAATTGCATGCAAACTTTTGTGAAAGTGATTAGTGAAAAGTTTTGTATAAGCTATTTTGCGGTTTGAGATCAAGATGAAGATCAGAGAGCAATCAAGGAAGAAGTTACAATACTTATATTCTAGAAGTCTGATTACTTGTTTGGGCAGTGAGCTCTTCTTGTAATTGGAAGTGCATGTTTGGGCAGTGGGGTCATCTTGCATCTACTATACTACAACTCCTAATAGGGTTGGAATCTCCTAAAAAGGATTCAAAGTCTCCTAATAGGGACTCCTTATACTAAATTTTCTCATTAACTCCTAATAGGGTCCATCCTCTATCAAGGAACTTATACATCAGTATATTATCTAGTGGGTATCATCCCCACTAGGGTTTTCCCTTGGCCAAGGTTTCCCTAGTTCACAAAATATGGTGTTATGAGTTATCTTTGTGCATGGTTACTATTACTATTCAGGAATACTTTATTACTTTGTTATGTATGGTTTAAAGTAAGAAATAATATCTAGTTGGCGACTAAAATTTGTAGATTGCTGATTCAACACCCCCCCCTAGTAATCCCTGTTTCTAATAATTGGTATCAAAGCCTAATTACTTTGAAGAGGCTTAACAATTGAGTAAGATCTCTATGGATATGGAATAGTTGATGAAGAACCTTGAAGAGGCACTTGAACAAATTGATCTTCTTACTGAAGAAAGAGATAAGCTAAAAGATAGATATAAAGACTCCCAAGTCTACATTGGACAATTGAAGGAAAAGATTGAACATCTCAAATCCAAGCCTAAATCTACTAAATTCAAAACTAGTGATGATGATTATTCAAAGATAAAGACAAAATACAAGATCTTGAAGCATGAATTGAAGATTATGAATCTAAAGTTGACTTTGAGAAGTGATCCTAGCAAAGTAAAATTTGATTTGAAGACTGAAAATGCAGATCTGAGAGAAAGTCTAGCAAAGAAGACATCTAAATTTGAAACATTGAAAGAAGATCATGAAGAACTTCATAAATAAAATAATATTGTGAAAGGTGAATTAACTCAGTGTAAGCAACCACTTGAGAAGCTTTACTCTATTATAGAAAAGCTTGATGATTTAATGTCAATACATAGACCTACTTATGATAAGACTGGTCTTGGTTATCTATTTAACATGTCTGCAAAGAAGCATGAGAATAGATTAGATCCGAAAGAAAAAAAAAAATCTATTGATAAGATTGAATCTAGTCAATCTTCTAACAAACCTAAAGAAGTTGATCAAGAAAAGGAAGTTGATATTTTGGATGAACCAAAGAAAGTGGAATCTCCTAAAGAAACCAGGTATGAATTTAGAGGTAAGTGTTTTTTATGTAATGAAATAGGTCATATGAAAAGAGATTGTAGAAATAAGTCATTTAATCATGTTAAGGACTTTTATTGTCATAATTATCATGGTATGGGTCATTATCATGGTATGGGTCATAATGCAATTGATTTTAGAAAACCTAAGTATGATAACGATAGAAGGAATAGTTAAATGTCTAGAAGTACTAACCCTACAGATAGAAGAAGATCTAATAAAATGACATCGAGGGAAAGAAGACAGATCATGTGTTATAAGTATACCGACTTTGGACACATAGCTTGAAACTATCATGCACCTAATGATTAGTAGAATCCTATAAGCAAAAATCTAGTATGTTAGTTATGCAACAAATTTGGACATACAAAAAAGTATTGTAGAATAGACAGAAACTTCAGAGACAGAAGGAACAATGTAAGAAACTTTAGAAATAGAAGGAATGATGGGAGAAACATTAGAAATGATAGAAGGAACCATGAGAGGAACTCAAAAACTAACAAAGACAATGAGAAACAAAGGAATGTAGTTAGTGAGCTTCGAGAAGGACTCAATGAGGAATTTTTAAGAGGATTAGACTTCTCAAAAGATAAGTTAGATAATGATATAGGAAGAATGAAGTCAGTTGCCGAGTTTGATTCAATTAAGTTGAATTAAGCTTGTTCACAACACCATACTTTGTAACTTCACTCAGAGATTGAATTAGAGATAGAAAAGTTGGAAAAAGGTGTATTAAGATAAGTTTAGATGGTATCTAAGCTCTCTTGTAATTTGGAGCTTATCTAAACAAGTTATAAAGGAATTCAGAGTTACTGGTATTACAGAGAAAGCTAATTATGTAGTAGAAGATGAAAACCATGGTTTTGTAGAGAATTTCGTGAAGTGAAGTCTTGTTAAACTTTTTTATGATGGAAGAAGGCTATGGAAAACCTCAGGTGGCATTTGAAGAACAAACAGATGATCTTGAGCAGTTATTTGATTATAGAATGTAATTGACAACTTTTTTGTTTTTGCAAAGTACACAATTAATGTAAGTTCAAGTTGATGGAATAAATGGAGTACATACTTGATTTATACATCATTATGAATTCATTCAAAGCAAAAAGCACTTAGAAGCATAGAGTGATTTTGAAGCAAACCCTATTTTTGAAAAGAGGTATTTTGTCATTTTTTAGCATAATTTATTTGGTAAAAGCTCATATTTGATAGAATCATGGATATGTTAGTAGTGCACAATATTGAGAATGAGGAAAAACCTAAGTTGAAAGTTGTTTTCATAAAACCCGTAGAAGGAAACCCTAACTCAACATTATCTATTACTCTGAATAATGTAGAATATTTGGAAGACATAGGAAGTTATCTTAACAATAAATTTGAATCTATTGGGAGTGAATATATGAACAAGGATATGGAAATTGTTTTCAATCATGATATGATTATGAAGCTTCGATTTGAACACTTGAAGGAGTTAGACCTATTGAAATATCATTTCTACAGAGAATTGGACATAGATAAGTGGACACAAATCATATTAAGTAGAATACATGATGAGAAACTATGGATGCAAGATAGTATAGTTGATATTTCAACTGATCTTATTCATGAGGTAATTGGTCTTAGCAAACAAGGCAGTGTACCCATAGGTGAGAAAATAGTTAAGAAGAAAGTTGAAATTTATACAAAAGAAGTGTACAATGGAAAGGCCATGGTGATTAGCACCATTAAGCAAGATGATGTAAGATTCGTGAGTAGAATTATTGCCTAATCTATATGTGCAAGATCAAAGATTGATGAATTATCAACCAGATTCATCTATACAACCTATAAGATATTTATTGGGAAGAAGCAAGTAAATCTTAGTGAAATTCTAAGAATGCAACTACTTGAGAACCTAGAAAAGATCAAGAGGACTAAGAATAGTGTGTTTAGATTTTAGTCACTAATCAATCACATATTATTTCATGTGCTTAAGAGATTTCCATATTTTTCAGTCACAGAGATAATGAATAGTGATATATGTACAATGGAGAAGATCACAAAAGTATGCAGAAGACATCTTGTAGATAAGATTTTGGATAGTGGAAACTTGATTACGAGGAAATTTTAGAAAGAAATGAGACAAAGATTTAGAATTGCACCTACAATTGTAGATAAATTTGAAGATGACATTTTTATTATGGTTGATACAAATTTTACTCATATACAAGCAGTAGAACCTTGGGAAAAATTTCTTGATCCCTTAGGTTATGAATTGAGTGATAATATTATAGTTGGATATATTGATTTGCTGTTAAAATTAGAGAAGGATAAAGTGGAATACAAATTAGGAACCTATGATGAGATTACCTAGTTAGCTCATTAGGCATCTATGGTGAAGGCTTCTCACAAGAAAATAGAGTCTATTATGAAGAAAGCTTTATTAGAGGCCAATATGACTGAGAGTGAATTTGAGGAAATTAGGAAAACCATGAAACAAGGTATACTGAATATACAACCCTTGTCATTATCTGGTGTAGAGAAATCTTCAAAATAGAGCATTCTATATGCAATAGTGTCAGATGTGCAACCTAGTGAACTAGAAGAGAAAATCTGAGAGATTAGTGGAAGTAGTGAACACAAAGACTAAAAGAGTCAAGCAACAAGTCACCAGACTAGGCAAGAGACAAAATAAATTGTTGATAATTGTTGAGTCTAGTGATGAAGGAGAAGAAGAAAAAGAAATCAAACAAGTAGAGAAAGTAACAAAGCAATCAATAGGACAAGCTTGGCAGCCTTCGAAGATGAAGATAGAAAAGATAAACTCAACTATTTCTATTGAGGGTAACTTTGTTTAGATGAACAAATTTTATGATTTGTATAACAAATTTGAAAAAGATCAGATTGATATCTCTACTGTGAGATACATTATAGCAAATAATATGAAATTGAAGGATATTGAGGGCATAGTAAACTAGAAAGTCTATGAAAAATTTATTGAGAAGAAGACATCAACAAGAGAAGAAGATTTAGAACTTTGGAAGTCTATGCTAAGAACTATTTGTGGGACTAATGATGAAGATGAGATTATTGAATAATCTTGTACCAAATCTGCGAAAAAAAGTGAGACCATTTTTGTTTAAGGTGGGTGAGAAAGAAAAATTAAGAAGTGAGACTGTAGCAGCTATAAGTCAGATGTTGATAGAGTCTAAAGAAACATCTTCACAAGCACCTAGAACCTCAGAAGTGTCAGTAAGCAGTGACACTATGCAGATAGATTAGACTAATGTTACCATTAACATCAATGATACTAATCCATTTGAAGGTTTTGAACTTAATGAACCTAATACTAAGGATATTGAAGAAAAACTGAGGCAAATTGAAGAGGAGAAGAGATTACTTGAAGAAGAAAAGAAGAAAGTAGAAGAGGCCAAGTAGAAATTGCTTAAGGATGAGGAGAAAAGAAAAGAAGAGGAGGAAAAGAATAGAATAGTAGAAGAAGAAATAAGAAAGAAAATAAAGGAAGACAAGAAGAAGAAATTGGAAGAGGAAGAGAAGAGAGAAAATGAAAGGAAGGAAAGAGAAAAGAAAGAAGAAGAAGAGAGAAGAGTCAAAGAGGCAACCAAGAAGCAAAGGAAGGATGACACTAAACCTTCTAGTTCATCTACACTGCTTTCACTTGCTAGCCTAGCAACTAATGATGATGATAAATGGACTTGATCTCATCCTTATCAAAACTTATTTAGAAGAATAGATCAATGAAGAGCTTGCAGACAACCTTGATGTAGGTTACTGAAAGACTACATAGTACTTTGGTAGTACAACACACTAAAGTAGATCTAGAAAAAATAGCACAGGTAGTGCTAAAGTCATTTGATGAAGAATTTACCAATTTTTTGAATGGTGCAGAAGAAAAGGCACAAATTTCACATGATGCTAACTTGTTTAGCACCATTTGTAAAAATATTAAGAATGATTTAATAAGTCTTGATACTTGTATCAAGGAACTTAGGAAGTGTCAATAGGATGGGAAGATACTGAACATTAAGTGTACCCTATCTTATAAATTGACTAAGGACATTGACAATCATATTAGAGGAAAGATGAGATAGTTAGAGGCTCTATCTAGCCAGTTACAACATCCATCTTATAAGATTGATGATTTTGAAGGACAAGTATTCACAATGATATCAGGAAACTGGAACTTCAAAAGGAACAAATTTTGAAGAGAATATCAAATTTTAGAGAGTCTATTGCTCTAAAAGTATCTTTTGTTTAGAAATAGTTGGAGGAATGTGTTAAGGCGAAGGACACTTATTCTAACTTTTTGTATTCAAACCTTAATGCAGTTGAGATTACATCATATGCTTTATGCGCAATTATCACCTCTACTGAATCCACCAAGGTGACATGGACTAAGGGTATGGATAATCTTAAGGAAAATTTTGATGATTGCATGAAGATTATATCAGCTTAAGGAAGGACAACATTTTTTGATAGTAGATGGACAATTTTGGGACAATTTTTGACATTTTGACCTTTGTCGTTGATGTCAAAGGGGTAGAGATACAATGGAAAATTGCAAATCAGGTAAAGAGGATAAAACAATATTGTAAAGTCTATTGTAAGGGGGAGCATATGTAAAGATGGACAAATTTTAATAGATAAATTGTTACTATATTATTATTTTTGTTAAGTTTTTGTTACTTAGTCAATTTTCCCTTTTTTTTTTGACATCAATGCCAAATGGGGAGATTGTTGATAATTGGCTAATGGAGATATGTAATTTTTGTCATTTATGACAACACATGATGTACATGCTTATAGGAAACCTCATAAATAAAGATACTTAGCTTTTGGTAATCAAAAAATTGTCTAAGTATGGAATTCGGTATACAATAGTGTATTGTTTTGTTTATAACTTGTTGCTGATGTCATATTATGACTAGAAAAGTTAGATGGGGATAGTCTACATGTTAGTGATGATGTGTATATCCTTAGAAGTTAGAATAGACTATACAAAATAGAGATATTTGTGTTTTAATGAAATAGGACAACCGAATTGAAGGAAAGTATTATTTTGTTTACAAAATAATTACTTGTCCAATTAGGGCTGACATCCTAGATGTTTAATCTAAATTTGAAAAGTGTATTATGGTCTTAGCTGACCTAGCAGTAATTTTTGTAAAGGCATGGTATTTATGCAAAGGACATCTCACGAATTCAAGTTTGCAATTGTGCTATCTTGAAGAAGTTATGTTGAGCAATTGTATGCAAATTTCTATGAAAGTGATGTATGTGAAGTTTTGTATAAGCTATTTTGTGATCCAAGATCGAGCTAAAGATTAGAGATCAATTGAGGAAGAAGTTATAGTTTTTATGTTCCAAAATTTTGATTACTTATTTGGGCAATGAGCTCTTCTTGTAATTGAAAGTGCATGTTTGGGCAGTGGGCTCATCTTGCATCTACTATACTACAAATCCTAACAGGGTTGGAATCTCTTAATAGGGATTCAAAGTCTCCTCATAGGGACTTCTTATACTGAATTTTCTCATTGACTCCTAATAGGGTCCATCCTCTAACAAGGAACTTATATATCAGTATATTATCTAGTGGGTATCATCCCCACCAGGGTTTCCCTAGTTAACAAAATATGGTGTTATGAGTTATCTTTGTGCATAGTTATTGTTACTATTCAACATTACTTTATTAATTTTTTATGTATGTAAAGTAAGAAATAATATCTAGTTGGCGACTAAAGTTTGTAGATTACTAATTCACCCCCCCCCCCCCCCCCCCCCCCCCCCCCTTAGTAATCCCTATTTCTAACAATCACAAAATGAAAATGAGTTTGGATTTAATCATCACCAAAAGAATTAATTAATCAATTAAAATAAGGATACATTGACCATACAGGGGTGACATTGGTAAAATATGAATGGCTAAATCACTAACTCCATGTGCCACTACTAGGGATATAAATCCTACATGTGCTAAAATACATGACCAAGTGCAATTGCATATAATAACATAGCCAAAGAAATAAATGCACTAGATCACCTAATTTAACCATTTATTCAATTATACTGAAATAATCTATTTACATCACTCACGTTCGCATATAGCATAAGGAAGCAAGAATGAAGTAAATGACCATAGCACTAAATCCATCACATAACATAATCAGAGATATGTCCAAATACTGGATAACCAGATATCATCATAAAACATATTGTCATCTCAAAATGACATCATCATGAAAATATGATCAACTAAACATCATAGTAGTCTAACATCCATGATACTAAAATCAAAGTATAACATTTGACCCTTTCATCATCTCAAATGTAAAACATAACATGAGTAACAAGTATCTCACAAATCAAAATATAACAAGGTAAATATCCACAACACATAACCAATGAATCCAAAATGGACAATCAATTTATAATTATTTAAGAATTTAAGAATGGTTGTTTAAACAACATGAAAAGGCACTTAAAACCCATAAGTGAACACAATCATAAACATGACTAACTACTACTACAAGAACCTAGTCTAGTGTAGCATGGTAGTAGTACATAGTGCAATCTCTGCAACATTTCAGGATAATCATGAAATAACATCATGATACCACATCAATCCTAGTAACCAATGGCACAAAAATTAGTGAACCATAAACCACATCATAATCTCAAAAATCAGCCACAAGCATAAATAAAGCAACTGATACAATAACATAAATCCAATCACCTCAAGGGTGTAGACCACTCATGGTCCCAATCATGATCTCTTCTCAAGGAGAGATCAACAAGGTTGCATCCACTGAGATGACTTATAGAAATGAAATGGGAGAGCCACTACACATCCCTAGAGAGGGTAGGGAAGAAGGACAAGGGAGACCTACTTATGTTCCATGGTAAGTTGGAACCAGAGGAGTGCATGGATTGGCTAGAGGCTCTTGAAAATCACTTTGAATGTGATGATATACCTACAAACCATAAGGTTAATATTGCTAAGTCCAAGTTGAAGGGACCAACCCTTAGTTAGTGGAACTTCCTGTAAAATGAGAGGGTAGAGGAAGAGAAGGCTCTCATATCAACTTGGAAGAGGATGAAGGAGGATATCATGAAGCAATTCATCCCAGAGGACTATGAGATAATGGTTCACAAGAAGCTACAAAACATAAAGCAACATGATCTATATGTAAATAACTATACTCAAGAATTCCATTCTTTATCTTTGAAAGCAAAAATGTATGATAGTGAGAAACAAAAGTTGGCTAGGTACAAAAACGGCCTTAAGTACAATATTGGTGATGAACTCAATCTAGTGTCTATGGAGTCTATTCATAAATGTTTTTAATTAGATTTGAATATTAAGGATAAAAAAGAGAGGAAGGGAGATCAAAATAATAAAGGAGGAAGAGGAAGCAACTTGAGAGGAAGGCGCAGGGTTCAAAATAGAAAATTTAACAAAACTCAAGGAGAGTCAAGCAATCTAGACTAGGAGAGGGAAAATTCACCAAGGAGAAACCCTAGAAGTGGTAGAGGTAATAGTATGGGGAGATTTGGAGGAAAAGGACAAGGTGTCTTCATAGGGAAATGCTTCTCCTGCAACCAAGTTGGTCACTAATCCTTTAGGTTTCCAAACAAGGAAAATATTGGTGGAAATAATCAGAGCAGTGATAGGAGGATCCAATTGACACATGAGGCACAAGAAGATGACTGCCAGAGTACAACCTCCTACCAAACCAAACAATAAAGTTCCGTTGATCCAAAAAAAGGTGAGTGGATAATGTTTAATAGGACTTCGTTAAAAGAATCAATTATAGAACCACAATAGAGGAAGTCTTTATTCAAGACTAATTGAAGGGTGAATGGGAAGGTATGCAAAATTATTATAGACAGTGGGTCTACCAAAAATCTAGCATCCACTAAGATTATTAAGAACCTTGGGCTCAAAACAATCCCTCACCCTGCGCCCTATAAAGTCTCTTAGTGAACAAATAGTAGTAGACTGTGGTAGATGAACAATGTTGAGTAGATTTCCAAATGGGGGAATATATAGATAAGATTTTATGTGAAGTTGTAGGTATGGATGCATGCCATCTCCTTCTTGGAAGGCCTTGGTAGTTTGATGTGGATGCCCAACATGGGGGAAAAAAATGTCTATACTTTAACCAAAGATGGGATTAGTTACATAATGAAGCCCTTACTTGATAGGGAGAAGGAAAGAGTCTTGAAAAGTGATGTCCCATTGATAGGAGAGAAGGAGTTCTTAAAGATCCTTAAGGAGAAGGATACACCCTATTTTGTCATTGTGGTAAAAACAAAAATAGAGCCTAAGTTGAAGATTAAAAGCCAAGAACCTTTGAGGAAGGTAGGACCTAAAGAAGTGCAAAAATTTCTGCAACAATACCAAGGAATAGTAGCAGATGAGAGATCAGATTCTTTCCTTGTCCCCCAAGAGAGACATAAGCCATTGTATAGACCTAATTCTAGGCTCCACATTATCGAATAAAGATGCCTATAAATTGACTCCAGAATAGAACACTAGGATTGCAAAACAAATTTAGGGATTACTAGAAAAGGGATTCACGAGAAAGAGTATCAGCCCTTGTGAAGTTACTGTAGTGTTGGCTCCCAACAAGGATGGTACATGGAGATTATGTATAGACTCTAGAGCCATTAACATGATAACAATAAGATATAGGTTCCCTATGCCTAGAATGGAGGACCTTATGGATTGCCTAGGTGGAGCAAGCTATTTCTCTAAGATTGACTTAAAGAGTGGTTACCATCAGATAAGAATAAGGGAAGGTGATGAATGGAAGACAACCTTTAAGACTAATGAGGGCTTGTTTGAATGGGGAGTCATGCCTTTTGACCTCTCAAATTCCTCTAGTACCTTCATGAGGCTAATGAATGAAGTCCTCAAACCTTTCATAAACCTCTTTGTAGTAGTGTACTTGGATTATATCCCAATCTTCAGCAGGGATAAAAGTGAACATTTAATCCACCTAGACATGGTATTGAAGAGATTACATGAAGAGCATCTAAAGATAAATTTGGAAAAATGCATGTTTTTGTAGGAGGAATGAATATTTATTGGTTATGTTATCTCTAAGGGACACTTGAATATGGATTTCTCAAAGGTGGGGGCTATTCTAAACTGGCCCACTCCAAGGGCTGCAGGCGAGGTCAAAAGTTTTAATGGGCTAGTAAACTTTTATAGGAAATTTATAAAGGATTTTAGTGGAGTTTTTGCACAAGTGATAAATAGTATCAAAGGGGGGAATAAATGTTAGTTTGTATGGACAAATGAAGAAAATAGGTCTTTTGAATACCTTAAAACAAAAGTGGCCCAACAACCCATACTAGTATTGCCAAATTTTCACAAAGTGTTCACCATTGAGTGTGATACAAGTAACAAAGCCATAGGTGGTGTTTTGAGTTAGGAAGATAGGTCTATGGCCTTTTTTAGTGAAAATTTGAATGAGGCTAAGAAAAAATCTCAACTTATGACATAGAGATGTATGCCATGGTCCAGTCACTTAAGAAATGGAGGCATTACCTTTTACCAAAAGAATTTGTTTTTTTATACTGATAACCATGCTTTGAACTTCTTAAAAAAGAAGGAAAAGTTGAATCACAAGCTTCTAAGATGCCTTGAGTAGGAGAAATCATACCATTCAGGAGGTCTAGTTGGAGAGTGTTGGCATTTCAACACTTAAGGACATGTATCAAGAGGATGGATACTTTGAGACTACATATGAGGTCTTTTTAGAAATTGGGGACATGTATCACAATGAATATTCTAATTTTCTCCTTCAATAAGGTCTTCTTTTTAAAGTTAGTCAATTATGTATTCCTAAATGCTCCATGAGGGAGAATATAATAAAAGAAAAACACTCTGGCAACCTATCAAGTTATTTTGGCCTAGATAAGACTCTTAAACTAGTAAGAAGATTTTATTCTTGGTCTAAAATGTAGACATGTGTTAGGAAATTTGTGGAAAGTTGCATGGTGTGCTAAAGGGCTAAAGGAGTGACCTCTAATGTAGGACTGTATATACACCTCTACCAATACCTTCTAAACCTTGGGACTCAATGAGCATGGACTTTGTCCTAGGTTTTCCCAAGACCAAGAATGGGTTTGACAACATTTGTGTTGTTGTAGATAGGTTTTCTAAAATGGCACACTTTTTGCCATATAAAACAACTAATAATGCCTCTAGTATTGTAGGGTTTTTCTTCAAGGATATTATGAGACTTCATGGTTTACCTTTTACCATTGTGTCAGATAGGGACTCTAAGTTCACTAGACACTTCTGGAGGACTTTGTGGAAAAGGCTAGGAACCAATCTTGCCATGTCTTCAACATAGCATCCATAATCTAATGGTCAAACTAAGGTCACAAATAGATCACTTGGAAATCTTCTTAGATGTGTAACCAAGGAGTATGGAAAATCTTGGGATACAATACTACCTCAAGTAGAATTTTCATAGAATGACTAAACAAACAGGAGCACTAGATGCAATCCCTCCCAAATTGTTTATGGGACACACCCTAGAGAAGTACTTGAACTCAGAGAGGTACAAAACATTGGGTAGAAGAGTGCCTTGGCTAATGACTTTGTAAAGATCACGAAGGAAATACACCAACAAGTTAAGGAAAGTCTACAACAAACCACTATCAAATACAAGCAAGTAATAGATATGAAAAGAAGACATGTACAGTTCAAGGTGGGAGACTTAGTAATGATACAATTGAAGAAGGACAAACTTCCTAAGGGAAGATATGTAAAGCTACACATGAAGAAGATTTTTCAAGATTCTAAAACAATGTGGGCCAAATGCATATAAGATAGATCTTCCATTTGATATTGCTCTCTCACCCATTTTTAATGTTTCTAATAGTTATGCTTATGAATCCATTAGTACTGATGATCATATTGTAGGACAAGGTAAAGTTGAAACTTAGGAAACTCTGAAAGATTTACTAATCCACATCCCACAAAGCATTGAATGCATTATTGATAAAAGGATAAGAAAATAAACAAGGAGGCATGAGTATTATGAATACTTGGTAAAGTGGTAGGGAAAAGCCTTAGAGGAAGCCACTTGGCTGACAAAAGCTTAGATTGAAAAGATTGGGGAAAAGTTTTCCACCATTCCAACTCAAGGGGCTTGAGTTCAATATGCCAGAGGAGTATGGTGTAGGGCACACATACAAGAACAAGGAGAAAGGGTCTACATTAACCAACTAATATGGTGGAACCATGATTTGATTATGTCTAGACATGTTAGGTATTGGTCTTGGCCACTTGTGAAGGGCATTACTTTAGGATGTTTTATAAATCCTGTTTACATTTGTCCTATATGACCCTTAGGAGTTTTTACTAATTTTGGATTAAATAAGGCCACAATGGTCTAACAACTAAAGTTTTATTTATGTTTTAATCTTATATTAATAATTTAGGAAGTTTAGAAGTTAGTTTTGTTGATTTAAGGTAAAATTGCACTTTTTGCAAAAGTTGTTAATTAGTAACTTTTAGCCAAGAAGTTGCAAAAACTTGGAAAACTACCTCCAATAGCTTAAATGTGTTTTTATACATTAGAGGAAGGGTTATTTAATGTTATTCCATCTCTCTCTAATTAGAGAGCCCCATTGTATAGAAGGATTTATTGATGTCAATAAAATAAACCCTATTTTGTGCAAAAACCCATTGTATTTGCTATTGGTACAATTCTGAATGGATGTCTTGACATCTACAAAAGATATGGTTGGATAGGGGAAGGAGTTAACATGCTTTATAATTTGATTTGAAAATATTTCATCAAGTAGGACAAAAGTTACATTCATTCTTGCAAAATTGGTTTGTTAAACCCATGAATCTAGGGTATCCATCAAAGACAGAGCCCTAACTTAACTTCCCACTAGTGGATTTGAATGACCACTTGGGGGGATCAAGTTAGGATGATGTAAAAATAGATTCCAAAATCACTGACCTAGGGGGTGGTGTCTACTTTTTTTCCTTCCTTTCCCTAGGCTAAACATCTCTATGTATTTAGGAACTAGCAAGTGAATTTGAGTGATTAGATGAATAAGAAGTATTGATTTAGAAAAAGAATGATGAAACTAGTGTAGTTTGGGTTCAAAGTATCCATTAGCATTAGTAACTCAATCCCATGAACCCATTCTAGAGTAGTTCCTTAAGAAACCACATCCAATTAGGCCTATTGGGTTTGTAAGTTTTAAGACCATTTTGGAGTGCTGGAGTAGGATTGGAGTCAGAAATTTTGTAATCCCTAAGAAATTTCCAAAAGGGTAATAGAATCCATAATTCACTTGCCAATGATTTTGGAGAATTATCAAGTTATTTGAGAGATATCAAGTTAGGAGTGCTAATTGGGTTTTAGGCCTAAAAGTGCAATTTTTGAAATTTCATAGTTTGGTAATTGGTGGAGGAAAGTTATCATAAGATATTTTCAAGGGTGATCAATTGTTAGTATAGAAAAGGAGTTGGAACTTACAAACCTTTTCATTACACCTTTGGTATATCAAGCAATTTCCTCAAGCAATTGTGCAATATTTCAAGTTTGGGAAAACCTACCTTTTGCTGCTAATACTCTGCATCATTTTACGATTCTAGAAGATATATACGAACGTATATTGAGGATCCCTATGTATTACATGCAATAAATTAGATTAAGGGATGTTCTAAAAGTGAAAAAATGGATGAATCACAATCATTGATTCCTACCTAACTCTACCTCAACTAAGTCTTCTTAAGGAGGGAAAACCCTAAAGAGTTTGTATGTGTAGATGAGAAGAGAAGGGAAAATGCTAAGTGTAGAGAACATTCATGGTGAATAAGGAGGTTGTGAAATAGGAAAAAATTGTAGAATCAATTAGAGATAATAGAGAAGAGTAGTTAAAGGATAGAAGAGATAAATCTAATCAGGAGAGTACACATCAGGAAAGAGGAGATTTGATATCTAGCAGAGAGGTGCTAACTAAAAGATCAAGGCTGAAACATTCTAACAAGGGAATCAGTGAAAATATCTTAACTGAGTAGTCTTAATAGGCTTTTGTAAATCCTTTAATAGGCTGCTTGTTTTATTGCAAGTTTAAGTCATTTACAAGGCACACTTCTAGCTGGGTGTTTAAATCCTTTAACAGGGTAAGATTTAACAGTCTTTGTAAGCCTTTAACAGGGTATACCTTTCATAGGGTAGATCATAGTTTATGTTCAAACAATTGTAACATTCATTGGATACACTTTACAACTATAGTAGTGAAGATTTATGGGTGTCATCCCCACTCTAGTTTTACCTACTCATTACAGGATTTTTGGTTAACAAACTTATTGTGTTATGTGTTATTTGTTTCATGCTATGGATGGAGATGTGTAGCTATCTATTCCAATTTACATGATAAATTATGAGATGGATGTGTGGTGAATGTTTTATGGTTAAAGTTTTAAAGTACTGATTCACCCCCCCTCTCAGAGTTTACTTTGTCATTGTTAATTCCAAAATAAACTCCACAACTCTTTCTAATTTTTTGAACACCCTTATACATCTACAATTAATAATACTTATCCTTCAACAAACTCAATGTCTTATCAATTCCAAAATGTCTAGCCAATCCACCACTATGTTTTTCCTTAATCAAATTAATTCTCATATCACTTCTAGGGATACACAACTAAATTCCTTTGAAAAACATACCTCCTTGAATAAAATATTCATGATACTTACTCATGTGATCTAATAGATTGGGTGCTCTATAGTCTCTCCACGCCTCAAAAAAATCAAGATCAATATCATATAACTCTTTCATTTTATCAAAACCAAGAACTTCAACCTTCATCTTGGTCAACAAAGAGCATCTTTTTCTCAATGCATTAGCAACTAGGTTAGTGACTCCACTGTTATGCTTAATCACCAATGTGAAACTTTGTAGTACTCAACCCATTTCATATGTCTCTGATTCAATTTATATTGACTTCCCAAGTACTGTAAAGCCTTATGATCAGTATACAACACAAAATCATTAGGAATCAAATAAATTTTCCACCTATTCAAGGCTTAAACAAATGCATAAATATCTTGATCATACACAAAATACTTCCTTCACACATCATTCAACATCATACTAAAGAAAGCAATAGGTTTGCCTTCTTGACTCAATACAACTCCTATTGTACTACCACTTCCATCACATTCAACTTGAAATTCATTATTGAAATCAGGAAAAACCAATACAAGTAACTGAAAAACCTTTTTTTTTAATGTCTCAAAATTATTATCAGCTCCATGTGTCCACTCGACATCCTTTTTGTCTCCTCTCATTGTCTCAGTCATAACATAACAAATAGAACTGAAATTCTTTATAAACTTCCTGCAAAAACTAGCCAATCCTTGAAATGATCTTACCTCACCCACATTCTCAAGTGTAGGCCATTCCAAAATTTCTTTAACCTTCTTAGGATCCATTTTCAAACCATCAACTAAAATCACAAATACCAAATACACAATCTCCTCTTGAAAAAAAAAAACTTTTTCAAGTTAATCATCAACTTCTCATCTTTCAATCTCTGCAATTCTTGTCTAACATGCTCAAGATGTTCTTCCTTAGTCTTATTGAATATCAAAATATCATCCAAATAAACAGTCACAAACTAACCAAAAAATCTCTTAAGATCTTCATTCATCAATCTCATGAAAGTACTAGGTGCATTAGTCAAATCCAAAGGCATTACCAACCATTGATACAAGCCATCTTTTGTCTTGAAAGTAGTCTTCCATTCATCACCTTCTCTGATTCTGATATGATGATATCCATTCTTCAAATAAATGTTGGTAAAATACTTTGTTCCACTCAAAAAATCCATTATGTCATCCATCATTGGCATAGGAAACCTATAGTTCAATGTGGTCTTGTTAATAGCTTTGTAATCAATACACATTCTCCATTCTACATTCTTCTTAGGTTCTAATGCATTAGGTACAACACACAGACTCAAACTTTCTCTGATCAAACTCTTTTACAATAACTCATACACTTATCTTTTAAGTTTTTCATTCTTTATAGGTGTCAATCTATATGGTGCCTTAACTGAAAAAATAGCTCCAGGAATCAGGTCCATACAATGACTTATACTTCTTATTGCTAGTAAACAATTAGGAATATCCTCTGCAATAATTTATTTATACTCATTCAAAAAATTTAAAATTTCTACTAGTACTCAGTCATCACTAGATGTTACTCGGCCAGCACTATTTTCTATCACTCAGCTTAAACTGGTAAAATTTGGCCTCCTAGGAATTACAAGAAAATAGAGTTGATTCTTCTTCATTTCTTTTCAAATTGCTTTCCATTAACCATGCAAATTCTCACATTAGTACAATTAACCTTATATGGATTTTCAATTAAAGTCAATAATATTTGTTTTCTCCCATTCACCCAAAAGGGTATATTGATTCAATCTTCTATTATGTATAGCATCTCTATCATATTTCCAAGGTCCACCCGATAAAATATGACAACAATCCATAGGCACAATATCACATAGAACTTCATCAAAATAATGTCCAATCTTGAAATTAACAATACATTATTCACTTACCAATATATTATGCTCATCTTTAATCCATGAAACATGATAGGATTTAGGATGATTCAGCCTATGTGTTGGTGTTTGAAACTACTGAGCAACAAAATACTCAATATCACAGTGAACTTACTCACACAATCTAAGGATTAGCCAATTCCTATTAGCAATTATATGAATAAACCACTTTGACCCAACTTCAACAAAACCAAAGGATGGTTTCCTACTCTTTAGGCTTTGCTAAACCAAGGTGGGTATACCTAGGGATGATTCTAATGCAAACTACTATGTAGAGATTCTTTTAGTTTCATTCTGATTCTCATCTATTACCACTAACACATGAACAATTCACTTCACTTCTTTTAATGTTCTCAATCTTGTATGCATTCCTTATTAGCAGATCTAGTCATAATTCTCCTAAGATTTACAAATATTCCTGGAAATAGTAGCTACCTAAGACTCAGAGAATAGATATAAAAGAGTAGTGACCAGCATTTATAACTTTGAGAAAAATGAAATGAAAAATAATTTTGATTTTATAATTGGTTTGATATGTAGTAGCAGAATTCATCCTTGTTCACTTTTGACTTATGTGACTAGTGCCTTATCCATTGGGCAGAAAATTGACTATTGGCAGGATATTTAATTCAAATAACTTGTAAATGAATTATTCAATTATAATCACCCATTCCCATTCTTATGAAGTATCCCTCTCATAAATTCATAAACCCTACTGATTCACTAAAGCATTTCTATAATTCCTTGAATTAAAAGCAATAATGAAATCAGTATACAACCCATCCACATTGCATTTAGCCAATTTAAACCTTATTTAAATGACTTCAAAGTAGATAAACCCATAAAATGGAGACATAAATTGATGACACAGATATAGTGTAAATACCCTTTTGTATTATCCCTTTAGATGACTAATACAATGACCAATAGAATGGAAAGCCTAGAATACCTTGCTGATTCTATCATTTCAATATATCATCAGAAAAAACAACTGGAAATAAACTCAAAACAACTACACACTATTGGACCGACTGTATTCTCTCAAAAGACTAAAAATTATACAAAATTTAGACCATCACATTGCCTTGAAAACTCATTTATATAGGTATGAGTTGCAACAAGCAAAGGGAAAATGTGATTGACAGGTGTCCTTTTATAGAAATGAGTACATCAACCTTTTTTGAAAATATCTAAACACCTTAATTCAAAAAGAAAAAAAAAATAGTTGCAAATGATAGCTGGAGCATAAGATCTTTAATTTTGTCTTTTTCTTTAACTGCTCCCTATTGGTATGGCTTTGATTTTTGCGATTGCTTCCCAGAAAAATACTTCTCTTTTGGTGGGCCATTCACATTCCTTGACTGTTGTTAGTTCATCAACAGTTTTCTACCACCTGGCATTAGTTATTACCCTTCCTTCTATGGAAAACCTATTCATTTCAGTTTCAACCTTGAATAGGGTATCAATTAGTTCATTAAAAACATACTCATCAATATCATTCTGAAAAATGGGTGCCACCTATGGAAAGTCTACAATATGGTCAAAAGAATTAGATCATTCATTGAAATCCTTCATTTTGTCATCAGAATTAGTAACAAAAAGAATTAAAGAATAAAAACCATTTGTCAGCACTTTCATTTTGCTTTGAATTACTGCTAGCTTCCCTGTGAAAATTTGCAATAAGTATTTCACTTTATCCATACCTTCCTTCACAGTAATAACTTTATCTAGGAGATCTAGCTTCTTGGCTAACAAGGGTATCAACCTATCAAAGAATTGCATATATGGCCCCCATTGTTGAAAAATAGGCTCAAGCCATCCAATTGCATTCTTGCATACCTATTTTGCAGATTGTAGTTTGATGAATGCATTATAAGCATCTTGAGATATTCTTTTCAGAGTGCTTATTCTATGATTTAATACATTTATCAAAGCATTTTTCTTGGTGGCACTGTCAAATTAGAAATCTCCTATCTCCACACTAACCAGAGGCACTGGCACTATTACCCCTATAGATATTTCCTCTGTTTGGGCCTTTGCTTCTATAGTGTGCCTTCCTTCTATTTCCTACCTTGGTGCATGTTCTACTTCTAAAACTACCTTGAGTTGTTCCTTGAGGGATACTATTTCTGCTTCTAAATTCTATATCTTCCCCTCCAACTCTTCTATCTTTTGTTTCTGCGCATGGCTCATCATGAGCTCTTCTTCATACAACTTCCTTATATCTAAACATTCATTATACACTAAAGCTAGCTTGTCTTCAATTTCTTCCACCTTTACCTCATTCATGAGACCAAAGTGTTTGACTAAGCTGGAGATTTCTTTCCCAGTAGTGTTCTCCAAGGTCCACACAATCGTGTTGCCTTGTGCAGTTTCCTCTATATCCATCACTTTGGGCTTTTTAGTGTCAGGGGCCAAAGTCCATATTGCTAGGGTTTTTATGTTTATATTAAACCCTGACCATCTTTTAAAACCCTCATTGCTAGAGGCTTCATAACTAATAGCTTTGTCTTGTCTTCTCATTTGATCCAAAACAAAAGCCCTTTCAATATCCCAATGTGGTATAAGAATCATACCACTCCTACATACCAACTCCCTAGCATTTGCAGGGGTCATTTTTTTAGTCTCAAGATCATATGCAAGCAGTTTGTCCACCAATTCTTTATTCTTCTCAGGGTCTTCTCCTGGCATAAGGCTCAAAGTAAGCTCATTTTGTTTTATTCTATACAAGAAACTTTTAAACTCTGATGATTTAATAAAATCATCATCTTCCATGAATTTTTCAAATTGGATGAGCTTGTCATCTAGTCTTGAAGTTACAATTTGTAAATTAGTGGAAGCCTTTCCTGCTTTAGTAGCTCATTGATATAGATAATTTTGCCTAATTTCCAAAAAAACTCATCATTTCCTAGGATTACCTGCAAACCTCTACTCACTACCTTCTTTGAGATATGCATTATTTTTTCTCTTTTATTTCCCTTAGGGAACCATTCTGAGGTTGATGGTTGTTCTTCTTCCAACTCAACCTCCAGCTGCACGTCTGGTTCAGATGATTCCCTATATACAGTGGTCTCTTCTCCTTTTGGTTCATGTGGCATTTGGGACATTATGTAGTCAAAATTCTCCACCATTTTCTTTAAATTTTTAGTGTAGGGCACTTCTTTGTAAAAACCATTAAAATAAGGATTTTTTCTCCTCAAAGCCTCTTCCACATTCCTAATTTCACCATACTTTTCAAGTAGCTCATCAGCCTCCCTTGTTGCTACTATATTTGCAATCAAATCTTTGACAGGAATAGGTTTGCTTGGAGGCAGGACATATTCCCTAATGGCCTTGACCTCATTGATAATATAATTTTCAAGATCATACATCCTATATGGCCCAGTAGAAAATTTATATTGGTTTAAATACTCACTCAATTCCTCATATGCATTTTTCCCAATTTCAAAATCCCCTATTTTAAAAGTTCTACAAACAAATGTAGGCTTGTGTAGAGTAGGAGGGATCATTTCCTTATTCATTAAAATAAATTTCCAAAAGAATTCAATAATGGCCAATCTCGGGGGTAAATATTTGGGTAAAATGTGAGGAGGCTATGGACATGCATATACCCTAATCAATGTGCACTCCTTAAATAAAAAGATGTCCCCCTAATTATGATCTATCCTATTTTTCTCATCTAGGAAAGTAGGTCTAAGCAAAGGTCTTAAAACATTTGGTGTTCTGAAAAAGGTATGGTCTACCATCCTCATAATAATAGAACTAAAGAAATTAAAGAACAAAAGGGCATTTGAATAATAGAAATCCTTATGCCAAATACGAGTCTAGAGTTGCACAGGTAACTCACCAAATTCATCAAAAGTTTGACCAATGAAGTCCCCGCTAATGTATCCAATGCTGTTATATAGGATAAGGTGCATCAACAATGAATAATGGTGGAACTTGAAGTCTTTCATCTCTCCCTTCTTTGCATTACAAATCTGCATGTGCATACTGTCAATGATGAAGGCTACATAATCATACTCTTTATGGTGGAAAGGGTCCTATATATCACATGCCATCAGAAAAAGGGAACCATTCACACAATCCTCTGCATCATCACTTCCCATCACTTTGTGCAACCCATACACTATGTTTTTGAGATAATTTTTAAATCTACTCAAAGGTAGAAAACCCCCCACCTTTTTTGGAAGTAACCCTACCTTTTTTACCCTGTAAGGAATATGTGGTAGCATAACATTTTTCACAAAGTATGTTTTATTCCTATCAAACTTTCCCTGCAAATTTGCAATGTCAATAGGTACATCCATTTGTCCCATTAATCCAAAGGCCTCAACAAAAGAAGTTCTATCCAACGTGCATAGTATACTCCCATTATGCCTATGGAATGTTCTAGTAATTGGATTGTAGGAATTCATTAGGGCTTTCAACAAATCAACATCAATGAACACTTCTAGAAATATCAATTTTGCCATATTTCTGTTCCATGGGTTACATACTGCACACTTTGTGTTCTATTCTGATAGAAGTACATAAAAAGATCATAACCAGTAACTCTCGTGCATTCAACATCTCAAACAAAAACATATGGGTCTCAAAAAACATGACCATTTTTCAAAATCACATTCGATGATCTTGGGAGAATTTTCAGCCAATCCTCAACATGTTTATTTGGTTTCTTGACCCTTGTCTTCTTCTTAGTCTTAGTAGCATATTTCTTCCTTTTTCCTTCAGGTGTGACCTCTACAACATCGTCACCCTTGTCTTCAACTTTGACTTCTTCTTCATGCATTTATTCAAATTCCTTGTCTGCCATCTTTTCTATAAGTATGCTCGTGACTCTTTACATAGGATAAACAAAACTCTGCAATTGGTAGATTTCAGAATGGAACATAAAACAAATTCTTCAAAGTGGAAAATATTCTATTATTTAACTATACCCTTGATGTTTTAATCATGCAACTACCAACTTTTTCAATAAATTTAGCATGCACGAGCTTTAAAACCATTCATGCAAGTTGTCATCAAGGTATATCAGCTGCAAAATTTGATTCTGATGTACTTTTCAAAGCTCTATTTTACTTGGCTATGGCGATTTTGTCTTTCGTGCTTACCTGGCATGACACATCAGCTACTTTTTTTCAAATTATGGTCTCCTATTTTTACGCTGAGTCAAACCTTCAATCTTCATAACACCAAAAATGCCCTTGATGAATTTCTACATTCACTTAGAGACACTTCAGCATACCCTAATCGTAAGAATGTAATGATGTCTTGGCACTATATTGAAAATCCCTTTTACATTCTTACAATGCCCTTTACCCCATATGACCTCAAACCTTTTCACTTGATACTTTTGTTCTTACGATTTAGACTTTCATCATATAAGCGTAAAACCCTTATCATAGCCTTCTTCACCCTTTATGCCTATATGCAACCCTTTACACCTCAACATCAAAAACCTTTTTACTGACACCTTCGATCTCACGATTCAACTATTCCTTGTATGAATGTAAAACCCTTGCTAAGGCTTTCCTTTAACCTTTTTATTTCTTCTTTAAGCCCTTACAAGTTGCCTTTACCTCATAACCTCGAAGAGCCTTCTTAGATGATATCTTGCTCTTATGTTTACCCTTTCTTGTAGAAGTGTAAAGCCTTCTCTTCATCTCCTTTATCTACCCTTTTATGCCTATACGCTGAAACTCAACTTGTAACCATGGAGAAAGGATAAAAAGGCTCTTCATTCATACACTTAGCTTGCAAGCATAATGGCGTAATGACAAAACTGCACTTTTCAAGTATCAACAACCCCTATATGATCTCAGAAAATTTTAAAAAAAATCGCCGTTGATTTTGTGCACATGCAAAATTTAGACCTTAAGTTGTATGCCACGTGGGCTGGGCCCATTTGACACGGATGTCATGTCTTCATTTGATTCACTTGCACCAAGCCCATCAAAAAATTCAACAGGTCCCACTCGACACTTTTACTACTAAAACATGGCTTTACAGTTGTTTATGAGCTCAAAAAATGTATGCACGTAATCACATTTGAATTTTACTTTCATTCTTATGAAATCCTTTTACTCGTAGAACCGTAAAACCTTTCATGCACCCTTTCAGATCATGCTTTACACCATGCTGGGGTATTATGCCCTTATGCTATCCATTGAAATGTATATGCATAAATCATAACTCAATACTTCTCCACCCTTTCGTTTAACTATTTACTCGTATCCCTGTAAAGCAATATAACATCTTCCTTAAAAACCCTTACACTTACTCGTGAATCACCTTAAGCGTATGCCCGGGATGCCTTTTCAAACCCTTTGTGCTCACTAGCTCAACCCTACACCGTAAGACCGTAAAGGGAAAATTTTAAGTGCTCTACAAATCTTTTCAAAAATTTAAAAAGAAACCTAGGGTTTTTCACACTTAGTGTATTTTAATGGCTGAGCTAAGAGACAAACCTTGAGAATTTAAAAGGAAAAGATGACACATGAAATAAGGCACAACTAGGGTAGCCTAAAATTTTGAAAAAATGAGGAATGAAAACCCTAATCTACTTAATTCAAAGACTTAAATGATTTTTCACCCAAAATTTCAAAATTTTTCTATACTGTGAAAAATCAAACCAACACTATGCAACTACAACTTTGTAACTAGCTCTTCTAATGCCAAATTTGCATAACTTTCACTATGAATAATCACCTTGCAACATTTTCCAACCATCTTACATCTTGTCTTGAAAAGTCTTCTCCTTAGGATATGTTCCTCATAATTTCCATTATTACATAAGGTTCTTGTCACCATCATATCTTCTCCAGTATCAGGTCCACTTGGTGAACCCTCAATGTCTCCTTGAACCAAATTTTTTTTGTTACCTTGCTCACTTTTAGAGGATCTTCACTCAAAGGATCTATGCCCTTCTTTACCACATTGAAACGATTACCATGAAAACAACCTCTAGAATAAGAATTACCTCTTCCATAGAAAATACTAGTACCTCCTTGGTAAGAATAACCATCTTTCCACTTAGTCTTGCTTTTTTCATCATTCTTCCATTTTAAATTTTCCCTTATCTTGCATAGAATTGTTAGATTTGCCACCTTATGCATAAGATCTATC
The DNA here is from genome assembly GCA_028749045.1 of Cupressus sempervirens. NCBI lineage: Eukaryota > Viridiplantae > Streptophyta > Pinopsida > Cupressales > Cupressaceae > Cupressus > Cupressus sempervirens. The sequence goes on from CM053783.1 coordinate 561,106,003, forward strand.
TCTACCTCTCTGGAGTCTACCACCTCTACCTCTTTGTCTTCATTATGATTCTTTGTCAAGATCTCCTCAAATTTCAAGGTATATTGATATGCTTCCTCCACATTTTTGAATTTCACAAAAATTATCTCATTTTGAATCCTAGATTTCAATACATTTATGTACCTTGCAATTTTCTCAACATCATCATCCACATGTCCAGATCTGATGTCCAATCTATAGAATTCCTTAGTATACTCCTTCACAATCATGTCTATTTGTCTCAGATTTTGCATTTTTCTCAACAAGCTAAGTTGGTAATCAACGAGAAGGAACTTGTTCTTCACATTGTTCACCATTTTTGACCAAGTCTTGATCTTCTCATTTTCTCTTCTTTCTCTATCAATTTGCAAAAGCTCCCACCATGGTGAGGCATGACCCTTCAACCTAGTAACTGCAATTTTCACCTTCCTATTATTAGGAGTGTTTTCATACTCAAAGAACTTCTCCATATCAAAGATCTAATCCAACATAGGATTGGTGTCCAATTTTCCATCATAAGGAATAACTTCTATAGAAGGCTTTGATTTTTGCCTAGACAATAATCTCAACAATCTTACCTCATCTTGATCTTCTTCAACTTATGCATTAGGGTTTGGTGCTACTACTTCATCATTACTCACATCATTCAGATGCACTCCTCTCCTATGGCTTGTCTCTACAACATCTAATCTAGCTACAATTTGTCTCAATGTATCAAATATGACATTGTCAACATTTCCTCTACCTTGAGCCATCTTTACAATTAGGTTACTGCAAGATCGTAACCTTCTACAAGTTATAGGTCAAATCCTTAGATCTGCTACCATACAACTAAATCCATTTAGGGTTCTACATGATCCAGTCTCCACAAGAATGAACCCAAAGCTTTGGTACCACTTGACATAGGGAGGAACAATGAAAACTAGGGTCAAAGGCACACCCAGCTACCAAAGCGACTTGTAGGAATAAACAAAATGAAAACACAACATGGAGGAAAAAACAAAGGAGATAGAAGAGAAAAAAACTTTATTGATTCATCAAAGTAACAAATACATGTTTAACTATGAGGTCTTTTGGGTTATGATCAACATTACAATTCATAGTTCAATGACGATCTCTGCATTCTAACCCCTACTTCTTACTCTTCCTCAAATTATCATAACAATCCTCTTGCCTAAGACTCTACCCAAGAGTTCCTTAAATACTTGCATGTCCATAGGTCAGCCTGTTAAAAATTACAAACTAAATAAACCCTTACAAATTAAATGCATTACCAAGCCACAAGTCATCTCTATACAAATATTAAATGAAAATATGAAATTAAATTTGTGCATGGTCAGCTCAAATTGGAGCCAGGAACAGACAAATCAGTGAATGAAGGACCAAGGAAAACAATGGAACTTGGCAACACTTGGTACATAAATGAACTTGATACCAATAGACACTTGACATCAACCATGAACTCGACATAAACTATGAACTTGACATCAACCACAAACTCGACATCAACTACAAGCTCAACATCAACTAAAAACTCGATTGTAATAGAGAACTCAAGAGTAACAAAGAATTTAACAACTAAGAGCTAGGGAACAACAAGGGGCTCAAAAATAACTAAGAAACTAGAAAACATGCAAGATAACTATGCAACCCAGGATGCTCCTATATCAATTTATAATATGATATAGTAGTTGCACTACTTTTTGTTCTCAAACCGATTAGTAAAAGTGAGTTCTTCTATTTAAGTGAAAAGAGAAAAGTCTTAGTTTTTTTCCAAGTCTAAGTCTAAGTCCTTTTAGGTTAGGAAAATCTCCATCAAACTTTCGCTTTTCTCCCTCTCCTCATTCATAGCTAGATGGGATTTATTTTGTCAAGTGATCTTATGGGTAGGTTAGTACCTAGTTTGGTAGAGATAATTGTTACTCATTGGAAGATCAACTATAAGCTATATCCATTTATGAATTATCATTGTTTAAAAAATTGATGTTGGTAAAAATTTGGAAATCATCTTCTCCTCGGCGAGTTTCCTACCCATGAGGATGATTTGCCATGAAAGGCACTGAGTGATGCACACAAATAAAAAATATGAAAGTAACAAGGCTTCCTATCGTAAATCATGTTTTCATCTAGGATTATGACTCCCAAATGTGGTTAAAATTTATTGTGGCCCTCATAATCATCCTTAGTAGAAAACTCAAAACTGACTTCTCCTTGGTGAGTTTTCAATCCCTGAAGTTGTTTTTTGAAAACATAGTTTGGAATGAAAATAAATGCTAAGTGGTCCTTGAGAAGGTCTTTGAATCTCATCTAGACATTTCCATCTTCAAGAGGGGCAATTGTCCAAAGTTTGACTAAGAAAGGAAACATTAATGGAGAAGCAAAAACTATCTTCTCCTCGGCAGGTTTTCAACCCATGAGGACAATTTCCCAAATTCCAAAGAAAACCAAGCTAATGACTAGATTGGATTTGCAAGTTGTGTTTAGAATATCTCAGAATGATAATAAAGTGAACCTAACTATTATGGGAAAATAATGATAATCAAGGTCTAACTTGGTAGACATTCTCCCCTGGAGTACCCTAATGGTAACTTCCCAAAACTTAAAGGAAAATGGGAAAGCATGTTATGGAGATATAGAAAGTTATCGTTGAGCTCAATTGACTAGTGAAAAGACCTATAAATGTCTGTTAAACTCTCACATTGACTATTCAATGGGTATCTCCTTAAATTCATTCACATGGTGCAAATTTTAAAGATCAATGGATGAATTAAGGCTCCCATATATAGAAACATAAACTATTGAATGAGCTACTGCTCTTTCTTTAAATTGTTATTCTGTTAACATGTATAGCTTTTTGAAAAGGAAGTGATTATTGCATTGGCCATTTCTTTCACATTCTCAATTCAAATCTTGTTCTCAAAGTCATGGAAACTAGGTTCATAGGTTTTGATGGATTTACTAGAATCAAATCCCAATTGTAGAATTTCATAGACACCTCTCTTCACTTCTACGACATGGATTATTTTCAAAAGAGAGTAAAATCTAAGAAGATTCACCCCATCACTAAGAAACTTTGAGGATATGGGTTGGTCAAATCCACTAGTTTTCTGGTTGTTGTTCTTGCCCCGGAGCTAATCTACGAATGCATACATTCTTACAACCCAGAGACAAGGTAGATTGTGCTACCTGACAACACAATGTTGATTTCAATTGACATGCAAATTGTGGTGAAGTGCCTTCATATGCCAAAATGGGAAGAATTCTCAGACTTGACCTTTAGGGGAGCCATTTTTGAGTTCTTTGCAAGAAGATGATCTAGAGGAAAGAAATCATGCAAACATGTTTCCAAAAACCACAAAGTGCTAAGAGTAAAGTCCCTAAAACTTTGTTTGGAACCAACCTCAAACTAGAGATTATTGATATTTTGGTTCTCCTACCTAGGTTGAAAGGTGAGGTAGAATCTTTGAATTTTGTTGAGCAATATTTCTTTTTATTGCAAGTTATTTGCTCTAATACTTAATACATCAATTGTGCTCAAGTGGTAATCAAAATTTTGTCCAATGCTCTCTATGCAGCTAAATTTTATAATACATTCTATATGTCCTCTTTTCTCATCTATATGTTGGCCTTATTAAAACTATGGCCAAGCCTCCCAAGAGTAGAGAATTTTCAAATGATGTGAAATCTTATGAGTTTTATCCATGTTTATAATTACAAAATAGTTATGTAGAGTATGTGAAAGTAAATTATGCATTCACTATGAGGATTTGTAGGGAGCTACAGGGATATCCAAAAAGGAGATTCAATCTTGAAGCCATGGCCACCATTAGCCAGTTTGGGAGTTATTTCATTCAATTCTCACCTTTCTCTTATTTTTGTCTCTTGTCTTTTATTGGACTCCCCTTGAAGCTACCAAGGTATCCCAGTGACATGCTTGTGTTGATCAAGATTGTGCAACAAGCCATTCAAGTGAATATATTAAGTACAATCTTGAAGAAGAAATGATACAAGTTTCCTATGAAGGCAGGGGCTTTAAGTTGCAAAAATCACTCCAACATGAAGAATATGGAGGTATTTGAGATGAAGTAGAACCTGGACATGTACAAAGTCTTGAGGCCCATGTTTGACCCAAATGGGTATTCCAGGGATGTTTTGTAGATAGGAAGTGTAATAAAGAATATCATACTCATTGAGGATTAATGAGTTGGCTACACGGATGAGTTTGAGAGTCATGATTGAGCATTTTCTAGATTAATAGTTGATTAGGTGAAGATGTACAAAGTTAACAATGATGTAGAAGGGGTGGACAATGATGGCCATAATATGTATAGTAACACTTACCTGACCAAGCTCAGAAGCACTCTAATAAGGTTAGAGCCTTATGAAGACATCAAGAAAGAGTTGGATATAATGATGGCTCATATCTACAAGAGGACTCAAAAATGGGTCAAATGGACAACAACTTAAGAGAAGTTAGAGCAAAGACACATCTCCTTAGGCTTCCCCAAAAATTGTAGTGGCTTGCTCTTCCAAGGGTGGTGCATCAGGTGTAACCTTATCCATTACTCAAGGGCCAACACAACCATTAGGTGGAGGTGACCAACCTCCTAAAAAGAACATTACCCTTTCCAAAACTTGCCAAGATGGTTCTCTACTAGTAATTGGGACTAATACAAAAGATGAGAAGAAGAAGGCGGGAGAATTGAAAGATAGTGTAGTCACAGTAGCTCTCTTACCCCATAGTAGTCCAATCCCATCTATGAGTGCTACACTACTCCTACCAAGTAGTCCCCAAGTACAAGTGGTGTATCTTGGAGATGGTGGAAGTAGTGAAAGTGAGTCTACTAAGTTTGATGAAGCAAAAAAGAAGACTACAAAAGCAAAGAAAGGTCTTGAATCTTCAAAGCTCATTTTGTAGGTCCTAAAGAATCCTTTCTCTTTAGCTATGAAGGCATTGACCCCAATAAAAAGAAAGATGTTCAGTATAGACACACTCAAAACTACATCCAAGGTGATTGGTATAGAATCATGGCTAGAGGACACCTTGGATAGGAAAATGAAGATGAAAGAAGAGGGAGTTCCTAATAAAGAGACTTTATCTCTGGTTATCCATTCTAGATCAACATTGAGTAAAGTCAAGAAGTAGAAGACTATCAATTCTTGGACAAGATCCTAATACAGAGCATCCAACTATGGAGATTTCCAAGCCCACTAAAGACATATTTGTAGATGATTTCCCCTTGCATTCTGTAGATGTCAAAGAAGTAAGACATGATACTAAGGTGGGCCTGTGGAAGTTAACAAATGATGTGATAGAAGGACAACTTGAAAGCCTTAAGCTAGCTAAAGTCAGAATGAAGGTAGAGATTCATGAACTTAATTATTTTATCAAGCAATTAGTCACCCCATTGGAAAGCATCTTAGGAATGTTAATCACCAGTGATCCTACTACTATTGCTGTCCAAGATCTCATCTCCTAGTTACAGGAAGATAAACACTTTAGACATATTGGTAGATAGTGGAGTAGAAAACTCAAGTCTGAGGGAATTGCAATTATAGAGAAAATTGGCAATGCAGTATTGAGGCTTGAAATGGAGAAGGATAATATCTCAGCTAATCGAGCTTCCTTGGTAATAAAGAAAGTCAAGAGTGAAGACTACATTTTCTTACTAAAGATGATTATTCACATTGTTGGTGTTTGAAAATGTTACCCGTTTCCAATTACCCTGATGAGAACAAAACATATCTAGGGGCAGCTAACTCCCATTATCAACACATCCATTCAGACACCAGGCCAACTGTAAGGCATGACCCTTTTTCTTCTTCAGGCTCTGCAAAACCTAGGCGGGTAGACCTGAGATTCAATTGATACCGTACCAGTGCAAAACATATCCCTGAATCTACTTAATGCAGATAAAAACCCCTAATTTTTCTATGCTTAACCAAGAGATCACAAGCATGAAATAGCTAAAGACATGACTCATGAAATTGGAAAGCTAAGTGCAGGTTATACTTTGAATACCTTTCAACATAAAAGGGGAAAATTTGATTTAATAGATTGATGATAGCAAGACCTGGGTATGAGCAACAAAAAATTAATGATCCTATCTGTGATCAGTGCCTTATTTGTTGGGCAATTAAATGAATCATAACCATACATCTCCTAGAAACCTCAGGCATATCTCTAAATCCAGATCCTTGATCTATCTTTCACCTTGTGAATTGACATCTGCATCAAAATGAATCTCATACTCAATATCCCATCATAAAATCAGTAAACCCTGTGATAAACACCAAGCGGTTACATGGCTCTTGGTTCCATAAGCAAGGTATTTCAATCACATACATCACTAAATGAGATGCAACCTAATCTATGGTCTTTGATCATAAACTAGAAAAGATTACAGATCCACAAACAAGAGACAAGATTCAAGCTGAACTTGAAACCATTGCCGCTCTTTATTTACTTTCTTTGAAATCAAATACATGAGAGATGTACATAATACTTCATAAATGACCTACCAGACATGAACTATTTGCATAAAACTCAAAATGTTGTTCAATAAAAGAAGAAATGCTGAAGAATGATATCACAGATATGAGAGAATTCAAGATCGAAACCATGAATGGTCTCTCAGTCACAAAAAACTGGAACCCCTTCAATGGAAGCAAGAAAGAAAGATATAGAAGAGAAAGAATTCCTGGATTTGTTCTAAAGATGACAAGTGTCCACTTGAAATTCAATCCTATGCAACTCAGTAACTTCTTTCTTCTTTCATCCCATCTGATCTAATTTTGTTTCATCATTATCTACAATTGATTTGCAAAATATCTTTGCTTAATGATGAAAGCTTTTTGAATTACTAAAATATTTGATTGCCCCATGAAAATGCCAGAGAAGATGAGTCTTTACTAAGTAAATCCAAACAAATTCGACCCTAACAACATTTCCATTGCCTTCTACTGATATTCAGGTCATTATCTTGACAAAAAATCAAAACTGAACTTCTTGGTCTAAATATGGTTGCAATTCAATTACCTGATAGAAAACCTCATGTAGCTCAAACTAATTAACACCTGTGCAAAAATTGGCTCCAAAATTGGAAAGTTCGTATTCTCTCGATTCCAGCGATATATAACATCGCCTATCTGGCCTCTTGGAAACCTCTTGAAAGTCATTTTGAAAATGACTCCTCTGCTAGAAACTTATGTCTACCATTTGATTTTTTAAATTTGAAAAATTTAAAAAATTCTAATGTCAAAACTTTAGAAAAAATATCTCTCAGATGACTAAATGTGCATTTTTTATAAAAATAATAATAAAATATTATTATTTTTTATTCTTTAATTTCAATTGCCATTGAATTTGGGGTCAACAATAAGTTTGACTAGTGCCACATGGCATCTTCTAATTGGACCGGTCGATTTGCACCATCCGCCATGTGTCATCTTCTCGCTAACTCGCTATGTTAATTGTCATGCATCTTTCGCTTGGCGAGTAAGTGAGGACCGCTAGATGCACCATGTGTCACAATTCCCTCTCATCTAGAGCATCTCATGGGTCGCCAAAATTTTTAAATTTTTTGGCGACTCGCTAAGTCGCTTGCTGGAATTTCTCAGATTTTTCGGCTAGAGACATAGCGACTAGCTGGATTTTTTTCTTTTCTGACGCTTATCCCTTGCTGATGTCATCAATTTGATATAGCCAACTTGGACACCCAACATGATGTCTATCCCTTGCTGATGTCTATTTTCCAACATGGACACCCCTGCTATAGTTGCCTACTTATTTTCTTGGTGCGGCTTCATATCCTTTGTATGTTTTCTTTGACTACGTGTTCTTCACCTTGAATTTGAGGAGCTTTCACTTTGACCTGTATGGAGACCTTTCTCAGCATTTTTTTTGGATGGTTCTCTTTCATTGGTATTAGAATATCTATTTTCTTTTTGAGAAAACTGAGCCCCTTTTCAAAACATGCATTTCACTCTGGCATATGTTCATCTTGAGAGGTAAGGCCATCCACGTCAGGACCAAATAATAGGTAAAGCTACCATCTCAAGAGAATACTCAACATACTCTTTCAACAAATGTAGTTTTCTTGTACATTCCTTCAAGTAACCTAGACTTTCCAAGAGCAATGCTACCCAGGCCTCTTGTCTGTACAATCCTGCAACAGAATTTCTTAGCATTTCCAAACTCCCTTGTAGAGAAATATTCACAGCCCATCCTACTTCCAACATGATGAACCATTCTGCTAGCATTAACCATCTTATGCTCCTACTGAATGATAATAAATGTATATCAAATGTTTCCCTACATTCATCCTTTTCAAACAGAATGACAGATACATAATATGTATTTATTATTAAGAATATTATCATTCTTTCTTCAAAAACATCTTTAAATTCCCTCGAGCTCTATCAGTCCTGTTGGATTCAGTCGGGCCCCAAAGTGGGTCCAGCTAAATTTTTTTTGTTTCCGAACAACTAATTTGCAAACTGGTTCATTGACATCCTTGAACTGACTAGAATTCAATTTGAATGCTAAATCATCACTTAAAACTCATTTTACAACTTAACTACAAATTGTGAATGTGGTGCTAGGAGGTCTGTCAACTACCTTTAAAAACTGACTCGGACAACTGACCAGGTTCTGAAACCTGACATACTGAATCTATGTTCTGTACACTTTCAGCCTGTCAAATCCTGTCTCATGACGAATTTGGAGTCAAAAGATATTGACCCTCAATGTCACCTTCTCAGATTTATCTGCAAACAAACATGTCAAAAAACAACAAATTGGCTCTGGAATCTACTTGGAAAACTAGGCAAATGAGCACACGAGGAAATGAAAACTGGGACACTCATTCTTTGCCATGAGAATAGTATGATTCTACAATTTTGGCTCATGAAAAATCACAGGTCAAATTTGGCGGATGTTCAAATTAGGCTACTCAAAATTTTGCAGCTAAGAACAGTGATTGAAGGTGATTTTAGCAAACATAATTTGCCTGGAAAAGTGTGCAAACGGATTCGTCATGACTTGCAAACTGGCACACTTGGAGCATTTTCAAAGGACAACATAGGGGAACAAAACATTTGATCTTACCTTTCATGTATCAAGAGATATGACATCTCGAATAGGGGTTACAATCAATCTGCAATTATTGACACTAGTTAAAACCTATAAATTGCGTTTGGAATCACACTTGAAAATTGACCAAACAGATTCTTCATAAGCTGAAACTTGGAATATAACAAGTCTCTGACATCTACAATGCAACACAAAAGGAATTTCAACATTTGGGTCAACTGGTCAAAAGTTACAACACGTCAAACATGGCTTCCCTAAAATTTGAAAACTTTGCAAAAACATGAAAAAAATAACTGACCAACTTCGAGGGATTCAAAACCTAGTCAAATGGACTCAAAATGAATCAAAATCTGAAACATAGGTTCTCAAGTATGGACGCTAGACACTCTCAATGTGGAAAGTCACAAAACCTTTCTCGGTACGAGATATTCAGATGCAAACATAGCCTCTTGTCGCCGTTTGACACTTTGGTGAAAAAGCAAGATTGACAATTGTTCAAGACAGGACTTCGCCAAATAGCTCAGAATGATGATTTGACCATATGGAACAGGTAAATAGGCTGAATGGAAGGTGTTAGAAACATTAAACACCATTTATGCATTAACTCAATAGCGAGGTACATAGGCTTCATAAAGCATTTATAAGCCTGAATTTCTCAATGGTGCTCAAAATGTGGGCTACAATTTTGAGTGCCAACAGTGGTTTTGTCTGGGGATGCATGCCCCTTGTAGGCATGGCAAGATTGCAGATCTCTAGAAGAAACAAACCATTGCAAAACTTCAAAACTCTCCTGAACAAAAAAACTTTCTCTCGAATAGCTTTATTGAAAACAGGAAACTACTCTTAACTATGTACAAGTGATGGCTGCAGGCCACCAAAAAGTTTCAGAACTTTTTACCTTTGTCAAACACCTTATTTTTATTTACGTTCTCCTGAGGAAAACTAAAAATCTCATCCTTATTTGTTTCACCCATCATATCAACACTTTCAATTACTTTGTTAGGCAAAACAAAACTGCTATCATCATCTTCATAGTGCATATAAAAATCATACATACTGTCTACACCTTGCTCACTATGAAAGTATGGATCAGCATGACCATGACAACTGATATCAAATTGAAAATGATCACTACTGACTGAATCATGGATTCTTCCAACTGGAAACACAAAGTGCTCATATTCAACTTCATTCAACAAGTTACATGGAGCAAATTGTAAGTCACCTTGTGCCTTCGTAAATGAAGAGTATGTGAAATCTGATCGTTGCCTACTTGCAACCATGTTACTCATTGAATCAGATTTATCCTTTGCTGAAACCTCTTCACATTCAAATAACTAATTAGTCACCAAAATTGAAAACTCATTCTGACAGTACTAATCCAAACTATGTTGATCACTATCATCTTCTTCATCAAACTGAAAGTCAAAATACACCTTGAACTTATCTTCACAAGACTTATCAGTGCATGAAGAACATCTATAACCAGATTGACAACACTCACTATTTTCCACTTCACCATGTGAAACATCAAAAAAATGTTTAGCAAGATCAACATGAAAAGAATCTGAAACAACATTAAAGTTTCCTTCATTAAAATTCCCTACATCCAACAAATCATCATGTGCAACAACATTTGAGGTTATGTTATATACACCTCCAAAGTCCAACAAAGATTATTCAGATTCTACCTCTTTTTCTACATCAAACTTTGGGGAATTGATTTGACTGAATGAGAAAGTATTATGAGAGAAAATATGAAGATCCTTAGTGATACTTACATGCTTTTTAAACTCACGAGCTAGCAAAATAGAGATTTCATCAGAACTCAAGAAGACTGCCTCAAAAATCTTCTCACGGATGTGATTGTCATTTGGACAACATGAAGAACTTACAACAAGAAGATCATTAGTGTAACAATCTGAAAAATTAGAATTATTACAACATTCTTTCGTATCATGGCAATCACTAGATCTACTGTTGTTACAACTTTCTTCAACTTCATATGTACTATAAAAAAAATTATCTTCTCTTTTATATCCATCTTTTTCATGTTGATTGCTGTTACCTGATTCATTAACATTTGAATCCACCTCTTCACACTCAAAAAATAGATTATCTTGCTCTATGGATTCATTATATTCATTGCTACCTTGGCTTTCAGCACATTCATTATCATTAGGAGATATTTAATGAAATCTATAATCACCACTTTCCATCTCCTCAATGAATTTTTTAGTCTGAAAAATTATTTGTAACCTTATAGGTGCTGGTCAATCGACTGAATCGGGTACTAGAACATCAAGGAAAACAATAGGCAGGGAAGATTCCTCAGGTCTACAATGAAAAGGCATCTTACTGATTACTAACTTAAGCCTTAAATAACATTGTTCAGCATTTAAACCTTTAGTACTTCCTACCTCAATTCTTATAAGATCTACAATTCTTTTGTAGACCATTGTATTCAACATAGCAATGTTATTATTCACAATTACTAAACTCTCAGAATTTGGCAAACTAATCTCAGATCTGAGATCTGACTCCATTATAAAAAAAAAATTCTACCTCTTCTTTCTAGTGCTGAAAATCACTGAATAGAGGCAACCCTTTTAAAACACTTAACCTTCATGAAAAGAAACATGAAAATCAAAATACCTCAAGTGCCGATGCAAACTTCGATCTGCTGATTTGGCACAAGTGCAAGACTAAAATTCTTTACACCACTGATCAAACTTTGTAGAGCTACCACTTCTTTGCAAGAGGAATGAAATAACCATTGCTTTGATTCACTTTTTATATTTCAATTTCTTATAACAGCAGATTGCAAACAGCACCTAAAAACTTATCAAGAATTTAAAACTTTTTTTCCAAGATCTATCAACAGTATCAGATCTTCCCATACAACTGAAAATCCTTCAAATTTTTGCAATGAAATCAACTAGGAACAAACTGGTATAGAGATTTGAGAGTCGCCACTCACGCTTTGTGAGAAATAAAACATAATTTGTCACTTGACAAATTTGAACCAGACTTTCAATGTAGGAAAACTTGCAGATCATTATTATCTTGAAAAGAATTTACACTTTATAAACGAATTCTTGACTCTGAAACTTTCTCAACAGTATTTGCAAACTGGACTGATTGAAGATAGACCTATGATAGTCATAGAACACAATTTTCATCTAGTTTCAACATACTACTGATAAAGAATAAAGCTTAACTGGGGAACATGAAACTTCAACAAGGAAAAGGGAACACATCTTGCTCTAGATTTGCTATATCCAATTTGTTTCATGGTAGAGATTTTGGTTCTTTCTATATGCAACTCCCTAGTAGAGTCACCATTTTGTTGGTGTTTGAAAATGTTACCCGTTTCCAATTACCCTGATGAGAACAAAACATATCTAGGGGCAGCTAACTCCCATTATCAACACATCCATTCAGACACTAGGCTAATTGTAAGGCATGACCCTTCTTCTTCTTCAGGCTCTGTAAAACCTAGGTGGGTAGACCTGAGATTCAATTGATACTGTACCAGTGCAAAACATATCCCTGAATCTATTTAATGCAGATAAAAACCCCTAATTCTTCTATGCTTAACCAAGAGATCACAAGCATGAAATAGCTAAAGACATGACTCATGAAACTGGAAAGCTAAGTGCAAGTTATACTTTGAATACCTTTCAACATAAAAGGGAAAAATTTGATTTAATAGATACATGATAGCAAGACCCAGGTATGAGCAACAAAAATTTAATGATCCTATCTGTGATCAGTGCCTTATCTGTTGGACAATTAAATGAATCATAACCATACATCTCCTGGAAACCTTAGTTGTATCTCTACATCCAGATCCCTGATCTATCTTTCACCTTATGAATTGACATCTACATCAAAATGAATCTCATACTCAGAATATCCCATCATGAAATCAGTAAACCTTGTGATAAACACCAAGCAGTTACATGGCTCTTGGTTCCATAAGTAAGGTATTTCAATCACAAACATCACTAAATGAGATGCAACCTAATCTATGGTCTTTGATCATAAACTAGAAAAGATTACAGATCCACAAACAGGAGACAAGATTCAGGCTGAATTTGAAACCATTGCCGCTCTTTATTTGCGTTCTTTGAAATCAAATACATGAGAGATGTACATAATACTTCATAAATCACCTAACAGACATGAACTATTTGCATAAAACTCAAAATGCTGTTCAATACAAGAAGAAATGCTGAAGAATGGTATCACAGATATGAGAGAACTCAAGATTAGAACCATGAATGGTCTCTCAATTACAAAAAATTGGAACCCCTTCAAAGGAAGCAAGAAAGAAAGATATAGAAGAGAAAGAATTCTCGGATCTGTTCTGAAGATGACAAGTGTCCACTTGAAATTCAATCCTATGCAACTCAGTAACCTCTTTCTTCTTTCATCCCATCTGATTTGATTTTGTTTCATCATTATCTACAACTGATTTGCAAAATATCTCTGCTTAATGATGAAAACTTTTTGAATTACTAAAATATCTGATTGCCCCATGAAAATGCAAGAGAAGATGAGTTTTTACTAAGAAAATCCGAACAAATTCGACCCTAACTACATTTCCATTGCCTTCTACTGATATTCAGGTCATTATCTTGACAAAAAATCAAAACTGAACTTCTTGGTCTGAATATGGTTGCAATTTAGGTACCTAATAGAAAACCTCATTTAGCTCAAACTGATTGATACTTGTGCAAAAACTGACTCTAGAATTAGAAAGTTCGTCTTCTCCCAATTTTGACGATATATGACATCACATATCTGGCCTCTTGGAAACCTCCTGAAAGTCATTTTGAAAATGACTCCTCTGCTAGAAACTTATGTCTCCCATTTGATTTTTAAAATTTGAAAAATTTAAAAAATTCTAAAGTCAAAACTTTAGAAAAAATATCTCTTGGATGACTGAATGTGCATTTTTTATAAAAATAATAATAAAATATTATTATTTTTATTCTTTAATTTCAATTGCCTTTGAATTCGGGGTCAACCTTAAGTTTGACCAGTACCACATGGCATCTTTTGATTGGACCGCTCAATTTGTACCATCTGCCACGTGTCATCTTCTCACTAACTTGCTATGTTAATTGTCGTGCATCTTCCACTTAGCAAGTAAGCAAGGACCGCTGGATGCGCCACGTGTAGCAATTCCCTCTCATCTGGAGCATCTCATCGGTCACCGAATTTTTGAAATTTTTTGGCGACTCGCTAAGTCGCTAGCTGGAATTTCTCAGAGTTTTCAGCTAGAGACATAGCGACTAGCTGGATTTTTTTCTTTTTCGACGCTTATCCCTTGCTGATGTCATCAATTTGATATGCATTTTCGTTCAAAATTTAACTACATCACATGCCGACCAGGGGGCCCACCATGCATGGAGCTCAGCTTTAAAAGACATGTGTCTTTTAAGACACAATATTCGGTTTGAAATTGTATTTAACAAGTTGGGAAAGCTATTCCCTCCCCTATGTGGGATAATGTTTCGATGAATATGCACTCTGCTCACATCCTGAATTGCTGCTCTCCCTAGCACTAAAATCTCCATTTAACCATATGTTCTTTCAGTATGGTATGGGAGTAGTTATTTGCTGTGGGCCTTCATTGTCAACTGGCGTTGCATTCTTTGCTCCTCCCACATAGTCTAACTTGTTTTATTTGCAAAAATGTGGAGTGTCTGCTCTATATTAGCAGCACTTTCTTTCTTTTTTTTTGCTGATGTTCCATGCCCTTTAGCCCACGTTGTTTCGTGATGCACAAGCTCTTTCATTGGCATGAGCTTTGCTTCTAAACGTGGGGCCTTTAACTACTATAGAGTGCCCTCAAAACAAGGCATTTTCCTTATCAATGCGTGGGATCTTTTTTACTATGCTATGTCTCCTCTAAACCTTGTTAGCGTAAACTTTAGCAGACTCTCCTACTCCTTAATGCACTTGGGTTCCTCCTTTTAAAACATGCGGCCTTTTCCTTTAAATTCATGTGTGAAGTTTCCTTGCTTTGCTGTTGACTTGAGCGTCTTCAATGGTGCTGCTGTTTCTACATATTGTTAAATACTCTAGCTTGGCCATGGGGCTGCACCCTTCCCCTTCTTAACTACTCTCTGTGCGATGGTGCTATCTGTTCACTTAGCATTCAGCATGGGCCTTCTGATGCCTCTAACTGGTGTTGAGACCTCTAAAAATGTGAGGATGTGTGTTCTTTTTTTTATATGCTGCTCCTACTCTATATTATGGCATGAATGAGAGTCTATTTTCCAACATGGACACCCCTGCTATAGCTGCCTACTTATTTTCTTGGTGTGGCTTCATATCCTTTGTATGTTTGCTTTGACTGTGTGTTCTTCACCTTGAATCCGAGGAGCTTTCACTTTGACCTGTATGGAGACCTTTCTCAACATTTTTTGTGGATGGTTCTCTTTCATTGGTATTAGAATCTTTGTTTTCTTTTTGAGAAAGCTAAGCCCCTTTTTAAAACATGCATTTCACTCTGGCATATGTTCATCTTGAGAAGTAAGGCCATCCACGTCAGGACCAGATAATACGTAAAGTTGCCATCTCAAGAGAATACTCAACATACTCTTTCAACAAATGCAGTTTTCTTGTACATTCCTTCAAGTAACCTAGACTTTCCAAGAGCAATGCTACCTAGGCCTCTTGTCTATACAATCCTGCAATAGAATCAAAGAATTTCTTGGCATTTCCATACTCCCTTGTAGAGAAATATTCACGGCCCATCCTACTTCCAACATGATGAACCATTCTGCTAGCATTAACCATCTTATGCTCCTACTGAATGATAATAAACGTATATCAAATGTTTCCCTACATTCATCCTTTTCAAACAGAATGATAGATACATAATATGTTTTTATTATTAAGACTATTATCATTCTTTCTTCAAAAACATCTTTAAATTCCCTCGAGCTCTATCAGTCCTGTTGGATTCAGTCGGGCCCCAAAGTGGGTCCAGCCAATTTTTTTTCGTTTCTAAAAAACTGATTTGCAAACTGATTCATTGACATCCTTGAACTGACTGGAATTCAATTTGAATGCTAAATCATCACTTAAAACTCATTTTACAACTTAACTACAAACTGTGAATGTGGTGCTAGGAGGTTTGTTGACTACCTTTAAAAACTGACTCGGACAACTGACCAGGTTCTGAAACCTGACATACTGAATCTATGTTCTCTACACTTTTAGCCTATCAAATCCTATCTCATGAAAAATTTGGAGTCAAAAGATATTGACCCTCAAATTCGCCTTCTTAGATTTATCTACAAACAAACATGTCAGAAAACAACAAATTGGCTTTGGAATCTACTTGGAAAACTAGGCAAATGAGCACATGAGGAAATGAAAACTGGGACACTCATTATTTGCCATGAGGACAGTATGATTCTACAATTTTGGCTCATGATGAATCACAGGTCGAATTTGGTGGACATTCAAAGTAGGCTATTTAGAATTTTGCAGCTAAGAATAGTGACTGAAGGTGATTTTAGCGAATAGAATTGGCTTGGAAAAGTGTGTAAACAGATTCGTCATGACTTGCAAACTGGCACACTTGGAGTATTTTCAAAGGAAAACACAAGGGAACCAAATATTTGATCTTACCTTTCATGGATCAAGAGATATGACATCCCGAACATGGGTTACAATCAATCTGCAATTACTGACACCAGTTAAAACTTATAAATTGCGTTTGGAATCACGCTTGAAAACTGACCAAACGGATTCATCATAAGCTAAAACTTGGAACATAACAAGTCTCTGACATCTACAATGCAACACAAAAGGAATTTCAAAAATTGGGTGAACTGGTCAAAAGTTACAACATGTCAAACAGGGCTTCCCTGAAATTTGAAAACTTTGCAAAAACATGAAAATAATAACTGACCAATTTCGAGGGATTCAAAACCTAGTCAAACGGACTCAAAATGACTTGAAATATGAAACATAGGTTCTCCATTATGGACACTCTCAAAGTGGAAAGTCACAAAACCTTTCTAGGTGCGAAATATTCAGATGCAAACACAGCCTCCTGTCGCTGTTTGACACTTTGGTGAAAAAGCAAGATTGACAATTGTTCAAGACAGGACTTCGCCAAATAGCTCAGAATGATGATTTGACCATATGGAATAGGTAGATAGGCTGAATGGAAGGTGTTAGAAACATTAAACACCATTTATGCATTAACTCAACATCGAGGTACATAGGCTTCAT
Organism: Cupressus sempervirens; assembly: GCA_028749045.1. Lineage (NCBI taxonomy): Eukaryota > Viridiplantae > Streptophyta > Pinopsida > Cupressales > Cupressaceae > Cupressus > Cupressus sempervirens. The sequence goes on from CM053783.1 coordinate 561,123,380, forward strand.
AAAGCATTTATAAGCCTGAATTTCTCAATGGTCCTCAAAATGTGGGCTACAATTTTGAGCGCCAACACACATGAAGGCTAAGGAAGCTGTGGAGGTAAAGATTCTACCTAGGGGAGATGAGCTGCTATTTGAATGACTATAGAGCATGCAATTCAAATATGAAATGAACCTGGCAATAGAGGAAGGACTGAAGGAAATGGAAGCTAAAGTGAAAAAGGATCAAGACATAGACTATGAACTATGAAGAGGTCTGCATACAGATTCCTAGGCTAGTGAATAAGGAAAAGGGATAATTGGAGTGGCTGTAATGCAAAAGAATTTCTCCAATTATCTAGATGGCTCGATAGAGATATCTTTTTATCGTTGGAATAGAGAGTTTGAGCTCCAAAAACTTGGTGGGTGTGTCCACGTGGCCATGGAGGAAATACAAGAGTGGTTGAATTTTGTCAAAGATCTAGCCAGAGAGTATTGCAAGCGGCTCCTAAGATACACTAACATTCATGTTCATAGACATGAGGAGTTGACTCCAATCATTGTCCCCACCAAAGCCTATAAGGTGAAGTTAGAAAAAGGAAAGAAGGAAAATTGATTCTTATCCTACCCTTTCACATTTTGATGTAATGATTGTAATTGAAAAATTGGCTCCTTGTGATGGGGACACAACCCAAGCACAGAATGGATACAATAGGAAAGGGAAAATTTTATTAACTGTTTAAATATGCTAATGCATTCAATACAGATAAAATAGACTTCAGAACATGCCCTATGGGCTTACAATAGCATAAATCTAGAGATAAATTCTCCTTCTAGTACCATCTCTCAAACTCCACTCCAAACTACCTTTTACAATGCCAGAAATGTTCTTAAATAGACCTCAGAGGGTTAAGGATTAGGAATACATTCTAGAAAGTGCTAGTTGACATCCACCGACCAAATAGAAGGCTCCAAAAGTCGCATTAGAAGTCGGCACAAAATTAGAAGAATCTATAAACGGTAACCAAACTTTTGGGAGGCATAACTTTTGAACTGTAGCTCCGATTGACGAACCGTTTACATTTTTCGAAAGCTCTCAAAGTGCTCTATAGCCCTATGGACCAGCTTCACTCGTCCCCCATTTTTTGGTCCTATTCAAGGTCATTTAATTCCCCTAACCTAACTTTGAAGCATTCTTAGGAGGTCTCAAAAAATCAAAAAATTGCAATAACTTTCAAACTATGGGGCCTTTTGACCTGATTGTTTTTTTGGAATGCTCTAAATTACAATGAAAATCATCCGACCAGTTTACACCTTCTAGTTCACCAAAATGATGGCTCAATTACATACTCCTATTTTTTTGGCATTTACACATATCCCAAGGTGTTCAAATACTCTAACCTAGAACACTGATAGTGGAAGTGTGAGAGTTGGAACCTTTATTTGACCCAAATGGGCATCCAGAAATGAAAACACATGAAATAGAAACTAAGTCTAAGTACATTTTTTTGGGTGACATAGGATTGCCCTTATACCTCTGGATGCTCCTGCATCAGACACCCAGGGTAGATTGAAAAGTGACTTTATGAATAGTAGAGGAAATTCCAAATGGGAATCCTTAGTTGCTGATATCCAAGTTGAGTCCTCTATCGACCATCCTTTCCACTTGACTAGATACTCTTCATACTGCCAATTTTTGGTACTCTTCCCCACATGACTATCTAGAATCTCCTCTATCTCCTCCTTCTTAGAAGTAGGAATTGGACATGGCTCCTCATCTGCACCATCATCATGATACTCTATTAAGTCTGCAATATTAAAAATAGGAGAAATTTGAATACCATCTGGTAACTCCACGTCATATGCATTTCTTGAGTCATATTTCTTCAGAATTTTGCAGGGGCCAAATTTCTTCATTTTCAGCTTGTTGTAAGTATCGGCTGGAAATCTTTCTTTTTGTAAGTGTACCATGACTAGATCCCCTACTTGGAATTCCTTATGTCTTCTCCTTTGATCAGCCCTAGCTTTATACTCTTGATTCATCTTGGTAATGTGTTCCTGAACCTCCTCATGTAGACACTTGATATGTTCAGCAAATTTTTCAGCTTCAACACTTGTCCTCTCCCCTTGCTCTACCTTCCTCAATTCTGGTACAGTCCTTGGGCTACTTCCATATACAATTTGGAATGGTGATCTACCAGTACTCTTTATAGAGTTATTGTAAGCAAACTTTTCCTGTGGTAGAATCAAATCCCACCCCTTGGGCTTATCCCCAACTAAACATCTTAGCAAATTGCCCAGACTTCTGTTTACCACTTCTATTTGGCCGTTAGTTTGCAGGTGATGTGTGGAACTAAATTTCAAGTCTGTTCTCAACTTCTTCCACAATGTTCTCCAAAAATATCCCACAAATTTAGTGTCTCTATCATAAACTATACTCTTTGGGAGGCCCTGTAGTCTTACCCCCTCTTTAAACAAGTCTGCAATATGGACATTATCATGAGTTTTATGGCATGGAATAAAATGTGCCATTTTGAAGAACCTATCAACCACCACAAATACTAAGTCATTACCCCTTTGTGTCCTCAGCAATCCAAGAGCAAAATCCATACTTATGTCCTCCCATGGCTTTGATGGAATAGGAAATGGTTGATAAAGTCCAGTATTGTGACTAAATCCCTTGGCAACTTGACAAATATGGCAATTCTGTACAAACTTCTTCACATCCTGTGACATTTGAGGGCAAAAATAATATTCTTTGAGAATGGAAATGGTCTTATCTTGACCAAAATGTCCTACCACCCCTCCACTATGTTTCTCCTTAATTAGATTTTTGCTCATGGAACTCTCTGGAATGCACAATTGATTGCCCTTGAACAACATACCATCCTGAATCAAATAGTCTAGCCACTTGGTTCTATCTACAACAACAGGCTCTTTACAAGCTTTCCACACTTTAAAAAAATTAGGATCCTCAGGGTACAGATTCTTGAGTTCATCAAACCCAACTGCTTCAACCTACATTACTATAAGAAACAACTATCTCCTACTTAGTGCATCTGCAACTCTATTAGATTTTCCACTTCTATGCTTCAACACAAATGTATAGCTCTGCAAGAACTCTACCCACTTCATATGGATCTGATTCAATTTACCTTGGCTATTTAGGTACTGTAATGCCTAGTGATCAGTATATAAAACAAATTTCTTTGGCAATGAATAATGCCTCCATTTCTTTAAGGCCTGAACTATTGCATAGAACTCTTGATCATAAACAAAATACTTTCTTTTTGCATCATTCAATTTTTCACTAAAATATGCAATAGGCTTACCTTCTTGTCTTAATACAACCCCAATAGCACTGCCACTAGCATCACAATCCACTTGGAACACATTTCTAAAATCTGGAAGTGCCAACATAGGTTTTTCTGTCACCTTCTTCTTCAGCAATTCAAAACTTCTTGCAGCTGCCACAGTCCACTTGAACTCTTTTCTATCCCCTCTTATTGTGTCAGTTAGGGGTGCACATATGCCACTAAAATTCTTAATGAACTTCCTATAAAAAATAACCAGACCATGAAATGATCTTACCTTAGTAGCAGACCTTGGAGTAGGCCATTCAAAGATTGCTTTTACCTTCTCTAGATCCATTTTGAGACCTTCAGGTGATATAACAAACCCCAAATATACTAACTCCCTTTTTGCAAAGATACACTTCTTCAGATTAATTAACAATTTCTCTTCCCTTAACCTTTCAAGGACACTATGAATATGCAATAAATGTTCTTCAAAAGTTTTTTTGAAAATTAAAATATCATCCAAATAGCCAATAACAAATTTTCCCAAGAACTTCTTAAGTACCTCACTCATAAACTGCATTAAGGTGCTTGGGGCGTTCGTCAATCCAAAGGGCATGACTAACTACTCATAAAGACCCTCCTTGGTCTTGAAGGAAATTTTCCACTCATCTCCTTCTTGTATCCATATCTAATGATAGCCACTCTTGAGATCTATCTTTGTGAAGTACTAAGCTCCACTCAAGCAATCCATAAGATCATCCATTCTTGGCAAAGGAAACCAATACTTGATGGTTATCCTATTTATAGCTTGAGAGTCTGTACACATCCTCCACTCTCTATCCTTCTTTGGTGCCAGTACTATAGGTATTGCACATGGACTCAGGCTCTCCCAAATCAAGCCCTTCCTCAATAGCTCTTGAACCTATCTATTTAGCTCCTCAGTTTCACTAGGAGTCATCCTGTGAGCAGCCTTCTTAGGAAAACTAGCTCCTAGGATGAAATCTATCTGATGACTAATTTGCCTTACCAGTGGCAATCCTTTTGGAACATTATCATAGATGATATCTCCAAACTCACCTAGTAAATCTAAAACTTCAAGTGGTATTTCACTACTACATTCTTTATCTTTCCTAGGGATCAAAGCATAGCACATACACTGATGTTTCATGCCAGCTAAAAACTTCCTTCCATCAACAAGACAGATCCTAGCACTGCTACATACCTTTTCAGCTTCCCTTTTCATGGGCTTCAGTTTGTGGTGAACTCCATCCTTTGTTAGAGAGTATGTGTTTGCATGACCATCATGTACTGCATGCCTATCAAACTGCCACGGTCTACCCAACAATAGATGGAAAACATCCATTGGAATAACATCACAGAGAACTTCATCATGGTAACTCCCAATTTTGAACTTCACTAAACATTGTTCACTTACCAGGACCTTATAATCATCTTTCACCCAAGCAATCTGATAGGGCTAGGGGTGTTTCTCCCTCTTGAGCTTCAGCTTAGAGACCATCTCCTCTGATACCAAGTTATCAGTGCTACCACCATCAATGATTACATCACAACACTTATCCTCACACTTGCACTTGGTACGAAATAAACTCCTCCTTTGTCCTGGTTCAATCTCACAACTTATTAGGACCCTTTCATTTACTAAAGTCTCTCCTCTTTCTGCTTCCTCTAAATGTGATGATTGTGCATCCTCATCCACATGAGCAACCCTAGCTTGACCCTCAGCTCTCCTATCTGTCCTTCCTTATTGTTAAGGGAATTGAAAGGCACAATGAACACCTTTGTTGCAATGGAAATAGGTACCAAAAAGCCTCCTCTTCCTTATCCATGTCATCTAGCTCTTCCTCTCTAATTTCCAAAGTCTTGATTAGGTGAGCGGTTGAAACCCTCGTTCCTCTAGTTCCTACCAGTACCCATATATTCATTTTTCTTTTGGGTTTCATTTCGACCTCCAGATGACATACCACTACCCCTTTCTCCTTGACCATGCCCTCTTTTTCTCCCTTCAAACCTCTTATTTAGCTTCTCTTCAACTCGTAGGGCAAACTGGTACGCCTCTCAATTGCTGGTCATTCTTACCAGACTGAATTCCTCCTTGATGCTAGGTCGCAACCCATTGATATAACGATCAACCTTCTCCTTATTTGCTTCTGCATGCCCTACTCTAATTAGAAGTCAGTAAAACTCCTCTATATATTTTTGGACTGATTTTCCTGCTTTCTTTAACCCATGCATCTTCTTAAAAAAATCAAGCTCATAGTCAACAGGAATGAACTACTTCTTTAGTTTGTCCACCAGGTGATCTCACCTTGTGATCTTATCCTTGCCTCTTCTATTTATTTCCAATTGGACCTATTGCCATAAGATTTTGGCATGTCCTTTCAGTTTGGCCTTTGCAAACTTAACCCTATCTGGATCCCTGATATCCTCATACTAAAAGTACTCTTCCAGTTCATTGATTCAATCGATCAACTCATGTGGTTTCAGATTTCTTGAAAATACACTTACATCAATTGTAGGTCTTTTCCCAAACTTATTAATGGCCCTAAAAAGCCTTTCCTCTACCTAATTAAGAACTTCTCCATGAACTTCTCCTTCTGGTCCAATTTCTTTTTCTTCATTATCGTCCTCACTTTCGTCGCCTACGGCAACATTTGCTCCTCTACAGAGGTACTAGTGCAATGCTTGTACCTGCCTTTGGAGGGCTCTAACCTCCTTAGGATTAATAGCTCTAGCCCTTCCACCACACTCTCTTTGTGGAGGAATCTTCTTAACTCAAACCCACAACCATAGTGTCTTGGTGCAAACTGCCTCACAGTCGATGCTCTGTCTACACACTCAGGAAAACTTGGCTCTGATACCACTTGATGGGGACACAACCCAAGCATAGAATGGACACAACAGGAAAGGGAAATATTTATTAACTATGTAAATATGCTAATACATTCAGTATAGATAAAATATACTTCAAAACATGCCCTATGGGCTTACAATAGCATAAATTTGGAGATAAATTCTCCTCCTAGTACCTTCTCTCAAACTCCACTCCGAACTACCTTTTACAATGCCAGAAATATTCTTAAATAGACCCCAAAGGGTTAAGGATTAGTAATACATTCTAGAAAGTGCTAGTTGAAATTCAATGACCAAATAGAAGGCTCCAAAAGTCACATTAGAAGCTGGCACAAAATTAGAAGAATCCATAAATGATAACCGAACTTTCGAGAGGCATAACTTTTGAACTGTAGCTCCAATTGACGAACCGTTTACATTTCTAAAAAGATCTCGAAGTGCTCTATAGCCCTATGGACCAAATTTTCTCATACCCCATTTTTCAGCCCTATTCAAGGTCATTTAATTCCCCTAACTTGACTTTGAAGCATTCTTAGGAGGTCTCCAAAAACTGAAAAACTGCAATAACTTTCAAACCGTGGGGCCTTTTGACTTGATTCTTTTTCTAGAATGCTCTAAATTTCAATGAAAATAATCCAACCAATTTAAACCTTCTAGTTCACCAAAATTATTTCTCAATTATATACTCTTATTTTTTTGACATTTACACGTATCCCAAGGTGTTCAAATACTCTAACCTAGAACACTTATAGTGGAATTGTGAGAGTTGGAACCTTTATTTGACCGAAATGGGTATCCAAAAATGAAAACACATGAAATAGAAACTAAGTCTAAGTACATTTTTTTGGGTGACACAAGATTGCCCTTATACCTTTGGCTGCTCCTGCATCACCTTGTCATTTGGCAATTCTGAGGTGATGAACCAATCTAAGTCCCATTTTGCAATGATCATCTCAAAATCCTATATGTACTGAATTTAAAGATTAATAAAAGGTGAGCTAATTTTTGGTGTGAAATACTTGATGTTGTAGAGACAATTTGAGGGTATTTTGTGTCAATCATTTTATGTTCCATTCATTTCTGTATTAATTTTATATTTTCTCTTTTGGTCTAAACTGAATCAAGGAATAAACAGAGCTTTATTCCCATATTTAAAAACAATGAACTAAAGATAATAGTATTGTTATTGGAAGTTCAAGAGAAATCCTTTTCATGCTTTTCTTTCAAGTTAGTCTTTTCCTTTCCTAGAACTAGGGTCTTACTGATATTAGTTTAGTTTTAGATAGTGTTCGTTATGGAATAATTAATCTTTGCGGGTTCATAAGATGTGTGAATCCATAAACTTGACTAATCCTAAAATCCAAAACCTCGCCTAAGTTTCTATTTAGGCCTAACTTGGTTCATCTTTCCTATTCTCGGTTTAAGAACATACCCCATTTTAGAGTTAGAAATAAAACATAATCCATTGAAAATTACAAACACAAAAGCAAGTTGTACCTAAGAATTCATAGGGAAGTTAGTCACTTAGTAACAACTTTCCAACTATTGTAATCAGTTGTCATTCACAAATACTGGGCATCCAAAGAGTAAAAGGAAAGAACACTCTGTTTACCAACATATACATACATACATACATACATACATACATACATACATACATACATACATACATACATACATACATACATACATACATACATACATATATATATATATACATACATACATACATACATACATACATACATACATACATACATACATACATACATATAAACATTGTATCTTATGATTAAATCAATTTGACTATAGCTATAATCTTAACACTCCCTCTTAGCTAGGGAGTACTTGTTATGGAACACAATATGCTCTCAAGACTATGGAGATATATCATCTCAATGTGATATTCTTGGAATGACATATTTATGGATATCAACATAAATCCATCAAGACACAAACACACACACACACAACTCAATGGTAGAGTGTCACCCTGACGTGGTGAAAGTCATCAGTTCAAAACTGATTATCCCTAGTTCTCTTTGTTATTTCCATTCACTCTTTTTTTATATTTATATCATGAATAAAAAGAGGCTAGGGGGTTTACATTTATAATATATTGGTAATGTAATAACAATAATCCACCAAAAAAGAAGATAAAGTATAACGTATCATAGAAGATTGATACATATCAACGTTTTAATGAACATTCTATCCTGTAATGGAGCAAAAAAGCTCATAATTACACATCCACATAATTCAATTACATATATATCTATATATACATATATATTTACATATATACATATATATTTACATATATACATATATATGTATATATGTATGTATAAATGTATAAATGTATATGTATATATATATATATATATATATATGTATACATATATACATATACATATATATATATATCTATGTATACATATATTTATATATGTATATGTGTATATATATGTGTATATATAGATATATACATATGTGTATATGTACATATATACATATATATACATATATGTATGTATATACATATGTGTATACATATATGTATGTATATATATGCATATATATACATATATGTATGTATATACATATGTGTATACATATATGTATGTATATATATGCATATATATACATATGTATATATGTATATATACACATATATATATACATACATATATGTATATATGTATGTATACATACATACATACATACATACATACATACATACATACATATATATATATATATATATATATATATATATATATATATATATATATATATATATAATTTACTTCAATTTACTATGAGGCTAAATTTCTCAACACCCCCTCTTTAGCAAAGAAAGAACTAAAGCAATTATAACACAATATTTGAACACCAAATTAAGTGTGGTTTATGATAGATTTAAGTTATGGTGTCTAGAAAGATCTGTCTTGAAGAACCATAAAAAATGGATTTTCACGGTGTCCATCAAAATCCAACCTAAAGAACCATGATGAGTTGATTATCAAGGTGTCCAGCAAAATTTGGCCCGAAGAACCATGATAAGTTGGTTATCAAGGTGTCCAAAAAGACGTGGCCTAAAGAACCATGATAGAACTTGTTCCAATACATTTTGGTGTTAGGAGATAGATCAACTATTGATAGAGTCTTCACCTTACAATATTTACCTTCTAGCTTATACACTCTTATGACTTCCAACACTCTGGGACAACTACTTAATGAAGTGAGTCATTGGCCAATCAACTAAATACCTTAGTAATAAAGGATTGGATATCCTTCTACATTGACTCTATGACTAAATAGAATCATGTATTTTCCTAAGAATAACATAATGAATTCATTTTATTTGTTAACCTAGGAGCATAAGCTTGAGAGGGTGGCTACAAAGTAAATGCTCTGATTCCTCTTTAAGTCATTACAAAATACAATAGAAAAGGAGTACTGGAAACTAAGCTAGGAACTAAAACAAAATTTTCCTTAAAGCTTAGAGTAATGTTGCAAATAGTATATGCTGTAGGAACGACTCAATGATTTTGTTATCAATGGCTATAGGAACAACAAAAGTCTACTTTGCAAGGAAATAAACTAAGAAAATAAATCTATTCTAACAAAGCAGTTCACTCACCAAGTGGACCCCCTTGAACGAGTGAACAGAAAATAATCAAGTCTAAAGGTGGAAATTTGAACTCTATATTCTATTCATTCATAATAAGAAATTATATTCGAAAACAAGATTCTACTGTATTGAATAGAACAATCTACTCTATTTCCTTTTGTCAAACCAAGAAAAGATCAAAATCAATAATCACCTTTTCAAGGTTACAACATAAATTATTTAAAGGAAACTTCAACAACTTCCTACTCCTATGATCACTCCATCAACGATGATCAATTATAGATCATAAAATTTATAATAGAAACACTATTAAAGTTGCATCCTAACTCTCCCAGGAATATGGTAGGTTGAGGAAGCTATCTTTGTGCACCGCCATAACAAAATTTGCATCATGATCTACTTACGCAGTAATTCATCAATCATCTGGTCGGCTTTGGCTGAGTGCTAAAATGTTTTCTTTTAATATGCATGACAACACCTAGAAACCATTAAATACAATGACTTCTACATGCATGCATTCATTTCATCATCAATGTTAGAAAAGTTATAAAGTTCAAATTATCACTCTTTCAAATCCTATGGCTACAGGAAAGGAGCCTACCAAAACATAGCATGGATGAGGAAATGTTTATCAGGATGTGATACCCTTCATTAAATCATAAAAAACCATAGATTCAAGAAAATACAACATAAATGACCAATCTATACTTCAATCTCCATGTCTTAACATATAGATAGCATATTCATAAAACATAAGTTCATTTTCTTAAACCATAGAGTCATAAACTATTTCTTGCAAGATAACTGTTAAAAAATAAGATAAAAGTTTCTCAAAATAATGGCCTTTTAGAGGCTCATCATTCCCCCCAACTGAACTATTGCTGGCCCCCAACAATCATAAAGTTCAAGATCCTGGTTTGCACTCTCTAGTCACTAGGTGTCCTTTCACCTGGCTCATTCCTCACATAGTCAAAGTAACCATAATTTGGCTTGAGCCTCTTCTAGTGCCAAACTTCAGTAGTAATTTCATAATCTTCTACATTGTCATTTATTGCTATTTATTGCTAGTAGTGGCTGTAGGAGAATTGGGGGTTGATACCTTAATGGTAATGAATGTTTGCAATGATTTCTCCCCAAGTCGATATATCAAGGAATCCTTATTGTAGCAAGAGTTAGATTTTGTGGAGAGTGGGGATCTCTTATTTTTAGATCATGTGGCATTCAAACCCATCACTGTCTTGAGGGAATGATTGCTATTTCAACATTATGAGATAAATGTTGTTCCCAATCTATAAAAGATAGCTTCTAACTATACTCACCTTGCCAAGTCCTGCAAGATTGCCCAAAATAGAAATCTAATCTAGATATATTTTTCTAGAATGTGGGATTTCTAGCCTCATGAACAAAGGTGCTGCCATCTCACTTTCCTTGTAGGGTGTAGCTTGATGTTCTCTACTTATTTCATTTTTCATCCATGACATTGCTACCCTTAAGTGCATATCCCCTACATACAAGACTGGGTTTCATTTAGTGTCATTAGACATCGCGAAATTGTGAAGATACAATTCACATAGTAAATTTTTCAAGGCCATAGGAATAGATCAAAATGCATCATAAAATTCATGTGGGGTAGAGATAGATGGGTTAATACCCTCTACAATTCTAGTTAACTTATAATTTGAAAATTGTTCTTTAAGACATAGAGCATACACTGGCAATGGCGACCTACATTCGATTAACTCAAGAATCAATCCTGTAATTTGCTCAATTCTGCTCTTCAAAAATTCATTTTGATATAAACTTTGTTTCAAATGGAAGCTCTTCTCATCAATAACACACTTTGATTTCTTTTTCTCCAAGTTCCATTGATCTCTTTCCCATAATTGTTGTTGAAACAAATTAATTCCTACAAACAAATGTGTAGATAAATCTGGTGGTGTGAATGATTCATGATGAAAGAGGTCTACTCCATTCAAATGCCAATTGATGTGTTTTGTTGACATACTATGTTGTGGAGCACCCAATTTTTCTTGTGACAACAACTATTTCCTCTTTTTACTCTTTAGTTGATTCTATGGCTACAACAGCTAATGTATCCAACCCTTCTTGATCCAATTTTTCTAATACTTCTTTAACAATTTTACATCTAAATTCTGGATAATTCTTTAGAGGGAGTTCTGCAAAATTTTCACTTATGTCTTGCATAGAATGGTTTTCTTCAAATTCCTCAGAAATTTCAACCTCATCAAATTCCTTATCACTATTGATAAGCACATAATTAATACTACATGTTGCTTTAGGTGGCAGATTCTAGGTTTTACTCTCATTTTCACTAGCTTTAGTTTGTCTCAGTTTTTCCCCCAGAGAGAACTCCTTTTCAATTTTAGACACTTCAAGGGTAATTATGGGAATACAAGCCTTTGAAACCCCACTCTTAGAGAGTCTTGCACTATGCCTCATGCATGGTGTTGATAGGCGTGGAGAATTCTTTTGTTTCCACCTGCTTACAAGTGTTTCTACCACGGCTGCTTCAAGAGGTTTTTGTAGGTCTTCCTCCTCTTGAGAGTGCAAGGGTTCATTAGGATTACTCTCCTCATCTGATTGTTCTTTTACCTTTGCCCTTATTAGTAGAAGAGCTAGTTTTAATAGATGATGATGCATTAGGAACACTAGTAGTTTCTAGCTCTTTGCTTTTCTTCTTGCTAACAATGGAGGGTTCAACCTTGTAAATCCATTTCTTACTTGGTTTAAGACTAGAGGGAGAGGCTTCAAGAGCATTTTCAGCTCTAGGGACAACTTTATAGAATCTTGCAGATATTCTTTCCCTACATCCTACACCCTAGCATCTAGGGCCAACCAACTGAAGTTCCACCTCTTTTAACTGCAAGAATTCCTCCCATGACCCAATAGCTTGCTTATTAATTCTCTTTCTATGATTAATTTGATCAAACCATGATGAGAAACTGACTGATCACTTTTTGATTGAACTAGAGAAGCTTGCTTCTTAATAATTTAAGTAGGAAGTTATGAATGTTTACTTGTTTGTAATCATGCCATAAGTGAGCCAACAACTTGAAATGTAGGGCATGCAGATATTTGTAACATCCCTCACATGTGAAATATTGAATGATAAACATAGTAGGTTGAATAAACTCCATTGCAAAGGATAGCCTTGAAGTTCCTTATTTCTTATCAATGTCCAATGGTGGGTCCTAGTGTATGGTGAGTTATGCTCTAGTTGTCTTCAAGTGTAACTCTTTCTCCTAGTTTTTGCCCTCCTAGGGCAACCCAATGAGTTCAACTATTACTTCCTCCAAGAACTCAATTCTTTGACCTTTAAATACTACAACTCCATCTCTTAAAGTGGTAATAAATTGAAGGGATACTTCATTAAATCCATTCAAACTAAGTTAATAATCCAACCATCCCCATATCCTAAAAATTTCGTAGCTGGCTACATCTCGCAAAAGAACTTGATGATCAATAGGCTCATTCCTCTGTATACCTCCACCCATGGTTGATTACAGCTGAATTGTGGAAAAAATTTGATTTTCAAAGCTTAGCAAATCAAGACATACAATACTAGCTCTGGTCTTTCATAAAAAAGGCATGTACTTGAAAAGTTAAATGCACCATATCTCATAATATCCTTTTGCATCAAATTTCATGATTTTCATGCACGTATAGATTCATCACCCAAACACATTGTAAATCATCATTAAAACTTAAATAACTACTTTTAATGTTCTTAATTTCATAATAACACAATCGCAGAAGGACAAGTGACTAGCATGTGATATTAAATATGCACTTATTTCCAATCATCTCAATGCACTTTGAAGGTACATGCAATTTAAAAAAAATTCTTTTAAAAAGACAATAAAAATGCATTTAAATATTTCCCTCCCCCAAACTAAATGAAGGCATGGGTTCGACCAACCCAGGATAAGAAAAAGTGAATAAATATAAATAATACCAAATTGTAACAAAGCATGAATAAAATAAAATAAACACAGAGTTATGCAAAAGGTACTTGGCAACTATCACAGGAAGGATTTTCTAAAATGATCATTAAAATTGATAGAGTGATGGGATGGAATGGTAATATGGAAGAGAGAAAAGTTGAAGTGGAATGGATGCAAAGAGAGTACTTCAAAAAGAAGTGTTTATAATGAATTTCTTAATCAGAGTCAAGAACAAGCAGGAGTCAAGGTGGAAGACACTGACTCAATGGCTATAGGAATGACGATATCCTCATTGTTCTAGAATTGCTATAGGAACTCTTCACAGCTGGCTGGTTTATGGTAAAGCTTGAGGTGATACCCATTTACAAGTAGTTTGAAGCAAATAGGATCAATGATAGATAACTGAACCACACTGTTTGGAAATATGACAACAATCTCATAGGGTCCTAACTAGCATGTTTGCAACTTTCCTGGATTATGCTAGTATCTTGAGTCATAAAGAAGTTCTCAATCACCTACAAGAAACATTTTTTTTTTGATAAACTTATCATGCCACATTTTCCTTTGATGTTGAATGAGCTCAATATTGTTTAATGCAGATTTCCTCCATTCATCAAGATTGTTTAAACTCAAGATTCTATCCTATTGGGCAATATTGAGTTCAATTCTGAGCTCCAAGGTAATCTTCAATGTTTTATATTCAAATTCATTAGGCATTATGATTGCTTGCTATAAACTAGCTCAAATGGAGTAAAACTAGTTGTGGATTACCAGGTGGTTCTATAAGCCTAGAGAGCTTTAGGAAGGTGTCTTGCCCATTCCTTCCTATGAAGTGCTATAGTATTGGTGAGAATAGATTCTAGCTCCCTATTAGTAACTTTAACTTGACCATTAGTCTGAGGATGATAAGGTGATGATTTTCCATGCCTAATAGTATACTCCTTCATAAGAGTAATCATCAAATTTGATGTAAATTGAGTCCCTTGATCAGATGTCAATTGCTTAGGAACACCAAACTATGTAAAAATGGATTCATATAAAAAAATTTCCACGTTGATATCCCTTGAGTGTTTCATGGGTTTAGCTTCTACCCATTTGGCAACATAGTCAGTGCACACTAGAATGTAGGATTTGCCTTGTGAAGTAGGCTCAATAGGTCCTACAAAGTCAATTCCCCATTTGTTAAAGGGTGTGACAACTACTTGAGGTTGCAGGGGCATTTCATCTAACTTAGTGGGTTTTTCCATTCATTTACACTTGTCAAATTTCTTTGTATGTTTGTTTGCATCCTTGTGCAAGCTTGGCCAATAATACCCAGTTGTTAAGATTTTGAAGGTAGTTCCTTTGGCTACAAAGTGAGATCCACAGGGTTCATCATGATAGACCTTTAGAACATCATAAGTTTCATCTTCTCTTAGACACCTACACATGATTTGATCAGGACTGATATAGAACATAAACCCAACAATCCATGAATAACTAAAGCTCTTTTCTGATAGTAGCTTTCTAGCTTGAGCAGAGAAGTATACTGACACTTTTCCTATGGTGAGGTAATTAGCAATATCAGCATACCAAGGGTTTTGTGTGGCCAACTGAAAAAGGTGCTCATTTGGAAAACAATTATCAATGGTTCCAAGATCATCAGGGAGATGCAACCAAGAGAGAAAGTTAGCTAGTACATTGGCTTTAACAAGTTTATCAAGTATGGTGATGTCAAATTCTTGCATCAACAATAACCATCAAGCCAATCTTCTGAAAATTGTAGGTTTTTTCACCAAATATTTTATAGCAGAATGGTCAGTGTTAACAAATATCTCATATCCAGTGATGTAATGCCTGGGTTTATTGAGAACATAAATGACCTCAAGTAATTCCTTTTCAATGAATATGTAATTAAAATCTGCACCTTGCAAATTCTTACTGATGAAATAAATAGCATGTTGAATAGAGTCTACTTTCTATCCCAACACAACACTAATAACATAGTTTGACGCATACGTATGAATCTAGAAAAGTAAGCCCCAATTGGGTCCTCTCAAAATAGGCACTATGTTAAGAACTTTGTTAAGCTACAAGAAGGATGCTACATAGTTAGAATTCCAAAAAAATTAATAATCATTTTTGAGTAGGTTGTAAAGAGGTGCAACAAGTTGACTAAATTTTTTAATAAATCTTCTGTAATATCTAGCATGTCCCAAAAAAATTCATACATTCTTCTACTTTTTGGTGTCGGAAAGGTACTGATAACTTCAATTTTTGCTAGATCTACTTGGATTCCCTTTGATGAAATGAAATGGCCTAGGACTACTCCTTCCTCGATCATTATAAAAAATTTCTCACTACTTAAAGATAGGTTATAGTCTTGACATCCTTTAAGTACTATTTCTAAATTTTCTTTTGCTTCTTCAAAAGTAACACCATAAACAATGAAATCATCCATATAGATCTCCATACAATCAACATAAATATCTAAAAAAATATCGATGACAACTCATTGAAATGTGGTTGGGGTGTTGCACAAGCCAAAAGGTAATGCTGAATAAGAAAATATTCCCCATGGGAAAGTAAAAGTTGTTTTCTTTTGATCTTTTAGGGCTATTTGAATTTGATTGTAACCAGTAAAACTATCTAGAAAAGAAAAATACTTTTTACTAGCTAAGTTGTCAAGGACTTGGTCTATAAATGGTAATGGAAAATGGTCCTTCTTAGTGGCTGAATTAAGCTCCCTATAGTCTACACAAACTCACCATTTTCCTCCCTTCTTGGGTACTATGACCAAGGGTGAAACCCATTGACTATCAAAGATGGGGTATGTAAAACCATCACTTAATAGTTTTTGCAATTCATTCCTAATAATATCTTTTAAGGCCAGATTAACTCTCCTCTAAGGCTGTCTAACAAATTTGAAGTTAGGGCTGATATAAATCTTGTGAGTGTAGAGCATAGGATCTAATCCTTTCACATCCATGTAATCCCAATAAAATGCACTTTGATTCTCCTACAGTAATTGCAACATAGCTTCTTATTGGGAGTGTGATAAGGTATTGTTCACATTTAGTTCCTTACCTAGACCAAATTCTATCTTAATAACCTTATTTGCCATGAATATTTGAGCAATGGGAGAAGAATCCATCTCATGAGGTAATAATGAATGGAGAAACTATGAAGCTTCCAAATGATTGAATGAATTTAAAGGTGGTACAATGGTTTCTAAGATGCATTTAGCATGAGTACACATTGGAAATTGTGTTCCATTTTCATTCAGAATAATGGATGAAATGATTTCATCTTCTTCTCGAAAAAATATGAATTATTCTCTTCATATCATCATCAACTGATGGTTGGAATTGGCTTCTAGATCATCATCACCTAAGTCTAGCCAAACTACATGGTCATCTAGTAACAATGGTTAAGTAGGGGAGTATAAAGTCAGGTTCTTGGTATGAACTCCATTGGATATTGTCATCTTCCTAGATTGGCAAGCTATATAAGCATCTACACTAGCTAACCATGGCCTCCCTAAGATTAATGGATATCCTCAGAACAAAAAAATCAATCGAATACTCCTAGGAATTTAGGATGACTATAACTTCTTCTATCATCCCATCTAGTTTAATGGTAGAGCTATCAACAAGTTGAAGGATGGTGAGTGTCTCTCTGAGGCCAACAATATGTAACCAAGACAATACCTCCTTTATCATGGCATTGATAGATGCTCCTAGGTGAACCAAACCATTTTGAACTTGGATGCCATGAATAGTAACTGTAACTACAAGACTCCTAGAGTTAGAGTATTTGGGTACAACTAATTTTTCCAACATTAAGTCAGACAACTGTCCTAGGACATGAATGGTTTTTGTATCTTTCCTCTTCCTTCTTGGTTACTAATGCATGCTTCCTTAATAGATTTAGTATAAGTAGGGACTTCTTTAATAGAATCTAGTAATGGTATTTTTATTGTCATCTATTTTGGCTAATTAAGCAAATTAATGATTTTATGGTTCTCCTTGGACTAGCCTTGTTTTATCAACCTATGGAGAAATGGAGGT
Organism: Cupressus sempervirens; assembly: GCA_028749045.1. NCBI lineage: Eukaryota > Viridiplantae > Streptophyta > Pinopsida > Cupressales > Cupressaceae > Cupressus > Cupressus sempervirens. Next base: position 561,141,174 of record CM053783.1, read on the forward strand.
TCTTTGGCTATAGGAAAGGTATGGTAATTTAATTCCTTTGTATGATCAGTTGGAGGATCCTCAATTTTAATTATAATAGTTTTTTGGAGTGCAGGAAGAGTGGTGCTTGATCTTAAGTGAGTATCATTCAATGAGATGGCATAAATTTTCTGTCAAGGTTGCTATTTAGTATTGTTTGGATTCAAGTTAGGTTGAAGTAGTAGTTGGGTCTATTTGGAAGGAGTATTAGTGGCTACAGGAGGAGAAATTAGAGCTTCCTAGTGAGTTGGTGGGAATACAATTGGTTGAATAGATTGGTGACTCCAATTCTAAGGTTGCTACCAATCCTACTGAGGTTGTCGCCAACCCTGGTGAGGTTGCTACCAACCCTACTCGGATTGTTGCCAACCTTGCTGGGATTGTTGCCATTGATTATTATTATGATAAATTTGAAGAGGGTCTTGTGGCATGCCTTGTCTTTGAGCCCATGGCCTTCTTTGAGCAACATAGAGTACCTCTCCATTTTCATCAATTGATTTGAACTCGGTTGGCATTGGTTGTGTCTCCATACTTGCAACAGACTTACATCTACAATGTTGTTTTTATTCTCTACAATGTCAATAGTATTCAATCAACTTTGCATTAACTTCATCTTTCTTCCTTTGGGCTTGCATGGTGCCCAGTAGAAAATTGGATAAGTTTATCTTGCATACTTCTGAACTGCCATTGGACTTATGTGGTAGGTCTCTAAGTCCCCTAGCTTTATTTATAATAGCTCTAGAATAGTTCAAGTGTATGCTCTATATCTAAGTCCAAGTCTTTTAAGTAATGTCCCCTCTTGCTATAAGATCTAGAGTTTAAATGCTTCCTTCATTTACACCTCTCAAAAAAAGATGTTTCTTTGACTCCTCATTCAATTAATGCTATGTGTTATGTTGCAGGTTGAACATAAACTAGGAAACATAGTCTTCCAATGTTTCATCATCCTTTTGGGACATTTTGAAAATGTCATCACCCTTTAAATCCCAACCCCTGCAGTATTCCTTATACTTTGTGAGAAACAAATTGCTCATTGGAGGCCAATCTGCTATAACATTGGCAACCAACCCCATGAACCATCTTATAGCAGCTTCTTTGAGAGTAGAGGGAAACAACTTAAATTTGTAGGCATCCGTTGTATAGTCATAGCTTCTACATAGTATGTAAAACTCAAAGAGAAAGGTTTTAGGGTCTTCAATGATCAAGCCATAAAACTTGGGAAGTGCAACAACAATTATAGTTTTCAAATTTTGGTTACCTTGTCGAGGAGAGATATGAAAGGGAAATGCTGGTTGAGGCTAAGGCTGAGCCATTCCTAGAGGAGGTACTATTAATGGTGCTTGATATATGACAAGAGAAAGTGGATTATCTTGGTATTTAGGTTCAACAAAGATATCATTTAGATGCAAAGATTCATCAGAAGATGAGGATATTCATTCTTGAGTAGCAATGAATTTTCAAAAGGTTCTTCATTCTTGCTATGTGGTTCTTCAGGTTCAGGATTAAAAATGTCTTCCTAAATATAGAAATCTCCCAAAGGGGTCTCTTCTTCTATGCATGCAAAATAATGTGAAATCTAATCTAACATAATGACTTCAGGGTTGAATTAAATTGACACCTTCCTCGAAAATGATGCCAAAAATGGTCAATCAACTAAGTACCTTAGTAATAAAGGATTGGACATCTTTCTACATTGACTCCATGACTACACAAAATCATGTATTTTCCAAAGAATAACATATTGACTTCATTTTATTTGTCAACCCAAGAGCGTAAAATTGAGAGGGTGGATACAAAGTATATGCTCTGATTCCTCTTTAAGTTATTACAAACTATAATAGAAAAGGAATGCTAAAGGAAACTAGGCTAGGAACTAAAGTGGATTTTTCCTTAAAGATTAGAGAAATGCTGCAAATAGTAAATCTATTTAAACACCTATGCTACAAGAATAGTTCAATGATTCTATTATCAATGGTTGTAGGAAACAAACTAAGAAAGAAAATATATTCTAACAAAGAAATTCACTCACCAAGTGGGTCCCCTTGAATGAGTGAACAAAAAAAATCAAGTTTGAAGGTGGAAACGTGAAATCTATATTTTATTCATTCATAATAAGAAATTTAATTTGAAAACAATATTCTACTTTGCTGAATAGAACAATCTACTCTATTTCCTTCTGGTCAAACAAAGAAAAGATCAAAATCAATAATCTCCTTTTCAAGGTTATAGGGGAAAGTATTTAAAGGAAAACTTCAACAACTTCCTACTCCTATGATCAATCCATCAACAAAGATCAATTAAAGATCATAAAATTTATAACAGAAACACTATTAACTATAGCTTAACTCTCCCAAGAATATAGTAGGTTGAGGAAGCTATCTTCATGCACTTCCATAATAGAATTCACACCATGATCTGCTTACGTGGTGATTCATCAATCATCTGGTTGGCTTTAACTCAACACTAAAATGTTTTCTTCAATATGTGCAACAACACTTGCAAAGCATTAAACATAACAACTTCTACATACATGCATTCATTTCATCATCAATGTTAGAAAAGATATAATGTTCAAATTATCACTCTCGTGAATCCTATGGCTACAGGAAGGGAGCCTACCCAAACATAGCATGGATTAGGAAACATTTATCAGCATGTAATATCCTTCATTAAACCATACAAAATCATAGATTCAAGCAAACACAATATAACTGATCAATCTATACTTCAATCTCAAAGTCTTAACATATAGATTGCATATTCATTAACCATGGTTTTTTTCACTTAAACTATAGAGTCATAAACTATTTCTTGCAAGATAACAATTAAAAAACAAGATAACAAGTTCTCAAAATAATGTCCTTTTAGAGGCTCATTAGTCATGATAACAAGTTGACCATTTATAAGATTGTCACCTTACAATGGTTACCTTCTTTTTATATATGTCAATGAAATATTTTCATCTTTCATTACATATCATATGTGAAATAGTAACCACCATGAACCAAGTCAGAGGGTGGTACAAAGGTTTTCACCTAAATTCTATCTCGTAGAGAAGAATACATTACAATAAATTTTACTTTGAACTTCTCCTAATAGAGAAGATATCATTTACAAAGAGGATTGCACCTCAAATGTCTCCCTCTAACCATTGATCTTGTGAAGTTAGGTCATCTAGTTACTTCCTCTAAAGCTCTCTTCACCCAAGGATGCTTGTTGAACTCACTTTGAATCTAATATAAATCTTTTGATTTTCTAGTGATAAGTCAATACTTCCTCATGATGCACTCAAGAGTAGGACCATAAAAATCATGTAGCCACTATAATGCCCCGCTCGGAGATCCTTGAAAACAAGGATGAAATACAAGCTAATAATTTATTTTTTACAAGTATGAATGCACAAGACAACATCATATAGGAATCACAAAGATCACAACGGAAGACTTCAACACAATCCTGGCAACCAACGAATCTCCAAACGCCACTACCCAACTGAAATGCCCAAACAAAAGCCAAAAACCACCACAACAAGATGAAGGCACAAGAAATGGCCACTCATCAACAAAACACCAAGCTAGGGTAAAATGCAGAATCTCAAAATTTGGCTAAGCCTAAAATACTGAAGCCTTGAAAATTGGCTAAGTCTAGATTTTGGAAACCCTAAAATTTCCTAGAATCCATAACTTACCTCTGAAAGGTCTGAAACCTATCTCAAATGATATGTCGCATATATTAAAATATATCTTAAGTATAAGAAATTAAATATTCTAAACCCCAAAAGACTAAAATAGAAACACGAAAACTCGATTTCAAGAGAAACCAATAGAATTCAAAATGCAGCAGCATAGGATCGAAGAACACCCAAAAGGGTATCGAAAACCACTCTCAAAAAGATTAGATCACAAAGAAAAGTGCCCGCTGATGGCACATGCAAGTTTTTCACAAAAACTGTGTGACACTTTTTACTAAGGGAGGGTGATACTTCTCCTTAAGGTGTGTGACACTCTTCCAGTGTTGTACGACATTTCTAAAGAAGGCATGCAACACTTTTCAGCATCGTACGATATTTCTCAAGAAGGCATGCGATACTTTACAGTGTCGTACGACATAGTTTGCATGGGCGTGTGATACTTTTTAAAGTGTTGCACCATGCTGAAAAAATGTCACCCATAGAAAAAAAAAACACTCCCAGAAGCAAAAAGAACCAAAATGGAGCAAAGAACCTCCACACCAGGGAGTACCAGATCTATGCGAATTGAGGAATGAACACTCAAGTGCAAGAACAACACATAAAGAAGAACATCTAACCATCTAAACTACAGTAGCAAGGAACACACTGAAATAAACATCACAGAGAGCTGAACAATCAAACTAAGTACGCGGTTCCTCCCAACTGTCAATAGCATCATAAGACCATCGTGGATCCTAGCCATCCCCCGCGCATAACATCCCAAGCCACCAACCAGATCGTCGGTATTGTCCTAATAGGGATGTCACTACTAAAAACATGCAACAATAACAACATAAGAAAATCTAACATGCTAGTGATAACGCATAAGATAATCCTACAGTAGATAACATCACCTATCACATGCTAAACAATAGTAAGCAACATATATACTACTAAAGCAAATCACATCATCTAATCATATGCTAAACATCATAATAAGGGAATACACAAAATAAAATAACATCATCTAAACATGATATACAAGCATCCCAATGAAAGCATAAATCACAAGAACGCATACTCTTGAACCCAAAGTACCAAGTGAAGACATCCATCAACGATCGCACTAGGACAAAAGATCGTCTCTGTACACCGATCCCTAGCAGTGGTAAAGGTAGCTACGCCTCCCAACCACGTGGAACCTGTAAGTCCACACCCACCATGCTAATGGAGATAATGATGCAACCAAAAACAAACAAAAGAACATCCATGGCTAACACTCACACTAGACAGTATGATGGCTGCAACAAAGAACCTAAGACAATGCAAGGACTACAGGTCCTCGTTAGACACTCAAAAGGCTACAAAGTAGGGGCTGACATCCTGGAGAGTCACTTGGCATCAAAAAGCCCAAGCTCGGATCGTGTGTCCTCAAACTTAAATGGGTGCTCACACATTGTGTCCTCGAACTTAATTAGGTGCTCACACATTTTACTTATCTTAAGTTTTATTAACAATCACACATTTTATTTAGTTATCACTTGCTTAAAACTTCTTATCCTCCATTAACCTCCGGTTCCATGAACACTGAGCTGCGAGATAGAAGCCCCCTCAAGATGCTACCCTACCCTACCCATGCTCATCCTACAATAAGTGCCCGTGGGCATGCATACTCCCATCCCAACCCCAATGATCATAACTTCTGGCAAATCCATGGAAGATCGGGCCTCGCAAGTCACCCAACAAATGTATGCACATGTACTCGTGTGTGGCGCACCACCATCATGAAGATCATAACACAAAGACAAGAATGAGAACACAATGCAAAGAAAACACCCAACTGAAAGCAACACAGGAAGGTCAGATTCTACACGAATCCCAAAGCCAATAAAATCATACATCATGAAATCATTCAACCGACCTCAATCCGAGAGTATGGATTCTACACAAATCCCAATAATGTAACAAGACCAAACATCATGAACTCACTCAACCGGTCTCAATCCGAGAATATGGATTCTACACGAATCCTAGCGTTCACGAAACAAAAGTAAAGGTCCAAAAGAAACCATAACAGGTAACAAATCACTCAACCGAACACAAAGTTAGGAGTATGGGTGCAACACGCATCCCAATGCAACAAAATGTGCAATAGTGGTCTGACTGATATCCAAATGGATCATCCAAGTCCATGAGCCACATTGTGCCAAGAAAATTTGAGAAAATAGGGTGGCACGTAAGACGAGGTAAAAATCCTAAAAATTTAAAAACTTCAAAATTAAAACCCATTTGGCCTTTGGGTTCAAAAGCCTCAAAAATCCAAAAATAAATAGAATCGGACACCATATGCAAAAATGGCCAGCATAACGGTGTAAAATTCCAAAACCTCATCCCAAAAAATAGGAAAATGTTCATACCTGCCCAACCGGGTAGAACTAGCATACAGAATCGGAGGGGAACACTAGTTCTCGGCCTCCAATCAAACAACTACCAAAAATAGAAGCATAAATGGAGCAAAAACAATAAAATAGGAAAGCCCTACCTCAGAACCAAAAGGGAAAAATGAGAATCTGAACCATAAAATAAATATCCTGCAAAAGTAGCTGAAAATTGCGACAATCCAAAGTTTCCCCAAGCTGGATCCAACGAGCCCAACCTCGCGTATGATCCCACGCCCATAGCTCCCACAACAAACAAAATAGTAAATCCTTATGAAGAGGATTTTGGGTTTTACTCTTCAACTTTCCAATTTGAAAGTGAGAAGTGAGGAATTAAGTTCCTCTTTGAATATTTATTCACTTTACGAATGAATAATCAATTAGGGAAAATAACTAGCCAACCTAGTTAAACCCCAAATCGACCCAAATGAAAACAGGATATTCTTATAAATAGGAATTCATCTATGGAAAAGCTGCCAAAAATTAAAATAAATCAATTAAAAAGCCCGAAAGCCCAAAAACACAGAAATCACCTTAAACAACTTTCGCAACAATGCAAACCTCTAAATGCACAGACACACTTACTAGTCTTATTACATAATGCAATGAGTTTGAATTTAATAATCACTGAAAGGTTTAAATTAAACATTTTAATAAAGGATACGTCAACCATACAAGGACGACATTGGTAAAATATGAAAGGCTGAATCACTAACTCCATGTGCCACTGCCAGGGATATAATCCTGCATACTAAACAACACGATCAAGTGCAATTGCATATAATAACATAGCCGAAGCAATAAATGCATTAAATCACCTAATTTAACCATTTATTTAATTATATTAAAATAATCTATTTACATCACTCATGTTCGCATAAAGCATAACAACGCAGGAATGAAGTAAATAACCATAGCACTAAATCCATCACATAACAAAATCAGAGGTATGTCCAAATACCAGATAACTAGATATCATCATAAAACACACTGTCATTTCAAAATAGCATCATAATGCAATATGATTTACTGAACATCATAGTAGTCTAAAATATATGACACTAGAATCAAGATGTAACATCTGACCCTCAGGTCCTCTCAAGTATAAACATAACATGAGTAACAAATATCTCTCTAATCAGAAATGAGACAAGGTAAATGTCCACAACACATAACCAAATAATCCCACAAGAACAATCCACTCTAATTACTTAAGCATTTAATGATGATTGATTACACTGCATAAAAAAAACACTTAAAACACATAAGTAAACATAGTCATAAACATGACTAACCACTGCTACAGGAACCTAGTCCCGTGTAGCATGCTAATAGAACATAGTGCAATATCTGCACACATCTCAAGGTAATCAGGGAACAACCTCATGATACCACATCGATCCTGGTAACCATTGGCACAAAGCTTAGTGAACCAAAAATCACATCATAATCTCAAAGATTAGTCAAAAGAATAAACAAAGCAACTAATACAGAAGCATAAACCCAAACACCTCAACAGTGTAGAGCACTCAGGGTCACAAGCATGATCCCATCACAACAAAAGATCATCAAGGTTGCATCCATTAGGAAAAATTACAAAAGTAAAATGGGAGAGGCACTACATCATCCCCCCCCAAGGACTAGGCTTACTCCTAGAAGCCTGCAATCCAAGAATAGAAACCAAAACAAACAAGAACCAAAATCAAAAGCGAGCAAAAGGAATGACTCAAGAAACTCTCCACAACTCAAACCAAATCACTCCCACATTCTCAACCCATCATGTTAACCCCCAAATAGGTTAACCACGAGAGAATGGGTGACACACAGACACAAGGTCCTCCAACAAGGAGCCTTCTATGTGCTAGGAAGAACCCATCTAGCCATAAAGTCAACAATAAAAGGTAAGGAACAAGCCACTCTACCTTGTCAACAGGTGCCCAAACACAACATGCACCAACCACATGACCACAAAACTAGGTCAAAACACTAAGTACTTCCAACAAAAGTTGGAATCATGGGGAATAACCATCCCAAACTTCCCAAGAATACTATCATGTCACACATGATCATTCTGGAATCCACGTAAACTCACCCTTAGAACAAAGAGGATGAAAGTATACCAACAAAAGGACACACTCCAAAAGACTGCTCACCACCAAGCGTAGGAGCACAACACCTCACCAAGGCACAAAAGCTCAACTATCACTGGGAACTAGGGTAACACAACCCAACCAGACAAGATATCACCTTTCCACAATGTTCAAAGACTTGCATTAGTGGACACAATCATGAAATGTCTGCATACCAACTCATGAGATGGTAACATGTGTCCAACGATACCATGTCCCTCCAACACCGTGCTAGGAAAACTACACCCAAACTAGCACTATACTTAATCTCTAGCCTCAAGTCAATAGTTAAAGAGAAAACTTGATTGAGACAATCCACATGAAGATATAAGATTTGGGAGAAGGATACTACAGAGTATAGGACTGAGAGGGAGTCACTCTCAACCTCTACACAAAATCAGCCCAAGATGCATTAGGGAACTCACAATTCCCCCAACCATCAACATACTCACAAGAGAACACTAACTAAGCTAGTGGCATAACCACACTAGCCTACTCTCTCAAGAGATAAAGAATACAGAGATGTGCCAAGGTCAACATCCAGAAAGGGGAATGTAGACTCATCAAAGAATTGAGTCACTCCCAAACGATAAGGCAACATCATCCACAACAAGGAACGCTCACAAACCACACTACACCTCACAAGGGTGGGTCAGTGCAATAGGAAACACAAAAACCCAAGCATGAACTCCAACAAGTACCTAGTAGATTATGAAGACAAGATAACTCTTCCGTTATGAATAACATGAGGGGTTAAACTTCTCCAATGGCCATAAATATGATATGTCATGATTGAATTGGCCTCTACTCGAAAAGGTACTTAGAACATCGATCAACAACTCCAAAAGTCATAGCCTCACAACCAGACTCAGATTGAATCCATTTGAAAAGCGTCGAAAAGATATGGACAAGGACTACAACATGAAGAAGCTAAGAGAGACCAAGACCTACGATCTGAGCCACCACTCAAATCAAAACAACAAAGACAAAACCAACAGCCTTGGTCACCAAGACAAGCAATAGATGAAATGTCCAAATCCACACAAGAGCACACATGCCCAAAACAATATAAGGCATGGAATGAAAGGTAAATCACACATTGAAACCATCATTACTTTTCTTACATAAATTCATTAATTAAGCATAACATAAGAACTAATGCATAAAGAACTAAAATATTTTCAAGCAAGGGTCCAAGAGTCACTATAGAACAAGTACACACCTTTCAATTTCTTTCAAAAATAACATTAAGTTTAATCACCATTTAAACCATTCAGTTACAATAACAACTTTAGATCTAACAAAGACACACTAGCATGTTCTCCATGATATTATCCCTTGAACATACTACCAGAGGTTCAAGATGAACATGATAGAGTCATAACACACAACTGGGCAGTAGTAAAACACATCTAGAATAGTCATCATGAAACAAAATAAAAAGCCCAAATGGGAGAATTTTCAATTCCAACAGTAAGTACCAAAAAGAGCTCATTTCAACAATAAGTCAAATGTGACAACTACCACAAAGAGAGCGATAGATAAAATCTGATGACTACTCCAAGATAGGAAAATACTAAAAACCAATGCTAGCCCAACAACATGAGGAAAGTACCTCTAGCCAAATAAAATAAGGCATCAAAAAAATCACATTACAGGTGATGACTGAGTACAGTCACACAAGAGGGATAAATCACCACACAGTGCTAAGGAATACATCATCCTAGCAATGTTAGAGAACACACTCACACACAAAAAACAGTATACCATCAGTAATCTCATGCATATGCAAAAAACAAAGATTTCCATGCAATGCAACATTTAGATATCCATCAAACTAATACAGTTTTACACAAGCTTAAGAAACAATCAGATTGGGGACTTAAGTCATTAACCATAATATATAATGCAAAACCACAACTTTGCAATGATTCACAATAAACACTCATTTTCAATGAAAGGAACCATTTCATCATTATAACAACAAAATAAAGAATCACAAATAAGATTCATTCATCAACTTACAATCAGAAGAAAATAGGGAAACAATGCACTTAACCGCACAAGGAGAAACAAGAAGAGGCACACAAGCCAACAAATGGAAACCAATCAGTGGCTCCATCCAAAAAGGGTCACACATGCAACCAACCAAAAAAGGCAAAACAATCCCACCTAAAAAGCCAGGAAGACTCACTTCCTTCTCCACACATTGCTCTAGTTGCATCTACTGGACAAGCAAGTCCATCACGAGTAGATACCAAAGCAACAAAGATCATGAGTTCTCACTAAGACACTCGCACTCAACCAACGCAGCAACAACTACATGGGCAACATAAACACAGAGATCCCAATGTTTGAACATGGGCTCTGATACCGGATGTAATGCCCTGCCCAGAGATCCTTGGAAAGAAGGATGAAATACAAGCCAAGAATTTTTTCTTTTACAAGTATGAATGCACAAGACAACATCATACATGGATCACAAAGATTGCAACATAAGACTTCAACACAATCTCGACAACCAACGAATCTTCGAACGCCACTACCCAACAGACACACCCAAACAAAAGCCAACAACCACCACAACAAGATGAGGGCATAAGAAATGGCCACTCATCAACAAAACACCAAGCTGGGGTAAAATGCAGAATCTCAAAATTTGGCTAATCCTGAAATCCTGAAGCCCTGAAAATTGGCTAAGTCTGGATTTCTGAAGCCTTGAAATTTCTTAGAATCCATAACTTATCTCTGAGAGGTTTGAAACCTATCTCAAACAATTTGTTGCATATATTAAAATATATCTTAAGTATAAGAAATTAAATATACGTATAAGAAATTAAATATAATATGTATAAGAAATTAAATATATGTCAACTTATACTTAAATGATATACTTTAAACCCCAAGAGACAAACAAAAACACAAAAACTCGATTTCAAGAGAAACTGATAAAATTCAAAATGCAATAGCATAGGATCGAAGAACACCCAAAAGGGTATCCAAAATCACTCTCAAAAAGATTGAATCACAAAGAAAAGTGCCCGCTGATGGCACACATAGGTTTTTCACAAAAATTGTGTGACACTTTTTACTAAGGGAGGGCGATACTTCTCTTTAAGGCGTGCGACACTCTTCCAGTGTTGTACGACATTTATTAAGAATGCATGCGACACTTTTCAGCATCGTACGACATTTCTCAAGAAGGCGTGCGATACTTTACAGTGTCGTACGACATGGTTTGCATGGGCGTGCGATACTTTTTAAAGTGTCGCACCATGCTGAACAAATGTTGCCCATAGAAAACAAAAACACTCCTAGAAGCAAAAAGAACCAAAATGGAGCAAAGAACCTCCACACCAGGGAGTACCGAATCTACGCGAATCGAGGAATGAACACTCGAGTGCAAGAACAACACAGAAAGAAGAACATCTAACCATCTAAACTACAGTAGCAAGGAACACACTGAAATAAACATCGCAGAGAGCTGAACAATCAAACTAAGTACGCGGTTCCTCCCAACCGTCAATAGCATCATAAGACCATCGTGGATCCTAGCCATCCCCCGTGTGTAACATCCCAAGCCACCAACCAGATCGTCAGTACTATCGTAATAGGGATGTCACTACTAAAAACATGCAACAATAACAACATAAGAAAATCTAACATGCTAGTGATAACACATAAGATAATCCTACAGTAGATAACATCACCTATCACATACTAAACAACAGTAAGCAATAGATATACTACTAAAGAAAATCACATCATCTAATCATATGCTAAACATCATAATAAGGGAATGCACCAAATAAAATAACATTATCTAAGCATAATATACAAGCATCCCAATGAAAGCATAAATCACAAGAACGCATACTCCGGAACCTAAAGTACCAAGTGAAGACATCCAGCAACGGTCGCACTAGGAAAAAAGATTATCTCTATACACCGATCCCTAGCAGTGGTAAAGGTAGCTACGCTTCCCAACCACGTGGAACCCATACGTCCACACCCACTGTGCTAATGGAGATAATGATCCAACCAAAAACACACAAAAGAACATTAATGGCTAACACTCACGCCAGATAGTATGATGGTTGCAACCAAGAACTTAAGACAATGCAAGGAGTACAGGTCCTGGTCAGACACTCAAAAGGCTGCTAAGTAGGGGTTGACATCCTGGAGAGTTGCTTGGCATCGAAAAGCCCAAGCTCGGATCGTGTGTCCTCAAACTTAAATGGGTGCTCACACATTGTGTCATCAAACTTAATCGGGTGCTCACAGATTTTACTTATCTTAAGTTTTATTAACAATCACACATTTTATTTAGTTATCACTTGCTTAAAACTTCTTATCCTCCGTCAACCTCCGGTGCCATGAATGCCAAGCTGTGAGATAGAAGCCCCCTCTAGATGCTACCCTACCCTACCCGTGCTCATCGTACAATAAGTGCCCGTGGGCATGCATACTCCCATCCCAACCCCAATGATCATAACTTCTCACAAATCCATGGAAGATCGGGCCTCGCAAGTCACCCAAAAAATGTACGCGCACGTACTCATGTGTGGAGCACCACCATCACGAAGATCATAACACAAGGACATGAATGAGAACACAATGCAAAGAAAACACCCAACTGAAAGCAACATAGGAAGGTAGGATTCTACACGAATCCCAAAGCCAATAAAATCATAAATCATGAAATCATTCAATCGGCCTCAATCTGAGAGTATGGATTGTACACAAATCCCAATGATGTAACAAGACCAAACATCATGAACTCACTCAATCGGCCTCAATCCGAGAGTATGGATTCTACACGAATCCTAGCATTCATCAAACAAAAGTAAAGATCCAAAAGAAACCATAACAGGTAACAAATCACTCTACCGAACACAAAGTTGAGAGTATGGGTGCAACACGCATCCCAATGCAACAAAAGGTGCAATAGTGGTCTGACTGATATCCAAACGGATCATCTAGGTCCACGACCCACATTGTGCCAAGAAAATTTGAGAAAATAGGATGGCACGCAAAATGAGGTAAAAATCCCAAAAATTTAAAAAACTTCAAAATTAAAACCCATTTGGCCTTTGGGTTCAAAAACCTCAAAAATCCAAAAGTAAATAGAATTGGACACCGTATGCAAAAACGGCCAGCATAACGTTGTAAAATTTGAAACCCTCATCCCAAAAAATAGGGAAATGTTCATAATCGCCCAACTGGGTAGAACTAGCATACAAAAACGGAGGGGAACACTAGTTCTCAGCCTCCAAACAAACAGCTACCAAAAACAGAAGCAGAAATAATAAAACAGGAAAGACCTACGTCACAGCCAAAAGGGCAAAACGAGAATCTAAACCATAAAATAAATATCTTGCAGAAGTAGCTGAAAATTGTAGCAATCCAAGGTTTCCCCGAGCTGGATCCAACGAGCCCAACCTCGCGACGATCGCATGCCCTCCTGAAGAGGATTTTGGGTTTTACTCTCCAACTTTCCAATTTGAAAGTGAGAAGTGAGGAATTAAGTTCCTCTTTGGATATTTATTCACTTTACAAATGAATAATCAATTAGGGAAAATAACTAGCCAACCTAGTTAAACCTCGAATCAACCTAAACAAAACTAGGCTATTCCTATAAATAGGAATTCATGTATGGAAAAGCTACCAGAAATTAAAATAAATCAATTAAAAAGCTCGAAAGCCCAAAAACACAAAAATCACCTTAAACAACTTTCGCAACAATGCGAACCTCTAAATGCACAGATAGGCTTACTGGTCTAATCACATAATGCAATGAGTTTGGATTTAATAATCACCGAAAGGTTTAAATTAAACATTTAATTAAGGATACGTTGACCATACAAGGACAACATTTGTAAAATATGAAAGGCTAAATCACTAACTCCATGTGCCACTGCCAGTGATATAATCCTGCACACTAAACAACACGATCCAATTGCATATAATAACATAGTCGAAGCAATAAATGCATTAAATCACCTAATTTAACCATTTATTTAATTATATTAAAATAATCTATTTACATCACTCATGTTTGCATAAAGCATGACAACATAGGAATGAAGTAATAAACCATAGCATTAAATCCATCACATAATAAAATCAAAGGTATGTCCAAATACCAGATAACCAGATATCATCATAAAACACACTGTCATCTCAAAATGGCATCATAATGCAATATGATTTACTGAACATCATAGTAGTCTAAAATCTATGATACTATAATCAAGATGTAACATCTGACCCTCAGGTCCTCTCAAATATAAACATAACATGAGTAACAAATATCTCTCTAATCAGAAATGAGACAAGGTAAATGTCCACAACACATAACCAAATAATCCCACAAGAACAATCCACTCTAATTACTTAAGCATTTAATAATGATTGATTAAACTGCATAAAAAAAACTCTTAAAAAACATAAGCAAACATAGTCATAAACATAACTAACCACTACTACAGGAACCTAGTCCCGTGTAGCATGCTAATAGAACATAGTGCAATCTCTGCACACATCTCAAGGTAATCACGGAACAACCTCATGATACCACATTGATCCTGGTAACCACTGGCACAAACCTCAGTGAACCAAAAATAACATCATAATCTCAAAGATTAGTCAAAAGAATAAACAAAGCAACTAATACAGAAACATAAACCCAAACACGTCAACGATGTAGACCACTCAGGGTCACAATCATGATCCCATCACAACAAAAGATCATCAAGGTTGCATCCATTAGGACGACTTACAGAAGTCAAATGGGAGAGGCACTACAACCACACACATGTATTTCTAGTCTCCCTCAAAGCATCAATCTTCTAAGCTCCTGTGTTTCCTTTGAAGAAGTGTCACATTCCCTCTTAATGTAGAAGGATGATCATAATCTCAATCATCAAGGATATTTTCTTCAAGAGACTCACTTTATTCAGCCTGGTCACAACTTTTTTTAAGCTACTATGATAAGTTGCATAATGTGCCATTTTTATTTTCCTACAAGATCAACTTCATATACAAAGGAAAAAATTAAGAAAAAATAACTCATATAATACATATGAAACAAAAAATGATAGAAATAATATAATGAATACATACATGTAATACTTAATAATAGTAAATAATTATTTTTACATCACCATCATTAATACAAGTTATCCAAGAGATGATTTAGATTTGAAGCTCTAATGATGTCCCTTCTCTTACGTCTTCCTTCTAAAGATGGTTTGAGTTGGAATGGAACATTGGTTATTATTTCTCCCACAATATAAAATTCCCACTTGTTCCATTATTTTTAGAATTCATTCCAAACTTTTCTAGAGTAGACAAACAATGCTCAAATTTGTATTCTCCTCATTCCATCTTTGAATCATTGCATTATTTCATGGGACTATTTAAATTTAGTCTTTTCTAAAAGATTTATATTTGTTCCATGTTTTCTTTAAGAAAAATATTTCTTGTCGTCATGTAGATGAATTGGTAGATTCCAAGATGTAATTAGAATTTGGTAGTCATAGAGAAGAACTAAGGTATTTTAGATGTATAACAATTGCAGAAGAAAAAATTCCACCCAATTCAGTATGGAATTTCCTATTAGTATACATATATAAAAAAACTGATTTCTTGATATGTTGTAATATTCATCAGTCAGCCCATGGCTTTCTCCTCTTGATTGGTTCTCCTTTGTTGAATGATGTGCATTCTCTTTACCGAATTCATTTGATCAATGACATCTAGTAAATACTTTAATCAGTCGTAATTCCTACCAATGTTTTCATCCCTAATACTAATTTCATTTGTGTCTATAGGACACCAACAGTCTCCATACTTCTAATAGTGTTTAGCTTCTCTCGATTAAGATTCAAGATCAGAGATGAATAGGAGATTAGAGATTGAATCTTACCACAATAGGAACATAATACACTATTATACAGGATACCAAAACATGTAAAAATAATTTCCATCAAAATTTCCCTTGACTATTGCTTCTTTTACATTGAGTTTATCTTCTCGGTATCAATCTCCATGTAATGAAGATCTTATTGAGACATAATATAGAGTTGTTCTATGAAAAAGCACAATATTGGTGGTGAAATTGATGTAGATTTTGAACACAAATTTTTGTTGTAGGTTAATGCAAGCATAGCATGAAACCCAAGATCTCAATCCAATTATCCACTATTGGGGACTCCATGTTTCTTTTGTTGCGAACTTTAGCCCAATACTTATATAAAAGGATTATCCTATCTTATATTGTGGGCCTATAACAATGATATATACTCTCATTCCTCTAATAATGAGTATCAAATGATGTATCATAGAAACCAACACACATGCAATGTTTTTGACATTTTGGAGTTGGCAATCAAAAATATTTTTTTCTACACAACTTGCTTATTCTAAAGAGATTGATGGTCTACAAACCAAGTCCATTTCTCTCTTTTGATATTATTATTGTAATAAAAATATAATAAATATTATTTATTTTCTCTCGACAATATAATCAGTCTATCATTTAAAAGTTATTCATTTCATCATTATATAATGATTTTTACTTTATATTCTTAACAAAAAGAATATTTGAAATTCATAATAAATTATATTAATTAACTATAAAGAATACTATATTGTTGGAATACTTTTAGAATAATTGAGAGTGGGGACGGGCTCATAAATAAATTATCCAAGGTCTAAATGTATAAATAAAAGTTTTCATAGCTTAGTAAACCCATAAAACATTTATACTCATGCATGCATCCATAAGATTATGCAATCACTAAAACTTGTAGGTTACTATCAAATCAACCTACAGAAATGTAAAGCATGAAATATAGAAGATTCATCAACACACTTGACACAATGATTTATGTGGAAACCCAATTTGGGAAAAACCTCTAGTAACATGCTACTCTTTTCACTCTTTTGAAGTGATGTCCTATGAAAGGTCAACCCTGTTAAGGGTTACAATACACACTATTAAATGTGACCCTATTAAAGGATTTCAATCACCTAATTAGAAGTGAGCCTTGTTAGAGGACTTTAGACCATTCACTTGGAATGTCACTCGGTTAAAGGATTTACAAATGATTGCTAGGTCAACCTTAATCCAAAGGATTTACCCTAGACTGATTCAATTGTTAGAGAGTAATAGTAAGGCTTTGATCTGATACAACTTACAACTTCACTTGTAGATTATAGATCTCTATTTAGTCCTCAATTCTACTTGGCCTTCATACTTTGTAGCACTGATAGCTTGTTCACCCTTCAAGCATTCATCTTGTTAAGCCTTCTTGCTTAACACACCATTGCTGATTCTTCTCTTAGGTCACTTGATGAAGCAAAACTCTTGACTCCTTGTCTCCCTTAGGTTCTTGCACATGAAAACCTTGTTTCATGACTAGTCATTCCTATAAATAGGAAATTAAGATATTTTGCCACTCATTCTCCATTGTCCAATTTAGGGTTCGAATGAATTAGGTAGGATACAATGTATCTACCCCATATCTCATATCTCTTCTAGAAACTTATCCTAGAATCTACTTTGAATTTGCCTAACAATAGTTTACCTCAAACTCTGTGCCACCAACTCAGCAACCTTATGCTCCACATGGTTCACATAATCCAAGAAAATAAACTTGTCAACTTAGATTCATTGAATCCATGATATTTTAAATAATTCAATAGCTCAACATTATCAAGCTTCTAATGCTCGACACATATTGCAATGCTCGACATCCACTATGAAATTACTTGGCATGAACTAAAGTTTACTAGTGCTAGGCATCAATTAAAATTTACTCGACATCAACTATTCTACTTGGCACACACTAGAATGAACTCTTACTCGGCTCCAACTAATGATTCTTCTTGGCTTGTACTTACTTTTCTCGACACCTACTATCCACTCGGTGAAGCTTGGTAGACAAAATTTGTGTAACGTGTTTTTCTAAAATTCCTTAGTGTAACCAACCTTTGTAACCTTAAGTAGATTATCAATACATCATGTCATCACTATCTTAAGTAATCCTTGTACTTAATTACATAATCATAACTCAACCTTTCCTTTAGGTGCTATTGTTACATCTTACTAGCAAATAGTAGGTTTGACACTAGTGAAAAAATAATGATTGAAACAAACAATCTTCTTCAACAATCTCCCTCTTTCAATCTAGTTCAACAATCTCTCTCAACAATGATCTTTACAATCTATTTTCAACATATATTTCTACATATCTTCATGATGTGTCTGCCTTACCCTTTATGGTGATCAATGAGATGTAATTTTTAATTTTCCTACTTACTCTATTGTATTCCAATTGATCTTGTGTTCAACATCAGTAAATCTTTATTACTGCAATAAGGAAGTGGGCCTTCTACTAAAGATGGTAGACCTTTTGATATTAAATCATTAGCATTATGGGCACAATGAATTGTCATCAATTTAGGGTTTTCCTCAATTATGAGGAGTAGCAATAGAAGAGGAATGTGAGGGAAGCACAAGATTAAGACCTTCCCAAAACAAGGTAATGGGCTTAGTCATGGTAAAAAATGTCTTGTTGTAGGAGCACCACCAAGTATTGTGCCCATACTTGTATCCATTTATTATTATTTATGTTCTACCACACCCCAATTACACCACTGATATTTTTCAACATAGGCTTCACTTATTCCTTGTTCATTTGTGATCCCCTCCTTCATGACATCAGATTCAAAATTGAGTCAACCTAGACATAGTCAAGGGTATTTTTGTCAATATTTTCTCTAATCAGATAGTGTCTTCAGAAGCAACTAGGAGTAAAGAAATGATTTCTAGGTTTTAATTATAGTTGTTTGCTAGCATGTATTTTAGGTTCTGAAGTATGTTCTTTGCACTATGTTCTTCTATAGATATAGATAATTGACATCCTTCGATTTATCAGTTCTTTGAGATACATCAGATGGTCATATAGTCAATATGATGCAAGATCATCCTAAGGAAGTCAAAAATCCTATATGAGGAGGCTTTGTGCTTGAGTTTTTGAAATTATGATTGATGCAATTTGGGATCTATTCAAGAGATATTGGTGAACATTTCCTTGATTGTGCATGATGTCTAGATTTTTCATCTTGGAGTTAGATCCATTTTAGTGGTTATTGGTAATGTGTTTCTATTTACTGGCAGAGCTTTTGAGATTGTATATGTGAGCTTTGATCCAAGAGAGTTGGTGTGTTCACTCTTGAATTTGGATAGTTTATTGGCATAATATCTACATGTATGTACTCTTATATTATCATATGATTTAGTTACAAATTGTAAACTTGGGGCCTCTCCTAAGTATTTAATTTATGTTATGTATTTAATATTTGTAGCCAAGTTGACTTGTGGCTTGGTGGGTATATTTAATTAAAGTAATTGACTATGTCAACTTGAGGCTTGGTTTAGTCTAAGTAGAGGGTCTTGTGGAGTCTAGAGTAAGGGGATTATCATTTTTAGAATGGAGACGAGTAGCCAAGAGGAGCAAAGTTTGAGTAGAGCTAGTAGCTAAGTGTTGGCTTGGGAACTAAGGAGGTTTCTTGGTGGCTTGTGAGCATGAATTGATATTTTTCTTAGAGTTCTCTACCAGGTTGTGTATTTGGGCTAGCTAGTGGTTGGATCTTGTGAGATCTTGCTAAACTTTTACTATAATTGTTGATGTATTTGATCATAACCTAGAAGGCCTTATAGTTGGGGGGGGGGGGGGGTGGTGAATCAATAGTTAAAGCTTGAACCCATAAAACTTTCACCACACATCCATCTCATGCATTCAATAGATAAATTGAAATAACATGTAAAGCACATAAATCTAAATCATGTAAACATGTAAAAAATCACACACATAACACTAGATCTAATTACCTAGAAACCCTCTAAGTGAGAAGGTAAAATTGGGGTGACGATGACACCCACAAATATTCACTAGTACAATTGTAGAGTGTATCCAATAAAGGTTACAATGTTTTGACCATGAATCATGATCTACCTTGTGAAAGGTCTGCCCAAGTAAAGGCTCACAAAGGCTATTAGGTCTCACCTTATTAAAGAATTTCAACACCCTATTAGAAGTGTGCCTTGCTGGAGGACTTCAATTTAAAACTAATTAAGAACCCTATTAAAGGATTTCATACAACCTACTAGGACTACTTTGTTTAGAGATTTAACTGAAATCACTTGCTAGAATGTCTCAACATAGATCTTATGAGTGGCACTTACTTGCCTAATAACATATCACCTCTAAACACTTATCTTCTGGATCCTTCTCAACCAGATGTCTCAATGTTGTATCCTTTTCTCTATTCTCTATTCTCATCTAATTGATTTTTCAATTCACTCTTACTTCATAACTTATAAATCTCCATGAATGCTATATAAACTATCCTCTTCATTGCTTCAATTTCTTACACTCACATTGATAGTTTAGGGTTTTGTCCTCCTTAAGAAGACTTGGAGACTTAGGGTTAGGTATGAATCTACGGATGAGATTTATCCATTTTGCCACTTAAACCTTTCCATTTTCTCATTGGCTGCATCTAATTTCATAGGGAATCCAAATAGAGATTCATCCTTATCTCCAAAATATTGAAATCTATCTTTAAGTCAGCTCAAAAATGGTTTACATAGTTGTTTGTTCCATTACAAACAAATATGTCAAAATTGTGTCACTTGGCATATGAATTCCTTGATGCTTGTCATACACTATATTTCTATTGTGACTTAGCACTTGCACTACTTGACATCCACTATTTACTCAAATCATGAGTCACTCGACATGGTCTATCTATTCGGCACTTGAGTGACTTAGCACATGAGTGAATCGACACTCATTATAACTCAACATGGTCTAATATTTACATGTTGTGATTGACATGTATTACTAGTTTGGTATGAACTAAGTAAGTGGTTTAAGTGTGTTGACACTCACTTGTCAAAACCAATCTGAGATTAACAATCTCCCACTTTGACATGAGTGTCAAAAACCCTTAAATATTCATGATGAACCTTAATCCCTTGAGCATAACATATTGATGACTTGGTATATACACAAAACTTCAAAATTTAAAAATTTTGCAATAACTTAGATACCTCAAAATTTGATAACTCCCCCTAAGTTAATAGATCTATCCTATATCCAAAATCTGTGCTCCTCTCTGAGTAAATGTGTCTCTACTGATACACTTTGACTTCAATGTGTTGATACTCTTTCATGCTCTCGCTTAGTTGATATTTTTTCATAGTATTTCTCCCCCTTTCATATATCTCCTCTTTTCTTTATCTCCCTCATATTCTCCCTCATATTTTCTATCTCCCCATATTTTTATATTCTCTATCTCCCCCATTTTGACACTTATGTCAAATGGGCTATACACTTATAGTGTATTTTTCTAGAAAGGATTTATGGATATCCATTATGATCTTGAGGGATACAACATAGTTATCGTAAGAAAAATCAAATGATTTAATTTGGATTGCAAGCTTGACAACAAGGTGCACTAGAACATCTAATGTAGAAAGATTGGGGTCTTTCTTTAGTAAAGTATCGGCATAGCCTAGCTCCTTGTGGAGTATCTCCATGTGTGGGGTGAGAGATGCCTATATGCATGTCAACTTGGCTCTTATGCTAGCCTCATCTACTATCAATACAACTAATTAACTTTGTGTCTGAAGTAGTGTCCTAAATTGCTTCTCACTCTAAGCTAGATTTGTAGGTAGGCTGGCACCTGATGTAGTAATTCTATGTTCCAAAATCAAAATGTGACTTTTGGTCTCTGGAGTGAAGAGTGTAGGATCACATAGTTTTATGTACAAAGAGAATATATTCTCAAGTACCTTCTTCACCTCTTTAGCCTTAGTTGCTAATGCAACTTGAGTTAGTGCTATCTCACTAGATATTTTCTCATTCACCTTATTTTGAAACTTCTTTTCTAACCATCCTAAAAGTTTTGCATTTGTATCAAGGTCTTCATTGCTGACCTTTTGCACTATATCCTAGTTGTTCTCTTAGTGGCTTGGTCTCTTAAGGAGTTAGCAAACTAAATGCATCTAGAAAGATGTCCTTAATATCCTAAAGTTCTTACTTCTTCCCATGTTCTCTCCTAAGCATTTCTTGATTCTTTTTCCTTTCTAAGGCCTGCTGTAATATGCCTATTTGTTCCAATGTCATAGTATCATAGTCATACTTTTGAATTAGAATTTATTCATCAAGAGTTATATATCCATAATGTATTACCTTTTCAACTTTTTATGAGCTTGGGCTTCGCACTGAGATTTGCAATGGAATGGCTTTCGTACTTTGTTTCTCAAGAGCTTGTGTAGAAGGAGTGCCAGATGATGGTAAGGCTATCAGTGCTTGGATGACCACTTGATCCTTCACTTTTAGCATTAGGTTACTCTCTTTAGGCTTGCCCTAGTCTATCACTATGACTTAGCTAGAACCTTGTTCCTATGTTGTAGGTACAAATGAATCTATCTATCTTATTTCCTGCTATCCTATAGTGGTGTCTTTCTCTTCTGCTTTCTTCTCAACAATATCAATTTTAACACTTGTATCAACCTTGGTGGATGTGTCTGCTATTCTTTGAACCAAAGGTTGTACATGAGTAATTGAAAGGATGATTAAAGGTGGTTCCTTTGGATTCACCTTTTCCCTTGTGACATTAGTCACTACCTTCTACAATTTCTCTACACTATTTAAAACTAGATTTTTACAAAGTTTAGCTTGGAGTGTAGATTGATATAGTATTTTCTTCAAATCTTCTATAGTAAGTGGATTGATGTTCCAATTTGATGCATTAGGAACATCCTTTACAGTTATAGTCTTAGTTATATTAGTTGTGTTGTGAGGAGGGCTAACATTTTGCAATTGTGCGTCATCCACACTTTGTTCTTCTTGCTACTCAGGCTTAGTTATTGGCTTGTCATCTTCATTAACCTCTATCTCTCCTCTAACTATATTATGTTTGTAATCATCTACTTTATTGTTATCATCTTCTTTATCATCACCTTTAGCCTCTAAAGGATCAATTTCTCCTTTCTTTACTGTGGTTAACACATAAATGAGTGTCCATGTTTGTGTTGACTTTTTTTTACAACATCTGCAATATTATTTTTGAGAATGCTAAAGTCTCTATATTTAGGTGTTAACCTAACTGCATATTTCTTGACAACCTTAGCAATCTATCCCTTAGTCAATTTGGGCATTACTTGGGCTAGTTGTGTCTCCCTAATTTTTCTTTCCAACTTTAGACAATAATGTCATTTTTTCTCAACAATGTCATATAGACTTTTAGGTACTGAGTTGGCAAATTCTAGTGGATTTATTTTAAACTTTGACATCATGGCATACAATGCATCTACCACTTGGTTTTTATCTATTTTAGCTAATTTATCAATATCAATATGTGAAAATCCTAATAAATCTACATTGTTCTTTACATTTTCACATAAGTTCTTAAGATTTGAGAGAGTATTGTGACTCACCACCTTGAATTGGTTGTTTTCATTTGACTCTGTCTTCTCTTCCTTAGAATCTAGTTGTGACACATACATTTTCTTCTTTGTATCTTTTTGTTCTTGGCCTCCTTGTTCTATTTTCTTTGTTTTTTCCTTGGCCTTCTCAGTATTTGCACATGTACTAGCTTTGGTGGTAGGTACAGTGGGCTTGGCTTGGCTAGGTTTGACAATCTTCTTTGCCTTTGCCACAGGTTGTGCCTTAGCCTTCCTTTTCTTAGGCTCAGTAGGAGTAGGTGCTTCCTTAGCTTCTTCTCCCCTGACACCTTTAGTCTCCTCTTCTTCTTTGTCTTCTCCCATGCCCTGTGTCAATGCTAGAAGAGTTTGAGTTTGAGGTTCATCTTCCTCTTCATGCTCTTCTTCCTTGGCACCTTCTCCAAATATGGCTTTCAAGTTCTTCACTAGCCAATCCTTCTTCTTAATGGTTGATGTAGTTTTCAACTCCATGGTAATCCTAGACTTTACCATCTCATAGTTTCCAAAAAATTTGTAGTCTTATCTACTTCCTTTGCTAGTAGAGCTGTGATGGCTGCTAAGGCTTCATCTACATTTATCTCATACCCTAAGGGTTTCAACCATCTTACCCTTGGTGTGGCAACTTGCAAAAATGTGTAGTTAGCATCAACAAGAAAACATACATCATTATAATGTTTCTCCACTAAGGAAACTAGAATCCTCATCCTTCCTTCATTAGCTTCTTGAAATCTTCAAATTAACTTGTCATCAATGACTCAAGGTTTTCTCCTAGCTGCTCAATGTACTCATTAATATGCACTAAAATTGATCTATTTGTCTTCCATACTATATTACTAAATAAGTGGAATGCATTTTGTATATAAAAGAATATACAAACTAGCATGTAACCAAATTTGCACTGTGTACTCTTGGTTTTCCTGATTCCTCCAAGGTTCTCCATCAGTTGTTGCAATTATAGCTCTATCAGATAATATGTATGATCTTTCTTTACAATTTTGTAACCAACATCCATAGATATACAGGGTACACTATTCAATATGCTAGATTGATAGAATTTATGTGAGATTACCCTTACATAAAAGTTTAACAATGGATCAACAATTGTATCTATTGTCATGCCTCTCTTATTCCATTTTGCTCCAGTGTTCTTTACAATGACCTCCTTGGAATCACTACTGAATGTCTTTGGCCAATCTAAGGTTGGGTAGCTAGTAACCCTATGTATTGTTCTCTTGGATATTTGGATAGGTCCTCCCTCTAGCCATACATAACCATCACGAATTTAGCTTAGCACAATTCAAATACACTCTATTTTTAATACATTAAGAAAATCTAGGGCTTGTGTTAAACCATTTCTCTCTACAATTTGAAATTCTTCCATCAAAGCACCATTATCACATAACCTATTATATGCATCCCTAATTTCCATGTCTCCAATGCTACCAATTTTACAGTTATAGCATCTCCTTACATCTTACACCATTATTACATTTGGTGGGATCATAGATAATGTGCTAAAAAAGTCTTGTTTATAAGCAATGTCAAGGATGGCCTTAAAAATGGGCTGTTTGAATTCATTACTAATAATTTGGACATTTAAAACCTCCTTCCCTTCAACATTTTTTGAACTAGATGCCATTTTGTCAAACTATTGAAATTGTGTAGCTCGGCTCTTGATAAATACCTTGTGAAATCTGACAAACTGGCATGAAATCACTGCCAAAATCTCTACAAATAGTTTGAACAGGTTTCTAAGTTTCCTTCTACTCTTCTCGCTCTTTCTTGAATTTGAAATGATGAAGAATGAGCAAAAATTAATCATGTACCCTACAAAAACCTTGCATTTAATGTTGAGTGCTTACACAGCTATAAGCTTGACATCAACTAATCTTGGGTTCACTTGGAATCCATTGATATTTCCATTACTTAGTAGCTACTATGATCTTGGCATCAACTAGCTAGATTGCTAGCTCATCAACTAGCTAGACTGCTAGCTCAACATCTTCTTACATTCCACCTGACATACATAGGAAATGTTTCATACCTCGCAACAACATGAAAAAATGAAATATTTGTCTTGGATTTCTAACAACATCTTGCATCTTTATTAATTCTAATTTAGTGTTTCCAGTACATTATCCTTTTGGAACTGATGTATGATATAAGCTTTACATATTAGTCCCACAAACCTCTTGATTGACTAGATTGATGAGGTGTGATCGCGTGACCCATTGGGTGAAGTGATCCCTTTGCCATTTGATGTGGTGCAATCAACTTTCTTTTTCCATGTCTTGTTCATCTCATCTTTGATGTGTTCAACATCTTCCTTGCCTTTGCCTTTATCAAATTCATAGCTTGATGCCTTTGACCTAGTTGGACAATATTTACTGATGTGACCAGTCTTCAAATAGCTAAAGCATGTGGTTTAATTCAACCACCTTTTGTAGTTGCCACTGAAGTGTGTCCTAATACAATTCTCAGGAACATGTCCATATTTTTAACAATAATGATAGCTATATCTTGTATTATAATCCCAGTTATAAGAGTTGCCATTGTTCCTTACCTTGAATTCCTATTTGATGACCATATGGATTTGGATCTGCATTCAAAAGTTCTATGTCCATACTTTTGATAGTTGTAGCAATAACCTTCAAATCTTTGTTTGTTCATGGTCCTAGTTCTGCATTCATGTGCTTGATGACATTTCTTGTTACACTTATAGCAATGAACCATGTTCTTAGGCTTAGCATTTTGATTTGTAGTTTTTCTCCTACACACATTTGTAGTATGTCCTTTCTTACCACAATTTTTACAAGTAGGTTTGGAGTTCTTACCTTTGTTGTTTCTTTCTTCTACACTTTTGGATGATTATCCTTTTTTAGTGCTTGTGTATCCCAATCCAAATGTATCATTGTTGGATCTAGGGGATCTCAGTAATTGCTCAAAGTATTTGATGGCTTTATGTGGTTTGTTGAAAATTTCAACAAATTCCTTTTCTCTCTTTAGGTCATTCTACAGTTGCTCATTCTAAAACTTCAACGTAATTATCTCAATATCTTTGACATTTAGTTCATATTTGGCATTCATCATTTGACTTAGAGTATCCAATTGCATGTTGGAGATCTTGGTTAGTTCTATTGACTTCTCTTCCTGTCCATTGGCCAAAACTCTTTTTTCTTCATCAGTCATGGCTTTTTCTTCCATGGCTTTCTTCTTTTGTTTAGTCACCTTACATACCAATATGGCTTGTGATTCTTGTTCTAGCTTTAGATTTATGATTTCCTCTGCTTGGATTCTATTATTTTCTATTAGATCTGCAACTGCTGCATCAAATTCATTTGAGTCTCCATCTACAAATAGCTTAGTAGTGTCTATCTCTTTGTATTGAGTGTACTTCTCCACAATAGCAATTTCTTTCCTTCTCTTCAAGTAACTCTTTAAAGCTTCTCTTGCTTTATTTAGTTGATGTAGTATAAGATGTATTTCAATCTCTTAGTTCTCAATAGTTTTTCCCAACTTGTAGACTCCCATTTCAAAATCTTTCCTCAGAGATACAAAGCTTCTCTTTCAAAGAACAAGGCTTTGATACCAATTTTTGGAGTTACAATAGGAAAGGTAAACTTCTAGGGGGGGGAGTTAATCAGTAGTTAAAGCTTGAACCCATGAAAATTTCCCCATGCATCCATCTCATGTATTCAATAGATAAACTGAAATAACATGTAAAATGCACATACATCTAAATCATGTAAACATGTAAGAAATCACACACATAGCACCGGATATGATTACCCATAAGCCCTCCAAGTGAGAAGGTGAAACTGGGGTGGGGATGACACCCACAAATCTTCACTACTATAGCTATAAAGTGTATCCCATTAAGGTTACAATATTTTGACCATGAATCATGATCTACCCTGTGAAAGGTCTGCCTTGTTAAAGGCTTACAAAGACTATTAGGTCTCACCTTGTTAGAGTATTTCAACACCTTGTTAGAAGTGTTCCTTGCTAGAGGACTTCAACTTATAGCTAATTAAGCACCCTATTAAAGGATTTCATATAGCCTACTAGGACTAATCTTTTAGGATATTTAACTGAAATTACCTATTAGAATATCTTAGCATAGAGCCTATGATTGGCACTTGCTTGCTTGATAATTGATCACCTCTAATCACTTATCTTCTGGATCCTTCTGGATCAGATGTCTCAATGTTGTATCCTTTTACCTATCCTCTGTTCTTATCTAACTGATTCTATAATTCACTCTTACTTCATAACTTCTAAATCTCCATGAATGCTTTGCAAACTATCCTCTTTACTCCTTTAATTCCTTACACTCACATTGATAGTTTGAGGTTTTGTCCTCCTTAAGTAGACTCATAGACATAAGGTTAGGTATGAATCTACGACTAAGATTCATCCATTTTGCCACTTAAACATTTTAAATTTTTGATTGGCTGCATGTAATTGCATAGGGAATCCAAAAAGAGATTCTTCCTTATCTCAAAAATATTGAAATCTATCTTTAAGTTGGTTCAAAAATGGTTTATATAGTTGTTTGTACCATTACAACAATATATGTCAAAACTATGTCACTCGACATATGAAGTCCTTGATGCTCAACATGCACTATATTTCTGCTCTAACTCAACACCTGCACTACTTGGAATCCAATGTTTACTCAGCTCCTAAGTCACTCGACATGGTCTATCTATTCGGCACATGAGTGACTCAACACTCATTGTAACTTGACCTGGTCTAACATTTACATTTTGTGCTTGACATGTATTACTAGTTTGGTATGAACTAAGTATGTGGTTTAAGTGTGTTGACACCCACTTGCCAAAACCAATATGAGATTAATATCTCCTACCTTGCAGTGTATCACAATTTCCTTGGCTAAAGCCCTTGCTGCAACTAATACTATAGGAAAATCTAGAGATTGTCTAAGTTTAGATGGAGTGATTGATAAACCCTTTGGTATCTCTATAGTGAAAGTGAAGAGTGATGTTTAATGGATTGTTTCTACATTAGCAATAGATTCAACATCAATATCTCTTCCTTATGGCATTGACTATAGTGTCATGAGGTCATGTCCATCATATTTAGTCACTAAATGTATAATATTATTTCTTGGTGATTATAAATTATTTATTTTCTACCCAATTGTATTATTGTTGCATGGGTTTAATGCCTTTAATTTTGTTAGAAGTTCTTTGATTACTAGTGGCATTCAGAGTACTGTTAGTACAACATGCATGCTCATTCATGGGAAGATTCAAGCAAGTTAGAGTCCATGGAACCTATGGTCACTCTATCAAATAGTTGATTCATTGTTTGAAATGGTGGTGGAGTTTGAAATTTAATGTTCTATTATTCATTTATTTATTTTCAATTTGGCTCTAATATCATGTTTAGTAACATGGATCATTTATGTATCTGATTGTGCTTTAGTGATAAGATTTAAAACTTAGAGTAATATGATCATTATACCCTAGTTCTCCTTTTCTTTTATGTTGGTGATAGGTTCAATCACTTTCTTTGTCTATAAGTTATTTAACCATGTCTCTTTAATTTTTCTCTTACCAACATTGTATCTTTGTTACCTTTTTAATTAGTTTTTACAATCCTTATATCTCATGGTTAGCTTTTTCCTAATTCTTTTGTAAAATGTTTCGACCCTTATATTTGAATGTCTTTGACTTCCCAACGATGGCCCACTTTTAAGTCATAACATACTTGAATGTGATAAATAAAGTCTTCAAAGTGTTAGGGTATAAGTTCACAAAATAAAAATCAAGAAAAAAAGGAAAATCATCATACCACTAGTAGTAATGTGAAATACTAAATCTCATTCTTTCAACTATTAAGACAAACTACATATGAAAGTTTAGAAGTTCAGATGGGCATGTAAAGGTTACCATGAGGTATTAGGTGCAAGGTCACAATAGTTAGGGTTTCTTGGCAAGAGATATGTATTGTATATTGTTATTGATCACAACCATACATGATTTAGATGGTCAATTGCCATATTTTGGCATTAACTATAGATGGATGTAAATTTTTCTAAGCATGGAAGAACAAACACAATGTATATGCCACAATGAACACTTCAAGTTGGATAGGTGCTATGGAGTTTTGGTCAATTAACCTGGGGGGGCTTTAGTAGGGTATAATTTTCCTTATTCTAGCTTCACAATAGTTGGTCATGTTATATTATTGAGTTATGAGATTTTGAGTATCAATTTTTCATTGAATACAAATGATTAGTGATAAAGAGCTAGCATATCTCTAAAAAAACCTATATAATTGATGGGTTGAGTTATTTTGGAGGGTGTGATGGTAGAGTTGACTTATAAAAATACATCTATGTTAATTTTTGGGGTTAAGATGAATATTTATTCCACACTTTACACATTATCTATTTTGTTCTCGAGGTTGACCAATGGAGTATCTTATCTTGTTAATGAAAATATAAGATCATGTTTTTTTGTATATTTGTGTACGTGATAGATTAGAGTGACCATCTATGATATAAAATTGAATACAATAAACAAAGGATATGCATACAAAGGTTAGGATGACAAACTAGGTTGAAAATTTGTCTTCTATCTACATGGAACTGCATTGACATATGTGTGTAGTATGTAAAATCTAAATAAGAGAACAATCATTTATGCAAGTAAAGTCTATTCTGACATCACTTAATACACCACAAATATGAAAGATATGAAGAGCATGTAAATGTGTTAAAATAAAAATAAGAAGTAAACTACACTACATACACAAAAATAATGCAAACCTCCTAAAATCATAACTATAAATGATTTTTGTGACAAAAGAGGTATGTGGTTACTCACAAAAATTGCAACATAATAATGTATGAATGATTGATTATGGAAATAAGGAGAGAGATCTCATTTTCTATAAATTTGAAGGAAATGGGTGATTGGGATAAGAAGACAGATGTATTGGAAAGATTCAGGCAGCGTACTAAGGGGGTGCTAATAAATACATTAAACAATTCATTATTTTTCCCTAACAATCTGAAACTTAAACTTTTGTATTCACTTATACTGATATTTGCTTTGATTTTTGTTAGTAATTATTGTAAAGCTGATTAGCTTAGTGCTATGCAATAACTTAATGCCAATTATTGAAATGTAACGTAATAAACTTGTGAATGATATAAACACACACAACACATAGTACACTATTTTGGTTTTGTTGGGGATGGTACTCACAACTTAGTAATAAGGTGCCTGCTTAAGAGTTCACATTAATGTCATCTTCTGAATGACTTCACCCTATTTGGATTGTCTAATACCTTGTTAGGAGTATTGAATGTCCTTCTAAATACTACTCCATTAAGATAATTAATCCTATCTATATGAAACTCTAATGTCAAAGGATTTACAATAAGTTCTTAAATATAAGTCCTAATTCATGTTACACACTACTTGGTTAAGAAATTTCACAATTTTGTTGGTAAACTACTAGGAATAAAAAAAAAAGAAATTTGACATGTACATGCTTTATTGTAAATCTTGTCTGATCCTATTTTTTTCTTCTTCTGTTATGTCCTTTCCTTGATATCTGATTCCACTAGTATCTGATCCAACTTCTCCTTCTTTGGAGCATCTCTATTACTGATCATTTCATCATTATCATCCTCTCTTGATCTCTATTTTGGTATTTGCTTGCCCTATTTGTATGCCTGACCTAATTAGGGTTACATGAATCTTCCATAGGTTGTTCTTATCTTGATTTCATTCTTGAGTTTAATCTTTACTTTTCTTTTTACTAAGAAAATTGTCAAACTAATAGTGTGTTGGCTAACAATTTGTCTTCCTTAATTCTTTTGGTTTATACAATGACTTTTAAAATACCCAATAGATAGTGGAAAACAAAGAAGTTAACAACATAATGGGCCAGTTTAGTAATCTATCAAAGACCACTAAATTGAAAGGTACAACTCCCTTTTAGATGCAACATTTGTAATTTGTTTTTTGTAAGTTTTTGGGTCTATGCTCTTAACCAGAGAGAAGAAAAGGTCAACAACCAGATTTTTTAACACTTTAAACAACTTAGGCAAATCTCAAAGGTGGAGATTAACATCTATCATGCAATCTACTCTAACTTGAATGCAAAGATGGAAAGATGCAAGACTAGCTATGACAACAAGAGAGGAGAAAGAATGGTTGAATGGGAAATTCCTGGAACATAGCTAACTAATATCTAACAATACCTGAATTGTCCCCTTTTCAGCTACTTCATCAATCAAAACTTGAACTCCTCATACAATGAATGAAACTACACATACAAACTACAATGCACAACACAAGGAAAATAATGATGCACAACAAGTGTCATGTAGTGGTAGTATTTGTCCAATAATTGATTATAGTTAGAATACTTAATATATTTATAATTAAAATATTAATTATAACTATTGATATAATATTCAATTACATATAATTTAACTATATTAAATTTATTAATATAATTTTAAAATGAAACTAATTATGTATAATTAACTTAACTTTAAATTATACATTAAAAATTAATTTTTTAATAATACTAGAAAACTATATATATTTTAAAATTATTTATTTTAAATTATAAAAATAGTATACTAGAAAGTTAATTTCTCATTATTTTAATGTATATGTTGGTTTATTTACATAAAAATCTCATCTTAATATTAAAATATTGAATTTAAAATCTCAACAATAAATTTATATATTAATTGATTGATAATATCAAATCAATAGTGGATGTGAATAACTTGCCTAAAAATTAGAGTTTTCTGTCAAATCGCGTATAAGATCTCAAACATATTATTCAATAAGAGTGAAGATAAATTAATTTCATCATTTTGCTATTTAAAATTTCTACATGTTACTTCAGAAAAAATATATATTTTTTTAAAATAAAAAATAACAAGTTTTAATTGGTTGAAGCTGGTTTTATTTGTTACTAGTTAAAGCAAACTAATTACAATAGTATATGCATATTGACAAATACTAAAAAGGAATATAGTTTATATAAATAAGGTCGGTTGAAGGGATTATCGAATATAATTAATGCATGCTAATTTGTGTATAAACTAGTCTTTTTGATAGAATCTTTAAGAGTCTAATTGCTTTTTAATTTGTGTATAAACTAATGCTAATTATTTTTTATGTCATTTTTAATTTGGACCTTTTTGAGAGATATTATCATTGTTTCTCTCTTAGATTATTATCATTTATATGATTCAAAAAGAAAAATAGTTCAGGTCAATTTATGTATATATATTAGTCTTGTGTTATATGACTTATAAAAGTTGTTCTTAGATCAGTTAAAGGGATTATCAAAGAGAATTAATATAGGCTAATTTGTGTATAAGCTAGTCTTTTTAATAGAATCTTTCTAAAATTATTAGTTCCTACGATGCAAGAGACTATTGCATCCATGAGATGCAATTAGTCTTTCCCTTCAACCAATCAAATTAAAATATATCTGGAAGTAATTTTTTTTAGCTACAGTTAATTTTAATATATTAAAATTTTATATAATTATCTTTATTGATGCTATTATTGCCTCCTCTTAGTTTTGGTAGGGAGGAAAATAATTTATTTGGGAGAATAATTACTAAAAATAGAAAACTTTAGGGAACATTATTCTTAATTAATTTTAATGAGTAGGTTAAATTCTCTAATGACAAGAGATGAGATTTTAATGGGTTAGTCTATTTTTTGTCTTCAAGTGTGATCATTTTAACAGATGGAAACTTTAGATTCTTCAAGAGTCTCATAATCTTCGCAAATCTGTTGCAATCTATAAGTGCACAATAGGCTAAACAATACAGGTTGAGATAAATCTTCTAATAGTTCACATGATGAACAGTGGTTGGGTTGTCTTTTACTCCAACACATATGCATATTTTATCTAAACTTAATAACCCTTCTAACACAAGATTTCTTTTGGGATTTCATTTTAAAAAGTTTTTCAAGTATTCATTTTAAAGTTTTTTTTTTCAAATTTGTAAAATATTTTGGACTTTGAACTATCTTTGCATAGCCCTTGATTTTATGAAAATAGTTGAAGACCTACCATTCACATTATGATTTCATTTTTTTTTTTTTTTTTTTGGGTTCTCCACTATTCTCCTTACAAGTCATAAATATCTGTGCAATTTTGGCTAGAAGTTTGATGAAATAGGCACAAACATTTCCTATCTTGCATGTCCTCCCTATTGCATATAAAAGTTGAATGCTTAACAACATAGAGGGTTTTCATTATCTGATAGCCCTAAAAGAAATTCTAGAACCATTAGCTGAAATGATTAAAAAAGTGGTATATGATCAAGGGTTATGACAAAGGTTTTTAGATTATGCATTTCAAGATTTGTGATGACCATTTTTATCTAGAGAGGAGAGGAAAATTATTGAAAGTTTGAGTTTTTGGGTCAAACTATCATTCATTTATCAGAAGTTGTAAGTAAAATTTACAATTGGTTTAGAAACTTCAACTTTCTCACCCTTAACTACTCTAAATCTTTTAGACCCACAAATCAGGATCTATAAATCCACTGATAAATCACAATAAAAAAAGTTTAATTCTTCTTTAAAAAACATAATCTAGTATTGTGTTTAGATGGAAGAAAAAACTTAAACTATTTAGGAAAAAAAAATTACACAGCTTCCAAAGACCTAACATTTTAGGCCCATAATTTTGGATTTCTAAAAGTCCAAATGGTATATGGACAACACTCCAAAGTATAACCTGCGTACATAGACTGACACATTTTTAACATAAGTGTCATCAAGGCCAATGCCAACTATTGTAGCCAAGTCATCTTGGACCTATTTGAGGGATTGATGATGAGCTTTGGAATCCAAATATTTGCTAACAAGAAGGGTATAGTTATCTAACCAAAACCTTAAAGACCAATACAAAACAAAAATGGAAGGACAAGATGAGAATTGAACAATATACATCATGAATTTTAGTTTCTACTCAGTGAGTACAAGGCTTTTGGAATACTCTATTAAAAATGTGTCCTTAGTGGCTCCTACATAAGCACTAGCAATCCTCTTTATCTATATGGAGGCAGGAGAACTTGAAATGTCTTTGTAAGATGTACTATTGTTGGGCTCTGGAAACAAACCCAGAAGAGTGTAAGAATAATGATAGATGGCGTGATCTATTGCTTGTTTTATAGCATGCATTTCATGAGTAGAGTACAACTTTTTAGATATGCTACAAGTACAGTAAGAAAAAATCATGGACACGACTATTTAGTAACATGGATCTATTTCTACAAATGTAATTATATTGCCATTGTTATAGATATATTCCAAATGCATATCCCAATCTCTTATAAATATAAGAGTAGGAAATATGTCTCTATGAATAATCATTATTAGTTAATATATATTAACAATATAAATTACAATATAAAATATGTATTATATATAATAAATAAATAAATAAATAAATAAATAAATAAATAAATAAATAAATAAGTAAATAAATAAATAAATAAATAAATAAATAAATAAATAAATATAAATATATATAAAATAAAATATATAATAAAATATATATTTATGATGTGGGGAGAAACAATAGAAACTAGGGCCAATGACACACCCAACTACCTAAGCCACCTGCAAGAGTAAACACAACAAAAACACAACATAGAGAGCAACAACCAAAGGAGATAGAAAAGAAAAATAGTTTATTGATTCATCAAAATACCAAATACATGCCTCACTATGAGGCCTTTCGAGTTACGACCAATATTACAATTTAGACTTTAATGATGATCTTTGCATTCTAACCCCTACTTCTTACTCTTCCTTGAATGATCATAATAATCCTCCTACCTAAGAATCTATGCAAGACCCCCTTAAATAATTGCATGGCCACAGGCTAACTTGTTATAAATTACCAACTAAATAAACCCTTACATTAAATGCATAACCAAGTTAGAAGTTGACTCTCAACAAATATTAAATGCAAATACAAAATTAAACACACGCAAGGTTGGCTCTATTAAAATTTATAGTCCATTGATATAACTAAGGTAGGGGTGGGAGTGAATCAATTATCCAAATATTATCACAATTATCAACCTTAAACAAAATTAACCATATAAGTAATATACTATAGGGAGTGGAAACTTTCAGACAGAGCAATTGAGAATTTTGTAGAGTCTGAGCACGAGAATAGCCGTCTAGTCAAAATAGGAAATTCCTTTATGAATCTAGCCTCTATTTCTTTCCCATCACATTTTGTTCTGTTTGTGATAATGGAGTACTTAAATCTTGATGGGAGGTTCATGAAATGTAATGGGTATCATTTCATGCTGGCCAATCACTTTAGGCACAATGTTAAGATCAATTTTCCTTACTATTTGAGGCAGTCTCTTAGCATTTCTATCCTAGCTATTCGAAAAGACCTGAATGGTGAACATGTCTTCCATGAGGGTTTCATGGTTCTCATCATGAATGTCTTGAAATCCAAGAAGATCATGAGGACTAGAGGCCATCTGAAGGATGCAAATAATGACATGGAAGAGAGCATTCTAGAGAAGGGTTATGATTCTGAAACCCAGGATGAAGTTGAGGGGGGTGAGGAGAATTTGAATAAGGGCCTTGGGGGTAGTTCAAAGAAGAAGAAAAAAGTGTTTGTTCACTGTGATTTAGACAAGGAAAGTGATTTTATGGAGGATTTGGTGAGGGATTATAAAAAGAAAAGTGGGAGTAAGGGAAAGAAGATTAAGGGCATCCCTTTTGTGAGGGCTTCTTCCCCTTTGGATGATGAACCCTTAGCCCATAGGCTGGAGGGGAAGATATATCTCTCAAGAGATTAGGAGAAGAATTTAAGGTACCAAGGGGAGTTAGATAATGAGGAATCTGAGGAATAGGGGATACAACCTGATTTTGGTGAAAAATCTGAAGGTATGCCAGGGTCTACTAAAGGGATGCAAAGTAACCCTGGCACAATTATGAAAGAGATTGGGGCTATGAAAAATCAAATGTAGATGCTTGGAAGCGCTATGCAAGCTTTGAGGAAAGAAGTTGGGCATGCAAGAAAAATTGCTCGTGGTGAATGCACACTTGGACAACACATAGATAAACTAATGGAGGTGATTGGGAGTGAAAAAGATGTTAAAAAACTAATGCAGAAAATCTCACAATTGGAGGCAAAGGATAGGGTGATGGACAAGGAGTTTAATGCCAACCAGGGGAGGATCACAAAATTGGAAGCCAAGATGAGTAATCTAGAAAAACTAGTCAAACAAATTGCTAAGAATGTGAGCACTCTGCTGAAGAAATTGGAGAGTGATAAAGGTTAGGAGTCCCCTCAGGCTATTGAAAGTTAGGGTCCTAGCAAGTATACTAGGGCTCACTCAAAGAAGATTGAGGACATGGGCAATAAGGATGAGGTGAAGGTTGTGGCTAAAAATATGCACATCCTTGAGGACTAGGTGCTTGACCTGATCAAGTCTTCTTAGCTAGATTTTTGATGTCTTTTTTAGTAGTTCTTTCAGTGACCTCTTTGATGTACTTTCTAGAGGTGTGTTTCATGTATGCTCTAGGTAGCTCTCTCTGTTTCATTCTAGACTTTATGTAAAAATATTTTGGGTCCTTTAAAACCTACTTTTACTTAATCAAAAACATATAAGTAATATAAACTAAAAAAACAAGATAGTCATACACAATAACACCATATATGTTAACTAGGGAAACCTTTGATTAGAGGGAAAACCCTAGTGGGGATGGCACCCACAAGATGATGTACTAATATAAATGTTCCTTGTTACAGGATGGACCCTGTTAGGAGTCTATGAATACATTCAGTACATATGAGTCATTGTTAGGAGACTTTGAATCCCTAGTAGGAGATTTCAACCCTATTAGGAGTTGTGCGAACCTTGTTAGGAGTTGTGGAAGATAGCCAGGCTCACTGCCCAAATAGCTTCAAGGGCAAGACCAGTGAACTCACTGTCCAAGTAGAATAATAGAATTATAATATACTATTCCTTCCTCTTTCTCCATCTCATCAACTAGAATTCTTCTCCTTCTCATCTTGTAACTAGATTGCAAATCTCACATCCAATAATCCCTTGGATCACTTATACGCATTCAGTAAGCACTCTACTTCTTTTTGCACTTTGCACTTCTTGTAATAATGGATATACATTACAGATAAGGAAAACATCTTTCCTTTATACCATATCTTCACAATAATTCCTTGAGTTGGCCTTAAGGCTTTCCCAAATAATTATAATTAGATAATTACTTAATTACAATTACAATAGCACTATTGCCTCATAGTCTATACAAAAATTCACATGTGCGATCCTAGGGCTTGCACACTCACTGATGCTAGCACTTGATTGTCCTCTATCACTACCTCATTGTGAATCTTCTCACTACATCACACATGTTATTGAGAAAACATTAGGAACTACTTTCCCACTACTCTATCTCTAAACTGCTTTCTGTAATTAGGTACAACTTCCATACATCTTTAACTTAGACTCCATGCACTTAACCACATCATTAGGACACTGTGCCAAACATGTTCATAATTGTATATCACTAGAAAATTGAATCATTACCAGTACTATCAAGATCTCTACTTGTTACTCATTTAGTCTTTACATAAACCATTCTAAGTTGACATTAATGATAAACACAATCATGAATGCAATATGTCAATACTCTCCAATGCTTAGAATACTCCCCCAATATAGTATCATCAACATTCATGCTAACAATCTCCCTCTTTAGCATTGATGGCAAAATAGATGAAAAAGCCATCTAAGTTGCAAGAATACCAAAAAATGTCCTATTGATGTTGTTGACCAGCATTAGTTGTCCACATGCTAAAAAGAATCTCAAAACAATAGGAGCACAATAGGTGCATACTCCTTCTTAGACTTCAATTGTTTACTTCACACTAAATAATTCACAATTTATGAGATGCATATTCCTACTTCCTTTCACAAATCTTTGTAAATCTCTCTAAAGAAATATCTCTTCCTCATGTATATTCACTTCCCATACTTAGGAGTTGTGTTTCTTTAATGCATGCTCTCCCCCATGCCTTAGGAGATGTTTTTTCATGCATACTCTCCCCCATTGACATCATTGTCAAGGATCTCAATCTCAATGTTATTACATACCAATTGATAAATACCAATTTCTAATATGCTCAATTTTCTAAATACACTATTCAATACAAAATAGCAAGAGTCCTCAATGACTCAGATCATCATAGATACTCGCCCATACAAGAAGCATCAAAATTCATTCCACACTAACAATATTGCTTTGCACCACTAGACTGATGCACTCTCTACATCATCTACTCAGAAGTAGGTAGGGGCATAACCCTGAAGAATACCTCTTAAGTACTCAAATTTTATCTTTAGGCAAAGGCTTTGTAAAGATATCTACAATCTTATCTTTAGTACTCAGATACTCCAATCTGATCTCCTTTTCTATTACTTTCTCTCTCAACACATGATACTTAATAGACATATGCTTAGTTTTAGAATGCAATACAAGATACTTAGACATACTAACTATACTTGTGTTATCACAGTAAATGATAACATGTTCATCAAACTTAATTCTGACATCCTTCAACATCTACTTCATCCACATAACTTGGTTATAGTTATTTGCTGCTACAACATACTCTACCTCAATAGTACTCTTGATGTAGCGCAAGGTACGAGTATCCCCAAATGAGACATCCTAGCACCCAAAAAACATAACCACACAACGAAAACATAATAACAATGCAAGATCTGATACCAAATTATAATAATTCATTCAAAGAATATAACTGATTACATGCAATATGCCTGGCTATAAGGCCTTCCAAGTTAGGGCCAATTGCAAATAGTAATTACAAAATTACTTCGGCAAGATCCAACAAGATCCAACTTAGAAAACCACTCTTAGCTAATCCAGATACACAACTAGATAAGAACATCAGGGGTGAACCCACAATAGTGGGTTACACTTTTTTGGAGGAAGAAATCCCTCCAAAAAAGTGCACGTGGGAAAAATCGTCCAAAGAGTTTTGATAGAAACAAAAATTAAAAGTTTCTATCAAAATATGTTAGTTTCTATCGAACCTTAGTTTTGATCAAAACCAACTTAATTTGTTAGTTTCAATCGAAAGTAAGGAAAAAGTTTCAATCGAAACTTTATTTCAATTTAGATCAAAACTAAAAAACCCATGGGTGGTTAAGGAGCCATGTGAGGGTTTCTTTTTTCGATTGAAACCCTAAGCCGTGCGATATAATAGGGGGTGTAGGCTGTTGTCTACTCATTATTTTGATCGAAACAAAGAGAGTGACTAGCATTCGCCCCATCAACCATCCGAAAAAAGTATGAAATACTTGTTTTTTCCCTTCTTATGTTGTTTAAGTTAAAATTTATGTGTTTTTAGTATTTAAATATATGTTTCTTTGTATATATTTTTTTTTTAATGTATGCACTTTATATGCGTGTGTGTATGTGTGTGTGTATACACATGTATCATGTGTATAAAAATGCATATATATGTATATATTCTAATGCTATCACTCACCATAATTTCAACCATAACACTAAATCATTTTCCTATTCGTAACATTAATTTTAACCATATCCTAAAACCTAAACCTAACCTAGGTAACTATAACTATATCTCTAACCTAAAGATGACCCTATATATGACTATATCTTCAACCAAAAATCTAATGTTAACATTAAGTATGAAACAAATCCTAACCTCAACTCTAGACCCTTACTATAATATTTATCCTAACCCTTAGGCTAACCTTAACTAGAAATAAACCCATATACATTATGAATTTTAGATGTGTTAGATTGAGAGTTTTGAGCTTATTACCATGATGTTTGATCTTTTCTCAACTTATCAAATATTTATAGATAGATATAGACATTTTCATGATAAAGATTGCATGTACTATGAATCTTGGCTTCATTAATAAATATGATTACATTAAGATGTCCTCTTGATTCAGTGATCGCCACTATATTTTTAATATATTTGATATGAAATAAAATTATATGAAACAATAGATAATATATTAATATTACTTTATTTTTTTTCTTTAATATGTATCTTGTGCATTTTGTATGTCTTATTAGATGAGCCAATGACGTGCTTGCCTCTTTGGATACTTATTGATTAAGTGGGAGTTCAAATTTATGAAATGATATCATTACATTAATGTTTGAGAGTATATATACCATTTTATACCAATTTCATTAATTTTTTCATGTATTATCTTGTTAGTCTTCCTCACACTAGATTGGATGATCTTTTATATCATAAAATATTTTGGGTTCAAGCATAAAGTTTCTTTGTGGTAGGGTGGAAATGTAGTCTAGCAATATTCTCATTCTTATTGTGCTTAGTGAAACAAGTGTCTAGAGGTCCTATCTAGAT